>CM077350.1:40485185-42885185 GCA_039655645.1 Ammopiptanthus mongolicus
GGACTAATTTAAAAATGAGTGACACATATAGAGACTAAAACATTATTTTAACCTTTATTTTAATACATCAATGTATTCACCTCACTTTTATTTTAGTACATCAATGTATTTTTTTATACATCAATGCATTAACTTATTAACTTAACGATTCTAGGTTTATTTCTTTTGGGATGTTACATCCAGAGCCTATGAGCAACACAAGATGGAGTCGGTAACCAACGAGGTACGAACAGCCATGCAAATAGCAAGGAGTATAGTCAACACGACGAGTGAAGCTGAAGCCTCACGATCTGATGATCTTGTCTAGGGAGATAGTACCTGCAACACCCTTTCCTGAGTGTCACATTCCCGAACGTTTATAAGGCCGAAAATATTTATTAATGTGAAAAATACAATTTTTTTTCCCACAAAGATGTAATGGGATTAGTAAGGGTAAATAATACTATTAAATGAACTTAGGTTCACCATGCATTTCTAGAACATACTGTATTATAAATACAGAAGCAGAAAACAGAAAATAGAAACAGAAATAATATTGTATACAGACATAAGTCTAATGTATAACTGGCATAAGAAATAAAATAAGTACTAGGAGTCGTAGCTCCCAAAAGATACTACAGATACTGACACAGTCTGGCCCTGACAAAATAAAACAATAAAAGGAGTCTCCCTCCATACTCAAGGAACTACTGGACTGAACCGTCGTCGCGTCCATCTGTCCAAGCAGCAACAACAAGTACCAGCCGAAAATATACAAATATGGGTGAGATTCTCGTTCATCGACACAATAAGACAGCAGTAGTAAAAACGGGACGACTCACCAGGTAACGGCGTACCCAACATGTTTACTGAAAATTCTCAATATAAATCATGTCAAACAGTTAACAGCCTAATATCATGTTAAATAGTTAACAGCATAATATCATGTTAAACAATTAACAACATAATACAAGGCATTCTTAAACAGTACAGCGATGTATAACAGTAAATGTAAACATTAACAGCCATGCAATGCAGTGCAATGTAAATGACTCAATGCCAATGCCACTGGGTACTACTCTGACCCCTACTCATGGAGCTAACAAAACGTCGAAGAGAGTGAATGGGAGGACATGTTCCGTGAGCGCCAGCCTTGGGCAAGATGCTTTAACCTTCGTAATGTGCACGTATCTGGCTTTTACGGAAACACTCTACACCAATCATGAAAAGTACGTCATCTAGTAGAGGATATCAGTGTATTGCTCGGATTAGCCACGACATAGAAGAGCTACCAACTGGTCACATGTCAGCCCTTCCAATCCTGATACCTCCAAAAAGACCATTGAAGATCGTCACCGTAAGATTCCCACCTGCATCAAGATGTAAGCTCAACCCCTAGACTCAAGGCCTTACGACTATGCACATGAAATGCCAATGCTTACACAAAGCAGATGCGATAAAGCAATGTCTACTCCCCGGGTAAACCTCGAGGTCCACTAAGGTTCTCTTCCTTAGGAACTATACGCGTCTTTGAAAAACAAAACTTTTATCCACCGGATAAATCAAGTGATCCTTCGAGATCGAGTCATCACAAAACTGAAACAAGTAAACGATTGACCTAGATCCGAAGTATCGGTCCGTCATCGAACTACTGTTTCAAAACCCAAAACGTTTCGTATTTGTGTTTATGTCTTATGAATTAAGTCTCAAGTCCTAAACATTATGAATAAGGATTGAGAATCCTCTTAGATAAGTCTTTAAGCCTTTCTAAGATATTACTCCTTGATTTTCAATTAAGGAAATAAGTGTTGATTCACTTAAGTCTTATGAAGTCATTGATATACTAAGTCATCAATGGTATAATATATGGTCTTGTTTCACCACATACTATACTTAATTAACCCTTATCTTCAACTCTAAGTTAATTACTTAACTTAGGTTTTTATACGTAAAACTTTACGATTTGAGTTAAAAACTCCTCTTGTAAACCAAAACAACGTTTACAATTGAAAACTTATTTGATTTGAAACAACATTGTACTTGCTTAAAGCAAAGTACCTTAGCTACTTTTGAAAAGAGATTTCCTTACTAACTTAGTGTAAAAACTATGTTCTAAGTTAATAGAAAAGAAATGTAATTTCATCTAACTTCCTTAACTATGATTTATTTTAATCAACTTAAGGAGAAAAGATTTCTATTTTATTTGAAAAAGGAACATGACTTTGTTCTAAAACAACAGTAATGTCTTTATGAAATTATGTTGACTTTCATGAAAACATTTCATTAATCCACTTTGAAATCCTTTGTTTAACTAGATGAACTAATGATTAGATATAAGACATGTTTCACTTTGGTGAAAACACTAAGATTAAAAGGAAGGCATATTTCACTTTGGTGAAAACACTTCACGATTGAACTTTATTTGATCTTTGGATCAAAATCACTTATGGTTTTACTGTAAAGCATAAGTCTCCAAAACATTTTTCTCACACCAAAACTTTAATTTGTTCAAGAACTACACAAGTTCTTCCTTTTCTCAAGGTCATGGCCAAAAGCCAATTAGGAACCAATGTGAAGATTTTGCTTCACTCTCAAGACAAGATATAGCTTAAAAGCTCACATAATTATGACAAACAATAATCACACATCATTGCATCATAATTAACCATAAAAATCCATACTTGATCTTGTGATCAAAGTAGGTTTTTCAACATACATGAAAACAAATTTTCATCCAATCAACATCATCAAAACACATGCTAAGGCATACAAAGCATAAACTACAAATATTACACTTTGTTCTCCAAGAGAACCAAATTAATTGGTGAACCCAAACCAAAAGGTTTCACCCACACATAAACTAAACAACCATCTTAACCACCATCATTTTGGTGTGATGAGGTTCACCTCCCATACCTATTGAAGAGCAGATATCCGGACCAAAGTCGGTTGATCGGTTTGTGAACCTCCTGACAATCGTCATCAACTACAACCACACAACAATCAAACATTAAACAACAATCAAAACAAAACTCAACAATTCTACTCTAAGGGTTCGGCCATACTAAAGAAAATAAAGCTAGGAATTGATTTTGGTTTTCCATTTCATGGATTCAAAGGCAATAGGAAAGCTAAGAATGAAATCAAGTGTTAGAAATCAAAAGTTGATGAAAAACACTATTCATCACCTCTCCATAGGGTTCGACCATTTGTGGCTTTTTGGGCTATGATGAGAATTGAATCATAAGCTCTTGGGTTTAGGTAGAGAATGATGAGGTGAGTTCAAAGAAATTTGTTTCACATTAAAAGGATTTTTCTACAATTTCCTATAGATTTTCAAACTTTTGGATCTAAGAATTGATTTTCATGAAAATGAAGTTTGATCTTGAAATAGATAGAGATTCAAGAAGCTAGGAGATCATAGAAGTGATCTTACCTAAGAATGAAGGAAGATTGATCAAGGAATCAAGTGTTTCTAACAAGAAATCAAAGATCTTCAAGAAGAAAACAGAGTTTTCTTCAAGAACTATGGAGTTCTATTTGAGAGGGGTTGTGCGTGAATGAGAGGGCTGGATGGGTCTGAGTTCAGCCTTTTAAAATGTCACTTAAGGGCAAAATGGTCATTTGCCAAAAGGGTAAATGGTAGAAGTGTAAAAGACTAAGGTTACGGGCGTTTTGGTAATTTCGTGTCTAGATTTTCCCGACTGTCATGACGACTCTGACATACTCTCCCAAGTGTCCTGGGATGATGTGGTATCAAGCTCATCCGTTGTCGGATCTCGTTGAATCCCTTTACGACTCCAAACGCCTCTCGGTTCGACTATACGGCCGAATATAATATATTATTATTATTTTTCGGACGTCAGGACGGATTTTAACAAAGATGTAGAGAATAAAATCCTGAGACTTACTGTCTCGTTCACGAGTCCAATTTAGGTCTCGATAGTATAAAAGCACCTCTATCCGTGAAATACGTAGACCAGGCTCTATTTGAGCTTTTGCCCGAAACTTAACTATAGCTTCCTATGGTTGTGTAGGGCATGCCTATGTTCTCAGAATATTTTATTTCACTCTCTAGACCTTCCAATAAAATACAAACGTTAAAATACTGAAGAATTAGAAAACGTGAAATCGGGGCGTTACAGTACCATAGCAAGTTAACCTTTAACTATACTATATGACTTAGACACAATTCATTTCTATTGTCTATGCCAAGGTTAAAATTGTTGGAATGCTTATGTCTTCTTTGTCCTCTTAATTTGGATTGATTTGAATTGATCTGAATTAATTTAAGTTTATTTGATTTCATCATTTCTACTTGTATTGCCTATGACCTTGCACTAATCAATTGAAATTTATAGTTTCTTCATTCTCTTCTGATTTGACTATTTTCATCTTTTTGATGAACTAATCATTTTGATCAAGATTGTTTGGAGTCTCGGTTATTTTTGAGAACTAAGACTTTCCAACGCCACCAAGGATACCTAAATCGGACACTCGTAACTCAAGTTAGGGCCATACCAGTGAACCTGATGTGTGAGCATGCCCATGCTCGAGGTCAGCACGCCCGTGCTTCGCGTGCGCACCAGAACGTATTTTGGGCTCTTTGGTTAGCCCGTTTTGCTCTAAACCTTTTTATACTTCTTTCGCTCGACCTAAAATAGATAGCCATCATTCCTAACGCTAGAAACAACCATTATCGCTCTTTCTCTTGAGTTCTCTTTGAATCCCTTGAATTCTCCCTAAAGACATCATCTTCCAAATCCTTGTTTTGAGTTCTTCTTCATCAAGAACACACTCTTTGGTGTTGATTCTCGCGATTGGGAGATAAGTCGCTTCGCCTACTTATTAATCAAGACACTGGTTAACGAGGGCCGTCGTTGTGAAAGGCAATCAATTGGATTAGTTCTTCTAAGATTTAATCCAGCTCGTTGAACCCGTTTGAACTCGTTTGAGGGAGTCAAGTTGGCTCTTTTCTACCATTGGCTTTTAGACTTGAATCGTCGACCAGGTATGGGGAGAAGGAATTAGTATGAACATATAGGTTTTGGGGTAGCGTAAGATGAGGGTGAACTCATAACCCTTCTTTGTGTGCTATATGTCTTCTTTGATGTTTAAATTGTAATTGTTACTATATGTATGATGTTGGTTGTTTATACATGATTTATAAGTTATGTCATGATAACATGATTTATATGTTATGCCATGGTATCATGATTTGATAATGATTGTATGTTATAATGATATGAGTTGATATATTGGTATCATGAGATGATGTTTGATGTTGCTAGCTATGTTGATTAAACATAAAATTGTTGATGAATTAGCCATGAAATTATGTTTGGTTAACTAATTTTCATAAGACATGAAGATAACTATCAGAGGTGAGGTTAATGCTCATTGGTTTAGTCTAAGAACATATAATAAATATATGATTTGAGGTTTAGATATTAAGATTCATTTATAATCTTAATAAAGATATTATTCGATGTTTAGATATTAATTAAGATTAATTTAATTAAGATTAAGTTATAATCTTAATAAATATTGACTTGAGGTTTAAATATTAAGATTAAGTTATGATCTTAATAAGATATGAATTGAGGATTATATAATAAGACTAAGTCTAATACTTAATAAAGATAATGTTAAGCTAAGAATTAATAAAGATAACATTTAATAAGACGATGATGTTATTGGTAACGACATTCTGTTACCGATGTTGTTGTTTAAATCATTCCTGATGATTATTGGTCAAGCTTGATGTTGATAAATCACCTTTGATGCTTATTGGTCAAAGTTGATAGTCATTGTTAATGGTGTTGATGGTGGTGGTTGCCATGTTGTTTGTGTTAGCATTGCATGAATTCATGACATGGAGTTGTTATATGTTATATCATGATAACATGATTTATATGTTATGCCATGATATCATGATTTGATGATGATTGTATGTTATAATGATATGAGTTGATACATTGGTATCATGAGATGATGTTTGATGTTGCTAGCTATGTTGATTAAACATAAAATTGTTGATGAATTAGCCATGAAATTATGTTTGGTTAACTAATTTTCATAGGACATGAAGATAGCTATCAGAGGTGAGGTTAATGCTCATTGGTTTAGTCTAAGTCTAATACTTAATAAAGATAATGTTAAGCTAAGAATTAATAAAGATAACATTTAATAAGACGATGATGTTATTTGTAACGACATTCTGTTACCAATGTTGTTGTTTAAATCATTCCTGATGATTATTGGTCAAGTTTGATGTTGATAAATCACCTTTGATGCTTATTGGTCAAAGTTGATAGTCATTGTTAATGGTGTTGTTGGTGGTGGTTGCCATGTTGTTTGTGTTAGCATTGCATGAATTCATGACATGGAGTTGTTAGATGGACGGAACGAAACGAGGAGACACGAAAGTTCACCCGAGAGTTTGGAGGACAGGCAACTCGTGGGGATTCATCCGAGAGTAAGGTGAATCTTTACTTATGGGGGTTCATCAGAGAGTAAGGTGAACAGCTAGTGTTGAGAGTTCACCCGAGATTTTGGTGACAGGCAACTTGTGGGGATTCATCCGAGAGTAAGGTAAACAGCCAGTGTTGAGATTTTCACCCGAGAGTTGGGTGGATACGTGTAACACCCTAATTTTTACTGTTCATAAGCTACGGTAAAGATATATATCTTTTATATTTTATCCGAGACCTAGAAAATGATTTTGGATAAACCAAAGCCATATTCCTACTCTACGTTATCGTAGGGAGTTACAGTTAAATTTTGGGTTGAAAATTCAGATGGAGCCCGGTCTACGTTTTTACTGACAGTAAGATTTTACTCATCAGAAAACCTAATTTTGACTCATGAACAAAACAGTTAGGTTTTAAATCAAATTTCCAACAACTTTGGTAATCTTGAAATTTGTCACTAAAAAGTAAAATAATATAAGTTATACGTGCGAAATCTTAAATCGGGTAATTAACGGAGCTGAATAAGGATTTACCGGGACCCGTTAACGGATAAACTTGAAGTCACATCAAGTCAAATCACCTAGGAAGGCGTGCCAGTGACTCACCACTTTCATGATGAAAATGAAAATATCTGAACGCGTTCACACTGAGAAAAGACCAAAATACCCTTTGCCTTTCACAAAATGACCTTTTTGTCCCTAGGTGAAAAGACCGTTTTGCTCCTGGGAATTTATGAAATTACATCCTTGGCCCTGTGACTCAACACCCTCTTCATTGTCTCTAGAAAAATATCTAGATATTTATGGCATTAGAGGTGAAATGACTATATTGCCCTTGACCTTAGTTTTAATTCCATTTTTGTCCCTAGGTGAAATGACTCTTTTGCCCCTTAAGTAAACAATTTTGGACCTCTTAGCCCCTTCACCCTCACGCCTAATTGGCTATCACCAACAAGCCATTCACTCCATTGATTCACGACTTCATCCAACCTTCATCACTTTCTCATTTCTCAAGTGAAGCTTAGACCAAAAATTGTGAAGAAAGTGCTTGGATTCTTGCACATCTTCATCATCCAAGAGGTGAACTTTACTCTCCTTGATCCATAAGCTTTATGTTCTTCATATACTTTCTTGATTCAAGGCCTTAATCATTATGTTTCAATTCTAGGATTCTATATTCAAAAATCTCTAGAAAATTGTAGAAAAATCCTATGATCACGAAACCAATTTCTATGAATTCACCATGATGTATATAATGATCATCTAGAAGCATGAACCCAAAAGAAATTTCCTAACTATTTTTCTATGACATGGCCGAACCCTAGGGATAGTGCAAGGATGAACTTTTGCTTCAATTTTTGCTATATGGCAATTGTTCTAGCCTATTTGATATCTATAGACATTGAATCTAAGAGCAAAACATCAACAAAAGTTCCTAGCCAATTTTCTTAGTATTGGCCAAAACCTAGCTTTTGAGAAGCTAAGAGTTTTGCTTCAATTTTTGTATGATATAACTTGATCTGGTGTTATGTAGGCTTAAGGATCATTCATCTAAGAGTTAGAAATTTTTAGACATCTCTAACTATTTTAAGTCACTATGGCTAAAACCTTGACCATGTAAAGTAAGGAGATTTATGTTGTTAATGTTGAAGTGTTGAATTTATTGTGTGAAGGTGATTGTTGATTGTGTGTTTTCTAGTGATTAATCGGCGAACTAGCGGAACGAGTCGGACAACGTTCATTCAGAATTACCTTTGAGAGGTAAGGGGAGAATATCTCCAATGAGTTTGATAGCCGCATAAGGTTGTTTGTTGGATGATTATGAGTATGTTATTTGGAGTGATGTTGATGATTCTCTTGTGATGTATATGCTTGATTTTTTTGGTGAATATGTGATTGGATATTGAAACATGAATTGTGGCGTTATTGCCTTGGATGAGATATATGTATGATGTTGGTTTTGAGATTTGATGACTATATATGTATATATTGAATTGTGATTTCTTTGACTGGATTGGTTGAGAGCATAGCATCGGCTATAGCTTGATAATGAAGATTAAGCTGCTCAAGAGTCTTAATCAAAGATTTAAAGATGTTTTGGTTGAAAGATGAAAAGCTTTTAAGTTAAATGGTATAATAATCAATTTTACTAAAAAACCATTAAGTTAAGAACTCAAAAGGAATTTCGAATAAGACTTAAGAAGTTGAGAGTTAGTGAGGAAAATAGTGAAAAGATGCTTTATCATTGTTTTCTAAACATGTCTTACAAGAAGAAAGTCTTGAAAATTATTTTAGTTTTGTCACTAGAAGAACATTCTCAATGTATTTGACCTTTCAAAAAGGAAAAGCCTCTTTCAAAAAATTTTGCTCTAATGAAAATCTTTAGAAAAATGTTTTAAATGATGGAACCTTTTGAAAAGGATTTTCAAGTCAAAATCCTTTTGAAAACGAATTTTGAGGATTTACGCTTTCAGAAATAGCTTTGCAAAGAAAAGATTTTGTGGGAATAAGTTTTAGAGCGAAAATGAGTTTTGGTTTATACCAAAGAGATTTTGATTTTTGTTTTCAAGTTTTGATCAACGAAAACGAAACTTTGAGGAAACTGGTGATTACCCTTCATGCATATGAAGCACATGAACCTAGTGACCGAGACGTCGTGCTAGCGTTCTGTGAATTGAGCACCCGGACTGCGAGTCCTGTGTTTTGAAATGAATGGACTTAGTGTCCTATATGCGAGTCTAGTGTCCGCGACGTCGGCCTAGTACTTCGTGGATTGAGAACTTGGACTACGTGTCCTATATTTTGAATGGACGGGCTAAGTGTCCTTTAAAAAGAGTCTTAGGCTATGTGCCTTGACAAGAATGAACGAACGAAAAAGAAAATAGAAAATCATGAGTTACATACATGAGTTGGTCAACATGCCACTGGAAACGGGCTACAATCCAAGTGGTTGAGAATATGAGCCGGTTAAGACCGCTAGGTTTATGGGGGTATCCTGTGTTCGATTCCACAAGAGGCCAGAGGCATGCGACCCCGTGCAGTGGTAATCAGCTGCCAAACACGGATGAACTCGATCAGAGACTGGATTATTCATGATATGGTTGTGACGTGATACTCTTAAACAATTGGAGTTCAGACCTAAATTGCGAGGCCGACTCATGAGGACAATTGTGTTATGGGAGTATTCACGGCCTATCGCTCGATGAAGGGAAATTACGAATCTCCAGAGAACATGAACTATAAAGTTGATTGAAGTCTCATGCATTCTTTTAACTTATCTTGATGAATGGGTATGATCCCACAGAGTGAGATTATCTTGTTGTGACATTATGTTGAATGTTGATATTCTATAGCATGACTGTGTTGTATATCGATGTATTAGTTGTATTTTGTTTTACTTATGTGGCTATTATGATAAACTTGTGCACGAGTATCTCACCCTTGCCTGTACATGTTGGACACCCTGTTGTGTTTTTGGATACGTGTATAGATACTTCCCAACGGTCCTCTGGGTCACTTCGGGACCCTGTAGCTTGAATTTCTTGATGTCGACGACGAAGATGTGTGGACTGTTGACGACAAGCCCAGTTAGAGATGGCAAAATTATCCGCACCCGCGGATATCTGCATGGATTATCCATAGTGGATAGTAAATGGATACCTATTAAATGGGGATGGGGATTATAGTACCCGTGGAAGGATGGGGATTATAGTACCCGCTCCACGGGTACCTGCATATTTATAATAAGTATTTTTTATTAAATATATAATATATATTATGACAGCTTCTATCACTTTGAGATGAAATTTTTTTTATTTTCTTTATTATTTCATACTTTTTAGTGGTTAAACCCATAATAATAATTTTTTTAAATACATATAATATATTATATAATGTTACTATAATATATTGTTATATTATGTTGTATATTTTTATTTTATTTTCTTTTTATTTTAGACTCTTAAATACCCACGGATATCCATGGATACCCGCTACCCACATAAATATCTATGGATATTGACGGATATGGATGTGGGGGAAGCACTACCCGCACCCGTCCTGCCCCATTGCCATCCCTAGGCCCAGTCTCATTTGTACGATGTATATTAGGTAGTCTGTTCTCTTTGCTTCTTAGAGTTCTTTCATCATACCAGCTCTTAGGATTTTTTATGTTTAAGTCAGGTCTTTCGACTGTGACTGATTATGTTGTGTATTAAGAGATTGAAAAGATGTACTATAACGCCCCGATTTTCACGTTTTCCAATTCTTCAGTATTTTAAAGTCTTTATTTTATTCGAGGTCTTAGGAATGGAAATAAAATATTCCGAGACCATAGTCATGCTCGACGATATCGTAGGAAGCTACGATTAAGTTTTGAGTCGAAAACTCAAATGGAGTCCGGTCTGCGTTTTTACACTGATAGTATGATTTTACTGCTCAGGAGACCTCAGATAGACTCATGAACGAGACAGTAAGTCTTAGAATTCGATTCTCTACGTTTTGGTTAAATTTCACAAAAATTTCAAAAAAATCACTTCCTGACCTCCGTTCGAGCGGACTTCTCAATCGAGTGACGAATGGAGCCACATATGGATTTACCGAGACTCGCCAACGGATAAGCTTGATACCACATCATCCCAGGACACTTGGGAGAGTATGCCAGAGTCGTCATGATGTTCGCAAATATCTGAACGCAAAATGATCAAAATGCCCCTAACCTTAGTCTTTTACATTTTTAAGATTTTACCCTTTTGGCAAATGACCTTTTTGCCCTTAAGTGAGCTTTTAAGAGACTGAACTCAGCCCCTCACAGCCCTCATTCATGCACAACCCCTTTCCCCATAGAACTCCATAGTTGTTCTTGAGAGAAACTTCATTTTCTTCTTGAAAACCTTGATTTACTTGGTAGAATCACTTGATTCCTTGAGCAATCTTCCTTCATTCTTAGGTAAGATCACTTCTATGATTTCCTAGCTTCTTGAATCTCTCTCTATTTCAAGATCAAACTTCATTTTCATGAAAATAAATTCTTAGATCCAAAACTTTGAAAATCCATAGGAATTTGTAGAAAAATCCTTTTGATGTGAAACCAATTTCTATGAGCTCACTTCATCATTCTTTTCCTAAACCCAAGAGCTTATGATTCAATTCTCATCATAGCCCTAAATCCCCAAATGGCCGAACCCTATGTGAAGATGATGAATGGTGTTTTTCATTAATTTTTGATTTCTAACACTTGATTTCATCCTTAGCTTTCCTATTGCCTTTGAATCCATGAAATGGAAAACCAAAATCAATTCCTAACCTTTTACCCTAGGGTGGCCGAAACCACTTTTAGGTAGAATTGTTGAGTTTTGTTTTGATTGTTGTTTAATGTTTGATTGTTGTGTTGTTGTAGTTGGTGACGATTGTCAGGAGGTTCACAAACCGATCAACCAACTTTGATCCGGATATCTGCTCTTCAACAGGTATGGGGGTGAAACCCTTTAGTTTGGGTTCACTTTTAATTGTTAAGTTCTCTTGAAGAACAAAGTTGTCTTGATGAGTTTATGCTTTAGTGTATTGTAGTGTGCTCTAGCGTATGTTGATGATGATGTGATTGAATGAAAATCATTTCCATGTATGTTGAAAAACCTACTTTGATCACTAGATCAAGTATGGACTTTTATGCTTAATTATGAGGCCATGATGTGTGATGGACTTTTATGTTTGATTATGAGGTAATAATGTGTAATTGTTGTTTATCATATTTGTGTAACCATTTTGAGCTATATTTGCTTAGTTGGTGAAGCAAAACCTTCACATTGGTTCCTAATAGGCTTTGGCCATGACCTTGAGAAAAGGAAGAACTTGTGTAGTTCTAGAACAAGTTAAAGTTTTGATGTAAGAAAAATGTTTTGATAACTTATGTTTCAAAGGAAAACCCTAAGTGATTTTGATCCAAAGATCAAATAAAGTTTTAACCTTTAAAGTGTGTCACCAAAGTGAGAAAATGTCTTTTCTTTAGCCATAGGTCTTTTAATCAAACTAAGTGTTTCAAAAAGAGAATTAATGAAGAGGTTAGGGAAAAATGAAAACAGGGCACTCACCTGGCTAACCCTGTCTCGCCACGTGAAACAGAGGGAAGACAAGGCATTCGCCTGGCTAGTCCGAGAAGCAAAGATATAACTTCTCGGTCTCGCGTCGCGAAGTCGTTCTCGCCTCACGAACCAGAAGGACTGTCTAAACAGTAAAAGATATAGCCTCTCTGCGTCGCGTCGCGATACCATTTTCGCCTCGCGAAGCAGAAATAATGTCTAAGAAGTAAAATTAACCTCTCAGCCTCGCGTCGCGAAACCTATCTTCGCCCCGCGAGAAATGGTTTTGTTTATAAAGAGTGTTTTTCTAACTCAACTGTAAAGTTTCACGCATTAAAAGCTAAGTTAAGTAATTAACTTAGAGTTGAAGACAAGGGTTAATTAAGTATAGTATGTGGTGAAACAAGATCATATACTATACCATTGATGACTTAGTACATCAATGACTTCATAAGACATAAACACAAACACGAAACGTTTTGGGTTTTGGAACAGTAGTTCGATGACGGACCGGTGATTCGGATCCCGATCAGTCATTCAATTGTTTCAGTCTTGTGACTCGATCCCGGAGGGATCGCGAGATTTATCTTGTGGATAAAGGTTTTGTTTTTTCAAAGACGCGTATAGTTCCTAAGGAAGAGAACCTTAGTGGACCTCGAGGTTTACCCGGGGGGTAGACATTGCTTTTTCGCATCTGCTTTATGTAAGCATTGGCATTTCATGTGCATAGTCGTAAGGCCTTGAGCCTAGGAGTTGAACTTACACCTTGATGCGGGTGCGAATCTTACGGTGACGATCTTCAATGGTCTTTTTGGAGGTATTAGCGTTGGAAGGGCTGACATGTGACCAGTTGGTAGCTCTTCTGTGTCGTGGCTAATCCGAGCAATACACTGGTATCCTCTACTAGATGCCGCACTTTTCATGTTTGGTCGAGAGTATTTCCGTAAAAGCCAGATACGTGCACGTTACGAATGTTGTAGCATCTTGCCCAAGGCTGGCGCTCACGGAACATGTCCTCCCATTCACTCTCTCCGACGTTTTGTTAGCTCCATGGAGTAGGGGCCAGAGTAGTATCCAGTGGCATTGGCATTGAGTCATGTACATTGCACTGCATTGAATTGCTGTTGATGTTTACATTTACTGTTATACATCGCTGTTCTATTTTAAGAATGCCTTATATTATGTTGTTAACTGTTTAACATAATATTATGCTGTTAACTGTTTATATGATTTTTGTTGAGAATTTTAGTAAGCATGTTGGATACGCTGTTACCTGGTGAGTCGTCCCATTTTACTACTGCTGTTTTTTTGTGTTGATGAACGGGAATCTCACCCATATCTATATATTTTCTGCTGGCACTTGCTGTTGCTGCTTGAACAGATGGACGTGATGACAGTTCGGTTCAGCAGTTCCTTTGAGTCCGGAGGAAGACTCCTTTTGCTGTTTTATTTTGTCTGGGCCAGACTGTGTCGGTATCTATAGTACTTCTGTAGTACCTTTTGGGAGCTACGACTCCTAGTACTTATTTTATTTCTTATGTCAGTTATACATTAGACTTATGTCTGTATACAGTAATATTGTTATTTCTGTTTTCTATTTTTTGTTTCTGTATTTGAATACAGTATGTTCTAGAAATGCATGGTGAACCTAAGTTCATTTATTAGTATTATTTACATTTACTAATCCCATTAGATCTTTGTGAAAAGAAAAAGAAAAAAAAAGAAAACTATATTTTCCGCACTAATAAATATTTTCGGCCTTATAAACGTTCGGGAATGTGACACTCGGGAAAGGGTGTTGCATTTACGCCTTATGGCGAAGTTGAATTACTGTTATAGATGATGAGTTTCAATTTGTTTTCATCTGGTTGTTAAAGTTTTACTTTGGTATCAGATTTCCACAACTACTCTATTGAGTTATTTTCGAAAAAGTTTTTAATTAACCGAAAAAGAATATTTGGGATACGAAATGTGACACCGGGTTGGGGTGTTACAACCAGCAACTCGTGGGGATTCATCCGAGAGTAAGGTGAATCATTACTCATGGGGGTTTATTCGAGAGTAAGGTGAACAACCAATGTTCATGCATGATGGTCAACAAGTTGATATACTCCGAATCATCTTCCTAAGTTAGTTGATGGATCCACATTGCATATGGAGTAGTGGAGTAGTTTTGCATCGCGTAGCATTCATTTATGATATGATATGATGTATGTTGTATGATGAGTGATCATCTTGCTAACTATTCCATTACCGTTTGTAGTTATACTTACAGTTTCTTACTCCCTATCTTTGTTGTTTCTTTGCATGTACCTTGCTTTATGCAAAGGATGGTGAGGAGTGATCTCGAGGAGATCGCTTACTCGTAGTATAGGTTTTAAGTTTATGTTTAGTTTGTCTCCGATGTATTATCGGTATGGTCACCAGCTCTGATCATGTGACATCGGGATTTGGGTTTTGTTTTCTTTATGTTTTTCCGCAGTTGTGACGTTATGTTTTAAACGTTTTTGGTTCATGTGATACTTGCTACTTTTTATGTTAAGTTTTTAATTTAACTTACATGCTTTATTTTACTATATGTTATATTTAGGGTAGCGGGTATCACAATTTACTCATCAACAAAAATAAAATATAATTTAAATTGTTAAAAAATTCTACATTAATTACCTGAGTCCATCTATCAGTCATAGTCGCAGAGGCAATGTTCAACATATGTCTCATCACGTAGTATCCACACTCCCAGCCGCCAGCTTGTTTACGAGAATACAAATGAATATGAAATTGAATATCAAGTAAACTTATATAATAATAATTACTATTATAATTTTTTTTGTAAGAATTAATTAACTACTTACGCGTGGGACAATCTATTCAGGCTTTCTTTTTGACTTGGATGGCCTACTTTTACCATATGCGCAAGCCTTACTACTTGCAACCATAGCTCTATGATTAAAAAAATAATCATGTCAATTATGTTCATGTAATAAAGTAAAAGCAATTTGTATTAAAGCTTACATGTCAATTGCGTCCTTCAATTCATATGCCGGAGTGTAACATCCCAAAAATCGTATGTCTGTTTCTCTTAACTGTTTTTGTGAATAACTTGACTGAGGATACAATTTGTAACACCTTTTCCGGGGGCATCACATAACGAACATTTTATAAAACTATAAGGCCGAAAAACGGGTTAATTGAAATCATGTAAGAAAGATGGGGGTGAATTTTTCCTTTTCACAAGACATAATTATAAAAGCTTGTAACCGTTTATGTATGCAAGGTAAATAGAATCATTTCATAATATTAAGTTCATAAATTCATAAAGGTTTACATAAGAACCCAACTCGACTGCAGAAATATAACAGAAAGATACAGACTCAACATAAAAGATTGGAGACACAGCTCCTAAACCAAAGATACTTGGAGACGCAACTCCACAAAAGATAAAAGGAAGGTGCAGACACTCTAATATCCTACACTGGCTGACAACAGACTACACGGAAAGACATCCCTTGGATCACCCACTGAATGCTTCCACTGACTCCTCCTTTTATGGAGAGACAAGCGAAAGGAATAGGAAGGCATGGGTAGATCACCTCCCTCCTAATCTCCTCACTTATCGCCTTCCAAGCAGGACCTGTCAAACGAGACCTAACAGGAATTCTAGCAGGGATTACTGCTGGCATTCCTAGGGAAGACATCGCAGAAGTTGACCTAGAAGCAACTTTGCCAACAAGTGGCCTATCCCTAACGGAGGGAGAAGGCACTAAACACTTTGGTGAAAGAGCCCACCTAGCGTTCCACTTACGACCACACCCTGGCCGGAAAATGACAGAAGACAAGCAATGAAGCGGATAAGAACCCTTCCTCTACGCTCCTTGCGGATGGTGAGTGCGGCTCTTCACACGTACGTTACTAGAAGCCCATCATGACTAGTTGTCCAAACGCCGTAACCACTGGGAGGCTCAACAGAGAGATGCATCCGAAGCGCCGGGTGGAGTCTCGGTAGTACGACCTTCTCGGGAGACAACCATAGAAGCACATAACGATGCAATACAAAGTAATGAGGTGAGATTCCCATTCATCAGCACAACACATGGCAGAAGTAAAAACAGTACAACACACAAGATAACGACATACTAATCATGCATATCATACATCTCAATATCTCATATAAATCAATTAGCAACATGAGACATCATCAACACAGGATAATAATGTATAACATAAAAATGTATCCGTCAACAATCGTGCAATACAATGCGATGTAGATGACTCAATGCCATATGCCACAAGGGTAAGACTCTGACCCCTACTCTATGGAGCTAAACATAACTGGAGTGAGTGATTGGGAGAACATTGTTTGCGTTATCTCAGCCCAACATATGCTATCTCAACAAGATTGCGAATTCGCTTTTACGGCTCACACCAGACGTTCTTTACCCAAATCGTGATTTGTCCGGTGTCCAGTCAGGACGCGCTTCAACATTTTTTGACAGGTCACCCACAACACAGAGGAGCTACTCTCTTGCCACATGTGGTCTCCCCAACTCCAACATCCTCAAGATCTCCCCGATCGTCACCTCCAACAATTGCACCCGCACAAAGGTGTAAGCTCAACTCCCAGACACAACGCCCAACTCATGCACAGATGCGTATGCATGTCAAGAAATGCCATAACACAAACACGTACTACAGTATCACTGTAGCACCACGTCTATCTCTTGATAAACCACATGGAACCGCTACGGGACCCACTTTCACACGACTTGCCATCAGTCGCCCATTCTTGGTGCGGTTCCTTGCGTCCAAGTACAACTCCGTCGTTCGGAAAACGATGTTCAAGTCTTATGATATATCATTCCATATCCTAGCGTATTATGGAAAACAGGATCCACAAGGATTCCTTTATCATATCTTCTCACTTATCTATCAAGGGAAACATTACTTATTTTGTATAAGTAACTCTTTGTGGCTAAGTATTATGGATCCTTAGATGACCTAAATCATCAAGGGTTTGGGACATGGTTTTCCCATGACCACAAGGTATAGGTGCGTATCTTTTATTTAGCCTTTGTGAGTCCATTATGGAACTTATTGAATTCCCTTTTTGAAGATAATACATAATTACGCTACTATAGTAAGATCTTCAAAAAATTTCCTTGGTGGTAAACTAGTTCATGAAACCCTTTTTATCAAACATAATTTGAAAACTCTATACATATGTTCATAAGACATCCAAAACCCCAAGATACGTAGTATCTTGTCTTTTATAAATTTAGCGTAAAACTCCTTTTTGAAAATGATTCCTATTCTTTTTACTTAGCGTAAGAAGAAAATGTATCTTACTTTAAATCACCCTTTTCATTTTCAAATAAAAACTATAACTCATTTATTTTGTAAGATTCCAAAACTAATCATAGTAGTGTAAAGACTCATTGTTTTAATTTAAAGAAAACATTTACAAGAATTCTCATTTCTCTTGAAGATAGGTTTACTAACCAAAACCTTTGGAAACCACATGAATCAATTAGAAAACTCTTTGTTCTTGAAAATATTTTTCTTAAAACAACATGTTAGAATAGGTGGTTGATCACCATCAACTTCCTTATCCTTAAAATACTTTTCATATAACTCCAAAGATACTCATTTTCCAATACTTGGTTCTTTAGAACCAAAACTAGATCTCTTAGAAAACCTTTTTAATTTCTATTTCCGTTATACCTTAGTATGAACACATTAAATCCCTTAACATCAACATTTTAGGTTCTTATCCCTAGTTACTATGGTATGGTCGAATGCCTCCATGTAAGTAAGGTAGGTCTTTCTAATTTTATTTGCCTTCTTGGAACCATTTAAGTCCATTACACCATCACTTGCACATAGAAGCTTTGGCTTCCCTTTTTAACTCAACAAGGCCGAACCATACATGGTGTTTTTGTTGAGTCTCCAAATGTCTGATGTGCATTTACCTTAGTTTTGATGAGATTAAAACAGTTATTCAATGATTTAATTGAACCCGTCTGTGGTATTTAACTCGTCTACTTAGTGTGTAGATTATAACATTAAGCGTCTATATGAACTGTTCACTCGTCTGAACTAAGATAAGTTCACTCGTCTGATCTAGCTAAGGTTCACTCGTCTGAACTAAAAGAGGTTCACTCATCTGAACTAAGAGAAGTTCACTCGTCTAATGAAGTCTTCAACCGTCTGATCAAAGGAAGACTCACCCGTCTAAAAGACTTTGCAACTGACGTCATCTCTTTGTTAAAGAAGTCAACCCGTCTAATGAAGCTACTCATCCGTCTAAAGACTAACATTAAAGAATACATTGGATGAAAGTTGTCTCGACTCTGATAAGGAACTTCAACAAAGTGCTTTGCCTGAACACAACTGCATCTTACACCAAAAGGGAAAGTCTTCCCTCTGCAATCAAAAAGCACGTATACAGACCTGCGGAGACCAAAGGTATATCAGAAGTCTATATCACTCTGATGAGAGAGAACAAGCGAAGTTCCCTATGCTTTAATGGCTGATCAGAACGACTCTATTGCATTTATTGAAGATCTGCAAGAAGCCAAGACTTAAGACCTTGTGTCTAACGGCTTTAAAATCATCTCAACATATAGTCATTTCATCAGGTATTAAAAGCATGAACAAGTTCCTCATTCTATCCTTAGGTCTTGAACCTAAGAATAGTTTTTCACCATTCCAAAATGATTTTCAACACTAATACTCAAACACAAATAGCCACACCAACACCATAACCTACAATTCCAAAAATCAACACTAAAAATCGTATATATAAAATTTCAGCATTTCAAGCATCAACTTGTGACACACATTTGATTGATCAAACGAACTAGGATTTGAGCAAATGAGGACTGATATGAAAGCTTAGGATGTCTAGTTTTTGGATATAAATTTTATTTTCACAAAACATAACTGAGTTAGTACAGTTTCACGAAATAAATCACTGAAGTTAGAATCCAAGGCAGAATTTTTATGCTTAGATTGAAACAGGTTTTCGAGGGTCAAATCTTCATTAAATCACACAAAATTTGTACTCAAAATTAAGCCCAAGGTGTCTAGTTTTAGGATCTAGTTTGAGAGAAAAACTGAAATGACTCACACAATGTCAGATCCAAAAATCACATTTTTACAAACCCTTTTCAACAAAAATATGGAGGAACCCTAGGTTAGGGTTTTCCCTCACATAAAAGTTATTTTCACCCATTCAAACACATCAATGAACACAAATCAAGCAATAAATAATTATTACAATATTGTTCTCATAGTGAACCAAATAGATAAAGTAGAAAACCCTTGGATTAGGGTTTTCTCAAACCAACCCCAATAGACCATTTCCACCACCACCAATGTGGTGTGATGTGGTTCACTCCCCCATTATCTTAATGAAGATTCTTAGGATGAGCAAAACCCCAAGCTCCAAGAAAGAGTGTCAAGGCCGAACCTTCATAAAAAGAAAAGGTAAGATCTTGAACTTGTTTCACAAAAATCATGAACTAGAAGATGTTGCTTCATGATTTAATGAAAGGAAATGAAGATAAAAGTAAGATTAGAGACTTACTTAGTGAAGAACACTTGATGAACAAGGTTGATGTTCTTGAGGGGCAAGAACAAAGGTGCTCCAAAGTGGAAGATCCTAGCAAGACAAACACTTAAGTTTGAAAGAGAGCTTATTTTCGAAAATCACTTGATCAAAAGTGATTGATTTTAACTTCATAAAAGAGAAATGAAGAGCTTTAGAAGTGTAGAAGACTTATCCTTGAAGAACAAACTTGAAAAGATGAAGTCTTGAACTTGAAGCTTGAAAATGAAGTTGCTCCAATGTGAAAACTTTCTTCACCAAAGTTGTAGTAGAAGAGATGGTGTTCACAAATATGAGGTTTATTTGAAGAGAAGAAGATTGGCTCATGGAGATCAAGCCATGATCGAATATGGAGAGGTAGGAGAGAGAAGAGAGAAAATGAGTTATGTTATGGAGAGAAAGAAGTGCTTGATCCTTAGAAGCCAAAGCGAGAAGTGAATTTAGTGTAAAAAACCAAGTTTGGCTGTGTGGCCTTAGGGAGTTTGGTCACCCAAATGAATCAAAGTTTATGACATAGTGATGTGATTAGGTGTAAGTAATCTAAGGGCCAAGAATTAAAGAGGAAATACTTGTTGATCTCAAATTAAAAGAAGTAGAGATTAACCATAAATTGGTTAATTAGCTTTCTCCATAAAATGAAAAGATGCCAGGTTATTAACCAAGAGTCATAAGAATTTAATCCATTGGTTAAAGGAATCAAAAGGTGATGGATGGTTGACAACGTCTCATGAAGCGTGAGATGCAGTCATGAACTACTCCCGGCACTGGGCCAGAACAACTTCTCAATCCTGGCACGCATCCCAAGGTAAAGCGGTCCCGATTAAAATAATAATATTTTTATCGGTTCCGGCTCAAAACAGCACACTGGGTTCAAAACAACATCTTATGATTATTAAGCTCATAATTGAAATTCAAATATGAATTTCCAATCATCAACTATTATTGTGATTATGATTAATCGAATTGTGTTCTCAGTCAAGTTATTCACACAAACAGTTAAAAGGGAGACATAGAGTTTTTGGGATGTTACACAATTCGACTAAGTTTAATCATAAGAATGGTTAATGATTGGAAATTCATATATGAATTTCAATTATGAGCTTACTAATCATAAAATGTTGTTTTAAGTCTGATGTGTTGTTTTGAGTCGGAACCAATAAAAATATGATTATTTTAATCGGGACCGCGTTGCCTTGGGATGCGTGCCAGGGCTGGGGAAGTTGTTCTGACCCAGAGCCGGGAGTAGTTAATGACTGCATCTCACGCTTGACGAGACATTGTCACCTTTATGTCAACCATCCATTACCTTTTCATTCCTTTAACCAATGGATTAATTTCCTATGACTCTTTGTTAATAACCTATCAACATTTCCTTTTATGGAGAAAGCTAATTAACCTATTTATGATTAATCTCTACTACTTTGCATAAGACCTCAACACCTATGTACTTGAGTCAATCCTAACCATCTATTTCCTTACTCTAATTCCCATCAACCTTTAACCAAAATTTGGTCATAAACAAGCTAAGGCCATACGGCCATATGCTTCCATAACACCATAAACACTTCTCATTTTCTCTTTCAAAGATCAAACAACTCCATTTCATGAACACTTGAGTTTTCTCTCTTCTCTCTCTTAAGTGTTCATGCGGCTTGGTCTCTTAGTCCATGAACCAAAACTTGTTTCTTCATTCTAAAACCATAGATCATCTTGTCTTAACCTCCTTTACATCTTTGATGAAGAAGGTTTTTCAGTTGGAGCAACTTGGTTCTTGAACCTCAAAAACACCAACGTTGTTCATCATGTGTTCTTCACTAAGTAAGTCTCTAATATTAATTTTCTCTTCATAACTTTTCTTGGAATCATGAAACAACTTCTTTTAGTTCATGATTTTTGCAAAACAAAGTTTAAAACCATGTGTTTTTGGCTAACATAGGTTCGGCCTCTCCTTGTTCTTGAAGTTGGGGGTTTTGCTCATCCTAAAGATCTTCATTAAGGTAATGGGGGGGTGAACCACATCACACCACATTGGTGGTGGTGAAAATGGTTTATGGGTTTGGTTTGGGGAAAACCCTAAACCAAGGGTTTTGCCACTTTGTCTATTTGGTTCTTTATGAGAACAATGTTGTAATAATTATTTATTGCTTGATTTGTGTTCATTGATGTGTTTGAATGGTTGAAAATAACTTTTATGTGAGGGAAAACCCTAACCTAGGGTTCCTCCATCTTTTTTGTTGAAAAGAGTTTGTGAAAATGTGATTTTTCGGATATGACCTTGTGTGAGTCATTTCGGTTTTTCTCTCAAACTAGACCTTGAATTGAAAAACTTGTTTTTGATCCTGAAACTAGACATCTTGATATTCATTTTGATAATAAATTTCATGTGATTTCATGAATATTTGACCCTTGAAAACCTACTTCAATCTAAGCATAAATTTCTGTCTTGTATTCTGACTATAGTGACTTGTTTTGTAAAACTGTACTAACTCGGTTGATGTTTGTGACAATAAATTTTGTATCCAAAAATTAGGCATCCTAAGGTTTCATATGAGTTATCATTTGCTCAAATTCGATTTCGTTTGGTCAATCAAATGTTTGTCACAAGTTGATGCTTGAAATGCTGAAAATTCTGTATACATGTTTGATGTTGAATTTTTCGAATTGGATGTTTTGTTGTTGTTAACCTTGATGTATTGATGCTCATAATTGATTGTGGAATGGTTTGGTGAAGCAAAATCTTCACATTAAACCTAGTATAGGATTCGGCCAAAGCATAAACAAAAAGGATTTTCAGCTTCAATCTTTGAAACTTAAATGATTTTACAACTCTAAAATAGAATCAATGAACAATGAACCAAAGCAAAACAAAGAAACATTATTTGAATGAAACACAACCTTATATTCATTCAAGAGATTCTTAAAACAAGGGAAAAGTATTTTGATCTTAAGTTATGGCTTAAGTAAATCAAATGATGTTTTGAAAATTAATGAATCAAATGTTCTCAATAATAAACAACTTTGAGAAAATCTTATGTAACATTCGGTTACTATGTAGGTTTTTAACGTAAAACCAATCTTTGATTTCAATACAATACTTAATTTCAAGTTTATGTATAACTGATTTCAAGTTAAAAAGGGTTGGACTTAAGAAGATTTCTCTTCTTTAGTTAATACAAAAGAGTTTGAAACTCCAACTTCCAACTTTAAGTTTAATTGAAACTACAAGCTTTTTGAAATAATGTTTTCAAGGTATAAGACTTGAATCAAAGGTACTAAGGCCCTTTGCCAAGGTATAAAACAAATAAGTCTTATGTATTCACTTCTTTATAAAGAGTTTATACACTCGTCTTCTTTTAACCAAAACAATGGTACATTCAAATTGAGTTTTTGAACAAAGTGAGGTATTCGAGAAGGAAAATCTTTTAAGCCATCATAAGTATTTAATACACTTATGATGGGGTTACATAAAGTTAAATGATGTTTTTCTTAAAGAGATTTGAATTTGTCAAATAAAAAGACAAAAGAGTTTTTGAACTCAAAACTAAGGATTTTCCTAAGTTAAAACCCTAAGTCAAATAATTGACTTACAGTGAAAGAAAGAGATAAGAAAGTGTAATGTGTTGTGGAACAAGACCATATGCTACACCATTAATGATTCATTCATCAATCGATTCATAAGACTTAAGTGAATCAAGATGTATTTCATTACTAGAAAGACCAGTACCCTCTAACTTAGAAAGGATCTAAGACTTAACTAGAGGATTCTCAATCCTTCTTTGTAAGACATTTAGGACTTGAGAAATATATCATAAGACACGAACACAAACATGAAACGTTTTGATTTGGAACATAAGCTCGATGACGGGCCGGTGAGTCAGACCTGAGAACATCGCCTAACTGGATAGTCTTGTGATGGCTCGATCTCGGAGAGATCATGAGATTTATCTAGTGGATAAAAGTTTAAAACACTTATAATATGTTAAGTTCCTAAGGAAGAGAACCTTAGTGAATCTTGAAGTTCTCCAATGGATAAACGTTATAAAGCACTTTATTGGTGAAAGACCTATATGAGAAGATTCTTGTGGAATCACGAGGTTTATCCGGTGGATAGACATTTTATTGCATCTGCTTTGTGTAACATTGGCATTATGTTGCATGAGTCTGTAAGGCCTTGAAACTAGGAGTTGAGCTTACACCTTGATGCGGGTGTGAATCTTACGGTGACGATCTTAAATGGTCTTGAGGATGTCAGGGTTGGAGATTCCATAAGTGACCAGTTGGTAATTCTTCTGTGTCATGGTATTCCGCGCACTGCTTGACAACTTTGACTAGATGTCGTATTTTTCATGTTTGGTGTAGAATGTTTCCGTAAAAGCCAGATATGTGCACGTTACAAATGTTGTAGCATCTTACCCAAGGCTGGCGTATACAGAACATGTCCTCCCATTCACTCTCTCCGACGTTTGTTAGCTCCATGAAGTAGGGGTCAGAGTTTACCCTTGTGGCATATGGCATTGAGCCATGTACATTGCATTGCATTGCATGACTGTTGATGGATACATTTATATGTTATACATTATTATCCTGTGTTGATGATATCTTATGTTATTGATTGAATAATATGAGATATTGAGATGTATGATATGCATGACTAGTATTTTGTTGTCCTGCTTGTCATACCGTTATTACTTCTTCCATGTGTTCTGTTGATGAATGGGAATCTCACCTCATTACTTTGTATTGCATCGCTGTGTGTTTCTCTGGTTGTCTTCGAAGAAGGTCGTGTTACCGAGACTTCACCTGGCGCTTCGGATGCATCTCTCTGTTGAGCCTCCCTGTGGTTCCGGCGTTTAGATATCTAGTCATGATGGGCTTTTGGCAACTTAGATGGGAAAAGCCACACTCACAATCCGCAGGATTCTTAGATGAAGGGTTCTTACCACTCCACCGCTTGTCTTCATGTCGTCTGTTGCCAGGGTTGTAGTCGTAGTGGAATGCTAGGTGGACTTTCCCATCGATGCATTCAGTGCCTCATCCCTCTCTCGGGGACAGGCCGCCTGTTGGTAGAGTTGAGTCTGAGGCAACTCCGGCTATGTCTTCCATAGGAATGCCAGCAGTAGTCCTTGCTAGGGTTCCTATTAGGTCTCGTTTGAAGGGTCCTGGTTGGAAGGCGATGAATGAAG
Organism: Ammopiptanthus mongolicus; assembly: GCA_039655645.1. NCBI lineage: Eukaryota > Viridiplantae > Streptophyta > Magnoliopsida > Fabales > Fabaceae > Ammopiptanthus > Ammopiptanthus mongolicus. The sequence continues at coordinate 40,510,506 of CM077350.1, forward strand.
AGACTAGGAGTAAGGTGATCTATCCACACCTTCCTATTTCTTTCGCTTGTCTTTCTGTAAAGGAGAAGTCAGAGGAAGTATTCAGCGGTCGACCCGAGGGATGTCTTCCCGTGTGGTCTGTTATCGGCCAGTGTAGGGTGTCAAAGTGTCTGTACCTTTCTTTTATCTTTTGTGAAGCTGCGTCTCCAAGTACCTTATGTTTAGGAGCTATGTCTCCAATCCTTTATGTTGAGTCTGTATCTTTCTGTTTTATTTCTATGGTCGGGTTGGATTTTTATGTAAACCTTTATGAACCTATGACCTTATATTATAAAATGTTTCTATTTACGTTACACGCATAAACGGTTACAAGTTTTTTTTTTACAATTATGTCTCGTGAAAAGAAAAAATTTACCCCATCTTTCTTAAATGATTTTCAATTAACCCATTTTTTAGGCCTTATAGTTTTTATAAAATGTTTGTTATGTGATGCCCACGGAAATGGTGTTACACGAAGTATAGTGCAACGAGCATAAGAAGACGACGTGATGCTGGCTAGGATGAAGTATCAGCAACTGCCAATGGCCATTCCTTAGCATTGGTGCTAGATAAATCTCTTTCTTGGTTTGACCCAGTAGCTTCAGGATGTATGTCTTCATCGCATCCCCGTTAATGTAGTAATTACCCAGAATTAAGACACAATTCCATGGCATTCTCCTAAAAGCTTAATTGCTTTAACGTTAGCTGGATACTTGAAACGATATCTGAGCTTATTGGACCTAATATATAGGCCTAATATAAATGAAGACACAATTCCATGGTATTGTCCTAAAGCTTAAGCTTTAATGTATGAGCAATCATACCGTAATAACCTAACTTATCCTTAAGCTCAAGACAAAACGTAACCTATAATATGGTCATCTACAACAAATCAGCAATCATACCCTAATGACTCTGCAAATCCCTTTAACGTATGAGCAATAATACCCTAATTGAAGAGTTTGTAGACTGGGAAAGCCTGCTACAAAAAATGAAATTATACACTCAACATTGCTCTCCAATAACTCTGCAAATCCCTTGAGTAGAACCTCTTGATGAATCCATGTGTTAGAAATTAAAAAACACCGTCACAATAAATGGGTGAAAATTATTTCACATATAGGGCCAAAGGGGTAAAATATAGGGTATTAAATTATTTTTTTGAAAATTTGAAGGTATGCAACTGCACACCCTGGTCTATACCTTCGTACGCCCCTGATTCCCACCCTCTTATATCATGGCTAACTCACTTAACAGGCGAGCCACAGACCAGGAACAACCACGAGATAGATCAAATACCATTGTGATAACAAGCCAAGCTCAAAACAAACCCTCTCCCTCCTAGCACATTCACTCCATCATTCATTGCAACACCCCAACTTACAAGATTCTTATTTAATTAGTTATTTTAATTCCCAAGTTCCCAAAGCATTTCACGGGGAATTTTTTGCGAAAAAAGAAATAAATAAAACTATCAGAGTTCTAGCGTTAATTAATTTATATGCAAATGCAAAATAACATAATAAACACATGAATGCACATCTAATAATCTGATTTTCCATAATTAGTTGGCACTTTGAAAAGCTGATCCAAGTTCCAATGATTTAAAAAAAGAGAAACAATGTGAGAGAAGAGAATGATAATGAGAGAAGACCGAAACCTAATGAGAGGAGAGAAAGGATATAAGAAGCCAGCATATCTTGAGGTGCAACGGAGAAGACGGTGGCTTGAGGCAACGGAGACGACGGTGGTGCGACAATGGCAGAGAAGAGGGGTTTCGAGAGAGAGAACGTACAGGGGTTAGGGTGCGAGAGTGAGGAGACTTGGTTGAACTGCATATGTTAACGCTATAAAATTTTGATGCCTTTTAATATCGGTTGGCCATCATTTAACATCGGTTTCTTGGCCAACCGATATTAAATGTCACTTTTGACATCGGTCTAGCAACCGATGTTATAAGTTTGAGTAAATACTCAATTTGGTCCCTGAAATTGTAGGGTCGTATCAACTTAGTCCCCCACATTATTAATATTCCAAAATGATCCCTGGAATTGCAGAAAGTTAATCAGATTTGTCCCTCCGTTGGTATTTGCATGGACTATAATGACATTAAGTTGGTAATGTCAGGGATGCATTTGAAACTAGGTGAATAATGTCAGGGATGCATTTGCTACATTTTGCAATTCCAAAGATCATTTTGGAATATTGATAATGTGGGGGACTAAGTTGATACGTCCCTATAATTTCAAGGACCAAATTGGATATTTACTTTTATAAGTTTCTTCCTCCACCAGTTAACAAATTTGCCACCACATCTTCACTTTTGACATCGGTTGTTAAGGAACCGATGTTAAAAGTGTATTTCATGCACAATTTATTTACAAGTTTGTCACCGCGTCCATTTTTAACATATGTTTAGCATTAACCGATGTTAAATCCTTCACGTGAAAATGATATTTTCCATTAGTGATTTTAAAAAAAAAAATGTTTAATAGCATAACTAGAGCAAAGTGGCACACAAGAACCAATCAAGGTTACATTCACAAACAAATAGAGCCAAGATACACATCTTCATTCCATCCAATTAAATGTAACCATAAACAAATCATCATAATAAAAATTTGAAATATATTACTACTGTTTTAAAATGAATAATCCTAAATACTATAAACATTAAACCAATTAGCAATTAGGAATTTGTCACCCCACTTTTAATTGAACCATGAATTCTCTTTTTTTTTTTTTTTTTTACTGAAGGTATAGATCATATTTCTAGTCATAGTTAGCCTCTAGACTCTAGATGACCCTCTTAGGTTTGGATAAACTTATGGTGGGTGGAATTGAAAGGGAAGGGATGAGATGAAGTAGAAAATAATGGTTCCGTATAGATGTAGAGTCCAGCAATAATCTTAATGACATAAGTTTGAAAAAACCTACCATGTTCCACACCATTCAACAAAAAAAACCATGATGAGATTCTAGTGTGGTTCCACCAAGTTTATTAAATAAACCCACAAAAGTATAGACAACCTCAGATTAAAAGTACATACATAACTTCTAGGCAACATGAAAACGCGAGATGAGGCGGAGCGAGCAGAGTGCTTGGGTCCGTCAATGATTGGTTGTGCGACTAGGAACACAGGTGACAGGAGAGTGCAACAAAGCCACAGGAACACGACGATGATAGGAGTGTTTTTGTGTTTTCTGAGTTTCACTTACGGAACAGTCTTCTGCCCTAAGACTTCGTGGAGGGAGTTGTGTGCACTTAGGGGATTAGTGGGCCACATAGTTATTTTAGTGTTAATAAATTATTTAATAATTTAGCGAACGATATTTTGGTCTCTAATTTTAATTAAATAATCAGTTTCTATTTCGGTCATTAAATTTTAATTTTTAATTTATTTTTAACGTGGATTAAATTATTTAGCAATTTAGAGACCGATATTTCGATCTCTAATTTTAATCAAATAATTGATCTCTATTTCGGTCACTAGTTTTCAACTTCCTATTTGAATTAAATGTAAATTAATTATTTATTAATTTAGCAACCGATATTTCGGTTTCTAATCTTATTCAAATAATCGGTCTCTATTTCGATCATTGATTCTTAATTTCTTATTTTTATTTTAATGTATATTAAATTAGTTAGCAATTTAGCAACCGATATTTCGATCTCTCATTTTAATCAAATCATCGATCTCTATTTCGATCACTAATTCTCAATTTCTTATTTTTAATTAAATGTAAATTAATTATTTAACAATTTCGCGACTGATTTTCATCTCTAATTTTAATATAATAATCGGTCTCTATTTTGATCTTTAAAATATATCTGGGCCGATTTTCAGATCAATTATATTTCTGTGAAGAAATCTATGAATTCAATGTCTAAATCAGTCTCTGAACTAAATCAATCACTAAAGAGTTGTCATATGTGTGATCACCAAAGCGTTAGCCAAGGATTCTTTTGCCACCTTTCCCTAATCACTGCCAACATTGAGGGGTGTAAAGAATCTAGATTCATCCAACGAAGAAATTCATGCAAACCGTTTAAAGCCATCAATCTTCTTGAATGCATTGCATTCGTTCATGGAATCAAACCAAATAATTGCTATAAAGCTCCATTAATATCATTTCCATATAATTGTTACCGTTGGACTGTATGGAGTCAAAGCAACTAATTGCTATATTAATGACTCCTAAAATCATCATATATTGCATATTACCGTCGCCAGTTGCATCCCAATAATAAGTTTCAGCCATCAAGCTTCTCCGTCTTCCACTAAGAAACATTTCATCTTTCAATAAATACATCATAACTAAATATAAAAAGGTTGAGAAGAGAGGGGGACATAGATTATAATTGTATATGCTTAATGAAATTTTTGGTCTCGAAAAATATAGGATTTTTTGGTTTTAGTCCCTATCTTTTATTTGTTTTGTTTTTGGTATCTGTAACTTTTAATTTTTTGTTTTTGATCCCTGCTGTTAATTCCAAACGTTAACTGTTGACGTGACAGACAGAAGTCCACGTCAGCAGTGACACGTGGTAAAATAATTATTTTTTATTCTAATTGTCTGGCATGACAGGACCTAAAAACAAAAATTTAAAAGTTACAAACACCAAAAGCAGAAAAAAAAAAAAACAAAAGATAGGGACTAAAACCAAAAAGCCCTATATTTTCAGGTACCAAAAACTTCATTAAGCCTTTAATAAATATGATTTTCTGTAATTTATGAATTAATTTGATTTTCGAACAAATGAAGAAGAATTATAATTTTTTCGAGTGGGCTGATTTTGAAGCAAATATCCTCCAAGTGTTGATGAAAAGGATGTCACTTTGGTACTTGAAGCACATGTTGAAGAGCTACATAGGAAGAGACAAAAGTTACAGGTGAAGCTAGCCGGTGAAAAAAAAAATCTCAAATTTTCATAATGTGCTTGGAAACTTTAATTGAGTTTTGAGTTTTGCTTATTTTGTATTTTTAATTGTCAGTGTCATGACTACTATGTATATTTGTTGCATTGGTGTTTGTGTTATGTTTGGCAAATGAAAATTCTAAATAAGCAAAACCCAACTACAGGTTCGAAGCACATTATCTTAATTTGAGACTTTTTTCTTTCACTGACTAGCTCCAACTGCAACTTCCGTCTCTTCCCCTGTAACTCTTCAACATGTGCTCCAAGTACCAAAATGACATTCTCCTCATCTACACTTGCAGGATTATTTTCACTCAAAAAAATTACAATTCTTTTTCATTTGTTAGAAAATCAAATTAACTCATAAATTACAGGAAACCTTATTAAAGGCTTAATGAAGTTTTTGATTCTTGAAAATATAGGCTTTTTTGTTTTAGTCCCTATCTTTTATTTGGTTTGCTTTTGGTGTCTGTAAATTTTAAATTTTTGTTTTCAAGAAATATGCAGCAGGTATTTGTTGCATTGGTGTTTGTGTTATATATCTGTGACATTCTAAATAAGCAAAACCCAACTACAGGTCCCAAGCACATTATCTTAATTTGAGATTTTTTTTTCTTTCACTGACTAGCTCCAACTGCAACTTTTGTCTCTTCCCCTGTAGCTCTTCAACATGTGCTCCAAGTACCAAAATGACATTCTCCTCATCTACATTTGGAGGATTATTTTCACTCAAAAAAATTACAATTCTTTTTCATTTGTTAGAAAATCAAATTAACTCATAAATTACAGGAAATCATATTTATTAAAGGCTTAATAAAGTTTTTGATCCTTGAAAATATAGGATTTTTTTATTTTAGTCTCTATCTTTTATTTTCTTTGCTTTTGGTGTTTGTAACTTTTAAATTTTTGTTTTTGGTCCTTGCCGACTGTCGTTAACTCCAAACGTTAACTGTTGACATGGTAGATGAAAGTCCACGTCAGCATTGACGTGTGACAAAATAATTATTTTTTTATTCCATCTGTTTGGCATGACAGAGACCAAAAATAAAAATTTAAAAGTTATAGATATCAAAAGCAAAACAAACAAAAGATAGGGACTAAAATAAAAAACCCTATATTTTCAGGGACCAAAAACTTCATTAAGTGTTTAATAAATATGATTTCTTGTAATATATGAGTTAATTTGATTTTCTAACAAATGAAAAGGAGCTGTAATTTTTTTGAGTGAAACTAATCCTCCAAATGTAGATGAGGAAAATATCATTTTGGTACTTGGAGCACATGTTGAAGAACTACAGGGGAAGAGATAAAAGTTGCAGTTGGAGCTAGTTAGTGAAAAAAAAAAGTCTCAAATTAAGATAAGGTGCTCAGAACCTGTAATTGGGTTTTACTTATTTAGAATTTTCATTTGCCAGACATAACACAAACCCCAATGCAAAAATACCTGTTGAACATTTCTTGAACTGTGGTGAATGTAGGGTATATATATAGCCTTGGTGAACATTATGTAAGTACAGAAAATAATGGCAGCACCAAAGAATAGCAGTGAATAATGGGTGCTTTTATGGTGGTGCAACGGGGATGCCCTATCTAAGGGCCATTGATTTTTGTATCAAATAAAATGATCAATGATAAACAAGCTTTTACCTAGAACTTGTCAAATAGGTCTTAAACAGGTCAACATTAAAAAGGTAGATTATTTTGAAGTCTCTTTTATAATTGTAAGAAGTTGTTCTAAAAAATAATATTTATTTATTTATTTGTAAATTTCATCCCACGGCCACTGCACCAACTCATGCTGATGCCACTGCCATCACCTCCGGCCTACACCATTGCCACCGGTTCCAAGTTTGGATTTTTCATGAACCCATCATCACCCAGTCACAAATTCGTAGCATCAGGTGCCTTCCTCCAAATTTCACAAAATAATGTCACAGAATATTAGCTTTGCAAAGTTGAAAGAGAGACAAGCTGGTCGTTGCCTTGGTAGATGGTAAAGGCAAGGTGGACGAAGCTAATATTCTTTGAAATTATGTAGAGAGACAAGTTGCTACATCAACCAGATCTAAAGCCAAGTTCCACTCTATGCTTCGATTATAAATTGTAAAGGGTTCTTCGATGGCACCTTGTGCAGAGAGACAAGTTACTGCATCAACCATATCTGAAGCTAGTATGGGTCTTTCATGGGACCAAATATTAAAAGAGATGAATCAATATTAAACTTTTCATAACCTTTATTTGTATAATAATTATAAGGTTTATAAATCAATATTGGCTTCGTTCTGAGAATCGGTGTTTGTATCTTGTCGGAACTAGGAAGCATGATTGTTAAAAAAAAATTGCGATGACAATGAAGAAGGAAGAAGAGAGGTCAAAGAGAGAGAAAAAGAGTAAATTGCAGTTAACTACTATAAACTTTATTGCAACTAAATCCTTGTAACTTGCTTTATTACCTATAACTCCATTTTTTTTACCTATCATTGCAAGTCAAAATTGGGCACTATTGGTGGTACCCAAAGGGAATGACACCACCATAAAACTCACCGTGATAGCTGCCGAAAGTCCCAATCTCTGTACTATCTTCCTTATGACTAATAAAATTTGTTGATGCCATAAAAGTTCTAGTCTCTATAGTACAATTTCTTATAATGAATAGTTTCTTTTTGCTTTCTCCTGGGGCCAAGTCCCTTGTAATTCACCAAAAAACAATTTTCTTATAATGAATAAAATTACAATATGTTAATTATTTTACTCTTCTAGCTTTTCATCTTCTCCTCTTAAAATCCAACAGTATATAATAGCATTAACAAAATTAAAAAAATGCCTCTGCCTCTGCACGTTATGAATGTACTAATTTTTAGATAATTATATATTTATACGTCAACTCTTAATGTAGTGCTTAAAATATAATGTGATTGGAGAAATTAACAACAGATGATCATGCTCAATATATACACCAGTAATTGAGACCTTGGATTAATACAGAGAATGTGTCTCTACCAATAAAAAAAAGAACGAGCAGAAAATTGTATCATACTATACAGCAAAGTCGCTACATGCTACAGTGCAAGAAGAATGTGATCATCCCAGCCATAATAAATGCTTGCTTCTTTCCTTTATATTTTATGGAATCTGTAGACAACTAATCATGCGTAAAACAGAAGGAAGAATCTCTCAGAAGAACAAATAACGAAAATGAAACCCATCTCTAAAACTTTAATTAAGTGATGAATCTTGATCTATCAGAATAAATTTTCTACCTTTCGAACATGGCTGATATCACCTTCATTGGTACAAAAGAAGCTGGTGGGAGCAGTAGTAAAAGTGAAAAAATTATACTACAGCCACACAGTCAAACATACACCTTGTCTTTCTGTCCATACTTCACATAGTGATCTTTTGAAAATCTTTAACTTTACACCATAACAAGTGCTTTTAGAATATCAATGAAGATATCAAAACAAGATAAAACCAAAAGTTCAAATTACGTTAATAACGACAACGAAAAAAAAAAAAAATACTAACCAAACTACTGCAGAAGCTGGCAATTGCATTGCACTCATTATGAGGTATACAGTATACACACAGAAACCATATGGAACATGTTGTTTTTGCACCAAATTAAAATTACATCACTAGTGCTCCTCTATTCGAACTTTCTTGGTGCTTTGATGTGAATCAGAAAATGGAGTATGTTTGGTTGGGAACAATAAAACAACCTCTTTAGACAGATCAAGTGGGTGTCCGCAACTGCGGGAGCTTTGGGATGCATTTCTTTTCAGAGATGGTTTGGGTTTTCTAGGTGCAGGTGGGCATTGTTTGGCCGCTGGGACTTTGTGATCCATACTAGTTGGAGTTCTGAACCCATCATCTTCTTCACCTTCCACTTTGTGCAGTTCTCTTGATGATGGTGTGCTTGCCTCTGAATCTGAGTGCTTGGACAATACTATCCAACTCTGAAGTTGTTCTTTATTTTCTTTCTCGTGATCGGTGTTGTCTTCTTTTTGGTCTTGACATTGAGACTCAGAATCGCTTGAAAGGCTGTCATGGTTCTCAATCCGAAACTTCAACATGGGTCTCTTCAAAACCTCGAAATTGCTTAACTCTTCTTCGTCATCTTTGGTATGAAAGAGCTCCAGATTTGACATGCTTCAGTAGAAGATATGCTGGATTTCCGATCGAGTACATGAAGCTACAGCTGAAGAAGAAAAAAAAGGACGAGAGCAAGTTACAAAAGAGAAGAGTTAAGGAGGTTAGTTATAGAGGTCCCACAAATGGGTGGAATATAATCATGAAATCACAATCTTTTCCTCTTATTTTAGTCATTTCTCTTAGCTTCACTCGCTTTACTTTTGGTGTGCATTTTTTTTCTAAGGTTTAATTGTACTTTTCGTCTCTTAAATTTTTTAAATATATGATTTTGATTTTTAAAAAATTTTAATTGTATATTTAATTTTTTAATTTGTTAAATTATGTAAAATCAATCTAAATAACATAAAAAAGGATATTTGTCTAAGTAGTCTAGAAATGACTGATTTTATATAATTTAATAAATTAGAAAATCAAATGTACAATTAAAATTTTTAAAAAATCAAAATCATATAATTAAAAAAATTGAGAAATAAAAAATATAATTAAACGGTTTATCTAAGTGTATTTATTTGTGTGTCACGCGAGAGAGAGAGAGTGAGAGATGAATATGTAAGGTAAGGTTATAAAGAGAAGACGTTAAAGAGTTTTATTTTGTAACATGCATTGGATCCTACGCCGAAGAGAAGGCTGTTTTGAAAGCCTCCACCTTCTGATTCACTGCTGTCCCTTACTGTTTTCTTTTTACTACGAGTTTGTTTAGGACAAAAAATAAGATATAGAACTTTGCTTTGCTTTCATGATATCTCTGTGAACTTTGATGCATCTATGATGCATCTATGCACGTGATTTGCTTCTTTGGGACCACTTACACGCAAAACTACTGATATTGAGCCCCTTTATCTCATATCTCCTGCAATTTGGTACATCTGTCACGATGCTTTGTTTATCTTGCAAGCAATATATCAAACACTAAGGTTCCAAAAGTTTGACTTTACTAGAAGGTCTACATCAAATATATTCATTTACACGCTTTTTCAAAGTGTTGGATTTCATCATTAGAAATTATTCCCTCCGGATTTATATATAATTAAAAAAAAATAATTTCATACATATTAAAAAAGTTAATTATATTAGTTTAATTATCTTGATTTATGTAAAAAATAAATATAGTTACTAAACTATCCTTTTTTGGAAGTGTATAATGCTCTTGAAGTTGTGTCTTGGGAATACATAATGCTCTTGAAAAAATAAAAAAACAATTAACCAAAGGGTATTTTTGAAAAATTGACATTAAATAAGGTTGATTTGATTGACTTTTGCTTATATTTAAGTCCAAAAAGTTTAAATACTTTTTTGCTTATATATAGATACAGAGGGAGTATATCATGCGCACAACCCCAGTTACATTTCCTAGGGACACTTAGATTCTCATTACTTTCCACTATGCATTTATTTTATTTTATTTTCAATTAATTTATAATAATATATAAAGAAACATTTTAACATATTTGCAATTTAATAATGTGTATTTTTTACATTTGATAGTGCTTTCAGACGCTATCTATCTTGATGTATTAAAAGTTTTAAACAACGATAACGCTATCGAAGTGCTGTCGTAGACTTAGCTACAGTAGCGTTTGTCCAAAGAAATGCTAAACTAGCAAAAATGCGTATCCAGAAAGTGGCATTGGTAGGTGTGGGGTCTGAATAAAGATAACACTTATTTAAAGAAGCGATATCTTAGTTACTTAAAACTGATAGTGTGTAACATCCCAAAATTTTAATGTAATTATTATAATTAAAAAATTAAGTTTTTATGAGGCTTAGTGTAGAAAATTATTAGTATAAAGTTTTATTGGAATTGTTTAGTATATACAAAAGAAACACAAAGTTAAAAAAAAAAAATTAAAATGAACAATCATGTGAATTAATTCACGTATAGGTGGCTTAAAAAAAAAAAAAGATGTCTTTGGTAATTGAAAGTTTTAATTCACGTGAATCAGGGAGGAAATTGGTTTTCATATAAAAAGAGGGCCATTGAAAAGAAGCACAAATGAAAGCTTTTTGTTTGGGCTTTAACAAATAGAAAAGCTGGCCCACACTAAATGAATTTATTTAGATAGAATGCCAATTGAAAAAGTTACTACCTAGTACCTGATTGAATAAAACGGAGATACACAAGCTGCAACTATAGCGCCGCACAATACGTATATAGGAGAACAGAGGAGCGTTGGCGTCAGTTGCAGTGAGAAGCAGGGAACTCTACTAACTCAAGAACGTTAGCAAGAAGAGATTGAGGATTTTCGATGAAACATTAGCATTTATCTTAGATAATATTTGGAGCTTTTGGAGATCTTCAAGAGATGAGTAGAAATACTCTTTCTCATCTTTTCCATGGTGCAAATTGTCTTGGGATTGGGTTATGGTTTCAAAAATACGTTTTTTTGGAAAATAATCCCGGTTTGGTCAAATCCTGATTTTACAAATTTGGGGGTTTTACTTCTAAGGTGTTTTTACTGTCAATTAAATGTTTATTATTGAGATTGATGCTATGATATATATGTTAGATACGTGATTTGGTTGAAATGACATGCTATATATGCACTATTTGATGATATTTGTGATATTGGCATGATTCAATAATTGTTAATATGTTGGATGTTGTTTGCTGCAATACCGCCTATGATAGGGGTATCGAAAGTAACACTGCTAATGATTTGGGATGTCGAAATATGAAATACCGCCATGATGGGGTATCGAAAGTAACATCGCCACACGTTAGGATGTCGAAATGAGTAATACCACCAGTGTACAATGGTTGGTATCGAAATGAGTAATGTTACTGAAGAGAATGTGACATCGAAATACCTTCATGAATAAGGTAAGCAATGAGACGCCATTGTTATGTGTAGTTTGAAAGTCATATGACATATGTGGATTTTGAGATTATTTGATATATGAGATTTTATCAACTTGATGTGTTGGTGAATAATTATTGCTAATATTAGTATATATAAATATTATTTATTATTTTGAAAATAGCGGGTACCATGAACAGCTTTTCCGGTTACCGCACCTGCTGAAAACAATGCTTTTGTGAAAACCTTTTAAAATGTATTTCTATTCACTAAAATTTTATATCCCATTAGTAGTATTGTTTTCAGAGCCAGAGGACGACCCTGTTGAGCAGCCAGACGTTTGGGGACTTTAATCCAGTAGTTAGCTTGGTTAGTATTGTATGACATATGTCAGGAGGACCTTCATTATCTTTTGGTTATTTCCTTATGCGAGATGTAATAGACGCTCTGTTTTGAGGTTTTGAAACTGATTATGTTATTTCGGTTTTGTATTAATGTAAACAATTATTTTAGATTAATATTATATTAAATCTTTATTCGGTATTTATTTATGAAAATTTTTATTTTTCTTGTTTTATTTAAATTATTAATTTGGGTTACTAATGTAACGAAGGGCGTTACATTTTTGGTATCAGAGCAGTTCAATCCTAAATTGGACTGTGGTTATTGGATTTTTCAAAAATCAAAACTTGGGCGCATAGGATGCTTGTTTTAGTTGTAGATGTTGCATACTATACTTTGGGATATTGAGCCCGGCCAACTCAGTGTTTCATTGGTATGAGCAAATTTATGACGACTAATAGGCGAGGGACGAATGATGCGCTTGTAGCAACTATGAACCATGTGACCATAGATGTGCAAGAGCAGATGGAGACCCTCCGTCATACGAGGGGATATGGGGTGGTAGCACCCCAAGAACCTCAATACGTGGGGTTACCACTTTTTCGAAGGACGAACTGTCATCTTTTCGGGACAGCTCAGATGCTGCAGCAGTTAGACGAGTCGAAGAGAAATTGTCCTTATAACAAGAGGTTATCATATTGTTTGATTCACGAGCAATCCATTCTTACATATCTCTTAGTTGTGTCAAAAATCTGGAGTTGCCTATCATATTTGTTTCCTTGTCATAAGTTCTTAATTGAGAAACTCAATGATACATATTATTGTTTTTCGTTAAGATAGAGACTGAAAGTGATGTAGCGACACTACCTATTGTCTGTTAGGTTCTAGATGTGTTTCCTAAAGAGGTCTCTACCTTACATCAAATATGGGGGTGAGTTTAATATAGATTTAGTGCCTAGAAGTGGACTAGTGTCAATAACGACTTATAGAATGACACCCCTAGAGTTAAGTGAGCCTAAGAAACAATTAGGGGAGTAGTTAGAGAATGAGTTTTTACATGTGAATTTGTCTATTATTAAACAAAAAAAGAGCTTGGAATTTTAAGGTTGTTAATTCTTAACGTTATATTCTTAAAATATATTTTTATGTCGTTTGATAAATTTGTTTTGTAGATGTATATTCCTTGTATTTAAAAAAAAATTAAATAAATAGTTTTATTTTTATTTATCGATCGTGTGCATAATCTTCTTGATTGAAAAATTACCAATGAAAGTTTCACTTGATTTGAATTCACGTTTTTAATTTCCTTTTGCTTCGATGAGTTTTCAATTCATAAATGAAAATATACTTTTGTGTCAGTGTTTGTTTTTTTAGAAAGACCATATTGATTTGAAATTAAAACTTTCTTACTCTGATGTATCTTTTCACAATTTATTCGAAGTGGCTATTGATTTTATTGTTGTTATTTATAATCTAATTCATTATTATTTGATTATAGTTTACACCAAATCCTACTTTAATTATTGGAAGAAATATGTTTAATTTTGTGATAAGTTTTGAGTGCTTATAGTGACAAAAATAAAAATAAAAAGAAGAATGATGGGAGTATGAACCTTGGTGAGGACCTTAGATAATTGAACAAAGTAACTATTAAGGATAGGTATTTTTGCCTAGGGTAGATGACCTTAGATCAGTTGGGTGGAGTGGTGGTTGACTTTAGTAAAGTGGATGCAGAGATAGGATGAGAAAAACCTAAGAAGTGATAGGTGTAAGAAGTTCCTGGAATTGGAAGCGTATTATATGAAGTTATAAATGGGTTCTTTGGGTTAGCCTTATTTCTGATCAAGTTGACTAGGAAAGGAAAGAATCTACATGGAATAAAATCGAAGTTTTAATGATCATAAGAGCCTTAACTAATTGTTAGAAAAAAAAAAAAATATAGAATTAAAAATAAGGCAAGGAAGGTGGATGAAATTTATTAAGAACCATGAATTTGAGTTGAAGTACAGTTTAGGAAAAGCCAATATAATGGTAGAGGCTCTAAATAGAAAATCCTTGTGTATTAGTGCTAGAGATGAATATCTTAGAAGAGTTTATAGACATGAATTTCAATGTAACCTTAAATGTTTTAAACTTGAAATTGAATAGGTTGGAATTTGTAATGACCTTAGAAAACAGATTAACCGAGAGCAGTTTTAAACTTAGAATTGCAATCTCCTTAGGATCAAGAGAATTATGTGATGGTGGTCTATTGTTATTTAAGAATAGGATCATTGTTCCTAAGGAGGGGAGCTCTAGAAAAAAAAAATGCTAGAAGAGACACATAAAGGAAAGTTCACGTTACATCCATGAATAACCAAGATGTAACAAGACATTAAGAAAATTATTAATGGACGGTAATAAAAACGAACGTTATATTAAAGAAGTTGTACTTATATGCTCATATTTAATATTATGTTGTATTTTTGTATATTTTTAGACAATTATTTTTCTTGGAATTTTATATTGTTTCTCAAGTGATCAAATATTATTCACAATTAATATACTCTTTGGATTTGTTTTCTATATAGATAACTCCCATGTCAAATCTTAACAAACTTACATTTCTTATCAAAAACCGAAAAGAAAAAGAATGTTATTTCTTATTTGTATTTGCTTACTCAAAAATAAAAATGAAATTGATTTCTTAGTTCTACTATGATATTTGTTGGTAACGTTTGTTTTGAAAGTCGTATCTACTCCATGACTGCACAGTTTAATTTCAGTTTAACTAAATCTTATTTTGTTTTTATTACCAAATTTTGTTTTTATTAAGACCATCTCTTAATAGAAAGTGAAATTATTTCTTTTCTTATGAAATTATCAACTTGGACTAGATATGACTTAGTATGTGGATGTCTCTACTATTTTCCTTTTATTTCTTTGTTTCATTTTATTTGTTTATCTATTTATAAAAATTTCTCTGTGTTGTAAACAATATAATAGTTAAGAGGCTATAAGATCTACGTATGAAAGGTATAAAACTTTAATTTAATTTATTTTATTAATTGTTTGTTATGAATCTTTTCTAAAAATGCTTATAATGATGGAATGCATGTGAAGATATTATGATTTTAGTATGATGGACAGAAACAAACGCTTAAGTGCATGATTTTAGCATGTAAATGTTATCATTGACTTTCTCTAAAATTATGTTTATATCTAAAGTGTCATGAATTGTACACTTAATATGTGGTGAAATAGCTAACGACTATATGTATATTGATGGTGTGATTAGGATATGTAGGTCTCCTAGATGTTAGTAAGTAGTAGGTGAGGAGATCTTGCTAGGACCGAATTTAATTTAAGAGACCACAGTTAGGATTTAGAGGGGAAAGATGCGCACTGCATGGATTAGGTAAAGGGTGTTGTATTGACTAGAAAAGAGAGTCTTTAGAATTTGAGTAAGGGGAACATGCATTCTTAAGAGTTACTCCTAAGTTTGGGATGAGGAGGTCAATATCAGTGAGAAAACCAATTCTTTTTTCTTGTGTCATTTTCAAATTCTACAATGTGTAGTCGGGCCTATTGTTTACCAATTGGCTTTTTCAATGTCGTTGTCAATCTTCATGACGTCTTCCATATTTCTGAGCTCTAGAAGTACGTACCAGATATTTCATATGTGATGGCTCTTGAGTCAATACAATTGAGGGATAACTTAATCTTTAAGCCAGGCCTAGTCAGATCATCGATAAGAGCAGTAAGACTCTGCTGAACAAGACAATCCCTTTGGTGAAGGTGGTTTGAAAAGAATTTAACTCCTGAAGAGACTACTTAGGAACTAGAAGAAGATTTGGTGTGCCAATACCCAAACCTCGTTGTTGAAGGTACATTAACTTCATTTGCTTCGTACGTCAAGGTAAACTTAATTTCGGGGACGAAATTCTTAAAGGATGGGAGAAAATATAACATCCCAAAATTTTAATGTAATTATTATAATTAAAAGATTAAGTTATTATGAGGCTTAGTGTAGAAAATTATTAGTATAAAGTTTTATTGGAATTGTTTAGTATATACAAAAGAAACACAAAGTTAAAAAAATTAAAATGAACAATCACGTGAATTAATTCACGTACAGGAGGCTTAAAAAAAAGATGTCTTTGGCAATTGAAAGTTTTAATTCAAGTGAATCAGGGAGGAAATTTGTTTTCATATGAACAGAGGGCCATTGAAAAGAAGCACAAATGAAAGCTTCTTGTTTGGGCTTTAACAAATAGAAAGGCTGGCCCACACTAAATGAATTTATTTAGATAGAATGGCAATTGAAAAAATTACTACCCAGTACCTGATTGAATAAAACGGAGAATACACAAGCTGCAACTATAGCGCCGCACAATATGTATATAGGAGAACAGAAAAGCGTTGGCGACAGTTGCAGTGCTAAGCAGGGAACTCTACTAATTCAAGAACGTTAGCAAGAAGAGATTGAGGATTTTCGATGAAACATTAGCATTTATCTTAGATAATATTTGGAGCTTTTGGAGATCTTTAAGAGGTGAGTAGTAATACTCTTTCTCACCCTTTCCATGGTGCAAATTGTCTTGGGGTTGAGTTATGCTTTCAAAAATACGTTTTTTTTTTTTGAAAAATAATCCTGATTTGGTCAAATTCTGATTTTACAAATTTGAGAGTTTTACTTCTAAGGTGTTTCTGCTGTCAATTAAATGTTTATTATTGAGATTGATGCCATGATATATATGTTAGATACGTGATTTGGTTGAAATGACATGCTATATATGCACTATTTGATGATATTTGTGATATTGGCATGATTCAATAACTATTAATATGTTGGATGTTGTTTGCTGCAATACCGCCTATTATAGGGGTATCGAAAGTAACACTACCAATGATTTGGGGTGTCGAAATATGAAATACCGTCATGATGAGGTATCGAAAGTAACATTGCCACATGTTGGGATGTCGAAATGAGTAATACCACCAGTGTACAATGGTTGGTATCGAAATGAGTAATTTCACTGAAGAGAAGGTGACATCGAAATACCTTTATGACAAAGGTAGGCAATGGGACGCCATTGTTATGTGCAGTTTGAAAATCATATGACATATGAGGATTTTGAGATTATTTGATATATGAGATTTTGTCATACTTGCTTGTGATGTGTTGGTGAATAATTATTGTTAATATTAGTATATATATAAATATTATTTATTATTTTGAAAATAGCGGGTACCATGGACATTTTTTCCGGTTACCGCACCGGCTGAGAACAATGCTTTTGTGAAAACCTTTTAAAATGTATTTCTGTTCATTGGGATTATATCTCATTAGTAGTATTGTTTTCAGAGCCAAAGGACGACCTTGTTGAGCAGCCAGACGTTTGGGGACTTTAATCCAGTAGTTAGTTTGCTTAGTATTGCATGACATATGTCAGGAGGACCTTTATTACCTTTTAGTTATTTCCTTATGCGAGATGTAATAGACGCCCTGCTTTAAGGTTTTGAAACTGATTATGTTATTTCGGTTTTGTATTAATGTAAACAATTATTTTGGATTAATATTATATTAAATCTTTATTCGGTATTTATTTATGAAATTTTTTTATTTTCCTTTTTTATTTAAATTATTAATTTGGGTTACTAATGTAACGAAGAGCGTTACATAGTGCAATTTCAATAAAGCGTTATCATAGTTTAAACTATGACAGTGTTTTCTTAAAGAAGTGTTATCTATTCACCTTTTTTAAAAAAAAAAATATTTTCGGTGCTTTCTACACATTCCCATGAATTCAGCATTCAACAAACAACATCCAGCATTCAAAAAATAGTATTCAACATATAAAAAAAAATATGGCAATCAACATTCAGAAAATAACATTCAATAATCAACACCAATCATACCTCTAGGATAATCAACCGAATCGATCATAATCAAACTTTACTTTTAATATCTTGGAACCAAAGTGGTTATGGTTCATGACTCCTTAATTTTGATGTTAACAAAAGGATTAAATTAGATGAATAGAGTTTCCTTATGGACTAATGTTTTTGTCTAATTAGTGTGCAGATACTCTATGTCCAAAGACTTAAGAAGCTTAAGATCAAAAGTATATCATTAAGTTATTATATGATTAATGGACTGAGTTCTTTTGGACTATGATATTCATTAATAGAAGCAAGCATGAGTCCAAAGACTCAGACCACGTCTCTTTAAGAGTTCTGGTGATATGTCCAATGTTATATATTTGTTTTTCATTCTGTTGGACTAACATATGTAAAATCGCAAAATGTTTAAAATGCAGTATTCAAATATTGTTGTACAAAAGCCTCTGAATATAGTACCATCGAAAACATAAAGCGTCTATCTGTTCTTGACACAAGTCTGGATCAATGAAGTTGACTCTACTCAAGAAGGAAATACAAAAGACAACTCCGGGTACAAGAAATAGTTGTTAGTTCTACTTTCATCTCTCTGATACCCTACTCTGCTTTTATGAACTCTCAAGACAAGTTATCAGACTCAACGGGATTATGCATTTAATGCTCTTTCAGAACGACTATTTGCCTATCGTTGAAGAAGAAAACCTCTCAAGACCTGAAGACTATAAATACCTCAAGACTTGAAGAATCAAAGTTAGACGAACTAAAAATCTTACAAGCGATTCAAAGAAATCAAAGCATACAAAAACTCACAAGCTTTCTTTGATCTTAATCTTTCATATCAACTCTCCAGGTAGAGTTTGTTTTTTAGAGTTTGTACTTAAACTTTCAGTCCTCAAACATAGTGAGTTAGAAACTGTTTTAAAACTCTTTTCAAACACTTAGTTTGAGCCTAGAGAGGCTTGTATGGAAAAGAATACTTGTTGTTACCTGAAGAGATTGTAGAATAATTGTACCTAGAGGGGTGGTAGAATACTTGTAATTGCTAAGAGTTTTTAATAGAAGGGACTGAACTTAGCTTTTGGGTTAAGAATAAACCATGATAATATCCTTGTGTTATATCTTCTATCCCTTATCTTTGCGCTTTACTTTGTTTATCACTAACATCTGGGATTGAAATTATTTTTTAAAGAAAAGGTTTTATCGTGCGTCCTCAGTTTTCTTGCTTATGTGTTTTGCGTCCATATCTTTACTGTTGCGTCCATGCTTTGTTAAAGGGTTATCTGTCTTGCAAAAATATTTGTGAAAAATTAAGAAACAAAATTCAACCCCCCATTCTTGTGTTTCAAACAGGTTCCTTCAATTGGTATCAAAGCTCAGCTTCTGGGTTGAGCATTTAACCATGCTAGAGGAAAGAATCTTTCAAAGTAGAGTTGGAAAAATGGGCCGGCCCGATTAAGCCCAATAAGTCATAAGCTTTGGGTTGTGAAATTTGAGTCCGTATTAATTATGGGCTTTTTTGGCCTGGCCCGATAGAGCCCGATCGGACTCGGGTAGCCCGGTTAATTTAATATATTTTAATTTTTATTTACTTTATTTTCATAAAAAATTAAATCATATTAAAAGTTTAAAAAAATGTCAAAAGGCCCAAACCAAGTCTAAAATGCAAAACACGAACAATGTAAAATCTACATTATCCCAAATATGGAGTATCCAAAACATTATTATTTAATATACTGAGATCAAGATCCTTAACAGCCAACCAGGAGTCGATGTATACATTGAAGTAGAATTCATTAAGACCTTTACTGACTACATCACAGAAGTGAAGTCTAACAAGGTACTGAAATCCAGGTTCCACATCAAACTTCCATAGACAATAGATGAAGAACTGAATCAAAAGACTAATCTATTAGACAGGAAAACCTTATAACTTCAATTACCACATTACGTTTTCTGGATCTAGGATTAAGATAATTTGATAAACTATGTTTTCTAAAATAAAAATAATATATGTTGGGCCGACCCGAACAAGCACGTAGCCAGTATAGGGCCGATCTTGGGCACCTTTTTCAGCCCGAATTGAAACGGGTTTTTTTGGTTTGACCCAATAAAGCCCGAACCTGCATCGGGTTGGATCGTCATAGACTGGGTAGCCGAAATTGCCACCTCTATTTCAAAGCGTGATGGCAGGACAAGGCATGCCAAGTGGTAATCTACCTGTTCTGGAAGGCACTTCCATGATGAGACCACTGTTCTTCAATGGGACTCACTACCTTTATTGGAAAGAAAGATTTAAGGGGTTCATCTTGAGCACAAACTTTGCTCTTTGGTCATTGATCACAAATGGTCTGTATGTTGTTCGCAATCCTGATGGCTCAGAGAAAGCTGAAGAACAGTGGATGGACCCTGAGAGGACTAAAATGGAGAAAAATCATAAAGCAAGATATGCTTTGATGTGGGCTCTTAGTCCAGACGAGTTTCAGAAGATTCATGGATGTGAGTCTGCGAAGCAAATCTGGGATGCCTATCCAATCTTCATGAGGGGACAACAAAAGTCAAAGACTCAAAGATCATCATCCTAGTTGGTCAGTATGAAATGTTTGCTATGGAGGATGGAGAGTCCATTCTTGATATGATGGGTCGCTTCCAAACAATCATAAATAACCTAAAGTCCCTTGGAAAGGTTTACACAACTAAGGAGAATGTCACCAAAATCCTTAGAAGTTTGCCTAAGAAATGGAGGACACTTGCTATGACAATCACCTAAGCCAAGGATCTGTCATCCTTAACTTTGGATGATCTGGTAGGTACTCTTCAAATTCATGAGCAAGAGCTTAACCAGGATAACCCTGAAGGAACCTGTTTGAGACACAAGAAGGGGGGTTGATCTTCCGTCAGCTTGATCTTCTGGAGCGGTACACCACCGTATGTGAACATTCTAGGACCCTATCGCGTGTACCAGTTTTTTCCCTTCCCTCGAATGTGGCATCCACCGAGGCAGAGAGAGCAGAACTACTTGTGGGCGACGCCACAGTCTTCAGCAGTATCTAGCAGGCGAGTCTTTGTCTACCGATGTAACACCCCGAAAATCTTATATATGTTAATAATTAATTTTATTTGCTAAATTATTTTATTTATTTTATTGGGTGCGTTATCATAGTTTATACACTCTTGCAAAACAAAAATATTATGCTATTGTTATTATTATTATTTGTTTAGAAAAATATTATTTAAATAATATTCTTGAAAGAAATTTATTTTCTTATTTAATCCATTTAATTTTAAATTTAAAAATAAAGTGGTTTGGATTTAATCAAAAAATTTATTTTGGATCATTGATTCCCTAGGTTGATAAATTCAACCATCAATCTCTACTCTATTTCAAATTTTGAAATTTGAGATGTTTCCCTTTTTGCTTTTAGATCCAAGGTCAAGATTTATTTCCTTTTTTGACTCAATCTCAACTACTCCTTTTCCCACCTACCACAATTAAAAGAACAAAAAAAAGGGGAAAACAACCCAAATTCCCCCAACACCAGCGCACCCCACCCTTCCTCTTTCTCTTTCTCTTTCTCTTTCTTTCTTTCTTCTTCACGTCCAGACGCCTCTTCCACTCTCTCTAACTTTCTCCTACTTCTCTCTTATTTTCCAGCCACCTCCGACCTCCCCTTGCAAAACAAAAACCATAGAAATGTTCCCCACCTTCTCCTCTATATTTCTAACTGAGCATCTTCGCGAACGGACATCTTTGACGGCGGAGCCACTGCCCCTTTCACCGCCTCTCACGGTGGTTTCCGGCCAAGTTTCACAAAACAAAGTGTAGATTTGGTCTCCCCTCAACGTCCTCTACATTCTCCACCGATCCATTTTTGCATCTGGGCACCTTCACTTGAAGCCGCTACTGTTCATGCGTTTTTCTGGTCACTTTCCGGCCACCATTCACAAAACTCTTGCCACAACCTTGTTCTCCTCACCTTCCGCTACAAGTCCAACCTTTTGGCTGCCAAGACGCCGTGTCGGGGCGCGCTGCCACCCCCACCGTTCACCTTGTTCTTCTGGTGAGTTGTTTTCCCTCTCTTTTGCACCTCCTTTGATTGGAAACCCTAAATCCCCACTTTGAAACCCTGACCCTAACATTTTGATTTCATGCTTTAAATGTGAAATTGATTATGTTTTTATGCAATTGAGTATGTCAATTTCAAATTCCCTATGCTAATTGTTCAGATCCCTTTTAAATTCGGATTTCCCCCAATTTCACTCAAACCTTAATTTTTATTTTACTCTAATCATGAAATTAATTCTGTTTTAGTGCAATTAGAGTTGTTAATTAATGATTCTCTAAGTTAATTTCATATTTCTATGACCAAATTGGTTTTCTCCTAATTGGGTTGATAAACCCTATTTTCCCCAAATTGATTATATTGGAAATCAATTCTGTTTTTATTAAATAAAATATTTAAAATTCATTAGATTATGTTTTTAATGATGATTAATTGATTGTTATGTTGTTTAAATGTTGAATGTGCTTGGATGCTATCTGTTGGATTTTGGTTGTGGCTATGCTTGCTTGGGGGAGTTGCATATGTATTCTTGGAGCTTTTGTGGAGTTGCTTGCACGTGTTGGGAAGCGCCAAAGGAACTCGAGACCTCAATGCCACCTTTGGCCACCTCTTGGATTTGATGCTTGGAGTTTGCTCATCAAAGAGACTTCATTTAAAGTAATAGGGAGTGAACCTCATCACACCATAAGGTGGATGAAGATGGTTTCTCTCGTTTGGTTGTGGAAACCCTAAGTATTTTGGGTTCTCCTATTTAATTTATGGTTGTTGGTGTTCATTTGGTTATAATAATTTATTTGGCAGTGTTCATGTGATTATTATATGGGTGGCATAATAGAAAAATGGTGTTGGTTGGTGAAAACTCTACTTTGATTCTTTGTCAAAGTATGGATTTTGATGGTGAATCATTGGAATGCTTATTATGTTGATTATCATGCTATATTGTTCATACTTGATTTGAGATATTTGGGTGCAATAAAACTTCATCCCTTTACATGGGTGCAATTCGGCCATGAGTGGTTAAGTAAGGAAGAGAATTTCAACTTTTGAAATTAAGACGTAATCATAGAATCTAAGAACAACAATGAACAACGTTAACCTAAAAACCTTCATGTGCAATTCGGCCATGAAGATGTATTTACGCTTAGAAATATTTTAATCTTCAACTAAGGGTTTAAGGTAATCTAAATGTGTTTTGAAAATCAAAAGAACTAAGTTTTTCAAGAACAAAACCTAACCTCATTTACCATTAACGAATTCAATCATATTGGCTTCTTAGAAGTGAAAATGTATTAAAACCTTAACTTGGTGTTTTATGACTTCAAAATGAGTTATTAACTTATTTGATTTCAAGCTTTTAAGAAAAGGAAACTTCTATTTTCAAACTTAGAAGGCTTTTGACCAATTCGCGGACTTTGAGTGAGATTACTCATGAACTCTTAACTTAGCGTTTTCATTAGTGTAAGATTAAACATTTTACAACTTAGAATAATAAGGATCTTGTTATAGAAAGATCATACTTTGAACTTATAGAGTATTTGATTTAAAACAAGTGAAAATGGAGGAGTTATTCCATTTAAATCCTTCGAGGATTTAACGTATTTTGCTAAATGATTTGGTACTAGTGTACCTAAGTAATGGTGATTTTTAGTTAAGGAATAATTTGTGCAAGGAAAACCTCTTTCAAGCTATTTTAAGCGTTTTCAACACTTGACTTTAAGTTGAGAACAAATGAGTTCAAGTTAAATCGATTTTCTTGAGCTAAACACTTAACTCAAAATGAAAGAGACATAAGGTGTGGTTTATGGTGAAGCAAGATCATATACTACACTATTGATGATTTACTCATCAATGACTTCATAAGACTTAAGTAAATCAAGACTCATTTCATTACTTGAAACTCGAGGAATTAATACCTTAGAAAAGATCAAAGACTTATCTAAGAGGATTCTCAATCTTTCTTCATAACACTTAGGACTTGAGATGTAATTCATAAGACACAAACGCAAACATGAAACGTCTTGGGGTTTGAAATAGTAGTTCGATGACGAATCGGTGATACGGACTCAAGAAAATCGTTCAATTGTTTCAATCTTATGATAACTCGATCTCGGAGGGATCATTAGATTTATCCGATGGATAAATGTTTTATAATATAAATACGTGTACAGTTCCTAAGGAAGAGAACCTTAGTGAACCTTGAGGCTTATTCGGTGGATAAGAGTCTTATAGTATAAAGACGTGTATAGTTCCTAAGGAAGAGAACCTTAGTGGACCTTGAGGTCTATCTGGCGGATAGACATTGCTTTATCGCATTTGCTTTGTGTAATCATTGGCATTTCATTGCATGAGTTTGTAAGGCCTTGAGCCTAGGAGTTGAGCTTACACCTTGATGCGGGTGCGAATCTTACTATGATGTCTTAAATGGTCTTGGAGGTATCAGGGTTGGAAAGGCTGACATGTGACCAGTTGGTAGCTTTTCTGTGTCGTGGCGACTTTGAGCAATATATTGATATCCTCGACTAGATGCCGTACTTTCATGTTTGGTGTAGAGTGTTTCCGTGAAAGTCAGATACGTGCACGTTACGAATGTTGTAGCATCTTGCCCATGGCTGGCGTAAACGGAACATGTCCCCTCATTCACTCTCTCCGACGTTTTGTTAGCTCCATGGAGTAGGGTCTGAGTCATACCCATTTGCATAGTGAATGCATCATGAACATCGCATTACATGACATGGATTTGATGATTCTGTTAATTGGCTTAACTATATGGTTGTGTTTTGATGATTCATGATGAAATGCTTAATGTTGTGATTATCTGTGTGTCGCTCTTTCTTCATTTGCTGTATAACTGTGTTGATGATTAGGAATCTCACCCATTACTTTATATTCTCTTGCTATGTATCCTTGTTTTTTGAGAAGATTGCTGTGTTGGGATGTTGTTAACGCTACTGGCATATATCCTCTCTATCCCGATTGATCAACTGGAGGGTCGGATGCTTGGGCTCGAGAGTGGAACGGTGGAGTCTCTTGGAGGCATTGTCCTCATGTTTTGAATGGTCCAAGGTTATGACATGCATGCTTTTGTCTGTTTTTATTCTCTTGGAGTTGGGAGTGTCTGCCGATGGTTCGTGAGCTATTGGGTAGTCTAGTACACTGAATCATCCCGAGCCTTTCCCCTCGTGGTTTATGGGAAGGCGACAGGATAGAGTA
This sequence comes from Ammopiptanthus mongolicus, assembly GCA_039655645.1. Classification (NCBI taxonomy): domain Eukaryota; kingdom Viridiplantae; phylum Streptophyta; class Magnoliopsida; order Fabales; family Fabaceae; genus Ammopiptanthus; species Ammopiptanthus mongolicus. The sequence goes on from CM077350.1 coordinate 40,535,891, forward strand.
GTGTACCGAGTTATCTCTATCTGATTCATTCTATCCTCATTTGAGGAGGGACTAAAATGGGGATCTAGGGGTTTTGTCGGTGAATGATTCTTACGTTTAGTGTCTTTTGGCCAGCTTAGTGCGTCTATGTCTTGTTTTATCTTTAACGGAGCTGCGCCTCCAAGTACTTTATTTTAGGAGCTGCGTCTCCAAATCTTCATGTTGGGTATGTATCTTGTATTTGTTTTCAGTAGTTGGGTTGGGTTTTATGTAAATCTCTTACGAACTTATGACTTTATATTACGAACTGTCTCATTTACTTTATTTACATATACAGGTATGTAATCAAAAGCTTTTATATTTATGCCTTGTAAAAAAAAAAAAATTTACCCCAACTTTCCTAAATGATTTTTAATAAACCCATCTTTTGGCCTTATAGTTTTATAAAATGTACGTAAATGTGATGCCCCCAGAAAGGGTGTTACAACCGAGGCCAGCGCAGATGCACGAAGCAGTATCTCAGGGCTAGTAAGAGGCACCGAATTGTCCTGTCGAGTTCCTCATTCGAGTACGAGCCTATGCGGGTTTATAGGCATACCCACGGAGAGGGGTAGGGTAGTTCGGGGCATCCTCACCACTGATGGTGAGAGCCAGCCAGTGCATCCCCAGGACCGTGTGGAAAGGTTTTATGTATATTTTGAGAGTGGGTGGGAGTGCTGGTGAGCGTGTTTTGAGAGCTTTGGAGGTCCTTGGTGTACTTTCTTTTATTTTTATCTTCTGATGTACTTGTGAATGTATATGCACCTAGCCCCACTAATGGGCAACCACCTGTATATTTCAACTGCATGTATATATGTTTTACCTTTCCCGCTATGTTTTACTTTGATGCATGTACGCGTTTATGTTTTGGACGTTTGCTAACATTTGTTTTAATAAGCGCGTAACCTTATCGTTAAGTTTTAGTTATAATAATACAGTAAGTGGGTTTTAAGCCTAATGGGGTGACTTCTAAAATAGACAGATGTAAACACTAGAAGGGGGTTGAATTGTGTTTACCAGATTTAAGAAGAAATAAAAACTTTTTCGCAAGCACAACAAAGAGCAGACGAGTGTTTTAAGGCAGAGCAGTCAGATAGGCAACTTGTCTGAAGGTTTTTGCGAAAGAGTACATAATCATGCAAGATAAAAAACGAATTGATAAACACAATTATAACCTCCATAGTTAAAAGCCAGTTAAGATAAATAATCAAACTAAAAAGATAAGGGATAGAGAGATTAAACACAATAGTTTTATCCAGGTTCACCCCTTAATAACCGAAGCTACGTCTAGTCCTTGGCAGCACCAAGTTTTCTCAACTATAACTGATCAGGTTACAGGACAGACAAGTATTCTTTTTTCGCCTAGCCTTTTCAGGCTCTAACACAAGTATTGTTTTCTCACCTAGCCTCTTCAGGCTCACTCAGGTTGATTTAACAGAAGATGTAAATTGATTACAACTTGCAAGTCTTTCACAATCACTCAGAAGAGTGTAGTAAATGTGAAGGTCTGAAAGACTGCGTATTAACTTCAAATGATTGAAGAATAAGGAATGAAAGATTGAAGATATAAATGCACAGAGTAATTGCTCTTTGAGTGCTGTGTTAGTTCTCTTCTATATGGAATCTTCAGCGTCTTCTTCACTAAATAGGCTTTAAGGGATTAAAGCCGTTAGAGACATTCCTTGAGAGCTTGGCCTTTTGCAGATCTTCATTAAATACAAATAGAGTCGTTCTGGTCAGCCATTAATGCTTGAGGAACGTTGTTTGTGATCTAACATAGGAAGGACAAAATTTTCTGATACACCTCCAGTCATATCAGCTCTTTACATATGCATTTTGTCCTTTACAGGCAATCTTTCCCTTTGCGTGTAACTTGCAGTTGTACTCAGAGATAAAGTACTTTTGTTGTACTTTCTTTTTAAGATACGAGGTTACTTTGTGACAACTGGGCTTTCTGATTTCTTGGTCCTTGTGAGAAGACTTTGGGACAAATTCTCGCATGAACAAAATTCTTCAGTACGCTTCACTAATAGTCATCAGACGAGTGAAGATCTTTATCTTTAGACAAGTTGACATTTAACTAGCATCATACGGATGAGCTTACTTGGTCAGACGAGTCATATATTTTTATTAGACAGGAAAGCTCCAGCTTAGACGAGTCTTGACTTAGTACAGACAAGTATCTAAAAGCTTATTATACAAATCTGCACACTATGTAGACAGGTCAGCAACTACAGACGAGTTCAATAAAATCTTTTGAATAAATGTTTAGTTTTCATCAAAACTTAGATAAATGTATAGTAGACATTGGAGACTCAATAATCTCCCCTTTTTTGATGATGACAAACATTTAAAAATTATTTAATGAAATTGAGAGAAATCAATGGATTTAAGAAAAAGAACATTAATAACATCAATACAGACAGGTGTGAGAGAAAATAACATAAGATTTGTGTTTTATGCTATCAGAATAGCTTAAGTTAAAGTTGTTTATAGATTATTTGCTTTTCTATGTTATTTTACCATGACGCATATTATTATTATTTTTTGAGTTAATATGCTAACATGATTTTTAAAATTTAGTTTTTACATTTAGTTTTTCTCCCCCTTTTGACATCAGCAAAAAGAAATAATATAATGGAAAACAAAGCCATATTTATTTATCAATCATTGGCTGTGTACAGAGCTGTTTACAAAAGATATTGTAGATAAGTACTAAAAAGAACAAATAGAGCTTCAACTCTATCTTCTAGATCAGCTCTAGCTCTCCTTTCTGCAGCAAGATCTCTATGAGTAGCCTCTACCAAAGTCTTCAAGGATGTTACTTCATACTGCAAAGCCTGAAAGGCTCGTCTGTCAACAATAATGTGGTCATCAGAATCTTCAGAATGCTAAGGAAGAGCATAGACAGGCGGTGCACAGGGGACACAGGTCACCTGAGTGCGGTGAGTAATAGGGTGAGTCACCACCATGACTCACCACAAGTCACAATTACTTTCTAAAAATATCTATGATATTTATGGCAATAAAAGACCATTTTGCATCTAGGAATTAATGGAAATACATTTTTGCCCTATGACTCACCATTGTCATGATGGCTTTAGAGGTTGTATGACCTTTATGTCCTTAGCCTTTTGTGAAATGTCATTTTGGTGCCTATGTGAATTTACTTTTTTGTCCCTAAATGAATCATTTCAAGACAACTCACCCTAGTGAGTCACCATAGTCATCATGACTTCCTTGAAAAATATCTAAAATTCCTTGCGAAATGACCAAAATAACCTTGGACTTCTTTATGAATTCCATTCATGTCCAACCAGTGTTTTGACAACTATAGGTTATCAGTGAGTGACTCAAAACAACATAATAGGCTCAAAACAATATTTTATGATCATTAAGCTCATAATTGAAATTCAAATATGGATTTCCAATTATCAACTAATTTTACGATTATTATTAATCAGGTTGTATTCTCAGTCAAGTTATTCAGACAAACAGTTAAAAGACAGCTATAGAAATTTTGGGATGTTACAGGGAAATGCAACACCCTTTCCCGAGTGTCACATTCTCGAACGTTTATAAGCCGAAAATATTTATTAATGCGGAAAATACAATTTTTTTTTTCTTATCACAAAGATGTAATGAGATTAGTAAAGGTAATAAATAATACTAATAAATGAACTTAGGTTCACCATGCATTACTAGGACATACTGTATTATAAATACAAACACAGAAAACGGAAAACAGAAACATCAACATTACTATATACAGACATAAGTTTAATGTATAACTGACATTAGAAATACAATAAGTACTAGGAGTCGTAGCTTCCAAAAGATGCTACAAAACTGACACAGTCTGGCCGACAACAAAACTAAAACAGCAAAAGAGTCCACCTCCGAACTCAAAGGGACTGCTGAACCGAACCATCGTCACGTCCATCTGTTCAAGCAGCAACAGCAAGTACCAGCAGAAAATATACAGATGTGGGTGAGATTCCCGTTCATCAACACACCAAAACAGCAATAGTAAAAACGGGACGACTCACCAGGTAACAGCGTACCCAACATGCTTACTAAGGTTCTCAATATAAATCATGTTAAACAGTTAACAATATAATATAATACATTCTTAAACAGAACAGCGATGTATAACAGTAAATGTAAACATCAACAGGCATGCAATGCAGTGCAATGTACATGACTCAATGCCAATGTCACTAGGTACTACTCTGACCTCTACTCCATGGAGCTAACAAAACATTCAGAGAGAGTGAATGGGAGGACATGTTCCGGTTTCTGCCAGCCACAAGCAAGATGCTACAATATTCGTAACGTGCACGTATCTGGCTTTACGGTAACACTCTCGACCAAACATGAAAAGTACGGCATCTAGTAGAGGATATCAGTGTATTGCACGGATTCGCCACGACACAGAAGAATCACCGACTGGTCACATGTCAGCCCTTCCAACCTTAATACCTCCAAAAAGAGCATTGAAGATCGTCACTGTAAGATTCGCACCCGCATCAAGGTATAAGCTCAACTCCTAGGCTCAAGGCCTTACAACTATGCACATGAAATGCCAATGCTTACACAAAGTAGATGCGATAAAGTAATGTCTATCCATTGGATAAACCTCAAGGTTCACTAAGGTTCTCTTCCTTAGAAACTACACGCGTCTTTGTTTTATAAAACAGTTATCCATCGGATAAATCATTTATCCATCGGATAAATATCGATCCAGACTTCTTTCAGAATTGCCGACTGTCCCCACAAACCAACACAAGTCTTTTCAGCGTGTTTTGTCCTCACTCACACGCTTTCTAGGAAACTTCCCAGAAGGTCACCCATCCCATAATTACTCTATGTCAAGCAAGCTTAACTATAAAGTTCTTATGTTCTAAGCTCCCGAAAAGAAGATAAATCTTGTTGGTATGAGTAGTACCAATCAATTCTTATATGCCTTCCCTTAACTATACAGTACCTGCATAGCCTCAGGATTCCTTCCACTGTACAGTCCCATACCTGCACAGTCTCAGGATCTCTCTCATTCCAGTTATCACAAGACGGAAACAATTGAACGATTAACCTGGATCCGAATCATCGGTCCGTCATCGAACTACTGTTTCAAAACCCAAAACGTTCGTGTTTGTGTTTACGTCTTATGAATTATGTCTCAAGTCCTAAGCATTATGAATAAGGATTGAGAATCCTCTTAGATGAGTCTTTAAGCCTTTCTAAGATATTAATCCTTGATTTTCAATTAAGGAAATAAGTGTTGATTCACTTAAGTCTTATGAACTCATTGATGTACTAAGTCATCAATGGTATAGTACATGGTCTTGTTCCACCACATACCATATTAAATTATTCCTTGTCTTCAACTCTAAGTTAATTACTTAACTTAGGTTTTTACGTGTAAAACTTTTACGATTGAGTTAGAAAACTCCTTTGGTAAACGAAACAAATTTTACAATTGAAAACTCATTTGATTTGAAACAACATTTGAACTACTTACTTTATTTGTAACATATTCTGAAACGTGAAAGTTGCTTAGCGAGGGTACATTCGCTTAGCTAAATTGAGGCAGTGATACCCCATTTGAAATTCCTTTCTCGCGGGGCGAACAAAAGTTTCGCGTCGCGAGGCTGAGAGGTGTATTTACTCCTTATACAGATCCTCTGTATCGCGAGGCGAAGATGGTCTCGCATTGCGAGGCTGAGAACTATATTTCATACCAACCTTCTGCATCGCGAGGCGATAATTTTCTCGCGTCGCGACACAGAGAGCTGTAACTCTTACTGCTCTGTTTAGCCTTCTGTCTCGCGTGGCGAGAATAGTTCCGCCAGGCGAATGCCCTGTTTTCCCTCTGTCTCGCGTGGCGAGACAGGGTTGGCCAGGCGAGTGCCCTGTTTCCATTTTTCCTTAACTCCTTCATTAATTCTCTTTTTGAAACACATAGTTTGATTAAAAGACCTATGGCTAAAGAAAAGACATTTTTCACTCTGGTGACACACTTTAAAGGTTAAAACTTCATTTGATCTTTGGATCAAAATCACTTTTCATAGTTCTTTGAAACAAAGGTTATGAAATCATGCTTTTCTTACTCAAGACTTTGATAGATCAAGAACAAAACATGTTCTTATGTTTCTTCTTACTAAGGCCACAAGCCTAGTAGGAACAAATGTGAAGATTGCTTCACCCTCAAAACAAGTTATAACTCACAATGTTCATCTAATAATGACAAACAACAATTACATAACATTGCATCATAATCAAGCACAAAGCCCATCACACATCATTTGCATCATAATCAAGCATAAAAGTCCATACTTGATCTAGTGATCAAAGTAGGTTTTTCAACATACATGGAAATGCTTTTCATTCAATTATCTCGTCATCAACATATGCTAAATCACACTACAACATACTAAAGCATACACTCATCAAGACAACCTTGTTCTTGAAGAGAACTTAACAAAACTTAACAATTAAAAGTGAACCCAAACTAAAGGGTTTCACCTACACATACACTTAAACAACCATCTTCACCACCCCCATTTTGGTGTGATGAGGTTCACCCCCCGTACCTGTTGAAGAGCATATTCCCGAATCAAAGTCGGTTGATCGGTTTGTGAACCTCCTGATAATTGTCACCAACTACAAACAACCAAACAATCAAACCAAACTCAACAATTCTCACAAAGAGGGTTTCGGCCACCCTAGGGTAAAAAGGCTAGGAATTGAACTTGGTTTTCCATTCCTTGGATTCAAAGGCATAGGAAAGCTAAAGATGAAATCAAGTGTTAGAAATCAAAAATTGATGAAAAACATTATTCATCATCATCACATAGGGTTCGGCCATTTGGGGATTTTGGGCCATGATGAGAGTTGAATCATAAGCTCTTGGGTTTAGGAAGAGAATGATGAAGTGAGTTCAAAGAAATTGGTTTCACATTAAATGGATTTTTATACCAATTCCTATGAATTTTCAAAGTTTTGGATCTAAGAAATAATTTTCATGAAAATAGATCTTGATATTGAAATAGAAAGAGATTCAAGAAGCTAAGAGATCATAGAAGTGATCTTACCTTAAAATGAAGGAAGATTGCTCAAGGAATCAAGTGATTCCAACAAGAAGCCAAGCTTTTTCAAGAACAACCATGGTGTTTTCTCTCTAAAGTTGAAGATGGTGTTCTTGAGTTATTTGGGAGGGCTGATCTGCGTGAATGAGGGGCTGGAAGGGCCGAGTTCAGCCTTTAAAAAGCTCACTTAAGGGCAAAATGGTCATTTGCCAAAAGGGTAAAATGGTAAAAGTGCAAAAGACTAAGGTTAGGGGCATTTTGGTCATTTTGCGTATAGACTTTTCCGATCGTCATGACGACTCTAACATACTCTCCCAAGTGTCCTGGGATGATGTGATATCAAGATTATCCGTTGGCGAGTCCCGGTAAATCCATATGTGGCTCCGTTCGTCACCCAATTGAGGATTCTGCTCGAACGGAGGTCAGGAAGTGATTTTTCTTAAGTTTTTGTGAAATTTAACCAAAACGTAGAGAATCGAATTCTAAGACTTATTGTCTCATTCACGGGTCCATCTAAGGTCTCCTGAGCAGTAAAATCATACTGTCAGTGTAAAAACGCAGACCGGACTCCGTTTGAGTTTTCGACTCAAAACTTAATCGTAGCTTCCTACGATATCGTTGAGCATGACTATGGTCTCGAAATATTTTATTTCTATTCCTAAGACCTCGAATAAAATACATACGTTAAAATACTGAAGAATTAGAAAACGTAAAAATCGGGGCATTACAGAGAAGTTGTCTCCAACTTAATTTCCAGGTGCCAAATCCTACTCTAGAATTCAAAACTACAATAAAAACTAAAGCAAGAGTATAATACTCAAAGAAATAAAAGAGATGAAAGAATGAAAGATTCAAAGATTAAAAGATGTCTCTTAAGTGGCACTGAGGGCCTCTATTTATAACAAAATATGTGGACCGGGCCTTGAATTATATCTTCTGTGCCATCAACACGGGCGTGCTCTTCACTTGGCATGGGTGTGCTCTTCACTCAGCATGGTCGTGCTCTTCAGAATATTAGGTCGTGCTCAAATATGTCAGGGCTTACTAACTTCGTAAAACAACGTTCTAAGGCACGAGTTGCAGCACGGGCGTGCTCTTCATCTGGCACGGCCGTGCTCTTTCCGATTGGGACCGTGCTAGCTTTTGTCAGGCCTTGCTTCTCTGAGTCATCCCTTTCTTCAATGTGGCACGGCCGTGCTAAGTTCCCAGAGGTCAGCTTTGACTATTTCTGTAAGGCTTTGTTTGGATGAATGGATTTGGAAGATTGGCACGGGCATGCTCTCGCATGGCGTGGCCGTGCTAACCTCAGAACTTTAGTATGCTGCCAGTTTAAGCTCTAAAACCTTTTCTTTTCTTCAAAAGTCCATAAAACTTCCTTCGAAGGTCAATTCTGTCAAAACTTAAGTAAAAGGGTGAAATACAATAATATTATCTTAAAATGTATCGAAATTCGACACAAATACCCCCTATAAAATGTACAGAATTAAGGTTCATCAAACTTCCCGCACTTAAACATTGCTTGCCCTCAAGCAATTATCTGGCTTAAGAATAATTTTAAAAAAAATGTTTCAAACTTAAATCAAGGGAACTCAAAACAAACAGAGTTTTCAAAATTGCAAAGACAATCAAACAAGTGTAATTTTCAAAAGAAAGTCAAGAGATTACCCAATTGGAATTTTTAAATTCCTTAAAATCAAACTTTTTAAAAGATCAAAGGTTGCTCTACTCACAACTCTCAGTGTATTGGGCAAATATATTTAAAGCACTCAAGATTCTCAAAAAAATACATTACCATAGGCTTGTTCATCGACCAAATCTCCACAATATGAACCGCATGCATGCAGAAGAAGATCAGGGTCTTTTATGGGTTGTAATGAGGCCAAGGTATTAATGTCAGGTGAGGTAGAGAAAGAAAAAGGATAATTAAATGGCTAAATCAATAAAACAAAGTAATGACCCTTAAAAGCATAAAAGAGCATAAGTGCATTGGCACCTTTTTCATAAAATATTTCAAGGATCTACTACTTTTCTTATTACTACCAGCTCATTTGTTTTTTTTTTTTTTTTGAAAAAGATCCTCCATCATACATTCCTATTGTTGTTCCATTATACTTCCAAGAGATCATCAAAAATAATTTTAAATTTTCAGAATAGGGACCAAAGAAAAGAATTTTCGTAAAGGCTCAAAATTGGACAACTAAAGGAAGTGTTTAACAAAGAATGCAGGCTGGAAAAATACCTAAGTGTGCCCCAACCAGAGTTCCACATGCATAAGTCAAATTTACCTCGAAGTGGTCTTAGGACAAGTTCTAGAATATATTACTTGAGAATCGCACTCATCAAAGAAAAAGGGTTAAAATAATATTGTCAATGTAACTCAACCCATAAAAGCCCAAATCTCACATATAGAAGTTAAGTCCAATAAAAAGTTTTCAATCAAAGAATTTCCTGCCAATTATCAATTTTCAAAAGACTAACTTTTTCATTCAAACTTATGAGACTATCAAAGCAATTTTTAAAATTTTTTTTGCAAGGGGTTTCCTTAATTTTAAGAGAAAGATAGCCAAATAATTGGATGCCGCAATTTCAAAAATATGAATATATTTTTCCTTCCCACATTTAACTGATGCAGTGTTCTCAAGGCACACATTTAATCATTAAATACAAGTGGAGAAGTAAAGGAGAAGAGAAATTTTTACAAAATAACCTCTGATACAATAGCACAGACGCTCAAAGTATCATAGTAGGGGATCATTGAGGTGGAGGAGGGTAATGAGCCAGAAGAAGTTGTAAAATAGCGACTGTGACATCCACTACCCCACATATAATAAAACATAAATAAAATCATACATGTCTTTAAAAATAATATAACAATTAAAATAAAAACATATCCTCAAGGGTAATGTGCATCACATCATCTATAACATAAACGTAGGAATCTGAAATATTCAAAATCCTTTAAAAACAAACTGCGTAAAACATAAATAATAAACATAACCCAAATCCTGATGTCACATATCAGAGTTGGTATACATATACCGATAATACATTGGAATAAAACTAAACAACTGAACGTAAATCTTAACTACTACTACTAAGAGAGATCTCCACGGAATCACTCCTCGTCGGCATGCTCACCCTCCTCTCCACAATAACAACAAAAGATAGGGGTGAGAAATACGATCATAAATATATGTAAACGGAATGGAATAGTAATTAAGATGACATACAACATACATCAATCAACACATGTATAATCAATATATATATATATATATATATATATATATATATATATATATATATATATATATATATATATATATATCAAAGATGCATGTCAATGCGAATGCAACATCACTACTCCGCATGCATGTGGCCAACAACTCTAATTCTAGAAAGACGATTAGCAGTACATGTCCGGCTATCAACGTGGATAATATGCCAGACCATGGGCCATCCCCGAACACTCTCACTAATCCTGATAATGTATAGTGGCTAGTCAGGGTACGCAAGCTTATTCATTAGGTCACTCTGACAATAGGTAGCTAGCCCATGTCACCAGGAACTTCCATACCCAATGTACCTTCAAGTTCAGGATAACACCCATCGTGGCCTCCACTATCGCGATTCATCGTTTGCTTTCCACCCAACATATCAACTTCAACGTATGATGCGTGCAATGTTCATCAATATGCAAACACATGCCAACCATCCACCACCATAATCAATCACATTGATTATTAACTATGATCATCCACGATGGTCATCAACAATCATCACTAATAATAACTTCTCGTTACTATTATCAACAGTATCTTCGTTATCATCTTTATTATTTCATGACGTTCTTCTCTAACTCATTCTATTTTAAACCATAGGGTTACATCCTAGTGTTAATCAGGATCAAAGATCAAGTATTCTTAAGCTACTATGGGTAACCTAAAGTCCTTAGATCATAACAAGCCTATATAACACTATCCATCAAGCATAAGGAGTTAAAAGTACTCTTGGGCACATGAGAATCGATTTCCCATCTCTGGAATCGATTTCTCAAGCCTTCAAATCGATTTACATGGAAATCGATTTCAACATGTTCAAATCGATTTCCCCAATCGATTTTGAATAAGGAAAATCGATTCTAGAAATCGATTTCTACAAGGCCAAATCGATTTCCACACCTTGGAAATCGATTCTTGGAGGATTCAAATCGATTTCCATGTGCTGGAAATCAATTTCTGGGTGTCAGATCATGCAGCAATGGGTTTTCTCCACTATCGAACCAGTCTACGTTCTCTAATTGACATATCATTCGAGCCTAAGCTATTTATCACCAATTTGATTAGTCCAACACTCATAAATCATAACCTAAGGGTTCTCAAACTAATCCTTGGTCATCAATCTCACATTGCCTATTTATTTTCTCCCTATAACTATGTTCTGATAGCATAAGGTTAACAAAATACCATATCATGGCATAAACAACATGTTCATCATCATCAATTCATCAACAATCATATAAATCATGAAATCATAGTTATAAACATGTTATAACGTCAAATTATTCATCATTCAATACTCATATAGCCAAAAAACAACATAATAACATTCATAGGTATACGCAGGCATATATAGGGGTCATGGGTTAACCCCTTCATCTTAACCTATCCCAAAACCCACATATTCATGACCAATTTTCTCCCCCCATACCTGGTATGACGATTCACAGCCTAAGAGAAAAAGAACAGAGCCAAGTTCTGCTACGGTTCCTTCTAACGGGTTCAGCACTTGATCATGATCGCAACACTGGAAAGCAGAGTCGATCTTTAAGTTAAGGATTGAAATGGAAAACAAATCTAGGATTAGAATCTCACCTTGGTTTCTAAATTAGGAGATTAACTCTAGCAGTAGGGGTAGACTAGCCAAACAACGGCGTGTTCTTAACGAAGAACACCAAAACAGGATTCGTCCTTTTGAGTTTTCTAGAGCAAGAGATCAGTGAGAGCTCCTAGGGATGAGAAGAGGCAACTAGTGAGTATAATAGGGTGTAGAAACTAGCTTTAGGTCATACGCTATGTATATATAACTGTTAGGGACGTTTTAGGATGAATGGGCCATACACAGCATAGCCCGATAACACAAACGCGTACACAAGCTCTGACACGCATGGGAATCGATTCCACCACCATGGAAATCGATTTTCCATTGAACAAATCGATTTTCTTGTAGAAGAAATCGATTTTTCTCTTTAAGTAATCGATTTCCACTTGCTGGAAAACGATTTCTTCATCAGGAAATCGATTTCCCAAATCGATTTCCCCTTCAAAAAGCGTGTTTTTGGCATTGACACCTAAATCTGACTTGTAGATAATTATCTAATCTTTCCAACGCATCCAAGATCACTCTAATCGGATGTTTAGAACTCAAGATATGGCCAAAACCGTGAAACAGGTTATTTGAGCTCGAATGAATCGATTATCCTAAAGGCTGAACTACTACAACTACGAACTTATGCATCAAACACAGGCATAAACAACATACGCAAGCATCTATAATTAAGTATTGACACATATAGACATAGAAATGAAAAGCAGGGTGCTACAATTCCACCCCCTTATAAAAATTTCGTCCTCGAAATTTCTACTCACCTTGAGTAAACAGATGCGGGTATGATTCCTTCGTCTTGCTCTCTAACTCCCACGTAGCACTTTCTTCTGTAGCTTCACTCCAAATGACCTTGACCAAAGGAATTTCCTTCCCTCTCAGCTGCTTGACCCTTCGATCTTCAACCCGAAGCGATAACACCTCAAAGGTCAAGTTATCCCTTAGTGGAATGACATCGGGTACTATCATATGGCTTGGATCATGAACATACTTTCGAAGTTGAGACACATGAAACACATTATAAAGATTTGACAAGAACGGGGGTAAAGCTATCTGGTAGGCGACTTCACCGACTCTTTTTAGAATTTGGTAAGGGCCAATGAATCTAGGAATAAGTTTCCTCGCTTTCATTACTCTGCCAACCCCAGTTGTTGGAGTAACTCGCAAGAACACATGATCCCCCTCCTGGAATTCGAGAGTTTTTCTTCTCTTATCATGGTAACTCTTTTGCCTACTCTGTGCCACTCTCATCTTATCTTGTATCATCCTCACTTTCTCTGTAGTCTCTTGCACTACCTCAGGTCCTAACATAACTCTCTCTCCAGGCTCATTCCAACACAAAGGTGTCCTACACCTCCTCCCATACAAAGCCTCATAAGGTGCCATCCCAATACTGGAATGGAAGCTATTGTTGTAGGTGAACTCTATAAGGGGTAAGAATTTATCCCAACTATCAGACTGCTCTAGCACACACGCCCTCAACAAGTCCTCTAAGGATTGGATTGTTCTCTCAGACTGACCATCGGTCTGTGGGTGATAAGCTGAACTCAATCCAAGCTTAGTTCCTAAGGCCTCATGCAAACTATTCCAAAATCTAGAGGTAAATATAGGATCTCTATCTGAAACTATGCTAGAGGTACACCATGCAATCTAACTATTTCTCTGATATACAACCCAGTCAACTTCTCTAATGGATATTCCATGGTCATAGGAATGAAATGGCCAGATTTGGTTAACCTGTCCACAACAACCCATATGGCATCACAACCATCTGGAGTCCTAGGGAGTCCAGACACAAAATCCATAGAGATATTATCCCACTTCCACTCAAGAATACTCAAAGGTTGCAACTTACCCGAAGGTTTCTGGTGCTCCATCTTAGTTTTCTGACACACTAGGCAAGCATACACAAACTCAGCCACATCCTTTTTCATCCTAGGCCACCAAAACATCCGTTTCAGATCATGATACATCTTTGTGGCTCCTGGATGGACACTCAAACCACTCCTATGTCCTTCCTCAAGGATCAACTTCCTAAGCTCTAGAGCATCAGGTATACAAACTCTATCCTGGAACCTCAAAATTCCATCAGCCCCTTCCTTAAAACTAAGATTTCTACCCTGAGCAATCAACTCTCTCTGGTCTAAAAGGTATACATCTATCTTCTGCCCTTCTCTAATCTGATCCATCAAATTGCTAGTGATTTTCAACATTCCTAGCCTAATGCTCTTAGGGGTAACTTCCCAAGCTAAACTCGAATCTCTAAACTCCTCTATCAAATCCATCTCTCTAAACATCAAGGCTGAAAAATGTAAGGTTTTTCTACTCAAAGCATCAGCCACTACATTGGCCTTACCTGGTCGTAACTCAACTCAAACTCATAATCCTTAAGAAATTCCATCCACGTATGCTGTCTCAAATTCAGCTCCTTTTGGTCAAACAGGTATTTCAAACTCTTATGATCACTAAAGACCTCAAATCTAGCTCCATAACAATAATGCCTCCAAATTTTTAAGACAAACACTACAGCTCCTAACTCCAAGTCATGAGTAGGGTAGTTCTTCTTTAAGGTCTTAAGCTGCCTAGAAGCGTAAGTTACTACCTGACCATTCTGCATCAACACACCACCTAAACCTTGTTTTGAAGCATCACAGTACACTACAAAAGGTTCACTAGGATTGGGCAACACTAGCATAGGTGTAGAGGTCAACCTATTCTTCAACTCCTGAAAACTTTCCTCACACTTAGAGTCCCACACAAAGATCTTACCTTTCTTAGTAAGGCGGGTCATAGGCAAAGCTATCTTAGAGAATCCCTCTATGAACCTCCTATAGTACCCGGCTAAACCCAAGAAACTCCTAACCTCGGTCACCGACTTAGGTGCTTCCCACTGGAGCACGGTTTCTACCTTAGCTGGGTCCACGGCTATCCCTCCTCTAGAGATGATGTGTCCTAAGAAACTCACCTCTTCTAACCAAAACTCACACTTAGACAACTTGGCATACAACTGTTTTTCCTTAAGGGTTTCCAAGACTATTCCCATGTGATCCTCATGTTCCTCCTTAGTCTTAGAGTATACTAGGATATCATCTATGAAGAAAACTACAAACCTATCCAAGTATAGATGAAAGATCTTTTTCATGTAGTCCATGTACATAGCAGGGGCATTAGTCACACCAAAAGGCATAACTAGATACTCATAATGGCCATACCGTGTTCTGAACGCAGTCATTGGAATGTCCTCAGACTTGACCCGAATTTGGTGATAGCCTGATCTCAAATCTATCTTAGAAAACACACAAGCTCCTATCAGCTGGTCCATAAGATCATCTATCCTAGGAAAAGGATACCTATTCTTAATAGTCACCTTGTTGAGTTGTCGGTGATCGACACACAACCTCATGCTGCCATCTTTCTTCTTCACCAACAACACTGGCGCTCCCCAAGGAGACACACTAGGCCTAACAAACTGCATCTGGAGCAATTCCTCTAACTGTTTCTTCAACTCAGCTAGCTCTAGAGGGAAAATCCTATAAGGCGCTATGGATATAGGTCCTGTACCTGGCACTAAGTCTATGCTAAACTCAACCTCTCTCTCAGGTGGCAAACTATAAATATCCTCGGGAAAAACTTCTGGGAACTCTCTCACAACTGGTACATCCTTAACCTCAGCCTTACTCTCTACTTCCAGGGAAGATAAGATCATGTATACTTGGGCTTCTTCTCTCATAGAAGCCTTGACTTGGTTGGCAGTCAGAAAAACAACAGTTTTATCAAAGCAATTTAAAAGGACATGATTGGCAGATAACCAGTCCATACCAAGAATAACATCAAGTTGTTTAAGGGATAAGCATATAAGATCAACTATGAAATTTCTATCATCAATGACAATGGAACAACCTTTACAAATATGTGAGGTAACAACAAGCTTATTGGTAGGGGTAGCAACAACTAGATCATATTCAAGTTGGGCAACAGGTAATCTAAGGTACTCAACACAGTCATGTGATATAAAGGAATGCGACGCACCCGAATCAAGCAACACTATTAAAGGAGTCCCTTTGATGAGGCACTTACCTTGAATCAGGTCTTCAGATTCTGAGGCTTCAGCTCCACTGAGAGTGAAGACTCTTCCACTTGTCCTCGGTCGATCGGCTTGAGAACTCTTACTGGAACTCTGTGGCTCCATCTTTGCTCCACTACAATCCTTACTGATATGACCAGAGGCTTCCCACACTTGAAGCAGATGAGGTTTGTCTCCTTGCAGTCACGGGTAAAGGGCTTCTTACCACACTTGCCACACCTGATTGGCCTAGATGAGGCAAATCCTTCGCCACTGGCTGGTCCCGATGTATACTGTGGTTTCTTGCCGGTGTACTTGAACCCACGACCAACTGGTGCCAACTGTTGTTTTCCTTTATCCTGTTGGGTCGTCTTCTTGCTACCTTGGGGACCAGAACTCTTGAACTGAGCAACTCTGGACTTGTAGTCTTCCTCAAAGATTCTGCACTTGTTCACCAAGGTGGGAAAAACACGGATTTCCTGGTAGCTGATGGCTTGCTTGATCTTTGGGCGCATACCATTCTCCAACTTCACACACTTAGAGCGATCATCATTACAATATTGATGGAGCAGATAATAACGTGACAATTCCTCAAACTTAGCGGCATAATCCCCAACGGACATGTTTCCCTGAGTCAAAGCCAGAAACTCCATCTCCTTCTTGTCGCGTATATCAGCAGAGAAATACTTCCCCAAGAATCTCTCCTTGAAGGCATCCCAAGTAACAGCAGCGCCTTTAGCTTCCAAATGTTGGCGGCAATTCTCCCACCAATGTTCAGCTTCTTCTACCAACAAGAAGGTAGCAAAGGTAACCTTCTGAGCATCGGTGCATGCCATGGCCCGAAAGATCTTCCCAAGCTCTCGGATCCATGTCTGAGCACCTTCAGGGTCATAAGCTCCCTTGAAGGATGGCGGATTATTCCTATGGAACTTATCCAAATCCTGAAATTCAGCAGGTCCACCTCCGTTGTGATTCTGATTCTGCCCTATGGCATTAGCTAATGCTTCCAGGGCATCAGTAATCGCACGATCGTTTCTACCCGCCAAACTTCCTGCATCATTCAAGCAAACTGTTCAATATCGGAAGTTAAGCAAAACAAAACTAAACACTTAATACTCTATACCATCGTCGTAGACAATCATATAAGAGTACACAGAAGAGAACACAATAGACACATATCCCGGCCTGTAGGACAGACCGGCTCTGATACCACTAAATGTGACACCCACTACCTTACATATAATAAAACATAAATAAAATTATACATCTCTTTAAAAATAATATAACAATTAAAATAAAAACATATCCTCAAGGGTAATGTGCATCACATCATCTATAACATAAATGTAGGAATCTGAAATAATCAAAATCCTTTAAAAACAAACTGCAAAAAATATAAATAATAAACATAACCCAAATCCCGATGTCACATATCAGAGTTGGTATACATATACCGATAATACATCGGAATAAGACTAAACAACTGAACGTAAATCCTAACTACTACTGCTAAGAGAGATCTCCACGGGATCACTCCTCGTCGGCATGCTCACCCTCCTCTGCACATGCATCATCACATGCACACGAACAACAAAAGATAGGGGTGAGAAATACGATCATAAATATATGTAAACGAAATGGAATAGTAATTAAAATGACATACAACATACATCGATCAACACATGTATAATCAATATATATATATATATATATATATATATATATATATATATATATATATATATATATATCAAAGATGCATGTCAATGCGAATGCAACATCACTACTCCGTATGTATGTGGCCAACAACTCTAACTCAGGAAAGATGATTAGGAGTACATGTACGGTTATCAACGTGGATAATATGCCAGACCATGTGCCATCCCCGAACACTCTCACTAATCCTGATAACGCATAGTGGCTAGTCAGGGTACTCAAGTTTATTCATTAGGTCACTCCGACAATAGGTAGCTAGCCCATGTCACCTAGAACTTCTATACCCAATGTACCCTTAAGGCCGGGATAACAACCATCGTGGCCTCCACTATCGCGATTCATCGTTTGCTTTCCACCCAACATATCAACTTCAACGTATGATGCGTGCAATGTTCATCAATATGTAAACACATGCCAACCATCCACCACCATAATCAATCACATTGATTATTAACTATGATCATCCACGATGGTCATCAACAACCATCACTAATAATAACTTCTCGTTACTATTATCAACAGCATCTTCGTTATCATCTTTATTATTTCATGACGTTCTTCTCTAACTCATTCTATTTTAAACCATGGGGTTACATACTAGTTTTAAGTAGGATCAAAGATCAAGTATTCTTAAGCTACTAAAGGTAACCTAAAGTCCTTAGATCATAACAAGCCTATATAACATTATCCATCAAGCATAAGGAGTTAAAACTACTCCTGGGCACGTGAGAATTGATTTCCCATCTCTGGAATCGATTTCTCAAGTATTCAAATCGATTTCCATTACATGGAAATCGATTTCCCCAGTCGATTTTGAACAAGGAAAATCGATTCTAGAAATCGATTTCTACTAGGCAAAATCGATTTCCACACATTGGAAATCGATTCTTAGAGGATTCAAATCGATTTCCATGCACTGGAAATCGATTTCTGGGTGTCAGATCATGCAGCAACGGGTTTTCTCCGCTATCGGACCAGTCTACATTCTCTAATTGACATATCATTCGAGCGTAAGCAATTTATCACCAATTTGATTAGTCCAACACTCATAAATCATAACCTAAGGGTTCTCAAACTAATCCTTGATCATCAATCTCACATTGCCTATTTATTTTCTCCCTATAAGTATGTTCTGATAGCATAAGGTTCAAAAAACACCATATCATGGCATAAACAACGTGTTCATCATCATCAATTCATCAACAGTCATATAAATCATGAAATCATAGTTATAAACATGTTATAACATCAAATTATTCATCAATCAATACTCACATAGCCAGAATACAACATAACAACATTCATAGGCATACACAGGCATACATAGGGGTCATGGGTTAACCCCTTCATCTTAACCTATCCCAAAACCCACATATTCATGACCAATTTTCTCCCCCCATACCTAGTATGACGATTCATAACCTAAGGGAAAGAGAACAGAGCCAAGTTCTGCTACGGTTCCTTCTTACGGGTTCAGCACTTGATCACGATCGCAACACTGGAAAGCAGAGTCGATCTTTAACTCTAGCAGTAGGGGTAGACTAGCTAAACAACGGCGTGTTCTTGACGAAGAACACCAAAACAGGATTCGTCCTTTTGGGTTTTCTAGAGCAAGAGATCAGTGAGAGCTCCTAGGGATGAGAAGAGGCAACTAGTGAGTATAATAGGGTGTAGAAACTAGGTTTAGGTCATACGCTATGTATATATAACTGTTAGGGACGTTTTAGGACGAATGGGCCATACACAGAATAGCCCGATAACACAAACGCGTACACAAGCTCTGACACGCATGGGAATCAATTCCACCACCATGGAAATCGATTTTCCATTGACCAGATCGATTTTCTTGTAGAAGAAATCGATTTTTCTTTTAAGCAATCGATTTCCACTTACTGGAAATCGATTTCTTCATCTGTACCTTCAAAAAGTGTGTTTTTGGCCTTGACACCTGAATGAGACTTGTAGATAATTATCTAAGCTTTCCAACGCATCTAATATCACCCTAATCAGATATCTAGAACTCAAGATATGACCAAAACCGTGAAATAGGTTATTTGAGCTCGAATGAATCGATTATCCTAAAGGCTGAACTACTACAACTATGAACTTATGCATCAAAAACAGGCATAAAGAACATACGCAAACATCTATAATTAAGTATTAACACATATAGACATAGAAGTGAAAAGCAGGGTGTTACAGCGACCAGGGAGGTTTGCTGCTCATCAAGATGTTGAGTCATGTGCAACTCAAGTTGTTCTATCTTTGCCACTAGTCTATGAAAATCTGACTGAGACTGCTCTGCTGGATCTAGGGGCCCAGAAATCCGCCTTTGCTCTGGATGAACCGGATCTTCTTCTGCTATGCTTGCTCCCTCAATGCCCAAGATGCTCCCCTTCATTAAGAATGCAGTTACCGCGAGTATCACGGTGCATCACCACGATGGCAGCTAAAGTCTGCAACCCTAGGCCTGCCATGGAAATCTGAGTCATAGTTAGATCAGGCATATAGCCATAATGCTGAGCTAACCTAGAGATGAATGAGCCAATAAGGATTTGGCCTTTATTTCCGGTCTGCGGTCTCTTTCCTAAGTTTATGCAGGTGCGAAGGAGCATAATGTCGGTATTACAGCGGTGTCCCTCACCGTCCATCATGCACCAAAGGAGAAATAAGTCGGTTCGGGATACTGACCCCCTCACTTTTGGCTCTCCCATTTATTGACTAGGATAACCATCTGTGAACTGCTCTGACCTCTGGGTGGCATAGTTTTCTAGCTCTTAAGCGACTAGGGTTATAATGATGTTCACCAGTGAGTGGACACTAGAAAATTCCCTCCTTAAACTCAGGAGGGATCTCAGTCAGGCCCCAATCATAGTCGTCTTCCTGTATGGTTGCTCCTGTCTCAAAGCCCAAGGCAACAATGAACTCGGACAAAGATTTCATGCCATCGACCCAATAATTGAAAGCGCACACTGATCTTCGCATCAGCTTTGATTTGTATGCAAGTGGCCAAAACTCAAGGGTTGGCTCTTTAAAGTAGGACATCTAACCTCTGCATCCCGTTCCCAACCAATTCTCTATAAATAAGAGTCTACCTCATGCTATATCCCAAAGTCGGCAAGAAATGTTGGTACCAACAATCGAGTTGGATGCCATTCGAAGGTCTGCAGCTGTGAATATTTTTCCCTGTATTGTGCTAGAACAGGAGGAAGAGGTGGGGTAGAGGACGATGCACGGGAAGCCCTAGGGCGTTTGGGTGCCATAGTCCTATTATAAGCCCAAAAATCAATCATTAGTATCAAGAATAAAAACATGCAAAACATAAGCATTGATCATGATCAACATAGGCATAGGACAAATGGTTGGAATTCCTAGACAAAATAATCCAGTTTTAAGCATTCTGGGATTGGCACGGTCGTGCTCTCGATTCGTATGGCCGTGCTGAAATTATTTTCCAGAAATTTAAATGGGCACGGCCATGCTAACAGGGGGCACAACCGTGCTGAGTGCAATTTTCAGAATTTCAAATGATACGAACAACATGGCCTGTTCTTGGAACAGCACGGTCGTGCTAGTGCTCATGCTAGTGCAAAATTTCCAGAAACATGAGTAGCACGGCCTATTCTTGGAACAGCACGGCCGTGCTATAGACGGTGCCACACGCAGAACCCAAAATAACTCAGAAATCACAACCCAAACACGTAGAAACTCAAATTCAACACTAGACTAACATTACCTATCATCAATTATTATTAAAATCCAACAAATCAGTAGCAAACATGCAAAAAAAAAAATCAAAAAGGGATAAAACAACCTTAACCCTAACCTAACCTAACACCAAATCATACAAATTAAAGGAAAAAGGGGGTGAGATTTTACCTTAGGGAAGTGAATAAGCAAGAAAGGAGGTTGAACTTTAGTGATTATGTGCAGTTTATGGGGGACCATAGGGTGAGCAAGGGCTGTGCTCAACCCGTGCTCTACCCCCTTCTTATATTTTGAGCATCCTCACGCGAGTGGCACGACCGTGCTAACAGGGAGCACGACCATGCTCTCCTATTTTTCCAGATTTAAATTTTAATTTCAAAAATAGGGTACACTTTTTAATTTTGCAAACCTTCCCACACATATTTCACTTTCTGATTTTTTTTTTTTCCAGAATAAGAAGAAAAACAACAATAAAATATAATACTAAAATAAAATAAAAATAAAATAAAATACAAGTTGCCTCCTGCGTAGTGCTTGTTTTACGTCACGAGCCTGACAACCTGTTTAGAGTACTGATCATGGGTCTTGGGGAGACCTTGAATATAGCTTCTTCACCCTTGTGCCTTCAAGTTCAGGTGCCTTGTTTGACCTCTATCTTTGCATGGCTAGGAAAGGTCATCCCAAGATGATAGGGACTTCCTCATCCTCCTTCATGTCCAAAATTACAAAGTCTACCGGATATGTGAATCTCCCCACCCTTACTAACACGTAATCTATTGCTCCTCGAGGGTGGGTGATAGATTTGTCAGCTAACTGCAATGAGACTTCGATGTTCTGTGGTTCCTGTAAACCAAGTCTTTTTGACCGAGAAAGGCATTAGATTTATTCTAGCACCTAGATCACATAATGCTTTGTCAAAATGAACATTCTCAATGGAATCGGGAACAAAAAAACTCCCTGGGTCTTTTATTTTACGAGTTAATTTATTCAAAATAACATCAGAGTATTCCCCATTAATTTGTACTACCCCATATTGTTTTGAAATATGTTCACCTTTATCATGAAGAGGAATATACAATTTCATATTAGTTCTCAAAAATTCATCAGTTTGCATGCTATTATTCCTAGTTAGAAGAGTTGGAAGAGAAATTTGCACCTCCCTAGTGACTGATACCTAATTTTGCTTACTGGGCAGGTGGCACGGCCGTGCTAGAAGTGTTGCACGACCGTGCTCTTCTTCGGACTTGCACAACGGTGCTTATACTGTATATATAGTCATCATCACCAGAGTGCACAACCATAAAGAGGAAACATAGTATAAAGATATACAGACCACTTCCTCTCCTTGCCCAAAATACATCAAAAAGATAGACTCACTGGCCATACATACTTAGTACACTAACACGCTCCTCTTCGGTCTGGAGAGCAGGTACTCCTCGCTTGTGCTCGTTGTACAGCCACTTAGAACCTCCCGAGATCGGGGTCTGTGGCTCTTCCACCTGCATCGGGCTCATATGGAGTGCCATCCAGCTCTTCTTCTCCTGGTTCTGCTACTGAGTCTTCTTACCATTATAGGAACATACAATATGGGAACAACAGGGGATAAGAATTGCATCTCATCACAGATAGGGATAAAGGTAGAGCAGATACATTAATAGCACAACCATACACACAATCATCACTAACAACCATCCTCGGGGCTTATTGATCTTAACTACTCATCTCACACTCTCATGCACCTAGAACTGACATGAAGACACGACCACATTCTTATGGCACAATGTATCCGCTAACAAGCAGGATACTGATCCCCTACCAAGCAGGATGAAAGTCAAACGTCATCTGAGCAGCAAGTTCGGTTACACTCACAAGTACATTACATCCCCTATCAAACAGGATGCTCACCCCTACCAAACAGGGTGACATTATTCCCCATTCCCGATAGGAATAGTTGTCCTAGTGTCTGAAGGCGCATCGGAGATCTCAAAAGCTCACAGTAGACCTACCAAGCATCTATATGTAGTTCCGGTTTGACCTCGTGTAATCTCATATCTACGCGGCTGTGACATCACCACACGATGCAATCTAGTATGAATCCTCACGACTCATTCCGATCAATCGCTTAGCAACTCAACCTCATCACCTGACAGACTAATCACCAACACTCTCTACCAAGCAGAGTGTTCACGACTATCCATAGTCCTCAATCATTTCACCAGGTTGAGTGCAGTAGCTTATTTCCACCAAATGATCTTATCTCACACATCACCCAATTCACAATAATCATCTCTTAGCTTTAGGCAGACCAACAGTCACGCATGCCATATCATATTATCTCACGGAAAATGAGGCAATAATGTATATACATAACATCAACAAATAGGACGATAAAGCATATTATCATAAGCATGGTAAAACACATATTCACAAATACAGCATAGCAGGCATATAAGCATGTTAAGCATACAAATTTGATCAACATAGTATCAACCTATGGTGATAAACCTACAATGCCTAAGCCTACATCGGTACCGTTTTCCGGTAGTTGCCAATGTGGACTTAGGTGTTGTCGATTACTCAACCACTAGTAGGGTTTAGGATCCCCTACGCATATCAATGTATTCTACTATACTCTTGCCTCCCCAATGAGTGTAATTCTTTCCCCCACCTTGGAGCGATTGATGCAATGATCACGAACCCAATCACGACCACAGCAACACCGCAGCCACCGCCACGCAGTTCCCACACCACCACCATCGCGGCTGGCTCCTCCACCACGAGCACCGTTGCGACCTCAAACTTTGTCCTAATCATGGAACCAACGTATAAACAACATTGTTAACCCTAGGGTAATACCAAAACCAAGAAGATTCAAGGGACAAGCTCGAAGAACACTAAGGTCGACGTGTTAGAGATTCAAGCTTACTTTCGAGAAATCGAGCAACCAATCCGTGGAACTCGTAGTACTCGAAGCCCTGATCACAATGGTGTAGTTAGAATCACGATCCGATGCCTCAAACTCCTCCTATCATAACTTCTCTCTAGGAAGTGCTCTCCCTCTCTCTAAGCCTCTCTGGTCTGGATTTTGTTATGTTTTTCGTCTCAATCAAAATGAAGAAGAAAGATTTAAGTTGTGCTATCAAGCTGTCCATGCTTGAGCATAGGAAAACTCCATGCTTCAGCGTGGGCACGCTCTGACATGGGAAAAACTCCATGCTTCAGCGTGGGGCGCTAATCACTACGTCTCTGCAACACGTCATGTGCGCGCTGACATGTGCACCCCATGCTCCCCCTACCACGCTCTGACGTGCAACTATCCATGCTCTTACATCAAAGGTCAACGTTTCAGCGTGGGGTTTCTCCACGTTTAAACGTTGGATGCTGATTTACTTTTTTCTTCCATGATTTTCCACTTTCTGGACTCGTTCCAAGGCCAAATTGTCCCAAATTTGAACGATGGCTTCCTCAATACATAAGGAACCTAATTAAGCCCTTAAGCATGCTTAATTAATGTCCCATACACTAATCAAGAAAACATGGTGTTACATTACCACCCCCTTTAAAAGAAATTTCGTCCCCAAAATTATATCATACCTTAGAATAGATGAGGGTATTGCTCTTGCACATTAGCTTCTTTTTCCCAAGTTTCATCTCCGGTAACTTCATCCCAAACTACCTTCACTAGGGGAATGTGTTTACCACGAAGTTCCTTAATTCTTCGATCCCGATTCTCACTAGTAAGGCTTCATACGCTAGGTTTTCTTTCAACTGTATAGACTCAAGTTCGATGACATGAGAAGGATCGGGATAGTACTTTCGGAGTCGTGAC
The DNA here is from genome assembly GCA_039655645.1 of Ammopiptanthus mongolicus. Taxonomy (NCBI): domain Eukaryota; kingdom Viridiplantae; phylum Streptophyta; class Magnoliopsida; order Fabales; family Fabaceae; genus Ammopiptanthus; species Ammopiptanthus mongolicus. The sequence continues at coordinate 40,561,197 of CM077350.1, forward strand.
ACATGGAAGACATCGTGAAGATTGGATAGATTTAGAGGTAAGGCAACATGATAGGCTATTGGACCAATTCGACGAAGAATTTGAAATGGCCCAATAAACATTGGAGTAAGTTTCCTAGACTTGATAGCTCTGCCAATACCTGTTCTAGGTGTAACTCTTAGAAAGACGTGGTCTCCCTCTTGGAACTCTAGAGGCCTCCTCCTCTTGTCACTGTAACTCTTCTACCTGTCCTGAGCCGCTTTCATCTTTTCCTAGATCATCTTCACTTGTTCCGTTGTCCGCTGAATCATGTCTGAACCTAGTATTTGACTTTCTCCCGTTTCATACCAGCATAGTAGTGTTCAGCATTTCCTTCCATATAGAGCTTCGAATGGTGCCATTCCGGTACTTGTGTGGAAAATGTTGTTGTACATAAACTCTATCAGAGGTATGACATCATCCCAACTCCCCGTATGTTCGAGTACATAGGCTCTCAACAAATCCTCCAATGATTGGATCGTCCTCTCTGATTGTCCATCTGTTTAGGGATGGTAAGCTGAGCTTAACATCAGTTTGGTTCCCAATGCACTGTACAGTTGTTTCCAGAATCTTGATGTGAATCTTGGGTCTCTATCAGATATGACACTTGCAGGTACTCCATGCAACCTCACTATTTCTTTGTTGTAGATTTGTGTTAGCTTCTCTAATGTTTTTACCAATAGGTAGGATATGGGCATATTTCTTCAGCCTGTCGATGATTACCCATAGAGCGGCATGCCTCTTCTGAGTTCTTGGTAACCCTATCACAAAATCCATTGCAATCCCATCCCACTTCCACTCAGGGATATCCAGTGACTGTAGTAATCCTTCAGGCTTCTGATGTTCAATTTTCGCCTTCTAACATATCAAACATGACAACACATATTCTGCAACTCTTTTCTTCATGCCAGGCCACCAGAACATCTTCTTCAAATCTTGGCACATCTTTGTGGCACCTGGATGGAAACTTAACTTACTATTATGCGCTTCCTCCAAGATCATCCGTCGGATTTCCTCATCGTCGGGTGTATAGATTCTGCCTCTGAACCTAATGATTCCATCTGCATCCACCTTAAACTCTGAGGTTCGTAGATTGAGAATTAAGTCCTTCATTTTATGAAGAAACTGATCCGTCTCTTGCTTCCCCTTAACTGTCTCGAGAAAATCACTGGAGATAATGAGTCATCCTAGACACATCTTACCTTCGAACCATCCTCCCCCAGATTCAAATCTCAGAATTGCTCTACCAACTCTAGCTCTTTGACCTTTATGGCAGATACATGCAACGATTTCCTACTTAGGGCATCTGGTACCACATTAGCCTTCCTTGGAGGGTAATGCAACTCGAACTCGTAGTCCTTGATGAATTCCATCCACCTCTTCTGCCCCATGTTCAGCTCTTTCTGGTCGAACAAATATCTCAGACTCTTACGGTCACTATAGACACTAAATTTGGCCCCGTAGAGATAATGCCTCCATATCTTCAGAGCGAATACTATCGTTGCTAACTCCAAGTCGTGAGTTAAATAGTTCCTTTTATGAATCCTCAACTGTCTTGAAGAGTAAGCTACCACTCTCCTTTCTTGCATGAGCACACATCCCAGACCTTGATATGATGCGTCACAATTCACCTCGAACTGCCCTAGAGGATCTGGCAACACCAACACTGGTGACGTAGTCAACCTCTTCTTCAATTCCAAGAAACTGGCTTCACATTCCGCTGTCCACTTGAATGTCTTGTCTTTCCTTGTCAATTGCGTCATAGGTAGCGTAATCTTCGAGAAGCCTACTATGAACCTTCTGTAGTATCCAGCCAATCCAAGAAAACTTCTTACTCCACTGACAGTCTTCAGAGTTTCCCATTGGACTACTGCCTCTACCTTTGCCGGATCTATTACTATACCTTCTCTATTGATCATATGCCCCAAAAATTGTACCTCCTCTAGCCAGAATTCAAACGTGGATAGCTTTGCGTACAGTTGTCTGTCCTTCAACACTTGGAGCACAATCCGGAGATGTTCCTCATGTTCCTCTCGGTTTGATGAGTAGATAAGGATATCGTCAATGAATACCACCACGAACTTATCCAGAAACGGCCGAAAAATTCTGTTCATGTAGTCCATAAACACTGCTGGAGCATTGGTTACGCCGAAAGGCATAACTAGGTACTCGTAATGGCCATACCGAGTCCTAAACACCGTCTTTGGTATATCTTCCTTCTTGACTCTGATCTGATGGTAGCCAAATCTCAAGTCAATCTTTGAAAATATGGTTGTTCCCTTCAATTGATCCATCAGGTCGTCTATCCTTGGCAGAGGATACTTGTTCTTGATAGTTACCTTGTTCAGTTGTCGGTAGTCGACACACAATCTTGAACTCTCATCTTTCTTTTTAACAAACAGAACGAGTGCTCTCCATGGCGAAACGCTTGGCCTGATGAATTCCTTTCTCAGCATATCTTCTATCTGCTTTTTCAATTCTGCTAACTCTGATGGCGACATTTTGTAAGGTGCTATAGAGATTGGTCCTGTCCCAGGTACTAGGTCTATGGCAAATTCGATTTCCCTCTCAGGTGGCAACCCCGGAACATCGTGTGGAAATACCTTCGGAAAATCTTTCACCATAGGCAAAGAACTTGTTTCAGGAGTCTCTTTCACTTTCGTGGAGAACAAAATCATGTATTCTTGAGATCCATTATCTCCTTGAACATCGTCACTATTTGCAGGCATCAAACTAGGTTACTCGGGGAATACTAAGGTTCTTCTAGCACAGTCTAACAGTATATGGTTGGATGAAAGCCAATCCATACCTAGGATAACGTCTAATTGTTGCATTGGCAAACAAACTAGATCAACAAGGAAAGACCTATTTTCTATAACAATTGGACATTTTAAGCAAACAAACATGGTAGTCAAAGAATCATTTGTAGGAGTAGAAATAATCAGATTATTTGGAAGCAAAGACACATGCAATTTCAAGTGCTTCACACATTCAAGAGACATGAATGTATGGGTGGCTCCCGAGTCAAACAACACAGACAATAGTTTACCCGACACTAAGCACATACCTTGGATAAGATCAGTGGATCGAGAGGACATAGCTACTCTCACGGTAAACACCCTTCCCGTAGGTTGGGGTCTAGCCCCTTGTGCTCCTACTGCTTGCGGTCTTGCTCTTGCTCCCCGATTACCAGCAACGGGTTGTTGTTGTTGAGCCTATTGTCTGTAGTCTCTGGCAAAGTGGCCCAGCTTGCCACAGTGAAAACACTGCCTGTCCCCACTCATTGTGCAATCTTCGATCCAATGCGGACCCCATATCTAAAATATCCTTGCGGTCTTAACTGCACCGCTCCCATTCCTCCAATCCCTGCCCCTCCTGTGGTGACTAGACGATCATACGGTCTTCCATCATGTTGGGGTCTACCCCTTCTTCCCTTGCCTTTCTGATGATTGCTGCTTCTTATTGGTCCTCCACTCCTTTATTGTTGTTGCGATTCTCTCTTTTTGTCTATGTTCTCGAGCACAGAGCATCTTTCTAGCATCTCTGGAAACCTTGAGATGTTCAGCGGCGTTATCATCCTTTGTAGTTCATACTTCAACCTGTCCTCAAACCGACGACATACCGATTCCTTTTCCGAGTATCTCTGGTAGAACTCGGAAAACTTGAGTAGTGCTTCAAATCTTGCCGCGTACTCTCCCATAGACATGCTTTCATGTTTCAAGCTCATAAATTCCTTCTCTTTTTCTCTCCTCATCAGTCGAGGAAAGTACTTTTCCAGAAAACACTCTCGGAATAACGCCTAGTTGATTATTCTACCTGCTCTTTCCAACATCCTTCGCTTTCCCTTCCACCATAGCTCGGAACTTCCTGTTAGCACGAACGAAGCATATGTCACCTTACGGTCTTCGCGACAATGCATAGCAGCAAAGATTTTCTCTAGTTCTTGTATCCAGAGCTCTGCACCCTCCGGATCGAAGTCGCCATTAAACTGCGGCGGCTTCCCTTTCATAAAATTTGTCAGTCCGGCATCTTCCGCATCCACATCATGCCTCTAATTTTGTCTCTGTTGCTGTTGCATGGTCATCTACATAAGTTCAACGTCTTGGTGCGTCTACTGCAACATAGCGATGGCCAACTCCCAGACTGCCCTTAAGGTCTTAGTAGATTCCTTCCCACCACCCGTGTGGGAAGTCTCTCCATGTCGATTTCTTGGCACAGCTGTTCCCTCAGTGGCCCTTCCGCCACGTCCTCTACCTTGGGCTCCTCTACCGCGTCCTCGAGCCATTTAACTTCCGGTAGAAGAAATTATTAGATCTGATTCATAAGACATATAATATTACTAAGCAGGCAAACATATATGTTTTATGAATAAAACAGTTATCACACACAATAACTTGCACATCGGACACTCTACCCAACCTCTAAGCCTAGTCGGCGCCCGCTGTGGGTCCAACTAGACATGGCCAGTAACGACTTCCAAGACTCGCAGTTATAATTCCAGATTCCACAGTCCTTGTTAGAACCAAACGCTCCCCTTGTCTCATTAAAGAACCTAGTTAAATAATCTCCGTTACGTTATAACCGTTAACGTGCTTATTAAACTTACGAGGGTATTTAAAACTTTAAACATACAAACCTATTGTACTTATACTGTACATATAGTCATCATCATTGGAGTGCACAACCATAAAGAGGAAACATGGTATAAAGATATACAGACGACTTCCTCGCCTCGCCCAAAATACATCAAAAAGACAGACTCACTGGCCATACATACTTAGTACGCTAACACGCTCTTCTTCGATCTGGAGAGCGGGTACTCCTCGCTTGTGCTCCTTGTACAGCCACTTAGAACCTCCAAAGATCGGGGTCCGTGGCTCTTCCACCTGCATCGGGCTCATATGGAGTGCCATCCAGCTCTTCTGCTCCTGGTTCTGCTACCGGGTCTTCTTACCATTATAAGAACATACAATATGGGAATAACAGGGGAGAAGAATTGCATCTCATCACAGATAGGGATAAAGGTAGAGCAGATACATTAATAGCACAACCATACACACAATCATCACCAACAACCATGCTCGAGGTTTATTGATCTTAACTACTCATCTCACACTCTCACGCACCTAGATCTGACATGCAGACCGGCCACATTCCTATGTCACAATGCATCCCCTACCAAGCAGGATGAAAGTCAAACGTCATCCGAGTAGCAGGTTCCGTTACACTCACGAGTACATTACATCCCCTACCAAGCAGGATGCTCACCCCTTACCAAGCAGGGTGACACTATTCCCCATTCCCGATAGGAATAGCTGTCCCAGTGTCGGAATGCGTATCAGAGATCTCAGAAGCTCACAGTAGACCTACCAAGCATCTATCTGCAGTTCCGGTTTGACCTCGCGTAATCCCAGATCTACGCGGCTATGATATCACAACACGATGCAAACTAGCATGAATCCTCATGAATCATTCCGATCAATCGCTTAGCAACTCAACCTCATCACCTGACTCATTCCCGCACCTTGGAGCGATTGATACAACGATCACAAACACAATCACGACCACAGTAACACCGCAGCCGCCACCACCAGTTCCACCACCACCACCACCACCACCGTGGCTGACTCCTCCACCACAAGCACCGTCGCGACCTCGAACTTTGCCATAATCATGGAAACAACGTATGAACAACATTGTTAACCCTAGGGCAATATCAAAACCAAGAAGATTGAAGGGAGAAGCTCAAAGAACACTAAGGTCGACGTGTTAGAGATTCAAGCTTACCTTCGAGAATCGAGAAACCAATCCGTGGAACTAGTAGTACTTGAAGCCCTGATCACAATGGTGTAGTTGGAATCACGATCTGATGCCTCAAACACCTCCTCACAACTTTCTCTCTCCAGGAATTGTTCTCCCCTCTCTCCAAGCCTCTCTGGTCTGGGTTTTGTTATGTGTTTCGTCCCAACCAAAATGGAGAAGAAAGACTTAAGTTGTGCTGTCAGGCTGTCCATGCTTGTGCATGGGAAAACTCCATGCTTCAACATGGGCATGCTCTGACATGGGAAAAACTCCACGCTTGAGCGTGGGGCGCTGATCACCACTCATCGCGTTCGCGCTGACATGTGCACCCCCACACATCCCCCCTTCCATGCTCTGACATGCAACTACCCACGCTCTGACATCAACGGTCAACGTTTGAGTGTGGGGTGTATCCACGTCTAAACGTTGGACGCTGATTTACTCTTTTCTTCCACGATTTTCCACTTTCTGGACTCGTTCCAAGGCCAAATTGTCCCAAATTTGAACCATGGCTTCCTCAATACATAAGAAACCTAATTAAGCCCTTAAGCATTCTTAATTAATGTCCCATGCAAGAATTAAATAACTAAATTATTACAATTCTTTAACCCACGAGCAAGTTTCTCAAGCCTCTCCCACGGCATCATCATATGGTATTGCGTCCTCTTCAACTCGAGTAATTACATCATTTATAAAATAAATAAAGATATAAAAGCACAACACGTAGGCTGTATTTAAATAAAATAACCACGACACGCAGGCCTATTTACCAAAATAAATAAACACCATAATCTAAGAACATAACCATATACCTTCAAATGTAAGATATTTAATAACAAAGAACAATAATAAATTATTTATTATTATTAAGTTAAATAAATTAATTCAAAGGACGGTCATACTACGAGGGTGCATGGTCGTGCTCCGTCCTCGCTGACGAAGATTGCGAGCATGCAAAGGTGCACGACCGTGCTACACGGTGCACGGCCCATGCTTGAGCTTGCTGACGCTGATAACAGGGTGCACGGCCGAGCTGCAAAGGTGCATGGTCGTGCTAAGTGCCATATCAGGATTCTGGGTTCGAAACTTGAACCCCAGAAATCCTTTTTTACATAGAATAGATTCATAGGCATATTATACACATATAAAACATATTATTCCCGATATATCATGTGATTGAATCAAAACACCAAGAACACCAGGAACATACGTATGTTCAAACAACGACAACATGCATATAATTGAATTGCATTCAAAAAACTAAATTGGAAATAATATTAAATATTATAATACTATCACATATTAATTATAATATCAAATATTATAAACAATAAGCGACATCTAGTAATGCATCATTGCTACACAATTTATGGGAAAATCGGTGATTTGATTTTAACCTTACTGCAACCAATTTACCTTGTAGTACATATCCCTTCGTCCATATGTCATAATTTTCACAAGGCATAAATGTGTCATCCTTGCTAAGTTCAATTATATGTTCCTCGATCTCCGAGTAGATATGTAATCATAAACGGGCCCAATATCTCATATTGACCCATTTCAGCATGGTCATGCATTTTCACATCTCACTCTATCGAGAGGCCCATGACATTGCTCACGTTATGTAGGAGGGACGAATCTTATCTACATGACTTACATCCCTCAACATGATTCATTGTAGGCCCAATTACTACCTTTATGATTATCTTGTTACAAATGATGTTTGATAGCATTAAAGCCTACAACTCCACATGTAGGAATCGTAGTGACTTCAAGTCGAAGGACTACTTCACTATAGTCGCCATGAGAAGCATTTATGACATTTACTTAACTATTATATAGCGTTCTCATAGTGGGTCAATCCAGTATAAATATTACTATAATATTTATACTAATGTGAAGACTTGATATCTCATATTCATAACCCGTGAGATGTGGTTATCTGTCTACTCACATAATAGTGTCAATGTATTATTGTTGTCCTAAATAACAATAATACTTGATTACGAATATTTTGAGAATAATGTTCTAATGTTCAATAGGGTCTCGCGATCAAGTCAGACTTGATGTTCTATTGAACTGAACTTACTATTCTAAGGACTTTATTATGTATAAAGAGATAACATAATAAACTGAAATGCCTTGTATTATAAATGATATAGATCGCATTCATGATACAAATGTAAATCTAGTAAATAGATTTGCCACTAGGGCTTACACCAATAGGCTTCACCAAGATTTTCACTATAATTGATTAGGTTAAAGACTCAAGTATTTTGTTCACACCTAGCCTATTCAGGCTCAACTTAACTACAAGTATATTATATGACCTAGTTCCTTCAGGATCTATCACTCAGAAAGAAATAAATGAAGTGTTTTGATTACAAATTGAAAATATTTCTAAAAACTCAGAGAGTGAATTCAATGATTGGAAAGATTGCATATTAACTTCTCGTCAAAGAATAATGAAAGAACAAATGATTGAGAAGGAAAGAAATAATTCAATTCTTGAATAAATGCTCAACAGTTGTAGTAGTTCAGTGTTTTGTAAGCAGGCCTTCAATTCTTTTCTATTTTTAGACTTCATTCGAAACAAATATGTTAGAGACATTCCTCTAATGGCTTCTCCAGCTTGAAATAATCTGACGTCCATTAAATCCAGTAGAGTCGTACTGGTCAACCATTAATGTTCAGGAACATTGATTTGTAACCTAATATAGAAATTCTTCACTTTATCTAAGCAATAGTAAGATCAGAGTTGTAGTAGGTTTGCTTTTGTCCTTGTACTGCGTAGATTACTCCTTTTATGCAACATTCTGGTATAAGATAAGAGATTTCTATTGCAATCCAAAAAGATGATACAAGGTTTCTTTAACATAGAGCCACATATCAACGTGTTTTGACTTGGAGTTTATAATAAACAATCCTTGTACAACTATTTTTCTCATTAGACGCGTGAGACATATGCACTTGTTTTTGTGTCTTGACAGCTAGCTTCATTAGACACTTCAAAGGTATACTTGACTTGCACATTGAGAAGCTTGAATAGACGCTTATTGCATGTCGGTCACTTGGTCAACAATCTTCATTAGACGATTGACTCAGACAGACACTTGCTTTGATTTAACTTGTAATATGTTTTTGAGAATGTAAATCCAGTCTAATGGAATAAATAGGGTATCTACACACTAAGTAGACTCATTAGTAAACTTCATAATGTTCAGTTAAATTATTTTACAAATGTTTGAGTTCATCAAAACTTTGGGTAAAATAAGTTCATCACACGCTTGGAGACTTAACGGAAGAAGTGGGCTTTAGGAACTTCCATGTAAGGAGGGTAAGGTACATGTGGCATGGCAAAAGCATTGGGAGCAACTTGTGAAAGCACCTTATCAGAATACCATTTTGCATGTTGATAGACAAAGTCCACCAGATGGTTCAATATCTTCTGAATGTTGAACAACCTCTTGTATCTTCTTTCATCCTCCTCATTTATTTGCTTCTGCTTCTGTTCCTAAAGATTGGAGGGAAACGAACATTTTTACACAATAAGCATCCACACCGTTTGAAGCTTGGCATATGGCAGGAACAAAATTATTATTGATTGCACATGTAGGGACCGATTTAAAAACCCTTTAGGTATAATGTGTGTCATGTAAAAGGACCAATTTGCGGACAACGATGACGAATTTGCTAACATTTGCATATGTAGGAACTGATTTAAAAAAAAATAGGTATAGTACCAAATTAAAAATCCGCATTCTGTATAAGGACCAAAACATTAGTTTAACCTTTATTATATCATGTTAGATATCTAATATTTTAATTTAGAGTTTAATTGGTATGCATTATCAGTGTAAAGTTTTTTACATTGTCAACTAATTAAAAATCATAGTATAAGTGACTTTAAAGGTAGTTGAGGAGTTAAATATTTTTAATGATGTGTCAATTTATGATTGTTTGACAGTATAAAAAACTTTACACTGACAGTGCATATCAATTAAATTCTTTAATTTTTACGACCTTACATTTTTCTTATTATGATTAAGTTGTATTATGATTAAGTTGAAATCTATAATCAATTAAATAAATAAATACAAATGAAATATTATCAATCTGGCAACCTGGGTTTCAAAATCAAGTTATTTAATATAGTAAGTATTAAACTAAAATTAAATTATTTAATATTTTATAATTTTAATTATTATTTAATACTTTTTATTTAAGTAATTAAGAAGACAATTAAAAAGATTCTTTAAGAGGATACATATATATTCATAAAAGATCAATGCTTTAATCCAAAATTACATATTTATAATTGATGATATATTAATTGGGAAGGATTAGGATGGCAACGGGGTAAGGGGCGGGGAATACTCCCCTGCTACCCATCCCCCCACATCCTCGTCACCGTTCACCGTTATAGGGAGTTTTTATCCTCCGTCCCTATTGCTCACGGATCTCGCGGATCTCCACGGGGAGTTCGCAGGCTTGAAAATTCAAAAAAAAAAAATAATAATAATTAACTAAAATTCAATAAAATATAAAAACACTAAAAATCTTAAATATCTAAAGTTAAAGCACTCTCTAAAACATTGTCACAAGTTCAACCTTAAATAATACGAACAAAGATTCAATAAAATTATGACAAGGTCAAAGACTATAACATCAAGTTTAGTTCTTCTTGTCATGTCCAACATGTAAGATCTTTATGAAAGAAATAAGAATAGAATTTAGGGTTCAAACTTTTTCAACTTAATAAAATTAATTATATATATATATATAAGTAAATTCTATTTTTGATACATATCTAAAAGGGAGAGTTACTTAATTTATATATCCGAATAAATATTAGAATTGATCTGCTTCAGGAAAAGAATTTAAATTTGTTATTCTTGTAATCTTGTTAAAAAAGAATAAAATAATGGTATTATTAAAATAATATCGTATATATAATTAGTCATAATGTTATATGAAGGAGGAATTGATGAAACATTTGGAATTAAGGGTTGAAACATTTTTAATAGAGTAAAGGCCCAAATTGGTCCTTGACAAAAAACCACGGTGACAATTTGATCCCTGAGAAATGAAAAATACCAATTTGGTCCTCAAGAATGTAAAATGCTGGTCAAATTGGTCCTTTTTAAGGTAAATTTTGGGGACATTTTAGTCCCTATTAGAGACTATTTTGACTCGCATTTTATATTCTTGATGACCAAATTGGTATTTTCAATTTCTCAGGGACCAAAATGTCATCGTGCTTTTTTTATTGAGCACCAATTTGGGTCTTTACTCTTTTTGATATTTTGTTTATTTAACAAAATAATATATATTTTTGCACCAAAACAATATATATATTTTAAATTACTTATATATATACACACAGATATTTATAAGAATATTTTAGTAATTTTTTCGCGGTAGGGAACCCCACAGGACATGGAGCATATTCCTGATCCTCATCTCTAAAATATCAGGACAAGAGAGAAAATCACCCCCTACAGGGCCCTTTCGGAATCGTCCTCGCAAAAATCCGATGCACGGTTACAAATTGTCACTAGGGAAGGAAATCCAGATGAAGATGCTAAATTTTAAATTCTTATTTCAAAAACAACTTATATATATATATATATATATATATATATATATATATATATAGTCTTGAAACTTGGAAAAGTGTCAATATTTTTTTTTATGAACAAAGTATCAATATTTATTATTACGATAAAAATTTTGGAGATTTCAGTTTGATGCGATGTTAATGTAAATTTATTTATATAGGTTCATTTAATTGTAATATTGTTAAAAATTAATAAAAGAAAAGATTGACGATCACGAGTCACAATCACTACTTAACAAGTGTTTTATTTATCAGACACTACTTTTTTTTTTTGACTAAAAAAATATTTATTCATTCAAACTGATAAAATATATCGAAAACAACATAAATTTAATATTGTTAAAAATCGAAAAGGATGAATCTGCAAACAAAATCACAGTACCCAACTTAATAGCATAAAGGGTAAAATGCCTACAAATGTGACAAAATCAAAGTGATCGAAATACCCATGCCTCCGGATCTGTAACGTTGATCCCCAAGTCTTGATTAAATCTATAATATATCGAAGTTGATCTACCAATCTGAACCAAACGAACACCGCAACAAGATGAGATACCAAACAATGCTGCACCAAGACGACGAACAAAACAAACGCCGCACTCAGACGACAAAATCACGGAAAAACACGAAAAAAAATCAGATCTATGTGGAAAAACCACTTATTTAGATAAAAGAAAAGAAAAACGATGTAAAATAGTGATTCTAGGCCAAAAAATAGTCCAAAATCAGACACTACTTAACAAGTCTTAAATGGAATAAAATATTTTAACTAATAGTGATAAAATTAAAAATATAAACATTATATAAGTTTATTGTATAAAGATGTGTATATTGTATGTTTATCAATAAATATAAATTCAAAAGATATTAATTATAGAGTTTAATTTCGATGCATTATTAGTGTTAAGTTTTTTTACACGATTGATGATGTCATACATCACTTCATGTGTAACTTTTAAAATAATTATTATGAAAGTCAAATATTTTAATAATGTGACAATACATTATTAGTTGATGACAAAACATTTATCTCATAAGGATATTATAGTTAAATCCTTAATTACAAGTGTTACTAAATTCACATATATTTATAAATGAAGAATCTAGTGGTTCGATCATAAGTTACAAAATTTAAAATAATTACTCATAAGGTACAGAAAAAATAGAAAGCATTGATTATATATGTGAGCCAACTTTAATATTTGGGAGATATATAAAGTATACAAAAAATAACAAATGGAACGCATTGGATTAGGTAACAAATTCTATGTTTGCTTCTACACGGAAAGAGAAAACGAGGAAAATAGCATTAGAGGGTATTTGGTAAAGACTGTTTTGGTAATGAAATAACTTTTTTTTTTAAGGTTTAATTTGACATATTTATCAAATCTCATTAAATTATGAAAAGCGCTTTTTATGGAAAAATGGATTTTAGAGAAGCTGAAAATTTCAAGATTATGTGAAAAATCAATTATTTTGAAACTAATAATTTTTTTATTTTTTCTCATTTCATTCATATAAAACTAACTATTAAAAAGAATTATTAATCTAAGTAAATAACTTCATATCATTTTTGTGATTTACTATATGAATGTTTTTTTTTACACAATTCAAATGAAACAAATTGTCTTAAAATTGTTTTTCAGCAAATCTATATATTTAAGCATAAAATTAATTATGTTATAATCGATTATAATAATAATCAATTATATGTACAATCAATTTTGAAATAATCTAGTTTTCGCAACTAATTGAAACACACTCTCATAAAGTTATAAAACCAACAATAGTTGTCACATGCACATATTGCCTAAAGGCCTAAGTTGGTCCCGAAAAAAAACACGAAAACACATTTGATCCTAAAAAAATGAAAAATCTCAACATGGTCTTAAAAAATATCAAATGCGGTCAAATTATTTCTATTTAAAATAAGTTTTAGGGATATTAACTTAATCTCTATCTAAGACTATTTTGACAGGCCAAATGTTTGTGTTTTTTCAGAAACCTTTTGTTTTATAAGCAAAAGTATATTGATAGAGAGTATCAGAGATACTCCAACCAGCACACAAAATCATACCTAACAAGTCCATCAAATGTAAAAAAAAATATTGTTGCACATTATCAAACAGTATTATATATACATAAGACCACATCTAAACCCAAAAGCAGTGACCAAAGAAGCCAAACTCCCACCTCCAAAAACGTCCCAGCCCTGACTTCTTCTCATCATCGTTACAAATTCCAATATCTTCACCCCAACCCCAAAGCCCCCTTGAGCTGCAAACGTCCCAGCCCTGTTTTTTCAGAAACTAATTTGAACATTTACTCAACATATTATATTTTCTTTGATTCCATCTAGGTAACTAGTGTCCTAACCAAATAATATTTCGGTTAATCCACCTTTCCCGTGTGGTAAAAAAGAAAAATAGGTCAACTACACCGGGACTAGAAGATTCACAATGATATAATTGATTATATTAGAATGGATTTTATATTTGAATTTTTTAGTAAAAAATAATTTTAAGATAATGTACTTCTTTTACATTAATTAAAAAATTATTTTTATATTATAAATCACGAAAAAATAATATGAAAATAACATAAGAAAATATGTGATTGATTTTAAAATAATCACAAATTTATCTCAAATACTATTGAAACTTTTAGATTAACTCAAAACCACTTCTTTCTTACAAAAAATGCAAAGTTGTTTATATATTTTAAGTTGATTTTTCAAATATATCAAATTAAACTGAAATTTTTTTTTTCTGTAAAAGCCGCTTTTCTGCACAAAAATATCTCAACGAAACTAGAAGTCAATGACAAGGTCAGCTTATTCAAACTAAAAGAAATTCTGAGTCTCAAATATTTTTATTTAGCAACATTGTTAGAAGGAAAACCTCAATTTTTAATAATCGATTATATTGTACAATTGATTATTATTCTTGTTATAATTAATTATAATAGAATTAATTTAATATTAGGATATATTTGTTAAATTTTTTTTAAAATAATCTATTTTATTCCTATATTCTAAAAGATCACTTTATATAATAAATTACAAAAATTGTATGATATTATTTTTTATGTTTATAAATTTTTTTCAAAGGGGAAAAATAGAAAATATGAGATTAGTCTAAAAAAAATTAAACAATTTTATCAAATAATGTTGGTGTGTTTGGACAAGGGAATTTAAGAAGGTAATGTATTTTTAGAGGGTAATTAAAATACATCAATATTTAACCAAAAAAGAGGATCGAATCAATGTATTTTTATAGGGTAATTAAAATACATCAATGTATTAATATTTTTTAATGCTTTTTATCTTTATACATAACCTTTTTTTTAATTACTTGATCCAATCAAATAATTTTGAGAATGAAAAATTTAATTATTTTATCCAAACAACAAAAATTCAAAATGAAGGGAATTTAATTGAAGCAATTGAATTTTTTAAAATTTTAAATACTCTAGAATTTTCAATTCCCTCATCCAAACACAATAAATTAAACTTAATTAAAACTTTTTTTTCTCTTTCAATAAACTCTTAGAGGTAAAATCTCATCCCTAGTCGCAAAAGCTAAAAGTTCATTAATGGGTTTTTGAAGAAAAAATCTCAAAGTCCCTGCCTACCAAAAATTTCTTTGCATATACAAATCCTCAGTCAATTAGGAAGTTGTCCATACATGCCTTTTCCTATGGCACTGTAACAAAATTGGAAAACAAATATAACTCATATGTATATGTTCATCACACCATCTAATTTTGATATACATGGCTATCCAAGAACACCTTCTCTGCACTATTTAAGTACTTCTCAGATCTTTTCAATATCAAATTCTTTGCATTGCAATTTTTTTTCTCTTCTTAGATACAAAGTAGTTTTGTGGCCGTTTGCTTTCTGTGAAACATAGAAGTATACCAATTCCACTGGAAAACATATCACAGAACTCTAGTGAAAATTCTAAATTAAACATGAAGGAGATGCAGATTGTTTACCAAAGCCCCTCTCTACACAGTGAAATAGCTAGCATTCTCAAACACATCGTCACTGTAAGTCCTATTATCGTTCTCTCTCTCTCTTCTATCAATTCAGACACTCTCAACCAAAATTTGAAATTTGATGCTTTGAATTTTTGAGAGATTTTAATATTTGTGTTCCTATGCATGATAGCAATCAATATCTCAAATGATAATAACACCAGAAGTGCAGATGGCAGAACCCAATCCTGATAAGGTAGCGCGATGCCGATTCCCATTGAGGACAATTAAAGTCAGTCAATCCTGTGCTATTTGAAATCTTTTAATCATTGGTTGGTTAGCCTAACCTAGATTATATTAGAGTAAACGTACCATTTTTAATCTTTAAAAATATATGAGATATCATATTGGATCCTTGTTTATAATTATATTAAATTAGTTCCCCAAAAGTATATACAATATTCAATTGATCTTTAACATGCTTATCAATGATTTTAAAATGAGATCTATCACTGCAATTAAGGTCGTAACATTGTGATTTTGATAGTTTTGATCCCTAATCGAATTGCGACCGCAATTGCGGTCGGACCAGTCGCATTCTCCAGCAAATGGTGGTAAACAAAATGTAACTGCAACCACAACTACTATCGTAATTTAAAATTTTGTGCTTGCACTTTTTATTTTGATGCAATATTAGTGTAAATTTTTTATTTCATTAATTAATTATACATTATTATATGTATAATTTTTAATGTAATTATTATGAGACTCAAATATTTTTAATGATATGTTAGTATATGATTAAATGACACTATAAAAAAAAACCTTTTGCACTGATAGTAAATTAAAATTAAATCATATGTTGATTATTAAATTAGTATTCAAAAAGACAATAAATTAAATATTAAAAAATAAAACTGATCATGGCATTAATTATCAACTAAAATAAATGATGGGTCATTAGATCATTTTAGTTTAATTCTATATACATATAATTTTTTGTTCTTTCGTAGGCTGGACGAAGAAAAGCTGCCTTGAGGGAAATCTCTTTTTCATTTCAGCTTCCAAACGATTGTATTATCAACAAAATAGACATGGATAAGATCTATCTTAGCTATCGAAACTTTTTTGTAAGATTTCTCTACCTGCCCTTTGTGATAGAAGGTGTGTTTGAATTAATTTATTCTATGTATATAGAAAACTTTTGTTGGATGAATAGAGATTAATTAATATTGTTAAAAGATGTAACACACTTATATCATTTACTAGTTTTTTATAAAATAGTTTTATCACTTTAATAATTAAATTATAACTATTTACCGTTAAACCAATTTTTAAAAATATAGTTAAATATTCAATATATTTAAAAAATATATTTTTGGGGTTCAAAAATTGGCAAGTCGTTTGGTTCCACTTTAGCCTATTTTATTCTTCCAACACTTTGGAGTAGTGTTGAATTATGTATCGGGTGGGAGGGGTGAAACAACCTGATGGCCCATTAAAGAACCTAGTTAATTAAGCCTTAATACGTGTTATTAATGATAGAGCGCTTATTAAAAGACGGAGGGATTTAAAACTTTTAAAACATACATCAGAAGCATGGGAAGCATACATAGCTATATACATATATGGCCCCATTAGTAGGGCTATTGACTATCGTACTACAACACTGTACAAGAAACTGAAAACACGAGAAAGATACATCGAAACACAGATACTCTCAAAGCCACTCATCTCACATCCCACCCCTCTCCCAAAATATATCAAAAGGATAAAACTCACCAACACTCAATCCTAAGTGAGACATAGTGGTCAACCTCATATCGTCAGTGATATGGAGGTCTGGAACTACCCTCTCCCTCGCGATACCTACACCTATAAACTCGGGGATTCTACTTCGGCGATGAACTGCTGGACATGATCACATGTCTCCTCTTGTACATCTACCGGTAACACTCACTACGGCGGTGAGATTCTCTATAAACAACCCACGTCGGCCTGTGAGGTGTATAGCCTCTGCGAAGTACTGGTATGAGCACTGGGTCTATTTGGATACCACATCTGGGAGAAGGGTCAATGTTGAGTAACTCTGAAGGGTCCGATGAGCTTCGCCATCGCCCCAGCTCCAAAATGTAGTAGATACTCATAGGTCCTGTATATACAATGAGGGATGTGGCAGGGTCTATCTGCCACCCATCGGGATCATGGTAGATGGACTCCAAATCCCCCAGAATCGGGATCTGGGTTGATATCGCCAGTAGATGGTGCCTCGGATCCATCCTCTCTTTCCGCTATCGGGTTTTCTGGACGAACCCGAAAACACAAATGCATAGACAAGAAAAGGGAGATAAAAAGCACGACAATACATCGTAGCAAAGAAAGAATTAATATCATAAAATATCAATATATGTTCACAACACACAGAGCATGGCATAGAAATCACCCGCTAGCAATAATCTTCTAACCTAGGGTATTCACTTATCGACTATATCCCAAAGATGCCTAAAGCTAGGGCTTAGTACTTTTTGAGGGCTCAACCTCTGGTAGGGTTTAGGGATCCTCTACACATATATTAACATTTTATCCTACTCTTGCTTTCCCGACGATTGTGGTTTCTTTCTCCCCACCTGATATCGACCACACATACGCTACAAACACGAGCACATGTACTTCGCGATACTCTTGGCCACCAACACAGTCGCAGCTCCCACCAATCACTTTTGCGATTACAACCTCGAACTTGACCTAAACACGGGAACAACACATATATGACATCGTTAACCCTAGAAAGGATCGAAAACGTAGGTAAAGATCAAGAACAAATGAAGAACACGAAGAACACCAATGTCGACAATGTCAACGTACGTATACGTAGCCTCCACGTACCTTAGACGAATTGAAGATTCAATCAGGCAGAAACATAGAAGATGGAGATACGAGCATGATTGCACGTAAATAAATAATTATATTTTTTAATGATTAATTTACACAAATAATTATTGTTTGAATACTACATTTTTTTATCATCAATATTTTTGTTGTTATTCATTGAAATTTAATTCATTGTACATTATAACTAAAAAAAAATAGATTCTGATATCATTTGAAATAGAAAGATAAAAAATTATAATACATCTAAATTGTTAGAAAAGATATTACTTTTTGTGAGTTTGGAATCCCAATCTCTATTCTTCTTTATCAAATAGGTAAGCATATCTGCCTACTTGGAAGGGTATGTTTATGGCATATTTTCTTGTAGTGTTCATTAATATGAGAAGTCATATTATAAAAGAAAAAGATATAAATTATTATAATAAGATTTATCATTCATTCATTTTGCATTTGTCTCACGTATGTATATATATAATGATCAAGATTTGCTCCTCTTACTATATATATATATATATATATATATATATATATATATATATAACCCTCATATCAATGAGTAACATGTTATATCTCTGTCAAAAAAAAAAAAACATGATATATCAAATTCAAATTATTTTAATTTTTCACTGGTTCAACAATTGCAGCAGCCCCATGTGGAGGGAAAAGTCAACCTTGCTCAACAGTTTTCATTCAGAGAGAGAATGGAGGGGTGGAATATTGAGCGCAGCCAGCGTGAAAATGGAACATACGATATGGTACATATCTATTGCTTAATTAGTTTTTGGATTATAACTATGCTTTTTTTTTTTTTTGTGCTACGATTATATCTATGTTGGAATTGTAGAAAAACTATGTTTCTTACTTGTTTATTATGATACATATCCAACTGTCTCATATGGATTGGAGTATCTCTTTCACCCCTTTAGTTCTATGTGTGGGACATGGCTAGTGTAATTAAAAGTACTACATGCAGTATTTTATTTATATTTGGTCTCTTCTTTTCTTTGTTGTTTTCTTTTCTTCCTTCTTGTATATGAGTTAGAACATCCTTTATGTGTTTTATCAATATACCTCATGCTTATTAAAAAAAAAAACACTTTGATTTATAAAAAAAAAAAAGTCACCAACTGAAATATATGCCTAACCTAATTATCTCATTCTCATAATTGTTTGTATTTAGATTTTAAAGTATCTCCAATTGGAGTTGCTAAAGAAATAAGATTCGATCCTTAATGGGTAGCATCGTTGGAGCAATAGTGACATAACATCCAACTATAAGAACTTTGGTTATAGAAATAACCGTTGCTTATAGAAGAACTTTAACTTTTTAGATGAGTTGCATTATTGGAATAGAGAGTTACTTAAAGTAATATATAAAGTAAAAAGTGGTAATGTGGCATGATGGAGTCCATAAAAATATGAGTTAGGCCCCTCTAAAATGAGCTTGAGTGTAAAGTGAGCAAATAAAAATGTATTCACTTTTTTTATAGTCAAATGTTAGTTTGTTAGTATTTGTTATGTTAGTAAGGGTTGAACATTGAAATTCCAACTCACTTTAGCTAAATCAAGATTCAATAGTTGATACACTCTTACTTTCTCATTTTGCACTCAATCTTATTTTAGAAGAGTTTTATCCATTATTTTCTTACGTCAATCTCGTTGAAAATTTACTATTCTTAGCTTTCACAATTTGAATTAGGTTATTTTATAAAGTTTAATTGTTATACACTGTTAGTGTAAAATTTTTTACCCTGTCAACCAATCAGAAATCACTGTATGAGTGACTTTTAGGGTAGTTAGGATAAAAGTCAAACATTTAAGCTTATGTGACAATTTCTGATTGGTTGACAGTGTGAAAAATCATTATATTGATAGTGTATACCAATTCAATCATATTTCATAATTAAAATAATTTATAATTAAAAGTTCTGTTATTTTTTTAAAAAAATTAAACAATTGCCTTTTCAGAAATAATATAATCCCAACACGCCTTAAATCACTCTTCTCATATTTGAGGAATTAATGATGCAAATATCGCTTTAATAATATATTATTTAATATGAAGGTTTTTTTTTTTTGATAAAATAGTCCAAATGTTATTGGTCCTATTTTTTCGATAAGTAAAATTTATTTATGTAATTCTAACTTTAACATAACAGTGTTTGCTCCTCTCACCTTCTAGAAAGGTTTTTCTTTTATAAGACAAAAAATATATTAAATAGAGTATTAAGAATTGAGGAGAAAGCACTCTATCATTTGCTATAAGCTAGAAAATCCAAAAGTAAAGTGTATACCGTCTTCCCAAAAACACCTATCCATACATCACACTCCCATTACAGAGAACTACCACCCCTGTTACAGACTCACTCAACTCATTAAAATTAGAGGTCTTTTATAATAGACTATTGTGATGCCACTAAGCCTGATGAATATCTTTTGTCCCTTTTCTGTCACATTTTCTGTCTCCTATTAATGATAATTTGTCACTTAATAAATTAAAATTATAACTCATTAACATTTATAAACATCCTCAACCTTTGATAAGGGACACTGAGAGTCTGAGACATCATTTTTTGGTACAGCAGAATTTTGTTCCACCAAGCCAACACAACACCTCTTACAAATACACACGCAGAATATTAACAAATGTAATACAGAACCAAGAAGCACACATATTCTGGACTTTGGTGATGTCCACGGCTCCATCATGCAAATTGTAAGCATGATCCCCTAAAGCACACCTATTCTAGCCTCCTTTGTAGTGCCAGTACAGCAGCTACATATGACAGCAGTACCAGGACACCAGCATGTGTTTTTTTTTATAAGCAAAAGAGTATATTTTTTTTTTGATAAGCAAAAATTATTATTGATGGAAGTACTAAGGGTATTCTAACCCATGTACAAGAGATAACCAAACGACAAAAAGTAGAATGTAAAGGCATCACAATGGAATTAGTCATCCTAATTATGTTGGCACCACTAATCCCACCCATCATCTGCAGCACCCTACAAAAAGGCACATGCTACTAATAAAGCCCCTGACCGGAACAACAACCATCCTCTTGCTATTCTAGGCAGATACATTAAGAGCCCACCCAAAGAAACACTAAGAGCAAAACCCACAACTCTTCCCACTAACCAAGCCTCTAGGGAAAAACCCAAAAAGAGAAGATACATACAAGCTTGAACATGAGTAATGGATAACCTCAACCATCCATCATTATCCAATCGACAGTTCACCATCAGCGCCCAAGGTCACCAACAGTGCTCGATCAACTCTCCATTAGTGCAAAACTCAATCAAATTTAAACAATAACGACAAACACCATTCATCTGTGCTTAAGTGCCTGCAAACAACCCAAAGGGTTTGTACACCCGTCTGCATAAGAATGTCTTGAGGATCTACCTTCCCTACAAATAAATCACCCCCAAGAGACCATCTTGATCTGGGCAAAAATAAAGCTGCAATCAGTCGAACCCCCATTGAAAATAGTTTTGTTCCTCGCTAACCAGAGAGTCCAAACAGTGGCGAACCATATGATGTACCTTAACTTGTGCAATAACTTCCCATTAATAAATTCTCCATGCTGCAAAAAATGAGCAACTGGATTTATATGTGATACACCAACAAAACCCAGCCAAGAGTACACAAGGGACCAAATATTATATGAAAACTGACAAGTCAAAAACAGGTGGCTACAAGTCTCGCTATGGGAAAAGCAAAAGATGCATGAGTCCCCCTGAGTAGGTGAAATTATTCCCCTTCGAAGAAGTAACTCCCTTGTGGGCAGTCGGTCCTGAATTAGCCTCCAAGCAAAAACTATAACTTTAGAAGGTATTGTAGACTTCCACAATGCATGATACACCTTTGATAAGTCGTGATCCATGGTTGAAGATTGCTCAAGATTCAGCAGGTGCGTATAAATAGATTTGACTGTAAAATTTTTAGAACCATACAGTGCCCAAATCCATGAATCTGGCATGTCCTTCTCAGGAGCCACTGAAGCTAATAAAAATTGTAACTCACAAAACAATTCTTCTTCCCAGACAAACAGCGCGCCTCTAATTCCACTGCCAGATCCACCTATTGTCCCTCCAACCACCTGAGTCGGCCATGGACAAATTACTATCATTAACAACTTGAAATAACCTAGGGCATACTTCTTTTAGGGGTGATACACCCACCCAAGTATCATTCCAAAAGCTGATTTTAGAGCCCACCCCAAGCTTTAGTCTAACTGCACCCGAGAACCATCCAGAAGAGTTTCCCCGACCAAAGTCCAGGGACATAAGATCCTTCCCCCATAAGGAGGAGCTCTGGGTGAGTGATGTGGCATGAACAACTCCCCTAGAAAGGGAGCCATATTTAAAAGACAGTAATTTATACCAGATTGCATCGCTATCCGCCAAACACCGTCACTTCCACTTAGACAAAAGGCTAATGTTGAAAAGTTCAAGGTTTTTCACCCCTAAACCGCCACACTTCTTTGGCTGACAAATTTTATCCTAGTGTACCCAACTTGTTTTTTGTATTTCCTCGCATCCTCCCCATAAGAAACGCCTTTGAATACTAGTAAGCATTTTTACAATCTTTTTTGGGGCTTTGTAGAAGGAGAAGAAATACAAGGGCATGCAAGACAGAACTGAGTTGATTAAAGTTACTGTACCCGCTAAAGACAGATGTCGTCCTTTCTACCAAGATAGGCGCTTCTTCATGGAGTTTACCACCGGGGACCAAGCTGAACACCTCCTCGGGTTAGCACCAACCGGGATTCCTAAGAATTTGAAAGGAATGTGCTACGATCAAGAAAAGGCCATCTAGGTTTATACCCACCAAGTTACTTTTTGAGAAATTTACCCTTAATCCTGAAGTTAATTCAAAGCTTCTCAGGATCGTTTTGATGCTCCAAGGTTATCCCAAGAGTCCTCACACAATCAAATGGTGTCATCCGCAAACTGGAGGAGGGGAAACGAAATCTCTTGGCTCACCATAAAACCCTGCAAAAAGCCCATATCCACTGCTTTTCCAACAAGGCCGGATAACCCTTCAACTGCAATTAAGAAAAGGAAAGGCGCCAACGGATCCCTTTGCCTTAACTCCTTTTTCACTTCAAAGTCTTTTGTAGGGCTCCCGTTAACAGGTACAGAAAGGGAGCTAGAAAAAGTACAAGCTTTCATCCACCTTCTCCAAGTGAGGTTAAATCCCAATCGTTCCCACATTTAGTCAAGATACGGAGTCATAAGCCTTTTCGAAATCCACTTTCAAGAGCAAACATTTGTCCTTTCTTCTTTTTGCCAAGTCAATAATCTCGTTAACTACCAAAACTCCATCAAGAATCTGCCTATTAGGGAGAAATGCAGATTGACACTGAGATATAACATTGCCCAGAACTCTCTTCAATCTTGAAGCAAGTACTTTTGCAGTGATTTTGTAAAGGCAGCCAATTAGAGAAATAGGTCTATAATCTTGGAGTGATTGTGGATGGTCCTTCTTGGGAATTAGGGCCAAAAAGGATGCTGTTACAGCTTTGGGTAAGCAGGCATTTGTGTGGAACTCTTGGATAAACTTACATAATTCACTTTTCAACAAATCCCAGCAAGACTTTATAAAGTTGAGGTTAAATCCGTCAGGTCCGGGACTTTTGTTCCCATCGCAGCTCCAGATTGCCTCTCTAATCTCTTTGATTGTGAACGGAACAGTGAGACTGATGTTATCTTCCTCAAAAATTTGTTTAATATTGATTGAGATTTCTAGGGGTATTATAACCGTATAAAAAAAAAAAAAAACAAAACTTTAAAGACAAACAAATATAAATAAAATACTATTACGAAATCTAAGAATAGTATTAGCTTTACAAAGGTCATTGCCTAAAACCCAAGATACCATAATAATTCCTTCTCCCAACTTTGTCATACATATTCGTAGATCCCAGCAAAAATCTTTAGATGCTGGAAAAATACCTTGCCTAAATAACAAATGTCATTGCCCCCGCAGCACCTCCTTGTGCATGATATAGAGAGTTCTGTCTTGAATGGAAAGGTCCATACATAGTTCCACCCCCTCCAAAGCATACCAACTTAAAATGAAACCACTCCAGCCCCTGCTCGCAAACCATAGTGACAAAAGGACCAAACCAATATGATTGATGACACACCAAAGTTGATCAGTCTAACTGAAAAAAAAAAAAAAAGCATCAGTTTGCTTAGATGGTGTCCATAAACTAACCGATTCACCCAATTTCACCTCGCAACCCATAATGACAAAAGGACCAGCGCAATTTATGATTGATGACACACCAAAGTTTATTAGTCTAACTGAAAAATTCAAGCATGAGCAAGTTTAGATGGTGTCCACAAACCAGCTAATTCTCACAATTTTCACCTCAAGTTCTGCTGTAACTCCCAACCCAACTAACATCCTCTGCGAATTACTTCCATGCTGCATTAGCTAGCCAATTAGCATTGCTTCAATGTTGAAGATTATAATATAGTGATTAGTAGTTCTTATAAGCAAATAAGATTTGTAACTAGTTTTCTGTTATTAGATGCTGACCTATCACTATTCAGTTTCAAGTTAGTTAAGCAGTTACACTATCAGTTGCACTATATAACAAACTCATAGTGTACATTCTCAATTCATTCAATTGAATCAATAATATTCATCATTTTCATTTCTCTCGGCATCTTCTCTCCCATTTACATGGGTTCTTCTATCATATGATGGTATCAGTTTTCTAGTGTTTTCGCCAAACTCTGATCATGCCTCGTCGTCCGACCGCCTCATCCTCCTCCATGCCGCCTCTGATTGACCCAAACCAGAGTTAATCCAGCCCCTACTATGTTCATCCAGGTGAGAATCTTGTGTTATCTCTTGTTTCTAAGCCTCTTACTTCGAGTAATTACCATTCTTGGGCACGCTTGATGAAGAAAGCCCTAATTGGAAAGAATATGTGAAAATTTGTGGATGGTTCGATTCTTGAACTTGATTCCTTCGATCCAACCTATGATGCGTGGGAATGATGCAACAATATCGTTCACTCTTGGCTCATCAATTCTGTTTCCCCTTCTATTGTGCAGAGCATCATCTATCGTGAATTGGCTTTTGATGACTGGCGCGAGCTCAGGGAGTGATTTTCACATATGGATAGGGTTCGGATCGCGGAATTGCAACTTGAATTTTATTAGCTCAAGCAAGATTTGTTATTGGTCACTGATTTCTTCACCGAAATTCGTACTCTCTAGGATGAATTGGAAAATTATCGTCCTATGCCCTACTGTGATTATCCTGTACAGTGTGTTTGTGAAGCCATGTGCAACACCAGAATGTAACGTGAATAAGACTGTGTCATGCGATTTATCACCGGATTGAATTTCAATATGGTTAAGTCTCAAATCCTTTTGATGAATCCTTTCCCTCAGATGAATGTGGCCTTTTTCCTGGTTGTGGAACATGAAAGACAAATTGGCTTAGCCCCTCCTAGTGAGGAAGCGCAATCTTTTGTGAATCTTTCTGATAGCAAGAAAGCTTATGGTAGAGGAAAAGGTAATTGACCTTCCAAGCAATGTACCTTCTGTCAAAGGTCCGGTCATACTGTCGAGACCTGTTACAAAAAGCATGGATTTCCTGTTGGTTTCAAGAAAGATTTCAAGCCAAGTGTGAATTTGGCAGCAGAGGACATTGAAATCAAATCAGATATTGAAGAACAACATCCTGCTCCAAGCATTACTCAAGATGAGTTCAAACAGCTTATGGATATTTTGAGGCAAGTAAATGATCAACAGCCACCCACTCTCTCCAAAGAGGAGCATAGTGTCAATCAAATCCATATTGCTCCGGATGCTGAAGGTACCTTTCGATATTGTCTCATTTCTGATTCCTTTATTAGTCCTTGGATAATTGATTCCGAGGCTTCGGATCACATATGCAATACTTTACATTCTTATGCGTCCTATCACACCATAAACTCTGTTGGAGTTTGACTGCCTAATGGCACTTCAGTTTTAGCTTCAATAGCTAGTAAAGTCAGACTTACAAAAGACTTGGTGTTAGATGATGTTTTTATTTACCAAATTTTAATGGTAACATCTTTTTCATATCTAAGGTCACTAGCTGCAATCAGTGTGATGTGCTATTCACTAATGGCAGTTGTGTTCTTTTCACTAATGGACATTATGTGCCTCAGGACCTCTCACTGCACAAGATTGGTTCCGGTAGTCTACAACATGGTTTATATCACCTGGACTATGGCCCAGGTAACTCTGTTTCCACTATAGGAAATGTTAGTGTGAATAATCCTATGAATAATGGTATACCTTTCACTATACCAAAGTCATCTATTTGGCATTTTCGTTTTGGTCATGCCTCAGCTGCAAAACTGAGCTTGTTATGTAAAGATTTCCCTTTAATTCATGTGAATAAAGATTTAGTTTGTGATATATGTCACTTTGCTAGACAAAAGAAATTGCCCTTTTCTTTGAGTACTAGCAGAGCTGCACATCCCTTTGATTTGGTTCACCTAGATGTATGGGGGCCTTCTTCTTTACCGTCCATACATAACTACAAGTATTTCTTGACTATAGTTGACGATCATACTAGATTTACTTGGATATTTTTATTGAAAACCAAATCTGAGGTCATTGGCAGAGTTGAGGAGTTTGTTAACATGATTGAAAATCAGCTTGCAAGAAGAATTAAAACTTTCAGGAGTGATAATGGTACAGAATTGAGGCTAACTGATTTGTGTAGAAGGAAGGGTATTATGCATCAATTCAGTTGTGTAGAGACACCTCAACAGAATGCCCGGGTAGAGAGAAAACACCAGCATATTTTAAGCATAGCTCGAGCCCTCATGTTGCAGGCTTCTTTGCCAAAAATCTTATGGAGTTATGCCATCCTACATGTTGTATAATTAATCAATAGAATGCCTTCTGTTATTCTACATCACTAATCCCTTTTCAGCTATTGCAGGACACTTCCTAATCTAGACAGTCTTCAAGTATTCAGTTGCTTGTGTTATGTTTCGACTCTTGTAGCAGGCAGAACCAAATTCGATATGAGAGCTAGTAAGTGTGTATTTCTGGGATTCAAAACGAATACGAAAGGAGTGGTTGCTTATGATGTTCGCCAGAAAAGGATCTTGATCTCACGCCATGTTACTTTTAATGAGTTTATTCTTCCATATATTGTTCCTCAATCAGTTGCTGAACATTCTTGTTGGGTTCCTTCTACTGATATGGCTTCATCATCCCCTCCTATCTCACCACATAATGTGACACCCTT
This sequence comes from Ammopiptanthus mongolicus, assembly GCA_039655645.1. Classification (NCBI taxonomy): domain Eukaryota; kingdom Viridiplantae; phylum Streptophyta; class Magnoliopsida; order Fabales; family Fabaceae; genus Ammopiptanthus; species Ammopiptanthus mongolicus. Next base: position 40,588,790 of record CM077350.1, read on the forward strand.
CTACCCCGCATGTTATAAATCATTTAAGATAATTAATAATAATAACAATATACAAAAAAATAAAAACATAAAACATACAACCTTTTGTAAAAAAGGTTCACGGGTAGAAAAGGTACCACATGAACTAGTTCTCAAACGCGGAAAAGATTAAACCAAAGTTTTAAAAGGGGAAGGAAACATCAACATAAAATAAACCCAACCCCGATGTCACAATTCAGAGCTGGTACAACCGTTCTAGAAACATGTTCGGAATACAATTGAAAGACTAAACAAATAAACAACTAAGCTGAATACCCTAACTATGAGTGGTGGCTCCTCAGAGTCACTCCTCTCTGGGCTGCTCGTCATCCTCTGCAAAAACCATATATGCCAAATAAGAAAACAAAGAACGGGGAGTAAGGAAACATGTAAATACAACGGCATGGAGATAGGAATAAGATGATCATATATCATGGCATAGCAACAGTCATAAGCATACACTTACACATATAAGCATTATCTTAACATAATCAATCAACCAGTATGCTATATGATGCAATGCAACACTACTCCACTACTCCATCAATGCATGTGGATCCAACTAACTCAAGAAGAACAACTTTGGAGTTACATATCCACATTGGCCACTAAAGGCACCAACGCCTGCAGTTCACCAAACCATGGATGCCTCATCACGGGGGCCACGGTTCACCAAACCTTGGGTGAACCAACCGTGGATGGCCATATCGCCGTACTTCAGGACGACCATTCCTATGTTGAACTTCCCCCAACTAACATCTCCAATGTGATGTATGAACACAACAACAAACAACGGGCAACCGCCACCTCCGCTTGGGCCATTAAGACACCCAAGAATATCATCCTCATCATTAGGCCACTAAAGGCACCCAGTTATATCCTCTCAGCATTGGACCACTAAGGGCATCCAATCATATCAACCTTGTCAACGTTGGACCACTAAAGGCATCCAATTATGTCATCGTGCGGTAACCTCGAGGGCACCGACTTAACCAACTCATCATTCCTCAACGTCTTAATTATTATATAATTAAGTTATCTATCTTCATCATTTGTTTAGTGTATTATTCTATCATTATTGGGAACACTGGGGTTAAAACCCCTATTAACCATAAGCCTCAGATTCTGACCAGAGGGGTGGCACAGGCGTGCTTAACCCTGGCACGGGCATACTGCCACTTATGTGTAGCACGGGCGTGCTCATAACTGGCACGATCGTGCTCAACAGCATGGGCGTGCTCCCTATTACGCAAGCCCGTGCACATCTGCACGGGCGTGCTCTTATGCTGCACGGCCGTGCTCAAAGCGCGACCAATTCAATTGGGAGCACGGGCGTGCTCCCTGTTTAGCACGGCCGTGCTGATCGCGCAATAGTGCTGTTCTGGGCAGCAATTATAGGTTAAATAATTTAACCAAAAAGATCCTAACACTCTCAAAAATCATCCATAGGTTCATGACTAAACCATCAACATAAAAACCTCACATTTTATTTATTCATGTCTTATGAATAATTTTGGGGAACAACGGTCCCTTTATTATTTAACCAATTAAGGTCCTAATTAACCAATTTAGGGATATATCAGTAGATTCATCATCACACAACCATTCAGCCATCAATCATCATATACAACAATTTAACCAACAATTATGATATAAACATACCATCAAATATCAATATAACAACAACGAATATAATATTGGCATAAAACAACAAATATTTATAGCAACATGCCTGTTAAACAAACAACATAAAATTAACCTTGGGGTCATGGGAAACCCTCATCTTACACTACCCCCACTGCGTAGTGGTTATACTATCCTTCTCCCCATACCTGGTTTGAAGGTTGCGACCATGATAGCCCCAAACAACGAACTGGTCATGTCCTCCCAAGCGATTCAGTCCGAATCCAAGCCTTGGTCAACTAAAACATTAATCAAATCAGTTTCCAATCAAATAACATGAAAGGAAACTATGAAAAGGAAGAAGCGTTACCTACACAACTAGCACAAGTATACCAAAAACTTACTAAAGGTCTCCAAAACTCCAAAAACGCACCAAGCTTGATGGAGATAGGAAACGGGGTAGGTCTGGCCGCACTAGGATAGTAGCAGCCACCAAATGAGGGTTTAAATCGCTAACCCTCGGTTTCTGTGCAATTATATAAACAGCGCACTGCCGAACTTAGCATCAGCGAGACGCGGTTCGCATAACGGCACGACCGTGCTGACTAACGGCATGGCCGTGCTTGTGACTCAGCTGCTCACAAGACACGCGAAGACGGCTCGGGCGTGCTGGAAATTAGCATGGGCGTGCCAATGTTCCGTAAAGGGACTTTTAAGCCAAAAATCCCACTTAGCCCTTAACCAACAAACATAAACATTCAAACAAGCTTATATAAAAATACTTAACGAAAAGCAGGGTGTTACACATAAAACCCGACCTAATACCTCACCTACTAACCCATACATCATTTCCCCTATTCACCCAGATCCTTCACCATTACCTACACCACCTCAGCCTCTTCATCCATCTCCATCTCCATCTCCATCTCCATTCACTGACCCAAATACACCACAATAGCCTACTGCTGCATCCTCCTCTCCTTCCATTGATACACCACAACAGCCTACTACTCCATCCTCCTCTCCTTCCATTAAAGCAAACACATCACCAACTAAGCATCCAACTATCACTCAGCCTTACCAACTAGGTCTTAGACAGTCAACCAGAACTATTAAACCACCACATCACTTACAAGATTACATATGTAATACCACCACCGATACTTCCACCTCCAAATACCCTATCCACACATATCTCTCATATGCAGCCTTATCCACCTCTCATAAAGCCTATGCCATGTCCCTTGACACAATACATGAACCCAGTTCTTACACTGAAGCTAGCAAGCGTAGTTGTTGGATTGAGGCTATGCAAAAGGAACTTAGTGCATTGGAGAAGAGCCATACTTGGCTGCTTGTAGATAAGCCTTTGGGGTCATTCCCTTTGGTTGCAAGTGGGTCTATAAAGTCAAAAGGAAAGCCGATGGATCTCTTGAAAGGTATAAATCCAGGCTAGTTGCCAAAGGATATAACCAAACCAAAGGAATTGATTTCTTTGATACATTCTCCCCCGTTGCTAAAATGACTACAGTCCGGACTCTCATTGCTCTTTCAGCCATTAAAGGCTGGCATATTCATCAACTTGATGTGAATAATGCCTTCCTTCAAGGGGAGTTAACAGAAGAAGTTTATATGACTGTTCCTTAGGGTTTCACGGGTGTTTCTTCCACCAAAGTTTGCAAGTTACTCAAATCATTATATGGCCTTAAACATGCAAGTAGAAAATGGTACGAACGTTTGTCCACTTTATTGCTGAGTCTCGGCTTCAAACAAACACATGCAGATCACTCTTTGTTCACTAAAATCACCCTTCATCTTACATGGCTCTCCTTATATATGTAGATGATATTATGTTGGTTGGGGACACACCTTCTGAATTGAACAAGGTCAAATCCGTACTGGATGGGAACTTTGGAATTAAAGATCTTGACCGACTGAAATTTTTTCTAGGATTGGAAGTTGCTCATTCCCCTAGTGGCATTTCTCTTTGTCAAAGACACTATTGCCTCACACTTCTCTCAGATTCAGGTGTTCTTGGTAGCAAACCTATCTCCACTCCAATGGACTAGGGTTTTCACTTACACCAGGACGATGGTCCTTTTTTTCATGATATTGAGTGTTATCGTCGATTGGTTGGGAAGCTCCTATACTTAACCACTACCAGGCCTGATATCTCTTTTGTGGTGCAACAATTGAGCTAGTTCTTGTCCAAATCCACTGTATGCCATTTTAAAGCTGCTCAACGAGTCTTGCATTATCTTAAAAGTTCCCCGGGGCAAGGTTTATTCTTCAGCCGCAATTCCTCCTTTGATATACAAGGATATAGCGATTCGGACTGGGCCGGTTGCCCTGATTCCCGACGTTCAATTAGTGGATACTGTTTCTTTTTGGGTGACTCCTTGATTAGTTAGCACTCCAAAAAGCAAACAACGGTTGCCCGTTCCAATTCTGATGCAAAATACAGAGCATTGGCAGCTGCTACCGGCGAGCTCCAATGGCTCCATAACTTGTTTATTGACTTGGGCATCGAATATACAAAGCAACCGGTACTCTACTGTGATAACAAAAGTGATCTTCATATCGCAGCCAATCCTATTTTTCACGAGCGTACCAAGCATCTCGAAATAGATTGCCATGTGGTCCGCACAAAGGTTTCTCTTGGTCTTATGCAAATACTGCCCCTACCTTCTGAACATTAGATTGCGGATCTGTTCACTAAAGCACTCCTTCCTCAATCATTTTTCCATCTTCTTTCCAAGCTTCGGGTGCTCAACATTTACCAATCCTCAGCTTACGGGGGGCTAATACAGTGATTAGTAGTTCTTATAAGCAAATAAGATTTGTAACTAGTTTTCTGTTATTAGATGCTGACCTGTCACTATTCAGTTTCAAGTCAGTTAAGCAGTTACACTATCAGTTGTACTATATAACAAACTCGTAGTGTACATTCTCAATTCATTCAGTTAAATCAATAATATTCATCATTTTCATTTCTCTTCGTATCTTCTCTCCCATTTACATGGGTTCTTTTATCATATGAGATTATCCTCAAAACCTCAAAACCGTAGTCCCAAACTGCAAGTATTGAATCCATGGGCATCTGCCCTCGCCCAGTTAATGTAGAAACACACATTAATTTTTCAATAGCAGCCAATAATCTTATGTAACCACAGTCCCAAACATGTGTAATTTTTTCAACAGCAGCCATTAATCTTTGTTCAACAACATTAGAGATCACCCAATCATCAAAAACACCAAAAGAGTTGATGCACAACATTAACTGAAAACAAATGTGTAACCAAAGGACCTCACAATGTTTACTGCTCTCATTAAACAAAACATCCTCTCAAGTGTTTAACTACCAAGTGTTTAACCCTCAAAATTTCTGATCTCTCAAGTGTTTGACTCTCAAAATTTCCCTTCTCTCTAGTGTTTAACTCTTTCTCTCAAACACCTCAGTAGCCTTTTGATTAACTCTATAATAGCTGAACCTGAAAGTATCCCTGCAAACAAACACAAGAAAAGGTTTCTAACCAACAGATTAAATGTTAGAAAAAAAAAAGGAGAAGCTGTGTCAGTCAGTAAAAGCAATAGTCAGTCAGTAAAAGCATAGAATCACACCCTCTCGTGTTTCTCTCCCTCGCCCGTGTTTCTCTCTCACACACTCAAAACTTGAAAGGAATAGCCTTCCACAAAGAACTCCAAACTCAAGTTAGGACAAAAACTGATTCCTTTGGTCCAAGAAAAGATTGACAACTTTACTTCTTAGGTCACCTAGATCTGCACTTTCCTTCCCTATTGACTTGTTAACAAATTCAACTCATTCTTCAAGTAGTAAATGCAGCTGCTTTCAAGGTGTGAATCTTTTGAGACACCCCCTCTGGGACATCACATGGTAACCCGTTGTGGAAAATACAACTTTAGTAAACTTGCTGGTTACTTTCAGAAAATGATTTTTTTTAAGCATTTAACTCATTTCGAAATTTAGTGATGAAATTTTCTTTTAACTTTACCATACCACTAACATAGTCAAACATACATTAATATATGCATCAAATATTTCATACATAATAGATCACTATCATTTTATGCACAAGGCCTTTATACAGACGGGCCATTCTCAAAAGTGCAAAGTAAAGAAAGTAAAACATATAAGATACGCAGCGCTTGTCTAGAACCACATCTCAAACATCATGGGTCTCAGTAGCCAGAATAGACTAACGAATGCACTACTCCAAAACTAGACTCATCCTACAGCTGGTCAACTACTAATGATAACCATTGGGGATATTCTGGCAATCATCCACAATCTCGGGAGGTGTATCAGATGAAGATATTGTAGTACTCACTCCTTCGTCAGGAAAAATGTCATCATCCTCGATAGGATAGTCCTCTGGCTCCACCTCTAAGAGCTCCTCGGGGTCCTCCTCTATCTCGTCTATCACGGGATCCAAGACAGTTGGCATTGGAGGGGGTGCTGGTGCCGCTGCTGGTAAAGGCTGCACTAAGGGATGATGAATCCCCAACTCTCCATGGTCTACCAGGTACTGTAGTAAGAGCCACACTGGAGGCAAAGATACCTCAATAGACTCTACGGTGTGCGTTCATCTCTGCGTCCCTACCTCGAACGTATCAGTGATCTCTCGTACGGGCCCGTGTAGGTGGCGTTCTGTGCCCTTGGGTTTATCATCCAGGTGCCACCGTTCTCCGCATGGTCAAACGTCAGGGAGCGAACCCTCGAATGCTCCAGAGGTATTTCTGGATCCATCTATACTCAGATACAAACATTTGCCACCAAAGAAGAACCAACCAGAAATATGCACGGGTGAGGTACCAATATATGGATTTAAACACGATAACTACATACGAGACACCAAAATAGCATATAGGCATATATAATCATGACAGTATCAGTTCTTTCTAAATAAACAAGTAGTTTATCGAGGGTTTCATACCCGACAGTCATCGTCATTTATAAAGATGCATGGCACTTCAACATTTCATGTCAAATTTTTCTTCATTTCCGGAGATCCCAACTTCGCATAAATGAGCTGATCAAGCTCGATTGCCAAATAAGGCACACTGTGTTCACCATAGTACACTGTCCAACACAAGGCACAGTGATTGCGATATATGGTTTTCATTGTCCACCAAGGCACATTGATACGCCATAACATGAATATCCTGGCCACCAAGATACCATGCTTAACACCGTAAGCACGTCTGCCAAATAATGCATGTAAAACATTTCATTTCTCGTGACCTTTTCTATTTGTTCTTTCTTTCCTTATCGAAGCTCAAAGGCTCCCGACCATTCGTGATTTTCAAAGTTTTAAGATTTTTCATCATCAACACAGGACATAATGTCCGAGTGCTCAATCACGAAGCCCTAGATCGATGCACCAGTCCTAGGTTTGTGGTGATAGAAAACAATATTCACCTTTAACCACGTTCATCATAACGTGAAGAGGACACAAAGTCCACCACACTGTAACACGGATCTCAAATCTACGTGCCATTATCACAGAATGCTGGTATCCTGACGTCTCGTTTACTAGGTTCACGTTTCAACGTTTTCGTCATTTTCGTTCTTGAAACACAAATCCAAAACAAAATTCCCGCAACTTATCCAAGTTGTCGGGTTTAACATCGTTGGGCAAAACTCGTTTACAGAAAATCCTTTTCGTTTGAAATTTATTTGTAAAACTGTCGAATCACCAATAAAACTTATTTTCCTTTGAAAGTCTTTTCCCAAAGCTACAGTTCTTGAAAGAGGGTCATTTTAGACTAAATCACCGTCCCAATAAATACTGCTATTTTTAAAATACCTTCCGTAAATCTTTTCGGAATTAACTGTCGTTTAGCTTTTTAAAAACGTTCTAAAGTTAAAATTTGGCTTTTTCTCTCAAATTAATTTTCTCAATATAATTATTAACTATTTTCGAAAATTAACCTTTTTGTCTACTAACTCTCCATTTTAACTTTAAATTTCCTTTCATAAAATTAACATCCTTGATGATTTTTGAACGTTTCTTAATTAAATATTTATCATTCCTCATGAAGCATTTTAAGGCTTTTATCTCGTTCATTAATTGAGCACTGATCATTGTCAGGCTTCTCAATTCACAATCAACATCAATAAAATTGACACATCCATGTTATAGCAGATAATACAGTTTATAACATGCATTAAAATACCATAACACATAATTGCAGATAATCAATCAGAACAGATAAATATCAATGGATAACACAATAGCTGAAATTATTTTAAGCACCCTCCCCGTAGTTCAAATTAAATTATACAGACCACTTGTAGATAACATATAGTTATCGAGAAATCCCTCAGGCAAACTCCCCTTACCTCTTGCAGTCAAGTAAGGTTTTGTGCCCTCCGATCTTCCTAGGCTTCCCTCTACTCCACGAATCACCGACTCCCGTGGTCCAAGCGTACTTTGCGAATCACCAAATCACGACTATTCTATAGATCCTTCACCACACAATCATAGTATAAGTTAAGCTTTAAAAAAACTTATTGATCCTCTAGGGTAAAGATTCGGCCTTCTCAATTAAATTAGGTTAGGGATGTTAAAATTTAACCAACTCTTGGATCAATGATCCCAGAGTATGATAGAGATATAATCCACACTCCTTAATAAAAAATTTGAACCAAAACCCATTCAACCAAATGGGTGGGGGTTCGGCCAAGCTCGGGAAAAATAGGGAAGAAATTTCTCTTGGGTTCATGCTTCTAGATGATCATTATATGCATCATGGTGAGTTCATAGAAATTGGTTTCATGATCATAGGATTTTTCTACAATTTTCTAGAGATTTTTGAACATAAAACCCTAGAATTGCAACATTTGATTTTGGCCTTGAATCAGGAAAGTATATGAAGAACTTAAAGCTTTTAGATCAAGGTGATTGAAGTTCACCTCTTGGATGATGAAGATTTGCAAAGATTGAAGCTTCTCCTTCACAATTTTCGCCTAAGTCCTTCTTTGAGAAAAGTAAGAAAATGGAGAAATTTGGGTGAAGTGAAAAATAAATGGGTGAAGGGCTTGAATGGGAGGCTTTAGGCGTGAGAGAGGTGAGGGACAAGGGAGTCCACTTTGTTAATTTTTAGGGATAAAAGAGTAATTTCATGTAGGGACAAAATGGACATTTCACCAAAGGTTTAGGGACATAATTGTCCTATTGCCACTAGGTCATCATTACCTTGTTGAGTCACATGCATGACTCACCTAGGTGAGTTGTCCTTGAGAGGACCTGAGCTTTATCCGTTAGCATGTCCCGATAATTCCGTATTCAACTCCGTTATTCGTCTGATTTAAGATTTTGCCCGAATAACATATATTATTTCACTTTTTTGTGACCAATTTCAAAATAACCGAAGTCGTTGGAAATTCGATTTAAAACCTAACTGTTTCGTTCACGAGTCAAAATTAGGTTTGTTGATCAGTAAAATTTTACTATCAGTGAAAACGCAGACCGGGTTCCATCTGAATTTTCGACTCAAAATTTAATCATAACTCCCTACGATAACGTGGAGTATAGATATGATCTTGGTTTATTCAAAATCATACTCTAAACTTCGGATAAAAATATAAACTCATTTATATATATATTATCAACCTTAAAAGCAGTGAAAAATCGGGGTGTTACATCTTTCCTCTCTCTACACTACATTTTGGTTGCTTGATGCTCTAAGCTGTAACAGAGAACACAAAACAATAGCAGGACAAATCCAAAGCAACATAAGTGTAACATTAGCAGGACAAAACCAGACCAACATAGAGCAACAGTTAACTGCAATCTTAGTAGGACAAAACCAGAAGTGTAACATCTGTAATCAGTAGCCGTGGACACCAAAATAAAAACGGACATTAGCTTTTTGCTTGCTTGAATCTCAACACAGGCACCAAAAGGAAAAACCGAAGCTTCATAGTCAACAATCCAATTTATTTAACGAAGAACAGTAAGAAGACATACATAAAATTGGATTAAAGCACCACTCAAAGAAAGAAAGAGAAGAATTTGCTAGTCTAGCTTTGAGCCACAACCAACTTCTTACTTTGATCATTTAAACCACTTCTTCTGAGTTTAAGATTGCAGAATTGAAACAGATTTGATTTCTATGCAACCAAATAGACCAAATGATGCATAGCCACACCACTTTCCAGCTATCCTTGTTTTTATTTCTGCCTGCCAAACCAATGTTAGACCAGAAATGTGCTCTACCATTTTGTGGTAGAACAGTCTTAACTCCCAACCACAAATGACAACTTGCCAAATGCTATAAGAAATATTACAGGTAAAAAGCAAATGATTTGTGGATTCTGAAATATTCTTACAAAAGGGACACAACATTTGATCGGGTTGGAAAGGAAAACCTCTTCAGGCTAAATTAGTTCTTAAGCGATTGAATCACCTTTTTTGGGACTTTGTATAGGGATACATAGTACACTGAAAGACAAGAGAGAGCTGAGTTTAGGAGACAGATTCTACCTCTAAAGGAAATATGATTGTTGTTCCAAGAGGATAGTCTGGTCCTCATCCTTTCTAGCAGTGGCTTCCAAGATATTACTCTTCTTGGATTAACCCCCACTAGAATACCAAGATAATTGAAGGGAAGGTATCCTATTTTGCAGTTTAGGATGTTTGCCCTGTCAGCCACTTCCTCCAAAGTTGTATTAATACTAATTAATCTGCTTTTGTTAAAATTTACCTTGAGTCCTAATGCGAGTTCAAAAATTCTTAGCACACTTTTCATGACCATTGTGTTTCTATCACTGTTGTCTCAAACAAAAGCCACATCATTTGCATATTGCAGATGACTGATTTAAATCTGCTCTCCACCAAGGTTGTAACCCATAAAAAGGTTTTTTTTTTCCACAGCCGAATTCATGATCCCACTATGACCTTCTGCTACAATGAGAAAAAGGAAGGGAGATAGGGGATCTCCTTGCCTTAAATCTCTCGATAGAGAGAATTCCTCTGTTGGGCTGCCATTCACTAGAATTAAGGCTCCAGTAGTTGAGAGACATTTAGATATCCATCCCCTCCATTTTTCACAGAAGCCAAGGCTCAGCAACATGTAATCTAAAAAGCTCAAACTTACCGAATCGAATGCCTTTTCAAAATCTATTTTGAAGATTGAGCATGGTTTGTGATTCCTTCTCGCATCATCAATGACCTTTTTCAAAATTAGAATGCCATCAAGAATCTGTTTGTCTTTCATGAAAGCAGATTGGTTATCAGATATAATAGATTTTAGTACCTTTTCCAACCTTCCTCCAAGTAATTTGGCCAGAATTTTGTATATGCTTCCTATCAGAGAGATTGGGCCAAATTACTCAATCTTCAAAGCATTTTCCCTTTTAGGTATTAAGAAGATGAAGGAAAAGTTGCATCCTCTCACTAGCTTACCATTTGAATGGAATTTGTTGACCATATTGCAAACATCTCTTTTGATCAACCCCCAGAACTTCTTAAAGAATTTGAAATTGTAGCCATCTGGACCAGAACTTTTAGAGCTATCATAGTTCCAAACAGCTTCTTTAATTTCACTTTCTTCAAATGTGGAAGTTAACATCTAACAATCATCTGATGAGATTTGCTTGAACCTGATACCATCAAGTGTAGGTCTTGCCCAAAGTTTTTCAGAAAACTGGGATTGGAAGTGCCTCTTTACCCCATTCTTTACCTCTTGAACATCCTCCATCCACTCACCATTAATTTTCAGCCCATGTAAAGTATTGTGGTTCCTTTTCCTGTTTATGACCACATGGAAGTATCTGGAGTTGGTATCATCCTCCTTGAGCCATTTAACTCTTGAGTTATGAAGTGCCAAACTGCCCTTCATTTTCAATGATTGCCAGTGAATTGCCAAATTTTTGCTCTTAATTTGAATGTCTTCTTCCCTTAATCTGGTTGTTTCAGCTTTAACATTTATTTGGCTTATCTCTATAAGCACTTTTCAATTTTGGTGTCTAACATTCCAAAGCAGTTTTTATTCCAGCACTTCATATGTTGTTTTAGATTCTTCAGCTTTTCCTTTAAGACATACGCTTCCCAACCTCAGACTTGCTTTTCGTTCCATTTGTCTTCCACAAGCTTTACAAAATTTTTATTCAAATACCAAACATAAATTATCCTGAAAGGCTTTGGACCCCAATCTGTAATTTTGTTTATTAATATTACTGCACATTGATCAGAGATGTTCCTGTTCAGTCCTCTTTGTTGCAGTCCCTTCCATTTTTGGAGCCATTCAGTGAAGATTAAAAATCTGTCCAATCTGCTCATTGATATCCCGTCTGATCTATACCATGTATATTTCCTTCCACTGAGAGGTAAATCAAATAGTATTTTATCTATGAATTGGCTAAACTCCGACATTTCTCTTCCTCTTCCATGATCCTCTGTTCCATACCTTTCGTCTGAACTTTAACGGAGTTGAAGTCACCAGCAATGCACCAAAGATCTCCTTGTAGGTTGTTTCTCAAGGCCAATAAATCATTCCACAATATGATTTTTCCATCTCTGTTGCAAGGTGCATAGACGTTGAAGATGTAACATAAGTCTGTAGAGTTTCTCCAAGTTCCAGCAATCCCCAAATACCCATTCCTCGTGTATGAGTGTGATATGTTGAATACTTCTTTTTTCCAGACACTAATGAGACCTCTTGATCTTCCTTCTGATGGTTTATGTGCCCATTTGAAGTCATTATTTCCCCACAATAATTCAGAAAGTCTTCCATCAATCTCTTCTATTTTTGTTTCTTGCAGAAAAATAAAATCAAAATCTTCCTTCTTGATAAAATCCCGGATAACCGTCCTCTTCACCCTTCATCCTAGACCTCTTGCATTAAATGTTGTCATCTTCATGAAAACTGAATTCACCATACCACTTGCACTAGGTCTTGATATTTGATTTCTTCCTCTCGTAGCATTTTCCTTTTATTTTAGAGCTATCTTCGCGATTGGATTTTTTGGGAGCCCCTCTGTCTCTCAGTTCCATGTGAACTAGCTTCTCAATAATTTCACTTTCATTATTTTTGTGCACTCCACCCACACTTTTCCCCAACTCCCAAATCTGCTTGGCCTCAAACACAATGCATGAATTTTTAATTACCTCGTTTCGAAATTTGATGTTGCTATCAGTGATTGAGTTGCTTGGTCTCTGAAATTCAACCTCCTTTGATTTTGCAGTACTTGTGAGTAGTTGCTTTCCTGATTGAGATCGAAGTTTGCTGATCGAATCCTTGCCTTTCTTTCGACTGGGATTCTTCATGAAGAGAGTCTTTGAATTTGTGATCAATACTTTTGATTGTGTGACAATTGATTTTATGCCTTGTTGGGAGATTTCCTTTTTTGATTGACACCTTTGAACATTATGCTTAGGAGCACATCTTTTTCTATTAGAGGCACGTGGACCAAATGAAATAGATTGATTCTCAGCAGTTGTTTGTAATTGGGTTTCCTGGACAATTCCTTTATCAGCGTCAATACTCGTTCCGTTTGTGATAAACCAGTGAAGAGAACTAAAGCCTTATGATGGGCCGATTATTGAGAATCTACAAGGCCCGAAACCTGAAGTGGCTAATCCATCGAGAGGGCCTTTTGGGTTTCAACGCAATGTGTACCAGATTGCAATGAAGAACCACGACATATGATTTTCCCACCCCACTTATTACTATTCCTAACCCACATACCCCAATTTTTTTATTGTCTTTTCCAAAATACCCTTCCCCATCTTCCCATCCCCTCCCGCCCTTACTTTCTTTTTCTCCCACACCCTTCCACTTCCCTTTCTTTTTCTTCCTTTTTTCCAACCCCAACTAACAGCAACACTAATACCACCGAGGACGATGAGAGCCGAGACAACAACGACGACCGCAAAACCGACGACCCCAACAACAACCACGGTAGCCATGACGCGGCGGATCAAGGCATAGGAAGTGGTCGTCGGGGTTATACTGCAGTGTAAGTGCATAGATTGAGAGCTCCTTCGCTTGTAAGGCCAAAAAAGGTAACCTTTGTTATTGTTGGGTGTTGCAGGGTAGACATAAGGATGTTGAGGAAGTGCTAGAGTTAATGAAAATTCGATAGCTAACATTTTTTTGCAAGTATAGTGAATGGAAGAAAGGCTTTAATTTTGGTGAGGACCAAGCTATGATATCCAAAATACTATGGTGGGTTGTGCTCTCTCCAAATCGAGAAATATCTGAGCATCCAAATCGAAAAATATCTGACCAAGCTACTTTCTGTGTAAGTGGGGGTGGCTGGAGATGACAATGGGAAGGCCTGTGTATGGTGGTGGGAGGTGGGAGAAGAAGAAGGTGAGGGAGGGGGTGGGGAGAAGGGGATGGGTATTTTGGACAAATTTTTAAAAAAATTAGGGGATGGGAGGTAGGAATAGTAATGAATGGGGCGGAAAAATCATATGCCTTAGTTGATGTAGCTTGTAGTGAATAGGCCTGAAGATCTGAATGAGGAAGATCCAGCTGGGGAGTTCGACAAACTTGGGCTGGTGTTTGATTTGCAAATTTCCTTTTAGCGCAAAACCTAACTCCTGAAGCCTTAGGCTATGTTTGAGAGTTTTGAAGAAGATGGAGTGGAGTGATTAATAATGGAGTGGTTAGTGATGGAGTGGAGTGGAGTGGAGTGGTAGAAGTATACCACTCCATTGTTTGGAAGTTCAATGAGGGAATCTCAAACCCCCCAATTTGGAGAGTATAAAAATTGGGAGTTTAGATGTGATGGAGTGGTTTGGGTTATCATCCTAAACCATCATATTCCATTACTTATTAAACTCTCAAACAATGGATTAAATCCTTTTAACCATCCCAATCCATTACTAACTATTCACTTCATTCTCCCAAATATAACCGTAGAGCGTCAGATTTGCCAGCAATTTCCTGCTCCAAGCTGTGTGCATCACCCCCTGTTGCTCGAAGGGGGTTTTTTTTCCTGAATTTACGGCTTGCTCCTCAAGTGTAGTCAAATCCTTTTTGCCTATTTCAATGTCCTCTTCCTCGATATTCACTTTTGCAATACTATGTGCCACCTTTGCAGATAAAGCTGCTGCAATTTCCTTCTTTCTCGTTTCTTTGTTGGAAAGAAAATTCGAATTTTGAATATTTTCTAAATCCACATCATCTTCTTCTCTGGTTGCTTCCTCTGATAGGCAGTCGAGGCCAAATTTTTCCGGCCAGTTTCCTTCTGACTCCGACGAGGAAAATTGTTTTATTGAGTCCTCCTGATTGTTTACTGTTCTAAAGTCAGATTGCATTCTAACAGCGATGTCTCCTGCATTTTCTTCTACCATTCTGATTTCGAAATTATCCTCTCTAATTTTTACGCACATCGTCCTGTCCAGTGACGATATTCTGTGTAATCAGTCCCTACCTGCAACTTATGCATCTTGACACTTCCTGATGCAACAGCCTTCTAATGCCGGATTTGGTTAGGCACATCCCTGTTGAATTGGGTGTGCACATGAACAAGCTGAAAAAACACCAACTGAGTTTTAACTCTAAGATCAACATTACCTCTTCACACCACTGTTCCTGCTTTTCAAAAATTGTCAGTCTATGTTACAGTCCCCTATTGACAGATTTTATCAAAATCAGCATCAGGATCCAATAACAGGCAGTATAACACAAAAGTAAAGCTCCTTCATGTTCAATATCCAATATTAGCCAATTCTAGAGTATATAGTATAAACTAGATTTTAATAGCACCACACCCTTCCACCTCTACCAATAGAGATTGGAAGAAATTATGAATGGTTGAAAAGTAAATTAGAGAAATAGAAACAATTATCCAATGAAATCACTTCATACTTGACACAACATTATTGATATTGTTTTCGTTACTTTCACTTTGGCCTACCTCGTCTCCTCTCCTTTCCACACTTTCTAGACTTTACTTTCTTTTTATAACCACAACATGCATGTTTCTTCCCTGGCCCGAACATTGCATAACAAATTCTTACGGATAGTTAGAATTGTTAGAATTAGTTACATTAGTTAGGAAGTTAGTTACTACTCTCATTATCTATATAAGCAACTCTTGTACTCTTGTAAGATCACTTTTATCATTTATATCATTTTACTCTTTTCAATTAATATAATTTCAATACATTTTTTCTCTTTTTTCATGGATCTGCTGATTTATAATATAGGATCAGACAGATATCATTCACTCTAACAATTTTCCACTGCATCTTTTCTTATTCATTTTCCTTTTTCGTTTTTTTTCCTTTTTCTTTTATCGAGAAAATCAGAAAAAACACTTTCTTTATTCTACTTTTTCTTCATCACTACAGTTTTTCTCAGATCTGGCTCTTCACTTTTTGGATCTTTGTTCTCTCTCACCGATTTTTTCATCTGCATTCTTTTGCAACGGTGATTTATGCTTTAGATCTTGGTTTTCTTTTCTTCTTGCTTTCATTTCCCCCCTCTTTTATCTTATTTACTTTTCTTTTCTCGGATTTCTCAAATTTTCCAAGAAAATTCACCCTGTCTCCTCAAACAGAGATCTAGAAACGGATACCAAATCCAAATCAAAGACAGATACGTAAGCGTAGAACTACAGAACAAAACAAATAAGCAGTGCCTCTTTTGTTGAAGACAATGATCTTCATTCACATAACTGATCTGATCTCTTGGAACACACCATCACATATCTAAATCGATGCTGACTGCATCGTTGAAGCTCTCTTCATCGTCTCGTCACATCTCCAGTTGTTCCTCAGAGAGCTGTTTGCCTGCATTCTGATTTTAGGAGAAGCTCAGGTGATTTAGATCAAGCGGTGGCATTTCCGGCGCCGATCTGTTGTTCTGTTTCTTCCGTTGTGACGCCATCGGTTGATCGGGGTTCTTGTCAGTTCTTGTTGTTGGCTGCTAACCAACTTTTCCGGCGTCGTTTTCAGATCTGTGGTGGTTACAAGTTCTTTATTGATGTAGCTTGTTTTTTTTTTTTTTTTTTTGGGCCAAACAAGGTGCTTTCCGTTGCCATTGAGCTGTGTTAGCTTGTTTTAGCTGCGATTTTTGCTCTACTTGGCGATTCTTGTATATTTGTCCGTGGCTGATACTCCATTTTTTCTTGGCTTCAAGTCTTCCACAATTGATAGTTGATACTAAAAAAAATGTTGGAGTTGCGTGTTGTGGTACAACATCTTTCTCCTGAGTTGATGACTCTAGTGGAATGTGGACGAGCCTATACCTGGACTCATGACAATTTTTTTTGCCAAAGTTTTTGTGGTTAATCTGAATTTGGAAATCGTTGGATTTGGCTTATTGTTTCTTCTTGATGTATGCTTCTGTCTTGAGTGGTTAAGTTTTCAGTATAGCTTTTGCTTTTGATGGTTAAGCTTTGGTAGCTTCTGCCTGATGGTGGTTAAGCATTTCGCATTGGTTTTAGCTACTGTCTTTGTTAAGTGGTTAAGCATGTATGCTTCTGTCAAGTGGTTAAGCCTCAAGTTGTGGCTTCTACTTAATGGTTAAGTTTTTGCCATTTGTTGGCTTTGATGATTTCAACTCTACGTTGTATGGTGGTTAAGCTTTGTTCATGTCATTTTTCAGCCGATATATTTTCGGCATTTTTCATTGTATTTCTCTTTTGATTTGATATGCATTTGTATTGTTCATTCCAAACTGGAGGTGCTACATACCACCTTCTAGCTTGCGGGGGCTCTTATAGATAGTTAGAATTGTTAGAATTAGTTACATTAGTTAGGAAGTTAGTTACTACTCTCAGTAGCTATATAAGCACCTCTTGTACTCTTGGAAGATCACTTTTATCATTTGTATCATTTTACTCTTTTCAATCAATACAATTTCAATACATTTTCTCTCTTTTTCATGGATCCTCTGATTTGTAACAAAAATATCTGTAAAAATAATTTATCCATTCATTATGCAAAACATGATTTTTATCAGTGTGGAATTTAGCTTTGTTAGAAACTAGTTACCTTAGTTTTGCTGAGGTAGCTATTTTGTTCAGTTAGTTGAATCTCTACTAGTATATATTTGATTCACATATGATATCGTGTAATCACTGGATCAATCAATTTCATATTTCCATGGCTTATTTCCCATAATTATCTCTCTAGCTTGTCATATTTCTCAATAATTATGTTTATGCTATAATGTAATTGACATTTGAGATGTAATATATTCCATGCAGTTCTATCGTCACTCAAAATCAAGAAAGATATTTCGATTTATCACTGAAGTTGTCAACTTTCTGCAATATGAGATTTACTATGATAACCATATAAGCAAGGTGAAACTAGAAGAAAATCCGGTGAGCAATATATTTAAGCCGCATAGGATTGGCATTTGATGGGAAACAATGTACTTAGACTGAGTAATCTTATTATCGCTATATATCTTGACTAGGTTAAACATATATCAGAAGAGGCATCTATAGTGAAAAGAAAAAGAAACTCAACTTCTAGCAATGATAGAAAAAGACATGAAGCGTTTTCAAGTGAGGGTGGTTCTAATTATGAAGGGCTACAAAATGTAACAATTGAAAAGAAATTGAAGCCAACATACAGTAATATCTCCAGTAAGACCAAAAGGGTGATGGAAGAAGGTATCAACTTTTTTCATTTCAAAATAGGTATCTGATAATTACCATTGTTAGCTGTATGATCCTTTTGTTTTGCAGAAAAACAAGCAATTGATATTGAGCATCCAAGGAAAAGGAAGACTGCAAAAGGCCAAGATTTTCTAATAGAAGCAGAGAAAAATGCAGATAAAATGGAAACTACTCAGCGAGTAGATGAAACTCTTATAGAAGAGGGGAAGCGTACTGTAGAATTACACAAAGATGGGAATTTAGAAGAAGTGCTAGAAATCCTGAAGAATGCAAAGCTAGACCAAAAAGAAGTGGTATATGAATTTCCACATTTGCGTGATATCATCTCTATGGATTGGACCGAAAACGATTCATTGATTGATGCTTCTTTCGATGAGTGTGAGCTAATTGATCACATTCCAATTTGCAAAACTATAGATGAGCTTATAGAATTCCTAATCACCATCAGAAATGAGAGGCAAGAATAGAAGTCTGGTCAAAGACTGATTTGGATGAACTTTTAAGAAAAGTGTATCTTTTTTTAAAGATCTCTAATCAAAAGTAAAAATATTTTATATTTAAATGTACGTAGTATATCCAAGGCATACTTTGTTTTGGTTGCATTGTACTTTCTTTCCTTCTCCTTAATAGGTGTTGTATTAATAAATGGACTGTTACTTCTTTTAAATATTTGAATTTATTCCTTCCCTCTTATTTATAAAGTATTCCCTAATATATATCTTTATACATATATTTGCTTCAACTATAAATGCTTGAGAAGTTAAAACAATATTGCTCTCAGAATTGTAGCAATTAAAAACAGTGCTTGGTTGAATAGCTAGGTCCTGCGTATGAGGTACGTAGGTAAATTGAGAAAATTAAAATCTGGCTACCTATATCCAATTGGAGCTACTTATGGAGTTGTATATAGGATGTTTTTGGATAAACAGCTTAATTAAGCATTTATTCAATAAGTTTTTTTTGAAATAAGTTAAAAACTCTTCTCTAATAAACTTATGGAAATAAACTAAAAAAAGCTTATGGAAAGATCATAAACTATATACTTGCATGAGTTTATTTCTATAAGCTATTCTCATAAGTTCTTTATAGGCTCTTCCAAACTCATCCATAATTGTAAATGCCAGAGTATTGTGGATACAACATTTTGTAAAGGTATTTCAGTCCAAGATTTAGAAAACTATAATAGGATGAGAGATGGGTTCGTAATTAGCTTATGAGACCTATGACAATGTTGGTGATAAGGAAGACTCTGAGCCAAATGGCTAAGGATAAAGGTGGCCTCGTGGTGGTTTCTGGTGGCCTCATGGTGGTCTTCAGCGCGTGAGACAGGCAGGTAGAGAGACGAAAAACAGTGGCTTCGTAGTGGCGGTTTCAGTGGCTTCGCATTGGTGGTTTCCGGTGGCTTCGCAGTGCTCGTGCGAATGGGGAAGAAATGGAGAACGGCAGTGGGGGTAGAGTGCTTGCAGAGGAAAGGGAGGAGGAGAGCTTGCAAAGAGGAGGGAGAAGTGAAATGTGAAATGTGAAAAGTGAAAAGTGAAAGACAGGAAAGGGAGGCACGTATGACTTAGGGATTTTAGGGTTGTAAACGAGTTGAACTATTCATTTACCATTCGAGCTCGGCTCGTTAAATTCTCGATCAAGCTCATTCGTTTAATTAAATAAATAAACTTAAGCTTGAAGTTGGGCTCGATTATTTAAATGAGCCAAACCCAAACTTTATAGGCTCGACGTTAACGGCTCGTGAATAGCTCGTGTCTATATATATATATATATATATATATATATATATATATATATATATATAAATTCTTAATCCTAGTATTTGTAATTATCCTAGGCAGTGCACACTTGTATGAAAAGGCAGTGGCAAACCAGTAATTATATGGGAAAAAAAGTTTGTAACCTATAGAATCTACTGGTTCTACTTCTCGTTTACCACAAAGATTATCATTCTCAACTGGTTGGTCTAAGTTGATGAATTATGTCAAGCAAAAGAAATCTATTTTAACTTCCAAATCTGATATTGAACTTTATCTAGATAAGAGTCTAATCATATATGAAATGGATCATAAGCCTTCTCATCCTGTAAAACTACTACATACTTAATTTTGGTTTTGTAGATCTAATATGTTTCTTTAATCCTTCTTTTTTTTTCTCTCTTGTATATGAGTTAGAGTATCCTTGTACAGTTGTACTCTTATCAATGTACTTTTTGCTTATAAACAAATATATAATATTTTATTAAAAATTGATAAAATTAAGAAATAATTTAAGAAAAATTTTCATAAATGCAAAAAATAATCAAATTATAAATGAGCTAAGTAGGATTTAAATGAACTGAGTTATTCGTGAACTATTCGGGCTCGACTAGTTAGTTAACAAGCTAAGCTCAAACTTTTGGTTAGACTCGTTTAAATAAATGAGCCAAGCTCAAACTTCCTATTTTTTTCACAAGCCAAACTCAAGCTTCAAGTGCTCGGCTTGACTCGACTCGTTTACACCCCTAATCGCCGACCACTTAATATAAGTCTCAACTTGGGCTTAGCTGTAACGGCCTTCGTTACATTAATAACCCAAGATAATTATTTAGATGAAATATGAAGAAATAAAAATTTTCGTAAATAATAATGAATAAAATACTTTGTGAACTAATATTAATAATAATATCAAAATAATGTTTACATCCTTAAATCAATAAAATATCGAAATCACATAATAGGTTTAAAAGCCTAAAAAATCAGGCGTCTACTACAACTCGCATGATAAAAAAAATACATAACGATGACATAGGTTCTCTTGGCACAAGCCATAACATACTAACTAAATACTAAAACTATGAAGATAATCTTCAAGTCTCTGTATGCTCAACTGTGACGTCTTCAAGCTCTGAAAACAATACTACTAATGAGATATATAATCATAGTGAATAAAAATACAGTTAAAAAGATTTTCGCAAAAGCATTGTCCTCAGCCGGTGCGTCAACCGAAAAAATAATTCATGATACCCGCTATTTTTCAAAATGATAGCATTATAAAAATATTAATAATATTAATAATAATATAAATTATTATTGGCAATAATCAATCTTCATCAACACATCATAAATCAAGGATGCCAAAATCTCATATATCAAATAATTCCAATAAATCACATATGTCATATGATTATCAAACATCACTCAACAATGATGTCCCATTGCCTACCTCTACTCAAGAGAAGTATTTCGATATCACCTTCTCATCGGTGACATTATTCATTTTTCGATACCAACCATGTTCATTGGCGGTATTGCTCATTTTTCGACATCCCAATATATGGAGATGTTACTTTCAATACCCCTCAAATGGCTGTAGTACATAATTTCGACATCTCAATTCAATGATGATGTTACTTTCGATACCCCTTTCATATATATGCGGTATTTCTCAAACGTCATGCCTCATGCATAATGATCAAGTAAACATGTCAAATCAAATAAATATCATCACATTACTCAAGTAAGCAGGTCAACCAACCAATACATATACCAATCATACATTTCATATCATCAATCACAAAGATAAATACTCAATTTAATAATCTTTCATTTTAATCGAAAACCCCCAAATCAATTTAGCGTTCTTGAACCCTAACATAAAACAATCCAAATTTTCCCAATTTAATCTCCTAAATTCACTATTGATTTTAAGACCCAAAATCCCAAATTTTTGTATCATGAAAGGATGAGAAAAAATATTTTTACTCATCTATTATAGATTTTTAAAAGTTCAAAAAATTATTTAAGACAAATCCGAGCGTTTCACTGACCATCCCT
This sequence comes from Ammopiptanthus mongolicus, assembly GCA_039655645.1. NCBI lineage: Eukaryota > Viridiplantae > Streptophyta > Magnoliopsida > Fabales > Fabaceae > Ammopiptanthus > Ammopiptanthus mongolicus. The sequence continues at coordinate 40,610,861 of CM077350.1, forward strand.
CCTGCTGCGTGGCTGCTATTCTCAATAGCTGGGTTGTGCGGCGCTAGTGTTTTTTCTTCTTTTCGTGCACCAGAGTGCATGATACCACCATATTAGACCTTGTGAGTGTGTGACTTGGCAAAAGCCAATTTCAAATTGGCAATCACGTAATGCCCCCTGAGCTTCTTTGTATTATTGTTTGTTGTGAGGTTTTATATCAATCGGCGCACCTCTCTCTTTTATTGAAACAAAACAAGCCTTTTAGTTTTCAGCTAAAAGATCCATCAAATTTCTAATTGCTAGTGTGGGTCCATTTTCTTTTTAACAAACATTAGCACACTACATGCACGTGAAGCCACTTTCAGGTAATTGTTTGTAGTTTATTTATTTATTTTAATTCTTTGAAATCAATTACTATTTTAATGGGACCCATTGGACTTTTATTATAAACAAAAACCATTCTAATATATTCTTCTACTTACAAATTTTTTACTCTAAACCTAATAACAACTTAATCTTTTTATTAGAAATAATTATATTGAAATTTTAGGATGCTACATTAGTGACCAAACCACATTGGTCGCTAAAATAAAGCCGTTGAGCGGTCGCTATAGTGGTCAACCATTTTGACTTTCATACATTCTATTTTAGCAATCGTCTTAGCGACCGTCTGCTTGCGACGAAAAGTATCGATCGGTAATTTGGTCGCAAAGCAATAACAATAGATCGGTCGCTAAAATGTTGTTTGTTGTAGTGGGTGGATATTGACCACAACTTTAGGAGGGATGGAGAGCACTAGGACGCGCTTTTCAGGTATCGCAGTACACTGAACTGATGGTTTTTTTAGGGTTAGGATCTAGAGAGATGATTATGGTCTTATTCCTTACATGAGGGTGCTTATAGGAATTATGTAGAAGGGACAAGAAGCATTAACTGTGGGCTTGACTTTGGGATTGTGGGAATACGAGGTTGCAGGCCTCTGTGGGTTAGATTCAGACGCTGATATGCTTTTAGTTATTTGTGGTTAAGCAAAAGAAGTCAAAGGAATAAGGTTCAGGAGGCTTAGGTATCATTGTGGTGAAAAGTAGAGGTGTGGGTTCGGAAGGAGGAGGCTCGAGGACATCATTATCGCCTGTGATACCCAAAAGATCATGTCATTCACACTTTCCCAAAGTAGTCTCGTCGTCTCCCTTTTAGAGGCCTGAAACGCCTCGAGGAGCATCTCAGCCAATATCTTGCCAAGCCACCTTCGTTCTCGGAGTTCCTTGTCATGTTCGCCTTCTCAAGAGCAAGCGTTATCCCCCACGTGTTGGATCTTGGGCTGAAGGCGATCCTACGATCTCGAATTTTATGTGTGTTAACAACTATTGTAAGAACAGGTCCAAAACAATACCCCTTGCATCAAAGAGGGAACATTTTTCCTCTTTAGATGCACAATTGTCTTCTCTACTATCGTTTTGTCACGCCGCTGAATTTATTTCTTTAGTGCACACATGGTCTTAGACGACATGCGTTGTGTTAACCTTACCTTGTTACATCAATATATAATAATCATACACGTCTAATTATTATATGTGTATCATATTCAACTAGGTCAATACTAAAATCATAGCTAAAACAGTTTGAAAACTAAATGAAACCTCTATAATTACATTATCCTGTTCAAAATACATTTACAATTTGAAACACAAGTACAAAATATCATATTTTTGTATATATGACATGTCACTAGGCTATACATGTTGGTGTAAGCCCTAGTGGTCAATCTATTTATTAGATTTACATTTGTATCATGATTATAATTTATATTATTTATAATATGAGGCATTTCAGTTTATTATGTTATTACTTTTTGTATATAATAAAGTCCTTAGAATAGTAAGTTCAGTTCAATAGAACATCAAGTGTGACTTGATCGTGAGACCTTATTGAACATTAGAACACTATTCTTAAATCATTCGTAGTCAAGTATTATTGTTATTAAGGACAATAATAATACATGAAGACTATTATGTGAGTAGACTGATAACCATATCTCACGGGGTTATGGATATGAGATATCAAGTCTTCACATAGGTATAAATATTAGAGTAATATTTATACTGAATGACCCGCTATGAGAATGCTGCATAATAGTTATGTAAGTATCATAAGCGTTTCTCATGGAAGCCATAGTGAAATAGTCTTTCGACTTGAAGTCACTATAATTCCTACATGTGGAGTTGTAGGATTTAATGATATCAAAAGCCATCTGTAGCAGGATGATCATAAAGGTAGTTATTGGGCCTGCAATAAATCATGTTGAAGGATGTGAGTGATGTAGATAGAATTCGTCCCTCCTACATAACGGGAGTAATGTCATGGGCCTTTCGAAAGAGTGAGATGTGAAAATGCATGGCCATGCTGAAATGGGCTAATATGAAATATTGGGCCCGTTTGTGATTATATGTCTACTTGGAGATCAAAGAACAAATAATTGGACTTAACAACGATGACACAATTATGCCTTGTGTTCAATTATGACATATGGACGGAGGAACATTTACGACACGATTATTTTGGTTGCAGTAAGGTTAAAATCGAATAACAGTGATGCATTGCTAGATGCCGCTCATTGTAACATCCCTGATTTCTGTAACTCTAATCGAGTTGGTTAATCTAGATTAGGGCTTTGTTGATTGTGTGTTAGTTTAAGGCTTAGTTGGAAGCTTAGGAATAGGCTTTAACCCTATTGGAAGTGCTTAAGGCGTAACACGAGAAACCGGGGGAGTCAGAAGTCTGGAAGTCCCTTCCCAGTTGAGCATAACGCTAAAGCGTGGGAAGAGCCCACGCTCAAGCGTGCCGACGCTTAAACTTAGGCATGCTGCACGCTTAAGCGTGCTACGTGGTGTGCTAGCTGGTCTGAGTTTCGACGCGTGTTGGACACGTGTCAGGCCAGGGATAAGGCGGAGTGGATGAGGCTTCACGCTCAAGCGTGGAAGAACCCCAGCTCAAGCGTGGGCACGCTCAAGCGAGCAAGTCCTCCATGCTAAAGTGTGGACAACTGATCAAGTTAAGTTAGTTTCTTCACTTTCTTCATTTCTTGCACGAATTTGGTCCAAGTCCAGAGAGCTTTTCATGTGGTTAGAGAAAGAGAGAGACAGAGGTTCTAGTGTGAGAGAGCTTGATTCGGAAGCAATCGAGGCGTCAGGACGAGATTCTGACAACACTGTTGTGATCGTAACGTCGAAATCTACAACTTTGACCGAATGATTTCTCGATTCGCTTAAGGTAAACTCGAATCTCTAACACGTGTTCTTCACGTTCTTTGAGGTTTATCCTTTTTTTCTTTAGCTTTGAGTTTGCCCTAGGGTTAAAACTATTGCATACGTGTTGTTCTCGTGTTTAGGGAAAAGTTCGAGGCCACGTTAGAGGTGCTTGGAGAGCTTGAGGACACGCCTGCTAGTGGTGTTTGTGGCTATTCTTGGCTGTTCTTGGTGGTGGTGGCTGCGTGGTGGTGGTGTCGTGGTGATCACGTTGAGATTCGCGCCAACGTTTCAGGTGGGGAGAAAGAGTATAGCTGTCGTCAGGAAGGCAAGAGTACTATAGTTGTTGTTATTATGTGTGTGGGGGAACTCTAAACCCTTCTGGAGGTTGAGCCCTAGAAAAGTACCTAAACCCTAGGTTTAGCTTACTTTGAGCTATCACCGCTAAGACTGTACCCTAGGTTAGACAACTGTTGATCGAGGTTGAATTGTGATAAATTCTGCTATGATGACTATTGTGCTAATTGACTACCTGTCTACGTGCCTATATGTCTATTTGGGGCTTTTTGACCAAACTGACCTTGTTTTAGAAATTATTTATCAATATAACCTCATTTTAGAACTATTTATCAAACTAACCTAGTTTTTTCCTGCATGGCATTTTTTTTTGTTTTTTTCTAACACCAAAGATGCTACTTTGACCAGTGTCTTTGGAAAACGCTAGTCAGAGTAGTGCATTTACCAGATATGCCACGTGGCATTATCTGGTTGACCAAAAAAATAATAATTAAATTTCAGACCAGGGGCAACCACTGCCTGAGGCGCCATGTGGTGCGCTCTGGGCAAAGGCGCTACTTACAGTAGCACCATTAAAAGCGCTACTTGCAGTAGCGCTTTTGCTCAGAGTGCGTCGCGTTGCGGCCTGGGCAGCGGCTGTCCCCCCCACACCAACCCCTATAAATCCCTTCACCCACACTCACTCATAAACTCTCACATATACACTAAAACCCAACCTTTTCCCCATTCCCCAACCCTAAAACCTCCCCGCACCCTAAACACTAAACCATTTACCCCCTTTTATTTGGTAGAAATTATTTTTCATATACCATTTTTATTGCATGTATTTAATTAATTTAAATGGAGTAATTTATTTTTTTTTATAAATTTGAGTTATTAAATTATTTAATTTTTGTTGATGTTATAATTATTATTGGATTTGTTATTATAATATTATTAATATTGTAATAATCCATTGTTTATGTTTTAATATTGCAGATCGCACGTGATGAGTGAAATTATTGCTTTCGTATACTCAAATGGGAGGATGTTTGACAGTCCAGAAGGAATCACGTTTGAAGGAGATAAAAAATGTATGAAAATAAAACATGGAGTCGGGTTTGAACATCTGAAGACAAAGATTTATGACAGATTGAAATTGCTTCCAAATCAAAGTATTTCAAGAATATTAGCCAGAGTTATGTTTAGTCAAAATCTGTCAAAATATATGGTATATGAGATTAGCGATGATGAGGATATGGAGTGCATGATGGATGCCTTCGATCAGAATGATTCAATGGCAACTCTTGAGTTATATGCTGAAATCGATGTTGTTGGAAGTTCAAGAGTCCCTGCGCAATCGCTTGGCAGCAATTTGGACTTGCCAAGATACGATGTAGACCTTGGATCATCGGGGGAAGATGAGGATTGGAACAGTGAAATGGAGGTTGATTCTACTAATGACGAAGAGGAAGGTGAAATCCTGGAAAGCTGTGACTCCGACACTGACGATGATACTCAACTTGATTCCAATGTAATGTCGTTTGCATTGGTTGGCTCACGTCCGATGATGGTTTCTCTAGTTTCATTAGCACAACCTACAAAGTTTGTTCCCACCCAACAAGCAGGTTTGATATTGATATTATTATTTATTTAATTATTGTTATTAATTTTTTTTATTGTTTATGATTATAATGTGTTTACATACAGGCCAATTACATGGTGCTTTCTTCAATTCATCAACCCATTACAGTTATATTAACTGGGACCATCCCAAAGAGGAGATGGATTTTCAAGGGTTGGATGTTTCGGGGTCCTGGCAAGTGGGTGAAGAATTATATGTTAGTTTACGGTTTGATAGTAAACAAGCAGTTCAGTCAGCGGTGAAAAATTATTCGATGAGGTGCCATCAATCGTTTACTATTGTAAAATCAACACAATCACTTCTTTATGTGAAATGCCCAAATAATACACAGGGTTGTCCATGGTTGATGAGGGCAATTTTATCAAAAAAGTCAGACAAGTGGGAGCTTACGAAGTGGGGTAGTCCACACAATTGTGTGAACGCGATGTTGTCGCAAGATCAAAGAAAGTTGGATTCTAACTTTGTATGCTCATGCATACTAGGTATGATCATTAACCATATATAATAGTTTCTATATTGTTATTTTAGTTGGCGTGATTAATATTTCAATTAATTTTTTTTATATTGTATTAGGTATGGTCCGAGAGGAACCTGGGGTGTTAATTTTGCTTGTCCAAGAAAGGATACAAAGTAGTCTCCCCTCGCCCTCGGTGACCTACTTGGAGAGCTAACTGCCACGAAGCAACAACTACTTTTTTTCTTCTTCACCGCTAACTATTCATTCTGAGTTAGCAATCGTGCAAGTGTTTGGAGATTGGGATGAATCTTACGCAATGTTACCTACATGGTTGGAGTACATGCAGTTATTTGCAGATGGTTCCTACTACAAGATGAGAAAAATGATGCTGTAGTCGGTAATCGTGTGCAGTCTCAATTTCATAAGTTTCACTGGGTTTTTTGGACTTTCAAACAATGTTGTGATGCTTTCAATCACTGTAAGCCCATAGTATAAGTTGATGGCACCCACTTGTATGGTAAGTATCGGGGAACGCTATTGATTGCCACCACCCAAGATGGAAATAGTAATGTACTCCCGATTGCTTTTGCGGTGGTTGAAGGAGAGACCTTGATTGCTTGTCATGATTCTTGGGATTGATACGCGAGCATGTGACCAACAAGAGAGGAATATGTTTGATCTCCGATCATCACCAAAGCATAAAATCGGCTGTGGGGAATCCAAATCTTCGATGGCAGCCTCCATATGCATACCATGTATGCTGCATTCGGCACATTGCAAGTAACTTCAACCATATATTCAAGAATGCAAAGTTAAAGTCGGAATTTATAAAACTAAGTAATGACCTTTTAAAGGATTTATATTTTTTCTATTTACATAACGTATTTGTCTTATGTTGTTTCCACTAATGTAACTTATCATTTGTTTACATTAAAGTAAATTATCATTTGTTTCCACTAATGCCACTCCACAATGTGAAGACATATCATCAGTACAACTGCCCTTCACACATTTAAACCTTCGAGGGAGATAAATGGTAATGTGGTCATGATCGCCGGAGTGTATGGCTCCCAAATAATCTACAAAATATAAACAAACAATCAATCACTAGTTCACAAAATAACTTTGTCAAGGATAAAACTAATAGATCCTTACATCTTTAGGCTTCATCTTGTCAAAAGCTAATCGACAATGTTGCAAGTCCTTTGATCGTCTAGAATAGTTCTTGCTGTTCAGCCACCTAAATATAACAATATTTTAGTACTTAAATTCAGCAAGTATCATAAGTAAAGTATATAATTTTTTACAGATAAAAAGATAAAATGTTGCTCACTGTGCACCATACGATGATCCATATGGTCGATCCTCATTTCGGATGGACGGTGCAATGAATTCCATGTATCCCATGGCCACAGCTGAATCAACGGAGTCACCCCACCAATCTCCTTTTTCTCATAATCAGAGGACTTGCAAAGCTTACCGTAAAGATAACTTAACACGGCCGAACCCCAACTATACTGACCGGTTACAGCAAAGTCCTCTAACAGTGTTAGATACCTCAACGATACGTACTTGCCGGAGTGATCAGTGAACATAAATCCACCAAAAAGCCTCAGTATATAAGCTCTCGTATATTTAATCCTACCCTGTATGTCGAGCATGTCAATGTCGACATTGTCGAAATGTTGTTCCAACCATGACATACTTAACCGAGCTCCATTAATATCTTGGGGGTGTGGCTCCAAACCTAACATATCCGTCACATATCCTATCCAATTACCATAAGTGCAACCGATCACCGCCATCCCATCTACTTATAGGCCAAGTAGGATCGCAACATCCTGTAGAGCTATAGTACATTCTCCACATGCTATGTGGAAGGTATGAGTCTCTAGCCTACAACGTTCTACCAAAGCACTCAATAGTGCATGATCCACACGGGATGATCCAAGTTGTGCCACCCCTAAGAAGCCGGCTTGCTCAAGATAGATTTTGATGGCCTCCGGAACATCTCCAACTCGGTCATGAAACTGTGTTGCTCGCCTTAGCTTCAATAACCGATCCGCTTCGCCATTCCATACATGCCGGGAAACATGATATTCTTGCAACCCCAACAACAAATCTTCCTCCGGACCAGGATTAATCACATGTGGCTGCTGTGAAGATGAGCTTGCCGCCATTTTACTTAGCATAGCGAAAAAATAGATGATTAATAAGACTAATTATATTATTAATAATGAAAACAATATTAATAATAATATCAATAAAATAATAACATTGACAACAACATTAATATTAACGAAAATAAAATAATAACATTAACAACAAGAATAACAACACTAATATTAATAAAGTGTTACAAAATTAATAATGAAGACATTGATAAATGATTAATAAGACTAATTATATTAGTCACAAGGAAAAAAATATAAATAATGGTAATAAAAAATAATAAAAATAATAATACTAATAATAAAATAACAACATTAATAACACTAATATTAATAAAGTGTTAAACAAATTATAACGATTAATAACACTAATTATATTATTCATAAGGAAAAATATAAATAATACTAATAATAAAATAATAACATTAACAACAATAACAACACTAATTTTAATAGTAATAAAATAATAACATTAACAACATTAATAACACAAATATTAATAAAATGTTAGACAAATTATTATCATTAATAACACTAATTATATTATTCATAAGGAAAAAATATAAATAGTACGAATAATAAAATGATAACATTAACAACAATAATAACACTAATATTAATAACACTAATAAAATTAAAATTAATAATATAAATACCTTCAACAGCAAACTAGGGGAGTAGTTGAGAAAAAGTAGAGAAAGAAAGAAAGAGAAGTGTAGAGTGTGAGTGAATAAAGGATGAAAAGGATATATGTATCTATTGAAGTAGGATGGATATAGCCGTTGGGGGTGGGAAGGATTTTATAGCCGTTGGGGGACAACCGCTGCCCAGGCCGCCACGTGGTGCGCTCTGGGCAAAGGCGCTACTGCAAGTAGCGCTTTTAGTGGCGCTACTTGCAGTAGAGCCTTTGCGCGCCACGTGGCGCCTCGAGTAGTGGCTATCCTTGGACTATAATTTTTTTTATTTTTGGGCCAACCAGATAATGTCACGTGGCATATTTGGTAAAGGCGCTACTCTGACTAGCATTTTTCAGAGACGATAGTCAAAGTAGCATCTTTGGTGTCAGAAAAAAAAAAAATGTCATGCTGGCAAAAACTGGATTAGTTTGGTAAATAGTTCTAAAATGGGGTTAAATTGGTAAATAGTTTCTAAAACAGGGTCAATTTGGTCAAAAGCCGTCTATTTGGCTAGTTTGGTGTGCTATAATTGTTATGCTAGTTGTTATTGTTGTTGCTGCATATGATATGTTGTGGCGGTATGCCTTTGATGTTGATGAGTGGCTGGGAGCCATTGTGTGACCGAATTGATACCGTGGATGGTTCAACTAATGTGCTGGTGAGTTTGGAGCTGTGGCTTACGGATTTGTGGCATCATGGCGGTGGTCGTGTTGATGCGAGGCATCGTGATTGAATTTCTGAGTGTTAGGCGTGAGGATCCAGTATCATCTCGTTGAGGATGTCTGCTGCATGTCAAAGAGGCCAAGTGGCGGGGCCGTATGACGGTAGTATGGGCTGCTAATGTCATTCGAGGTTAATTGTACCTGAGTGCGGGTAAGAAAAGCGGAAGGGCGATCGATGTGGCCTTGGGAATGTAACGAGACTCGGGATTGATATATAGTGATAGATGAGGTTGCTTCTATCGTGTCGTGATGCTTGAGCCAACCAGGTTATCCCGACTAATCCTTGAGTTGTTCCAAGTTATAGGCTAAGGTTCCTAGGCGACCAACACACTCGGTTCCTGTGTGGAAGGGGGAGGCACTCTTATTGGTCACGGTATGCAGTTCGGTTTCTTGGAAAACTAACTCCTGTTCCTATGTGGAACCTTGTGTTGAGAGATTCGGCCGACATGCTGCATGAGATTAGTATCTCGACTTAGAGGATTCATCTGAGTGAGAGACTGTGGAGACAGATGTCTGTTTGCATATCTTGACTCTAGAGATGATTGACTGTGTGAAATATGTGTTATACTTGCACTATTTGCCATACGTGTTAAATGTTATATGTGCTGCTATGCTATTATTGCTGTACCCCGATATTTATGGCGCTATATTCTTATCTCCCTATTTCTTCTGTGTATGTCTGTTTCTATTATTCATTCGTGTAAAGACGATGAGCCTGCTGAGGAGACAGATGGACCCGAGATCACACCCTTCCATCACGGAGGCACCACGAATACCGATGCTGGGGGAGCTGGAGATCATTTATCACGATTCACGATGATCGAGGGTGGCAGTTTGATCCTTCCACATTCTTGACGGTTTACATTGGGGGGTCAGTTTGCTGTTCAGGAGTGGCACTTCACCATACAAGGACATCGCAGGACCTTTCAGAGTCGTCCAGTTCTTGTCCTTTACCCAGATGCGGCATCCGCCGAGGCGTCACGAGCGAGATTTTATGTCGGCGGTTCCAGCGACATCTGACACATCCACTAGGAGAGGTTTTGTGTTGCGAGGCCAGCAGAGGAGGTCAGAGCAGTACCTGCTGACGTACGACGAAGGAGAGTGGTGGTTTCTAGTTCCTCCTATGAGCATCTACCTTTGGGGGTTTACAGGTGTACTCATGGCGAGGGACAGAGTAGTTCCAGGTATCCACGCCGCTGAGGACGTGATGCCGCCAGTGCGTCAGTAATAGGTTTGTATTTGTTTCATCTTTTTAGTTTTATGTACCGTTGGTATCTATATATATTGTATGTTCGCCCTATTAATGGGGTCAGTTATGCATGATTTATGTATATAGTAATCTTTACCTGTGCATGACTCTCATGCTTTTATACCTTTTACGTTTATGCGTGTTTGTATGTTACTATTTCTTTTGCTACGCTTCCTGTATAACGTGTCAATGTTATAATACCGTTATGGTATAGTTAATAATGTTAGTTGGGACTAATGGGATTATCCTACGTAAGTGGGTGTTGGTGTAAGCCCTAGTGGCCAATATATATATATATATATATATATATATATATATATTGTATCATGACTTTATTCTATATTTTATATATATGAGGCATTTATTTATTATGTTGTATTTGATGATTATATTCATAGCATAATAAAGTCCTTAGAATAGGTAGTTCATTTAATGGAATGTCAAGTATGACTTGACCGTGATGTGCCATTAAATTATAGAACACTATTATTAAATATCCATAGTCAAGTATTATTATTAATAAGGACAATAATAATACATTGAGACTATTATGTGAGTGTACTGATGATCACATCTCACGGGTCATAGATATAAGATATCAAGTCTTCACATAGGTATAAATATTAGTGGAATATTTATACTGGAGTGACCCGCTATGAGAACCCTGAATAATAGTTATGTAAGTATCATAAGCGATTCTCATGGTGACTATAGTGAGGTAGTCCTTCGACTTGAAGTCACTACGATTCCTGACATATGTAGTTGTAGGCTTTATTATTATTAAATATTGTCTGTAACAAGACAACTATAAAAGGAATGTGAGTAATGTAGATAGGATTCGTCCCTCCTACATAATAGGAGTAATGTCTATAGGCCTCTTGATGATATGCTACGTAGAAATGCATGGCCATGCTAAAGTGGGACAATATGAGATATTGGGCCCACATGATCGTACGTCAATTACTAGATCAAGAAATAAATAATTGAACTTAACAAGGATGACACATTTATGCCTTGTGTTCAATTAAGACATTATGACGAAAGGACGTTGACTTCACATTATATATATGGTTACAACAAGGTTTTAATTGTATCACCCATATTCTAATTAATTGGGTAGAAATGATGTATTGCTAGATGCCGCTCATTGTTTAAAATATTAATTAGTTATTAATATGATTAATAAAAATTAATATTATTGCCAATTAATTGAGAACCTATAGGGTCACACGCATAGAGCAAATGTTCAGAGATTGATTTAATTGATTGATTAAATATGATTTAATTAATAATTAAATGAGATTGATTTAATTGATTGATTAAATATGATTTGATTGATAATTAAATGAGATTGATTTAATTGATGAATTAAATATAATTTAATTAATAATTAACATTGTGCCTGTAACGTACAATGGCCCAAGTGGGTTAGATAAAGTGAGTGACAGCTATTAGTAAGCTGCGCACGTCACTTAAGTCAGACACAATACAGAGCACTCATAACGGCCGCTGTACACCCTTGACAGGTGCGCCTTCTTTTCTCTCTCTGTGTGCCGTGCCTCTCCCAATCCTGATAGCTAGCACTATGCTATCTCTGACGTTGGTTTGCTTGCGTGGACTGAGTAGAGGTATTGCTACTTTTCAATATTGGTGATAGAGAAGAACATCTCCCTTTGTGGTGATAGCAGCAGTGTTCCTCGGATCTGCTGTTCTGTGGCTATGTAGATCAAGTTGCCATTCACATCGTAGTAGAGTTTGTGATTTACCAGTGCTGCTGATGTGTTCATAGTGTTCGTGGTAAAGCTACACTTCAAGAGGTAAACACAATATCCTTGTGATTCATGTGCGATGTCCTCCAGTATAGGGTTTTTTCCGCTCAAGAGGTTTTTATAAATGTTTTTTAAAAATTATCCCTCTTGAAACCCCAACAGTGATATCAGAGCGTCTGGTCGTAGTTTGCCATGTGTCCTAGGATTGTTTGCCATTGTATGATAACATGTTTATTGCTTTTAAATATGATTTGTGTGTTTAAAAGCATGTTTGTATGATTTGTATGTGATATAAATCTCTTTGAACATGTGTTGTATGGTTGGTTGTGCTCATGAGATAAACAAGGATTCGCTTTTGGAATCTTGCTTCGCCGTTTGGCACGGCCGTGCTCCCTGTAGCACGGCCGTGCACGTTTAAATTAGTGTTAATGAACGCATAGCACGACCGTGCGCAGTTTGGCACGGCCGTGCCACTTTTGAACAGCGTCAGCGAGTTTTTAGCACAGCCGTGCGCATGTTGTACAACGTCAGCGAGCTTTTGGCACAGCCGTGCTCCTTTTGGCATGGCCGTGCTGATGGACAGAATGTGATTTTATCCGGTTTACATATTTATAAATTGCTTATTAAATGTGCGGTATATGATTATGGCCCTAGTTTTGGTGTTTAATTTTATTTGGTAAATACGGCCTGCGTCTCATGATTTATTGTATTTATTTTATAAATACGGCCTGCATGTTTGTTCGGGTTGACATGGAGGCAACACCAGTTCATGACGTCAGTGGGAGGAACTTTGGAAGTTTGCTCAAGGGTCAAAGATTATAATAATTAGTTTTAATTATTGCACATTAGGAGGCCATAATCATAAAACCTTTTATATGTCTTGTGTGTTTATGTATGTGATGCATGAAATGTATGAGATGTATGATTTAAATTTAGAATTTAAATTGTATGATAGCATGTATGTCATTGTATGCTTAATATGTTTTGAATATATTGAAGCTAGTATGCCATGTATGCTATGAGAGACGTTTATATGATAAACAAACCGGCGAGATCACTTAATTATCAAATTCCATCAATAAATTAAGTTATTAAATGCCTCCTGATGCGTGGTACTCATTAAGGCCAGAATCATTTAAGTGTGGGTCATGCTAGAGCTGAGCACCTTAATATATTCCGGTGAGACACGAAAGGTGAAATAACCTATTGCTAACCATTAGGTTGAACTTAACTAAGTGTATTCAATAGGATTGAAATGGCTTAGAGGCATGAGGTTGGGCATCAATCCATATGATGGATTAGAATAAGGAGTTATTCACCCATCTGGTCCAAGAATTACATTGGATGTAATTGGAAAGGAGTTTCCTACCTAAATAACTAAGTTCTGGGCGATCAGCCACAGCTGACTCAGAACGAGGTAAAATATGGATCTTGGTCCCACTAGAAAATCTTTCAACGAGATTTTCGGAGTTAATGATGAGGGTCATTGATTTGAGTAAAATAGTGGGAGCATATTTAATAAAGACATATTAGATATGATTTTAAAATCGTGATACTTATACTTTGCATATTTATTTTATGTAGATATCCATGGCACCAAACACAACTAATAATATATCATTGCGACCTGTCCTTGAGAAGGACAAGTTATCTGGAAGTAATTTTTTGGATTGGTACCGAAACTTGAGGATTGTCCTTAGGCAAGATAAAAAGCTGTATGTTCTTGAGGAGGCTGAACTTGAACTACCCGAGGATGCTTCTAGGGCTGACAGAGATACTTACAAGAAGTATCAGGATGATGCCCTGGATGTTAGCTGCCTCATGCTTGCCACCATGAGCTCTGAGATTCAGAAGCAACATGAGAACATGGAGGCGTTCGATATGATCGAACGTCTCAAAATGCTCTACCAAGAGCAGGTGAGGCATGAGCGCTTTGAAGTTTCCAGAGCCCTGTTTAATTGTAAGCTGGCAGAAGGAAGCCCAGTTGGACCTCATATACTCCTTTTGATTGGGTATATTGAGAGCCTTGAAAGATTGGGTTTTCCACTAAGCCAAGTGTTGGCTACAGATGTAGTTCTGCAATCGTTGCCAGAAAGCTACAGTCAATTTATCATGAATTACAACATGAATGATATTGACAAAACTCTGCCAGAACTGCTAGGCATGTTGAGAACTGCTGAATAGAACATTAGTAAGGGAAAAGGTATAGCCATAATGATGGTTGATTCTGGAAAGAAGACTAAGAAGCCCTGGAGCAAGCAGAAGGGCAAAGGCAAGAAAAAGTTTAAGCCTAGCACTTCTGGCTTGAAGCCCGTGGACGGGGTAGCTAAGGAAGGCAATTGCCACCATTGTGGCCAACCTGGCCACTGGAAGAGGAATTGCAAGAAATACCTGGAAGAGAAAAGGAAGGGAAGTGATACTATGTTATTGATGTTAACTTATCTACTTCAGCATCTTGGGTATTTGATACTGGATGTGGTGCTCACATTTGTAATAATGTGCAAGGACTAAGAAGTAGCAGGAAATTGACTAAAGGTGAAGTGGATCTACGCGTCGGAAATGGAGCAAAAGTTGCTGCATTAGATGTAGGGACTTATGTTTTAACTTTACCTACTGGGCTTGTTTTGGAACTTGATAATTGTTATTATGTTCCCGTTATTAGCAAAAACATTATTTTTGTTTCTTGTTTGGACAAGAAGGGTTTTCATTTAATTGTTAAGGACAAATATTGTTCTCTTTATTTGGATAATGTTTTGTTTGTTAATGCACCATTGAGTAATGGACTTTATATTCTTGATCTCGATGTGCCCGTATATAACATAAATACAAAAAGGATCAAACCTAAGGGTTTGAATCCTTCATACCTTTGGCATTGTTGTTTAGGCCATATTAATGAGAAACGCATCTCCAAACTCCATAAAGATGGATTATTGGATTCTTTTGATTATGAATCATTTGATACGTGCGAATCTTGTTTATTGGGAAAGATGACTAAGGCCCCATTTACTGGTAATAGTGAAAGGGCTAGTGATTTTTTGGGCTTGATACATAGTGATGTATGTGGGCCACTGAACAAACCTGCTAGAGGTGGTTTTTCCTACTTTGTCACATTTACTAATGACTTCAGAAGATATGGATATGTGTATCTAATGAAACACAAATCTGAAACCTTTGAAAAGTTCAAAGAGTTCAAAAATGAAGTAAAAACCAACTGGGCAAGAGTATTAAAGCCATACGATCAGATCGTGGTGGTGAATACCTTAGCAAGGAATTTGATGACTATCTGAAAGAGTGTGGGATAGTATCCCAACTCACTCCTCCCGGAACCCCATAATGGAATGGCGTGTCCGAAAGGAGGAATCGCAAAATGTAAAGACATGGTACGATCGATGATGAGTCACTCAGATCTTTCAGACTATTTTTGGGGTTACGCATTGCTTGCAGCAGCTTTCACAATTAACCGTGTTCCAACAAAGGCGGCAGAACAAACACCACATGAGATGTGGAAGGGGCGAAAGCCTAGTTTGTCTTTTATGAAGATTTAGGGATGTCATGTCTATGTCAAACGTTTAATCACAAATAAACTGGAACCCAAATCAGATAAATGTACTTTTGTGGGGTATCCCAAAGAAACGAAAGGATACTATTTCTATAACCCCTCTGATGACAAAGTGTTTGTCGCCAGGACTGGAGTGTTCCTTGAAAAGGAATACATCTCTAAAGTAGACAGTGGGAGGACAGTAGAACTTGGAGAAATCCAAGCACCATAGAGTACTGACTCGTCTGCAACGGAACAAGAACCGAATCCACAAGATGTTGTGGTTCAAGAATCCATTCAAGTAACACAAGAACCGCGTAGGTCAAATAGATCACGTACACAGCCTGAGAGATTTGGACTTCTCCTAACTCAAGAAGGTGATGTACTGCTCATGGATCAAGATGAGCTTGTTACCTACCAGGAAGCCATAGCTGGCCCTAAATCTGAGAAGTGGCTAGAAGCCATGGGATCCGAAATGGAATCCATGTACACAAACCAAGTTTGGACCTTGGTGGAGCCACCCGAAGGGACAAAACCCATAGGGTGCAAGTGGGTCTTCAAAAATAAGATTGACATGCATGGAAAGGTTAATACCTTCAAAGCGCGACTAGTTGCAAAAGGTTTCAAGCATGTTCATGGTATACACTATGATGAAACTTTCTCTCCAGTTGCAATTATCAAATCTGTTCGGATCCTACTTGCTATTGCTGCATACCATGATTATGAAATCTGGCAGATGGATGTCAAAACTGCATTCCTTAAGGGGAATCTTCTCGACAATGTGTATATGACACAACCTGAGGGTTTTGTCGATTCAAAGGATGCTAGAAAGGTGCAAATTGCAGAGGTCCATCTATGGACTCAAGCAAGCTTCCAGAAGCTGGAATCTTCATTTTCATGAAGCTGTAAGACAATTTGGATTCAACAAGAATGAAGATGAACCTTGTGTGTACAAGAAGGTTAGTGGGAGCATGATTGTTTTTCTCGTGTTGTATGTGGATGACATATTACTCATCGGAAACGACATTCCTACACTACAAAATGTAAAGACATGGTTGGGGAATTGTTTCTCGATGAAGGACTTAGGCGAGGCTTCCTATGTACTGGGAATCAGGATCTATGGGGATAGATCGCTGAAATTATTAGGCCTTAGTCAAGATACATATATTGACAAAGTGCTTAGGCACTTCAATATGCATGATTCCAAGAAGGGTCCATTTCTTATGTCACATGGCATACACTTATCCAAAGGACACTTCCCTACTACATCTGATGAGAGGGAACGCATGAATAAGGTTCCATATGCTACGGCAATTGGATCTATCATGTATGCTATAATATGTACTAGACCAGATGTCTCGTATGCCTTGAGCATGACGAGCAGGTACCAATCTGATCCTGGTGAGAGTCACTGGAAAGCAGTCAAGAATATCCTCAAGTACTTGAGAAGAACTAAGGACACACTCTTGGTCTATTGTCAGGACCTAACTTAGGCGTCCCTGACCGGCCAGAATGAAACTTCGCTGTCCAATTCCCGAGGCCTTTAAAGCACATATAAGTCACATCATAATAAGATATATTGCATATCATAGGTAATTATCAGAGTAAAAGATTATCCCAAAAGAAAGCCAAAGGTGGCCTTGAGTCAGCATCAAGAGTTTTAAAACAAAGCCTAAACGGGTTTACAACTCGAAAAAAGTCCAAAACTCCAATCAGTGGAGAAATCTCATATGACAATAAACCAAACTAAAATGAAACTGAAATAGCAGCAGCTGCTTGCACTACATAAGTGCATGAGCTCCCTGAGATGGCTCCACTCGCTGAGTACCAAAAGCTAAAACAAAAAAAAGGGCGGGGGTGAGTCCCAGAACTCAGTGAGGGATAAACAAAACATAGTAGCAAATAGTGCAACATATTAGCATCTCAATAAATATATGTCATTAAGTACTTTACATTTTACATAACCTTACATAGCAGTTCTTCACTTGCTATGAAGTCAATTCCAGTAATATACTCCTATTAAACCCTAACATTCAACCCACAAAAATTATACTCCTATTAAACCCTAACATTCAACCCACAAAAATTATCACAACAAAACATATAATCTCTCACAAAGAATTAGAATTCATACACGCAAATGGCAAAGGAAGAGGAACAAGGCATACTCATACTATTACCAAAGCGAAAATCAAATATAATCACACAAATCCCTCACCTTGTTTGAAGTTCTTGAATATATTTTCCTTCTTTTTCTATTGTTACTCATTCCTTTTTCCGTTCCTCTTTCCGTTGTCTTTTCCTTCGTCTCCTCCTCCTCCTCTTCTTCTCCTTTTCTTTTCTTCTAGGGTTGCTGATGGTTGCCCACCCTATTATCTCTACTATTTATACGTCATCACTTTTTACCAAAATGCCCTTGATGTTAGGCTAACTCATAACTTAACACTTGGGTGTAACAAAAATATGTCTCTAAGTTTATTATAATAGCTCATTTATTTTATTTTTATTTTATTTTATTTTTAAGCACACTAATACTCATTATTAATTATACTCTAGTAATCTTCTCATGTTATATATCATTTATATAACATGCCAAACAATTCATCATTTCCCTTATTTATTTATCTAAAAAAAAAATACTTTATGCCATTTTTAGCGGGTACTACATTCTACCCCCCTTAAAAGGAATTCGTCCTCGAATTCCAAGGACCCTTACTACAAATTTTACTTAATTCATCATTGTCTTTTATCCCGATACCAACACATGGTTGTTGACCATCATGCCATCAAAGCACATTGCAACAAACCAGTTTTGTACATCTTATCCATTTGATAATCAACACCTCGTACATACAAACTTAGCATACGATTTATCACTTCCGTCCCACAACCAATATTATATGTAAATACCCTCTCATCATTTACTTATTTCTTCCAAAATTCAACTTCATCAACAGATGACTGTCATCATACCACACAATGTACATAATCTAGCTATCATTAACATGATTTAAAGTCTATCACTTTTCGTTATCCTCAAATGATCATTTCCACCCATAGCTCTTACCGTAATTTGATCCCTATCACTTACTCGTACACTTTCACGTTCTTTTTCTACATCAGTATAATGCTGGTGTAACGTCTGCTATACCCATTAAATCGTATTGTTTACTTGCACCTATGTAATGATATCATACTAGGACTCCTTAATTAAATAAGCTACCATCCGATATGTATTACCCTTGCATCCTCATCTTTTCATTTGCATCTCATTTCTAGTCCTATTTTCTCATAGTAATCCATCACTATAACATTGGTTGTAACCTTATAGGCTTGACTCATACGTCCATTTTCGTTAATCACTCGTTTTAGTTCTTTACATAACCATACTAATTTTTTTTTGTACTCGCACATAAGTCATAGTTCCTCTTCAACACAGTCCCACATAGATCATTTCATTGATCCTTTAAGCTCATCGGATTACCCTAATCCAACATAAACCTACTTCATCTTGAATTTCTAAAATCCTTAATCATTCCCTAAATCATAATTCTATAGGCGTTAATCATCACACCCTTGCACCTAGCCATAAACTTGATAAACGAAAGTGAACATATTTATTCACTCTCACTCGTGAGCTTAAGCTAAACTAACATAGACATA
The DNA here is from genome assembly GCA_039655645.1 of Ammopiptanthus mongolicus. Lineage (NCBI taxonomy): Eukaryota > Viridiplantae > Streptophyta > Magnoliopsida > Fabales > Fabaceae > Ammopiptanthus > Ammopiptanthus mongolicus. The sequence goes on from CM077350.1 coordinate 40,630,252, forward strand.
TTCTTGTCATACCACCAACCACGTTTTCCATACCTTTCATCAATCGAAATAAGCCATTTCAAGACTATGTCCTATCTTGTTTCTATACTCCTGGCATTTTAGCATGTCAGTTTATCATCTTATGCCTAAAGAAATCTCTATTATTCATCATCCTCAAAATAATATCAACATAACAATCATAAGTTTACAATACTACTAAGAGCATTTTATGGGTTCAAATCTAAGCATTATATCACTAAACAAGTCAATCTCAGGTCGCTGCTAATAGTTGTTATATGAGAATTTCCCTTTTTTTTCCCATAACTTACCTTAAAAAACCAGATTAGCTACTAATGACTTCTAGCACAACTCTCGCCCGGGTTCGGGAATTATCACAGAACTCATCAGTCTCTAATCATGCTCAGGACCTATAACCATTAGCTCTGATACCACTTTGTCAGGACCCAACTTAGGCGTCCCTGACCGGCCAGAATGGAACTTCGTTGTCCAATTCCCGAGGCCTTTCAAGCATGTATAAGTCAAAGCATAATAAGATATATTGCATATCATAGGTAATTATCAGAGTAAAAGATTATACCAAAATAAAGCCAAAGGTGGCCTTGAGTCAGCATCAAGAGTTTTAAAACAAAGCCGAAACGGGTTTACAACTCGAAAGAAGTCCAAAACTCCAATCAGCGGAGAAATCTCATATGACAATAAACCAAACTAAAATGAAACTGAAATAGCAGCAACTGCTCGCACTACATAAGTGCATGAGCTCCCTGAGATGGCTCCACTCGCTGAGTAACAAAAGCTAAAACACAAAAAAAGGCGGGGGTGAGTCCCAGAACTCAGTGAGGGATAAACAAAACATAGTAGCAAATAGTGCAACTTATTAGCATATCAATAAATATATGTCATTAAGTACTTTACATTGTACATAACCTTACATAGCAGTTCTTCACTTGCTATGAAGTCAATTTTCCATCGGGCAAGATGCTTGTGTATCCCCTTGAAGTTTTTCACTAGAGTCTCCCACTCTGAGAGTCACATTTATATCCCGGTCGAGTCCGCTGACCGGCAAGTGACCTCGGTCACTACACAACCACCCTCCGAACTTCGGGATTTTTCACTAGAGGCCCCACACTCCGACAGCCACATTTATATACCGGTCGAATCCGCTGACTGGTCGGATATCCCAAGTCTTGTCCAATGCCTAAGCATCATACCAAAATACCAAATACAACCTATCACGTCTTACCATAGCATACGTCCACTATGTTTCGTAACATAACTTGCATAACCACCTTAGTAGTAATCAATAACGTCCATAAGGTTCTCAATCACATGGGCTATATTATAGCCATTCTATTCACATGTAACCGTTAAACCACTTACATCATATGCAATTAAATAGAGGAAACCAACAAACCTTACCTTGGCATATTTCAATAATCTCATAGTAAACATTATTCATCATAATAAACATTTATATCACCTTCAAGGCTCAACGAACTCAAGATACAAGCATGCAACAAACTCATAATTCATTAAACACTTTATCAAAATCATTGCCCATAGACCTTCATAAATATAGAGTAGGATCATAACTCACATATTCTTTATGTCATTTCGCGTAACTACTTTCTCAACATTTCTTGGATACCTTTACCATCTTGACTAACGTTCCTTATCGTATATAACATAATTGCAATGTAACACTTATAACAATACCCTCTTCTTTCCATAAGAACAAACTCAACCATAAGCTAGAGTCATTCTTAGCTCCAACAAGAACATAAGCATCTATATCACCATCATATACTACACTCAAGCCTTCCTATATCTTTTTTACCCTTTTTCATTTCTTAATTTAACAGCCTATAAACATAGTCCATAATCATGTTCCTCTCATTTTCTATCACCATACACCTTCATAAAGTAATACTCACCTCATCATTTATATCACAATTATACACCATCATGTCCATAGATTTCTCGTAATCCATATCATCATATAAAAGAACTTACCAATGAAGTCATTAACTCAAATCATTACATAATACTTTCGATATGCAATCTTAGGTACAATTCAATACTTTAATCTCATAACAAACACTTCACATAGCAATTCATCATCATCATGTGTGTGTGTGTGTGTATATATATATATATATATATATATATATATATATATATATATATCAATTCACCTATAAATACCCCATAACGCAAGACATATATCAAAGTATGCAAAAAAGGTTTCTGAATACTACAAAATGCTCAAAAGACATGTTTTAAAATGGTAAAAGAGTGTAACCATCATAAACTATGGTAAACCATCATTTTTGAAATATAATGTCTTGACCTTTGATCATCAGTTCTATCATAACCTTCAAACTACTTAGAGTTTTAATATGAAACCTGTTGTACATGAAAATAGACTCATAGAGATTTCCAACAAGATGTCATTTACCCAAAACGGATAAAAAATAAAGAAGTTATGAACATTTGAAATTGGGCTGTTCTGTATCTAGCGCCCAACGCCACATACCAGCGCCCAGCTCTGGAGAGAAAATTACAGGAATTGCTCTCGGGTGTCCAGGCGCCCAGCGCTACTCACGGGGCGCCCGACGCTCTCTGGGAATTGCAGAAACGCAGCAAACTCTGCTGTTACACGAAGTTTCACCCCAAAACCCGTTTTCATGCCCCTAAACTCAAATCCAACCACCAAAATGCACCAAATACCAACAAAAACAAGGCCCATACAAAGATTTGTAGAATCATTAGCTCAAACCATTTCTATAAATATTATACTCCTATTAAACCCTAACATTCAACACACAAAAATCATCACAACAAAACATATAATATCTCACAAAGAATCAGAATTTATACACCCAAATGGCAAAGGAAGAGGAACAAGGCATACTCATACTATTATCAAAGTAAAAATCAAATATAATCACACAAATCCCTCACCTTGTTTGAAGTTCTTGAATATATTTTCCTTCTTCTTCCATTGTTACTCATTCCTCTTTCTGTTGTCTTTTCCTTCGTCTCCTCTTCCTCCTCTTCTTCTCCTTTTCTTTTCTTCTAGGGTTGCTGATGGTTGCCCACCCTATTATCTCTACTATTTATACCACATCACTTTTTACCAAAACGCCCTTGATGTTAGGCTAACTCATAACTTAACACTTGGGTGTAAACAAAATATGTCTCTAAGTTTATTATAATAACTCATTTATTTTATTTTTAAGCACACTAATAATCATTATTATACTCTAGTAATCTTCTCTTGTTATATATTATTTATATAACATGCCAAACAATTCATCATTTCCTTTATTTATTTATTTAATAAAAAAAAATACATTATGCCATTTTTAGCGGGTATTACATCTATGGAGTTGAGGAAGAGCTCATTATAAGAGGTTACACTGATGCTAGCTTCCAAACTGATAAGGATGATTCCAGATCGCAGTTAGGATTCGTGTTTTGCCTTAATGGAGGCGCTGTGAGCTGTAAGAGCTCATAGCAGGAAACAGTTGCCGATTCTACAACGGAAGCCGAGTATATTGCTACATCCAATGCAGCAAAAGAGGTTGTTTGGATCAAGAAGTTCATCTCTGAACTTGGTATTGTTCCTAGCATTGTGGACCCGATTGACCTCTATTGCGATAACAATGGAGCAATCGCGCAAGCCAAGGAACCCAGATCTCACCAGAGATCCAAACACATACTCGACCGCTTCCATCTCATTCGAGAGATTATCGATAGAGGAGATGAGAAGATATGTAGAGTTGATACACTAGACAATGTTGCTGACCCGCTTACCAAGCCTCTTGCTCAGCAAAAGCATGATGCTCATACTAGGTCGATGGGTATTAGATTTATGCCTAATTGGCACTAGTGCTAGTGGGAGATTGTAGGTGTAAGCCCTAGTGGCCAATATATATTTCTGATTTGTCAGGATCCAACTTAGGCGTCCCTGACCGGCTAGAATGGAACTCCGTTGTTCCATTCCCAAGGCCTTTCAAGAACGTATAAGTCACATCATAGGAAGATATGTAGCATGTCAACAGTAGATATCAGAGTAAACGATTACACAAAACATAAGCCATGGTGGCCTTGAGTTAACATACTAAAGTTTAAAAGAAAAACAAACCAGAAGAGTTTACAAATCCAAAGGAGATTCAAAACTCTAAAACGAGGAGATTTCCCATATGACAATACCAAACTAAAGGAACCAGCAGCAGCTACCTAAGCACAATACACATGCGAGGATTTCATGAGATTACTTCCTTCATGAAGTGCCTGAATCTGAACCAAAAAGGGCGGGGTGAGTCTCAGAACTTAGTGAGGGATAAACAAAACATAACATCAAATAGTACAACATATAACCGTATATTTAAGCATATGTCAATTTGAAAATTAGAACGTACAAAACCATACATAGCAGATCATTTCTTGCCATGATGTCAATTTAGCATTGGGCCAGATGCTTGTGTATCCCCTTGGAGTTGTTCACTAGAGTCTCCCACTCCGACGGTCGCATTTCGATCCCGGTCGAAACCATTGATCGGCAAGTGACCTCGGTCACTGCACAGCATCCCTCCAAACTCCAGGGTTCTTTCACTAGAGGCCCTTGCTCCGTCGGTCACATTTATATACCGGTCGAGTCCGCTCACCGGTCGGATACACCAAGTATTGCTCAATGTCCAAAAATCAAACCCCTTTTCATATGCATGTCGTGTTCATGCAAATCAACTCACAATATCACATGTCTACTATGTACCTCAACATAGCTTATATAACCATTTCAACGGTAATCAATAAATTACATAATGACCTCAATCATAAATACATGTAGGTAAACATTATATTCATTTCATTCACAAACTAGAAGTATCTTACCAACCCGGTTTCAACATTTGCTTCGTACGCAAATACAAAGTTGAATCAATAAATCTTACCTTGTTGTTTATCAATAATTTCACAGCAAACCTTGTTGATCACAAAAAGCATTCACTTCGCTTTCGAAACTTAAAACTCAATATACAAAAGTACAATAAACTCATAATTCAATAAACACGTGAATAAAAAAGGTCATTGCCAATAGACCGTCATAAGTATAGAACACAACAATAATTCACATATTCAAGAACCACTCTTAGATTCAACAAGAATATAAACGTTGCTTATCACACTTTAAACAAACACTTGTACCACATAATAATCCTACCACTACATTTACTTAAATCATCGTCATAGAAATCTATTCCATTCTTCATAAATTCCTCTCTAACCCTTTGTGTTTTATAATCTCATATCCTATAAACATAGTCCGCAATGTTGTTCACTCATAGTAACTCATCAAAACATCTCATTAAATTCTATAATTCATAATATCATCTAACTATCATAGGTTCACAATCTTTAAGCATCTCAAATCATCACATCAAAATCCAAGAAACGTATTATTATTTTTATAATGAAGCTAGACATGATAATAACTAACCTTACACCAAATTCAACATTTACCTAACTCACCTCAACAAATTTACAACAAGGTATCAAATACATTAGGTTCCACTCTTTGAAACCCTTTTATTATTGTATAATTCATAACAAATAAGCATATCCAACATTTCACGCCTCAAATGAGCAAAACAACACATTTTTAGAAATAAAAACATTGACCTTTGATCACTATTTTGACCATAACTTTCAAAATACTTGGAATTTTAGCTTCAAACAAGTTTCATATGAAAGTAGATTCACAAAGCTTTCCAACAAGGAGTAATTTATCCAAAACAGATTATAAATGAAAAAGTTATGTACGTTTAAAGTTTGTTGTCTCTGTCAATAGCACCCAGCTCTAGGTATATAGCGCTCAGCGCTGGTATCATCTTCCCAGACCCCCTCCAGCGCCCAGCGCTTCACAATTGGCGCCTAGCGCTGGATGGAAATCGCGAAAACGCAACAGGACGCTGCTGTTTCGCCATTTTCGCCCAAAATTCTATTTTCATGTTTTTCCAACAACAAACAGCTATAACAACTCGCAAACAACATATAGATCAAAGATTAATCAACCTACACATGTTCCAAATGAATTTCATGAAAGAATTTCACCCTAAACAACTCACACAATCATCACCAACTCATTTCATATCTCATACTAACACCTACGAAAATTACCCAAAATAAATCACAAATCCCTCACCTTGTTTGAAGTTTATGAATATATCTTTTCTTTCTCCCTCTGCTGTTACTACTCTTTCCTCTTCTCCTTCTTTTCTTTCTTCTTCTTCTTCACCTTTTCTTTTCTGCTAGGGTTGCTAATGGTTGCCTCCCTAGGCCTCCTTTCTCTAACTATTTATAACTCATCACTTTTACTGAAAAGCCCTTGGTACGTGAAGTTAACTCATAACTTAACACTTGGGTAAAAAGGTAACATGTACCTATCTTTATCATGATTAATAATTTTATTTTATTTTATTCGAATCGCTTAAACATATTAGTACTTATTATTTACACTCTACTAATATTCTTATGTTATAAATAATTAATAACATAGTAAATAAATATTAACTTTTTCTCTATATTTTTATATATATATATATATATATATATATATATATATATATTGTAGCATGACATTATTCTATGCTTTATATATATGAGGCATTTATTTATTATGTTGTATTTGATGATTATATTCATAGCATAATAAAGTCCTTAGAATAGATAGTTCATTTAATGGAACGGTTAAGTATGACTTGACCGTGAGATACCATTAAATTATAGAACACTATTCTTAAATATCCATAGTCAATTATTATTATTAATAAGGACAATAATGATACATTGATACTATTATGTGAGTGTACTGATGACCACATCTCACGGGTCATAGATATAAGATATCAATTCTTTACATAGGTATAAATATTAGTGAAATATTTATACTGGAGTGACCCGCTATGAGAACGCTGCATAATAGTTATGTAAGTGTCATAAGCGATTCTCATGGTGACCATAGTGAAGTAGTCCTTCGACTTGAAGTCACTACGATTCCTGGCATATGTAGTTATAGGCTTTAATACTATTATACATTTTTGTCATAAGACAACTATAAAGATAGTTATTGGGCCTGCAATGAAACATGTTGAGGAATGTGAGTGATGTAAATAGGATTCGTCCCTCCTACATAATAGGAGTAATGTCTATAGGCCTCTTGATGGTATGACGTAGAAATGCATGGCCATGCTAAGGTGGGACAATATGAGATATTGGGCCCACATGATCGTACGTCAATTACTAGATCAAGAAATAAATAATTGAACTTAACAAGGATGACACATTTATGCATTGTGTTCAATTAAGACATTATGACAAAAGGACATTGACTTCACATTATATATATGATTACAACAAGGTTTTAATTGTATCACCAATATTCTAATTAATTGGGTAGCAATGATGTATTGCTAGCTGCCGCTCATTGTTTATAATAATAATTAGTTATTAATATGATTAATAATAATTAATATTATTGCCAATTAATTGAGAACCTATAGGGTCACATGCATAGAGCAAATGTTCAAAGAATTAATTTAATTGATTAATTAAATATGATTTAACTAATAATTAAATGGGATTGTTTGATTGATTGATTAAATATGATTTGATTAGTAATTAAATGAGATTGATTTAATTGATTGATTAAATATGATTTGATTGATAATTAAATGAGGATAAGTTTAATTGATTAATTAAATATGATTTAATTAATAATTAAACATTAGGCCTGTAGTGTACAATGGCCCAAGTGGGTTAGGTAAAGTGAATGACAGCTATTAGTAAGCTGCGCACGTCACTTACGCCAGATACAACACAGAGCACTCATAACGGCCGCTGTACACCCTTGACAGGCGCACCTTCTTTTCTCTCTCTGTGTGTCGTGCCTCTCCCAATCTTGATAGCTAGCACTACGCTATCTCTGACGTTGGTTTGCTCGCGTGAACTGAGTAGAGGTATTGCTACTTTGCAATACTGGTGATAGAGAAGAATCTCTCCCTTTGTGGTGATAACAATAATGTTCCTCGGATCTGCTGCTCTGTAGCTGTGTAGATCAAGTTGCCATTTACATCGTAGCAGAGTTTGTGATTTACCAGTGCTGCTGTCGTGTTCATAGTGTTCGTGGTAAAGCTACGCTTCAAGAGGTAAACACGATATCCTTGTGATTCATGTGCGATACGTGGTCCTTTAGTATAGGGGTTTTTCCACTCAAGAGGTTTTTATAAAGTGTTTTTAAAAATTATCCCTTTTGAAACCCCAATAGTGGGGTCGTCTCATTTTGGTGGTATCATAGCAGTTTGGTTCTAACTGGGACTGTGGAATCTAGAACTGTAACTGCGAGTCTACGAAGTGTACTGGCTGTGATAGTTGGGTCCACATCGAGACCAACTATGTTTAGAATTGGGTAGAGTGTTCGATCCGCAAGTTATCAAGTGTGATAACTGTTTTATTCATAAGGCATATGATATGTTTACTTGTTAAGTAATATTATATGTCTTATGTAACACCCCCGTTTTCCGGTAACCGATTATAATCATCATTACATTGTGATTGCTACCTTATGTTTGGTATGACTTCATATATATATATATATATATATATATATATGTGTATGTGTGTGGATCTTTATATGATGGTTTTACATCCATGGTTATGTTGTGGTGAAGTTTTCTCTTGTCGTTATGAGACGAAAACCGATAAAAGTTCTGTTTTGATTGGTAACGGGTAATTTCTCGTTTTACGTGTCGGAGGCCGGGAAACGGGGATTGAGTGGAATGTAATGTTGAATTAAATCTTCCATTACCTTGTTGACTATTCCTAATGAAGAGAATTAGTTTTCGTAAAACCCAAAAATTTACCAAAAGTAGTAAAAACCAATTATCCATTTTTGGTAAAAACCCTAATCACCCTATTCCTAATTAAATGGAAAAATGTAACTATTCTAGTTACATTAAGCGGCCACTCGGCCATCTAGCTTTAGGAAGAGTTAAAATCTTCCTTTTCCTTGATTCAAGATAAGGTTATGACACTAACCATTTGTAGAAAAAGTTTTTTTAACCAATTCTAGTTAATCTTGTACCAATGTCACCGTTACTTGACAACACTTGTCCTTGTGTAATCTAAACCCTCCATTCTTATGACACATTTGATTTAAGTTTTGATTTAATTTTCCCACTCTTTTACAAAGAGTATTCGGCGATGTAGTGCATGGTATGCACAAAAACACTTCATTTCTCTTATTTCTACACTCCTCACTCAAAACACCAAAGTTCAAGACTCTCTCTCTTCTCTCACTTCTCTCTAAGGTTCGGCCAAGCTTGGTGAGTGCTCAGACTCATCTTAATTCTTCATTTTAACTTCATATTCTTGTTTATCTCATTCATCTAAACAACTTTCATCTTTGGAATTTCTTCATTTGAAGTTGTTTACTCAAAGTTATTCAAGAATCATTCAAGAAGGTTTCAAGCTTCTTGAACTTGCTTTTGAACCCCTTACTCAAGAGTAAGTTTCTAACTTAGTTCCTTTGCTTTAGTGCTCTTGAGAACATCTTTGTGTTACCATGTTTATAATGTTGAAAAATCAAAGTTCATGGTCTTGTTCTTTTCTCTATAGGCCACGGTTTTGGCTTGTGTTGGTGACCAAGTGTTCCCTTCATTCTCTTCAAGGAAGCTTCACAAAGGTAATGGGGGAATGAACCATATCACACCTTAATGGTGGTAATAAAGGCCTCCTAGTTTTGTTGAAGGAAAACCCTAGATCTAGGGTTTCCTTATAAAGTTCATTGCTTTGTTGTCATATTATGTTATGTTGTTGTGTTGATATGATGATTGTGTTTGTATATGCTAGAAGAAAATCATTTTGGCATGGTGAAAAACTATTCTTAAATCCAAAGATCTATGGATAGGATTTTAGAATGTTGAACTTATTTATGTTCTAAGTTGCCTTGATAACATGCTTATATGTTGGTATGATTTTCTAGCTACTTTGGATGTTGCTGGATGATTTCTTTTGGTTGAAAATGAGTATGCAAGGTTCGGCCTTATGATGTTGATGAGGGAATCCAAAGCTTCTATGTTCAAGTGATGGTTCAATGAACTTAAAATGGTTCCAAGAAGACAAAACAAAACAATGAAACCTATCCTACTTCTATAGGGCATTCGGGGTTGACATTGATAGTAGGGTTAGAATCTTAAAATGTTAATGTTAAGGGGTCTAATGAGTTCATATTAAGGTAAAGAGTCATATAAATTGAAGAGGTTTCCAAAGAAATCAAGTTTTGGTTCCAAAGAACCATGTGTTGTGAAAATAAGTGTTTTTGACTTCATGTGAAAATTATTTTAAGAATAGGTTGGTTTGATGTTGATCAACCGCTTATTTTAATAAGTTGTTTTTGAAGAAAAGATCTTTAAAAACAAGAGTTGCATAATTAGTCAAGATGGTTTTCAAGGATTTTTGGTTAGTAAGTCTTCTTTGAGAAGATAGGATTCTTACAAAGCTTTTCTTTAAAAACAAGAGTTGTACATTACTATTAACAATTTAGAACTTTCCAAAATTATATAAGTTATGGTTCATTTGAAAACGAAATGGTGATTTCAAGTAGGAAGTATATTTTCTTTTACCCTAAGCAATAGAACTAGGAAACCAATTCAAAAGAGTTTTACACTAAGTAAGACGCCTTATGGGCAATTGTATAGAGTTTTTCAAACTATTCTTAATTAAGGAGATTTCATCAACTACTTTACTATAAAGGATAGTACTTTAAAGCTTTTACTATAATAGCGTAAGCGTGCGTTACCTCCTAAAAGAATCTATTTGAGCTCCAAAATGGACTCACAAAGATTTAGTAAAAGACATGTACTAACATCTAGTGGTCATGACAAAATCATGTTCCACACTCTTGATGATTTAGGTCATCTATGGAATCCATAACGTGTAATCACTAAGAGTTACTTATAAAGAATAAGTAATGTTCCTTTGATAGACAGGTGAGAAAATTTATGAAGTGGATCCTTGTGGATCCTATCCTCCATAATACATCTAGGTTATGGACTAATATATCATAAGACATGAATATCGTGTTACGAACGACGAGGTGGTACGTGACTGCAAGGAACGAAACCAAGGATGGGCGACTGATGGCAAGTCATGTAAAAGTGGGTGCCGTAGGGGTGCCTTGTGGTTTATCAAGAGATAAACGTGGTACTACAGTGATGGAGTAGTATATGCTGTGTTGTGGCTTTTTCTTGAACATGCATACGCATCTGTACATGAGTTGAGCGTTGGGCACGAGAGTTGAGCTTACACCTTTGTGCGGGTGCGATTGTTGGAGGTGACGATCGTGGAGATCTTGAGGACGTTGGGGTTGAGGAGACCACATGTGGCCAGAGAGTAGCTCCTCTGTGTTGTGGGTGACCTATTGAAAAACGCTGATGTCCTGACTGGACACCGGACAAATCATGATTTGGGTAGAGAACGTTTGGCATGAGCCGTTATAATGATTGCAATCTTTGTATGTGGCATAGTGGGCTGAGATAACGCAGACAATGTTCTCCCAATCATTCATTCTAGATATGTTTAGCTCCATAGAGTAGGGGTCTGAGTCATGTTGCATTGGCGTCATTGCATACTTGAGTTGTCACTTGACCCATATTATTGTTGATTGATATATTAACCATGATGATATGTAATTAATTGCTATGTTGTGAAAGCCCATGCGCTGTATGCCGATTGGGTGTGTGTGTGCGTGACTTTTATCACTGTTGTTCTGGTTGTGCAATATGCAGAATCTCACCTCATTACTTTTGCTGTTATGCTACTCGCGTGGTTTTCATCTTGCTATGGTGAGTAGACACGGCGAGCGATCCACCTTCCCGTTTGACCTTGGACTTGACACTTCACGATGGAGCGGACGCTTGGCCCATCCATCCTGATGGACGTCGCAGCTATACTGGAGTTGTGAGTCTCACGAGTAGGAGGGATTTACCTTTCTCCATGACGAGCTTGTCCGAGAGAGTTTGTCCCTTACGGATTAGTGGTGAGGGTAGCTCAGGGGTCACTTAGCCACCACCACCATCTGCTAATCGTCCGCGACCGCCTAGTACCCAGCCTGCAGTTCACCGGGAGGAGCCCAGGGACGTGTACGTCGACCCTACTTCCATGCCACCTCCACCTACTGCACCGTCTACTTCTGATGTACCTGTATCTGCTGCCGGCCCTTCTATCCCTGTTGTCCCACCCCCAGGGCCTACCTATGTGCCTTCCGAGCCACATCCTCAGATTCCTTGCCAGCGGGCGAATTGGAGGATGACTGCTGGCAAGAGCACACTGGCTCATACCAGGGTATCCTTTTCTACTCCCCTTATTATCCTCTCGTCTGACGATGAGGAGATGGAGGAGGAAGAGGAAGTACCCGAATATGTGCCGGAGGACGTTCCTGAGGTAGCCCCTGCCAGCGCGAGTCAGGATATGTGGTGGATGAGGACTGATGAGGAGATGCTCCGATATGCGGAACAGATTATGAGTGGGTATCACATGCAAGCCTTAGAGGACGAGGATAAGGAGGAGGAGGCCATGGAGGAGGACGAGGAGGAGTACTACTCTAACGAGTAGTGTAGTGTCTGTTTTGGGCCAGTCTCTTATGTCTCTCCAACGTCTGTATTTTTGGGATGTACCCCCTTTCCCTTTTATGTTGTGGAGCTGCATCTCCAAGTAGTGTAGGTTGAGTTGTCTGTATGTTGGTTACTTTCTTTTGTAGCCAGATTTTGAAAACTGCTAGTTTTACATATATGTATTATGGGAAGCTTTTATTTGTTTCAATGTTGTTTATGATTACGCGTATTTGTTCTTATGAGTACGAGCATCCTTATATGTTTTCGAAACTTGTGTATAAAGAGAAAAAAAAAACCCCATATTTTTGGTAAGCTTTTTACATGTTAATATGTCTCCGCTTTTCGTTCGTCTTGTGTTAAATAATTGTGACCCCTAAAGTGGGGTGTTACATTATTTGGTATCAGAGCTGGCTGAGTCTTTTTGGGTTTGTGGTTGGTCTATCTTGTTTGTGCTGTGTACCTCTGTGACTTGTGTGCTGTTGAATTCTGAAAGGAATGACAACATTGATTGAGCTTGTGTGAAGAAATTTCTAGCATATACTGAACTTCGTTGGTCTTGCAGGACGAGATGGCAAATCGGAACATAGGTATTGCTGATGCTGTACCAGCTATGAGGGAGATGACCGCTGCCTTTGTGCTCCAAAAATAGACGATCACTGGTGGTCGAGGATTGAGTGAATTCCGCAGGAACAACCCACCGCAAAACAAGGGAGAATACGACCCGGAGAAGGCTGAGCTGTGGGTACAAGAGATGGAAAAGATTTTTGAAGCAATGAGGTGCTCGGATGCAGACAAAGTGACCTATGCTGCTTACATGCTGGTAGGTGATGCGGAGTTCTGGTGGAGGGAAGCCTGCTAGGTGATTGAACATGCTGGACAAGCCGTCACCTGGGAGCTCTTTCGTATGAAGTTATTTGAGAAGTACTTTCCAGCGAGCGCTAGGCATGCCAAGGAGATGAAGTTTCTTTAGCTACATCAAGGGAGCTTGACGGTCTGGGAGTATGCTGCTAAGTTTGAGGGTCTCGCAAAGTTCTCCAACTACTTCCAAGACAATCCCAATGAAGCATGAAAGTGCAGAAAGTTTGAGGAGGGTTTGAGGCACGAGCTCAAGGAGGCAGTCATGCCGTTCGAGATCACTACCTTTCCCAGCTCATGGATAAGTGCCGGCTGATTGAAGAATTGAAAGGAAGTTGGAGTAAGTCACAAGGGAGCTTTGGGCCGTCAAGGTTCAAGAAGGGTGGTATTAGCGGTTTCCATCACAAGAAGCCTTACTCGAAGCCTTCTGGAGGTTAACACTACCAGCGATTCCAAGGGAAGGACAACGGAAACCGTGAGGTTTCGGGTTCTGCTGGTGTCAAGTGCTTCAAGTGTGGCGGGGACCACTATGCCCGTGAGTGCTCAACAACAGGGATCATCTGCTTCAACTGTAGGAAGCCTGGTCATGTGGTAAGGGAGTGCAGACAACCCAAGGCAGAACCTACTATCAACCTGGCTCGAGCAGCAAGGCCCAAGGCAAAGGGGCGAGTTTTCTCTGTGAGCGGTGCTGAAGCTTCTCAGAACCAAGGCCTGATCCAAGGGGAGGGTAACATTGGAGGTAAAACTTTAACTGTAATGTTTGATTCAAGCGCAACACATTCCTTTATTGCATATAGTTGTGTTAAACTTTTGGGATTAGCTGTTTCTTCACTACCTTTCGATTTGATTATTTCTACGCCTACTGCGAAACCTATTGTTACGGCTAAGACCTGTCTAAACTGCCCTATTCTTGTTGAGGGTAGGAAGTTTGTAGTCAACCTGATCTGTTTGCAATTATCGCAAATAGATGTTATCTTAGGGATGGAGTTACTCCACAATTGATAGAGTTGCTCTTCTTCAAGCTCTTCATTCGTTTTGATGACATCTTGAAAAGTGACATCTTGGGCTTCTTCCTCCAGATTGAGCTCAACTTGAGGGGCCAATGGTTTTTGGGCTGTCTGAGACAACATCATAAATAGGTTGGAGAGTTAAGTCTCTATTTGAGTCTCTATAGCATCCAATCGGTTTTTGCTCTGCTCCATAAGCACAACCGTACTGAAAATTATTTTCCAGAAATTCAAGTGGCACGACCGTGCTAACAAGGAGCATGGTCGTGCTGTGTGAAAATTTAAAAATTCCAGAATTTATGAATAGCACAGCTTGTTCTATGAAGAGCAGAGCCGTGCTCTTGCTCATGCCACAAGCAGAATCAATCAAAAGCTCAAAAATCAGTTCAAACATGCATTCACCCTAATAGCAACACTAAAGGCCATTCCTAACACAAACTAACACTCTAAACTAATAAAACAACAAACAATCAAAAGGAACACAAAAAAGGGATAAAAGAACCCTAACCTAAAACTTAACAATGAAAACAGAGAAGAGGGAAGTGAGTTTTTCCCTTAGAGAAGTGAAATTAGCAGGGAGGGGAGCTGGGAAATTGGTGTTGTGGTGCAGATTGGGGAGGCGAGGTGAGCAAGGGCTGTGCACAACTCGTGCTCTGGTCAATCTCTTTTATTCAGAGCTGATGCTAGGGAAGCACTGCCGTGCTAACAGGGAGCACAGCCGTGCTCTTCTATTTTTCCAGCTTTAATTTTTAGATTTAAAATAGGGAACACTGTTTAGTTTTATGCAAACCTTCCCACACTTATTTCAATCTCTAGGTTAAAATTACTAAGAACACCCAAATCACAAAAATAATTATAATAATAATAATAAAAAAACACAGGTTGCCTTCTGCGCAGCGCTTGTTTTACGTTACGAGCCTGACGACCTATATAGAGAACTGGTCAACGTTATCTTTGGGAGACTTTGAAAACAACTTCTTCACCCCTATGCCTTAAGGTTAATCTTCCTTGCCTGACCTCAATTTTTGCATTACTTGTAGCTAGGAAAGGTCGCCCTAAGATGATAGGGACTTCCTCATCCCCCTTCATGTCCAAAATCACAAAGTCCATATGGAATGTGAACTTCTCCACCCTTACTAGCACGTCTTCTATTATTCCACGATGGAGGGTAATGGATCTGTCAGCTAACTGTAATGAGACGTTGGTGCTCTGAGGTTCCTGCAAACCAAGCCTTCTTGACACAGAAAAATGCATTAAATTTATACTGGCACCCAAATCACATAATGCTTTATCAAAGTGAAAATTACCAATTGAAAAGGGAACAATAAAAATCCCTGATCTTTTATTTTTTTGGCTAATTTATTTAAAATAACAGCAGAGCATTCTTCATTAATTTGTACCACCCCATACCGTTTTAAGCGATGTTCATACTTAGGTAAATGGGCAATGTCTTTGTCAATGGGGGTATTAACATACAATCTCATATGTGTTTCTAATTTTTTTTTCAAATTGTTTGTTTTTATCCCCATATTTCAAAAGTGGTGGCAGAGAATTTTGTACCTTTTCTTACTCATTGGTGACTGTTACCTATTTTTGCTCCCTTGGCATGTTGCACAGTTGTGCTAGAAGTGCTGCATGGCCGTGCTCGTGTTTAGAATTTTCTTTTTCAGCAAGAGCATCTTCTTCCATGGAAGCAGGGTCTTCTTTTTCATCATTCTGAAGGGATATTGCATTGATGAGCTCCTTTGGGTTGGGTTCAGTCCGGGTAGGTAATGTTCCTTGAGGCCTTTGAGACAGTAATGTAGTAAGGGCAGATATCTGCGTCTGCAAGGCCTGAATTCTGTTATCAGTTTTCTCCATGAAATTCTGCCAGTTGTTCATGAGGATCAGGCTTCCGGTTTTATGGTCTTGGATCTTCGTTCTGAAAGTGTGGTGGTCCATAGACATCGGGATTTGGTCCTTGACCATTCTGTTGACCTCCCCAAGAGAAATTTGGACGGCCCCTCCAACTAGGATTGTAAGAGTTATTTTGATTTTGGTTGGCGTTACCCACAAATTTGGCTTCCTCAGCCGGTGGAGCAAAACAATTACCCAGTTGGCAATCCTTGCTCTCATGACCCGTCAGACCGCAATGGTTTCATGGGAATGGAGACACCGGTGCACTGGCTTGTGTCATTGTCTGTGCTTGAGCTTGCATCAGTTTCTCTATTTGCTTTGTATGAGCGTCCATCTTAGCTTCCATTTACACTGTGGCATCTACCTCGTATACACCGATTGGCTTCTTTATTACTTGTCTGTCTCTGAGCAGCCACTGGTAGTGATTGGTTGCCATCTCTTGGATTAAGGCTTGGGTTCCTATGGTGTCTTCTTCAAAATTGAGACCCCATAAGAAGCGTCTATACTGGACCTATTTTATTGTGAATTCTATTATAGAACATCTGCACGAGGATGGGGACTGTGAAACCATGATATGGACACCTTCTGATTGAATCATGATATCGCTCCCATGCCTCATAAAGAGATTCCTGGTCATATTGCACAAAGTTCGAAATATCAACTCTAAATTTAGCAGATTTAGAAGGTATAAAGTACTTATCCAAAAATTGGTGTGTTAACTGATCCCAAGTAGTGATAGAACCAGATGGCAAAGAGGAAAGCCACTAGTTCGCTTTGTCGGACAGAGAGAATGGGAACAGTCTAAGTCTGATCGCATCTATTGAAACTTCATTGTACTTGATGAGATTTGTGATCCTAAGGAACTTCTTCAGATGACAGTTGGGGTCTTCAGTAGATAACCCCTCAAATAGTCCAGAATTTTGGACCATAAAGACCAAAGCAGGCTTGATCTCAACGTTGTTGGCCTCCACCGCAGGGTTGGTGATGTTGTCTATTACCTCAGCAGAGGGGGTAAAGTAATCTAGCGGAGTCATCCTTCCCCCATGGTTTTCTCCTCTCTTGCTTGCCTCCGCAACCTATGAAAAGTTCTTTCAACTTCCCGGTCAAAATATAGTTCAGGCACTTGAGAACGCGTTAGCATACACAGAGAGAGATAAATAAAAAGGAAAATAAATGTCTAAAGTAACTAGAATTTCATTCTTCCAATATGGAAAAAAAAAAACACAAAATATCACAAATTAATCCCCGGTAACGACGTCAAAAACTTGTTGTGTTGTGAACACACTTAAGGGCAGTGTACCCTGTCGAAGAAGTAATATAGGACCGAAGTCCAGATATCGTACCCAAGAGATTAATTGTGTGATATGCAAGTGATAAAGTAAGTGCTGAAATAGAGATATCCTTGTGCTATTTAGACTAACAAAATAATAATAATAATATAAAGTGTATGCATTACTAAGATATAGCAAAAGAGAAATAAAAAGTTTGAGAAATCAAGAGTAAAAGAGTCTAGAGTCGTGGTTTCACTTGTACTTTCGATACCCCCCAAATCCAAGTTCTATTCAATTTCGCAGTTGCTTTTCGAATATCAATCCCTCTACTAATACTATTAATTTTTTGTCGGGCAATCAATATTATTTTCCCCAGATGAACCCAATGGTTGTCAGGCAAAGAGTTTAAATGATTATAAAGCATAAAGAGCAAAGAGATTGAATGACTGAAAGGAGTAAATCACGTTTGATCATGCTATAATTTAAACCCCGCTTATCCTATAGATCTACCAATTAATTGCAGTACGATCGCTGGTCAACCAATTGATTAAGAGTATACAAAGGGTGCGCAATCTTAGTATGAGATGAAGAACAATAGAATAATACTATTCAAAACACAACTTTGAACCAAATAGAATTCGAATTAAATCTAAGACATAGCAAAAAGAGTTTATACTAATACAAGATCCACCACATCTCTAGTGGTGAATTTAGATGCCCATAATAATAGATAAAACCAAAGTCAACAAAGGGGAACGCATCCTGAAGAGTTAAGAGAAGAAGTGTCTCCAACTTAATCTTCAAGTGCAAATCGTACTCTAGAAGTCTAAACTACTAAAAGCTATAAACTATAACAAAGCTATTACAAAAGATTTCAAGAGATTAAGAGTTGAATAGAATGTCAAAGATATCTAAGAATGGTACAGAGGGCCTCTATAAATAGGAAAATATGAGAAAAGGGCCCAAACTTAGGTTTTCAGCGCCACCAGCACGGGCGTGCTCTTTAGTCATCATGGTCGTGCTCTTTATATGTCAGGCTGTGCTCAATTCTGCACGGGTGTACCAACTTCGTAGAATCAGCGTTATAGTGCACGGGCATCAGCACGGGCGTGCTCAACCTTTTGCACGGTCGTGCTCTTTATTTGTAAGGTCATGCTTGCTCCAATCAGGCCTTGCTTCATCTTGGCACGGGCATGCTGGTGTCTGGCACGACCGTGCTTCATCTTTAGGGGTTAGCTTTAAGTCATTCGTGTAAGGCTTTGTTGGGATAGTTGAGCTGAAGGGCTGGCACGAGCATGCTCATGTCTGGCACGGTCGTGCTCGAGCTCAAAACTTCATTATCTCCTTCATTTTTGCTCAAAAACCTTCATCTTTTATCATATGTTCATCAAACTATCTCTAAACGTTGATTCTATCAAAACTTAAGTAAAAGGGTGAAATATGATAATAATCATCATGAAATGCATCAAAATTTAACCCAATTACCCTCTATAAAATGCACAGAATTGAGGTTTATCAATACCTCCCCTATGGACTTTGCATTAGCCGATAAGAAGGTAAAATAAATGGCTTCTTGCTTGGAGAATTTAATCCCCAAAATAGTAGAGGCTGAAGCATGTAGAGAAGGAAGTTCATCTTCATGTAGTGGGAGACCAGTAATGGCAGCCACATCTAAAAGTGTAGGACTTGCCATACCGAATGTGAAGACAAACCCATTGATAGAAGTTGTCCAAAAACTCATAAAGCCATATATCAACTCTGTATTAAGGGGAATGTCCCGTTGAGAAAGCATACTGATGTCGTAAATTCCCCATGCCTTCTAGTCTTCACCCCTACTTTCTGAAACTCTGATCAGCCAATCAGAATAAGATTGCGTTTTACAGGGCCAAGCCTGAAAATCAAAAGGGCATCTCTGAATGGTAAACCAGTCGACTGCGATAGGGAGGACAAATGTGCTGGGGTAAAGGACATGGTCAAGAAAGAGTTTTCCCTCATTCACATTCAAAGTAGATGGCTTCACTGTGAAATAGTTTTCACTAATGCGAAAGAAAGTTGAAGCAGCATCAAGTGTTGGGATTTCAGATTCTGGAGAAGAGGTTTCATTATTAGAGGGAATAAGAGATGAAGATTCTGAGGAAGCAATCGCCACCATAAGAGTATTGGTTGTGTTAGGAGTCAGAACCAGACATGGTGATGACATCGTGATTGCAAGAAGAAGATTTAGAAGAGCTTTTTAGAATGTAGAATAACAATAAATCGACTAAGTAGGAATATCGGTTAAATTTATAGTGATAAAAGGAAGCACTGTCAATGGATAAAAGAGTCGTTACTAGTTGATAAGACTATTACGCTACTACCGGGTAATGATTGCGGAGCTCGAGAAAAAATGGTTACATCTCTCTATCCTCATTATTAGGCTTCAAATAGAGGATGTAAGGGGGCAAGTGTTATCTCCACAAAATTAATATTTGGCAACCGTTGGAAAAGTGATACCTGAGTTAAATTGTTAGCCGAAAACTTGAGGATAGGATGCTAGTCGAATGGAGATTTCTATGAATGAGCCTTTTTGAAACACAAGAAGGGGGGACTGAATTGTTTTTCTTACATTTTTAAAATTTTTTCGCAAGCAGGTATCTTTTCGCAAGAGATTGGACGCAAACTATGAAGTTTACTATTAAAATACACGCGCATTAAGAAAACTAGTTCAATCCTAAAGGGTTAGTTAAACAAACTAAGACAAAGATAAGGGAAAGAAGAGAAGCACAAAGATGTTATCCTGGTTAACTCTTCACCAAAGAGTTACGTCCAGTCCCCTTTACTTGAAAGCTTTTTCCACTATCACAAAAACCTTGTTACAAGTAATCAACACCTCTTCAGGCACTCTAAGTATTCTTTTACAAACAAGCCTCTTTAGGCTCAAGTATTCTTTTTCAAACAAGCCTCTTCCGGCTCAGCCAACTAAGGTTTTAAAAAGGTTTTGTTCAACTAAATCTCTATGTGTGAGGGTTTGAAACTTGAGTTCAGAACTCTAGATCTATTCTCTTCGCAGAGAGTGATATGAAAGTTTACAAGTAGAGTAAGCTTGTAAGCTTTTGATTTCTTTTGATTGCTAGCTTTTGCTCGTATGCTTGTGAATATTTCTGGTAACTTTGCATCTTCAAAATTGAAGGTATTTATAGCCTTTGAGACTTGAGCAATCTTCAGTCTTCAACGGATGGAAAAAGATGCATTCTAATTGTGCATTAAATGCATTATACCGTTGAGTCCGATAGCTTGTTAAAGGCTTCTGAAAAGCGGAGTAGACTATCAGGCTGATAGCTCAAAGTAGCACTGACATCTTTTCCTTGTACCCAAAATTTGCCTTTTGTCTTTCCTTTTGGAGATAGTCAATTTTTTGTGTCAGGAACAGACTGGCTTCTATGAATTCGATGGTACTATGATTACAAAGAATGTTTGTCTAAAGGATATTACCCTTTTACATATTGGACAAAAATTTAAACTAAACATTTGTATAAGTTCGCGCTATATGGAGTCCAGATATTTAAATTTCAATGGACTGTTATTTTGGACTATGAGAAGAAACTTTTATAAGCATAAGTCTTTGGACTCATATAAGTAAAAAGAAAGACATGCTTCTTTAGACTAGTGTGGACTTAGTCCAAGAGCAATTTTCAGTGAACGTAGGACAGATGGTTTGGACGAGTGAATGATAAGTCTTCGGACTTAGACGAATCTGCACACTCATATAAACATGTTAGTCCAAACAAATCTTTTTTCATTCATGATTAGTCTTTTGGTAATATCAAAACCTTACGGGATTTATGGACCATAACCACTTTGGTTCCAACAATTTCCCCCTGTTTGATGATGACAAAACATACTAATTTGATTTGAACAAAGTTATCTTAGAGAGCCGAACGGCTCCCCCTAAGAAGAGGACTTCTATCAAATATAGCATATGAAAGATAGAAAACTATAGTCCAGCTAAGGTAGGCATAAGACTTAAGCAAATGTATATGCAATCAGATATCAAGAAATGGAAGCAGACATGTATAAATCAATCAAAGTATATTCCCTTTTCTCCCCCTTTTTGTCATCAGACAAAAGTAAGGATTAACTATCATTGTCAGTAACAACAAAACGATTTATAAATAAAAAGATTTAAGAAGGAGGAAGAGGAGGTTTAGGAATGAAGGACTAAAACATAGCAGCTATTTGTTGAAGTAGCACCACATTATCGGCTTGAATTAACTGTTGGACGAACTCTTGAACCTCAGGGGGAACAACAGAAACTGAGCTTTCAGCAGTGGCCTTGGTTGCCCTAGGGTTCTATGGATCAGGAATCACGCTCAGAGCATTGGACGATGAGGGATCAACTGGATGGACAACCGAGATAGGATGAGGCTAAGTACTAGGGTGCACAGAGACATTTTGCTCAGACTCTTCTACTTCCTCTTGCATGGTAGCCGGGTTAACCTCTTCAAGCTTTGGAGTAGGTTCAGGAGCAGTTTCCTGAACGGGTGGTTCAATCCCAGGAGTGTCATCGTCTTCCTCGATGTCTATAGGGTACAAAAGAATCCCAAAGATGTCATCACCCAAAATCATGAATGTGGCATCTGAGATCTTGTACTTCCCATGGACGGTAGGAGTTTCTGATTTCTCCTCTTTAATCAAACAAAAGGATGATGCTTCAACTGTACACCTCCATATGGTGCTTTCCCATACAATTCAAGCATCACTGTCTCCATTCTGACAAACAAGTTGCTCCAAGCAAAATGGGAGGACCTCTCCATCGTCTTGTGGCCTTTTCCAAAACATAGGATCGAAGGAGAAACGATGTGGCTTCTCTTCCTTGGACCATCGTTTCCGAGCGTCCTTGTCATTATTCATATCCGGCATAGGAATTCTTGGACATACTCTGGGAGGAACCACTCCAACTAAAGCATATGCCTTTAGCTTCCAAAACCTCTTGGAAAGATTGTGAATAATATTTACTTCCTGAGGCATCTCACATTCCTTTCTGATGACATTATAAGGGATGAGGTACCTGGTATCTGAATATTCCTTCCAATCAGAAGGATGGCTGGGAATGAACTTCACATCTCTTTCTAGAATTGATTTAACTAGACCGTAGGTTCTTGACCTTTTCTGCTCAATGGTTTCCCATTTTCTCTTTTGCTCATGGGGAGGAATGATGTGATGAGCCACGTTGTAGTGGCACCATTGAAACTTTTTGTCCATGATGAGGTTTGGGTAGATATTTCTCAGAGGGAACCTCTTTTGGTCCAAATCGACAAAAAGTGGTTCATTGTAGTTAAAGCTCTTACTAGGAAGGGGGTATTGGACTGTTGATAAGGGTAAGGTATGTAGCCAAGAAGGGTTGGTAAAGATTTGGGTACATATTCGTATTCTGGAAAGGGATAAGGTGGTCGGACGGGAATGGTGGTTGTATTAATGTGATCAAGGGACAGGACATGCCATTTACATTTCATACTCGGATAGAGGTTTGCTGTTTTCTATGACGGCGGTAGGGTCAATGTGTGGGAAGGTTTGTTTTTTGTATCTGGGGTTTGGATAGGGTGCACCATAGGGTTTGAAGGAATGATCTTCCCAAGGTGTGAACCAGTCTTCAGGTTCAGATGGTGAGGGTGATGAAGGTATTTGTGGTGAGGGGATAGTTTGTGGTGAAGTAGGGGGTGAGAGGCCCAGTGATTGCCTAATTTTTCTACTTACCCTTGCAACCGCATCGAGTTGACTCACAGTAGGAACCAAAACAGAATCACCAGGAGGTAAGGGATCTGAGTTACCTCCAGGAGCAGAATATTTGGACCTAGTGGACCTTGGCCTTCTCAGAGGTGGCTTAAACCGTGGTTCATCAGATTTGCCCTTGATTACCTTGGCAATAAGTTCATCATCATCTTCTTCTTCTTATTGGACCGATTGAAGAATCAGTCTTCTTTTTCTCTTCTTCTGAACTGAGGGAGCAGATGGACGAGCAAAGACTTGCACATCTGTTGGATGAACAACTTGTTCACCTGAGACAACTTGATCAGACGCTTCTTCAGCATCTTGTGTCTGATTCTTTTGGTCGCCTTTTCCCTTTTCTTGGACTTTTCAATGCAATCCAAGTTCATTTACATCAAGCTCTGTTTTCCAAAATCATGTTGAATCAGGCATTCAATCCCGTGTACACCGAAGTACTTGATCTTCTGTTCAGGTATAAAAGTTAGCAAGCTTTCATGCACCTGATGTTGTTCAAAAATCTTTGAAAGCAAAGCAGCATTGGGTATAGCTGTGTTCTTGCCAGACCCTTGAATGTTTGTTTTGAAGTTGGAGAACAACAAGTGAGGCAGATTCACTTGTCTTTCCAGCAAAACGAAGGTTTTTCAGAAAGAGAGAAAGGTTATAGGCGAAAACCATTCGTATTTTCAAATAAGAATTTTCAAGGAAAAGAAAAGAAAGGAGGTGAGGCGACGTGCGCGTTAAATGTCTGACACACGTTCCAGTTTTGAAAGCGTAAAAAATAGTTTTGTAATTATGAAAAACGAAACTTACTCAGTTAAGGAATGTGAAATAAATCTTTCTTTCAACAAAGATTTAGTTCATTTAATGTATTGGACAAGCCAAATAACACACAATTATTGGACTCACATATATTACGCCATGACAAATATTGGACGCATGCATCGGACTCATAATTAATTGATGAAATGCATGTGCAAATGTTTTCTTATGTATGTGAATCTATCTTCAGCTAGAGGTTTGGTGAAGATATCTGCCCATTAGTGGTAAGTATCAACAAATTGAATATTAATTATTCCTTTTTGAACATAATCTCTAATGAAATGATGCTTGATTTGTATATGCTTTGCTCTAGAATGCAGAATGGGATTCTTTGATAAATTAATAGTAGCAGTATTATCACACATTATTGGAATATTACTTAGAAATATGTTGTAGTCTTTCAACCGATGTTTAATCCATAGAAGTTGCGAGCAGCAGCAATGTACTCAACTTCAGCAGTTGATAAAGCAATTATGCTTTGCCTTTTGCTTGACCACAAGACTAAGTTAGCTTTAATGAAGTGACAACCCCCACTGGTGCTCTTTCTTTCTATTCTGTCTCCAATATAGTCAGCATCACATAATCCAACTAATCTGTATTCATCAAAATTCTTATAAAACAGACCCATATTAGTAGAACCTTTAAGGTATCTAAAGATTCGTTTAACTGCTGAGAGATGAGACTCTCTGGGATTATATTGAAATCGACTACATAAACAAACACTGAACATGCTATCGGGTCTGGACGCAGTTAGATATAAAAGGGAACCAATCATACCTCTATATACCTTTCGGTTTACCTTTTTGTCTTTATCATATTTGTTTAGTACGGATGTTGGATGCAATGGAGTATTCATTGGTTTGCAATCATCCAATTTGAAGCATTTCAGAAGCTCCTTTGTCTACTTCATCTGATGAATGTGCACTTTGTCTGATGTTTGTTTGACTTGCAGTCCGAGGAAGAATCTTAGTTATCCCATCATACTCATTTCAAATTCTTTCTGCATAAGCTTAGAAAACTCATAGCAAAGATATTCATCAGTTGCACCAAATATTATATCATCAACATAAATTTGAGCAACAATAAAATCCTTTTTATTAGTTTTTCTGAAAAGAGTTGTATCCACTTTTCCTCTTGAGAATCCATTCTCCATTAGGAAGGTGCTGAGTCTCTCATACCAAGCTCTAGGAGCTTGTTTAAGTCCGTATAGATGGTTTTGATCTTCAAAACCTAGTGGTTGTACAATATAAGCTTCTTCATTTATAAAGCCAGTTAGAAAATACATCCATTTGATAAAGCATGATGTTATGATGTGCAACATATGAAAGTAAAATGTGTATGGCTTCTAATCTAGCTACAGGGGCAAAATTTTCAGTATAATCGATACCTTCCTCTTTTGAGTAGCCTTGAGCAACTAACATTGCTTTATTCCTTTCTACTTTGGCAACCTCGTCCAGCTTGTTTTTGTAAACCCATTTGGTTCCAATGATAGACTTATCCTTTGGCAGAGGAACCAGCGTCCAAACGTCACTTCGTTGAAACTGGTTAAGATCCTTTTGCATCGCGAGGATCCAACATTCATCCATTAAGGCTTCGTCTACTGACTTTGGTTCCAATTCAGAGATGAAGGCTGAACCAGCTTGATCTTTGAAGGTCGACCTTGCCTGGACTCTATCATTTGGTTTGCCAATGATTTGATCCTCAGGATGATAGGTTCTGAATTGCCAGGAACGTGGTGTATTAGCAACTTGATGAGACGTTGATGTGTCTGATGCATTTTGAGTTGCGTTTGATGCTCCATCTTCTTTGATCATTGGACGATCTTCTACGTCATTTAGATTCATATTTGCAAAAGATTCATCGAGTTCTGATAATCTCATATCAGGCTGTTTGTCATTAAACTTAACATGGATGGATTCTTCCACAACTAAAGTCCTAAAGTTATACACTCTAAAAGCTTTGGACGTTTCCGAATATCCTAACAGTATTCCATTATCTACTTTGGCATCAAACTTACCAAGTTAATCCTTAGTATTTAAAATGAAACATTGACATCCGAAGGGGTGGAAATAAGAAATGTTGGGTTTACGTCCTTTCCACAATTCATAAGGAGTCTTATTCAAGATATGTCTTATGTATATTCTGTTCTGAATGTAGCAGGCAGTGTTTACAGCTTCAGCCCAGAAGTGTCTAGAAATAGAATTATCACTGAGCATAGCTCTTGCCATCTCTTGAAGAGATCGGTTCTTTCTCTCAACAACACCATTTTGTTATGGTGTTCTAGGGGCAGAGAAATTGTGAGGAATACCACTGTCATCACAGAACCTTTCGAAAAGCTCATTTTCAAATTCGCCTACATGATCACTTCTGATTGAGCTAATACACATGCCCCTTTCATTCTGTACAAGTTTGCAGAATATAGTAAAGACCATGAAGGACTCATCCTTGTGGGCAAGGAACTTAACCCATGTCCATCTAGTATAGTCATCTACTATGACAAGGCCATATTTCTTACCACTGACGGACACAGTTCTTGTTGGACCAAACAAATCAAGGTGTAGTAGCTCTAGTGGCTTTGAAGTACTATCAATGTTCTTGGACTCAAAAGAGTTCTTAACTTGTTTTCCTTTCTGGTACGCGTCAAAGAGAGCGTCCGATCTCTAAAAAATCTTTGGTAGACCTCTTACGAGGTTATGCTTATTCAGTCTTGAGATTAATCTCAGACTGGTATGACCAAGTCTTTTATGCCAGATCCATCGCTCTTCTTCAACAAACGCTAAGCAGGACACACTCTGATTTGAGACTTCCCCCAAGTTAATCTTGTAAAGATTATTTTGTCTCTTGGCAGTGAATAAGATGGACCCATCAGGGTTCTTGACTATACACTCACCTTTATTGAAGGAAACATCAGACCCACTGTCACATAATTGACTTATGCTATGTAAGTTGTGTTTTAATCCTTCAACTAAAAGAACATTATCAATAGAACGAAAAGGGTGCTTACCAATTTTGCCAATTCCAACTATTCTTCCTTTTAGGTTACCTCCGAAGGTAACCCATCCCCCAGTCTTATTTCGGAGGTCTTGGAACATAGACTTTTCTCCCATCATTTGACGTGAGCATCCACTGTCCAAGTACCAGAACTGGGGTTTCCTTTCTGTTGCTAAGCAAATCTACAACAGGTATGATCATATTTTTAGGTACCCAAATAGACTTGGGTCCTTTCTTGTTAGTCTGTGACTTTCATCTATGCATAAAATTTCTCTTTCTATGTATGCACTTGGATGAAGTATGACTAGATTTGCCACATATATTGCAATAGACATGAGATGAATGAGATTTAGTTTCAGTAGAATGTTTCTTAATCTTAGAAACCTTGTGATAAGATGTGACTTTTGATACTTTATGAGAGACTTCTTGTTTCTCATTGTCATAGCCTAGGCCTAAATTGTCATGAGGTGATCTAGTGTACCTCAGTATCAGATTTAGATTTTCTGATCCTCCAACCAACTTAGATATGCTCTTAGTTAGGTCAGTTACTTCTTGTTGAAGTCTAACAATTTCACAAGGTGTATTGGACTCAGAAGAGAGTTTATCTGTCAGGCAGACATTATTAGCTTTCAGCTTATTATTTTCTTAAATAAGCTCTTTATTTTGATTCCAAGTATTTTCATATTCTCTGCTCATTTTAGAAAACTTCTTTTTAAGCAGTATATATTAATGATGCAGTAAAGAAGAATCATTAAGAAGCTCATCATAAGCTTCCTGTAAAGAGTTAGAATTAGATACGTCATCTTCGTCCGATTCATCGTTCGAAGCATCATTTGCCATAAGGCAGAGGTTGGACGTAGGAGGATTCCTTGGTCCAAAGAGAGTATCCAAGGTTGCCAGCTTCTCCTTTGCCGTCTGGAACTGCCACACCATTTCCAATCTTGGTCGATCCAAGGCATTCATGAGACACCAGTTGGCACGAGCATTCAATGAGTACCTTCTAATATCTTCGTTCGTCCAGTCAGCTTCGGGCTTAGACACTGTTGAGCCGTCTTCAAGAGTTATTATTGGACGATGATCACCATTAATGAATACATTCCATAACTCAAAGTTTTGAGCTTGGATGTATATTTGAAACACGAATCTCCAATAAGGATAATCAGTTCCATTGAAAATGAGTGGAACATTCCAACATCTTTCAGAAGTGACTTCATGAGTTCTTTCTTCGGGAACAACGAGTTGTTCATTGTACAAAGAGTCTTCATTTTGAGCATTTGACCAAAAACAGAGGTTAGCTTCCTCATTTCCTTCTTCTTCTTCCTCAGAGGAATCAAAGTCTTCCTAAGTGGCCATAAAGTTCTTCTTCTTCTTTTTGAAGAGCTTCTTCTTGTCCTTTAGCATAGGACAGTAAGCTTTGAAGTGGCCTGTTTTGTTGCACTCAAAACAGACCATCTGACTTTTGTCTTTGGATTCAGCATTGTCCTTGAAGTTTTTCTTCTGGATTGACCTTCTTTTCAAGCCATTTTTATTTCTCCACATGTTTTGAATTTTCCTGGAGATGAAGGATAGTTCATCATCGTCTAATGCTTCATTATTAGTTTGATCGGCATCCTCGCTTGACTTATCATCTTTTAAAGCCTTTGAGCTATTGGACTTTTTAGCTTTTAAGGCAATCTCTTTGTTTTTCTTTCCAGGATTGTCAAGATTGAGCTCTTGCTCGTGAACTTGTAGCATACCCACTTGATCATCCAAGGTCAAAGTAGATAGATCTTTGGCCTGGGTGATAGCAATGATAAGTGGTCTTCACTCCTTAGGCAAGCTCCTAAGAATTTTAGTGACATTCTCCTTGGTAGTGTAGATTTTCCCAAGGGACTTCAGGTTGTTGATGATCGTTTGAAAATGACCCATCATGTTTAGGATGGACTCTCCTTCAACCATAGTGAACATCATATATTGGCCAAACAACATTATGATTTTTCAATCTTTCACCTTGGTTGTACCTTCATAAAGGTTTGACAAGGTATCCTAGATTTGTTTAGTTGATTCACATGCGTGAATTTTTTGAAATTCGTCTGGAATTAGAGAGCACATCAAAGCATATCTAGCTTTGTGATTTTGTTCCATTTTGGCTCTCTCAGTCTCAGTCCAATCTTCTTCAGCTTTTTCTGTACCATCAGCATTGAGGCACACATATGGACCATTCATGATTCTGGTCCAGAGAGCAGAGTTTGTACTTAAGATGAAAACTTTGAACCTCTCCTTCCAGTACAAGTAGTGAGTTCCGTTGAAAAACGGAGGTCTGGTCATGGAAGTGCCTTCCCTAACTGGTTAACTCTCGCATGGCATGCCTTGACCTATAATATCTGTTGTAGGATCTTTCCTCTTACACGGCTAAGTGCTTAACCCAGAGGCTGAGCTCTAATACCAATTGAAGGAACCTGTTTGAAACACAAGACGGGCGGTTGAATTGTGTTTCTTACGTTTTTAAAACTTTTTCGCAAGCAGATATCTTTTCGCAAGAGATTGGACGCAAACTATGAAGTTTACTATTACAAGACACGCAAGTTAAGAAAACCAGCTCAATCCTAAAGGGTTAGTTAAACAAACTAAGACAAAGATAAGGGAAAGAAGGGATGCACAAAGATGTTATCCTAGTTCACTCTTCACCAAAGAGCTATGTTCAGTCCCCTCTACTTGAGAGATTTTTCCACTATAACAAAAACCTTGTTACAAGTATTCAACATCTCTTCAAGCACTCTAAGTATTCGTTTACAAACAAGCCTCTTCAGGCTCAAGTATTCTTTTTCATACAAGCCTCTTCAGGTTCAACCAATTAAGGTTTTAAAATGATTTTGTTAACCTAACTCACTATGTGTGAGGGTTTGAAACTTGAGTTCAGAACTCTAGATTTATACTCTTCACAGAGAGTGAAATGAAAGTTTAAGAACAGAGTAAGCTTGTAAGCTTTTGATTTCTTTTGATTGCTAGCTTTTGCTTGTATGCTTGTGAATATTTCCGGTAACTTTGCATCTTCAAAGTTGAAGGTATTTATAGCCTTTGAGACTTGAGCAATCTTCAGTCTTCAAGGGATAGAAAAAGATCCGTTCTGATTGTGCATTAAATGCATTATCCCGTTGAGTCTGATAGCTTGTTGAAGGCTTTTGAAAAGCGGAGTAGACTATCAGGCTGATAGCTCAAAGTAGCAGTGGCATCTTTTCCTTGCACCCGAAAGTTGCCTTTTGTCTTTTCTTTTGGAGATAGTCAATTCTTTGTGTCAGGAACAGACTGGCTTCTATGAATTCGATGGTACTAAGATTACAAAAAATGTTTGTCTAAAGGATATTACCCTTTTACATATTGGACAAAAATTTAAACTAACATTTGTAGAAGTTCGCGCTATATGGAGTCCAGATATTTAAATTTCATTGGACTGTTATTTTGGACTATGAGAAAAGAAACTTTTATAAGCATGAGTCTTTGGACTCAGATAAGTAAAAAGAAAGACAGGCTTCTTTAGTCCAGTGTGGACTTAGTCCAAGAGCAGTTTTCAGCGAACGTAGGACAGACTATTTGGACGAGTGAATGATCGATAAGTCTTTGGACTTAGACCGATCTGCACACTCAGATAAACATGTTAGTCCAAAACAAATCTTTGTTCATTCAAGATTAGTCTTTGGTTAACATCAAAACCTTACGGGATTTATGAACCATAACCAGTTTGGTTCCAACATTCTATGGGCAGCCGATTGGTGAATTAAATTGTTAACGCATCGGTTAATAATTTACTAAGTTGAAGTTGTTATGCCCAAACTTGTAAAGTTATAATGAAGTATTAATGACAGCCAAAGATGAAAGATAATTGAAGAAAAGTAGTTTTTGGATAGTTAGATTACTCAGGATTGTTTGCTCCTGAATAATGGAATGAAGATAAAAAGCAGTTGCTGAATCAAATTACCCAGGTGATATCATTTTTTAAGATAGAAGTAGAACGTGCAGAAACAATTGATAACATGAAGATGCGCCTGAAATATCATAATTTCTTGTTGAACGTGGGTAGCCGTTAGCTGGTAGTCCAGTTATTGGGTCATTTTTATCAGCCATTATGCACACGACGCTAGAATTTAGGACTTAGTGGCCAATAGAGGTGGCTTTAGTTTAGTTTACAATTTTTGTCTATAAATATGAGTTGTATATATGAGTTTTAGACACACGAATCAATCCAATACAACTTATTTTTCTTTACATTTATCTTCTCGTTTTACTTTCCAACAAACTTAGTTTTCATTCTCACTTTCTCACACTAGACACTCTTTGGAGTAGTCTAGGAACCCGCAAGTTAAGAAACATAATCCCTTTCTTATTGCTTTCAACTAATAAGGGAATTACCTGTAACGGATTTAGTTGAAACTAAGGCTAGCACCCAAATATCCGATAACAGTCTCTTTTTGACAATTTTTTCACTTATAATTTGATTTTGTCAAGGGAGGTGGTCATGGAATTTTATCATTGCATGGTAATTGAGAATGAGAAGGTTGCTACAATCATTTGATCATTTCTTGAATCCTTTGCTTCACATGATTCTCGCTGACAGAGTGGTGATATCGTCATCTTGTCTTCAGTTGGGTGTTGATTCTATGATTTTATAGTTGCCTTCTTCAGGTTGATGGGTTGTCTTTAGGTTGGACTTGGGCATGCATGTTTTGAGCTTTTTCCCTTTACTGTGGTCAATTCTTTCTAATCCATTCTGCATTCTAGTCGTGTGTAGTGTGCAACAAGGGCGGTGAACTTTCATGAGTGTGATTTTAAAGCACTGTGCAAGATGTTTGAATTGGAATTTTAATCCACTGTTTTATTCTTTGCATTTTATACTTGCTAATTCTTTCAAACATTGATAATGGGGTTTGGTGTTGGCCGGATAAAGTGGATTCAGTTGTGTTCCAATTAGAAGAAATATTGATTCTGGTTTGAGGAAATTACATATAATTGCGTGCCCTAAGTTTGCCTCAGGTTATGGTTTCGATTGCTTCATTCACGCTGCCATGAAGTATTCTCCTAGTTAGGTAATTAGATGGTTACTTGCTCACATGTTTAGATGGGGCTAGAAGTTATCAATAGGTTCATTTAAGTTTTCCTTGTTTATTTCAAAAAAAAAAAAAAAATAATGAACTATTTCTTTTCTTGGTTTTGTTGGCTTATTTTAAAAAATAATAAATAAATAAAAGTTGATAGATGTGTTTTAGTTTTTTTTCTTTGTAATTTGTTTCACGGGGTAAAATAAATATTTTTCAAAGTTATTAAAAAAGGATCTGCACAATTAATTTGGGTACCTGTTTTCTTTAACAGATGTATTAGGGATGCCATGGGGTTAAGTCTCCATCATTTTCTATGCGCAATCGGCTTCTGATCTCAGTTTTGGTTTCAAAGATTATTTTTAAAGGTTTTCCATTTTTTTTTCTAAATTAAATAAAATTGGTGGCGACTTCTTAGAATTTGGGTTTGGGCCTAACTCAACCCTTAAAGCTAGCTCAAGAGGTGAGAATTGCCTCAAGTTTTATAAGGTCTTATTAGGCTCTATCTCTAACCAATGTGGTATTTGGGTTTTTTCCAATACATCCCCTCACGTCCAGCACTATTGGGCTTGATGCATAAATAATATGGTAGGTGGCCCTTTAGCAGATCTAGGATAGGCTCTGATACCATCATAGAATTTGGGTTTGAGTCTAACTCCACTCTAAAAGCTAGCTCATAGAGACAGGTTTGTTCAAGTATTATAAATGGCTCTTTGCTCATATTACCAACCAATGTGGTTGCTCTTTTGGGGTTGAGTTAGATCCAAAATCTAATATGGAATCAGAGTACATAGGTCCACTGACTTCACAAAAAAAACTTAAAAATAATAATAATAAAAAAAAGGCCCAAGTAAAAAAAAAATTATCAAACATGTGACCTCTGAGACTCAAGAAAAAAAAAAAGGCACAAGCCCAGATAATAAAATGAACAATGGCCTACCTGTGGCCTCTAAGACTCAAGAAAAAAAAAAAAGGCATAGGCCCAAGCAATAAAATGAATGACGACCTGAGGCCTTTGAGGCTAAAAAAAAAAAAAAGTTGAAGTACAAGCACAGGCTGAAGAAAAAACAATAAATAAGTCACAACTGGGCCAAACCAGTTGGACTTGAGGGCCGTGTTGAAGAATAAGGAAGTCCCACATTGGTTGGTAATATGAGCAAAGAGTCATTTATAATACTTGGACAAATCTCCCTCTATGAGCAAGCTTTTGGGGTTAAGTTATGCCCAAACCCAAATTCTAAGACGACTCTACATGTTTTTTCTAAACCTTGTTTTTTTCGTCGTTTCCTTCGCGATTTCAGTCTTGATAGTGCCAGTGTGGGATAAGCCTGAGTCTTTAAATGTTCAGAGGCCACTTTGCCAGCCACCGCGGGCTAGGCCATCTAGGCCCTCCTCTTCTTCTTATGCAGATCCATCTGATGATCCATATGTGCGGTTCTCTTATTCCTTGGATACCATCTTATCAAACCAGGAGCGCATGATGGAGGAGCAGACCCAACAGAGGGCCATGATTCAGCAGCTCTACGACTGGCATCTGGGCCTTCACCATCCTCCACTGCAGGGAGTTGTTCCATTTTTTCTCCCCCTCCGACTTGATTATTTACATTGGGGACAATGTAACTTTTTAAGCTTGGGGTGGGGTATTTATTTGCATTTTGCATATTTACTACATGTTGCATTGCATATAGTACTTTTAGGGTGCATTTTGTTTCAAATATTTGCATGATCATAACATTATATTGTCCCTTGTCTTGAGTTTGCATCTTCTTGTATGACCTCTGTGCCATTTTGATTGAGATAGTGAATTCTAGAACCCAATGTTTTATTCTTGTGATAGGCAAAATTGTTAGAGATGATCTTTTGGTGGTTGATGATTAGCATAAGGTTCTTTGAGTTTGTGTTTTTAATTAATTTTGAACTTCTAAATGTGAGATTATTGAGCCTTAAGGGGTATGTGCTATAATTTGCCCCATTTTTTGTGTTGAGTGATGATTCCTCATTGATTGTGTTATCTAGAACTTGACTTTAAACCATTTTGAGGCTTTTATTTTTTTGAAACACATTTGAAAATGATTGAGACAATAGGTATTTTTTTCTGGCCTTCTAAGTGTTGATTGCATTCTACCCCCTTAGTAGCCCAAATTCGAGCCTATAAATGAAATGCTTTTCTTGGTACCTTGTTTTTTTATAAATGAGTCATGGTATGGTGCCTTTTAGAGTATTGGAATAGGGTAATGAGGTAGTTGGAAAAAGTAAAAAAAAAAAATTATGAAAAGAAAAAAAAAAATTTCTCTTGAGCTAATTGTACTCTTCTCCTAGTTGTTTGAAAAGAACAACAGTAAAGAAAAGAAAGAAATAAAAATAAAAAATGGAGAAGAGAATGAGAAAAAGAATAGAGAAAAGAGGAAAGAAAGGTGGAAAATAATTTTAGAAAAGCCCATCGGGTATTTTAGAAGGTTGTCATACATGTTTGACATTTTGCGTAGCCTTTTAGAAATTTCTCTTCCTTGTTTTTCCTACCTAATGATTGATTCCTATGACCACATTACAACCCAATAAAATACCTCTTGATTCTTGTGTGTTTTCAATAACGAAGTAGAGATTTTGGTTGATAGACAAGCTTATGGTAGGATGCTTTCTTTGAGGAAGTTGAGTGTATTGTCCATGTACACTTAAACACTTGAGTGAGGCTAGGAGAGTGCCCCCTAATTAGTGAGAGACATGAAGATAGGGAACTGAAACTACTAATTGGACTTGAATTTGATCATCTCTTGGTTATTTTCATTGCACATGCTTTTTGCTTGGATTGGTTATTTCTCGGGTTCCTGGTTCACTATCAATGTTTTGATTGATTATCTTTGTCTGGCCTTAGTGATCACCTGAGGACAAGCAAAATCTTAAGCTTGGGGTAGTTTGATGAGTGTGATTACACATCATATTTCATTGTTATTTTGCATGCATTTTCATGTTAATTGAGGCATTTTGTTAGTATTTTGTTAGCTTTTCTTTTGGAATGGATTACTACGATGTTTTTGGTGTGTTTGTGTAGATTTTATTGATAAAGAGATTGCAAAGATCTTATATGGAGCTTGCACGGAGATTGGAGTTTGAAAGCAGAGAACAGAGTCCATCACGACCTGGGCGTGAAACCCATCACGGTCGTCACGTACAAATATTGAAGTAAAAGCAGCCTGAATCATGAAGGAGATTACGGCCTGGGCGAGACAGCCATCACAGTTGTGATCAGTATATGAAGAAATTAAAGCTGGCAAGTCAAAAACGGTCACGGCCTAGCCGTGATGGCATTCACAGCCGTGACTTGGAAGAATTAATCAGAACACAAAGGAGCAGAAGCGGTCACGGCCTGATCGTGAATTATATCACGGCCGTGACGCGCAATTTTCAGATTTTTAATTTAAATTCTGATTTGAATTGTATTCGGCTTTGATCCAAAGTTGACCTAAACTATAAATAGGATCCTTAGGCTCGAAATTGAAGATCTTACACATTGCTTTTAGTGGTTTTTGTAACAACCCCAAATCTGTATCTGTCGTTTTTTTGTCTTTTAGTGAATCTGGTGTGAATAAATTGTCTGATAACCCTAATTCGGTTAAAGTAAATTAATAACTGAAAGATGATGAGCAGGATTCATTTAGGAATCTGAAACTCATATTAAAAATCATAAAACACCGTTTGAGTTATATCTGTGTTTTGATCACAAAATCGTAAAAATATTATTATTTTAATCGGGTCTATGAGGTTTCCGGAATTGTGCTTGTAACATCCTGTTTTCTTGAATAAGGTTTAAGACCTAATTTAAGTATGTTTGAAGTTTGGATAAAGTTCCTTGTGGCTTGAGGAAGCTATGGTCCAAACTTGAGACAATTTCACCTTGGAACTAGCTCAGAAAGTGCAAAAACATGGAATAACGGGTCCAAAACGCGAAGTAATGCTAATCAAGAAATTAATTAATTAATTAATAGAGGGTTATAATATTAAAATTTGATGGGCAATTGAGTACAATAGGCTTTATGGGATGGCCTAAAAATATTATAGAGAATATTCCGGCAGTGGGTTACGCGAGTAAATGCGAAAGACAACACTTGGGCGTGCTAATGGGCAACATGAGACGACACATGTCGTGATTAAGGTGGGGAGGTGGACACCTAATACTTTAACTAATCTAGTTTAAGGACACCTAAGCACTAACTCACCTAAAATTTGGCACCTAATAAACTTCTAACACCTAATGTTAAGTCTAAACCACTTAAACACCTAAAGTCCATTATTTTCTACGTGCAAGCAAGTGGAATAAAGTTCATCTTCTTCAGGTATCTAAGGAATAGCGTGAGAATAAGAACGAAAAGAGAAGACCACCAGTGTTGCACTTGGAAGTTTGGTTGAAGTTGTTTCGGTTATCGAATTTTTAAACCGATCGCGTATTCGGGTTCGTAGCTTCGCCGCCTTCGTACTACTACCTTTGCATGTGAGTATCGTCAACAAAATTCGGTGTCGACATTTGCCTTGTTTTAGTCAGTCAATTCCATTTCTTCCTCATTCTCCTTCCCGTTATCGTTTTCGGTGCATTTTAGGCTTTTACGGGTTTTTCTACCAAAGCAATCGACCGGGAATCGACTGCGGACTCGGAGGCAAATCTGACTTTGCGGGATAGCTACTAAAACTTGAGTTGCTACTGTGTTAGTGTCGTTTTAATTTAAGTTGCTTCGTAGTTTTGATCCCTAAATTGGTTCACTTGTCGATTCTGAATTTCTGGCTGTTTTTGGACCCTGTGCGTGTGCTCGGGGCTATTTTTGGAACAATTCACATGTCGGGGGTGCCAATATCGGATTCGAGGTCATTGTTGGAGAGCGTGCCGAGGTTTGTGCCGGTAGCGCAGACGTGTTCGGCAACTATACGGGAAAGTGTGCACTGTCAGGTGAGGAGGAAGAAACCACAAATATCTAAGAAAAGCATGCGTAGGATATAACTGGTAACATGTGTAGGACCCCTCAAACCCTACTAGTGGTTGAGTAACCGAAAATACCTAACTCACATTGGGGACTACTGGATTGTGGTACCAATGTAATTTTAGGCATTGTAGGTTTATCGCCGTTAGGTTGATCTATGATATTTGTTTATTGGAGATGTATGTCTACCTGCTGTGATTGAATACATGATTAAACGGTGTCGTATGTGATAATATGCTATGTGATATACTATGCTATGTTTATCGTGATAACATGTGTAGTTTTTATTTTAGTATGCCTGAGATAACGAGACACTTAATTCTATGTGCTATTAATATGATTGTGATTGTTCTGATCTTGGTTGGAATTTGGAGACGGTTGGTGTGACGTTAGAAGTACGGAATGGTTATGGTACCCCGCTTGTAGTACAAGCAAGTTGATCTAAGTTGAAGGTGGCTCTCATAGTTGGAGAGTGACATTCTCGCAGTCGGAGGATGTGGACCTTGAGACATTGGTAAAGTTGTTGTAAGGACGTTGTTGAGGTGATGGATGCATAATCATAGCATTTGAATTTTGTGGTGAAAAGCCGTGTGCAAAACTGCAACAGCAGTTTGAGTGGATGTCACACGAGGTTGGTGTTCGAGGTGGACACTCCGGGGCGACCAAGACGACTGAAATCACAGTTGGAAGGATGCAGGTGCTTTCTCGCAGTTGGAGAACTTCTTGGGTCTTCTCAAAGTTGGAGGGGCTCGTGGAGGCAGTGCTCCTCACAGTTGGAGGAACCACGGTTGCACTGTCTTGGAAACTCAAGATGCAGTTACCTGAACGTCGGACTCGAAGTCCTCATAGTTGGAGCCAACATTCTTGTTTTGGTGAACAGCCACCCTCACAGTTGGAGATTGGCTTGTCATTCCTTGTAGTTGGAGGTTGAATATTGTATTCCCATGGCTAAGAGTGCACGTTGTAGAATTGGCCAATCATGTAGACTCAATTGTGCATGTAGAATAGGCGGTGATCCCTAGTTGTGATAATTTGGAGGTTGACTATTGTGGGGATCCCGAGGGATGTTTGTGCTTGTTAGTTATGTGTGTTGACATGTTATTTTCCATGTGTTTTCCCTATGCATTATAGTTGTAGAGTTTCTTACCTCTCGTACATGTTTTCCCTGTTTTCTATATATGTGTTGTTTGGGTCGTAATCCAAAGACGGAGGTGCTGGTGGATTGACGAGAGTGCTGCAGTTGGTGATGCTGAATTGATGTGGGACCTACCTTCCGCAACAAGGTTGACAGTGGTACTTCTCGAGTAGAGAAGGAGACCTCGGAGGTATCCTTAAATCTTCCGTAGTGTTTGAACCACAGCCAATGGAGCGTCTTTTTGTGTATATTGTTTTGATGCCATGGCTTCCAGGTGGAGCTTTGATGTAAAGTTTTTAAGTTGTTATAATTGCTTATATGTTTTAAGTTTAAAATAAGCTTTTTCAAGTTATGTTTTTGGTATCAGATCTAGTAAAGCTATGTTTTGGGAGCATCACATTAGGTGGTATCAGAGCAGTTCGGTACTATCCGGACTGTGAGGTTGTGGTGTTGTTACTGGCCGTGTCTAGTTGAATCCGCATAAGATATTGACTATGTTTAGAAGTTGGGTAAAGTGTCTGATTCGTAAGTTGTCTATTGTTTCTAGGTAGAGAAGCAATGATAACTGTCTCGGCTATTCATAAGATCTGTATTTACATGTTGACTATGTTGTTCATCTTATGAATATGAGTTAACGATTGCTTTTACCAGGAATGGATGGTTTCAAGGACTCGCAGTGAAGGAAGTGATAGGGATGAGGATGCTGGTGCTGAGATCAATAGACCTCCTAGGACTAGAGGAAGGGAATCTGAAGTCATGAGAACTCTGAGCGATATGGCGGCAGCTATGTTGCAGCAGTCGCAATAGAATATGCAGCTGATGCAACTGCAATAAGGATTCCTACAGAGGACGTAAAATCAAGGGAGATAAGATGGGGTGGTGGATGCAGAACTGGTTGCATTCATGAAGGGCAAGCCACCCCAGTTTCATGGAGAGTATAACCCAGAAGGAGCAGAGCTGTGGATACAAGAAGTAAGAAAATCTTTCTGGCTATGCATTGTAGGGAAGATCGGAAGGTCACCTATGCATCTTTTATGCCGGTGGGAGGAGTAGAATCTTGGTGGAAGAATCGACAGAAAATGCTGGAGGCAGAAAGAAGAGTAATCATATGGGAACTATTCAGAACCTGCTTCATGGAGAAGTATTTCCCTGAAACCCTTTGGCATGGGAAGGAAAAATAATTCCTTTGCCTGAAGCAAGGGAACCTGTCGATTGGCGAGTACGCGATGAAATTTGAGTCCTTACCCAAGTTCTCAAAGTTTTATCAAGTGCGTCCAGATGAGAGCTAGATATGTAGAAGGTTTGAAGATGTGTTGATGAACCACAATTCGGTGCATTTTATAGGGGGTATTTGGGTCAAATTTTGATACTTTTAAAGATAAATGTTATTGTATTTCACCCTTTTACTTAAATTTTGATAGAATTGACATTCAGAGGTAGTCTAATGGACTTTTGAAGAAAAGAGAAGGTTTTAGAGGTTAAACTGGCAGAATACTGAAGTTTTGAGGTTAGCATGGTCGTGCCATGCGAGAGCACGCCCGTGTTAACCTTCCAAATCCATTCATGCAACAAAGCCTTACAAAATACTCAAAGCTGATGTCTGGAGACATAGCACGGTCATGCCATGCGAGAGCCAGTTGTGCCACATTAAAGAAAAGGTTGACTCAGAGAAGCAAGGCCTCACAGAAGCTAGCACGGCCCCAATCGGAAAGAGCATGGCCGTGCCAGATGAAGAGCACGCCCGTGCTGTAGCCCGTGCCTTAGAATGTTGTTCTATGAAGATAGTAAGCCCTAAAATATTTGAGCACGACCATGCTAAGTGAAGAGCACGCCCATGCCAAGCGAAGAGCACGCCCGTGCTGATGGCACAGAAGATCTAATTAAAGGCCTGGTCCGCATATTTTGTTATAAATAGAGGTCCTCCGTGCCACTTAAGAGACATTTTTGTACATTCTTTCCTCTCTTTATTTCTTTGAGTATTATACTCTTGCTTTAGTTTTTAGTTTGTAATTTTGATTTCTAGAGTAGGATTTGGCACCTGGATATTAATTTGGAGACAACTTCTCCCTCTTCAATTATCCAGGACGCGTTTCCTATTGTTGATTTAGGTTTTCTCTATTATTATGAGTAGCTAAATTCACCACTAGAGTTGTGGTGAATCTCATGTTAGTAGAAACCCTTTTCACTATGTCTTAGCTTTAATTTAATTCTATTTGGTTTTAAGGTTGCAATTTGAATAGTGTTATTTTGTTATTCTTCATCCTATACTAAGATTGCGCACCCTTGTATGCTCTTAATCAATTAATTGATATTTTGGCTATCAAGCCCAATTAAATTGGTAGACCTATAGGATAACCGGGGTTTAATATCTAGATTTAAGAAAACGTGATTTATTCCTTTCAATTATTCAACTTCTTTATGCTTTATGCTTTCTAATCATTTAATCTCTTTGCATGACAACCATTGGGTTTATTTGGGGAAAAGAATATTAATTTCTTGACAAACAATTAATAATTTTCGTAGAGAGATTAATATTCGAAAAGCAATTATGAAATTGAATAGAATTAGGATTTGGGGGTATCGAAATCACAAGTGAAACCACGGCTCTAGGCTCTTTTACTCTTGATCTCTTAACTCTCTTTATATCTTTCATTATCTTTTACTATTGCTCTATTATTACTTATTTTCTAAGTTCTTGATTAGTTTAAATAGCATAAGGATTTCCCTATTCTGGTACTTGCTTTATCACTTAGTTATCTAAATTAATCTCTTGGGTACGATATCTGGACATCTGTCCTATATTACTTCTGCGACAGGGTACACTGCCCTTAAGTGTGTTTTGAACGCAACATGTTTTTGGCGCCATTGCCGGGGATTAATTTTTTATATTTTGTGATTTTAGTAATATTGGAAGAAAAGAAATTCTAGTTAATTTAGACATTTATTTCTCTTTTTATTCTCTCTCTTTGTATGCTAACACATTCTAAAGATCTTGATCTAGTTTTTGACAGGGAAGTTGAAAGGACTTTTCACAGGTTGCGGAGGCAAGCAAGAGAGGAGAACACCATGGGGGAAAGAATGACATTGCTGGATTACTTTACCCTCCTCTGCTGAGGAGACGGATAGCATCACCAACCCAGTGATGGATGCCAACAATTTTGAGATCAAACCTGCTTTGGTCTCTATGATCCAAAACTCTAGATTATTTGGGGGATTGCCAACTGAGGACCCTAACTGCCATCTGAAGAAGTTCCTCAGGATCACAGATCTTATCAAGTACAATGGAGCTTCAACAGATGCAATCAGACTCAGATTGTTCCCGTTCTCATTTTCTGTCAAAGCAAATCAGTGGCTTTCCTCTTTGCCATCTGGTTTTATCACTACTTGGGATCAATTAACACGCCAATGTTTTTCCAGGTA
Organism: Ammopiptanthus mongolicus; assembly: GCA_039655645.1. Taxonomy (NCBI): domain Eukaryota; kingdom Viridiplantae; phylum Streptophyta; class Magnoliopsida; order Fabales; family Fabaceae; genus Ammopiptanthus; species Ammopiptanthus mongolicus. Next base: position 40,672,098 of record CM077350.1, read on the forward strand.
CTTTCCACCTTCTAAATCTTCTAAATTTATTGCTAATATTTCGAACTTTGTGCAATATGACCAGGAATCTCTCTATGAGGTATGGGAGCAATATCAGGATTCCATCCAGAGGTGTCCATATCATGGTTTCACAGTTCCCATTCTGGTGCAGATGTTCTATAATGGACTTTCACAAACAAACAAGTCCAGTATAGACGTTGCTTGTTGAGGATCAATTTTAAAAAAGACACCTGAAGAAGCCCAAGCCTTGATCCAGGAGATGATAGCCAAGCACTACCAGTGGCCGCTCAGGGACAGACAGACCATCAAGAAGCCAATCGGTGTGTATGAGGTAACTACCATAGAAGCAATGGAAACGAAGGTTGACGCTCTAACAAAATATATAGAAACACTGACGCAAGGTCAAGCACAAATTATGACACAAGCCAGTGCACCAGTGTCCCCATTCCCATGCAACCATTGCGATCTGACAGGTCATGAGAGCAACGACTGCCAACTGGGCAATTCTTTTTCTCCACCAGTTGAGGAAGCGAAATTCATGAGTAATGCTAATCAGAATCAAAATAATTCTTATAATCCTGGTTAGAGGGTTCTTTCGAATTACTCCTGGGGAGGTTAGCAGAACGCTCAAGGATCAAATTCCTACGCCTACAGACCACCCCACTTGCAGAACCAAGGCGTAAAACCAGAAATAGGAAGCCCGATCCTCATGAATTGATAGCAGAATACATAAAGGAAACTGATAGCAAGTTTTAAGCCATCCAGTCATATAACTGCTCTTACCACTTTGCTCTCAAAAAGGCCTCAAGGAGCATTGTCTACCCAGACTGAGTCAAACCCAAGGGAGCACGTCAATGCAATCTCTCTTCGGCAGGCAGAAACAGGGAACTTTCCTTCCATGCAAGAAAACAACATTGCTGAAGAAGATAAGTCAAAGGAAGAGCATGGCCGTGCAACACTTTAGGCACGGCCGTGCCACCTGCCTAGTAAGAAGAATCAGGTAACAGTCACTAGTGAGGTACAAATTTCTCTTCCAACTCTTCTAATAGGGAATAATAGCATGCAAAATGATGATTTCTTGAGAACTAATATAAATTGTATGTTAAACCACCTCCTGATAAAAATGAGCATCTCTCAAAAGAATATGGGGTAGTGCAAATTAATGAGGAATGTTCTACTGTTATTTTGAATAAATTACCTCGTAAAATAAAAGACCCAGGGAGTTTTACTGTTCCCTGTTCCATTGAGAATGCCCATTTTGATAAAGCATTATGTGATCTAGGTGCTAGTATAAATCTAATGCCTTATTCTGTGTCAAAAAGGCTTGGTTTAATGGAACCTCAGAGCACCAAAGTCTCATTGCAGTTAGCAGACAGAACCATTACCCACCCCCGAGGAACAATAGAAGACGTGCTAGTAAGGGTGGGGAGATTCACATATCCGGTGGACTTTGTAATTTTGGAGATGAAGGAGGATGAGGAAGTCCCTATCATCTTGGGACGACTTTTCCTGGCCACTAGTGATGCTAAGATAGAGGTCAAACAAGGCACCTTAACCCTAAGGCACAAGGGTGAAGAAGCTGTCTTCAAGGTCTCCCCAAGACCACCATGATCGGTACTCTAAACAGGTCGTCAGGCTCGTGACGTAAAACAAGCGCTGCATAGAAGGCAACCTGTGTTTTATTTTATCATGTTTTACTTTTTATTTTGTTTTTCTTCTTATTCTAAAAAATTAAAAAAAAAATTAGAGAGCGAAATAAGTGTGGAAGGTTTGCAAAATTAAAAAGTGTTCCCTATTTTTGGAAGTGAAATTTAAAATCTGAAAAATAGGAGAGCACGACCGTGCTCCCTGTTGGCATGGTCGTGCCACTCACGCGAGGTGTTCAAAATACAAGAAAGGGGCAGAGCACGGGCTGAGCACAGCCCTTGCTCACCCTGTGCCCCCCATAAACTGCGCATAATCGATAAATTTCAGCCTCCTTTCTTGCTTATTTACTTCTCTAAGGTAAAATCTCACTCCCTTTTCCTTTAATTTGTGTGATTTGGTGTCAGGTTAGGTTAGGGTTAAGGTTGTTTTATCCCTTTTTGATTTTTTGCATGGTTGTTGCTGATTTGTTGGTTTTTAATAATAATTGATGATAGGAAATGTTAGTCTAGTGTTGAACTAGTGTTGAATTTGAGTTTTTGCATGTTTGGGGGACTATGATTTATGAGTTATTTTGGGTTTTGCATTTGGCACGGGCTATAGCACGGTCGTGTTGTTCCAAGAACAGGCCGTGCTACTCATATTTCTGTAATTTTGCATTAGCACGAGCACTAGCACGACTGTGTTGTTCTAAGAAGCTGTTCATATCATTTGAAATTCCGAAAACTGCACTCAGCACGGCCGTGCCCCTGTTAGCACGACCGTGCCCATTTGAATTTTTGGAAAATAATTTCTGTACGGCCTTGCCATTCGAGAGCACAGCTGTGCCAATCCCAGAATGCTTAAAACTGAATCATTTTATCTGGGAATTTAATCCATTTGTCCTATGCCCGTGTTGATGCTTATGTGTTACATATTATGATTATTCTTGATACTAATAATTGATTTTTGGGCTTGTACAGGACTATGGCACCTAAAAGAAGCTCTACAGAGCATGGCAGTTCTTCCCAACCTGGGGGGAACGAGCTGCTGACTTTCACAGATGCTGGACATCAGGCCAGATTCTCTCATCTGGGTGCCTACGAGATTCTGGCCCAGAAGTACCTTGACATGGATATCCTGTCCACATACGGACTCGCTGCCTTTTCCATCCATCTACTCCAGAACATCAGGTGGGATCGGGGTAGATGCTATTGGATGCCCAACATACTGATATTGAGGGAGAGGAGTCCAGGGTGTCATTTCAGTTGAATGAACGCATCTGGCGGATGTCATTGGCGGACTTCAATGTCCACCTGGGGTTCGAGACAGTGGAGTCAGTCCGCTTAGCGAGATACCAGACGACCTTGCTGGAGATGCCAGTTGATTTTTCTGATGGGGCCTTTTGGGCCGAGATCATTGGGGATAGCGTCGAGCCATATACTCCTCGCTTGGCGAAGTCCTCTGCATTTGTGGAGATCCCACTCCGAGTACTGCACAGATGGCTGGCTCTTTCTATCACCAGTCACTACTCTACTACCAGCGGGGTCTCCAGATTGGATTTGTTTATTCTATGGTGCATGGTTCAAGCACAGCCGCTGAACGTTGGCTACATCTAGATTCAAACATGCCTGTATCCGGGGGACAGCCTAAGATCGAAGCAGAAGGGCTTCATCCTTATCGGTTCATTCTTATCCCATCTGGCTCGTAACATGCATCAGTTACATCCACGGGCCTAGCAGCTGAGCCCGATGTCCACGATTGACGAGAGGATGCTGCTCTCGATGAGCATTCTGACACGTGGGCCCTGTGGAGAGCTGAGATTAGCTGGAGTAGAGGGCCGCTGTAGACTCAAACCTCGAGCCGGATCAGGAGGATCAACATTAGCGCCAGGACCCACATCCTGAGATTCATAGAGACGGCCCGCCTATTCCACCTGTCCCACCAGTTCACGAGGATGACTACCAGAGGCTCACCGCTCTATTCGATCAGTTAGAGGTGGGAGTGTATGCTTTTCTGGATTCTCAGGAGCAGAACTTCCAGCAGTTTTCAGCAGATGTCTTCCAGAGGTTCGATAGTCAAGACCAGCAGCTGGCTCAGATGCTGCAGATGATGCAGAAACATTTCAACTATTCTCCTCCACCTCAGTGATCCCCTGCTATGATACTTTAAGCGTCTATGTTATTGTATCAGGGGTTATTTTGTAAAAATTTCTCTTCACCTTTCCCTCTCCACTTGTATTTCATGATTAAATGTGTGCATTGAGGACACTGCATCAATTAAGTGTGGGAAGGAAAAATATATTCATATTTTTATATTGCTGCATCCAATTATTTGGCTTATCTTTCTTTTAAAATTAAGGAAACCCCTTACAAATTTTTTTTTTTTTTTTGACAAATTGCTTTGATAGTCTCATAAGTATGATTGAAAAAGTTAGTCTTTTGGAAACTGATAATTAGGAGGAAATTCTTTGATTGAAAAATTTTTATTAGACTTAACTTCTAAATGTGAGATTTGGGTTTCCATGGGGTTGAGTTGCATTGACAATATTATTTTAATCTTTTTTCTTTGATTAGTGCAATTCTCAGTTAATATATTCTAGAACTTGTCCTGAAACCATCTCGAGGCAAATTTGACTTATGCATGTGAAACTTTGGTTGGGGCATGTAACACCCCGATTTCCACAGCCTTTATAAATCAGTAAGTTGAATAATTAAGTTTGTATTTTATTCGAGGTTTTAGAAAATGAAATAAAATAAACCGAGATCATAGTCGAGCTCTACGGTATCGTAGGAAGCTACAGTTAAATTTTGGGTCAAAAATTCAGACGGATCCCGATTTGCGTTTAAAGACCTAATTTTGACCCATGAATGACGCAGTGAGTCTTATAATCATGTTTCCTACCTTTTTGCTAAAATCAGTTCTTGACCTTAAAAAGTGAAAATAATATAAACTATTTGAGCAAAAACTTGAACCGGGAGACGTTTGGAGCTGTAGATGGATTTAGCAGGACACACTAACGGATAAGCTCAGTGTCACATCAAGTCACATCACCTAGGAATGCGTTCCAGTGTCATGATGGTTTTTCAAAATATTTGGACGTGAAATGACCAAAATGCCCTCGGTCTTTTAGTGAAATTCCCAAATTGTCCTAACTTGAAATTACTAAGTTACCCTTAATGAGAAAATATCTTAACACCCTCCCCCACCCATTAGGCCATTCGCCCACTTCTTTCTTTCTCTCTTCCTCACATTGTTCTTCATTTTCCTTCACTTTCTCATCACTTTCTCTCCTTTATTCTTCATGATCTTCAAGAATTTGGTGAAACCAAGTTGATTTCTTCTTAAGCTTTGTCATCTAGGAGGTAAAGACTCCCTTCATGCCCTCTTACTCTCTCTATTTCTTCATTCAATTCTTATGATTCATGGAAGTTAGGTTTTGAAGCTTAAAACTTCAAAAATTCCTAGAAAATTGTCGAAAAATCCTTTTAATGTCAAACCAATTTCTATGAGCTAGTAGCATCATCCTCTTCCACTATCCAAGAGCTTGTAACCAAAGGAGCTCTCTAGATCATATGGGAATAAGAGGCCTAATGCCCCCTCTTGGATCATTAGAGTTTTGTTCAAAATTTTATATAGGAAGCCTTGATCTAGTTCTATTACACTTAGATGGTCTTGAATCAAAAAGTGTGTGATCAGAAAACTTCCTAGCCTATTTAATCATAGGATGGCCGCACCACCAATTTGGGGAAAATATGAAGTTTTGATTCAAGTTTCAAAATTGAGACTTGATTTGGTGTTAAGGTTACCTAAGGATCCTTACTCCAAGATATAGGAATTTTTAGACATCCCTAGCTAATTTCCTAGCTATATGGCCGAACCTAGGTCAAGGGATTTAGGGAGAATTTGTGTTGTTAGTTATTGATGTTTGGATTGGTTGTGTATTTGTAGTTGCTGTCGGGTAATCGGACGAGAAACCGGGCGACTTTTAGATCGGTCGGGCGACTTTCTGCTAACCGGAAACCTAAAGAGGTAAGGGGAGATTAACTCCAATAAATTTGATAGCCGCATAAGGTTGGTTGTGGTATGATTGTGATGAAGTTATTTGAATCAATGTTAATGATTTCTCTTGTGATGTATATGCGAGAATTATTTGGTAAGTGCGTGATTGGATATTGAAATATGAATTGTGGCGTTATTGACTTGAATGAAATATTTGATATGGAAATATAAATTGTTGCATTTTTGCCTTGGATTGAACATATGTATGATGTTGATTTGAGTTTGGAATGGATATATGTTGTGTATGTACTCGATGAAGTATGTGCCTGAATGTTTGAAAATGAATTGCGGCATTGATGCCTTGGATGAGATGATGTTGAATTGAAGAGCATAGCACTAATTATAGCTCAATAATGAAGATTAAGCTACTTAAAAGTCTTAATCAATGATTTGGAAATGTTTTGATTTGAGAGATGAAAAGCTTCTAAGCTAAATGTTATAATGGTCAATTTTATAAAAATCCACTAAGTTAATAACCCAAGAGGAAATTTCGAACAAGACTTAAGGAAATGAGCGTTAGTGAGGAAAACAGTGAAAAATTGCCTTATCATTATTTCTAAACTTGTTGTACAAAGAAAGAAAACCTTGAGAAATATCTAGTTGTCAAAGAAAGAACTTTCTAAAAATATTTGATGTTCCGAAAATGAAAATGTCTCTTCATGATAGTTTGCTCCGATAACAATCTTTAGAAAAATGTTTTAAAATGATGGAACCTTTAGAAAAGGTATTTAAAGCCAAAATCCCTTGAAAACAAATCTTTAGAACTTGAGCTTTTAAGAATGATTTGTAAAGAAAAGTTTTTGTGGAAAATAAGTTTTAGAGTGAAAACGAGTTTGGTTTATACCAAAGAGAATCTGAGTTTTGTTTTTGAGCTTTGAACTACGAAAATGAATTTGATGAAACTTGTGATTTCCCCTTCACTTATGTGAAGCACATGAACCTAGTGACCGAGACGTCGGGCTAGAGTTCTCTGACATGAACGGACTTTGTGTCCTATATGCGAGTCTAGTATCCACGATGTCGGCCTAGTACATCGTGGATTGAGCACTCGGACTACGTGTCATGTGTTTTGAAAAAGAACGGACTCAGTGTCCTATATGCGAGTCTAGTGTCCGCGATGGCGGCCTGAATTAAGAACTTGGACTTCGTGTCCTGAAATTTGAATTGAACGGGCTATATGTTCTTTAAATGAGTCATGAGCTGTGTGCCTTGACAGAAAAGGAAAGAATGAATGAGAAGAAAGAATGAATGAAAAGAAAGAATAGAAAATCTCCTGCATACATGCATGAGTCAGCATACGTGCCATTTGAACCGAGCTACAATCCAAGTGGTTGAGAATATGAGCCAGTTAAGACCACTAGGTCTATAAGAGCATTCTGTGTTCGAAACTCCACAAGAGGCCGGAGGCATCGCGACCCTGTGCCGTCGTAAATCGGCTGCCCAACACGGATGAACTCAATCAGAGACTGGATTATTCATGATATGGTTGTGACGTGGTACCCCGGAACAATTGGAGTTCGGACCTAAATTGAGAGGCCGACTCATGAGAACAATTGTGTTATGGGAGTATTCGCGGCCTATCGGTTGAGGAATGGAAGTTAGGAATCTCAGAGTACATGAATTAGAGAGTCGAATTGAAGTCTCATGCATTCATTTGACTTATCTTGATGAATGAGTATGATATTTTGAAAGTGAAATTATCCCATTATGATATCATGTTGATTGTTGATACTCTATCGCATGACTGTGTTTATGCCTTGGTTGTATGCTGCTTTACTTGTGTGGCTATTATGATGAACTTGTGAACAAGTATCTCACCCTTGCCTGTACGTGTTGGACACCCTGTTGTGTTGTTTTGAACACATGTACAGATATTTTCCAACGGTCGTCTGGGTCACTGCGAGACCCTATAGCTGAGTTCCTTGGCATTGATGACAAAGACGGGTGGACTGTTGATGACGAGGCCCAGTCTCATTGGGGCGAGGCATGCTAGGTAGTATGCTTTATTGTTCTTAGAGTTTTATTAGACCAGCTCTTAGGATTTTTGATATTTGAAGTCAGGTTCTTTTGACCTTGTTTAAGTATGATATGTATAAATAGATTGAAGTGATGTATGCCTTATGGCGAAGTTGAATCAATTTTATAGATGATGAGTTTGAATTTGTTTCTCAGTTGTTATTAAAATTTTAAATTGGTATCAGATTTCCGCAACTAGTCTAATGAGTATTTTTGAAGAGGTTTTAATTAACCGAAAAAGAGAATTTGGGTTACGAACTGTGACACCGAGAGGGGTGCTATAGGGCACTCTTAGGTATTTTTTCTAGCCTGCATTCTTTATTAAACACTTCCTTTAGTTGCCTAATTTTGAGCCTTTATGAAAATTCTCTTCCTTGGTCCCTATTCTGAAAATTAAAAACTATTTTTGGTGACCTCTTGGAAGTATATTGGAGCAACAATAGGAATGTATGATGGTGGATCCCTTTCCAAAAATGATGTTAACAATAAGTTGATAGTCATAAGAAAAAAAAATATATTGCTTCTCTCTTCTCAAAAAGAAAAAGGAAAAAAATATATATTTATGAATATAGAAAAATAAAAATTAGAGAGAAAGCAGGAAAAAGAAAAAGCTTATAGCAAGGGAAAGACGGAAAGGTTGAAGAAAAGTAGTAGATCCTTGAGAAAACGTGATTTATTCCTTTCAGTCATTCAACTTCTTTGTACTTTATGCTTTCCAATCATTTAAACTCTTTGCCTGACAACCATTCGGTTTATTTGGGGAAAAGAATATTAATTTCTAGACAAGCAATTAATAGTTTTCGTAGAGGGATTGATATTCGAAATGCAACTGCGAAATTGAATAGAATTAGGATTTGGGGGGTATCGAAAGCACAAGTGAAACCACGACTCTAGGCTCTTTTACTCTTGATCTCTTAACTCTCTTTATCTCTTTCATTATCTTTTACTATTGCTCTATTATTACTTATTTTCTATGTTCTTGATTAGTCTAAATAGCATAAGGATTTCTCTATTCCAGCACTTGCTTTATCACTTAGTTATCTAAATTAATCTCTTGGGTACGTTATCTGGACTTCCATCCTAAATTACTTATACGATAGGGTACACTGCCCTTAAGTGTGTTTTGAAAGCAACATGGGTTAAGGCATGAACTGCAAAGGGCAGTGCTAGGTTTGGGAATTTCCACGTTTCCAGAGATGCTCGAAATATGTACTGCTCTAGAAAATCTCGACAAGAGAATGGAAGCTCATCAACAAAAGAAGAACAAAGGACCAATGAGAAACCATCAGAGTGAAAGAGAGGAGAAGCCTCAACAAGAGCAGAAGCCTGAATATCTTCCTAGGCCGCAAGCTGTGGCAACTAGAGAAGAAGGACAGAGAAGGTTTCGATGTTTCAGATGTGGAGGAGCGCACTTGATCAAGGACTGCCCGACAAGAGATTCGGTGTGTTTCCGATGTGGGAAGTCAGGGCACATAGATCGTGACTGTAGACAAGGGGTAGCAAGGAGACCTGATGATGGTGAAGGACAAGAAGAAAGATCAAAGAATGGAAGCTATAAGTTTAACTTTTTGGAACAGACTGTAACATCATTCTCAGGATAACCTTCTTTTGTTTTGATGTACTGTGAAAAGCATCCGTTTTTGAAATGTTAAGTGTAATGACTATGTCATCGCCTGTATATATCTTGACATGATGTTAAACGTACATGTTCCCAACAAATTTTGGTACAGTATGGTCACTTAATCTTTGATGAAGTTTACTATAAGCTAGATACCTATATGCTGCCGAATTTCGAGGACAAAATTCTTTTTAATGGGAGTGGTAATGTAACATCCCGTTTTCTTGAATAAGGTTTAAGACCTAAGTTAAGTATGTTTGAAGTTTGGATAATGTTCCTTATGGCTTGAGGAAGCTATGGTCCAAACTTGAGACAATTTGGCCTTGGAACGAGCTCAGAAAATGCAAAAACATGGAATAACGGGTCCAAAACGTGAAGGAACGCTAATCAAGCAATTAATTAACTAATGGAGGGTTAGAATATTAAAATTCGACGGGGACTTTAGTACAATAGGCTTTACGGGATGAACTAAAAATATTACAGAGAATATTCCAGCAGTAGGTTACGCGGATAAATGCGGAAGAAAACACTTGGACATGCTAATGGGCAACACGCGGCGACACGTGTGAGTGACACGTGTCACAATAGGACACATGACATGAGTAAGGTGGGGAGGTGGACACCTAATACTCTAACTAATATAGTTTGAAGGACACCTAAGCACTAACTCCCCAAAAATTTGACACCTAATAAACTTCTAACAACTAATGTTAAGTGTAAACTATTTAAACACCTAAAGTCCATTATTTTCTACGTGCAAACAAGTGGAATAAGTTCATCTTCTCCATGTAGCTAAGGAATAGGGTTAGAATAAGAAAGAAAAGAGAAGACCACCATTGTTGCACTTTCAAGCTTGGTTGAAGTTGTTCCGGTTATCGGATTTTTAAACCGATCGCGTATTTGGGTTCGTAGCTTCGACGCCTTCGTGCTACTACCTTTGCTTGTGAGTATCGTCAACATAAGTAGGTGTCAAAATTTACCTTGTTTTAGTCATTCAATTCCATTTCTTCCTCATTCTTCTTCCTAATATCGTTTTCAGTGCATTTTAGGCTTTTATGGGTTTTTCTGCCAAAGCAATCGACTGGGAAATCGACCGCGAACTCGGAGGAAAATCTAACTTAGTGGGACAGCGACTAAAACGTGAGTTGCTACTGTGTTAGTGTCGTTTTAATTCAAGTTACTTCATAGTTTTGATCCCTAAATTGGTTTTGCTGTCGATTCTGAATTTCTGGCTGTTTTTGGACCCCGTGCTTGTGCTCTGGGCTATTTTGGGTCCAATTCACATGCTGAGGTGCCAATATCAGATTCAAGGTCATTTTCGAAGAGCATGTCGAGGTTCGTGCGGGTAGCGCGGACGTGTTCGGGAACTATACGGGAAAGTGTGCATTAACAGGTGAGGAGGAAGAAACCACAAATATCTAGGAAACTTAGGCACAGGATATGAATGTTAACATGTGTAGGGCTCCTCAAACCCTACTAATGGTTGAGTAACCGACAATACCTCACTCACATTGGGGACTATTGGATTGTGGTACAAATGTAGTTTTAGGCATTGTAGGTTTATCGCCGTTAGGTTGATCTATGATATTTGTTGATTGGGGATGTATGTCTACCTGCTGTGATTGATAACATGATTAAATGGTGCCGTATGTGATAATATGCTAAGTGAGATACGCTGGTATGTTTATCGTGATAACATTTGTAGTTTCTATTTTAGTATGCCTGAGATAACGAGATGCTTGATTCTATGTGTTGTTAATATGATTGTGATTGTTCTGATCTTGGTTAGAATTTGGAGATGGTTGGTGTGACATTAGAAGGATAGAATGGTTGATGGTACCCGGCTTATAGTATAAGCAAGTTGATCTAAGTTGAAGGTGGCCCTCATAGTTGGAGAATGACATCCTCGCAGTCGGAGGATGTGGAACTTGAGACGTTGGTTAAGTTGTTATTAGGACGTTGTTGAGGTGATGGATGCATAATCATAGCATTTGCATTGTTGTGGTGAAAAGCCGTGTGTACAATTGCAACAGCAGTTTGAGTGGTTGTCACACGAGGTTGGTGTTCGAGGTGGACACTGCAGGGCAACCAAGACAGATGAACTCAAAGTTGGAAGGATGCAGGTGCTTTCTTACAGTTGGAGAACTTCTCGGGTCTTCTCACAGTTGGAGGGGCTCGGGGAGGCAGTGCTCCTCACAGTTGGAGCAACTACTATTGCACTTTCTTGGAAACTCAGGAGGCAGTTACCTGAATGTCCTACTCGAAGTCCTCACAGTTGGAGGCAACATTCTTGCTTTCGTGAACAGCCACCCTCACAGTTGGAGATTGGCTTGTCATTCCTCGCAGTTGGAGGTTGATTGTTGTATTCGCATGGCTAAGGGTGCACGTTGTAGAATTAGCCAATCATGTGGACTCAGTTGTGCATGCAGAATAAGCGGTGATCCCTAGTTGTGATAATCTGGAGGCTGACTGTTGTGGTGATCTCGAGGGATGTTTGTGCTTGTTGGTTGTGCGTGTTGACATGTTATATTCCATGTGTTTTCCTGATGCATGATAGTTGTAGAGTTTCTTACCTCTCGTACATGTTTTCCCTGTTTTCTATATATGTGTTGTTCGGGTCGTCATCCGAAGATGGAGGTGCTGGTGGACTGACGAGAGTGTAGCAGTTGGTGAAGCTGAATAAAGGTGGGACCTTCCTTCCGCAACCAGGTTCAAAGTGGTACTTCTTGAGTAGTGAAGGAGACCTCGGAGGTATCCTTAAGTCTTCCATAGTGTTTGAACCACGGCCAGTGGGGCGTCTTTTTGTGTATATTATTTTGATGCCATGGCTTCCAGGCGGAGCTCTGATGCAAAGTTTTTAAGTTGTTATAATTGCTTATATGTTTTAAGTTTAAAATAAGCTTTTTCATGTTATGGTTTTGGTATCAGATTTATTAAGGTTAAGTTTTGGGAGTGTCACAGTGCTCGAAATTGGGAGACATTCTGGGAAGTCAACATGAGTTCATGAAGCAACTCTAATCCCTAGGAAAATGAGATTTAAGTTTTCTGCAGTTTGGTCGTGAATCGACAAAAGTGTTATTTTCCTCGGTTTACGAGTTTTTGGGATTTGGGCCCGAGACCGAGAGACATTCTAGCCTAGAACCATAAGTCATAGAATTGGAATTAAAATCAATATTATGACGAGCCAATAAATCCTTACATGTGAATTCATTGCGAACCGGCTAAAATATTATTTTCTCGATTTGCGTGTTTTCGGGAGTTCGACCCGGGGCCGGGACACATTTTGTCCCAAGAATATGAAGTCGTCAACAAATTCAAATTTCCCACCACCACCTACATGTCATTATCAAGGTCAAACTAAATATCTAATCCTATCATCTAATTGGCAAAAAATACTTTATGCCTTAATTAAAAATTATGACATATACCACTTTAAGCATTAAACTTGGAGACTAAAACATTTTGTCTCATCCCCCTCTTTCCTCAAAGAAATGGCTGAACATCCCCTCTGTTGGAACACACGCACACGAGCGAGAAAGAAAAGAAGACAAGATTTACGTGGTTTGGCGAATAGTGCCTACTTCCACGGGAGCTGTTACGGCTGTGTTTCACTATATGAGAATAGGGTTACATAAGCGCAGTATTTATACTGATCACCACTGCGATAGAAATTACATTAATAACCTTTTACTAACCCTATATGAGCCATACTCAACACCCTCCCCCTCACACATTCTCACTTTTCATTTTCACTTCATCTTCTTCACTCATCAAATCCTCTCACTTCTCTCTAACTCTCCAATGGCTTTCTCTCTCTAACCTCCATGATCATAGCTTCGGTTTCTCTCTCTACAACCACCCATCTCACATCTTCTCTTCAAACTAAATACATCACCTTCATCTACTCTTCAAGCTCTACAACTTTCATGAAGAAAGTTTTGTCAAAGGAGCAACTTTATTTTTGGACCAACTTCAAGACTTCACCTTTTCAACTTCATCCTTCAAGAGTAACTATAGGTCTACTCATTTCATTCATCTTTAACTCTTGGACTTCATGAATAAGCATCACTTTGTTGGTGTGTGATTTTCGAAAATAACTCTTCCTAAGAGCTTGTTGTTTCTTTGTTAGGGCTTCAACTCATGGAAACTATTTCCATCATCCTTTAAAGGAGCTCTTAGTGGATCTACAAGAGGTATGGGGAAGTGAACCAAAATCACACCTTAGGGTGGATGAGAATGTGTTATTTGTGGTCTTGAATGTCTTATTTGTCAAAAAGGGGCTCACTTTGTTGTGAAGTTCCCTTGGTGACTTGATTTTGTAATAATATAGTTGCTGGATTTTATGACATTGATTGACTCTTTGCTGTTTTTCTCTTGAACTAGACATTTGATTTCGAAAATTCTTTTTGATTTTGAAAGTAGAGATCTTGGACTTCATTTTGGTAACAAATTTCGTTTGATTTCATAAAGTTTTGATTCTTGAAAATCTGTTTCAAAACTGGCTAAGGGTTTCTGTCTTGGATTCGGGCCAGCATGCATTTTTCGTGAAACTGTACTGTTTGGATGATTGTTTGTGAAAGTAGGCATCCTAAGCTTTCGTTTGAGTACTTGTTTGTCCAAATCGGAGTTTGTTTTGTTTGTCAAATGCTTGTCCCAAGTTGGTCAATGTGTGCTAAAAAATATGGTATACCTGTTTTGGTTTGATTTTTGGATATGGTTGTGATGATGTTGTATATTTGGATGTGATTGTGATATTATTGATCATAATATTGCTTTATGTGATATACTTGATTATGAGATATTTTGATGGACAAATGGTCACCAAAAAAAGGTGCATAGGTTCAGTCATGTGCTTGTTTTTAGGGTTAGGAAGTTGTTTTTTGAAAACTAATGTGGTTTATATGTTCAATGATGGAACTAAGGATGATTGAAATTAAGAAAACTCAAGAATAAAATCAACCCTTATGTGAGGATATGCAATTCAGCTTTAGGGTATCCCTCACACAGAAAATGATTTGATTTTGTAACGATATGGTTAAGTAATTAAATGGAGTTAGTGTAATTAAGTAAAATCAAGTTTTCAAGAAAAACTTAGCATCCCAAAGGATGATGTAGGTCACGGCCATAGGGATAAAGTTAAGGTTCCAAAATGATTTTGATACTTAACTTATGATCATATGATTTATTTGTGGTCATACACTTCAAGTAAATGTTTTTCAAAATGTATTTCAAACTCAATAAGTTAAAGGTGACACCATGGTTTACCAGGTGGAATTGTCCCTGCTTTAGTTTGATAAGCTTGCTTATGGCTTTTCCAATGAGGCTTAACAGATGTTGGCTCACAAGAGTTCTTTATTGAGATTTAAGAGTTAGAACAAAGGAATAATACCTTTGGAACTCTTCAACAATTTATTTATTTCATGTAACTTAGAAGAATTATCTCATCACTTTAATATGAGTTAGTTGTAGTGGAGTAAAGGAAAAGAATACATCTAGTGTAAGAGAATGAAAGAAAGGAATATAAGTAGTGTAATGGAATAAAATAAATGAATATAATTAGCGTAATGAGTTATACTTTAAAATATTCCTAAGAGGATGAATTATATTAGTTCCTTATGAGGAATAAGATTTCAAAGTGTTTTAGAATTGTTTTTACAAAAGGATTACACTTGATTTGGAAAAAAAAAAATGATTTTATGCTATAAGTCAAAGTTTTACACCAAAAGTCAATTTTTGAACAAAAGACGACATTTGACCAAAAGTCAAAGTTATTTTCAATTAGGTCCTATTGGACTCAAATGATAAGATATGAACTTCAATAATATGTCATGTATTGATATATGCCTTAGATGATTTTACATCATCAAAAAGGATTCATAAGACTGAATTGAACGAATAACGATTTTGGTTGTTTGCTCGGCAAGTAACTACGTTTCAAGAAGGAAACAAAGATGATAAAGAATTGGATTTGAGAATCCACCTTCATAATAAACTTAAGTGTTTTGGGAAACATGGATAGTCCAATGAGGTGTTTGGATCCAAAAGTTTGGCACTATCCAATAGCCTATTGAAGGGCATCGAAAAGAAAATATGCAAAGACAAAAGCCTAAGAACGAATCGGGAACCAAAATTTTGGAATCTATCATATGAACCTCTCAAATGGCTTGGGTTTCCAGACTAATATCGAAGTTTATCCGGTTGATAAACATGAACGCATGCGCCTTTTACGCTTAACCATATTGCATACAAATTTGTGTCTAAGGCCCGAGTGCCATGGAAGTTTATTTTACACCTAGTGCGGGTGCGGATATTGGGGTGATGATCTTCAATGATCTTGGCAATATCTGAGTTAGAAACTCCACAAGTGACCAGTCGGTAGCTCCTCTAAGTCGTGGCATTCCGTGCACTGCTTAGACATTTGCAATTGGACACCAGTATATCCATGGTTTTAGAGTGTCATCATGAAAGACTATGATTACTAGTAACAAGAAAATTTGGAAGCACAATTTGGCTCAAGGCTGGCTTTTGGATGAACATGTTCTATTACCACTCCTTCCGATTTGTCCCATGTTAGCTCCAGAGTAGGGATCTGTGTTGTAATGTCTCGCGATATTACATTGAAATAGATAATTACGGAAAATAATTATCCATTTATAGCATCAGAAACTAAAATAAATTAAAACTTCAAATTTATTACATAAAAACTGTTTAAGTTAATTAATAAAAAAAACAATTCTTTAATAACAATTTTAGCCTCAAAACATGGGCAACTAAAAACATCCAGAATTAAAATAAAACATCACTAATGTTAAGGTTTTCAAGACTCCAAGACTTTCTCAAGTCGTTGCGTCATCTCTAACATCACCTATGAACAATGAAAGACAACACCACTAATGAGATTTATATTCCCAGTAAGCAAACACTGTCCTAAAAGGTTTTCAAAAAGATGTTCTTTCAGCTGGCGCAGTAACTGGAAAAACAGCCATGGTAGTCCGCCAATTTTCAAAATAATATAATATCAAAGTATTTTAATAATAACATAAATAAGGCATAACACATACAACAACATCAACAACCCAAAACATATGACCGCAATGACATCTCACTGCCTTCTCCGTGTAGGAGGCCATTTGCCATCACCTCGCATTAGGCCAATATGTCATCGCTACGAGTTAGGCCCTTTGCTATCTCTACGAAGGAGATTCAACATAACCTTGCAATGTCCCACATTGTCTTCTCCCTGAGTTAGGCCATTTGTCAGCGCCTCGCATTAGGCCAAATCTGTCATCGCTACGAGTTAGGCCCTTTGCCATCGCCTCAAAGGAGGTATCTAATCATGCAATGTCTTCACATTGCCTCCCCCATGAGTTAGGCCATTTGCCATTGCCTCGCATTAGGCCAATCTGCCATCGCTACGAGTTAGGCCCTTTGCCATCGCCTCGATGGAGGTATCTCAAACAAACATACTCATTACATAGGGCACTCATACATCAATATAAACATTAATTACAAACATACATCACAATAGTCCATTATATTGCCCAGACATCATAGACCCCAAACATTCTAACAAGCTCAGTGCATCAATAACAATAATATATCTCATGTCAAAGCAACACATAGGCATTCCAAATCACATATAACATACACATATTAATTTCAAACCACCACACTATTGGGGTAAGCCCTAGTGGCCAATCTATTTTGAATAGATAATCATTTGTACCATGACTTTGATCATATGTTTGATATATGTATAAGGCATTTATTTCTTATGTTATATTTGATGATCATATTTATAGCATAATATAGTCCTTAGAATATGTAGTTCATTTAATAGAACGTCAAGTATGACTTGACCGTGATATGCCATTAAATTATAAAATACTATTCTTAAATATCCATAGTCAAGTATTATTATTAATAAGGACAAATAATAATACATTGAGATTATTATGTGAGTGTACTGATGACCACATCTCACAGGTCATAGATATAAGATATCAAGTCTTCACATAGGTATAAATATTGGTGGAATATTTATACTGGAGTGACCCGCTATGAGAACGCTGCATAATAGTTATGTAAGTGTCATAAGCGATTCTCATGGTGACCACAGTGAAGTAGTCCTTCGACTTGAAATCACTACGATTCCTAACATATGTAGTTATAGGCTTTAATACTGTTAAACGTTGTCTGTAACAGGACAACTATAAAGATAGTTATTAAGCCTGCAATGAAACATGGTGAAGAATGTGAGTGATGTAGATAGGATTCTTCCCTCCTACATAACAGGGGTAATGTCTATAGGCCTCTTGATGGTATGCGACGTTGAAATGCATGGTCATGCTAAGGTGGATAATATGAGATATTGGGCCCACATAATCGAACGTCAATTACTAGATCAAGAAATAAATAATTGAACTTAACAAGGATGACACATTTATGCCTTGTGTTTAATTAAGACATTGAGACGAAAGGACATTGACTTCACATTTTATATGGTTACAATAAAGTTTTAATTGTATCACCAATATTCTAATTAATTGGGTCGCAATAATGTGTTGTTAGATGCCACTCATTATTTAAAATATTAATTGATTATTAATATGATTAATAATAATTAATATTATTGCCAATTAATTAAGAACCTATAGGGTCACACGCATAAAGCAAATGTTCAGAGAATTAATTTAATTGATTAATTAAATATGATTTAATTGAATAATTAAAATGGGATCAATTTAATTAATAATTAAATATGATTTAATTAATACTTAAACATTAGGCCTGTAGCGGACAGTAGCCCAACTGGGTTAGGTTGAGTGAGTGATAGCTATTAGTAATCTGTGCACGCCACATAAGACACACACAACACAGAGCACTCATAATGGCCGCTGTACACCCTTGACAGGCGCACCCCTCTTTTCTCTCTCTATGTGTCGTGCCTCCCCAAATCCTGATAGCTACCACTACGCTATCTCTGACGTTGGTTTGCTCGCGTGGACTGAGTAGAGGTATTGCTACTTTGCAATACTGGTGATAGAGAAGAACCTTTCCCTTTGTGGTGATAGAAGCAGTGTTCTTCGGATCTGCCGCTCTGTAGCTGTGTAGATCAAGTTGCCATTCACACCGTAGCAGTGTTGGTGATTTACCAGTACTGCTGACGTGCTCATAGTGTCATGGTAAAGCTACGCTTCAAGAGGTAAACACAATATCCTTGTGATTCATGTGTGATACGTGGTCCTTTAGTAAAGGGGTTTTTCCGCTCAAGAGGTTTTTATAAATTATTTTTAAAATTATCCCTCTTGAAACCCAGCAGTGGTATCAGAGCGTCTGGTCGCAGTTTGCCATGTATCCTAGGATTGTTTGCCATTGTATGATAACATGTTTATTGCTTTTAAATTTGATTTGTATGTTTAAAAGCATGTTTGTATGATTTGTATGTGATATAAATCTCGTTGAACATGTTGTGTGCTTGGTTGTGCTCCTAACAGAAACAAAGATTCGCTTCTGGAATCCTGCTGTGCCGTTTGGCACGGCCTTGCTTCCTGTAGCACGGCCGTGCACGTTTGAGTTAGCGTTAGTGAACGCGTAGCACAGCTGTGCGCAGTTTGGCACGACCATGCCACTTTTGAATAGCGTTAGGGAGTTTTCAGCACGGCCATGCACCATTTGGCACTGCCGTGCACATGTTGTATAGCATCAGCAAGCTTTCAACACGGCCGTGCGTGAGACAACCCGTTCCTCGGAGGTCCCATTGATAACCTGAACTCAAATTCTAACGTTGCACCGCAGCTTGGTTATATAAATGCGAAAATATTAAAACAATCCATACACTGATACCATAACAATTTATACAGACATAAGAGTACTTGCTCAATCAGTAGAGCCTACAACAACTGACATTAAAAGGTCTCAAAGTACGCAACTAGTAAATAAAATGAAAGCATGGTAGCAAAATAAAATACATGCAACTTCCTCTTCTGGCCCCAAAAATACATTTCGCTCAAACCCATGTACTGGCCATAACAACTAAGACTACTAATCCCCATACGACTATGACAAGGGTAGTGAAAACTCCCAAGCTTTACAGTCCTCCAGTGCTAAGATCCGGGGCTCTCTCGCCAGCATCCGGTTCAACAGGTATGCCATCGATCTCCTCTGGCAACTCCTTAGCAGGATCTTCTCGTGCGATCGAGAATAAATAAAATACGAAATAGAGAAAATATAGGGACATCCTAAAGCTACGTTCTTTCACTAATCCTATTTTTGTCATCGTAATGCACATCGTCATCAAGTCACCATTATCAATCCACATCATACAATCTCATCAATGCATAACGTATGTATGTACATACCATTCATCGCACCTCATAATATTTCAATCATATCATCAAGAAAAACACCAACAATCATGGTCATAACACCATAGGCATGAATTAGAAACAGTATCTCATCATAAATGGGAAAGCAGCTATAAAATAATTTATATAGATAGCAACACTCAACAACACAGCATTGTCAATCAATCAACTCCCAAATCGTTCTCTCTTAACTAGTGTCTCTTACACTCATGCAACTAATGACTATATGGACGCTATCACGACGCGACATCCCCCAACAAATCAAGATGTCTCGTTCATCTCTATGCCACCCCCCGTAATGCAAGGTTCGGCCAACAGCCTGCAAGCTCAACTCGTCTCATGGGTATGACATATTCCCCCCCCCCACAGGCCAGGTCAGAATATTCGGCCGTCAACAACGCAACTTACGGTAACGACATATCCCCCCGCCCGCAGTCCAGGTCGGGACATTCACCCGTTCACAACTAATGGGTACGATTATCTCCCCGCAGGCGAGATCGATCGCCCGTACGCCAACACAGTGATGAACAACGACTATGCAACATGAACCTCACCGACTCATTTGGGATCAACACTTAATGTCTCAACCACGACTTATAACAACCACGACCAACTTTCTCCGGCTTAACCGGGTATCAACTTTAAATCACAACGCAAACAGATCAACTGGATCTCTAGGTTGAGAACTATAACATATATATATATATATATATATATATATATATATATATATATATATATATATATATATCCTCGACTATTAGAATTCCCTGCCTATCTCGACTCAGACATCAGCAGTCACAACATCACATCATAAAGCAACCAGAAACAGGTTCAATAATAAAATCAACTCACAGACAAATAATTAAGTAACCATAAACATATAATAGACACAACATACATATCAAATATATTATATTAAACATCCCATCACAGAACATACATCCTCAATATACGATAAAATCAATCTATCGGTCAAATGACCTCTAGTAGGGTTTAGGTCGCCCTAAGCATATCAATATATATATTATTTTAAATCTTGCCTCCGCGTGCAACTCCGACTGCGGCTCCGCAACTGTCAACCGTACAGGCTTCCGAATAATCAAACATCGTCTGATCCTTCACAACAATTCACAATCAGGAATCAATAAAATCCAACAAACTCATCTAATTCCTACAAAGTTAGGGTTTGGCCTTCACTAGATAATTAGGCTAATGATGTTGAAATTCTACTAAATCTTGGATCAAGAATCCTTAAGCATGATTAAGACATAATCTATGATTACTTATCAAAGATTTGAACCAAAACCCATCCAACCAATCAAGGTAGGGTTCGGCCATTATGGATAAAAATAGGTTAGAGTTTGAATTGATTTTATAATCACTTGGATTGAGTGATCATAGGAATGAAAGAGTGAAATCAAGTATCACTTTACAAAAATTGAAGAAAACTCATTTTCCCCAAAATTCTCAAGGTTCGGCCATCCCAAGATAAATTGGCTAGACATGTTATTTGGTTTCATGCCCTTAGATAGTGATAGAAGAGGATGGAACTAGATCATAGAAATTGGTTTGACATTAAAAGGATTTTTCTACAATTTTCTAGAGATTTTTGAAGTTTGGATCATAAACTTGAAACTCATGAAACCATGGATGGAAAACAAGAAAAGAATGAAGATCAAGGTGCTCATGGATCAAGGGAAGTAACTATACCTCTTGAGTGATGAAAATGAGCCAAGAATCAAGTCTTGGTTCACCAAAAATGATTAAGGTTCAACCTTGAAAACATAAGAAAGTAAAGAGAAAAGATGAAGATGATGGAGTTGTGAGAAAATGACCAAATTACCTTTATGAAGCTTATCCTTATGCGTGGAAGAGGAGAGGGACTAAAGGGTCCAAAAAATTTTCACTTAGGGGTAAAATGGTCATTTCATAGGTTCCTAGGGGCAAAACGATCTTTTCCTTTCGGGACGAAAATATCATTTAGGAAAAAGACCAAGGGTATTTTGGTCTTTTCGCGTCCAGATATTTTCTAAAGTCATCATGACATTAGCACGCATCCCAAGGTGATGTGACATGATGTGACTTCATGATTATCCGTTAGTGGGTCCCGATAAATCCATATATAGCTCCGTTTGTCTCCCGGTTCGAGTTTTCGCCCGAATAAAGCGTAGAACTGATTTTTTTTTTCAAATTTATTGAAAATGTTGGAAATCCAATTCTAAGATTAACTATCTTGTTCACGGGTCAAAATTAGGTCTTCTGAGTAGTAAAATACTACTATCAATGAACAAACACAGACCGGGCTCCGTTTAAGTTTTCGACCCAAAATTTAACCGTAACTCCCTACGATAGCGTAGAGCGTGACTATGGTCTTAGTCTATCTTATTTCACTCTCTAGACCCTCTAATAAAATTAAAACTCATAAATACTGTTTATTACTATTAGAAAGCTTGAAAAATCGGGGTGTTACGTGCGCCATTTGGCACGGCCGTGTTGATGGACAGAATGTGATTTTGTCTCATTTTGCATATTTATAAATTGTTTATTAAATGTACGGTATATGGTTATGGCCCTAGTTTTGATGTTTCTTCTATTTGGTAAATACGGCACGCGTGTTGCGATTTATTGTATTTATTTTATAATTTATTTTATAAATACGACCTGCGTGTCTTGACATTTACTTTATTTATTTTATTTTAAATTTTATAAATTGTTCGGAGTGACATAGAGGCAACACCAGATCATGACGTCAGTGGAAGGAACTTTGGAAGTTTGCTTGAGGGTCAAAGATTGTAATAATTAGTTTTAATTATTGCACATTAGGAGGCCATAATCATAATAACTTTTATATGTCTTGTATGTTTATGTATGTGATGCATGAAATTTATGAGATGTATGATTTAAATTTGGAATTCAAATTGTATGATAGTATGTATGTCATTGCATGCTTAATATGTTTTGAATGTATGTAAGCTAGTATGCCATGTATGCTATGAGAGACGTTTATATGATAAAAAAGCCGGTGAGATCACTTAATTATTAAATGCCCTCAATAAATTAAGTTATTAAATGCCTCCTGATGCGTGGCACTCGTCAAGGCCAGAATCATTTAAGTGTGGGTCATGCTACAGCTGAGCACCTTAATATATTCCGATGAGACGCGAAAAGTGGAATAACCTACTGCCAACCATTAGGTTCAACTTAACTAAGTGTATTCAATAGGATTGAAATGGCTTAGAGGCATGGGGTTGGGCATTAATCCATATGATGGATTAGAATAAGGAGTTATACACTCAACTGGTCCAAGAATTACATTGGATGTAATTGGAAAGGAGTTTCCTATCTAAATAGCTGAATTCTGGGCGATCAGCCACAGCTGACTCAGAACGAGGTGAAATATGGATCTTGGTCCCACTATAAAATCTTTCAATGGGATTTTCCATGTCAATGATGAGGGTCATTGATTTGAGTAAAATAGTGGGAGCATATTTAATAAAAAGACCTATTAAATATGTTTTAATCATGATACTTATATTCTGTATGTTTCTGTATTAAATAACCATGGCTACAAACACATCTTTTATTTTATTGTTACGATACATCCTTGAGAAGGATGAGTTATCTAGAATTAATTTTCTGGATTGATACATATTTTGAGGATTGTCCTCAAGTACGAGAAAAGAATTGTATGTTCTCAAGCAATTAATTCTCAAGCAATTTGTTGCTACTGCCATAAGGATCGAAATGGATGCTTAATAGAAGCATCAAGTCGATGCCATTGGTGTACGACATCTCATGCTTGCAATCATAGAGACGTGTGATATGATCATACACCTTATGATACTCTAACAAGAGCTAGCAAGGCATAAGAGGTACTAGAAAGAGTTTAAAGACAAGAAAGGAAATATGACTTCCTGTTCAGGCATATTTGTTATAAAAGTCAACATATCTACTCCAACATTATGGGTATTGGATACCACATATGGATCTCACATTAATGTGAAGGATCAAAGGGAGTAGGACATTGACTAAAAGGTAAAGTTCTACTCTATGAATGGAAATGGAGCAAAAGTTGCTACATTAACTATGAGAGTTTGAATTTGCCTTATTAATGGAAGTAAATAACTGTTATTTTATGCTAGTTGAAAATAGAAAAATCATTTCTATATCTTGTATAGACAAGAAAGAATTTTAAGTTGCAATAAATGGACAATTGTTATTCCATTTATTCAATGGATGTCTTCTGTAACACCCTGCTTTTCGTTAAGTATTTTAATATAAGCTTTTTTGAATATTTAAGTTTGTTTGATTAAATTATAATTGTTGGTTAAAGGCTAAGTGGGATTTTTTGGTTAATTTGTTCCTTTCTGGAACATTGGCACGCCCGTGTCATTGTTAGCGTGTCTTGTGACCAGCTGAGTCACAGCATGGCCGTGCCGTTGTGCGAACCCCGTCTTGTTGACGCTAAGTTCGCCACGCCCATGCTGTTATTCAGCACGCCCGTGCCGATTGTGTGGACCGCGTCTCACTGACGCTAAGTTCGGCACGCCCGTGCCGAAATAGAACACAGTCGTGCCATGTGCGCAGATTATATAATCGCACAGAAACCGAGGGTTAGCGATTTTAACCCTCATTTGGCGGCTGCTACTACCCTAGTGCGGCCAGAACTACACCGTCTCCTATCTCCATCAATCTTGGTGTGTTCTTGGAGTTTTGGAGACCTTTGGTAAGTCTTTGGTAAGCCTTTGCCAATTGTGTAGGTAACGTTCCCCTCATTTCTTAGTTTCTTTGCATGTTTTGGATTAGAAACTGATTTGGTTAATATTTTAGTTGACAAAGGCTTCGTTTTGGACTGAGCCGCTTGGGAGGACATGACCAGTTGTTGTTTAGGGTTACCATTGCTGCAACCTTCAAACCAGGTATGGGGAGAAGGATAGTGTAACCACTAGGCAGTGGGGGTAGTGTAAGATGAGGGGTTCCCATGATCCCGAGGTTAATTGTATACTATTGTTTAACATGCCTGCTGTCATATGTGTCTGTTGCTATATGCCAATACTATATGCATTGCCGTTATGTTGAGAATTGATGGTGTGTTCATAGCATAATTGTTGGTCGAATTGTGGTATACGATAATTGTTGGCTGAATTGTTGTGTTGTGATGAACCTACTGCTATATCCCTAAAATTTGTTAATTAGGATTTTAATTGTTTAAATAATAAAGGGACTGCTGTTCCCCAAAAATATTCATAAGACATGAATCAATAAAATGTGAATTTTTATGTTAATGGTTTAGTCATGAACCTAGGGATGATTTTTTAGAGTGTTAGGGACTTTTTGGTTAATTTGTTTAACCTGTTCATCGCTGCCCAGAACAGCACTGTCGCGAGATCAGCATGGCCGTGCGTGCTCCCAGTTGAATTCTGGGAATGGCCTCGCTTTGAGCACGGCCGTGTAGCATAGGAGCACGCCCATGCAAATGTGCACGGCCGTGCGTAATAGGGAGCACGCCCATACTATCGTGCAGCACACCCGTGCCATTGTGCAGCACGCCCGTGCTACATGTAGGAGGGAGCACGCCCGTGCCACCCCTCTGGTCAGAATCTAAGGCTTACGATTTAATGGGGTTTTAACCCCAATGTTCCCTATGATGATAAAATAATCACTAAACAAACGATGAAGATAGATAACTTAATTATATAATAATTAAGACGATGAGTTGGTTAAGTCGGTGCCCTCGGGGTTACTGCACGATGATATAATTGGATGCTTTTAGTAGTCCAATGTTGTCAAGGTTGATATGATTGGATGCCTGTAGTGGTCCAATGTTATGATGTTATATTGTGTGCCTTTAGTGGCCCAATGGTGAAGATGATATTCTTGGGTGCCTTTAGTGGCCTAAGCGGAGGTGGCGGTTACCCCTTGATTGTTGTTGTGTTCATGCATCGCATTGGAGATATTAGTTGGGGGAAGTTCAACATAGGGGAGGTCATCCTAAAGTACGGCGATCTGGCCATCCACGATTGGTTCACCCAAGGTTTGGTGAACCGTGACCCCCCGTGATGAGGCATCCATGGTTTGATGCGTTGGCTATGCAAGGGGTTCACCCATGGTTTGGTGAACTGCCGGCGTTGGTGCCTTTAGTGGCCAATGTGGATACGTAACTCCAAAGTTGTTCTTCCTGGATAGGCAATAATGTTTTAAGTTAAGCAAGGGGTTCACCCATGGTTTGGTGAACTGCCGGCGTTGGTGCCTTTAGTGGCCAATGTGGATACTCCAAAGTTGTTCTTCCTGGATAGGCAATAATGTTTTAAGTTAAGAGCCTGTAGCTTTTACCTACATAAGTTTCTGTATCTAATAGGGATGGCAATGGGTATCGGACCCAATGGGTACCCGCAAAA
Source organism: Ammopiptanthus mongolicus (assembly GCA_039655645.1). Lineage (NCBI taxonomy): Eukaryota > Viridiplantae > Streptophyta > Magnoliopsida > Fabales > Fabaceae > Ammopiptanthus > Ammopiptanthus mongolicus. The sequence continues at coordinate 40,698,185 of CM077350.1, forward strand.
ATTACCCATGATGAGTAGGGTAATTACCCTTTTAATGGGTATGGGTGCGGATGCGGGTAATTACCGGCAAAAGTTAATGGGGATGGGTGCGGGTACGGGTACTCTAGTACCCACCTTGCCCCATATATATATATATATATATATATATATATATATATATATATATATATATATACATAATTATAATATATTACATTAAAAAAATTAAAAAAAAAAAATTAGAGCTTCATCGTCAGTTTCACTTGGCTAGCTTCATTGTCTACTATACTTTGTATGTTACTTCTTGATTAATATGATCAAATCATCTCCGATGGAAATGTCTGGGTTGCTATATTTTCCTTCTCTATTTAATATCTTAATATTTATAATAATCTCGACGTGTTTTCTATTGTCTTGTGAACAAACCTGACAATAATGATAATAATCAAGCGTTGACAAATGAAATAAAAAGGAGGCATTAATATTATTATTTTTTTTTTTTTTGTAATTCAATAGCATTCCTTTTTTTTTTTTTTTTTTACTAACACTCCTTTTAGTGTAATGTATCATTTTTTATTATATTATTTAATTAATGTTTTGGAGATTGATTATTTGACGTTTTGTATTTGAACCTTTGCATTTCATACATTTCATATTCACAAATTGATTATTAAATCTATAGGTTGCATTTTTAGTTTGGTATGCAAGACATTTACTGTGTGGAATGTAACTTTATGTAAGTACAAAAGTAATTATTTTATTGTTTAAAGTGAATAATATGAAAATTATATCAATCGAAAACTTTTGGGTATACCATATTTACTTATCTTATTTTCAAAATCCACAAGTTTCTTATATAAAGTGCGGGTACGGGTACTTAGGTACCCAACTAGTGAGGGTGCGGGTATCAAGGTTGCTACCCACGCGGGTATGGGGACGGGGACAGGTACTTTTTTAAAACGCGGGTATGGGGACGGGTACTATAGTATCCTACCCATACCCGACCCATTGCTATCCCTAGTATCTAAGAGTTACCTTGAACGTGTACAGGAACTCATGGCAAGTAGAGGCAGGAATGATCAGGCTATTGCGGATGCGTTGGTACACCTTGTCAATATAATAGGGCAAGCCAATAATAATTAGGGTGGACCAGCGAAGTTTTAGGGTCTTGACAAGTTCCAGTGGAACAATCCGCCATCTTTCAGGGGAGCTTGTGACCTTGAGGGAGCTTTGCTATGGCTGAGAGAGACTGAAAAGATCTTTAGGGCCATGGATTGTAATGACCAGCAGCGGCTTTTCTTCTCTACCTTCATGCTCACCGAGGAGGCTGAGCATTGGTGGGAGAACTGCCGCCAGAGGATGCAGGCTGAGGGTATTACGGTCACTTGAGCCATATTCAGGCAGAGGTTTTTAGAGAAGTACTTTCCTGCTGACATCCGTGATAAGAAGGAGATGGAATTTCTGGGGCTGAAGTAGGGTAATATGTCTGTAGGAGAGTATGCCGCAAAATTTGAAGAGCAAGCAAGGTACTACACCCCATATCAGTATATGGCGGATGAGCGCTCCAAGTGTGTGAAATTTGAAGATGGACTCCGACCAGAGGTCAAGCAGGCAATCAGTTACCAGAAGATCAGAGTTTTTCCAACTTTGGTTAACAAGTGCAGAATCTATGAGGATGCTTACAAGTCCAGAGTGGCGAGTTACAGGAGTTCAGATAGCTAGAGCAACAAGAAGACTGAACAGAAAGATAAAGGCAATCAGCATCATTCTCCTACCGGTCGAGACTTCAAGCGGAGTGGCGAGAAGCCACAGTTTTCTCTGGATAGGTTCAGAGGCGAGAATTCTTATGCCTCTAGACCCATGATGTGCACCAGGTGCGGCAAATCTGACCACTTCACCACCCAGTGCAAGGAACCTCAGGTTATCTGCTTCAGATGTGGCAAGCCAGGACACATCAGCCGGAATTGTGAAGGAGCCAAGTTAGAGCCTCCTAGTGCTAACAAGAGTCAGAAGTCCCAGGCCAACCGATTGAAGACCACTGGGAGAGTCTTTACCCTTAGCGAAGCTGAGGCCTCCGAGTCTGATGACTTGATCCAAGGTACGTGTTTAATTGATGGAACTCTTTTAACTGTATTGTATGATTCGGGTGCTACACACTCGTTTATATCACATGATAGGGTCAAGAGTTTGAATATACCTGTTACCTTTCTTGAGTATGATCTGATTGTTTCTACACCTACAAACAAACCTGTTCTCACTTCTTATGCATGCAAGAACGGTCATATTGTTATTAGTGGTAGAACTTTCATTGTTGATCTTGTATGCTTACCTTTGAAAGACTTTGATGTTATTCTTGGTAAGGACTGGTTATCTTCCAACCATGTCCTTTTGAATTGTTTTGATAAGACCTTAGTTTTTGGCACTCCTACAGAGTTTAAGGATCCGACCTTTCTTTCTGCCAACCAAGTGAAAGCTTCGATGAAGGATGAAGCCCAAGTGTACATCATGTTAGCTTCCCTGGAATTAGAGAGCCCTCCTGATGTTGGAAGTGTGCCTGTTTTGCGGGATTTTCCTGAGGTGTTTTCGGGGGATGTTTATAACTTACCCTCAGAGAGAGATGTTGAGTTCTCCATAGATTTAGTGCCTGGCACCGGGCTAATCTCCATAGCCCCTTATAGAATGTCTCCTCTAGAGCTAGCCAAGTTGAAAGAGCAGATAGAGGACCTGATGAAGCAGTTTATTAGGCCTAGTGTATCTCCTTGGGGAGCACCTGTGTTGTTGGTGAAGAAGAACGATGGCGGTATGAGGTTGTGTCAATTATCGGCAACTCAACAAGGTGACCATTAAGAATCGGTATCCTCTCCCTAGGATTGATGATATCATGGACCAGTTGATAGGCGCTTGCGTCTTTTCTAAGATAGATTTGAGATCAGGGTACCATCAGATCCGGGTTAAGTCTAAGGGCATCTCGAAGACAACGTTTAGGACGCGATATGGTCACCAAGAGTACTTGGTTATGCCCTTTGGTGTGACCAATGCTTCTGCTGTGTTCATGGACTACATGAACAAGACCTTCCACCCTTACTTTGATAAGTTTGTGGTGGTGTTTATAGATGACATCTTAGTGTACTTCAAGACCAAGGAGGAACATGAGGAGCACTTAAGGGTTGTTTTGCAGACCCTTAAGGAGAAGCAGTTGTACGCTCAGTTGTCTAAGTGTGAGTTTTGGTTAGAGGAGGTGAGCTTTTTAGGGCATGTCATCTCTAAGGGTGGCATTGCATTTGACCCGGCTAAGGTTGAGTCGGTGCTCCAGTGGGAAGCGCCGAAGTCAGTAACCGAGATTAGGAGTTTCTTGGGGTTAGCCGGGTATTATAGGTGGTTTATAGAGAGTTTCTCTAAGATAGCTTTACCCTTGACCTGTCTCACCAAGAAGGGACAGTTGTTTATGTGGGACTCTAAGTGTGAGGAGAGTTTCCAAACTCTTAAGGATAGTTTGACATCAGCACCAGTGTTTACTACGATGCTTCTAAGCAAGGTTTAGGTGGTGTGTTGATGCAGGGTGGTAAGGTAGTGGCCTACGCCTCTAGGCAGTTGAAAACCCATGACAAGAACTACCTTACCCATGATCTAGAGTTAGGAGCTGTGGTTTTTGCCTTAAAGATTTGGAGGCATTACCCTTTATGAAGCGAGGTTTGAGGTCTTTAGTGATCATAAGAGTTTGAAATACCTTTTTGACTAGAAGGAATTAAACATGAGGCGGCGTTGGTGGATGGAATTCCTTAAGGATTATGATTTTGAGTTGACCTACCACCCAAAAAAGGCCAATGTAGTGGCAGATGCCCTTAGTAGGAAAGTCTTACATGTCTCCGCTTTGATGGTTAGGGAGATGGATCTAATTGAGGAGTTTAGAGACCTTAGTTTGGCTTGTGAGGTTACTCCTAAGAGCATTAGGCTTGGAACCTTGAAGGTTACCAACAGTTTGATCGATAGAATTAGAGAGGGTCAGATGTCAGATAAGTTTCTGTTAGACCAGCGGGAATTGCTTGCTCAGGGTAGAAACCTTAGCTTTAGAGATGGGAGCGATGGGATCTTGAGTTTGAAGATAGAGTTTGAGTACTCGATGTTCCTGAGCTTAGGAAGTTGATCCTTGAGAAGGACATAGGAGTGGGTTGAGTGTGCACCCAGGTGGCACCAAGATGTACCGGGATCTTAAGTGCATGTTTTGGTGGCTTAAGATGAAAAAGGACGTGGCTGAGTTTGTGTATGGGTGCTTAGTGTGTCAGAAAGCCAAGATAGAACACCAAAAGCCTTCAAGTAAGTTGCACCCTTTGAGCATCCCAGAATGGAAGTGGGATAGCATCTCTATGGATTTTGTGTCTGGACCCCCTAGGACTCCAGTTGGTTTTGAGGCTATATGGGTTGTTGTGGATAGATTGACTAAGTCTGTCCATTTCATTCCGATGAATATGGAGTATCCTTTAGAGAAGTTGGCTAGGTTATACATCAGAGAGATAGTTAGGCTTCATGGTGTGCCCTCTAGCATAGTATCGGATAGAGACCCGAGGTTTACCTCTAGGTTCCGGGATAGTTTGCCGAATGCTTTAGGGACAAAGCTTAGGCTAAGTTCAGCGTATCACCCACAGACTGATGGGCAGTCTGAGAGGACCATCCAGTCCGTAGAGGACTTGTTGAGGGCTTGTGTGTTAGAGCAGTCAGGCAGTTGGGACAAGTTTTTGCCCCTGATAGATTTCACCTACAACAACAGCTTCCATTCCAGTATTGGGATGGTACCTTATGAGGCTCTGTATGGGAGGAGATGTAGGACACCCTTGTGTTGGAATGAACCTAGTGATAATGTGGTGTTAGGACCAGAGATAGTACAGGAGACAACAGAAAAGATAACGATGATTCAGGAAAAGATGAGAGTGGCACAAAGTAGGCAAAAGCGCTACCATGACAAAAGGAGGAAGGCACTCGAATTGCAGGAAGGTGATCATGTGTTCTTGAGATTTACCCCGACAACTGGGTTTGGTAGAGTGATGAAAGCAAAGAAACTTACTCCTAGATTCATTGGTCCTTTCCAAATCTTAAAGAGAGTAGGCGAAGTCGCCTACCAGATAACCTTACCACCATTCTTGTCCAACCTTCACAGTGTCTTTCATGTGTCCCAACTCGGAAAGTATGTCCATGACCCCAGTCACGTGATAGTACCCGATGAGATGTAGTTGAAGGATAACTTGACTTTTGAGGTACTACCCCTTCGAGTTGAGGATAGGAGGGTGAAGCAGCTAAGAGGCAAGGAGATTCCTTTGGTCAAAGTTATTTGGAGCGGAGCTACTAAGGAAAGTGCTACTTGGGAGCTAGAGAGTAAGATAATGGAAGCATATCCACACCTTTTCAACCACGGTATGTAGAAATTTCGAGGACAAATTTTTATAGGGGGTGGAATTATAACACCCTGCTTTTCGTTAAGTCTTTTTATATAAGCTTGTTTGAAAATTTAATTTTGTTTGATTAAATTATAATTGTTGGTTAAGGACTAAGTGGGATTTTTTGGATAATTTGTTCTTTTCTGGAACATTGGCACGCCAGTGCCATTGTTAGCGTGTCTTGTGACCAGCGGAGTCACAGCACGCCCATGCCGTTAGGCAGCACGCCCGTGCCGTTGTGCGAACCACGTCTCACTGACACTAAGTCCGGCACGCCCGTGCCGTTATTCAGCACGCCCATGCCAATTGTGTGGATCGCGTCTCGCTGATGCTAAGTTCGGCACGCCCGTGCCGAAATAGAGAATGGTCGTGCCATGTGCGCATATTATATAATCGCACAGAAACCGAGGGTTAGCGATTTTAACCCTCATTTGGCGGCTGCTACTACCCTAGTGCGGCCAGAACTACCCCGTCTCCTATCTCCATCAATCTTGGTATGTTCTTGGAGTTTTGGAGACCTTTGGTAAGTCTTTGGTACGCCTGTGCCAATTGTGTAGGTAACGTTCTTCTCTTTTCTTAGTTTCTTTTCATGTTTTGGATTAGAAACTGATTTGGTTAATATTTTAGTTGACCAAGGCTTTGTTTCGAACTGAGCTGCTTGGGAGGATGTGACCAATTGTTGTTTGGGGCTACCGTTGCTGTAACCTTCAAACCAGGTATGGGCAGAAGGGTAGTGTAACCACTAGGCAGTGGGGGTAGTGTAAGATTAGGGGTTCCCATGACCCCAAGGTTAATTGTATGCTGTTGTTTAACATGCCTGTTGTCATATGTGTCTATTGCTATATGCCAATATTATATGCAATGCTTTTATGTTGAGAATTGATGGTGTGTTCATAGCATAATTGTTGGTCGAATTGTGGTATACGATAATTGTTGGCTGAATTGTTGTGTTGCGATGAACCTACTCCTATATCCCTAAAATTGGTTAATTAGGATTTTAATTGGTTAAATAATAAAGGGACTGTTGTTCCCCAAAAAATATTCATAAGACATAAATCAATAAAATGTGAGTTTTTATGTTAATGGTTTAGTCATGAACCTAGGGATGATTTTTGAGAGTGTTAGGGACTTTTTGGTTAATTTGTTAAACCTGTTCATCGTTGCCCAGAATAGCATTGTCGCGCGATCAGCATGGCCATGCTGAACTGGGAGCACGCCCGTGCCCCCAGTTGAATTCTGGGAATGGCCTTGCTTTGAGCACGGTCGTGCAGCATAGGAGCACGCCCATGCAAATGTGCACAGCCGTGCGTAATAGGGAGAACGCCCTTACTATCGTGCAGCACGCCCGTGCTACACGTAAGAGGGAGCACGCCCGTGCCACCCCTCTGGTCAGAATCTAAGGCTTACGATTTAATGGGGTTTTAACCCCAATGTTCCCTATGATGATAAAATAATCACCAAACAAATGATGAAGATAGATAACTTAATTATATAATAATTAAGACGATCAGTTGGTTAAGTCGGTGCCCTCGGGGTTACCGCACGATGATATAATTGGATGCCTTTAATGGTCCAATGTTGTCAAGGTTGATATAATTGGATGCCTTTAGTGGTCCAATGTTATGATGTTATATTGGGTGCCTGTAGTGGCCCAATGATGAGGATGATATTCTTGGGTGCCTTTAGTGGCCGAAGCGGAGGTGGCGGTTGCCCGTTGATTGTTGTTGTGTTCAAGCATTGCATTGGAGATGTTAGTTGGGGGAAGTTCAACATAGAGGAGGTCGTCCTAAAGTATGGCGATCTGGCCATCCACGGTTGGTTCACCCAAGGTTTGGGGAACCGTGGCCCCATGTGATGAGGCATCCATGGTTTGATGCGTTGGCTATCCAAGGGGTTCACCCATGGTTTGGTGAACTGTCGGCGTTGGTGCCTTTAGTGGCCAATGTGGATATGTAACTCCAAAGTTGTTCTTCCTGAGTTAGTTGGATCCACATGCATTGATGGAGTAGTGTTGCATTGTATCATATAGCATACTGGTTGATTGATTATGTTGAGATGATGTTTATGTATGTAAGTGTATGCTTATGACTGTTGCTATGCCATGATGTATGATCATCTTATTCCTATCTCCATGCCGTCGTGTTTACATGTTTCCTTACTCCATATTCTTTGTTTTCTTGTTTGGCATGTATGGTTTTTGCAGAGGGTGACGAGCAGCCCGGAGAGGAGTGACTCTAAGGAGCCACCACTCATAGTTAGGGTTCTTAGTATAGTTGTTTTATTTACTTTAGTTATTCAGTTGTATTCCGAGGATATTTCCGGAACGGTTGTACCAGCTCTGAATTGTGACATTGGGGTTGGGTTTATATTATGTTGATGTTTTCTTTGTCGTTTTAAGTATTGAATTAATATTTTCTGCGTTTGAGAACGAGTTCATGTGTTACCTTTTCTACCCATGAATCTTTTTAATAAAAGGTTGCATGTTTTAAATTTTTATTTGTATAGTATTATGATCATTATTTACATTTAATGCATTTATGACATGCAGGGTAGAAGGGTGTCACATCTTCTATGCTTGTATTCATATGAGATATGGACTTTGTGTCCTTGATCTCTATATGCCCATCTATAACATAAATGCGAATAGGGTCAAACCAAGTGATTTGGACCCTCTATGTCTTTAGCAATATCTTTAGACAATATAAGTAAGAAACACATTTCCAAGCTCCACTAATATGGACTCTTGGACTCATTCAATTATGAATTGTTTGAGGTCTGCGAATCTTACTTGTTTGGAAAGATGACTAAGCTCCATTCACTTGTAAGGTGGAAGGGCTGGTAATCTTTTGGCACGATACATTGTGATGTATGAGGGCCTCTAAACAAGTTTGCTAGAAGACAATTTTCCGTACTTCGTCTCATTTACTGACGACTTCAGTAAAGATGGATTTATGTGTGACACAAGTCAGAAATCTTTGAAATGTTCAAAGAATTCAAGAACGAAGTGGAGAACTAATTTTGGAAGAGTATTAGGATCATGTGATCAGATCGTGGTGGTAAGTACTTAAGCCAACTGTTTGATGACTATCTGAAGGAGTGTGAGATTATATCTTAACTCACTCCTCCTGGAACACCATAATGGAATGGTGTGTTCAAGAGGAGAAAATCGAACCTTGTTGGACATGGGACGATCTATGATGAGTTGATCAGACTTCATTGACTATTTCAGGTGATACGCTTTACATACAACATCTTTCACACCTAACCGTGTCCCATCTAAGACAGCTGAAAGACACTATATGAGATATGGACTGGTGTACAACCAAGTATGTCTTTTATTAAGATTTGAGGTCGCAAGTTTATTGAAGCGTTTAGTCTCAGATAAACTTTGACCCAAGTCTGACAAATGTATCTTTGTGGGGTGTCCTAAAGAAACAAACGGACGCTATTTCTACAACACCTCCGAGGACAAAATGTTTGTCACTAGGACTGGTGTGTTCCTTGAGAAGGAACACATCTCCAAGGGAGACAGTGGGAGGAATGTATAACTTGGAGAAATCCAAGCACCACAGAGTACTGACTCGCCTGCAATGGAACAAGAATCTGTTCCACAAAATGTTGTGGTCCAACCACCAATTCAAGTAACACAAGACTCGGGTAAGTCAAGTAGGACATGTCATGAACCAGAGAGATATGGAATACTCCTAACTCAAGAAGGTGATGAACCGCTCATGGATCATGATGAGCCTGTCACTTACCTGGAGGCCGTCATTGGCCTAGATTTTGAGAAGTGGCTAGGAGCCATGGGATCCGAAGTAGAATCCATGTACATCAACCGGGTATGGACCTTGGTTGAGTCACCTGAAAGAGGTAAAACCCATAAGGTGCAAGTGGGTCTTCAACAAGAAGACTAACATGGATGGGAAGGTGAATACCTTCAAGGCGCGACTGATTGCGAAAGGTTTCAAGCAAATTCATAGTATGATTATGATGAGACCTTTTGTCCAGTTGCATTGATTCAGGTCCCACTTGCTATTGTTTCATAGTATGACTATGAGATCTGGCAAATGAATGTCAAAACAGCATTCCTTGACAGGAATCTTCTTGAGGATGTGTGACACAACCTGAGAGTTTTGTCTATTCAGAGAATGGTGGAAAGGTTTTGCAAGTTGCAAACATTCATTTATGGATTAAAGCAAACTTCCAGAAGTTGGAATCTTCGTTTTGATGTAAACTGTAAGACAATTTGGATCCATCAAATAATGAGGATGGACCTTGTGTGTACAAGAAGGTTAGTGGGAGCATAATTATTTTTTTCGTATTGTATATATATGACATACTACTTATGGAAACAATATTCCTACACCACAAAATGTGAAAACATGGTTAAGGAATTATTTTTCAATGAAGGACTTAGGCGAAACGTCCTTTGTATTAGGAATCAGGATCTATGGAGATAGATCACTAAAATTGTTAGGCCGTAGTCAAAATACATAAATTGACAAAGTGCTTGGACGCTTTAAATATGCATGATTCCAAAATGGTATCTTGCCTATGTCACGCGGCATATACCTGTCCAAGGGACAGTCCTTGTTACATCAGATGTAGAGGGAATGCATGAATAAGATTCTATATGCTTCGGCAATTGAATCTGTTGTGCATGCCATGATATTTACTCGAACAGATGTCTCGTATGCTTCAAGCATGATGAGAAGCTACCAATCCAATCCCAGTGAAGGTCACTGGACCGAAGTCAAGAATATCCTTAAGTACTTGAGAAGAACTAATGATTCATTCTTGATCTGAAATGGTGAGGAAGAGCACATTGTAATGGGTTGCACTGAAGCTAGCTTCCAAACCAGTAAGGATAACTTTAGATCGCAGTCTGGTTTTGTGTTTTGCCTTAATGGTGGCGCTGTGAGCTTGAAAAGGTCTCAAGCTTGAGACAGTTGTTGATTTTATTATAGGGGCCGAGTATATAGTTGCCTTAAATACAGATTTAGAGGCCGTTTGGATTAGAAATTTCATTTATGAACTAATCGAAGTTCCTAACTTTGCGACCTCCATTGATCTCGTTGCGATGATGATGGAGTAATTGCCTAAGCTAAGGAAACTTGATCTAACCAGTGATCCGAACATTTACTTACACGCTTCCATCTCATTCAATGGATGATTGATAGAGGAGATGTGCAGATGTGCATAAAGCAACAGATGTAGTTGCCTTAAATACAGATTTAAAGGTCGTTTGGATCAGAAAGTTCATTTATGAACTAATCAAAGTTCCTAACTTTGCGAACTCCATTGATCTCATTGCGATGATGGTGGAGTAATCGCGTAAGCTAAGGAAACTTAATCTCACCAGTGATCCGAACATATACTTGAGTGCTTCCATCTCATTCGATAGAGGAGGTGAGAAAATGTGCAGAATGACAACACTAAACAATCCACTATTGAAGTCTCTTGCTTAGTGGTAGCATGACACTCACACTAGACCGATGGGTGGTATATTAATGCCCGATTGGCCCTAGTGCTAGTGGGAGATTGTTGGGGTAAGTCCTATTGACCAATCTATTTGGAATAGATAATCATTTGTATTATAACTTTGATCATATATTTGATATATGTATAATGCATTTATTTATTATGTTATATTTGATGATCATATTCATAGTATAATAAAGTCCTTAGAATAGGTAGTTCATTTAATAGAACGTCAAGTATGATTTGACTCTGAGATGCCATTAAATTATAGAACACTATTATTAAATATCTATAGTCAAGTATTATTATTAATAAGGACAAAATAATAATACATTGAGACTATTATGAGAGTGTACTGATGACCACATCTCACAGGTCATAGATATAAAATATCAAGTCTTCCCATAGGTATAAATATTGGTGGAATATTTATATTGGAGTGACCCGCTATGAGAATGCTGCATCATAGTTATGTAAGTGTCATAAGCGATTCTCATGGTGATCATAGTGAAGTAGTCCTTCGACTTGAAGTCACTACGATTCCTAACATATGTAATTGTAGGCTTTAATACTATTAAACGTTATCTGTAACAGGACAACTATAAAGATAGTTATTGGGCCTACAATGAAACATGTTGAGGAATGTGAGTGATGTAGATAGGATTCGTCCTTCCTACATAACAGGGGTAATGTCTATAGGCCTCTTGATGGTATGCGACGTAGAAATGCATGGCCATGCTAAGGTGGACAATATGAGATATTGGGCCCAAATGATCGAACGTCAATTACTAGATCAAGAAATAAATAATTGAACTTAATAAGGATGATACATTTATGCCTTGTGTTCATTTAAGACATTGAGACGAAAGGACGTTGACTTCACATTTTATATGGTTACATTAAGGTTTTAATTGTATCACCAATATTTTAATTAATTGGGCAGCAATGATGTATTGCTAGATGCCACTCATTGTTTATAATATTAATTGATTATTAATATGATTAATAATAATTAATATTATTGCCAATTAATTGAGAACCTATAGGGTCACACTTATAGAGCAAATGTTCAGATAATTAATTTAATTGATTAATTAAATATGATTTAATTAATTATTAAACATTGGACCTGTAGCGTACAATAGCCCAACTGGGTTAGGTTAAGTGAGTAACAGCTATTAGTAAGTCGTGCACGTCACATAAGGCACACACAATACAGAGCACTCATAATGGCCATTGTACACCCTTGACATGCGCACCCTCTTTTCTCTCTCTGTGTGCCTTGCCTCTCCCAATCCTGATAGCTAACACTACACTATCTTGGACGTTGGTTTGCTCGTGTGGACTGAGTAGAGGTATTGCTACTTTGCAATACTGGTGATAGAGAAGAACCTTTCCCTTTGTGGTGATAGCAGCAGTGTTCCTCGGATCTGCTGCTCTGTAGCTGTGTAGATCAAGTTGTTATTCACACCGTAGCAGTGTTCGTGATTTACCAGTGCTGCTGACGTGCTCACAGTGTTTGTGGTAAAGCTATGCTTCAAGAGGTAAACACAATATCCTTGTGATTCATGTGCGATACGTGATCCTTTAATAAAGGGGTTTTTCCGCTTAAGAGGTTTTTATAAATTGTTTTTAAAATTATCCCTCTTGAAACCTCAACACACACAAGTCTTAAAACATATAATCACACAAATCTAACAACTAATAACACGTCAAATCATCATTTATTATAAAAACCCCAATTGAATTTAGCGTTCTTGAACCCTAACATAGAAAACCCCAATTTACCCATTTAATCTCCCGAAATAACATTATTATTTTTAAGAGCTCAAAACCCCTTTTCAAAATACCATGTATGTGTGAGAAAGATGGTGTTTTACTTACCTCTTGAAGACCACCAAAGATGCGCTCCAAGAACTTCTAGGATTACTCCTTTGATCTCCCTATCTCAAGCCTAAGGTCTCTACTTCTCCTCAAATCCATGTATTTCTTATCTTGTTAGTCGCTTCTGAGTTTCTAGGTGCAATAAGGGTTCAAAACTGCACCTTAAGGGTGTTAAGGTTCTATTTATAGAGCCCCAAAAGTCCAAAACACGTAAAAACGCATCAAGGCCCACCTATCCAGCGTCCATCTCGGTATTTTGCACATATCTTGAGTTATAGACATCTAAAAAATATGATCTTTATATAGTTGGAAATATTAAAGAAATATCTACAACTGTAATGCAAGACACAAAATCTGAAACGGACATTTAGAAGGCCAAAACTGGTCTAGAAGTTAGAAAAATGGTGCTAGCGTTGGAACCTAAACAACGTGTACGCGTTTGGTCATAACTCGTGCTAAAAGATTCCAATTGGGACGAACTTGGTGTCTATAGAAATATAAGATACAGAGCTACAATTCATATGAAGACATCGAGTCCTAAAGAGGTATTTAGGATAGGGAAAAATACAGTTTACGTTGTATTTCGGATAAGACGATGCCCAGATTTTGGGATGTTACATGAGTCATGTTGGTTGCCCGTGATTGAACGGACCGAAATCATAATCATAACAGTCGCATGTTTGGATTCCATTGTAGCCATAACAAACGCATGTTTGGACTGCATCATTGCATCATAACTCATATGTTTGGATTATCTGTTATCATGTTATCATTATGGGTTGTATACTGTTAATTGATGATATAATATGTTATGCTATCTTGTTGTTAATATGAACTATATACTATTGATTGATGATATATAATATGTCATGTTGTTGTTATGGACTGTGTGCTGATGATGTATTGTATGCTATGTTATGTCTGGTATATCTGTGAGTCGTACCATTTTCCTTCACTGTAAGTTGTGTTGATTACGGGAAACTTACCTCCATTGCTCGGTTGCTTCATTTTCTTAGTATGTGTGCTATCTTTAGAATATGACAATGTCGAGACTTCATCTAATGCTTCAGACGGGTTTCTATATGGATTTCACTACGGTGCGAGTGTTTGGATGCCTGGCTTTATGGATCGGTTGATGAAGTACCTCGTAGTGGTCTCGATCACCATCGGCAAGAATCGTGGAGGAAGGAGTCTTATTCGCCTCTATGCTAATCTTCAGTTGTTTCGTCGTCCGTGTGGTTATTGTGAGTAGAACGCTAGGTGGACTTTTCCACCGATGCGTTCAATGTCTCTTCGTAGGTAAAAAGGTCTCTTATTAGTTGGATAGAGTCTGGGAATCATCCTTGTGAGTGGTGTTCTTCCCTATGGCCAGCTTAGACTATTTTTATTATTGTTAAGTCTATTCTTTGGCGAAGTTGAGTCTCCGAGTACCTTATCTTTCAGAGCTGCGTCTCCATGGCTTTACGTTTGAAGTTGCATTCTTTTGTTTCTTGAACTTTATTTGGGTTGGGTTCTTATGTAAGTCTCTTTTGAACTTATGAACCAAATTATGAAGCATATATGGTATCTTATGAAAAGGAAAAATTTACCCCATCTTTTCTAAATAATTTTAAATTAATCCGTTTTTCAGCTTTATAATTGTTTATTTTCCGCATTAGTGACACCCCCGGAAAAAGGGTGTTACAATTTTGGTTTAGGATTAGGATTTCTCCTTCTTCTATCTCTTTTCTCTTTTTCCCTTTGAATTTTATGTTTTCATCAAGCATGTCATGATTATGGCAACGCTTGAGTAGTTTCTTTATTTCTAGGAATTGGGGCTATGCCCAAGACTTGTTTATGATTATGAATTGATGATTTCCCTTTGTTATAGTCAATTTGTCTTAGATTTGATTCATATTGTTTTAATTACTTGTGAATTTGGTGGTTATTTCTTTGCATGTCGTAGATACTCTAGGGAGGAACTGAGAAGTGAACCTAGGTATTGGATCTATAGGGGTTGAATTAGGACTTAAATCACGAGAGTTAGAAGCGGTCCTTCGAGGGTTCATTGAATTGTCACAAATCTAAATGGGCTCAATTTAATTACAATTACCATGTGAGTATGAGTTGGTTTAATTGGGTACGGTTCTTGTATCTCAAGAGGGAACATTAACTATTTTAGGATAAATTCACCTTCAAGGCATATTGATATTAATAAGGGGGTAGTCAATTTAGAAGCATAATCAGTCTTTGTGGTAATCTAATTCTTGGAAATTCATTCGCATATTTGAAAATCCCAAATCCTGTTTTCTTGATATTTTATTCTTTATTTATTTATTTATTTTAGAACAAAGTAAATCCAATTGCCTATGAGATAAGTTGAATCAATACAGTCCAATTCCAATCGTTTAATAGGACTTCCATTATTCTTTATTTTAATTCTTGTTTTAAATTATTACTTGATTATCTTCATAAAAACCATTCTTTCTTGTTTGGTTAATTAATTTATTAATTAATTGGTATTCAAAATCACAATCCTTGTGGGTTCAATCTTTTTATTACTAGATGAAGAAACCCTACACTTGTGGTTTTCATGCTATCAACTCTCTGCTTTCGAGAGATAGCTCGAAAGAGGGTGTTATCTACTCCTCAGCCGTTCCATTTTTCTACACCACCTTCTTATGTTGAGATGGGTAGCGACCCTGAGGAGGAGACCGAGAGTGATCCCAGGAGGATCCGGAGGAGCCACCCTCTGACTAGTTTGTCTATGGCCAGTTTTATTGTCATGTCCTGAGCTTTGCATCCGTCCTTTATATTTTTAGTTTACTTTTGGAGCTGCGACTCCATGTATTTACCTTTATGTACTCGTTATTAATATGGTTTTATTTTTTTGCAGTTATTTGGGATTTTTTTTGATCACAAGTACTACTATTATTATGTTTTGGGTGATTTCAATTGCATGTATGTTTATTTTTGTTTGGATATTATGCTATTGACTGTGAGAAAAATATTTTTCAAATTGTAATTATTTATAAACCCTAAATATATATATTTTGCTATTTTCGACTTTACAATGTCTTACGTTCGTATATGTGATGCTCCGGGAAAGTGTGTTGCAGAGGTCATGTGGGAGGGAGTGATTGGGTTTTTTGTTTTTTATTTTTTATTTTTAAGATACAATGCATTTCAGGAGGTTTCCTAATCGCGAACAAAACTTTCTATATCCGTATGAATAAACTAATAAATAAAACACATATTCGTAAATCTATTATGAGATTTCCTAAATTTATTAAGAAAATTAATAAAAAAATTATTGGGTTTCCTAAAATACATAGATACGAAGATTAATGGATTTATTTTAAAATTATGCTTTCGCTATAAATACGATATTCTCATCTCCCATGTTTCATGTGCTATTCTTATTCCTCTTTTGTGTGTCTTCTATTTCACAGTTATGGCTTCCATTGCTAGAACCCATGCCTTCCACCATGTTTGTACTAATTTGACACTGGGTGTGTGCCCATATAAGAAGGGCCAACCATGTCCCCCTATTTCTTCCACTGAGAGATCATCTTTTTCTGAAGCCCCCGTTGATGGAAGAAAAGGAGATGGAAGGAAAAGAGCCCGCATCAACAAGCCACAAGAGAGACGATGGGGCTATTCAATCGAATTGATGCTTTATGATGATCCGTGGAAAATAAAGAAGGTCCTCACAAAGAGTGACCTTGGCAACTTGAGCAGACTCTTGTTAGACAAAGATCGGGCTGAGGCCTTGGTGCTACCTGTATTGAGTCGCGAAGCCCGAAGAGACGCTATGATGGACAAAGGAACCAAAATTATGATTTGGGACATAGACACCAACTCCATGCACTATCTGGTCTTCAAGTTGTGGGGTTCTTCAAGAAGTTATGTTTTTGTTGAGAAGTGGACTCCAGATTTTGTGAGAAGAAGGGGCTTGAAGCAAGGAGATGAGATTGGACTTCATTGGGATCCATGTAAAAATTGCTTTGATTTTACAGTTCTTCAATATGCTTAGCTGCAATTTGTTTTGAAGTCATATATTTCTAAGGGAAGGTAACTTAATAAAATGCTTGAAGTCATTTTCCTTTTTTATCAAGTTTAACATTACTGTGTTTAATTTTTTTTTGGCTGCAGATGTAAAAAATAAATAAATTTAAGAAAATTTAGTTTTTGTTTGACATAATTGAGATTCTTCTCCTACGTATCCCCTGGTGCCATGGGAATCAAAGCCACATGGTTTTTTAAAAAAATCATTGTGGGCTGATTGATTTTTATTATATTGAAAATAGTATTGAACTATGGTTTTATTTTAACACTAATTCAATTCTGCATAGGGTTAAAGATAATAGTGTTATAGGATAAGATCTTACAGTTCTTACGATACTTCAAGATGAAAAAATCATACATTCAACATTGTAGATTGTTATGTGAAATAGTTATTTTTTTAAAAAAATAAAAATTTATTTTAAAATATTTAAATGAAATAAAAAAGGAATACGATAAGCCCGAATAAAAAGTAATTTTTTAAAAGATATTTTATTTTAAAATAAATTTATTCTTGCACATGATTCAAGATAGCAACACTATACAATAAGCCCGAATAATCCATATGATACTTGAGGATAGAAAATTCATACAATCAATCTCGTAGATTATTGCATGAATTTAAAGAGACCTTTTTTTAAAACTAGCATTATTTGATAATTATAAAATAAACATTCAAATAAAGCAATCAAAATAATTTTTTTATTTAGTTGTTATTATTATTTTATTAATAAATAACAAAATATTTTGACCACATAAATATTTTGACCCTAACAAAATAAATAAGTAACGTACCTATTAGATGCACAAAAACACTATGTTAGAAAGACCCCATACTCGCCCTTTCAAGACGTCCTTCCATGATATGCAAAAATACGAATTCCTACATGCTCGGCTTAAAAATTTTACTAAAATCCTAAATCTTTATATTTAGTACTAAGCCCATGTATGAATTTTTTTTAACTAAAAATATCAAGCCTTATACGTAATATTAAGCCCAAGTATGGGATTTTATGGATGTCCTCAAGCACTTGAGGATCAACTCTTTATGTAAAAGGTGGGAAGGGGGAAAACGTTTGCTTTCTCCGATGTTAGACTTTTACTGATGTGAGACCTTTATATGTACAAGGAGGGAAGTTCACATCTTTTCCTTATTCTTTTTTCTTTTATTTTGAATAAGATAACATAAGACAAAATGAAATTAAATAAAATTATGTAAAAAAAAGAAACAAAATAAAGTAAATCCTGGTCAAAAATTGGGGTTCACAATTGTCACTTTTTACTCCTTCTTTACTATAAAATATAAAAAAAAATTCATGGATTTTTGTATTATGCTTATAATGAACTAGTAAAGACGTGAACTTCAATTTTTTTCGCAACATGAAGCTAAAGGAAATGAATGTAGATGTGGCAAGCATGATTTTTTTCAAAGCACCATGAATGTATGATGCTCAAACAAGAATTTAATATGCATAAACAATGTGCTCAAAACCAAATGGTAGGAAATTAAATGCAATGTAAATGACAAAATCATATGCAAAGCCGATGCGCTCGAAATTGAATGACAGGAAGTCAAAAAATAAATGACTAGAAATTAAAATGCAGATCCATTACGCTCAAAATTAACTGACAGGAAATTTAGATTGTTGAGCCGATGCATTGAAAAATTAAATGACAAGCATTAGAAATGCAGAGTCGATGTGCTAAAAATTAAATGACAAGAAATTAAAATGCGGAGTCGATGCTCTCAAAATTTAAATGACATAAAATTAAAAGTGTAGTGTAACGCCCGTCATTACAATAGTAACCCATAATAAAAAGCTTAAATAAAACATAGTGAAATAAATTTTTTTCATAATATAATACTTAGTTAATAATAATAATCTCAAAATAGTATTTACATCAATAAATTTTCAAAAAAAACTGAAATAACATAATTAACCAAAAACTCCCAAAATAGGGCGTCTACTATAACCCAACGAAAAACTAAAATAATCTAAGGTCTTAGCCACAAACAGCTCCAGTACATCATAATACTAATCAAGACTATAAAAAATACTAAGAAGAATCTCTAGTCTTCAAGCTTCCTCGGTCTCAGGAATATCGTCTTCGTGCTTTAAAAATAACACTATTAATGAGATGGGAATCTCAGTGAATAAAAACATTTCTAAAATAAGTTTGCAAAAAGTATTATTTTCAGCCAACATAGTAACCGGAAAAACAATCATGGTACTTGCTCTTTTCGAAAATAATATAATTTTCTATAATAATATAAACAGTCATTACACCATATCACTAAACTCAATTATTAAACAATCCACATTTATTTCATGCATTCAATATGCTAGACATAAGCACACAACAATGACGTCCCGTTGCCCATCCCTATTCATAAGGCGTGTTTCGACCTCACCTACAATGGTGAAGTTACTCATTCAATACTCCTATCATGGTGGTATTTTTCGACATCCCTACTATGGTCATGTTTCTTATTTTCGATACCCCTACAATGTTATATTACTCATTTCAATACCCCTACAATAGTGGTATTTTTCGACATCCCTTACTGTGGTGATGTTTCTCATTTCGATATCCCTACCATGGGATATTTCTCAATTCCAATACCCCTGCAATGGTGGTATTGTCAACATCCCTACAATGACGTGGTATTTTCTCAACCCTTAATACCCCTACCGTGGTAGTATTAAGTACTTGCCAAACAATGAACAAAGTCATTCAATATATGGCAAACAATACATGGTATTCTAATCTCATTTAATAATCACACATCATGTATGTGAAATAGAAGCATGTCAACTCAATCATCAAAGACCACATAATTCACAATGAATGAATATTCAATCATGGCATTCATATCATACAATTCTCTATTTAACATTAATTTAATTTTCCATAAAATCCCCCAAATTAGAAAATAGGATTTGACCATACATACATTCGTTCATTGAATTTTCTTCATAAATCATTAGGTAGTTCAAACCCCTTTTTTTCCCCAAAATCGTTTGCACCATGGAAGGATGAGAAAAGGTTGTTTAAACCTCCAAGAATCTTCAAGCGTCTCCCACGAACATGCCAAGAAATTTCTCCAAGATCTCCTTCTTCTCTTCTCCCTTAAGCTATTTCTTCTCTGACTTCAACCTCTCCAAGACCTTAAGTCAGTAAAGGCAGTAAGAGAGTATTTTATGGTGCTATTAGGGTTTGGTAGCCGCACTAAAGTGTCTTAGGAATGTTTATAAATAGTTTCCCACGGTTCCTTCTCTTAAAAACTCGTTTCCTCGCATTCTAGCGTCGAGCACGGGCATGTTCTTACCCAGCATGGCCGTGCTCTTTGCTAAGAGCAAGGTCGTGCTCATCAATGTCAAAAATCGCGTGTTTCTGACATGGACGTGCTCATTTGAGAACGATCGTGTTCCACAACGTCAAACTTGCTCGTTTTCCGACACGATCGTGCTCATGATCACAACGCGGCTCAAACCGTGCTCTTCTAGCATAGGCTAGTGCTCACCCACCAAGCACGGATGTGACACCCCCTTCTGGGACATCACATGGTAACCCATTGCGGAAAATAAAACTTCATTAAACCTTGTTGGTTACTTTCGGAAAATAAGATTTTCTAAGTATTTAAACTTCTTTCGAAAATCGGTGGTAAATTTTTTTCTTAACTTATCATACAATCAACGTAACTTAAACACGCCTTTATATAAACATCAAACAGTGCATACATATTAGGGTATCATAAATTCATACATAAGGTCTTTATACAGACGGTCATACACCACAAGTCATGACTTTCAGTACCCAGAGCAGCTAACAAAATTGTTGTTCAAAATAACAAGACTTATCCTATAGCTGGTCCGCCTCTAAAGTAACAATGACTCCTCGTATGTCACCCTTCCCCACACACTCAAGCGTTAGGGAATGGATTCCCGAATGTTCCAGTGGCATCTTGGAACCCATCTGATGGTGCAAGGGTGAGATACCAATATATGGATTCAAGCACGATAACTACATGCATCACTCACCAACAACACCTACGCATATATAATCATGATGCATAATACTCTACTAAATAAACAATTAGTTTATCATAGGGTTTCATATCCGATAGTCATCGTCATTTATAAAAATGCATGATACTTCAATGTTCAACGTCTATTTATTTACTTAATCTCCGGAGATCCCAACACCGTTATAAAAATGAGCTGATCAAGCTCGATTGCCAAAAAGGCACACCGTTGTTGAAACCATTGCACATTGTCCAACACAAGGCACAGGTGATCACCGCTTATGGTTTTTCATTGTCCATCAAGGCATAATGATTTATATACACCGTTTGAATATCTTGACCACCAAGATATCTAGAATAACATTGTTGGCACGTCTGCCGATTTTAATGCATGGAAAAACGTTTCAAGTTTTGCCACTTTTCTTTGTGTTCGTTCTTTCGTTATCGAAGCTCAAAGGAGCCTTAGACCGATGCACCAGCCCAAGGTCTGTGGTAATAGAAAACATTATTCACCTTTAATCACGTTTCCTCATAACAAGAGGAGGACACACAGTCCACAGGATACACAGTCCATAACACCGTTGCACGGCTTCTCGTGATATTTTTACAGAACACTAGTATCCCGACGTCTCGTATACTAGGTTCATGTTTTCAACGTTTTCACCGTTTTTCGTTCTGTGAAACACAAATCCAAAACGAAATCTCTGCAACTCATCCAAGTTGTCGGATGTTACACCGTTGGAGAAAAACCCGTTTACAGAGAAACTTTTTCTGTTTGAAAATGGTTTGAAAACCATCGAATTGCTGATAAAACTTAACTTTTGTTGAAAGTCCCTTCCCAAAATCCATTTTTGAAGGCAAACAGTTAAGACCAAAAAAGTCGTCCTAAAACAGTAATACTATTTTTCAAAAATGTTTTTCGTAAATCTTTTCGGAATTAAAACGTCGTTTAGCTTTAAAAACGTCCTACGTTAAAATTCTTAACTTTTTCCCTTAATCAACTTATTTATAAAAATCTAACTTTCTCTACTAATGTTATAATTTACCTTAGAATCCTTTTTAGTAAAACCTGCGTTATTGAAAAATTCCCAACGTTTCCCAAATAAATCTTTGGCGTTTACTACAAAGCTTTTCAAGGCTTTTATCCACGTTAATTAATTGAGTACTGACCACTGTCAGGCTTCCCAATCAACAATCAACATCACAATATGGTTATAGCAGATCATACAAGTAAAATACATATAACACATATTAGCAAGCAATTATCAACAATCAAAATAATTGCGAAAAGTAAATAAATCAACCACCACACAGCTTAATCACATAATTACAGACCAAATACGATAACACGTAGTTATCGGGAGAATCCCTCAGGCAGTCCCCCCTTACCTCTTGAAGTTTCCTTATAAGCAAAAAGTCGCCCGATTGATCCGGAAGTCGCCTGGTTTCTCGTCCGATGACTCGTTGACAACTACACACAATCAATCAATCAAGACATCAACTTTAAATCACAAAAATTTCTCCTATTTCCTTCCTCCTAGGTTCGGCCATAGGCTATTAAAAATAGCTAGGGAGTTCCAAAAATTCCCATCTCTTGGATTCTACACTAACTAAGTGTGGTAAGGCTAGATTCAAGCTTAGAATACCCAAAATCCAACCAAAACTCTACTCACCCAAAAGGGGTAGGTTCGGCCTTCATCACCCATTGGATCTAGAGAGCTCCTTTGGTTTCAAACTCTTGGATTATGATAGATAATCATGAATCTAATGTAAGAAAATTGGTTTGACATTAAAAGGATTTTTCTACAATTTTTCATGGATTTTTGAAGTTTATGATCAAAGACCCTAATTAACCTCCATGAATCAAGAAATTAAAGAGAGGAATAGAGAGATTAGGAGAGCTAGGAGAGAGTTTATACCTCCTTGATGCTAAGTCTTAAGAGAAAATCAACTTTGCTTCCACAAATTTCTTGAAGCTTTGAAGAAATTTGGAGAGAAAAATGGTGAAGAAAGCTTGAAGAAGAAGAAGAAGGAAATGATAGGGAAAAAGATGGAGAGAGGGGCGTGGGAGTGAGAGAGTGAAGGGATAAGGAGGTTTAGAATTTTTTCATTAAGGGCATTAAGTTCATTTCACGATGGTTAAATGGTGATTTCATGAAAACTCAAGAACATTTTGGTCATTTCGCGTCCAGATATTTTGAAAATCATCATGACACTGGCATGCATCCCAAGGTGACATTGGCCTGATGTGAAAGATTATCCGTTAGCGGGTCTCGTTAAATCCCTTTACAGCTCCAGTCATCTTCCGGTTCGAGTTTTCGTCCGAATATTTTATATTATTTTCAATTTTTAACGTCAAGAACTGATTTTAGCAAAATTGTAGAGAATCAAATTCTAAGACTAACGGTATCGCCCGCAAGTCAAAATTAGGTCTTTGTAGTAGTAAAATACTACTATCAGTGAAAACGCAGATCGGACTCCATCTGAGTTTTCGACCCAAAATTTAACCTTAGCTTCCTACGATCGCATGGAGTATGAAAATGATTTTAGTTTTCCCAACATCACTTTCTAAAACACAGATGAAAATATAAACTCATTAATAGAGTTTATTGTCCTTAGAAAACGTGAAAAATCGAGGCGTTACAACGGACGTGCTAAACATGAGCACGGGCATGCTATGTAACATCTTTCCTTACATTAGTAACCCAAAATAAAATCACAATTCAAATATGGCTAAATAAAAATTTGCATAAATATAATGGTTTGAAAATACCTCAATAATTATTAAAAGAAAATAATTATAATAAATCCTTATATAAATAAAATGAATTGTCTCAAAACCCAGGCAACTACTAAAACAAAAAAAAAACCCAATGATAAAAAAAAAAAAATAATATGGTTCTAGCCGTTCTAGCCAATAAATAGCTAAACCAAAGCAATGAGTCTTCAAGTCTCCTCAGTCTCAGTGGTGACTTCCCCGTGCTCTGAAAGCAACACTTTTAATGAGATTTATAATCCAAGTGAATAAAAACATTTAATAAAAAGGTTTGCAAATAGTGTTGTTATCAGTCGGTGCGGTAACCGGAAAAACAACCATGATACATGCTATTTTTAAAATAATATAATTGCATATATAATTTTGTAAAAAAAAGAGACATCATAAAATTCATACACATGTCATACTATTTTTCAAAAAGAACCAAACATCAATTCCAAGTATCATAATGCAATCAATCCATATCAAAGACATTTCTCATGCCCAAACAATCTCAATATATCATCGAATTCCCTTTTCTTTAATCCCCAAATTTAAGTCTAGAGCTCACGACAATGCAATGACGTCCCACTGCCTTCCCTTTCCCAGAAGGAGGTAGATATATATAATGGGTCATCCCCATCCCAGAAGGAGGTATTTGTCATCCCCTTTGACGAGGAGGTATCTATCTCTCCCTTCCTAGAAGGAGGTATCTCATCGATCATCCCCTTTCCAAAAGGAGGTAAGTAACTTTCATAAATGTTGTGCCAAAACTCATTTGGGCATATGCCATGACCCCAGGACATGACATATAACTCTATGCATCAATACATATAGACATTCCAAATCACATATAATGAACACATATTAATTAGAAATCACTACACAAGTCTTAAAAGATTCATTCATACTAAACTGTCAACCTACTATTTTCTTACTAGCAACACTTACTCAGGTAATGTGTATGGAAAATTTACATGTAAATATTGCCTTTGCTGATATTTTCAGCTGTAACAGTATTTCAGCAGAAACAACTTCTTATATGGGTTATCACTTTTTCCTGCCATTAAGCTACCTTTCAACTAATGGTTGCATTGTACATTAAAGCCTTCCATAAAGATTGGAATTCTTTCTCCCCTGAAATGGGTTGTTGACAAGGTGTTATGGAACTGCATTTAACTATTTATAGGTGGTAATGATTTTGGAAATTTATTGTTGTTGACATAACGTTATACCATCCCAAGTTCCTATCTATGAACATGTTTGAATAAGTGGTAATCTGTTATGAGTTCCACATTGCGGAGCCTCACCTAACAAGTGGGGTTTATAAGCCTAAAGGTTCTCTCACCTAATGGACTAGTCTTTTAGGATGGGCTCTCCCTTTGGGCATAGGCTCATAACATTGGTGCTTTCATTAAGAGGTTGCCTTCTCGGAAAGGGCTACCCACGGAGGGTTCTAACTAACAAAGAGGTTGAGTGAAGTGTCACCGAGTGAAGTGCCGTGGAGTGAAAGCCGCCGAGGACGTCGGCTTTCGAACTGTGATGCATTGTTATGAGTCCCACATTGGGGAGCCTCACCTAACAAGTGGGGTTTATAAGCCTAGAGGTTCTTCCACCTAATGGACTAGTCTTTTGGGATGGGCTCTCCCTTTGGGCTTATGCTCATAACATAATCCGTGTTTCTTCCTGATAGATCACTAGAGCCAATTAGGTGTTTCTTCTCAATCTTGCGATGGATGAAGTTATAATAAGGCTTGAACCAGTAAACTATGTAATCAGATGCTAAGTCAAATTTCAACTTCGAACACACTTTTATGAATACAGGTCTTGAATCTAGTAGTTGCTGCCTTAACTCATGATGATGCCAGTGTACGCACTGCAACTTGCATTTGCTTAAGAAGTGTCTCTCGCTCAATCAAGGTCTGTAACATGAAATGACATCAGTCAATTGAAGTTTCTATGTTATGTACAACTTAATTCTCATAAATTTCTGTTCAGAATTTGAGTGGAGGTCATTTTATGAATGAAAGGATTGTCTTTCCTTTGGTTCGGCTTCTCTCTGATCTTTCTACTTATGTCCAGGTACGACGTATATTGTATCTATAATGTTCATTTTTACTGTGTTTAAGTTCAATTGATTAGTTTCTAGGTAATTTGCAAAAAGGAACCTGCCAATCATACTAAAGAATTGGATTCTAAACTTCAGAGTCAGAGGGATACCAGATAAAAAATTAATTGAAGATATATGCTACTCATATAAATTTATATGCAACTATGTGTATGCTGTTCTGATGATAATTCAGATGCTAATCTCCTATCCTTTAAGTTTAAAACATCTATATATTGTCAAATACATTAAAAAATGATGCGCGGAAAAGAACTGACATTGTTTTGAACGAAAACTATATGATGTCAAAATGATGCATTACATTAAGTTATATCTTGCATTAAAGATGTTATCTCAAAGGCATTATAATTATTAATTAGACCCATATCATATGTTACAATAAATGAGGTTATCACAAAGTTTATGTAAGGCATGGAGGGAGGTGTTCCCGAAGTTGATGGTTCTGCTTTCAAAGAGTGCTTGGCTCTTTCAAGGTCCAATCCATATGTTCTTCATCTTGCCCTAAAGGGTTAGTTGCATATTATTAAGTGGTGTAACCATTTTTATAATAAAATAACATCTTATCACTTTTTTTTTTTTATCACGGACACTTTTTACACTTAAATCCTTATCATCCATCATTTACACATTGGTGCTCATTGGTGTTCATGCTTTCATTTGTGTTCAAATTGCTTTGATAAACAAAAGCATGCTCGACCCCAGCCCCCTCATATGATGTCTGAGGTACTAAGGTCTTGGAGGGGCAGAGGGATACACCCATGTGTGTGTTTTGTGCATGAAAATATTTGATATGACCCACATGCACAGGCAAATTTCAAACTGCTAGCCACGAGGGGTGACTTTTATATCTTATACATTTTGCTCATGTACTCATGCATCATGGCATTTAGTGTTTCTTGTTCAACTTCTATATCTTAATCTTGTGATTAAAAAAGTACAGCCTTGATCAGTGGCGGATCTCGGTGAGAGCGGGCGGGAGCAATGGCTCCCCCCAAAAATAATTACCAATTTTTTTTCAAAGTGGACCTGTGGAGTTGTTTCTCCCCCAAAAAATAATTACCATTTTTTTTTTCAAAGTGGACCTGTGGAGTTTGCTGCTCATTGTCGTGCTCTTATGCTCCAGCGTTGCAAGTGAGACCCTTGTTTCTTCCGGAATGCTTACTTCCACTCCTCACAGAGTCACAATTAATGAGACTTACCTAACCTTAGCTTTGTTCAAGAAGGTAGGGCCGCAACATAAAGAGGAAGAGGAAGAGAAATCAAGGTTCACTGTGCCTCTTCTTCTTGGGATTGAACAACAGGATAAGGAAACAACACCCAACATCTCCATCTTTGGTTTTCGTGGCTTGATTTGGGGATTCTCCTTAGATTTTTTCTTATTATATGTAAAACCTAACACTACACTTTCAAAGTAAATAAATAAAAGAGTAAATGTCCAAATTGGTCCTCGACAAAAAAAACACAGTGACATTTTGGTCCATGAGAAAGGAAAAATACCAATTTCGTTCTCAAGAATGTAAAATGCAGGTCAAAATAGTTTTGACAGGGATTAAAATGTCCCTAAAAATGACTAATTGACCCACATTTTACATTCTTGAGGATCAAATTCGTATTTTTATTCCTCAGGGACCAAATTGACACCGTGTTTTTTTTGTCAATAAGCAATTTGGATCTTTACTCTAAATAAAAATAGGGTCTTGCTAACCAGTGTCCTTAGGACGTTGGTTAAGAAATCAACAAATAGAAGTTTTGCATACATAACTTTCAAACTTTTAAAGTATTGAATACGCCACATCCCAAAATTAATGATGTGACAATTTAGTTGACAATGTATAAAATCTTTATAGTGATAGTACATATTAATTAAATCCAAATATAAATTTATTGACGAGTTTCAATTGAATTTTTTTTTTTTGAGGTACATGCTGTTTTTAAAAATTTGACATGTTTGAGACTTAGTTCTGAATTAATTTAATCATTGATGACCTTAAGTTTTTAAAAAAAATGAAAGGCGACACTTTTAATGCAAGTACATTTTTTCTTTTATTTATTTTCTTGTAACTTTGTGTTAATATGTTATTTTGAAACTTTGATAAAATTATATGTGATTCATATGAATTTTAATTATATTATTTTAGTTAGTATTTAGTGGCTCCCCCGAAAGTTTTAATCAAGATCCGTCACTGGCCTTGATCATGATATTTGTAACTAAATGCATCCATCCAAATTACAGGTGAGTAAAAGCAGTAGCCAGGGAGGTTTCAAATTTCTTGAGAATGCCAAGGACTTGCCAACTATCAGTAAGTATAGAAACCGAACCCAAATTTGTTGGGTTAATTTATTTTTGTTCTTTAAACCTCCAACATGCACTCTGTTTTAATGGACCATAAATTCCAGAAGGGAACATGTTGTGTTGATGAATTTGGAAGATTATTCGGTTGTGTTTCATATGTTTGTATTTCATGCTTCATTTAAGCTATTTAATATTTTCACTGTGATGTTTGTGTAGAGAAAAACTTCAATGAACTTATAACCATCCTTTCTTTGGACTACGACCATCTGCACAGTCTACATTAGTATTACTATGACCATCCTTCCTTAATATTGTCAGTTTTTTTTTTTTAAAAAAAATCAATTAGCGTCGGCTTGGTCGACGCTAAACAGTTGTGCCATAGCGTTGATTTGGCATAGGCTTTGGCTGATGCTAAGTTAGCGTAGGCCTTTTTCTGTATGATCTAGCTGCCAGTTTGCGTCGGTTTGACCAACGCTAGGTTAGCGTCGACCATTATGGCCCTCCGGTAAACGTAGCGAAGAAACAAAAAGCGTAGGCCACGACACCGTCGCATAGCCGACGCTAAAGTAGCCACTAGCGTCGGCTTTTGGCTTTTGGGTGATGCTAATCGCTGATTTTCTTGTAGTGTTAGGGCATTGAGAGGTTTCAGATCCCCTGACAACAAACACTATTCCGGTGGTTTGTGGTTGGCTCTGCTGACTGGCCACTTGTGATCTTCTACCACCGCTCTGAGCTCTCCCACCTTGTTGTTGAAATTGAGCCCTTCTGCTGACTTCGGGCTTGCAATTTGAGGCATAGTGACCCATTTGATTGCAATTAAAGCATCTGATGTGTTGAGTTCTTGGGCAACTCTTGATCAAGTGTGATCCCCCGCATCTAAAACATGTTTGGATTCCCTACTGCCGCTGACTAGAACTACCGCCCCCGTTGTAACACCCTTTTCGGAGGCATCACATAACAGACATTTTATAAAACTATCAAAATGATCACTCCATCAAATGAATGAAGATAGTCAAATTGGAAGATAATGAGGAAACTAGAAATTTCAATTGGTTCACGCAAAAACGTGGGCAATAGAACTAGAAATGATGAAATCAAATCAACTTAAATCAATTCAGATTAATCCAAATCAATCTAAATCAAGAGAACAATGAAGACACAAACATTCCAACAATTTTCGCCTTGTCATAGATAGTAGAAATGAATCGTGTCTGAATCAAACAATATAATTAAAGGTTTACTTGCTACGATTGTGACACCCGTTACCCCGTATACGATAAATATAAAATAAAGCATGCAAGTTAAATAAAAACTTTAACATAAAAGGTAGCAAGTATCACATTATCCGAAAACGTTTAAAAACATAAAATAATTACGGAAAACATAAACATAAAATAAAACCCAAATCCCGATGTCACATATCAGAGCTGGTAACCACTATCGATAATACATAAGAAAAACAACTAACATAAACTAAACTAATACTATGAGCAAGCAATCCTCTCAGGATCACTCCTCAGCTAGCTGCTCACCATCCTTTGCATAACCAAAGGTACATGCAAAACAACAACAACAGATAGGGAATAAGGAATTGTATGTATAAACATAAGCGGTAATAGAGCAGTTAGCAAGATGATCATGCAGCGTAAAAAACATCATAATATAACATACATATTATAACGCATACCATCATATCACATCAATAACATGTTATGCGATGCATAACTACTCGACTACTCCATATGCAATGTGGATCCAATAAGTAACTCAGGAAGACGATTTAGGAGTACATATCCACATTGGCCAATAACCACCAACGCCGACAGTTCGCCAAACTCACGGGTGAACCCCTTGGATAGCCGATCCACCTTACTCTCGGATGGACCACCACGGATACGCTTGATTCACCTAACTCTCGGATGAATCACCGCGGACGGCCAGTTCGCCATACTCTTGAACGAACTCCCCAGTCATCGTAACTTCCCCCAAACTAACTACAACATGTCATGCTGCATGCAATGCTAACATACAAACAACATGGAAACCACCTCCATCAACACCTTTAACACAGGCTATCAACTTTGACCAATAAGCATCAAAGGTAATTTATCAACATCAATCTTGACCATTGAGCATCAAGAATGATTTAACCAATAACATCGGTAATTGCACGTCGTTACCGATAACATCATCTGCTCAATAATTAATCTCTTTATTAAGTCTCCATTATTACATATTACCATATCATTATCCTAGCACGGCCTGAGCACGGGCGTGCTGGCCATTTGGCACGGGCGTACTAAATAGCGTCACTTTTCTCGTTTTTTCGACACTGGCGTTCTACTGAGAGCACGGTTGTGCTGGCTTTACTCGGCGAGGAGCATGGGCATGCCGATATTGAGCACGGGCGTGCTCAACGCTGTTGCAGCGTCTTAGTTCTGGGAATTTAGCAGCTTTTCTAGATTGTTAACACTCCAATCAATCCTAAGGTTCTTGACTAATTCGTTGGCAATAATCTCACCCCTCATCAACATCTTTATGTTTTATGTACAACAATTAGACTAATTCTAGTTTTAGGCTTAGCACTAACATCCCGATGTCTTTTATTAACATAGTTTTAACAGCAGTTCAACCATACCAACTCATACGATTATGGCATACCAACAAACATTATTAACAACATCATAAACGTCATGCCATGGTCATATAAATCAATTAAACAGTTAACATCATATATAAACAACGATAGCAATCATACATCAACTATGGCAAATAGCAAACAAATAGGATCATGGATTAACCCTCATCTTACGCTACCCTAGAACCTATATGTTATACTAATCCCTTCTCCCCATACCTGGCATGACGATTCTAGCCTACGAGCCAACAAGAACGAAGTCCACGCTTGACTCCTCGAACGAGAGCAACAGGTTCAGTGAGCTTGGACCAAGAACGCCGAGGCAAAAAGGATAAGTTAATTCCCTCAACAAGAAAAGGAAGGGAATTAACATAAGGGTTATGCACATACCTCGATTAGATCCTTGGGGAATTATTCTGCTAGTTGCCATTCATAGCACTAGCACACGAACAACGAAGTCTGGTTTGACAGGGAGAAAACGGTTCAACACTAAACTTAAGGATTCAAGGAAAAGGATGAACAAGGTTGGTTACCTTACCTCAGAGTGTAGCATCCCAAAAATCCTATGTCTGCCTTTTTAACTATTTGTGTCAATAACTTGACTGAGAACACAATTTGATTAATCATAATCATAAAACCAATTAATAATTGGAAATTCATATTTGAATTTCAATTATGAACTTAATAATCATAAAACGTTGTTTTGAAACCGATATGTTATTTTGAAACGTTGTTTTGAAACCGATACGTTCCTTACCTTGGGATGCGTGCTAGGGTCGGGACGTAATCTAGCCCGGGATCGGGAAGTTGTTCTGGCCCAGTATCGGGAGTAGTTCATGATTGCATCTCACGCTTCACGAGACGTTGTCACCCATCCATCACCTTTTCATTCCTTTAACCAATGGACTAAATTCTCATGACTCTTGGTTAATAACCTGGCATCTTTTCCTTTTATGGAGAAAGCAAAGTAACCTATTTATGGTTAATCTCATCACCTTTTAATGTGTGATCAACAAGTGTGTACTTGGATCAATCTAAGCCATCCTTTTTCTTACACTTCATCACATCAAATTATCTAATTCTTTTAGCATTTTGAATTGAATCCTTTCTCGCAAAATGAAGAAGGCCTTACGGCCAAGTTTGTCGTAACACACTAAATTTCATTTCTTTTTCTCTCATGACACTTACACATAAACTCATCTTCTCCAAAAGAATCAGAACAAAAATACTCTCTCTTTTCTCTCTTTGAGCTTGGTTCGGCCATGGCTATGGTGACCATCACCATTTTTCCTCTTAAAAAAAAAAAACACCATAGTTGTAATCACCTTAACCTCTACTAAAACTTTGATAAAGAAAGTTTTTGATTTGGAGCACCTTTTTTCTTGACCCTCAAGAACACCAACCTTGTTCATCAAGTGTTCTTCACTAAGTAAGTCTCTAATCTTAATTTTCTCTTCATTTCCTTTCATTAAATCATGAAGCAATATCTTCTAGGTCATGATTTTTTGAGAAACAAGTTTCAAAATCTTGTTGTTTTGTTTGTAGTAGGTTCGGCTTTCCCTTTTGTTCTTAGTGCTTGGAGTTGTCTCATTCACAAAGGATCTACAAGAGGTAATGGGGTAGTGAACCTCATCACACCACATTGGTGGTGGTTAAGATGGTTTATGGGTTTGGTTTGGGGAAAACCCTAAACCATGGGTTTCCTACTTTGTCTATTTGGTTCTTTATGAGAACAATGTTGTAATAATTATTTATTGCTTGATTTGTGTTCATTGATGTGTTTGAATGTTGAAAACAACTTTTATGTGTTGGAAAATCCCAACCTAGGGTTCCTCCATCTCTTTGTTGAAACGAGTTTGTGAAAATGTGATTTTCGGATCTGACCTTGTGCAAGTCATTTTGGTTTTTCTGTCAACCTAGACTTAGATTTCAAAACTTGTTTTTGATCCTGAAACTGGACATCTTGAGCTTCATTTTGAGCACAAATTTTGTGTGGTTTCATAAAGATTTGACCCTTGAAAACCTGTTTCAATCAAAGCATAAATTTATGTCTTGGATTCTGACTATAGTGGCTTCTTTCTTAAAACTGTACTAACTCGGTTATTGTTTGTGAAATTGAACTTTATAATAAAAAATGCGACATCCTAAGCTTTCATATGAGTCCTCATTTGCTCAAATCTGAGTTCGTTTGGTCAATCAAATGTTTGTCACAAGTTGAGGCTTGAAATGCTGAAATTTTATGTATTCGGGTTTTGGTGTTGATTTTTGGAATTGTATGGTATGGTGATGGTGTGACTATTTATGTTTGAGTGTTAGTGTTGAAAATCATTTTGGAATGGTGAAAAACAATTCTTAGGTTCAAGACCTTAGGATAGGATTTTTGAATGATGAACTTGTTCATGCTTTCAATACTTGATGAAATGACTATATGTTGAGATGATTTTTCGTGATGCTAGAATATCGTAGGATGGCTTGTATTTTGTTGAAAAAACCATGTGTGGTTCGGCCTTGTTCAGTTAAAAAGGGGAAGCCAAAGCTTCTATGTTCAAGTAATGGTGTAATGGACTTAAATTGTTCCAAGAAGGCAAAAGAAATTAAATAGACCTACCTTGCTTACATGGAAGCATTCGGCAATACCATAGAAATTAGGGCTAAGAACCTAAAACGTTGATGTTAAGAGGTTTAATGTGTTTATACTAAATTATAAGGGGAATAGAAATTAAAAAGGTTTTTCAAAGAATTGAAGTTTTGGTTCCAAAGAACCAAGTGTTGTAGATTAAGTATTTTGATCTCATGTGAAAAGTATTTTAAGGATAGAAGGGTTTGATGTAGATCAACCACTTATTTTAGCATGTTCTAAATGATACATGTGGTTCCCAAAGGTTTTGGTTAGTAAATCTACTTTCAAGAGAAATGAGAATTCTTGTAAGTGTTTTCTTTAAAACAATGAGTTTTTACACTACTATTACCTTTTAGAACGTTACAAAAACTTACATAAGTTATAGTTTAATTTGAAAATAAAATGGTGATTTTGAATTAAGAAGTATATTCCTTTTACACTAAGTAATAGGACTAGGAAACCACTTAAAAAGAGTTTTACACTAATTAGATGCCCTATGGGTATTTGTATAGAGTTTTCCAGACTATACTTAACAAAGGAGATTTTATAAATTACTTACTACAAAGGATAGTATTTTGAAGCTTTTACTATAGTAGCGTAAACGCATGTTATCTCCTTAGAGAAACTATTTGAGCTCTATGATGGACTCACAAAGATTTAGTAAAAGACATGCACTAACATCTAGTGGTCATGACAAAATCATGTCCCACACCCTTGATGATTTAGGTCATCTCAGGAATTCATAACGTTTAATCACTAAGAGTTACTTATAGAGAATAAGTAATCTTCCTTTGATAGACAAGTGAGAAGATTATGAAGGGGATCCTTGTGGATCCTATCCTCCATGATACATCTAGGTTATGGACTAATATATCATAAGACATGAACATCGCTTTACGAATGACGAGGCGGTACATGATTGCAAGGAACGGAATCAAGAACGGGCGATTGTTGACAAGTCGTGTGAAAGTGGGCCTCGCAGGGGTGCCCTGTGGTTTATCAAGAGATAAACGTGGTGCTACTGTGATAAAGTAGTACATGGTTGTGTTGTGACATTGCTTAACATATATACACATTTGTGCATGAGTTGGGCGTTGTGCTCGAGAGTTGAGCTTACACCTTTGTGCGGGTACGATTGTTGGAGGTGATGATCGTGGAGATCTTAAGGCCATTGGCATTAGGGAGACCACATGTGGCCAGAGAGTAGCTCCTCTGTGTTTTGGATGACCTGTCGAAAAACGCTGACGTCCTAACTGGACACCGAACAAATGATGATTTGGGTAAAGAATGTCTGGCGTGAGCCGTAAAAGCGAATTTGCGATCTTGTTGAGATAGCACATGTTGGGCTGAGATAACGCAGACAATGTTCTCCTAATCAGTCACTCTAGTTATGTTTAGCTCCATGGAGTAGGGGTCAGAGTCTTACCCTTGTGGCATATGGCATTGAGTCATGTACATCGCATTGCATTGCATGACTGTTGATGGATACATTTTTATGTTATACATTATTATCCGGTGATGATGATGTCTTATGCAGTTGATTGATTTATATGAGTTATTGAGATGTATGATATGCATTATTAGTATGTCATTATCTTGTGTGTCGTACCGTTTTTACTTCTGGCATGTGTTGTGCTGATGAATGGAATCTCACCTCATTACTTTGTATTGCATCGTTGTGTGCTTCTCTGGTGGTCTCCCGAGAAGGTCGTGATATCGAGATTCCACCCGGTGCTTCGGATGCATCTTTCTGTTGAGCCTCCCAGTGGTTACGGCGTTTGGACAACTAGTCATGATGGGCTTCTAGTAATGTACGTGTGAAGAGCCGCACTCACCATCTACAAGGAGCGCGGAGGAAGGGTTCCTAACCGCTTCACCGCTTGTTCTCACATCGTCTGTTGTCAGGGTTGTAGTCGTAAGTGGAATGCTAGATGGACTTTTGCACTGATGCGTTCAGTGCCTTCTCCCTCTGTTAGGGATAAGCTGCTTTTTAGTAAAGTTGCTTCTAAGTCAACTCCTGCTATGCCTTCCATAGGAATACCAGCAGTAGTCCCTGCTAGGATTCCTGTTAGGTCCCGTTTGATGGGTCCTGGTTGGGAGGCAATGAGTGAAGAGACTAGGAGTGAGGTGACATATCCACATCTACCTAATTCCTTCGCTTGTCTCTTCGAAAAGGAGGAGTCAGAGGAAGTATTCAGTAGTTGATTCGAGGGATGTCTTCCTGTGTAGTCTTTTGTCGGCTAGTGCAGGGTGTCAGAGCTTCTGTACCTTTCTTTCATCTTTTGTAGAGCTGCGTCTCCAATCTGTATATTTCTACTTTTTTTCTGTAGTCGGGTGGGGTTCTTATGTAAACCTGTATGAACTTATGAAGTTATATTATGAAATGTTTTATTTACCTTAAACGCATAAACAGTTACAAGCTTTGACAATTATATCTTGTGAAAAGGAAAAATTTACCCCTATCTTTCGTAAATGTTTTTAATTAACCCATTTTTCGGCCTTATAGCTTTTATAAAATGTCCATAAATGTGATGCCCCAGAAACGGTGTTACATTAGTGGTATCAGAGCTGGCCGAGTCTGTTTGGGCTTGGGGTTTGGTCTGTCATCGTTTGTGTTGTGTTTTCTCTGTTTGTTTCTATGTTATTGTTTCCTGAAGGATACAATGTTGGAAAGGATTATGACTTCGGTATATCCTTTTGTGTTGTTTGTTCTATGTGCTGTTGTTTCTGTAAGTCTGGTATACAGCCTAAGAGGGGGGTGAATTAGGTTGAACGATTTTCGAGTGACTTTTAGAGATTTTTTCGTTCTTTTGTTTTATGGATAGATAGATGGAGTTTGATTGATAAACAAAAGTAAAAGGATAAGGAAGAAGATTGAGACACAAGAATTTATACTGGTTCCCCTAACCACTTGGGTACATCCAGTTCTTCTGACACCTGCAGAGCAATTCACTATGATAGAAATTCTTGTTACAAGCAAGCCTCACCCCAAGGCTCCCTAACAATCTCTATACAACAAGATAGCACCCCACTATCTTTTCAAACCAAAACCCAACACAAGGATGAGTTTAATAATTGTGAAGAATGGTAAAGCATATGGCTGTATCAGATCAATATCACTTTGTAACTATACAACTTAGTGCTCAAAAACTTTTTCAGAATATGAAAATAGTATCAAAGTTCTAGGCAAGAAAGTTTTGAAAGTTTAGAACTTGTAAAATGATATTGAACTCTTATGATTGAAAGAATGAAAGTTTAATCCGTTCTGATGTAAAAGAAAGGTATATATATAATCATCAGAGTGTGTCTGAAGCAAGGTGATCGTTTGGCAACTTTCCAGGGACCAAAACACACCATTTGAAATCATAACGTTTCAGAAAATTTGATTTTGAAACAGTGGTAATCGATTACGTCGTTGTGGTAATCGATTACATGTGTACGTTGAAAATCAGTTATTCAAAAATTTAGTTGATGTAATCGATTATACCTTTTAGGTAATCGATTACATCCTCATCACCGAGACTTTAGGTAATCGATTACAGCTTTGAGGTAATCGATTACTGCAATTAAAACAAAAAGTTTTTTCTTGAGATTTCAAAAGGATTGCTTCAACACTTAACTTTGAAAATAACTTAGATTAAGTTTTAAACTTAAGGAATGATTTGTTTGAGCACATCTAAGTTATATAATCACAGCTTGTAATATGTCAAAGATAAAACCATACTTACAGAGAATTGACAATACATAATTAAAGTCTCTGTAGAATCGTTGACTTGATCTATCGGAGGCTTTTCTTCTTTTTGATCAGCAATCTTGTCATCATCTAAACCCAGCCAAGTTTAAGAAGGAAATCTTCTTCACAGTTTCCGGAAGGAAGGCAACAATTGGTTGTTATTCTTTACATTATTGTTTATGAAAAGAAATGATATTGGACAGGATAGTGATGCTTTTTCTTTCTTTTATGTGTTACCTGTTCTGAGTTTGGTGGAGAGTAGCTGCCAGTTGTCGGAAGCCGAGACACAGTTGTCACTTGCAGAGTCCTTCGGAACGAGTTTCTGAACGAGTGTCTTCCAACGAGTACGAGATGAGTTGAAAGAAATGGAGTTTCTACAACTATGTCAAGGAGGAATGTCTGCCGAAGAGTATATTGATCATTTTGAGTCCCTGTTGAAGTCTTCAAGGTATTTCCATCTTCACCCTGATGAGGAGCGGAAGTGTACAAAGTTCGAAAAAGGTTTAAGGAACGAGATTCGAAGAGTAGTGCTACCTATCAAGATCAGAGAGTTCTCAGCTTTGATGGACGAGTGCTTCCTAATCGAAGATCTGATGAAGAGTCACGAAGAGAGAGAACGTCACTTTGGACCATCTAGGTTCACAAGAGGCATCAACACCAGGTCCCAGTAGAATCCATATGCAACGTTACCAAGGGACCAGCTGCAACAACAACCGTCTTACAGAAGGAGTAGCAGGGGAACTTGCCAGTCCATAGTACCTCCACAATGGTGCAAGAAGTGTGGTAGAGGCCATGCAACCAGAGACTGCAACTCAAAGCAAATCGTTTGTTTTCGATGTGGAAAACCAGGTCACGTCATGCGTGCTTGCGAACAACAAACTTACAAAAAGAGCAGTAAGTCTAGTCAACCAGTAACTTCTACATCGCGATGCAAGAAATGCGGAAACGGCCACGAAACAAATTGCTGCACCATCAAAGGTGTTATCTGCTTTAAGTGTGGGAAACCAGGGCATGTTTCGAGAACCTATGATCAACACGAGAAGGAATCTGTAGCCAACAAGGCACAAACCGCCATGCAATCAGCAAGGGGAAGAGTCAACATAACGGGGAGAGCTGAAGCCTCACGATCCTGATGATCTTATCCAGGGGGATAGTACCATAGCATGTAAACCTCTAATTATATTGTTTGACTCAGATACATTTCATTTCTATTGTGTATGACAAGGTGAATTTTTTTTGGAATGCGTATGTCTTCTTTGTCCTCGTGATTTCGATTGATTTGAATTGATCTGAAATGATTTAAGTTAATCTGATTTCATCATTTCTACTTCTATTGCCTACGTTCTACGTGAACCAATTAAAATTTCTAGTCTCTTCATTCTCTACTGATTTGGCTGTTTTCATCCTTTTGATGAACTGATCATTTTGATCAAAATTGTTTGGATTCTCGGTTATCATTGAAAACTGAGACGTTTAGTAACTCGGTTCATTTGCTTTTTCCGCAATTGAATGTAATTCGAAAAATGGATATATTACTTCTAATCATATCTTATTGGCCTTTGCAGGCAAGAATTTCAAACTCACTTGGAACTGAAAATTTCTAACTACTTATTTCCTAACCAGTCAAATAAGAGCTGCTTTGAGTAAAGATGCTCATAATTTTATTGTTACCTTTTAAAATGACCCAAAGTGGTTTTGATTTGAATTCTACACTCTCGGAAAAGTTTTCTTGTCCCGAGATATTTCTTCGAAGGGTGTGTCAGGACCGCCATCGGAACGGGAGTTGCAGTTTTCTATCGCCTTGGTATCGAAATTTGTCCAATACCCATGATCCTTATTCTCTTTCACCTTCGAATCTTCGTAAGGGATTTCGAGTTTTGAAAATTTACAAAGATTTGCCTTGATGATCTTTATCCGTGTCATCAAGTTGATACATCATTTTTGAAAGGAGAACTTAACCTATGAGGTATTTTGTGTCAAGATGAAAGACAAAAGAGTAAAACAGCGGCAGGAGAAAGAGATATCCTTGGTCAAGGTTATTTGGAACGAGACTTCAGGTGTTCCCACCTGGGAGTTGGAGGATAGGATGAGGGAATAGTTTCCACATATCTTCTAAGGTAAATTTCGAGGATGAAATTTCTTTTTGGAGCGTAATGTTGTAACATCCCAAAAATCCTATGTATGCCTTTTTAACTGTTTGTGTGAATAACTTGACTAAGAATACAATTTGATTAATCATAATCATAAAAGCAGTTAATAATTGGAAATTCATATTTGAATTTCAATTATGAACTTAATAATCATAAAACGTTGTTTTGAAACTGATCTGTTGTTTAGGGTCAGAACTGGTAAAAATATTATTATTTTAATCGGGATCGCTCCTTACCTTGGGATGCGTGCCAGGGTCGAGAAGTAATCTGACCCAGGGTCGGGAAGTTGTTCTGGCCCGGGGTCGGGAGTAGTTCATGACTGTATCTCATGCTTCACGAGACGTTGTCACCCATCCATCACCTTTTCATTCCTTTAACCAATGGACTAAATTCTTATGAATCTTGGTTAATAACCTAGCATCTTTTCCTTTTATGGAGAAAGCAAATTAACCTATTTATGGTTAATCTCATCACCTTTTAATGTGTGATCAACAAGTGTGTACGTGGATCAATCTAACCCATCCTTTTTCTTACACTTCATCACATCAAACTGTCTAATTCTTTTTGCATTTTGAATTGAATCCTTTCACTCAAAATGAAGAAGACCTTATGGCCAAGTGTGTCTTAGCACACTAAAATACTCTCTCTTTTCTCTCTTTGAGCTTGGTTCGGCCATGGCTATAGTGACCATCACCATTTTTCCTCTTCAAAAACAAACACCATAGTTGTAATCACCTCAACCTCTACTACAACTTTGATAAAGAAAGTTTTTGATTTGGAGCACCTTTGTTCTTGACCCTCAAGAACACCAACCTTGTTCATCAAGTGTTCTTCACTAAGTAAGTCTCTAATCTTACTTTTCTCTTCATTTCCTTTCATTAAATCATGAAGCAATATCTTCTAGTTCATGATTATGACGTTGTTCCTAGTAGGTTCGGCTTTCCCTTTTGTTCTTGGTGCTTGGAGTTGTCTCATTCACAAAGGATCTACAAGAGGTAATGGGGGAGTGAACCTCATCACACCACATTGGTGGTGGTGAAGATGGTTTATGGGTTTTGTTTGGGGAAAACCCTAAACCAAGGGTTTCCTACTTTGTCTATTTGGTTCTATATGAGAACATTGTTGTAATAATTATTTATTGCTTGATTTGTGTTCATTGATGTGTTTAAATGATTGAAAACAACTTTTATGTGTTGGAAAATCCTAACCTAGGTTTCCTCCACCTTTTTGTTGAAAAGGGTTTGTGAAAATGTGATTTTCAGATCTGACCTTGTGCGAGTCATTTCAGTTTTTCTCTCAACCTAGACCTTGGATTTCAAAAAATTTTTTTATTCTGAAACTAGACATCTTGGGCTTCATTTTGAGCACAACTTTAGTGTGGTTTCATAAAGATTTGACCCTTGAAAACCTGTTTCAATCTAAGCATAAATTTCTGTCTTGGATTCTAATTACAGTGGCTTCTTTCTTAAAACTGTACTAACTCGGTTACTGTTTATGAAAAATTAATTTTATAATAAAAAATTAAACATCCTTAGATTTCATATGAGTCCTCATTTGCCCAAATCCGAGTTCGTTTGGTCAATCAAATGTTTGTCACAAGTTGATGCTTGAAATGCTGAAATTTTATGTATACGGGTTTTGGTGTTGATTTTTGGAATTGTATGATATGGTGCTGGTGTAACTATTTGTGTTTGAGTGTTAGTGTTGAAAATCATTTTGGAATGGTGAAAAACTATTCTTAGGTTCAAGACCTAAGGATAGGATTTTTGAATGATGAACTTGTTCATGCTTTCAATACTTGATGAAATGACTATATGTTGAGATGATTTTCATGATGCTAGAATATCGTAGTATGTCTTGTATTTTGTTGAAAAATACCATGTATGGTTCGGCCTTGTTGAGTTAAAAATGGGAAGCCAAAGCTTCTATGTTCAAGTAATGGTGTAATGGACTTAAATGGTTTCAACAAGGCAAAAAAAAATTAAATAGACCTACCTTACTTTCATGGAGGCACTTGGCCATACCATAGTAATTAGGGCTAGAAACCTAAAACGTTGATGTTAAGAGGTTTAATGTGTTTATACTGAAGTATAAGGGGAATACAAATTAAAAAGGTTTTCCACAAAATTGATGATTTGGTTCCAAAGAAACAAGTGTTGTAGATTAAGTATTTTGATCTCATGTGAAAAGTATTTTAAGGATAGGAGGGTTTGATGTAGATCAACCACTTATTTTTAGCATGTTGTTTCAAGGAAAAGATTTTCAAGAACAAAAAAGTTTTCTAAATGATTCATGTGGTTCCCAAAGGTTTTGGTTAGTAAACCTACTTTCAGGAGAAATGAGAATTCTTGTTAGTTTTTTCTTTAAAACAATGAGTTTTTACACTTCTATTACCTTTTAAAACGTTACAAAAACTTACATAAGTTATAGTTTCATTTGAAAATAAAATGGTGTCTTCAATTAAGAAGTATATTCCTTTTACACTAAGTAATAGGACTAGGAAACCACTTAAAAAGAGTTTTACACTAATTAGATGCCCTATGAGAATTTGTATAGAGTTTTCCAAACTATACTTAACAAAGGAGATTTTATAAATTACTTACTACAAAGGATAGTATTTTGAAGCTTTTACTATAGTAGCGTAAACGCGTGTTATCTCCTAAGAGAAACTATTTGAGCTCCATAATGGACTCACAGAGATTTAGTAAAAGACATGCACTAACATCTAGTGGTCATGACAAAATCATGTCCCACATCTTTGATGATTTAGGTCATCTAAGGAATTCATAACGTTTAATCACGAAGAGTTACTTATAGAGAATAAGAGTAATGATCCTTTGATAGACAAGTGAGAAGATTGATGAAGGGGATCCTTGTGGATCCTGGTGGTCTCCCGAGAAGGTCATGATATTGAGATTCCACCCGGTGCTTCGGATGCATCTCTCTGTTGAGGCTCCCAGTGGTTACGGCGTTTGGACAACTAGTCATGATGGGCTTCTAGTAACGTACGTGTGAAGAGCCGCACTCACCATCTACAACGAGCGCAGAGGAAGGGCTCCTAACCGCTTCACCACTTGTTCTCATATCATCTGTTGTCAGGGTTGTAGTCGTAAGTGGAATGCCAGATGGACTTTTCCACCGATGCATTCAGTGCCTTCTCCCTCTGTTAGGGATAGGCTGCTTGTTAGTAAAGTTGCTTCTAAGTCAACTCCTATTATGCCTTCCATAGGAATACCAGCAGTAGTCCCTGCTAGGATTCCTGTTAGGTCCCGTTTGATGGGTCCTGGTTGGAAGGCGATGAGTGAAGAGACTAGGAGTGAGGTGACCTATCCACATTTTCCTAATTCTTTCACTTGTCTCTCAAAAAAGGAGAGTCAG
This sequence comes from Ammopiptanthus mongolicus, assembly GCA_039655645.1. Lineage (NCBI taxonomy): Eukaryota > Viridiplantae > Streptophyta > Magnoliopsida > Fabales > Fabaceae > Ammopiptanthus > Ammopiptanthus mongolicus. The sequence goes on from CM077350.1 coordinate 40,740,724, forward strand.
AGGAAGTATTCAGCTGTTGATTCGAGGGATGTCTTCCTGTGCAGTCTGTTGTCGGCCAGTGTAGGGCATGTTTATAAAATGTCCGTAAATGTGATGCCCCGGAAAGGGTGTTACACAGAGTAACACTAAGCTAGAAGCTTAACCCCAAACGCAACAGCAAACACAACAGGGATGCGTTCTTGACGAAGAACACCCAACAAGGATTGAAGAACGCTCAAGGATTCAATGGGAACCCAAGAAAAAGATCAAAGACGGTTGTTTCTAACTCTTGGAGTGATGGCTATGAGTTTTAGGTCGAGCAAAAGAGGTATAAAAAGGATTGGGGCGAAACGGGCTAACCAAAAGAGCCCAAAACACGTTTCTGGTACGCGCATAGAGCACGGGCGTGCTGATCAGCTGGTACGGGCGTGTCATCCTGTCAGGATCACTGATCTGACTCGTTCTAAAGTTAACTACCCCAAAACACGTCCTTAAACATCTAACACAAGCATACAACACATAACATATATATAATAAACAAGGGTAACATATATAACAACACTTATATAACAAGCAAGCGAAAATGGGGGGTGTTACAATTCCACCCCTTATAAAATTACGTCCTCGAAATTTCTACAAGGTCGGACTCGATTGGCAGACAACCAGTCTACAACAAAAACAACATCTAATAGCTTAAGAGATAAACTCACACAAGATCAACTATGACGTTTCTATTATTAATGACAATAGAACAACCTTTATGAATCATGCATGGGAAGGGTTAACAGGCTTACTTACAGGTGCAACAACAACTAGATCATGCTCAAGATAGGGAACAAACAACTTAAGGTTTCCAAAACATGTGGAGCAAACGAAGGAAAAGAAGACAAGACATCCAAACCAAACAACACAAAAGAAGAAGTCCCTTTGAGGAGACCCTTACCTCAAAACAGATCAGCAGATTGAGAAGCTTCTTCTCCACTGAGGGTGAAGACTCTCCCACTTGCTTTCAGTCGATTCGCCTGAGAACTCTGACTCTTGGTAGCACTCTGCGGCTTTGACTTTGTTCCTCCACTACAATCACGACTGATGTGGCCAGATTTTCCATACTTGAAGCAGATGACATCAGTTTCCTTGCACTCGTGAGTGAAGTGACCTTTACCACACTTGATAGGTCTAGGGGCAGAAAATCCTCTGTCAATGGTTAACCTCGTAGCATATTGTGGCTTCTAGCTGACTTGCTTGAAATCACGGCTTACCGACGCCAGATGACATTCCTCTTTATCTTGTTGAGTTGTCTTCTTGTTACCTTGCAACTTAGAACTCTTGCGATGCGTAACTCTGGACTTGTAGGCATCTTCAAAGATCCTACACTTGCTCACCAGAACGGGAAAAACTCAAATCTCCTGGTAGCTGATGGCTTGCTTGATCTCGGGTGCAGACCATCTTCAAACTTCACACACTTGGAGCAGTCATCATTGACATACTGATAGAGCATGTAGTAATGAGCAAGCTCCTTGAATCTTGCAGCATACTGCCCAACGGACATGTTCTCCTACTTCAGAGCCAGAAACTCCATCTCCTTCTTATCACGGATGTCAGCTGAAAAGTACTACCTCAAAAATATCTCCTTGAAAGCAATCCATGTGACTGCGGTTCTTGTAGCTTCCATACGCTGGCGGCAGTTCTCCTACCAGTGCACGACTTCCTCAACTAGCATGAAAGTCCTGAAAGTGACTTTCTGAGCATCAGTACATGCCATAGCTCGAAAGATCTTCTTGAGCTTGCGTATCCATAGAAGAGCACCTTCAGGGTCATAAGCTCCCTTAAACGAAGGCGGGTTGTTACTCTGGAACTTATCCAAACCTTGAAACTCAGCAGCTCCTCCATGATGATTCTGGTTCTGGTTGTTGTTTTGAGCAATGGCATTAGCTAATAGTGCCAGAGCATCAGCAATCGCACGATCATTCCTACCAGCCATAACCTCCTACACCATCCAAAGCGAATCACTTAACACAGAAGTTAAGCAAGAAAAGAAACTAAGGTTCACACAATCCTATATCATCATCCATGCTAGGCATAGACAATCATATAAGAGTACACATAAGATAACATAACAGACACATACCCCAGCCTATAGGACAGACCGGCTCTGATGCAACTAAATGTGACACCCGCTACCCCGCATACAATAAATATAAAATAAAGCAAGCAAGTTAAATAAAAACTTTACCACAAAACGTAGCAAGTACCACATGATCCGAAAACGTTTAAAAAGCATAAAATAATTGCGTAAAACATAAACATAAAATAAAACCCAAATCCCGATGTCACATATCAGAGCAGGTAACCACTACCGATAATACATCGGAAAAACAACTAACATAAACTAAAATAATAATATGAGCAAGCGATCTCCTCGGGATCACTCCTCAGCTGGCTTCTCACCACCCTCTGCATAACCAAAGAGACATGCAAAACAACAACAACAGATAGGGAGTAAGGAACTGTACGTATAAACATAAGCGGTAATAGAGCAGTTAGCAAGATAATTATGCAGCGTATAAAACATCATAATATAACATACATATTATAACGCATACCATCATACCACATTAATAACATTCTATGCGATGCATAATTACTCCACTACTCCATTAGCAATGTGAATCCAATAACTAACTCAGGAAGACGATTTAGGAGTACATATCCACATTGGCCAATAAGCACCAACACCGGCATTTCACCAAACTCACGGATGAACCCCTTGGATAGCTGATCCACCTTACTCTCAGATGGACCACCACGGATGCGCTTGATTCACCTAACTCTCGGATGAATCACAACAGACGGCCAGTTCGCCATACTCTCGGACGGACTCCTCAGTCATCGTAACTTCCCCCAAACTAACAACACTATGTCATGATGCATGCAATGCTAACATATAAACAACATGGAAACCACCTCCATCAATACCTTTAACACAGGCTATCAACTTTGACCAATAAGCACCAAAGGTAATTTTTCAACGTCAATCTTGACCATTAAGCATCAAGAATGATTTAACCAACAACTTCGGTAACAACACGTCATTATCGATAACATTATCTTCTCATTAATTAATCTCTTTATTAAGCCTCCATTATTACATCTTACCTTATCATTATCCTAGTTCATTAACTATCCTCAAGGTCGTGTTTTATAATCTCTTATGTCATATTTTTACTTTAAAAGTTTATTACATCTCTTTTATTTAAAACAGTGAAGTTTTCTCAATTCTAATAGTGACACGGCCTGAGCACGGGCATGCTGGCCATCTGGCACGGCACGGGCGTGCTAAACAGCGTAACTTTTCTCATTTTTTCGACATGGGCGTGCTACTAAAAGCACGGTCGTTCTGGCTTTATTGGGCGGGGATCACGGGCGTGCTGATGTTGAGAACGGACGTGCTCAATGCTGTTGCAACGTCTCAGTTCTGAGAACTTAGCAGCTTTTCTAGATTTTTAACACTCCAATCAATCCTAAGGTTCTTAACTAATCTGTTAGCAATAATCTCACCCCTCATCAACATCTTTATGTTTTATGTACATCAATTAGACTAATCCTAGTTTTAGGCTTAGCGCTAGCATCCCTATGTCTTTTATTAACATAGTTTTAATAGCAGTTCAACCATACCAACTCATACGATTATGGCATACCAACAAACATCATTAACAACATCTTAAACGTCATGCCAATGTCATATAAATCAATTAAACAATTGACATCATATATAAACAACAATAACAATCATACATCAACTAAGGCATACAGCACAGAAATAGGGTCATGGGTTAACCCTCATCTTACGCTACCCTAGAACCTATATGTTATACTAATTCCTTCACCCCGAACCTGGCGTGACGATTCCAGCATACGAGCCAACAAGATGGAAGTCCACGCTTGACTCCTCGAACGGGTTCAACAGGTTCAGCTAGCTTTGACCAAGAATGCCGAGGCAAAAAGGATAAGTTAATTCCCCAAACAAGAAAAGGAAGGGAATTAACACAAAGGTTATGCACATACCTCGATTAGATCCCTAGGGAACTAATATGCTAGTTGCCGTTCACAGCACTGACACACGAACAACGAACTCTGGTTTGACAGGGAGAAAACAGTTGAACGCTAAACTTAGGCATTCAAGGAAAATGATGAACAAGGTTGGTTATTTTACCTCAAAGTAACACTAAGCTAGCAGCTTAACCCCAAACACAACAACAAACACCACTAGGATGTGTTCTTGACGAAGAACACCCAACAAGGATTGAAGAACGCTCAAGGATTCAATGGGAATCCAAGAGAAAGGTCAAAGACGGCTGTTTCTAACTCTTGGAGTGACGGCTATGAGTTTTAGGTTGAGCAAAAGAGGTATAAAAAGGATTAGGGCGAAACGGGCTGACCAAAAGAGCCCAAAACGCGTTTCTGGTGCGCATGTAGAGCACGGGTGTGCTGACCTTTAGCATGGGCGTGCTGATCAACTGGCACGGGCGTGTTGCACTGGAGCACTGGCGTGCCTCCCCGTCAGGATCACTGATCTGACTCATTTTAAGGTTAACTACCCCAGAACACGTCCCTAAACATCTCACGCAAGCATATAACACATAACATATATATAATAAACAAGGGTAACATATATAAAACACTTATATAACAAGGAAGCGAAAATTGAGGTGTTACAACGATACTATCCCCTTGAACAGGGTCATCAGTTCGTGGTGCTTCAGCTTCACTCGTCATGTTGACTTTACTCCTTGCTGGTTGCATGGCGGTTCGTACCTCATTGGTTACTAACTACACCTTGTGTTGATCACATGCTCTAGAAACATGCCTCGGTTTTCCACACTAGAAGCAGATGATGCCTTTGATGATGCAACACCTTGTTTCGTGGTTGTTTCTACACTTCGTGCATCGCAACGTTGAAGTCATTGGCTGACTAGACTTACTACTCGCTCTGCAAGGTTGTTGCTCACAAACACGTACGACATGACCGAGTCTTCCACATCAGAAACAAACGACTTCCTTTGAGTTGCAGCCTCTGGTTGCATGGCCATTGCAACACTCCTTGCACCACTGCGGGGTTTCTACGAACTGACGAGTTCCCTTGCTACTCTTTTCGTAAGATTGTTGCTGCTGCGACGGGTTCCTCGGTGGTCTTGTGTATAGTTCCTGCTGGAACCTGATGTTGCCTCTTGTGAACTTAGACGGTCCAAGATGACGTCGTCTCTCTTCGCGAGTCTTCATCAGATCTTTTGATTAGGAAGCACTCACCCAGAAACTCACCATGGAGGACTCTGCAAGCGACAACTCTGTCCTCAGCTTCCCGTAAATGGCAGCTACTCTCCATCAAACTCAGATCAAGTACATAAAAGAAAGTAAAAGCATCACTATTCTGTCCAATATCATTTCTTTTCAGAAATAATAATGTAGAGAATAACAAACAATTGTTGTCTTCCTTTCGGAAGCAACATAGAGAACAAACAACACAAAAGGATAGACCGAAGTCACCATCCTTTCCAGCATTGTCTCCTCTCGGAAACAATAACATAGAACAAACAGAGAAAACAAAACACAAACGATGACAGACCAAACCCCAAGCCCGAAAGACTTGGCCAGCTCTGATACCACTAATGTAACACCCTTTCTGGGGGCATCACATAACGGACATTTTATAAAACTATAAGGTTGAAAAACGGGTTAATTAAAATCATTTAAGAAAGATAGGGTAAATTTTTCCTTTCCACAAGACATAACTGTAAAAGCTTGTAACCGTTTATGCGTGTAAGGTAAATATAAACATTTCATAATATAAGTTCATAACTTTATAAAGGTTTACATAAAAACCCAACCCGACTATAGAATTAAAACAGAAAAATACAAACTCAACATAAAGGATTGGAGACGCAGCTCCTAAACATAAGATACTTGGAGACATCGCTCCACAAAAGATAAAAGGAAGGTACAGGCACTCTGACAACAGACTACACGGGGAGACATCCCTTGGATCAACCGTCGAATACTTCCTCTAACTTCTCCTTTACCGAGAGACAAGTAAAAGAAATAGGAAGGTGTGCATAGATCACCCCCTCCTAGTTTCTTTACTCATCGCCTTCCAGCTAGGACCCATCAAACGGGACCTAACAAGAATCTTAGCAGGGACTACTGCTGGCATTCTTATGGAAGACATAGCAGGAGTTGCTTCAGACGTAACTCTGCCAACAAGCGGCCTATCCCTAAGAGAGGGATGAGGCACTGAACACATCGGTAGAAAGGTCCACCTAGCATTCCACTTATGATTACAACCTTGGCAACAGACGACATGAAGACAAGTGGTGTAGCGGTTAAGAAACCTTCATCTGCGACCTTTGCGGATGGTGAGTGTGGCTATTCCCATGTACTTTCCTAGAAGCCCATCATGACTAGATGTCCAAATGTCGGAACCACTAAGAAGCTCAACAGAGAGATGCATCTGAAGCGTTGGGTGGAATCTCGGTATCACGACCTTCTCGGGAGACCACCAAAGAAGCACACAGCGATGCAATACAAAGTAATGAGGTGAGATTCCCAGTCATCAACACAGCACATGGCAGAAGTAAAAATGGTACGATACACAAGATAACAACATACTAATCATGCACATCATACATCTCAATATCTCATTTTATTCAATCAACAACATAAGACATCATCAACACAGGATAATAGTGTATAACATGTAAATGTATCCATCAACAGCCATGCAATGCAATGCGATGTACATGACTCAATTCATATGCAACAAGTGTAAAACTTTGACCCCTACTCCATGGAGCTAACAAACGTCGGAGAGAGTGAATGAGAGGACATGTTCCGTGTACGCCAGCCATGGGCAAGATGCTACAATATTTGTAAAGTGCACGTATCTGGCTTTTACGAAAACACTCTACATCAAACATGAAAAGTACGGCGTCTAGTCAAAGATGTCATATCAGTGCACGAAATACCACAACACAAAAGAATCACCAACTGGTCACTTATGGAATCTCCAACCCTGACATTCTCAAGACCATTTAAGATCGTCATCGTAAGATTCGCACCCGCATCAAGATGTAAACTCAACTCCTAGGCTCAAGGCCTTACTGATTCATGCATAACAATGACAATGCTTACACAAAAGTAGACACGATAAAATGTCTAACCACTGGATAAACCTCATGATTCTAAAATAAATCTTCTCATATAGGTCTTTCACCATTAAAGTATTTTATAACATTTGTCCATCGGATAACTTTAAGATTCGCTAAGATCTCTTCCTTAGGAACTTCATACATTTTAAGTTTTTTAAACGTTTATCCACTGGATAAATCTCGCGATCCCTCCAGGATTGAGCCATCACAAGGCTATACAGTTAGACGATGTTCTCAGGTCCGACTCACCGGTCCGTCATCGAACTACTGTTCCAAACCAAAACGTTTCATGTTTGTGTTCGTATCTTATATGATGTATTTCTCAAGGCCTAAATGTCTTATGAAGAAGGATTGAGAATCCTCTAGTTAAGTCTTAGATCATTTCTAAGTTAGTGGGTATTTGTCTTTCAAGTAATGAAATATATCTTGATTCACTTAAGTCTTATGAATCGATTGATGAATGACTCATCAATGGTATAGCATATGGTCTTGTTTCACCATGTCCTATACTTTCTTATCTCTTTCTTTCACTCTAAGTTAATTACTCAACTTAGGGTTTTACACTTAGGAAAATCCTTAGTTTTGAGTTCAAAACTCTTTTGTAAAAAGGTGAGTACATGATTCTTATTTGTTTTATACCTTGGAAAGATGCCTTAGTACCTTTGATTCAAGTCTTATACTTTGAAAACATTATTTCAAAAAGCTTTATAGTTTCATTTAAACTTAAAGTTGGAAGTTGGAGTTTAAAACTCTTTTGTATTAACTAAAGAAGAGAAATCTTCTTAAGTCCAAACCCTTTTTAACTTGAAATCATTTATACGTAAACTTGAAATTAAGTATTGTGCTGAAATCAAAGATTGGTTTTACGTTAAAAACCTACATAGAAAACGAATGTTATATAAGATTTTCCAAGTTGTTTGTTATTGAGAATACTTGATTCATTAGTTTTCGAAACATGATTTGAGTTACTTAAGCTATAACTTAAGATCAAAATACTTTTCCATTGTTTTAAGAACCTCTTGAATGAATCTAAGGCTATGATTTTTTCAAGTAATGTTTCTTTGTTTTGCTTTGATTCATTGTTCATTAATTCAATTTTAGAGTTGTAAAATCACTTAAGTTTCAAAGATTGGAGTTGAAAATCCTTTTTATTTATGCTTTGGCTGAATACTATACTAGGTTTAATGTGAAGATTTTGTTCCACCAACATCCATCATGAGCAAGAGTAATCAACAATGCATCAAAATGAATAACAATATAACTTCCAATTCAAAAAATCAACACAAAACCCGTATACAGAATTTTCAGCATTTCAAGCATCAACTTGTGACAAACATTTGATTGACCAAAAGAACTCAGATTTTAGCAAATGAGGACTCATGAAATATTAGGATGTCTAATATTTGGATATAAAATTTATATTCACAAAATGTAAACAAGTTAATACAGTTTCATGAAATAAGTCACTGTAGTCAGAATCTAAGATAGAAATTTATGCTTAGATTGAAACAGATTTTCAAGGGTTAAATCCCCTTGAAACTAAACGACATTTGTTATCAAATTGAGGCCCACGATGTCTAGTTTCAGGATCAAAAACAATTTTTGAAATCCGAGGCCTAGGTTGGGCGAAAAACCAAAATGACTCACAAAAGGTCAGATCCAAAAATCACATTTTCTCAAACTCTTTTCAACAAAAAAATGGAGGAACCCTAGGTTAGGGTTTTCACACACATAAAAATTATTTTCAGCCATTCAAATACATAAATGAACATAAATCAAGCCACAAATAAATATTACAACATTGTTCTCATAGAGAACCAAAATAGACAAAATAGAAAAACCCTTGGTTTAGGGTTTTCCCCAAACTAAACCCATAAACCATTTTCACAACCTCCAATGCGGGGTGATTTGGTTCACACCCCCATTACCTTAATGAAGATCTTCTTGAAGAGTATGGGAAGAAGGTTGGTCACCAAGAAGCAACAAAACCCGTGACCTATACCAAGGAAAACAAGTTCAAAACTTGATTTCTCAACATCATGAACAGGGTAGAACAAAGGTATTTTTCAAGAGTAGAAAAGGGTTCAAAGCTATTTATTTTTGTATCAACAAAAACAAGGTTTAAACTATGGTATCATAGAATTAAAATGAAGATATAGGAAGTTAGAAACTTACTCTTGAAGATGAACTAAAAATATTCAAAGTCTCAAGTAGTGTTCTTGAAGGATTGTGATGGATCTTGGTCTTAACAACCTCAAACGAAAATCTTCCAAAGAAAGAAGTAGTTTAGATGGTATCAAGAATTAATAATATGAAGTTGAAATGAATAAAAAGTGAAGGTGTGCTCACCTTTATCTCAAGGCCGAATAGCCCTAGGAGAGGAGAAGAGAAGGAAATGAAAGTTTGTAGTTCTTGTGTAGCAACTGAAAGAAATGAAGTATTTAGTGCCTTTTAGCACCATATGGCCGAATTCTTGGCCCATTTAGGAGTCAAAAATAAGTTCAAATGGTAGTGAAAATTGTCATGGAAATGAAGGGCTAAGATCTTGGTAGTACATGTGTTGTCAAGCATTGGTGAAATAAGGACAAGATTTACTAGAAATGGTAAAAGTGCTTGTTCTACTAAAGGCATGATATCCAACAACATCCCCTAGATCAAGGAAAAGAAGATTTTGGCACTTCCCCATGAAGCTTGACCGAATTCTCTATGGTGTAACTAGATAGTTACATTTTTCAATTGGTTAGAAACTACGTGCTTGGAGTTTTACCAAAAAATGGATAATAGGATTTTACTACTTTTGGTGATTTTTGTTACATGGAACTAATCCTCTTCAAGAGAAAGAATAAGAAGGTAATGAAGAAAATATAATTCAATATTACACTTGACACTATTTCTAAGTTCCTGAACCTCGGCACGTGAAACTAGAAATTTATCCGTTGTCGATTAAAATAATAATATTTTTACTGGTTCAGACCCAAAACAACACATTGGGCTTAAAACAACATTTTATGATTATGAAGCTCATAATTGAAATTCAAATATGAATTTCCAATTATTAACTATCATTATGATTATGATTAGTCAAATTGTGTTCTCAGTCAAATTATTCACACAAACAGTCAAAAAGATAGACGCAGGATTTTGGGATGTTACACTCATGACTGACATTGTATTGAGCTAGGCGATCATATGGTCTTGCCCTCTACTGAAATCTACCACCTTTGCCCCTCTGGCTGTTATCGCTGCGGACTGATCTACCACTTCTAGCTTGCGACTGGACTGTCCCTGTCCAATCATGCCCTTCTAGAACGGTGCACTTCTCCACTAACACTAGAAAAGATCTAATGCCGAAAGGCAACATCGTCCTCTTTAACTCGGGTCTTAACCCGTCTTCGAACCTTCTGCAGACCCACTCTTCATCCGGATGGACCTGGTAAAACTGGGAAAACTTTAGCAATGCCTCGAACCGTATTGCATACTCTCCTACAAACATCTGTTCCTGCTTCAGACTTAGGAACTCCTTATCCTTCTCCTGCCTCACGTTTCTTGGGAAGTATTTCTCCAGATAACTCTCTCTCTAAAGAACTCCCATGTAACGATCGTTCTCTCAGCTTCCAGTAATCTTAACTTGTTTTTCCACCAAGCCTCTGCTGCGCCTACCAGCATGAACGCAACGTATGTCACCTCTTGGTCTTCACTACAGTGTATAGCCATGAACACCTTCTCCACCTCTTGTAGGCACATCTCTCCGGCCTCTGGGTTGTACTCTCCTTGGAATTGAGGAGGGTTTCCCTTCATGAAGGCATTGAGACCTGTATCCACAGCTTCTTCTCCCCTAACAGCATGTAACTGTTTCTACCTCGCTTCTCTATCTTCTTGTCGCTGCATAAACTATGCAGTTTGTTGTGTCTGTTATAGCATGGCAGTAGCTAGATCCCTCATAGCTCTCATTACTTCCGATGTATCACCACCACTTTCTGTTTTAGATTGGTCACCGCTGGTGTTGTTGTTATCTCGAGTCGCAGCCGGCCTACCTCCTCTTGCACCACGTTCACAGGCCATTTAGCTTCCTGTAAAAAGGAGCTATTACTTCCGATTCATAAGTCATACAATAGCACTTAACAATTAAACATATTATATGCCTTATGAATTAAAACAGTTATCACACTTCGATAAGTCGCATATCAGACACTCTTCCCAAATCAAGACATAGTTGACACAACTCAGGTATCAACCATCCAAGCCAGTACAATTCCTAGACTTGCAGTAATGGCGCCAGCCTTCCAAAGTCCATTATAGAACCAAACTGCTCTGATACCACCAAGATGAGACGACCCCACTTACATAGGATAATCCCATTAGTCCCAAGCTTACATTGTTAACTATACCTTAACCGTATTATAATGTTAGTAGGTTATTCAAGAAGCGTAGCGAAAGAAAACGGCGGAAACATACAAGCGCATGGTATAAGCATAAAAACAATCATCAGAGCAAGCGCAGATAAAGATAAACTATATATATAAACATGCATAAGAGTAGCCCCATTAGTAGGGCACTGTGATACTGTGCATAGAAACTGAAAAGTATCAACATTTACATCCAAAAGAAAAGAGCTCTCACGGCTCACCTACACTACCCACCTGTCACTCAAAAAGATACATGAAAAGCACTCAGCTTGCATCCTAGACGCACTGGCAAGATCCCACCATCAGTGGTGCAGATGCCCGGAACTACCCTGGCTCTCTCCGTGAGTACGCCGATAAACCACCAGCGGCTCATACTTGAAAGAAGAGCTGGACACCACCACCCTACGTCTCTTGTAGGTCCTTAGATACTACTCTGTCCTCCTCCGTTGTCCTCGCAGCACAAAACCTCTACTACTGGAAGCATGCGAAGTCGCTGGCGCTGGCCACATATAGTCCCTCTCGTGGCATCTCGACGGATGCCACATCTGGGTGAATGGTAGGAACTGACTAACTCTGTAAGGCCCCAAATATCCTCACGATGTGAAGCCCCTCCTCGGAACAGCAGGATCACTGGCCTTGCAACACCCCGATTTTTCACTGCTTTTATGTATCAATAAGTGGAATAATTAATTTTATATTTTATTCGAGGACTTAGAAAATGAAATAGAATAAACCGAGACCATAGTCATGCTCAACGCTATCGTAAGAAGCTACGATTAAATTGAGCTGAAAACTCAAACGGAGCCCAGTCTGCATTTTTACACTGACAGTATGATTTTACTGCTCAGGAGACCTCAGTTTAACCCATGAACGAGACAGTAAGTCTTAGAATTTAATTTCCTACGTTTTCATTAAATTTAAAAAAAATCACTTTCTGACCTTCGTTCGAGCGAAATCTTTAATCGGGTGAAGAACAGAGCTGCATATGGATTTACCGGGACCCGCTAACGGATAATCTTGTTGTCACATCAAGTCACATCACTTGGAAAAGCGTGCCAGAGTCATCATGACGTTCGAAAATATCTGGATGTGAAAAGACCAAAATACCCCTAACCTTTTTCATTATTACCATTTACCCTTGAAGGAAATGACCAAAATGCCCTTAAGTGACCCCATTTTGGCCCATATCCCATGCACCAAACCAGCCAAGGGAGAGCTTCATCACTTCATTTCTTCACACTTCATCTTCTTCCTTGAAAAATCCTCCATTTTCCTTAAGAGAAAAAATCTTGAATCTTTGAGAGAAAAGCTTGATTCTTCATCATTCAAGAGGTAAGAACACCTTCTATGATCCTTAGCTTCATGAATCTCTTCCTATCTCAAGTTTGAAATCTTGATTTCATGGATTTCAAGTTTATGATCCAAATTTTCAAAAATTCATAGAAAAGTGTAGAAAAATCCTTTTAATGTGAAACCAATTTCTTTTAGCTAGCTTCATCACCATCTACCACTATCCAAGAGTATATGATCAGCCAATTTTTCTAAGAGTGGCCGAAACCCTAAGAATTGGGGGAATAGTGGTTTTGTTCAATTTTTGTTCTTGACCTCTTGATTCCATCCTTACCTTTCCTATTTTCTTTGAATCCAAGTGATGGAAAACCAAATCAATTTCTAACCTCTTTCTCATCATGGCCGAAACCTATGAGCATGTAGAACCTTGAGTTTTGTTTCAAATTTTCGGGTAATAGGACTTGTTTTAGTGTTAAGAATGCTTAAGAACCAACCATCCAAAAGATTGGAACCAAAAGAGATCCCTAGCCCTTGTTACCATTTTTGGTCGAACCTTAGACCTTTTTGGCGGAGGAAAATTATGTTTTGATGTTGTTATTTTGTGTTGATTGATTGTTGAGAATTGAATTGTATTTGATTGTTTTAGACGACGCGGACGAAACCGGAATCGGAGCCGAGAACCGTTCGGGAAATTGATTAGAAACTTAGAGAAGTAAAGGGAGGTATTTCATTATTTGAGTTTGGTAGTCTCATGATGTGATGTTGCTGTTTGATTGATGATTTGAAAATGTGTCATGAATGAAATATGAAGTTGATTTACTTAATGATGTTTGTATTTGAGTACTTGAATATGCATTGTGGCATGGATGCCTTGAATGAGATATATTGGTTATGTTGATTTGAGATTGGTGTATATATATATATATATATATATCCTACACTGGTTAAGAGCATAGGACTGGCTATGACTCAAGAAAGAAAATTAAAATACTTGAAAACCGAAATCAAAGTTTTGAAAATCGTATTTTGAAATCAAAAAGGTATTTTGGGAAATGTGTAGCTTTATCAAGAAAAAGTAACCTTCTTTTTGAAAAGTTAGGTCCTTTTGAAAAGAAAAAAGTTGTTTGAGGAAAGTTATTGCAAAGTGTGTTTTGTTTTAGAAAAACATTTTAAAAAGAGGTGGAACCTTTAGAAAACAGTTTGTCTACGAAAAACAGTTTTCCCGGAAAATGTTTTCTTTGAAAAAGAAATGTCTTAGTTCATGGAAAATAAACCGTGTTTTGTTTTCCAAAGTTGTTTTGAGAAAATAATACCAAAAGAAGAACGTCGAATCTTTGAGATGAATGCAAACCTAGTGACCGAGACGTCGGACTAGTGTTTTGTGGATTGAGCACTCGGACTTCGTGTTCTGTGTTTTGAATGAACGAGCTTAATGTCCTTTAAAATGAGTCATAAGCTATATGCCTTGATAAAAGAAAGAATGAACGAAAAAGAAAACATAACTTTCTGTGTACATACATGAAACGGCAGACGTGCCATTTGAAAACAAGCTACAATTCAAGTAGTTGAGAATATGAGCCAGTTAAGACCACTAGGTCTATAGGGGCATACTGTGTTCGAGACTCCAGAAGTGGCCGGAGGCGTTCCAACCCTGTGTCGTGGTAATCGGTTGCCAAACAATGATGAACTTAATCAGAGACTGGACTATTCATGATATGGTTATGACGTGGTACCCCTGAACAATTGGAGTTCGGACCTAAATTAAGAGGCCGACTCATGAGACCAATTGTGTTTACGAGTGTATTTGCGGCCTATCGCTCGATGAAGGGAAGTAGGAATCTCCGGAGTACATTAATTAGAAAGATGATATTGGAGTCTCTTGCATTATTATAACTCATGATAGTGTTTGAGATATTGTGTTATATGAATAACTGTTTTTATAACTATATTTATATGTGATTGTATCTGTTGTCTGTCGCTTGTGCGGCTATCGTGGTAAACTTATAAAATGAGTATCTCACCTTTGCCTGTAAATGTTGGACACCCTGTTGTGTTTTTGGAACACATGTATAGATGTTGATCATAGGTCCCCGCGGACACGTGAGGACTCAGATGATGGAGTCTTTTGCAGGAGCAGGAAAAGAGGATCCCTCCGAATTCCGCTGGGAATCAGAGCTGACTTTGGGGTTGAATCCCAATGGCTACTTTTAGCTGACCAGCTTAGGGGTTTTATTTTGAAGCAGTCTTATATTATCTACTACATGTATGTTGAACAAATGTTTTGAGTCTGTAATATGATATACTAGACTTGAACCTACTCTAGTAGTTAAACAATGTTTATAAGGAACTTATATGCTTCGGCATAATTATGCTATGTTTATGTCATTATGAATCTCAAATATTTATGTGTGTTATAAAGTTTATTCCTTTGTCTTGAGTTTGAATTACTTGATGCACGAAGAAAATTTTTAGACCCACGTTTTCGAACGTAGTTAATTAATTAAAGTATTTTCCGGAAGCAACTAACATTCTATTTTGTTTATGTTTTCCGCAATCGAGTTCATGTACGTAGCACCCGAGGGGTGTTACAGGCCTTGTGTAGACCGTCAAGAACGTCAAGGGGTCCACACGCCACCCCTATCATCGTGGTAAATGATCTCTATCGCCCCCAGCACTGGCATCCTTGGTTCCGCCGTGATGAAAGGGTCCATCCTCGGGTCCATCGTCAAAAGTAGCAGGCTCATCGTCTTCGCACGATCGGAGAACAAAATAGCAATATACAAAGAAGTAGAAGGGAGATAAGAATACACTATCATCCATATCGGAATGACAACAATAGAATAGATACAGATAGCAGATAGCTCATATAGCAGGTAGCACGTATGACAGATATGGAAAATATAGCAGATATCTCATGCAGCCAATCATCTCTCTAGTCATCACATGCAACAAGCATCCATCTCCATAGATCTCTCACTCAGATCGAACCTCTAGACTGGGATACTAATCCCATGCAGCATGTCGACCGAATCTCACAACACAAAGTTCCACTCTGGAACAAGAGTTAGTTTGTCCAAGAAACCGAACCACTCTCCATGACCAATAAGAGTGCATCCCCCTCCTGAGCCCGGGACCAGGATGTCTTGGCCGCCTCAGAACGTTAGCCTGGAACGTGGAAAGCTAAAGCATTAGTCGGGCAAACCGGTCTGGATCGGCCATCACGACAAGATAGAAGCAACCCCATCCGTCACTGTAGATTATTTCTGAGACCGGCAACATCCCCAAGGTCACTCACTTGACCGCCCCTTCCACTCTCTGTACTCCTACTCAGGTACAACTAACCTCACATGACGTTGGGAGCCCATACTACTTGTCATACGGCCTCGCCACTGTGCAACTATGATATGTAGCAAACAACCTCAACGAGATGATATTGGATCCTCACACCTAAACGCTCGTAACACCCCGATTTTCGAGTTTTCCTAATTAATCAGTATTTATGAACTTATATTTTATTCGAGGCCTTAGAAATGGCAATAAAATATTCTGACCAGATAGGAATATCCTACACAACCATAGGAAGCCATGGTTAAGTTTCGGGCGAAAGCTCAAATGGAGCCCGGTCTGCGTTTTTCACGGATAGTAGCCTTTTTCTACTATCGAGACCTAATTTGGATTTGTGAACGAGACAGTAAGTCTCAGGATTTTATTCTCTACATCTTTGATAAAATCCGTCCTGACGACTAAAGTCGGGAATAATATATTATATTCAGGTGAATACTCGAACTGGGAGACGATTGGAGCTGAATACGAGATTTCAGTGACCCGCTACGGATAAGGTTGAAGTCACATGGTGTGCTATGACTCATCAGTGACTCATCAGTGTAATGATTACGTTTAGAAAATATCTAGACATGAAATGACTAAAATGCCCTTGACCCTTTTCATAATTACCATTTGTCCTTGAATGAAAAGACCGTTTTGCCCCTGAGAATTTATGGAATAACCATTCTGACCCTGTGACTCACCATGTCATCATTACCTTTCTAGAAATATCTAGATATTTATAGGGGAAATGACATTTACGCCCCTAGTCTTTGAAGGAATTACCAAATTACCCTTTTTGGTTATTTACAGGTTTGCCATGACATCAATATATATATTTCTCTTTTTCTCTCTCTTGGCCATTTCGGCCATCACTCTTTCTCTCTCTTGTTCTTCATCTTCTCTCACTTGTTCTTCATGTTCTTCATGAGTTCTTGAGTGTTCATCAAAAGTTCTTCACAAAAACCCTAGTTTGATCTTCAAAAGTTGAAGTTTTTGAGTGAAAACTTGTTTCTTCTTCACTAATCTTTGATCCTAGGAGGTATGATCCTCATCTTAACTCTCTCAATCTCTCTATTTCATCTCTTGAATCACTTGATTCATGAAGTTCCAAGTTTAGATCTAGAACTTTGAAAAATCCTATGATCATGAAACCAATTTCTATGAACCCATCATGATGTGTACTTTGAGTGTCTAGAAGCATGAACCCAAAAGAAATTTCCTCCCTATTCTTCCATGGGAGGGCCGAATCCTAAGAATGGTGCAAGGATGGGTTTTGTTGCAATTTTTGGCTATATAGCACTTGTGCTAGCTTACTTGATGTCTTTGAACACTAAACCCAAGAGCAAAACATCAACCAAAGCTCCTAACCTATTTCTCCTCTTCATGGTCGAAACATATAGGGTGTAGAACCATGAGTCTTGCCTCAAATTTTTGGGTCATAGGACTTGATTTAATGTTAATCATGCTTAAAGACCAACCATCCAAAAGTTTGGAACCAAATGAGATCCCTAGCCCTTTTATCCTTTCATGGCCGAACCCTATACCTTCTTGGGGAAGAAAACTTTTGTTTTGATGTTATAGATTGATGTTGCTTCGTTGTTTGAATTGAATTGTGTTTGATTGTTTTAGGCGACGCGAACGGAACCGGAGCCGGAGCCGAGAACCGATCTAGTTTGGAGTGAACACCTTTGTGAGGTAAAGGGAGGTAGTTCATTTTGAGTTTGGTAGCCTCATGGCATATGATCGATTAGTGTGCTATGATTGAATTAAGATTTGATGTATATGTATACTTATATCCTGGATTGATTGGATGTTAAGTGTTGTGCATAGTTGGTTATTTGATATAACTGTGGCATGGATGCCTTGGATGATATCTTATTATGATATTGAACTGTTGATATATATATATATATATATATATATACATATATTTATACCCTGGATGAGCATAGGACTGGCTATGTCTCGATAATTGTTAAAAGACTCGGAATCGAAAACAAAGTTTTGAAAAACGCATTTTGAAATTAAAAAGTGGTTTTTGGATAACGTGTTGTTTTTCAAGAAAAATTAAGTTCCCTTTTGAAAAGTATGTTGCTTTGAAAAGTATGCTCTTTTGAAAAGTAAAAAGTGATTTTGTGAAAAGTCGTGCAAAATGTGTTTTATTCTGTAAAGTTTAAAAAAGGGCGTGAAACCTTAGAAAACGGTTTGTTTTCAAGAAAGGTGTTTTTCCCTGAAAATGTTTCCTTTGATAAAAAAAAGTTTTGTTCCAAGAAAACCACGGTGTGTTTTGTTTTCCAAAGTTGTTTTGAGAAAGTTTGACCAAAAAGGAAAATGATGAACCTTTGAGACAAACCCAAACCTAGTGGCCGAGACGTTGGGGCTAGTGTTTTGTGGATTGAGCACTCGGACTTCGTGTCCTGTGTTTTTTATTTGAGTGGGCTTAATGCCTTTTTGAAACGAGTCGTGGACTTTATGTCTCGACATTTGAAAGAATGAACGCAAAGAAAATAGAAAACTTTCTGTGTACATGCATGAACTGGCAGACGTGCCATTTGAAACCGAGCTACAACTCTAGTAGTTGAGAATTTAATCAGTCAAGACCACTAGGTTTATAGGGGCATTCTGTGTTCAAGATCCCACAAGTGGCCGGTGGCGTAGCAACCCTGTGCCGTGGTAAATCGACTGCCAAACACGAATGAACTCGATTTGAGACTGGCGTATTCAGGATATGGTTATGACGTGCTACCCTGGAACAATTGGAATTCGGACCTAAATAGAGAGGCCGACTCATGAGAACAATTGTGTTACGGGTGTTACTACGGCCTATCGCTCGATGTTAGGAAGTTAGAATCTCCGAAGTACATGAATTAGAAAGATGATATTGAAGTCTCATGCATTATTATAATTGATGAATGTTTTTGAGATGTTGTGTTGTATTATAGAAATACCTGTTCATATAACTGTTTCTATGCTGTTTGTCGCCTGTGCGACTATCGTGATAAACTTTATATGAGTATCTCACCTTTGCCTGTACATGTTGGACACCTTGTTGTGTTTTTGGAACACATGTACAGATGTTGATCATAGGTCCTCGCGGAGACGTGAGGACTCGGACGATGGAAACTTTTGAAGGAGCCGACGTTGGGTTGTACCCAAATGGCTACTTTTAGCCAACCAGCTTAGAAGTCTTTTGTTTTTTAACAGTCTTATATTATATTACTGCACATATGTTGAAATTACTTCTAAGTCTGTAATATGCTATATATTAGACCAAGTTTTATGTTATGCTTATGTTTTTATGATCAGTGAATATCAATGTGTGATGTGAAATTTATTTCTTCGTCTTGAGTTGTTTGCCTATGCATGCAGAAAATTTTTAGAACCGCGTTTTCGAACGTAGCTACTTAATTAAAGTATTTTCAGAAAGCAACCAGCGTTTTATTTTCTTGTTTTATTCCGCATTAGAGTCCGAGTACGTAGCACCCGAGGAGGATGTTACATTAGTAGTATCAGCAGATCAACACATGATGCCACGCATCAACACAAGCTATCGCTCCAGCTTAACCCGCACATCGCAACACAACAACAGAACTATCCACGGTATCAACTCGCTCATACAGGGCTCACAGCCACTCAGCAACTTAACTTAGGCATACCCCCATAGCATAACAACAGATGCAGCAGCAATAACAACAATAACAATAACATAACTGACATAGCATACCATAAACCAAGTAGGCATGTAGGCACATAGACAAGTAGCGACTAACACAATTAGCAACATAGCAGTCATGCAAGCATTTCATCCTCGATACAGTTATCTAACCTAGGGTTCCAACTTAGCGGTAGTAACATAAAGTAGGCTAAACCTAGGGTTTAGGTACTTTATCGGGGCTCAACCTCTAGTAGGGTTTACGGTTCCCCTACACATGGAAAAACAACACCTGCGCTACTCTTGCCTTCCTGATGACAGCGATACTCTTTCTCCCTACTTGAATTGATGGCGCGAACTTCCACGTGATCACCGATTCACTCTCACATGTAGCCACAAATGCGAAGAACAGCTCCAAAATAGCCTCTGATCTCCTTCCTGGCCGCGACCTCCAGCTCCAAAATCCGGACAATCACGAGCGCGCACGTTGCCTAATCACGAGCACAACACATATACAATAGTGTTAGCCGTAGGGCATGCTCAAAACTCAAGAGAAAAGGTGGATTCGAGTTTACCTTTGGCGAATTGAGAAATTGTTCGGACGAATTCATAGGAAACTTTGTCACGATCGTAACATTGTTGTCAAAATCACGTTCTGACGCCTCGATTGCCCTTGAATCAAGCTCTCTCACACTAGAACCTCAACTTCTCTCTCTAATAATTGCAGAAGCCCAAGAACTCAGGGAAATTTTCATGCAAGAATGAAGAAGAAAGGAAAAACACCTAACTTCATCCTGCTGTCAATGCTTACGCTTGGAGATCTTGCACGCTTGAGCGTGGAGCCTTGTCCACTCCATCTTTTCCTTGGCCTGACATGTGTCGTACATGCGTCAGAACTCACACCAGCTGGCAAACGCACTCAGTATGCTTGAGCGTGCACTCTTCCCACGCTTAAGCGTGCTGCTCAGCCAGGAAGAGTCTTCCAAACTCCTGACTTCTCCAGTTTCTCGTGTTACACCTTAGGCACTTCCAACCTTATTCAAGTCTATTCCTAAGCTTCCAAGTAGGCCTTAAACTAACACAAAACAAGCCACACAATCAACCAAATCCCTAATCGAGATTAACCAACTCGATTCAAGTTACAGAAAATTGAGATGTTACACATCACCCTCTAGCTGCTCGTCGTCTGCTCAGTGAAGAGCGGTAAAACATTCATAGAAAGAGATAGAGGGAGATAAGAAACATGTCTATCATCAAAAATGGGAGAGGGGCAATAGTATAACACATACACATGTAGTACACAAAACTTAGAAAACATGCACCACTCAAACAACCGTCTCTCAAATCATACATCACATCCTTCTCAAAGATTATTCTCTCAGATCAAACCTCTATGAGGGATACTAATTCCTGTATGCATGTCGGCTGATTTCATCACGTCCCCAATTGGACATCCCCTTCGGCACAAATACATCATCACATCACATCATTTCACATCGTCCCCAATGGACATCCCGCTTTGGAACATTGTGTACACATCTTGTCCCCATTTGGACATCCCCCATTGGGACAGGTGGAACTGATCACATCACATCACATATATCGTCCCCATTTGGACATCCCCCATTGGGACAAGATAAAGCATCATGCTATAATATACAGCGAACATCCATCATAGGTTGATACCGGAATCTCACGCCTAAGCACTTGGCCACAGCCATGATGCATTGCATCCACATCAATACCAACATTATCAGACGCCTGTTGACTAGTGAGTCCAAACACAAGAGGGGGTGAATTGTGTGATCTTGAATTTGAAAAACTTTTGCAAATAAAGAGCTTGAATAATAAACAGAAAGTAAATGAAGATAATATAAATTGCGATATTTAAATTGCGATTATTAAATAACTGAAATTAAAGTGCGATAAATAACTGCGATAATGAATGGATAGGGAAAGGGAAGATACACCCAGATTTATCCTGGTTCGGTCACCAAACACCCCAGTGGCCTACGTCCAGTCCCCAAGGTCAACCACCAAGGGTTTTCACTTAATAACTAGCTTTTAAATCAGGTTCAGCTAGAAACCTTCACAAAACAGAACACTCCTCATAGACTAGGGATATCACCTCCCCTAATGAAAGAGCCTTAACCAAGCTGCAGGTAACCTTCCGAGCACTCGTCACAGATCAGGGATAAAACCTCCCCCAGTGAAAGAGCCTCAATCAACCCAAGAGATATCATCTCTCTTGTCAATTTGGTAACTAAAAGATGGTTTGAGTCGCTTGAATCTTACCACAATATAGCACACTTATCAGTGCACATAAAAACAAATTGAAGCACAATACAATTCAAACTATATGGAGTAAAAGCTCTCTCTCAATATAAATATAATCAAAGTGTATAGAGTAGTGAGAGTGATAAAAAGATTTGAGAGAGTTTTAGCGCAATAGGATTAGTGTGTTCTATTGATAGCTACCTCAACATCCCTATTTATAGAAAAAGATTGAAGCCCATAGGAATTAGGTAAAGCCCATTTAGAAAACAAGCTAATCACGTCATAATCGATTATTGCAAGGCCATAATCGATTATTTGATTATATTAGAAAACACGCTGGAGAGGCAGTCGCATCATAATCGATTATACTAATCGATTATGGCTTCTTTGTTTTAAAGCTCACTTACATGCATAGGAGCATAATTGATTATGTCTTCTCTGTTTTAGTTACACAAACACATGTAGTTATATAATCAATTACTTCTTCTCTGTTTTGAAAGCCATCTTTTTAGATATATGATAATTGATTATTAGAAAATCTCTAATCGATTATTCTCATTAAAAGCCAACCGATTTGAAACTTAACGGTTGTTAATGATTTATCCAATTAAAAAACTTGAGGCTTAATAAGTTTGTATTTAGAAAATCATTTATGTGTGTGTGTGATTATTTTAGTTATGAGAGCTTTACTACCACTTACAACATGATCTAAACAGACAATAAAAATAATGAAAATTCCCCTAATCCCATCTTGAAATACTTGTTCTTCATCAAATTCTTTTCCGCTTTTTGCAGTCTAGTCTTTCTGGGATTTCCTTTTGTCTATCATCATGTTCATATTCTCCTCGACTACTTTTGTCATTCATGTCCTTTGAGGAACCCTTTTTTCAATCATCAAAACTAAATTAATCCTGTCAAGGCATATATTCACATTCTCCCCCTTTATTATGATGACAAATATCTCAAGGAGGGATTTGCTCAAGAAACGAGTTAAAGCATTTAATATATATAAATGATTTATCCCATTAAAAAACTTGAGGCTTAATAAGTTAGTATTTAGAAAATCATTTATGTGTGTGTGTGTGTGATTATTTTAGTTATGAGAGCTTTACTACCACTTACAA
Organism: Ammopiptanthus mongolicus; assembly: GCA_039655645.1. NCBI lineage: Eukaryota > Viridiplantae > Streptophyta > Magnoliopsida > Fabales > Fabaceae > Ammopiptanthus > Ammopiptanthus mongolicus. The sequence goes on from CM077350.1 coordinate 40,763,981, forward strand.
CATGATCTAAACAGACAATACAAATAATGAAAATTCCCCTAATCCCATCTTGAAATACTTGTTCTTCATCAAATTCTTTTCCGCTTTTTGCAGTCTAGTCCTTCTGGGATTTCCTTTTGTCTATCATCATGTTTATATTCTCCTCGACTACTTTTATCATTCATGTCCTTTGAGGAACCCTTTTGTCAATTATCAAAACTAAATTAATCCTGTCAAGGCATATATTCACATTCTCCCCCTTTTTTATGATGACAAATATCTCAAGGAGGGATTTGCTCAAGAAACGAGTTAAAGCATTTAATATATATAAATATCAGAGTTAATGCGCATATAGTATGCTCTACTCCTCCTCATTTGCAAATTTGATAACCACTCCCCTTGAATCATTTAACCATATAAACTCTCCCCCCTTTTGGCATTATCAAAAAGCGGGAACACAATAATAGCAAGGCATATATTCAGGTTATATATAAATATATATAAAGGATAGTTAAAGCAGTAGCTGTAGAAGATAAGAAAAATATACAATCATCCATAATGAAATCAATCATAATAAATAAAGCATAGGATAATCTAATTCTCATCCAGCTCATCATCCCCAATATCATCGCCACCATCGTCATCATGCATGTGCTGCGCCAAACTGTCCACCTTAAGAGATAGCTGTCCTACGGTGGTGGTGTTAGCACGAACCTCCATGAGAATGCTCTGCAATAAGTCCATCGTATCGGAGGACGCAGTAGGAGGAGGAGCCAGAGATGACGATGCTCCAGCAATGTGAGAAGGTCCGGCAACAGAGGATGGCTCATCAGAAGCAATATCAACCAACTTTCTTTTGGACTTATATTCCCATCTAGTGCCATCAAACTCAATGCCCATCTGATTTATAGTTCGTCGGTTAAACATAGCATGGTACTTCAAACCATCTAGTTTTGCCTCTCCATTGAAGTTCATTTGCACATGTCTCAAAATGCGAGTAATCAAATGCCCATATGGCAAAGAGCCTCCAACACTATTATCAACCATTTGCTGCATAACTAAGCTAGCCCAGTCTACAGTTTTCTTATTTTCAAGAAGCCATAATAAGACAAGATCAATTTTCAATAACTGAGAAAAGTTGTGCCTCCTAGGAAAGAGAAGTCTAGCCACATCATAATGTAGTAATCTATTTTCCACTTTCATTTGTCCAACAGTGCTTTCCTTGTGAGTGGCCTCACTAGGGTCCCTCAACAAAGCCCTGGTGGCTTGTAGTCTTTCAAACTCATTTGCTAAGGGTGAAGCAGGACCCTCAGTAATTACTTGGGTGCCGCCAAAGGGCACCCCTACAACTCTCCCAAATGCCTCAGAAGTAAATCTAATGGGTTTGTGGCATACCTTTGAAATCGACACACCATCAACAAGGCGAAGATTGCCTTAGAAGACCAGCACAAGCTCAAGGTAGATATCCTCGATGGAAGAGAGAAAAGTTGTGAGATTTCCTTCATCAAGAAATTCCAGAAATTTAAAACCTTCATTCCATAAGAACTCCATATCCAGAAATCTTGGTCTCTTGATTTCTCTATTATGGAACACACTCATAAATTCTACACTTTGCGCATTATTGGAGAAGTATTTCTCCATTTTTGCTATAGAAAGACGTCCAGGATTCACAATAACGCTCTTTGAGCGTTTGGGAGGCATAATGATGATGAGGGATGAGAAGGAATGAAGATCCTAGTGAAGATACAAAAAAAAAAAAAGAGAAGAACAGAGGTAGATGAAGGAGTAAACGTTGATTATGAGAGTTAGGGCACTGAGATTACCTTTTAAGAAGACTCATAATCGATTATTTTAAGTGACATAATAGATTATTGATGATGTGGTGCTCTCTGATTGGTCTATTTCTGACATATGATCGATTATTATAACCTCCATAATCGATTATTTTCTGAGCGCCTGACCATTGAATTCCACGAAATCAATTATCTAATCGATTATATTTTGGGTTCTTCTTATAATCGATTGTATAATTGATAATTGATGATGAACATTTAAACACATAATCGATTACGTAATCGGTTGTGACTCCTCTGGATTCTGTCATTAATGCGTAATCAATTAGGACTCCTCTGACTTTTATGATTTCTCCCCTTGTCGCATGTAATCACTTATTGTAATCGATTCTAGGCTTTCTCACTTGTTCATAATCAATTATTGCTGTCCATAATCGATTATTGCTCAGAATTTTCAGAACTTACCCAATTTCTTTTAAGAGAACCTGCAGCCTATTTTCACACTTCAACGCACAGATTAGAAATAACAAGGTGGAAAATAAGATGCACATATTATTTGAAGGTAGTCTATCCAAGTTGACCAGAAAGATATTTCCAATGATTTGTTCAACCAACTTGGTCTGTTAAGTCAACCTTTATTGTTGACATCATTGAAGTGTTAACAAGATCTTATTCTTATCTTCCGTCATGTGCTTTGAATAACCACTAGCAAGGTACCAACTTTTGAATTCTTGGCCTCCAAGCACACCTACACCACAGAATCAAGTTTTGACTTTTGGTACCCAAACCATTTTGGGTCCTTAAGTGTTAGTTTTGGGCCACATGCCTTTTGGAATCTGTTGATATTTATGTAAATAATATATTCTGATTGTAGGAATATTAGGTAATTAGGATAGCCAGATATTATGCTATTATGTAATAATTGTAATTATTACCTTGATTGTATGTTGATTTGTTCATAGCACTATATAATAGAGTCTCCTCTGTGTAGTTGAAACACACGGGTTAAACCATATGTCTCTTGTTATTTCAACATGGTATCTAGAGCCTAACAAGAGGCAACCCTAATCTGTGCCTACTTGGTGGACCTACTGCCCATGAGCAAAATTTTTTTTTCTTTTGCAAAACCATGTCTTCTTTCCAGTTTTGCACACCATCAGTCACTATCAGCCGCCACCGCCGGCCGACGACCCTACCGTTGGAATCGCCGATGACCGATTTGTACAACCATCCAAACCTCGCCACCAACCGCCACCATCGTTTTGTGCGCAGTACTCCTCTCTCTCTCTCCTCTACCTGCATCCTGCTTTGCTTGTCCTTTAGGCCTTGCGGTGCCTCCTTCCTTGCGTGTTTACTCTTAGGTACTTGTGGTCACTAGTGCAAAATATGGATTCTACAACAAGTTTCTAGATCGGTTGAAAAGGAACCGATTTAAAAAAAGAGGCGGTGGCAATTTTGAAAATAAGTTCAAAATTATTTACATCGGTTCAGAAAGAAACCGATGTATAAAACATTTAACATCGGTTACATAGTTCAACCGATGAAAACAATTTAAATAAAAAACTATTTATTTATTTCCGCCAAGTATTTACATCGGTTATTACACAACCGATCTCATTAGTAAACTTTCAAACTCGATTATTTGACAACCGATCTCATTGTTAAACTTTCAAAATCGGTTCTATTAACTAACCGATTTCAAATCTTCATTAAACCCATTTCTCGTTCCAACATTCTTTCATATCTTTCCCTCCTCACTGTTTGCCCTCTCTCTCGTTTGCTCCTTCTCCTTCATCCTTCACCACCGTAACCTAGCACCATCCTTCATCCTTCTCGTTCTCCTCACAAATCGTTGCTGCTCCTTCATCACTGATACACTGCCCAGTCGCGCACGGCTTCACCCTCTCCTCTGAACCTCTGTACCAAACTTTGCCCACGGCTTCACCCTCTCCTCGGTGGAGAAACTTTGCCCAGGTTCTCTTTCTTTCTCTCTACATTTTTGTTGTTGTCTGCTACCTGTTACTTTGGTTTTGCTATGTAACTTGATTAGTTTTACAGTATGGCATGTAACTTGGCAGGAAATCCATACATGACATTCTAATGAAGAAAAACACTTCTCCTTCTGATTAGATTTTCTTATGAAATTAAAGGGAGAAAGGAAGAGAAAAAGTATTAATGTATTAGAATTTACTATTTAGTTTGAAAATGTGGTTGATTCAACTTGAGTAAATATGCAAGGAAACATAAAACTATAAACTACAAAAATGTTTGACTAATTTAAAGAAAGGTGATGTGCAACACCCTTTCCCGAGTGTCACATTCCCGAACGTTTATAAGGCCGAAAATATTGCTTAATGCGGAAAATACGATTTTCTTTTTTTTTTTTCTTTTCACAAGATGCAATGGGATTTAGCAAAGGTGAATAATACTAATAACGAACTTAGGTTCGCCATACATTTCTAGAACAATTTGCATAATAAATACAGGGACATAAACAGAAAAAGGAATAATACTTTATACAGACATAAGTCTAATGTGTAACTGACATAAGAAATACAATAAGTACAAGGAGTCGTAGCTCCCCAAAAGTACTACAAAAACGACATAGTCTGGCCAACAACAAAACTAGACCACAAAAAGAATCCTCCTCCGGCTCAAAGGAACTACTGGACTAAACCATCGTCACGTCCATCTGTTCAAACAGCAACAGCAAGTACCAACAGAAAACATACAGATATGGGTGAGATTCCCGTTCATCAACACAACAAAACAGCAGAAGTAAAAACGGGACGACTCACCGGGTAACAGCGTACCCAACATGCTTACAAGAATTCTCAATGTCAAACATATTAAGCAGTTGACAGCATAATATCATGTTAAGCAGTTAACAGCATAAAATAAGGTATTCTTAAACAGTACAATGATGTATAACAGAAAATGTAAACATCAATAGCTATGCAATGCAATGCAATGTAATGCATATGACTCAATGTCAATGTCACTGGGTACTACTCTGACCCCTACTCCATGGAGCTAACAAAACGTCGGAGAGAGTGAATGGGAGGACATGTTCCGGTTTCTGCCAACCATGAGCAAGATGCTACAACATTCGTAACGTGCACGTATCTGGCTTTACGGTAACACTCTCGACCAAACATGAAAAGTACGGCATCTAGTAGAGGATATCAGTGTATTGCACGGATTCGCCACGACACAGAAGAGCTACCAACTGGTCACATGTCAGCCCTTCCAACCCTGATACCTCCCAAAAGACCATTGAAGATCGTCACCGTAAGATTCGCACCCGCATCAAGGTGTAAGCTCAACTCCTAGGCTCAAGGCCTTACGACTATGCAAATGAAATGCCAATGCTTACACAAAGCAGATGCGATCAAGCAATGTCTATCCCCCGGATAAACCTCGAAGTCTACTAAGGTTCTCTTCCTTAGGAACTATACGTGTCTTTTGAAAAACAAAACCTTTATCCACCGGATAAATCTCGTGATTCCTCCGGGATCGAGTCATCACAAGACTGAAACAATTGAACGACTGATCGGAATCCGAATCACCGGTCCGTCATCGAACTACTGTTTCAAAACCCAAAACGTTTGTAAACCAGAACAACTTCTCAATTGAAAACTCATTTGATTTGAAACAATCTTTAAAACACTTACTTCCTCTATTTTTGGCATTTTCTGAACATGGAATTCGCTTAGCGAAATTACATTCGCTTAGCGAAATTGAAACAAGAATGCCTCTTTTGGAACTCCTCTGGTTCGCTCGGCGAGACACAAATCGCGTAGCGAAATGCATTGGATTCGCTTAGCGAATATGAATTCGCTTAGCGCAAGTTCAGACGGTTACACCTCTTTGGAAACACCTCTGGATCGCTCGGCGAGACAGAATTCGCGTAGCGAAACTCGTTTGGTTAGCTTAGCGAATATGAATTCGCTTAGCGAAAGTGAGGCAGTGATGCCCAACTTAGACTTTCCCCTGGTTTCGCGTAGCGAGAGAAAATTCGCTTAGCGAAATGGTTGCCATAAACAAGACATCAACCTTAGGGAACCATCTTGATTTTCTTCATGAAACCACTTTTTTTTCATTTTGAGTCCCTTGACTAACTATATGGACTAGGGATAAGATATAAAATATGTTTCACTTTGGTGAAAGCACTTTGAGCTTTAATTCCATTTAAAGTCACTTAGGGTTTTCTTTGAAAAACACAAGTTATTGAAAACACTTTCTTTACATCAAAACTTGATTTGTTCAAGAACTATTCCTATCCTTCCTTTCCTCAAGGTCATGGCCAATAGCCAACTAGGAATCAATGTGAAGTTTTACTTCATCAACCAATCAAAGTATGGCTCACAATACTTACACAATCATGATAACCATAATACACACATTACTACATCATAATCAAACATCCAAGTCCATCACACATTATGGTCTCATAATCAACAATAAAAGTCCATACTTGATCTAGTGATCAAAGTAGGTTTTCCAACATACATGAAAATGGTTTTTCATTCAATCATCTCATCATCAACATTCTTGTTCTCCATGAGAACTTAACAAAACATAACAACTAAAAGTGAACCCAAACTAAAGGGTTTCACCCACACATAAAGTAAACAACCATTCTCACTACCACCATCTTGGTGTGATGAGGTTCTTCTCCCCATACCTCTTGATGAGCAGATTCCCGGATCAAAGTCGGTTGATCGGTTTCTGAACCTCCTGATAATCGTCAACAACTACACAACACAACAATTCAACATTAAACAACAATCAAAGCCAAACTCAACTATTACAACAAAGAGGGTTTCGGCCACCCTAGGTTAAAAAGGTTAGGAATTGGTTTTGGTTTTCCATTTCATGGATTCAAAAGCATTAGGAAAGCTAAGGATGAAATCAAGTGTTAAAAATCAAAACTTGATGAAAACACTATTCATCATCTTCCAAAAGGGTTCGGCCAAAAATGATTTTTGAGCTATGATGAGAGTTGAATCATAAGCTCTTAGGTTTAGGTAGAGATTGATGATGTGAGTTTAAAGAACTTGGTCTTACCTCAAAAGGATTTTTCTACAATTTCCTATGGATTTTCAAAGTTTTGGATCTAAGAAATTATTTTCATGAAAATGAAGATTGATCTTGAAATAAAGAAAGATTCAAGAAGCTAAGAGATCATAGAAGTGATCTTACCTTGAAATGAAGAAAGATTGCTCAAGGAATCAAGTGATTCCAACAAAAACTCAAGCTTTTCTTGGTGAAAATGGAGTTTTCTCTCAAGAACAACTATGGAGCTCTATGGTGTGAGGGGCTGTGCGAAAATGATGAAGTGAGGGGCTGAGTTCAGCCTCTTAAAAGTTCACTTAAGGGTAAAAAGGTCATTTGCCAAAAGGGTATAATGGTAAAAGTGTAAAAGACTAAGGTTAGGGGCATTTTGGTCATTTTGCGTCCAGATATTTCCGAACGTCACAACGACTCTGGCATACTCTCCCAAGTGTCCTGGGATGATGTGATATCAAGATTATTTATTGGCGAGTCCCGGTAAATCCATATGTGGCTCCGTTCGTCACCCGATTGAGGATTCCGCCCGAACGAAGGTCAGGAAGTTATTTTTCTGAAATTTTTACGAAATTTAACCAAAACGTAGATAATCGAATTCTAAGACTTACTGTCTCGTTCACGGGTCCATCTGAGGTCTTCTGAGCAGTAAAATCATACTGTCAGTGTAAAAACGCAGACCGGACTCCGTTTGAGTTTTCGACTCAAAACTTAATCGTAGCTTCCCACGATATCGTCGAGCATGACTATGGTCTCGGAATATTTTATTTCCATTCCTAAGACCTCGAATAAAATACAAACATTAAAATATTAAAGAAATAGAAAACGTGAAAATCGGGGCGTTACATGATGCGCTAATTTAGAGCTGGCAGTGATACTTAGGCAAGCATAGAGGAGACCATGGTCCAATCAAGCCCATTATAAGCTATTAAGTCAATTCTGGATGATAAAAGCAATTGTGCATATCCACTGACGCAATTTTTCACAGCAGGGACCTTTCATGCTTCTTGCATTTAAGCAAAAAAACCTGCGCATCCTCTAAGTTGTCCTATAGACATAGCACCTTGTTTTCACCATTTCCTTTTGTCTCTTGAGCACCAGGACAACAAACATTCTCAATTCTAACCACGAATGCAATAACCAACAATCCTTGTTAAGTAGCAATATCCTTTAATAGAAAGCCCAAAAATTGAAAGAGATGACAACAATGAATAATTTGAAATAGATTAGAAAGTTCCTCACCTTAATGTTCAATTTCCCAAACAATTTTGCAGATGACTATGCTTGATTACCCACACAACATTGCTAATAGTGTTCAGATGACATTGCTTGATTGCCCACGTAAAATTGCTAATAGTGTTACTTGAAAATTCAGTCATGTCAAGTCAAGAATTATTTTGTAGATTAGGTCGAAATACTCCATGACATGTAGATTTATAGATAGTAGACCTGCAGTACATGATAACACAACATAAAAAGATTAGGTTGAAGAGTGAAACTATCATTCTGCCTCCAATGTAAAATATTAGTTTGAGGAGTGAAAATATTTTTCAGCACCTAGTATTGGCTTTGCAAAAGGAAAAACAAAGTAGTTAATATAATTTCGATATGCAGATTGTAAAATACTTAATAATCATACCAAGTTAAGAACATCTAACATTGAAGCTTATCACGAAAAGATTAAGCATTGTAATGTAACAACAATACTAATGACACAAATTAAATAGTACGGGACAAATTCATGTACATAAAACGGTCTTCTTTGGCACCCTTCATTGCTGATTGAAAAACATATTAAGCTACAAACTCAAATCAAATTATTTAAGTGTATATTTTAGTTTAACATGAATGGTTTTTAAATGTTAGGTTAAAAAACCTCTCGTAGTTCTCTCAAACCCTCTCTTTGCTTTGTGTTTCTGATTTAGGGTGAAGGCAAGCCTCAACCCATCTCGAGCGCCCTCTCACTCATCACTCTCTATCTCCTCACTCTGAGCACAAGTAAGATATTATATTCCAATGTTTTGTTTGCTGCTTTAACTTAGGGATTGGACTGTTGGATTATCTTTTAGTGTTAATAAATTAGCAAAACCTTAGTTTCCTGTTTGAGATTCAATATTAATGAGCATATGTGTACTTTATTAAGGTACTATTCATTGTATTGAATCTTGAATTGTCCAAGTTGAACAGTTTGGGGAAAAACTTATTCTTCATTTGGTTAATACTTATTCCTTAATTCTCATATCTTATACTTGAAGAAATTTCGGTCTGCTGCATTTCCTTTTGTTCTCCGGGTGCACACTTTGTCGCGGTGGATGTCATCGTGGTCAAGTCGTGTACGTCGGAGACTGATGGGAAATGCTGCCGAAATTTCGTTAAGTATGGGCATGAAAGTTAAGGACTAATTATTAACTGAGTGTTGAAGAAGTTTCTTCTCGAATGGGATAGGGCCATACCCTGTGATAAAAAGGAGTTGAAGATCTTGGACTAAGTGAAGTTGGTGTTGTTGTAGTTATGGATCGTAATTGGGTCGATCTAGACGCACAAGTCATGAGTATGAGAATGGAGTGGAAGAGTTTTTAGAATTTGCTAAAAGAAATGTTCCCGATAGTAATGGAAGGTTTTATTGTCATTGTGTTAATTGTTTGAATGAGAGACGACTGGAAGCTGAGAAAATACGAGAGCATCTTATTTGTGAAGGGATATGTAAGAGTTATACAAGATGGATATGGCATGGTGAATTGTTAGACAAACCAAGTGTGTCCCAAAGAGAGGAGGTTGATGACGTAGATATGGACGATCGACTAGAGGACATGATCCGCGATATTGCACAAGAGTCATTTCAACGAGCAAATGTGTATGATACTTTGTGCAGTGATCCAGATAAGCCTTTGTATCCTGGGTGCTCTAATTTCACACGGTTGTCAGCGGTGTTAAGATTGGTAGTTGTGAAGGCGAGAAATGGGTGGAGTGATAAAAGCTTCACCGAATTGCTTGAGTTGTTGAAAGAGATGCTTCCAGAAGGTAACACATTGCCGAACCGTAACTATGAGGCGAAGAAGATATTGTGTCCGATGGGTATGGAGTATAAGAAAATACATGCATGTCCTAATGATTGGATATTGTACAGGAATGACTTTGAAAAGATGCACGAGTGTCCAAGGTGTGGGGTATCACGCTATAAAGTGAACGATGGTGATTCAAATTGTGATGTGATCACAAAGGGTCCTGCTGCGAAGGTGTTATGGTATCTTCCAATAATTCCAAGGTTCAAGCGATTGTTCGCTAATGTAAATGACGCAAAAAACATTAGGTGGCATGCAGATGAGAGAAAATGTGATGGACAACTTCGCCATCCGGCTGATTCTTTGCAATGGAAGAGAATTGATAGTTTATTTCCGGATTTCGCCAATGAGAAAAGAAACCTTAGGCTTGGACTTGCTACCGATGGCATGAATCCGTATGGCACCTTAAGTAGTATTCATAGTTCATGGCCTGTTCTCCTGGTAATTTATAACCTACCTCCTTGGTTGTGCATGAAGCGCAAATACATTATGTTATCTATGATGATTTCGGGCCCAAAACAACCAGGAAATGACTTAGATGTTTATCTAAGTCCCTTGATTGAAGACTTGAGAAAGCTGTGGGTGGAAGGCGTTGATCTGTTTGACGGGTATTGCAATGAGACTTTCAAGATGCGTGCCATGTTATTTTGCACCATCAATGACTTTCCAGCATACGGGAACTTGTCCGGATATAGTGTTAAGGGGCATAAAGCATGCCCTGTATATGAAGAAGGCACATGCTACCATCAACTACAACATGGAAGGAAGACAGTTTACCTTGGGTATCGAAGATTTCTCACACCTGATCACCCGTATCGTAGATTGAGAAAAGCTTTTAATGGATGCTAGGAGAATGAAATTGCTCCGACGGCCTTAACCGGAGATCAAGTTTATCAACGGGTTAAGGACATGGATATTATCTTTGGAAAGACCCATAAGAAGGCTACTGAGAAAAACATATGGAAGAAGAGGTTGATCTTCTTTGATCTTCCATACTGGTGCAAACTTGATGTAAGACATTGTATTGATGTGATGCATGTGGAGAAAAATGTGTGTGATAGTGTAGTCGGGACGCTTCTTAACATTCAAGGCAAGACAAAGGATGGTGTCAATGCTCATTTAGATCAAGTTACGATGGGAATACGAGAGCAGTTAGCTCCACAATCAGTAGGGGTTAAGCGGACTTATTTGCCCCCAGCATGTCATACTTTATCGAAAAAAGAGAAAAAAAGTTTTTGTGAGTGTCTGCGGGGCGTCAAAGTGCCACAGGGTTACTCTTCAAATGTTAAGAGGCTTGTCTCAATGAAAGATCTCAAATTAGTTGGTTTAAAGTCTCATGATTGCCATGTCTTGATGCAACAACTACTACCAGTGGCTATTCGTGACATCTTGCCTAAAAAAGTGAGACATGCCATAACAAGGTTGTGCTTATTCTTCAATGCTATATGTAGCAAAGTCATTGACCTTCAAAAACTGGATGAGTTGGAAACTGAGGCTGCTATTATCTTGTGTCAATTGGAGATCTATTTTCCTCCTTCATTTTTTGACATCATGGTTCATTTAATTGTTCATCTAGTGAGGGATATTAGATTGTGTGGCCCCGTTCATTTAAGGTGGATGTACCCAGTTGAACGATACATGAAGATACTAAAAGGGTATGTGAAGAATCTACACCATCCTGAAGCATCTATTGTTGAAAGGTATGTTGCAGAAGAAGCTATTGAGTTTTGTACAGACTACATGTCAGAAGCGGAACCTGTAGGGCTTCCTAAGTCTTGTCATGAGGGAAGATGTGATGTTAAGGGTACACGAGGTTTACTGTTAAGAGCATGGGTCGAGAGGAAGTGCTTCAAGCACATTTGTATATATTGAATAACACCGATGAGGTTAATCCTTACTTATGTGATCACAAAACCATTGTCAAGCAAAATTACCCTCGAATGAACGAAAAATGGTTGTTGAACAAGCATAATAGGACTTTCTTAAACTGGTTTAAAGATCAAATTGTGGAGGATAATACTGCTTCTGATACATTAAAATGGTTAGCACACGGGCCTAACTTTGATGTCATATGTTGGAGTGGATACGATATCAATAAGTTTTCCTTCTATACAAAGTCCCAGGATGACAAGAGTACCGTGCAAAACAGTGGGGTTATGGTTGTAGCCGAGTCTATGCACTTCTCTAGTTCAAAAGATACAAACCCCGTTATGGCATCCATATCTTACTTTGGAGTCATTGAAGAGATTTGGGAGGTCGATTACACTAAATTTAGAGTACCTGTTTTTAAATGTAAGTGGGTTGACAGTAACAGTGGTGTACAAACCGATGAGTTAGGATTTACATTGGTAGACCTTGGCAAGGTAGGTCATACAGAAGAGCCTTTTATCATGGCTTTCCAAGCAAGACAAGTGTTTTATATCCATGATCCTTCTAACAAAAGGTGGTCGGTGGTTCTCCAAGGAAAAAACATGCATAATGGTAGTGAGGAAAATCAAGATTCAACTCTCGATATTTCCGATACTCCTTCTTTCTCAACACGGATGCCTACTTTCAATGAGGAAAATGAAGCGGACGATGTACATGCCATTCGTGATGATCATCATGAAGGGATATGGGAGAACATTACTACTTGACCATGGTGTAAGTTATGTTTAAAGTTATATTTATTAGTTAAGTTATGTTTATCTTGATAAATATAAGTTAAGTTTTTTTTGTTATTTAATTTGATATTTATATGTTAAGTTATAGTGTAAGTTATGTTTAAAGTGATATTTGTTATTTATCCATCTTTACTGACATAGTTTATTATTTTTTGTATAAACAGGTATACATGGCAGATCCCTCGGGCATCCCTCCTACACGCAGCGGGTCGGATACCCCATTGACAGGTAAAAAAGGTAGACGCGCCACACAATTAAAAAAATTGGCCATCAACCGTAGTGGTAATCAAAGGATGAGGGTTGAGTTTGATGGAGATTGCTTACCTATAGGGCCAATGGAAGATCAGTTTAAGAGTTTTGTGGCCGTCCTTGCCAAAAGCAAGGCTAGTATACTTATTGAGGATTGGGACCATGTACCGACGAACGTGAAGGATCAGATATGGGATAGTATAATGGTATTTTACTTTTACCCTCTTTGGTTGTATATATTTTATTTCACCATATTATGTTCATATACACTAATTTCTCCATTTTGTTTTGTAAATATAGCTCACCTTTGAAGTGCCGGACCGAGCATATGAAGAAAAAATGGATTTCATATGCGGGTGAGCGTTGGAGAGCATTTAAAACACAACTAAGCGGGAAATACATACCTGGGCGTGCAGACAAATCTCCACTTGAGATGTACCCGTTCCGTGATCAAGAGACATGGGATAGATTTGTTCAGATCCGATTGGATCCCACCTTTTAGGTTAACTTGAGTTATATTGTTTAACTTTACCAACCAAATTGATTTTATTAATATACTGAATTCAGTTGATGTTATTTATATTAGGAGAAAAGGAAAAAGGCGCAGGAGATCCAGAGTAAGAATCTCTACCCCCATCGTTTGTCTCGTGGGGGATATAAAAAGCTGAGGAGGAAGATGATTGAAGAGAAGAAGAAACAACTTTTGGAACAAGCATCCCAAGCTGATCCTACGGCTGATCCACCTCTAGAAGTTGTTGATCCACCTCCACCCCCACGCCACCATACATGGAAGAGAGCCCGACAAGGACCATCGGGACAATATACATCCGAGGAGGCATGTCTTGTTGCCAAAAAGATTGTAAGTATATATTCAATTCTAATTGTAATTGTAACATGCTTATCCATCATCTTACACAAATTAATGTGACAATTGTATGTTGTAGGATTCCTTGGACGAACAAAGCACACAAGGAACCTTTGTGTCTACTGGACGCAAAGATGTCTTGGCTGTTGCGATTGGGAAAGAGGACCACCCAGGCCGTGTCCTTGGTGTTGGATGGGGTGTTGGCATTACCCAATACCATGGACCATCTTCACATCATCGGAAGAGGGATGATATTGAGTCCATCAAGGCGCAGCTTCGAGAAGAAATAAAACGAGATCTTCTCTCAGAGTTGGCATCTATGGGTTTTTCCCAGCAAAACACAAGTGCCCAACCGTCTGTACCTGTGATCACTATGGGTTCATGTGATCATTCACATCAGCCTGATAAGGAGGACGATCAATGTGAGTTGTATGTTGATGATCATCATGATCGCCGGGTAGTGGCATTTGGGAGGGTACACAACTTGGGAAATACCTTACACCACCAGACATTAGAGGATGATCATGTGAGGGTGGTGGTTGAAGATGTTCTAGATGTTGATCCTCTAGTCCCTGTGCCCACTGAGGAGGTTATTACAGTTGGCCAGGCCCCCGGTAATTTCATCCCTTGGCCGAGAAGACTTGTGAGGTTTTTTGTTTCAGCCAAGGTATTCATGTAATTGTTCACTTACATATGTTTTTCTATATTTACAATTGAAATAACTTAATTGTGCTTACTTGTGTTTACTAATGCTTTACCTCTATTGTTTAGGATGATGGAAAAGATCATCGACCCAAAAGGCCTAGGTCGGATCCGAGAAAACATGTGGCGTTTGGTTCATCGAAGTTATTCATATAATCATTCAACAAGTTAAGTTTTTTTTTTTTTATTTACAATTGAAATAACCTAACCGTGTTTACTAATGTTCTATATTTGCTGTTTAGGGTATTGACAAGGATGTTGAACTTGATGCTCTGGAACGTCTCGCATTAGCTGCCGTGAAACTTGGGAAGGAGTCCGCTTTTATAAATTTGGAACACGATGGCAAGCCCGACACTTTCTATATCCCCCAGAAGGACATTATGGAGATATGCATTGATAGTGAAATGCTTTGCATGACAGTTGTCTCATTATGGTGCACGTAAGTTATGTTATTTCAACTAATTAATTTGTAAGTTAACTAATTAAGTTTTTAACTATTATAACTAATATTTATTTCAATATCTTAGGTATCTGCATCGCCTGTGTATTGATAGGGGTAACCTCCATCTTTATGGATTCCTTGACCCTCAACTAATTCAGGGTGAGACACTTAGGTCAGATGAGATTACTGCGTACATGCGACATGTGCTTGATGAAGGCAAAAAACAGTTCTACCTAGCACCTTACCTCCATCTGTAAGTACAAGTTTTACTAGTGATTTATAATTATCTGTGACTTGTCTCTAACTGTTTCCAAATGTAGTAAACATTGGCAATTATTGATCATCTGTCGTGGTATGAGTGTTGTGGTCTTCTTTTGTTCGTTGGGAAGGAAGGCGACGAAAGAAATCAAGCTTATTGTTGAAACGTAAGCTTTTAATTAATTTAATTTGTACTACATTTGCTTTATTAATTACTCTGAAATATATAACATACTTTAAATTCATATTTTCTTAATTATGATAGAGCTATGAACGCAAGTCGTGTTTTGGATGGTGGTAGGCCTAGGCCTATTAGGTGGATTTACCCTAATGTAAGTAGTTTATTAATTAGTACCCGAGATTCAATTGCAGTGTAAAATAGTTACTATTATGTTTTTACTCATTATATATTCAAATTGTGTATTCATTTGTAGTGTCATAGGCAACGTGGCGGCTGGGAGTGCGGATATTATGTCATGAAGTGGATGTTCAACATTGTCTCCGCGAGTATTACAGATCGATGGAAGGAGGTAATTAACTAATAACATTTGTAAATAGTTATAGATTAATTATGTATAGTTATAGTTGATTAGTTATAATTAATGTGCATATTTTCGACAATCCGGAAGCATTCTCTGAAGAGGACATTAAGGACATCAAGGAGCGTTGGGCAAACTTCTTTCTTGAGATGACTTCTGAACATTAATTTATGGATGACATTTTATTTCTTTAATTAGTTTAATTTGTTATATTTCTTTGTTGTTTCTTTGTTATGTATTTAATTAATTAGTTTGAATTTATTACATTATATAATTAGTTGAGTTTGTTGAATCAAAAGCTGACTTTTGCATAATCAATAAAGTATAGTTTGGCTTACTTAGTATATAGTGATTTGGGTTCTGTTATTGTTGGGATTCTATTTTGGCTGGGATTGTTCTGGTTGTACATATATGAAACAGGGTTAAGGATTGCCACTGGTTTAAAACAGAGTATTTAAAAAAAAATTGGACTATCAACATCGGTTACAATAGAGAACCGATGTTGAAGTATCAATTTCAATCGGTTCTGAGTTACAACCGATGTGATAAGATACTTTCAACATCGGTTACACGACCAAACCGATGTTGAATTATAACTTTCAACATCGGTTCTATATTATAACCGATGTGAAAAGATCTTTTTCAATAATTATTAATCTGTTGAATGAGCACTTTCAAAATCGGTTTGGTTTATAGCCGATGTTGAAAGTTAACTTTCAACATCGGTTAAAAACCGATGTTAAAAGGTCTTACATTCTACATCATCTGTTTCTACATCGGTTCCATAACCGATTTAGAATTATATTTTTAACCGATTTTAAACATGTTTATTGCACTAGTGGGTTTTAGTATTTTGGTGTTGTTTTACTAATCAATGGCTCATTCTGGACCCTCAGATATTCATAAGGACTCCTCAAAGGCGGACGCTCCTGTTTTCACCAGTTATGTTAGTGCCCCTCTTTGCACTGACAAATTGGATGGAAGCAACTACGACACTTGGGCATCTGATATTAAGCTCTGGCTGAATGGCCAAGATTATGTTGACCATTTGACCAAGAAAGCTGACGATATAGCCGCTGCTGACTGCCCTCGGTGGAAAAAGGTTGATGCTCAGTTGTGTAGCATTATCAAATCCACTATTCACACTTCTCTGAAATAGATCTTTCGTGCCCATCTCACTTGTGAGTCCGTTTAGGAGCAAGCCAAGGTTCTTTACACCAATGACGCACGTCTCTATAGAGTCTGCCAGAATCTCATGAATGTCAGTGCTCCTCGCCAGCTTGATGGTCCCATTTCTGCTTATTTGGGAAAGGTTTATGGTGTCTTACATGATTTCAATGAACTTTTGTCACCAGCTGACACTCCAGCCAAGGAACTTGAGCAGCGCAGTAGCTTCTTCATGTTGTTTGCCCTGTACCGTTTGCCTACAGAGTACTCAACCATCCGTGATCATATTTTGGATTCTCCTAATGTCCCATCTCTGAACACAGCTTGGTCCACTTTGCTTTGGGTCCCAGCCAAATCATCAGCTAGTTCTAGGCTCTCTTCTACTCCTAGCTTTGAGCTACCTCTTGCTCCTATTGATGCTTCTGCTCTTGTCTCTCAGGGCAGTGGTCGTGGTCGCACTCGGGGTGGTCATTTTGGTAGATCTCGCCCAAAGTGCGATCACTGTCATCGCTTGGGCCACACTATTGATAAATGTTGGACTTTACGTGGCCGCCCTCCTCGCACTACAAATGTTGCACAGGTTGATCCACTAGCCCCATCTGAGCCACCCACTCATCCTACTGCATCGCCTATTGCCTACTCAAAGTTTTTTAAGTGGTTTGAAGAACGTCAAGGTACTGGGTCCATTGCCTCTGTTGCTCACACTGGTAATTCCTTTACTTGTCTCTCTCAGTCATCCCTAGGTCCTTGGGTTCCGGATTCTGGTGCCACCGATCATATCTCTGGTAATAGATCCATTTTTTCCACTCTTTCTACATCTGGTTTTTTACCCACAGTTACCTTGGCTAATGGTTCTAAAACACATTCCCAGGGGGTTGGCACTATCCATCCCTTCCCTTCCCACTCGTTGATAATGTGCTTTATGTCCCGGGTTCCCCATTTAATTTGCTTTCCATTAGTCACTTGACCCGTTCCCTTGATTGCACCATTTCATTCACTAAAGATTTTGTTTTCCTGCAGGACCGGAGTTCGGGACAGATGATTGGCGCCGCATGTGAGCTCAATGGCTTGTACCAGCTTTCACCTCCTTCTCAGGTTTGTGCTGTCAAGGATTCCCCTCTTCTCACTCATGCTCAATTGGGACATCCTTGAGACAGCCCCTCCTCGGAGGTCCCATTAGTAACCTGAACTCGACTTCTTAACGTTGCAACATAGCGTGATTAAATAAAAATGTGGAAATATTAAAACAACCAATATCGATACCTCAACTATATATATAACATACGTATAAAAGTACTGGCTCTATCATTAGAGCCTACAATAACTGATACCAATTATCTCAGAGTACGCAACTAATAACATTTATAACTGAATGTATGACAATCAAAATAAAATACATACGACTTCCTCTCCTAGCCCCAAAAATACATTTTGCTAAAACCCATGTACTAGCCATAACAACACTAAGACTTTCTACCCAACCACGACTCTAACGTATACGGTAGTTAAGCCCGTATACACTACTCTTCGCTGAGAGTAGTCACTCTCCCAGAGACGGTCGTCCTCTGCATAGAGCAGCTCAAAGTCTCCCAGCACTGGGATCCGAGGCTCTCCCGCCAGCATCGGGTTCAACAGGTATGCCGTCAATCTCCTCTGGCAACTCCTCAACAAGATCTTCCCGTCCGAGAATAAATAAAATACGACATAGAGAAATACGGGGATAAGAAACAACAATATATCATAAATAAGGAAACAATATAAAATAAGATATACAGATAGCAACACTCAACAGAACAATAGTGTTAAGCTATTATCTCCCAAATCCTACTCTTTTAGCTACTGTCTCTCACACTCATGCAACTAACGACTATATGGACACGATCACGACGCTACATCCCCAACAGATCAAGATGTCCCATTCATCTCTGTGCCACCCTCCATAATGCAAGGTTCGACCAACAGCCTACAGGCTCAACTCGTGTCATGGGTACGACATATTCTCCCGCCCGCAGGCCAGATTGGAATATTCGCCCGTTAATAACGCAACTTATGGTAACGACATATTCCCCCGCCCGCAGTCCAGGTCGGGATATTCACCCGTTCACGACTAATGGGTACGATCATCACGCTAACACAATGATGAACAACAACAATGCAACATGAACCTCACCGACTCATCTCGAGATCAACAACTTAGTGTCTTAACCACAACTCATACACAACTACGACCAACTTTCTCCGGTATAACCGAGTATCAACTTTATATCTCAACATCAACATATCAACAGAATCTCTAGGTTGAACACTACAACATAAATATCCTCAAAATCCTCACCACATGTTCATCTCCCAACTTATCAGAAATTACTGCCTATCTCTACTCATACAACAGTAATCACAACATCATATCATCAACAACCATAATCAGGCTCAATAATCATATTCATTATATTAAATACTCATGCAAGCATATCAACTCATCAACTCATAGGTAAATCATCAAGTAATTCTGAGCATGTTACTAGGCACAACTTACATATAACATATCTCATACTAAGCATACTAACACACAACATACAACCTCGACATAGCATATAATCAACCTATCGGTCACTCGACCACTAGTAGGGTTTAGGTCGCCATATGCATATCAATATAAATTATTTTAATCTTGCCTCCCCGACGATATTGTGGTCCTTTCCCCCACCTAAATAGTTTCCCTCGTGTGCTTCCCTGGGCAACTCCAACTGCGGCTCCGCACTGTCAACCATACACGCTTCCGAATAGTCAAACACTGTCCGATCCTTTACAACAAATCACAACCAGAAACTAATACAATCTAATCAAAACCCCTCTAATTCATATGACTAGGGTTCAGCCCCTTTTTAGCAAAGTGGGCTAGAGTTGTTAAAACTTTACTAACTCTTGGATTAATGATCCTTAGGCATGATTAAGACAAAATCTATGATTACTTGTCAAAGATTTGAACCAAAACCCATTCAACCAACCAAGATAGGGTTCGGCCATCCCTTAGAAAAATAGGTTAGAGATGTCTAAAGATTCCGAACTCTTGGATCAATGATCCTTAAGCATACATAACACTAAATCAAGTCTTTTTACTCAAAAACTTTGAAGCAAAACTCGTCATTTCCTAAGGTATAGGTTTCGGCCATTCATACCCATATGAGCTAGGGAAATATTTTGGTTACATGGTCTTGGATAATGAAAGAGAATGATGATACTAGGCCATAGAAATTGGATTTACATTAAAAGGATTTTTCTACAATTTTCTATGGATTTATGAAGTTTGAAGTTTCAACTTGAACACAACTTGAAAAACATGATTTCAATGGAAGAATATGAAGATTAAGAGATCAAAGAAGAAGTCCATACCTCTTAGAGGATGTTAATGAGCAAGATGATCAACTTTGCTTCACAAAATCACTCGAGAATTCTTTAAGAAAATGAGAGAAAGAAAGGAAGGAAAATGGAGTTAAAGAAGAAAATGGAGAAGTGTCTCCATGAAGGGGGGCATGGGTTATGAAGAGGAATGGCAAGGAAGTCCACAAAAATTCACTTAAGGAGCAAAATAGACTTTTCACACAAGGTTAAATGGTAATTATGAAAAAGGTCAGGGGCATTTTGGTCTTTTCGCGTCCAGATATTTCAAACGTCATCATGATGCTAGCACGCCTTCCTAGGTGATGTGACCTGATGTGCATTCATGTTTATCGGTTAGCGGGTCCCGATAAATCCCTATTCAGCTCCATTCGTCACCCGATTGAAGATTTCGCTCGAATAACTTATATTGTTTCGCTTTTTAGTGCGAAAGACCAATTTTATCAAAAATGTAGGAAATTCGATTCTAAGCCCAACTGTTTCGTTCAAGAGTCAAAATTAGGCCTTCTGAGCAGTAAAATCATATTGTCAGTGAAAACTCAGACCGGGCTCCGTCTGAGTTTTCGACCCAAAATTTAACCATAACTCCCTACGATAGCGCAGAGTATGAATGTGGTCTTAGTTTATTTAAATTCACTTCCTAAACCTCAGATAAAAATATAAACTCAATTATATAATTTACTGATATTAGAAAGTATGAAAATCGGGGTGTTACAATCCTAGCCTTGCCAAACTCTAGAAGTTGGTGCCGAGTCTAGCTAAACCTACTTCTTTGTATTGTGAGTCGTGTCAACTAGGGAAACATACCCGTAGTTCTTTTCCTAGTCGTGTCTTTAATCAAGCTACATCTTCGTTTTCTTTAGTGCATTATGATGTTTGGGGTCCTAGTCGGACTGTGTTCACTTTAGGGTCAAAATATTTTGTTACTTTTATTGATGATTTCTCGCGTTGTACTTGGATATTTTTAATGTAAAATCGTTCTGAGTTATTTTCTATATTTAAAAAGTTTTACTCTGAAATTAAAAATCAATTTCGTATTCCTATTCATACTTTACGTAGTGATAATGCCTGAGAGTACCTCTCTCACCTATTCCAATCCTTTATGGCTTCTTAGGGCATTCTTCATCAGACCTCGTGTGCTCACACCCCTCAACAAAATGGGGTTGCTAAATGCAAAAATAGACATCTTATTGAAACTACTAGCACCCTATTACTTCGTCGCCATGTTCCATTCTGGCTTTAGGGTGATGCTGTTCTCACTGCGTGCTATCTTATTAATAGAATGCCTTCCTCCATCCTTGATAACCAAGTACCTCACTCTATTTTGTTCCCTTATCAATCCCTCCATTCATTAACCCCTCGCATCTTCGGGTCTACATGTATTGTTCATAATCTCTAACCAGGCATTGACAAGCTCTTTGTCCAGTCCCTAAAATGTGTCTTCTTTGATTATACTCGGTCACAAAAGGGTTACTGGTGTTATTCTCCTACTCTAGGTCGCTATCTTGTATCGGCTGATGTCACATTCTTTGATTTTATTCCTTACTTTGAGCCCCCATCATCCCTGAGTCGATCACAGATCTCTTTCCTATTCCTTCTCCTCCAAACCCTGTCTCCTATACTCCACCAGTGATATCCCCCACACCGGTTGCCACTACTCGTCCTATACAGGTATATCAGCGTCACCAACCACCGCCTCCATAGGTTGAACATGTTCCTCCTGATGATACTGGTGCCGCCATTGATGACTCTCCTCTGACGCTAGCTCCTCTGCCTGCTCCGGACTTGCCTTCAGATCATGATCTTCCCATTGCCCTCAGGAAAAGTATACGCTCCACTCGTAATCCTTCTCCACACTATGTTAATTTAAGTTTTCACCGCCTTTCACCACCACATTTTACATGTCTTTCTTCTTTGTCTTCTGTGTCTATCCCTAAGACTGCAGGTGACGCCCTATCTCATCCTGGGTGGAGATAAGCTATGGTTGATGAAATGAGTGTCCTTCAAAGCAGTGGTAATTGGGACCTTGTTGCTCTTCTATCTGGAAAATCTGTTGTAGGTTGTCGGTGGATATTTACTGTTAAAGTGGGTCCCGATGGCCAGATAGATCACCTTAAAGCCCGCTTGGTGGCGAAAGGTTATACTCAGGTTTTTGGCTTAGATTGTGGAGACACATTCTCACCCGTTGCTAAAATTGCATATGTTCATCTGTTCCTGTCCATGGCTGCTATTCGTCACTGGCCACTGTATCAACTAGATATAAAGAATGCTTTTCTCCATGGTGATCTCACTCAAGAGGTATATATGGAGCAACCTCCTGGACTTGTTGCTCAGAGGGAGTCTTCTGGACTTGTTTGTCGCCTCCGCAAGTCTCTGTATGGCCTCAAGCAATCCTCTCTTGGTTTGGTAGGTTTAGCACTGTTGTTCAGTAGTTTGGCATGACACGGAGTGAGGCAGATCACTCAGTTTTCTATCATCATTCTGCTCGAGGGTGTGTTTACTTGATTGTATACGTCGACGACATAGTCATAACAGAGAGTGACCACCATGGCATATCACAAGTAAAACAATATCTTTGTCACCACTTCCAGACAAAATATCTTGGAAAACTCTGATACTTCTTGGGTATAGAGGTGGCACAATCAAAGGATGGCATAGTCATTTCTTAGATAAAGTATGCGATTGACATTCTTGAGGAAACAGGTCTACTGAATGCAAAATCAGTTGATACTCCTATGGATCCAAATACTAAACTTCTACCAAATTAGGGGGAGCCACTTTGGAATATAGGGAAGTATAGAAGATTAGTTGGGAAACTGAACTACCTCACAGTCACTCGTCCAAACATTTCTTTTGCAGTCAGTGTGGTATGTCAGTTCCTAAATTCACCTTGTGAAGGTCATTGGGATGCATTGAATTGTATCCTCAAGTACATCAAAGGGGCCCCAGGAAAGGGCTCATCTATGAGGATAATAGCCACACTCATATCATTGGGTATTCAAATGCTAATTGGGCTGGCTGTCCAACTGATATGAGATCCACTTCTAGATTTTGTGTACTCATTGGCAATAATCTAATATCTTGGAAGAGTAAGAAAAAAAAATGTTGTTGCAAGGTCAAGTGCTAAAGATGAGTATCGTGCCATGGCATCAGCTACTTGTGAACTCATATGGCTCAAACAATTACTTCAGGAACTGCAATTTGGGAATGTTACACAGATGACACTCATTTGTGATAACCAAGCTGCACTACACATTGCGTCAAATCCAGTTTTTCATGAGAGGACCAAGTACATCGAGATAAACTGCTACTTCATCAAAGAAAAAATCTTATCTGGAGACATCAACACTAACTTTGTGAATTCAAATGACCAACTAGCATATGTTTTCACTAAGTCTTTGATGCGTGAAATCCACAAGTGTACAGTTTCGTCGTCAAGTAATAAAAGATCGAATCCACAGGAACTATGTTTATGAATACCAATTACATAAATAAATAAATATTAAAATGCAAGAGATCAAGAACAAGAATAGCTAGCTTTAAGAAAAGGTTTTTCAAATGTCAAGAAAGCTTCCAGGATTGGGGGTAACCACAATGATAAAAGATGAATCTTAATTGATAACCCTTTTTATTAAAATTGACATTTAATTGAAGGTGAATTACCCTAAATTAGCTATTGTTCTCTCTCGAGACACAAAAATAGCGCCCAAATAAATCAATTCCTACTCTCGTGGTAATTGAATTTAAATTGGACCCTTTAAGCTTTATGGCAATTCATTAATTCCTCGAAAGGCTAAACCTACTCTCATGATTTAGACCTTAAGTCCAATTCTTATGGTTCCAATATCCAGGTTCACCCCTCAGTACGTCCCTAGGAATCTATGAGATGCAAATATGTGGCCAGCAAATTCACATGAATAAGGGCAATAAGGATTGAATAAAAGAACATTCACAATTTAATAAAAAGGATAAACAAAATTAATTAATTATCATCAATATATCAAAGGGCATTGCCCAATCCTAGAAACAAAGGAAACTACTCAGACATAAATAATAAGAAACCAGAAAAACGAAAAGAACAACCAAACCGTCATGAAGAGAGAAAGACAGAAGATGATGAAGAGAAAGAGCCTCCAAAAGTGCCTCCTCCAAATAGAATGTGAACCCCAATAATGTATTCAAACTATCTATATATACCTAGGGTCCAAAATTGGTCCAAGCCCAAAAGAAACAACTAAAAACAAAACTTAAAAAATCTGTGTTAGACCGCGATCCACGGCCGTGGGCCATTCCACGGCCAGGCCATGGACTCTACTGCCAAGGGGAAAAATTGCGTGCTATTGAGATCCATGGCCGTGGGTCATTCCACGGTCAGGCCTTAGACTTTGCTGTCCTGTCACGTTTGTGTACTTTAGCGTAGCTGCCTGCTCAATGACCATGGGGAATTCCATGGCCAGGCCGTGGATGCCTCTGGAATGATCTTTTTGCCCTCGTTTGCTCCTCTTTAAGCTCCAACTTCAATCATGCAAGCTTTCCACCCTTTTCTTAGCCAATTTACCACAAATCCTACACGACACACAATAAACGCTGCAGTTATCTGAACTAAAGGGAAAACAAACAAAAAGGAAACTAATATGCCTAAATGAACTAAAAATGCATGCAAAACAAGAATGAAATATAATGTTGTTTTACACACATCAAATCCCCTCAAGCTTAAGATCTTGCTTGTCCTCAAGCAATAACTATGGCCAAACAAAGATGTGGGATCAAGAGACAATATTAAATGAGGAACCCAAGAAAACATACAACCACGCAATAGGCAAAGGCAATCCAAGAAATAGAGAGGTAACCAATTTCAAGTCCAATTAGAGGCTAAGGTTCTCAGAAATCATACTTCTCGCTGAATTAGGATCACTCCACTAACCACACTCAAAGTGTTTTAGGGTGAAGATAATGCGCTCAAGATTCCTCAAAGAAAATGCACATCCATAAGCTTGATAAGAAACCAAATTTCCACTAATAAATTGCAAGCATACAAGAATCAAAAGGTCTTTTAAGGGATGTAATGTGGCCATAGGAATGATGTTAAGAAAGGTAAAAAAAGGAAGGTATACACAAAAGGCTAACAAAATTTTCAGTAAGCACAAATAACCCTATAGAATACAAATGGAGCAACGATTTACCGCCATAAGCATAACTCCAACATTTCCTTCCTTTTCTTTTTCTCTTTTCTTTATCAAGCTTTCACTTCATGATTTTTTTTTTTTTTTTCTATTTTCTCTTACCTTTCCCCTTGTATTTTTTTTTTCTTTTCATTTGACAAAGGGGAGAGACTTCATCATTTTTTTAAAGAGAAAACTCCAAAACATGTAATTCCCAAAATAACTTTCAAACCTAATTTGCTCCATTTATTATTCTAAAAGATTGCCAACAATGTATCATCATAGGCATCAAGAAAAATAATTATGCAATAGGCTCGAGATGTACAACTAATGGATGAAAGTGTGACAATTATTTCAGAGGGCCAGAAAAATACCTAAGTTGCCTTAATCACATTCAAGCATGCAAGCAAAAATTTCTCCTCAAAATGGTTTCAAATCAAGTTCTAGAGCAAAAAATTAATGAGGAATTATCACTCAACACAAAGAATGGGAGAAAAATTCATATAGGGCATAAATCCCATACAGGCTCAAAATTCACATTTAGAGATTCAAAAATCAATGAAAAGCACAAATTCAGAGAACGTATGCTAATTATCAACTTATCAAGAGATCTCCTTTACTTCCAATCAACAATGCCTATTGCCTACCACAAGGTACAAAAATTGGGTTCCCAAACAATATTATCTCAAAATTTCCAAGAAAAGATAAGGGCATAAAGTTGCTTTCCGAGGACCAAATAAACAAGGGATATAGTGATGGTGCAAACATCCAGTAAACAACACAAAATGTAATGCAATATGCAACATTAAAATGCATGAGACTATTAATGAAACTACAAAAACACCAAAAACGAAATACGCCCTCAAGCTTAGAAATTTACATTGTCCCCAATGTAAAAACCTAAAACAAGAGAAGGGATCAAAGGAAAGAACTCACTGCGGTGGTGGAAAGTGGGAAAGTGAAGGAGAGATAAGGCTGGTCTAAGAACAATGAGATAAAGATCATACCAACGAACAGACACACTAAAATCAAAAGAAAAAGAAAAATTAAAAAGAATAACAAAGAAAGCTTGGGTTGCCTCCCATGAAGTGCTTGTTTAAAGTCATTAGCTCGACTCCTTTCACATCAAGCCGTATCAACAAGGCTTGGGAGTGAATGTGCGACTCCCTTCTCACAAGTTCCATCTAAAAGGCCATCCTCTAATAATGGCCTATTGCGCCACCGCTTTGCCTGCTTCCACATAAGCTTCTCGGCCTTAGCTTCTTGAGGTGAAAAATCCATCTTTCTATGTTTTTCCACTTCATCTTCTTCATCCTCCGAGGTATCATTGCCTAAGAAAAGTTTAGGAGGGTCATCAGCTCTAGACTCCTCTTTCTCCATCGGATACAATACATCAATCCTGCATAAAGAGTTCTCAAGAGAGGGTTGTTTAATAGGATTAGTCAAATCAAAATCTATCCTCTCCTCCCCAACATTCAAAGAAAGTTTCCCCTTTTTAACATCTATAATGGCCCAAGCAGTGGCCAAGAAAGGCCTTCCTAGAATGATGGGGAATTCCAAATTCCCTTTCATATCTAACACCATGAAGTTAATAGGAATGAAAAATTTTCCTGCCTTAACGGGGACATTCTCTATGATGGCAAGAGGTTGCTTAATCGAACTATCCGCAAACTGTAAAGAGACGCCAGTTGGTCTTAAGTCACCTATCCCCAATCTCTCAAAAACAGACAAAGGCATGAGACTCACACCAGCCCCCAAATCACACAAAGCATCATCAACACTTACATCACCCATTGAGCAAGGAATAGAGAAACTACCTGGATCTTTGAGCTTAGGAGGCAATTTATTTTGAATTAAAACACTACACTCCTCAGTTAAAGCTACCGTCTCATGTTCCTTGCTATTATACAAAATGTCCTTAAGAAATTTAGCATAAGGTAGGCATTTGTTGTAACGCCTTAGTGAAGGGTACATTTATGTACAATTTTTTAAGGACCTCTAGAAACTTCCCAAATTGCTTATCTAGCTTAGCCTTGGCCAACCTTTGAGGGAAGGGAATCGGGGGTTGGTAAGGTTCAGGGGGTACATACTTAGATACTTTCTCATTAGTTTCCTCTTCTTCTAAGGTTTGTGTCTTAGTTGTCTCTTTTTCGTCATTCCCCTCAAGTCTGGGATCCTCTAAAGTCTTACCACTTCTTAAGATCACAAAATTACAATGCTCATTAGGATTTATCTCAGGTTGACCAGGAAACTTACCAATTTGTCTATTTGAGGTGCTGGCTTGATGAGCAATCTGAGTTTCCAACATCTTATTGTGAATGGCCAAATTGTCAACCTTACCCGATAATTCTCTAATGGCCTCAGTTACAACCATACCATGTTGCCTAACTTCTCATTTTGCTTAGACTGACTCGCAACAAAATTCTCAAGAAGAGACTCAAGTTTAGAGGTCTGTACCTGTTGGAATCCAGAGGAGGGTTTAGCACTACCTTGGCCTTCTTGGAATTGGTGGTCTTCTTGGAATTGGTGGTTCAACGTGTTGTTGTTCCGGTAGGAGGGGTAAGGTTTTTTCTTCCTTCCTTGGTTATAAGAGTTTGGAGGAACATAGTTGGCCAACTTTGGGTTTGTGTCATAGAAGCTGTTGGACGAGTCCACTTGCTCCCATGGCGCGCTTTGGCATTTAATACCAATGTGTCCGTGCACTCCACAACACTCAAAAACAACATCAGTAGCACCTATTGCATTCACATTTACTTTCTCAAGTTTATCAAAACGCTCATTTAGAGAATCAAATTTTGACATTACCAAATCAACACCATCTACCTCAAACTTACCTCCCGAAAGTTTTTTCGGGTTATTACCTCTTTCGTTTGCCCATTGGTGATGATTTACAGCAACATTCTCAATGATTTCATAAGCTTATGCTAAATTTCCGTTCATCAAAGCTCCACCAGCTGCGAAGTCAAGAGAAACCTTTTAAGAATATTCAAGCCCATTATAGAAGGTGTGAACAATCAACCACTTCTCTAACCCATGATGTGGGCAGGCTTCCAGCAAAGCCTTGTATCTATCCCAAGCTTCTGACAACGACTCTCCATCTTTCTGAATGAAGCTTGTGATTTGGGTCCTAAGATGAGCAGTCTTGGAAGGTGGAAAGAATTTGTCCAAGAAAGCTTGCTCCAATTGGTCCCAAGTAGTGATTGTTTCAGCGGGCACAGACTTCAACCATGCTCTAGCTCTATCTCTCAGTGATGATGGAAATAAGCGGAGGCGGATAGCATCAGTAGGGGCACCATCAATCCTGACTGTCTCACAGAACTCCAAAAACATATCCACATGATCATTAGGGTCCTCTGACGGCAATCCTCCAAACTGGTTCTGCCTTATCATAGAGAGTAAGGTAGGTGGTATGGTGAAGTATCAAGCTTCAATGGTTGGCCTAGATATTCCAGATCGCAGACCCCAAACATTAGGGGCTGCATACTCCTTGAGTGGCGTATTATCCACTGGGTTAGTCATGACAAGTATAGGTTCAATTATTTCTCTTGCCCTTTCTTTTTGTTGTCTTCTCCTTCTATGAAAAGTTCCTTCAATTTCAGGATCTGCTTCAATAAGAGTCCCGGAACGTCTAGTACTTCGCATAAACTAGAGAAATTACCTGCAGTGAGCCAAAGAGAAAACAAGAACGTAATAATATGATTAAAAAAAATTAAAATAATTAAATTAAAAATTAAACTGATATTCAAGAAAGACACAGTCCCCGGCAACGGCACCAAAAACTTGATGCGTGAAATCCGCAAGTGTACGGTTTCGTCGTCAAGTAATAAAAGATCGAATCCACAAGGACTATGTTTATGAATACCAATTAATTAATTAATTCAATTAAATTAAACAAAGGGAATATAATTGTTGAGTGATAAGAAAGTAGTAACCAAGCAATTAAATAAATAAATAAATAAATATTAAAATGCAAGAGATAAAGAACAAGAATAGCTAGCTTTAAGAAAAGGTTTTTCAAATGTCAAGAAAGCTTCCAGGATTGGGGGTAACCACAATGATACAAGATGAATCTTAATTGATAACCCTTATTAAAATTGAAATTCAATTCAAGGTGAATTACCCTAAATTAGCCACTGTCTCTCTCGAGATACGAAAACCGTGCCCAAATAAATCAATTCCTACTTTCATGGTAATTTAATTTAAATTGGACCCTTTAAGCTTTATGGCAATTAATTAATTCCTCGAAAGGCTAAACCTACTCTCGTGATTTAGACCTTAAGTCCAATTCTTATGGTTCCAATACCCAGGTTCACCTCTCAGTACGTCCTTAGGAATCTATGAGATGCAAATATATGGCCAGCAAATTCACATGAATAAGCGCAATAAGGATTGAATCAAAGAACATTCACAATTTAATAAAAAGGATAAACCAAATCAATTAATCATCATCAATGTATCAAAGGGTATTACCCAATCCTAGAAACAAAGGAAACTACTCGGACATAAATAATAAAAACCAGAAAAACGATAAAGAACAACCAAACTATCATGATGAGAGAAAGAAGGAAGAGGATGAAGAGAAAGAGCCTCCAAAAGTGCGTCCTCCAAATAGAATGTGAACCCCAATAATGTATTCAGACTATCTATATATACCTACGGTCCAAAATTAGTCCAAGCCCAAAAGAAACAACTAAAAACGAAACTTAAAAAATATGTGTCAAACCGCGATCCTATGCCAGGCCGTGGACTTTGCTGCAAAGGGAAAAATTGCATGCAGTTGAGACCAGGCCGTGGACTCTGCTGTCCTGTCACGTTTGCGTACTTCAGTGCAGCTGCCCGATCAATGGCCATGGGGAATTCCATGGCCAGTGTGTGGATGCCTTAGGAATGATCTTTTTGCCCTTGTTTGCTCCTCTTTAAGCTCCAACTTCAATCATGCAAGCTTTCCACCCTTTTCTTAGCCAATTTACCATAAATCCTGCATGACACACAATAAACTTTACAGTTATCCGAACTAAAAGGAAAACAAACAAAAAGGAAACTAATATGCCTAAATGAACTAAAAATGCATGCAAAACAAGAATGAAATATGATGTTGTTTTACACACATCAGTCTTTGAGAGGTCCTCGTATAAATTATATATGTAACAAGCTTGGTGCATATGATTTGTATGCTCCAGCTTGAGGGGGAGTGTTGATATTTATGCAAATAATATATTCTGATTATAGGAATATTAGGTAATTAGGTAATTAGGATAGCCAGATATTATGCTATTATGAAATAATTGTAATTATTACGTTGATTGTATGTTGATTTGTTCAAAGCACTATATAATAGAGTCTCCCCTATGTAGTTGAAACACACGGGTTAAACCATACGTCTCTTATTCCTCTCTTATTTCAATAGAATCCATACCTTTTTACCATTCATGCTTTGTTTTTTCTAACATTGCAAATAGAGGTGGTGTGGCCTTTTCTACCACAATGAAAGCATTTAGCAAAAGGACTACTATACATGTTTCTAGGACCAAAGAATTTTTTGAAAGATTTTTCGTGAATTTTCGGATAGTATCCTAGACCTGCTTTATCATACGCCCCTTTTTGATTTCCTAAAAGAACATTTAGATTATCTCTTCCCATAGTAAACTTAGCAAGTGTGTTATTCAAATCCTCAACTTCGTTTTTCAAAACCTCACATTCTTTCTATTCAAAAACTTCGTTCTTTTTATTCTCGCAAGAGGTGCAAGAAGAAGTTTCGGTTAAATCAACTTGTTTTTCCTTAAGAGCTCCCATCTCTTTGTTTAAGATATCAATTTTCGATTCAAGAAGAGAGATGGTTTTTTTAGATGAAGAAATAATTTTTCGAAGTCTAATAGTTTCATCATTTAACTCTTCACATGCAATAAACAAATCATCATAAGATAAATCAACTTCAAGCTCAAGATTGTTTACCTCATCATTAGGCATGAGACATATGTTACCTCCTCGTTATTCGATTTATCGGATGAGTCCATATTGTTGTCATCCCAGACAATATAAGCTCTCCTTCCTTTTCTATCCTTTTGTGGCTTCTTATCCGATTTTACATGTATCTTTTGGCCTTGAGGATATTCGGGTTTTATGTGATCCTTTTTATCGCAATTATAACTTGTTGGATTTAAGAAAGTTCCTTCTTCCTCATATTTCTTCTGAGGATTGGAGAATTGTTTTGCTTTGCTTTTTTGCCTCATGAACCTTTTAAACCTGCAAAACATCAAGTTCATATTTTCCTCATCTTCATCGAAGTTATCACAATCATCAAAGTCACATGCTTCTTCTCTTTCATTGATACTTGCTTTGAGAGCAAGACTTTTCTTTTCTTATCGCTTTCAATGAGTTGATTTAATTCGAGCTCATGTTCCTGCACTTTGCCAAATAGAGTTTCCAAAAACATGGAGGATAAATCTCTAGATTAAGATATAGCAGTAACTTTAGGTTGCCAACTTCTATTTAAACATATAAGAACTTTATTAATCAAATCCTCATTGCTAAAGATTTCCCAAGAGCCCTAAGATGATTTACAATATGGGTAAAATGTTTCTGGATATCATGTATGCTTTCACCCTCAATTATCCTAAATAGCTCATACTCATGGGTCAATGTGTTCATTTGAGCCCTTTTGACCTCGGTAGTACCTTCATGGGTCAATTGAAGGGTGTCCCACATTTCTTTAGTGATCTTGCAATTTCAGACCCTATAGAACTCATCGTAGCTTAAAGACAAAAAGATGATGTTCCTAGCTTTCAAATTGTATTGGACCTTTTTCCTTTCCTCATTGGTCCAAAGATTTCTCAGTTTATCCACCACCTCATTATTAACTGAATGAGGGGGGCCAAATGGATCATTTTCCACAACGTCTCAAACTTCAAGGTCTACCACCTCAAGAAAGATTTGCATTCTTTCTTTCCAATAACAATACCCTTCACCATTGAAAGATGGAAGTCTGATGGAATGTCCCTCATAATTAAAACTGTTTGAAGTCATGTCACTTCTTGAGGCGATTAAGCCCTTTAGACAAGAGTTAAGCTTTGATACCACTTGTTGACAAGTGACTCCAAACATAAGAGGGGGGTGAATTGTGTGTGATCTTGAATTTGAAAAACTTTTGCAAATAAAGAGCTTGAATAATAAATCGAAGAAAGTAAATGACGATAATACAAATTAAGATATTTAAATTGTGATTATTAAATAACTGAAATTAAATTGTGATAAATAACTGCGATAATGAAAGGATAGGGATAGGGAAGAAACACGCAGATTTATCCTGGTTCAGCCACCAAACACCCCAGTGGCCTACGTCAAGTCCCCAAGGTCAACCACCAAGGGTTTTCACTCAATAACTAGCTTTTAAATCAGGTTCAGCTAGAAACCTTCATAAAACAGAGCACTCCTCATAGACTAGGGATATCACCTCCCCCAGTAAAATAGCCTCAACCAAGCTTAACAGGTACTGGTAATCCTCCGAGCACTCCTCACAGACCAGGGATATAACCTCCCCCACTGAAAGAGCCTCAATCAACCCAAGAAATATCACCTCTCGTCAATTTGGTAACCAAAAGATAGTTTGAGTCGCTTAACTTTTACCACAAAATAGCACTCTTAGTAGTGTAGAAAAAACAAATTGAAGCATAATACAATTCAAACTATATGGAGTAAAAGCTCTCTCTCAATATAAATATAATCAAAGTGTATAGATTAGTGAGAGTGATAAAAAGATTTGACAGAGTTTTAGCGCAATAGGATTAGTGTGTTCCATTGATGGCTGCCTCAACATCCCTATTTACAGAAAACGATTTAAGCCCATAGGAATTAGGTTAAGCTCATTTAGAAAACAAGCTAATCGCGTCATAATCGATTATTGCAAGGCCATAATCGATTATCTGATTATTTTAGAAAACACGCTAGAGAGGCAGTCTCATCATAATCGATTATGGTTTCTCTGTTTTAAATCTCACTTACACGCAGAAGAGCATAATCGATTATGCAATCGATTATGTCTTCTCTATTTAAGTTATACAAACACACGTAGGTATATAATTGATTATTTCTTCTCTGTTTTGAAAACTAGCTTTTCAGATATATGATAATTGATTATTAGAAAATCTCTAATCGATTATTCTCATTAAAAACCAATTGATTTTAAACTTAACGGTTGTTAATGATTTATCCAATTAAAAAGCTTGAGGCCTATTAAGTTTGTTTTTAGAAAATCATTTATGTGTGTGTGTGTATGATTATTTTTAATTATGAGAGCTTTACTACCACTTACAACATGATCTAAAAAGATAATACAAATAATGAAAATTCCCTTAACCCCATCTTGAAACACTTGATCTTCATCAACTTCTTTTCCGCTTTTTGAAGTCTAGTCCTTCTAGGATTTCGTTTTGTCTATCATCATGTTCATATTCTCCTCGACATCTTTTGTCATTCATGTCCTTTGAGGAACCTTTTTATCAATCATCAAAACTAAATGAATCTTGTCATAACATATATTCACAACACCCCGTGTCCACGAGCCACAGCTCAACAGTCGGAACCACGACGGTATCAACCCGCACAACACATCAACCTCACCATGGTCTCATAACATCCATCCAATCAAATCACAAGATAATAATATCATGGCAACAAGCATGCTAACATATACACAAATAAAAAGATAGCTACATAGATAGTTTAGCATGCACATCACATCAACCTCAATAACAATATCGTCTAGCCTAGGGTATCGTCTTAGCGATGATAGACCCAAAGATATCTATACCTAGGGTTTAGATACTTTGCCACGGGCTCAACCTCTAGTAGGGTTTAAGGTTCCCGTACTCATGTATACATTCTATACTTTGCTTACTTTCCCTACGATAAAAGTTCTTTCTTCCCACCTGAAAGATTGTGCAACCGCAACCACGAACACGATCACGATCACAACTCTACCGCCAACACCACGCATCCAAGATCCACCACCTCCTCCAGCAGCTACGGCTGCCTTGCTCCCACGAACCCCATCACGACCTCAAACTTTCTACTAATCACGGGAACAATGTGTAAACAACATCGTTAATCCTAGGGCAATACCAAAACCAAGAAAGATTCAAGGGAAAAGCTCGAAGAAAATGAAGAACATCAAGGTCGACATGTTAGAGATTCGAGCTTACCTTCAATAAATCGAGAAACCAATCGGTGAAACTCGTAGTACTCGAAGCCCTGATCACGTTGATGTAGTCGGAATCCCGATCCAACGCCTCGATCTTCCCCGGGATCACTGTCTTTCTATAAAACCTTGCTTTCTCTCTCTCTGGAGCTCTCAGGTTCTACAAGTTCTAATTT
Organism: Ammopiptanthus mongolicus; assembly: GCA_039655645.1. Taxonomy (NCBI): domain Eukaryota; kingdom Viridiplantae; phylum Streptophyta; class Magnoliopsida; order Fabales; family Fabaceae; genus Ammopiptanthus; species Ammopiptanthus mongolicus. The sequence continues at coordinate 40,798,700 of CM077350.1, forward strand.
TTTCATCCCCATTGAAATAAGGAAGAAAAACTTAAGTCATGCTGTCAGCCTGTCCATGCTAGAGCGTGGCAACACTACAAGATTGAGCGTGGGCACGCTCTGGCATGGGATTTTTCCACGCTTGAGCATGGACACCCTCTGGCGTGGGATTTTTCCACGCTTGAGTGTGGCCTCCTGATCACCACGTCTCTACACGCGTCTGACATACGCTGACACGTGCACCTCTACGCATACCCTCTCCATGCTTTGACGTGCAACTACCTACGCTCGAGCGGCAATGGTTAACTTTTGGGCATGGGGTTTCTCCAAGTCTAAGCATCGGACACTGATCAGAACTGTTCTTTCACGATTTTCCACGTTATGAGCTCGTTCCAAGGCCAAATTGTGCCATATTTGAACCATGGCTTCCTCAACACATAAGGAACATAATTAAGCCCTTAAAAATGCTTAATTAATGTGCCACACCTTAATCAATAAAACGGGATGTTACAACGCGCTGAAGGAAATGGATTTTCTACGGCTATGTCAAGAAGGAATGTTTGTTGGGGAGTATGATAATCATTGTGCATCTCCGTTAACATCCTTGCGATATTCCAAACTTCATCTCAATGGAAACCGCAAGTACGTGATGTTTGAAGAATGTTTAAGACACGAGATCAAAGGAGCAGTATTACCTTTGAAGGTCAGAGAATTATTGTGTTGAAGGACGAGTGCTACCTAATTGACGATCTAAAGGAGACTCGCGAAGAGGGTCAACGTCACTTTGAGCTGTCTAGGTCCAAAAGGAAGATATGACACCAGATTTCAACAACGACCGTGTTCAAAGTCTACAAGGAACCAATTATAGCAATAAAAATCTCGTAAACAGAGTTGCAAGGGAGTTCGTCATTGCGTCGTATCTCCACCAGAGTACGCGTACGAGAAGGGTCTCACGACTAGAAACCGTATCTACAAGGAAATCGTCTGTTCCAGATATGGGAAACTAGATCGCGCTGCAAGTAAATACAAGCAACAATCTTTTTGACAGAACGGTGAGTCGAGGAACTTATAGTTGTTACACTCCGATGCAAGGAGTGTGGTTAAAGCTACGCAATGAAGGAGTGCGACTCGAAAGGAACCCCTCTATTTCCAATATGGGAGACTAGGTCATGTTATCCTAAATGGTAAGCAGCGGATCTTGCTAACCTGTAACTTCTTCAGCGCGGTGCGCGAATGTGGAAGCAACCTCGAAGTAGAGTGTTACACCATCAAAGACAACATATGTTTCAATACGAGGAGTCCCAACGTGTTCTAACGATGTGTGGTCAGTACAAAGTGAAATTTGAAGTCAACCTGTTACGAACTACTCGACAACCAGTAGTGGTTAGAATCATTGTAACCTATGGAATTGAAGTTTCACAAATCTGATGGTCACACCCAGAGAGAGTGTACCATAGTGAGTAAACCTTAACTATACTATTTGATTTTGACACGATTCTTCTGCTATCATCTATGACAGGTCAAACGATTCAAAAGTTTGTTACGTCTTCATTGCCATACTGATTTAGATTTAAATCGAACTGATTCGGATCAGTTTGAATTGATTAGATCATTTGTACTTCTGTTGTCTGTGACTTTGAGTGAAGTCACGCGAGATATTTTTGTCTCTTCATTTTCTTCTGATTTGATTACTTCCATTCTTTTGATAAACCGATCATTTGATCAAACTTGTTTATATTCTCTATTATTGATGAGAACTGATATTTTAGTAAACTAAATTCATTTGCTTCCTTCATAAAGGAGTGTAATTCTGAAAAGTGGATTGATTGCTTCATAATCATATCGTATTGGCCTTTGTAGGAAAGAACAATTTCTTGAGACTGAGACTTCTGACTCTTTATTTCTTGACCAGTGAAGTAAGAGATTCCTCGAGTGGGGGAACTCAATTAGTTTGCCATCTTTCAGAAGACCAAGAGTGGATTTGATTTGAATTCTACACTCTTGAAGAAATTTTCTTTCTTGTCCTGGATTATTTTTCTGAATAGTGTGTCAGAACCATCATCAGAACGGGAGTTACAGTTTTCTATTTGATTGGTATCAGAGTTTGTTAGTTACTTGTAATTCATGTTCTCTCTCACATTTGAATCTTTGTGACATAATTTGAATTACGAAATTTCAAGGATTTGCCTTGATGATCCTTTTCATGTCGTCAAATTGATACAGTATAAGCAAATGGGTGAAACTTAGTCTATGAGACCTTTTCATGTTGGGTTTTTTAGAATCGGGATTCTGAGATTTAAAATGAGGATCGTTGTATCAAGTTATAAGGAACTTAAGAAGTTAATTCTTGAGGAAGCTCATAGGAGCCAGTTGAGTATGCGTATGGGAGCAACGAAGATGTATTTGGACTTGAAACAACCGTATTGGTGGTGAGGAACGAAAAGAAATGTAGCGGAGTACACCATATCTTGTCTGATATGTTCAAAGGCAAAAGTTGAACATCAGAAGTTGACAGGAATGTTACAAACCACGAATACCTCAGAATAGGAATGGGATGGCATCACAAGGAATTTTGTGATAAGTTTACCAAAAGTGCCTAAGGGCATGGTTCAATGTGGGTAAATGTAGATCGGCTAATGAAGTCTACTCACGTCTTACCTATCAACATTGAGTATACAACGGAAAAGCTAATTCGGTTATATAACGGAGAGATGTTGGACTACACCGCGTCCTTTTAGGAGTCATTTCAGATTGAGACTCGAGGTTTACCTCGAGTTCCTGACAGAGCTTATGAGAACTTTTGGAGACTAAGCTCGGATTGAGCTCAACATATCATCCACAATCAGATTAGCAAACAGAAACGAAAATTCAATCGATAGAGGAATTGTCAAGGGTTTGTGTTTTAGAACATGCTGGAAGTGGAGATGTTTCTTACCGTTGATCGAGTTTACCTGCGACGATAGTTTTCGCTCGGGCATGGCGATGACACCCTATGAGGATCTGTTTGGTCAACGGTGTGGTACACCCTTGTGTTGATAACAAGATGAGGGAGTTGAATCTGCATCGTTACCTAGATAAATTTCAAAGACGAAATTCTTTTTAGAGGGGTAGTGTTGTAACACCCTGAAAATTCTGTATCTGATAATAATTAAATTATGAAAAAATTGATTGAAACTACAAGTAATCAATTTTAAATAATATTAAATGTTTATAATTGAGAATTCATCCGAATTCGAGTTGAGAACTCAGATAAAAATCGGACTATGTTTCAGCAGATAGTAGGATTTCACGCTATAATACGTGAACCCTAGTGCCCCGGGGAAAGAGCTTGAGTCTGATAAATCATAATATAAGTTTGAATCTTTCTGGGATGTTTTGTAACAGAGCCTATAAAAATGTTATTATTTTAACTGAGCCTGTGAAGTTTCAGGAATTGGGCACGAGGCCGGGAGATATTCTGGCCCGGAGCCGGGAGTCATCATAAATTCGACAGCCAACCCAAATCCCTAGAAACATAGTTAAGTTTTCATCTGCTATTTAGTCGCGAACCGGCGAAAGTATTAGTTTCTCGATTTGCGAAGTTTCGGGAGTTAAGTCCCGAGAGCAAGAAAATGTTCGGTCCCGGATCCGGGAGTGATCCATGACCCATACGCATCTAAATATCACTATAACCTTTTAAACAAATATTTTCAACTTACATTAACATGGTAGGAGACCATTTTGCTTTGCTTAAAGCAAGTTTTGTTTTTATGCCAAATCATGTAAACACCATCATACACCCTCAATTCAAAAAATTTTAGCAAACCAATTTCTCTCCTTCCCTCCTCCCATATTCAGCCACTCTCCCCCTCCCCCCTCACTTCACACTTTTCATTTTCACTTTTCTCTTACCAACACATCTTCATCTTCTCCATGACAAAAAAATTTCAAAGGCGTCATTCTCTCCCCACCATGGCCATTCGGCCACCACCTCTTCTCCACCCACTTCATCTCTTTTCTAAAAACAAATACCATAGTTGTTATCCTCTCTTCATCCTTTACAACTTTCATGAAGGGAGTTTCTCCATTGGGGCACTTTGATTTGTGGGTCATCTTCAAGACTTCATCTTTTCAACTTCATCCTTCAAGAGTAAGTACAGATCTACTCATTTCCTTCATCTTTAACTCTTAGACTTCATGAAAAAATTGTCACTTTATTGATGAATGATTTTTGAAAATCATGTGTTAAGCAAGCTAAGTTTATGCTCTTTGTCAAGGTTTGTCTCTTGAAAAGTCTCCTCCATCATCCTTCCAAGCAAACTCGTGGAGCTACATTAAGGTATGGGGAAGTGAACCAAGATCACACCCTAGGGTGGATAAGAATGTGTTCTAAGTGTTCTTGAAGGTCTTATTTGTTGAAAAAGGGCTTCACTTTGTTGCGGAGTTCCTTGTGATTTGGTTTTGAAATAATGTAGTTGCTGGATTTTCTGACATTGTTTAACTCTTTGATTTTTTTATCTTAAACTAGACATCATATTTCGAAAATTATTTTTGATCTTGAAAGTAGACATCTTGGGCTTCATTTTGGTCATAAATTTCGTTTGATTTCATAAACATTTGATCCTTGAAAATCTATTTCAAAACTGGTTAAGGGATGCTGTCTTGCATTCGGGTCAGCATGTATTTTTCGTGAAACTTTATTGATTGGATGACTGTTTGTGAAACATAATTTCATAGACAAAAAGTGTACATCCTATGCTTTCTTTTGAGTACCTGTTTGTCCAAATCGGAGTTCGTTGGATAGTGTGTTGCAAATTGGTGCTTGTATGCTAAAAATAATGTGGTATACGGGTTTAGCTTTGATTCTTGAAAATTGATGTGATATTGTTGTATGGTTAGATGTGATTGTGATATTGTTATTCAACATATTTATCTATGTGATATACTTGATTGTGAGATATTTTGATGAACAAAAACACCTAAAACACTACAATGAGGTTCGACCATATTAAGAAAAATGTGAGGAAAAAGTTGTATTTGGAAACTAAGTTGATTACTGTGCTTCATGATTGACTTAAGCATGATTGAAAACAAAGGAAAGTTGAAACAACATTTTAGCCTAAGATGGGATTAGGGTTTAGTTTTAGCTTTTGAATCCCACTTAGAAAATGTTTAATTTCGATTCAATGGTTTAATTGATTTTAATGGAATTAGTGTAATCAAGTAAATCAAGTTTTCAAGAAAAACCCCTCATTCCTAAGAATGAAGGAGGCCACGATTTTTACACTTATATACAATGTCTTATTTGAGCTATCACTATCATCTGTTGTCCGCATATCAAGCGTATGAGCCAGATAGTATTGAAGAATAAGATTCAAGAGTCTTAAAGAAGACACACGAGTCTTCTCGCATTATCTAACATGTCTTTACTATCTTCCTCAAGTAACAAATATGAATACTTTTGAATTATGTTGGGAACATATTTAAAAAGCTTTACGAGGACTCTTCATTCGTAAAGTCAATTGAAATAAAGATACATCTTCTGAGTATCGTACCAGACACCTTTACTCTTAGTATGCAACAAAGTCACTTTACAACTGATAAATTTGAGTGATTACACTAAAGAAGAAAATCTGCACTGCAAAAATTCTAATGATCTACTTTTCACTCTGCTCTACCTAAAATGTTGTACTTCATTACAAGAATACCCTTAACGTCTTGCAACACATTTAATGATTCATCAGAACAACTCTATTGCATTAATGGTTTGTCTAAAGACTTAAGATAAAGCAAGCATCAAAGACAGAATGTCTCACAAAGGATTTATTGTTGAGAAGTCTATAAATAGAAGACTCTAAAGTTTTGAAGAACACCAAGAATACATCAAGCAACCTGATAAAACACTCATTTATTGTATAGCTTTTAATTCTTCATTCTTTCAATTACTTCTCATTCATTTGTAAATCTTAAGAGAAGTTATTGTGCAGTCATATCCTACATACTTCATATTCACTTTGTGAGTGTAATTTGGTTGACTTGCTCGTTCAAGCTGAAGTTGCTGCTTCAAAAACAATTCATTTGCTTCATTAAAGCCTAGAGAGGCTAAAAGAAAAACACTTGCTGAGCATGGAGAGGCTAGGTGTGCAAACAATACTTGTCTGTAATCTGACCAATTATAGTAAAACTCTTGGTTAAGTCAAAGACTGGACGTAGCTCAAAGTTGGGGTGAACTAGTATAAAATCGCTGAGTGTGATTTTGTCTCTCCTTCAAGTTTTTATTATTATTGTTGAGATAATTGTTTGTATCTAAACTGGGGTGAAAGTGTTTTGATCTTTAAAAACAAACTTACTTGTTTCATCAAATTTCATTTTCATTTTCTCAGACACATACTTCTTTCCTATATCTTTCATATAGCGTCTAACGTTTAAAATGTTTTGAAAAAGTTTCTGTTTATACAAAAAGTTTTAAGTAAACACCATTTTACCCCCTTCTTGTGTTTACTAAGTTTATTTCAGTTGGTATGAGAGCTCAGCCTCTTGGTTGAGAACATTAAGAAGTGTTGAGGAAAATGTTCCTGGAAAAACAGAAACATCATGGCTGGACAAGTTGCGGCATATATAGGAGATGCACCCATAGCTGAAGGAAGCTGCATGACTAGACCTCTATTCTTTAATGGAACAAACTATCTTTATTGGAAGGAAAGATTCCATTGGTTCATCATGAATACTAACTCCAGATGTTGGTCCATTATACAAAATGGTCCTTACATTCCACTTCTTGATAATGGTCAGTGTGACGTCCCCAAGTTTCACTCAAGGAACCCCATTCTGCCGCTTACTTTATTAACTAAGCCTTAACGATACTATTACACGCTTATTAAAAACAAACGAAATGAAAAAATAAAACATCCAACATAAGAACGTATAAAACATACATTAGAGTATAAACTGTAACATCCTAGAAAATAAAATAAATAGAGATTATAATATTAAGAAAATCAAAGAGTTTTTGGGAGGTTTAGAATTCAAATTTTAGGCCCTTGAAGTAAATAAAAGTGATTAAAAACAATTAAAAATGGATAAGTGTGATTTTATAAGCTAAAAACACTTCTTGACACATGAGCATGCCCTTGCTCATTTTTCAGCACGCCCGTGCTCATGTGCAGTACGCCCTTACTCATGTGAGTACACTCTTACTCGGGTAAGCACGCCCGTGCTCAAGGGGAGCATGCTCGTGTCGGAAATCATGGAAAAGTGACGCTGTTGAGCGTGCCCGTGCTCAAATCAGTACACCCTTGCTCTTAACAAGGAGCACGACCTTGTTGGATAAGAGCACGTCAAATGCAAGGGTTTTAGAGGGGGAACGAATGTAACTCTTATTTATACCATCTTATAACACTCAAGTGCGGCTAGAAACCCTCTTTACGACCTAAAACACTCTTGCTTGCCTTTGAGGATTGAAGAGCTTGGAGAATGTGATTTTGGAGAAGAAGGAGCCTAAAGTAGGAAGAAAGAGGGAGATTCTTGAGGAGCTTTCTTGACGCGTTCGTGACAAATGCTTGGGGCATCTTGGAGATCTTCAAGAGGTGAGTAGAAATACTCTTTCTCATCCTTTCCATGGTGCAATTTGTCTTGGGGGGGTATGATAACAAAACATGATTTTTGAAAACGTTGTCTTGTGTTTGGCCAATCCTAATTTCTAAATTTGGAGGTTATCTTTTATAATGTTCATACCTAAAATTATATGAATAATCTTGTGTTTGATGATATGATATATATGTATATTTGCTATGTGACTTGGTTGATTGACATGCTCTGTTTGAAATATATGATGATATATGTTATCTTGGAAAGGTTAATTAACTGTTATACATGTTGGTTGTTGTGTGATGCAATATCGCCTATGATAGGGTATCGAAAGTAACACCGCCAATGAATTGGGGCATCCAAATTATGAAATACCGCCACGATGGGGTTTCGAAAGTAACATCGCCACACGTTGGGATGTCAAAATGAGTAATACCACCATGTACAATGGTTGGTATCGAAAATGAGTAATGTCACTGAAGAGAAGGTGACATCGAAATACCTTTCATGAGTAAAGGTAAGGAATGGGACGCCATTGTTATGTGAAGTTTGATAGTCACATGACACTTGAGATTTATGGATATACTTGTATCATGTTGTGATGATGATGATTATTATTGGTTTAATTTTCGTAAATTGATATTATTATGTATTATTTACTATTTTTAAAATAGCGGGTACCATGGATAGTTTTTTTCGGTTATCGCGCCGGCTGAGAACAATGCTTTTGCGATAATCTTTTATAACTGTATTTCTGTTCACTAGGATTTTATATCTCATAATTAGTAGTATCATTTTCAGAGCTTGAGGACGACCCTGTTGAGCACACAGACGCTTGAAGACTTTACTCTTTAATTTAGTTGGGTTAGTATTGTATGACATATGTCAGGAGAATCTTTGTTATTCTTTAGTTTATTCCTTATGTGAGATGTAATAGACGGCCGATTTTAAGGCTTTGAACTTATTATGTTAATTTGGTTTTAGTTTGATGTAAACAATTATTTTAGATTATTATTATAATAAGTATTTATTTAGTATTTATTTAAGGAAATTTTTCTTTACCTTGTTTTATTTAAATTTTTATTTTGGGTTACTAATGTAACGAAGGGCGTTACATAAATGCAATGGGAAAAGATAAAACATGTACATGCCATATATATATGTACGTGGTTGCCTCATCAGTAGGGCTACTGTAGAGTATACACACAACTATACATAAATAAACTGAAAGTAAAACATATACATCTAAGGGACTCAAAAAGCTCATGCTCACCCCACCCCTCTCCAAAATACATAAAAAATCATATCACCTCACGTCCTACTGTTCACGCATTGGCGGCATCACATCCTAAGGGACGTGAATGTCAGGAGCTACCTTGTTCCTCTCCATACGTGTGCCTGTAAACTTGCAAGAGCATGTAATCGGAGGAGGAACTAGACACGATGTCACGCCTGGGCCGAGCGATCCTCAGATACTGCTCTGATCTCCTGCAATGACCTCGTAGCACGAAGCCTCTGCGACTGGTAACGTGAGATGATGCTGGGGCTGCCCACACGAAGTCCCGCTCATGCTGCCTGGGTGGGTGCCACATTTGTGAGAAAGGTAGAAAGTCCGTCATTATGGCCCGTTGATGTCTGCGCGTGGAGTGCTGCTCCAGAACAGCAAGCTAACTGGTCCGGTGTACACCCTCAAAAACGTAGAGGGATCCCTTTACAGCCCCCGATCATTATGGTAGATGATCTCAAGCTCGCCTAACACCGATATCCACGGTGCTGCTTGGAAAAAGGAATGCATCCTTGGGTCTATAACTGTCCTCAGCTAGATCATTGTCTGCTCGCAGGTCGAACAAAATAAGAAACCAAGAAAAGCAGGGAGATAAGATATACAGTACATCATATATGGGATAAAGCAAAGAAGCATGTACAACACACACAAACATCTCCTGAATGTCTGACACTACTGCCATCTCCTAGCTAGATCTACACGTACTCTTTCTATGCATGCTGGCCGGTACTAAACGTCTCCTTTGGACAAAGATATCAGATACGTCCGCTCATCGGACAAGTTGGTTTGTTCCGATAATCCGTTCCGCTCACCGTGACCCATAAGAGTGCACCATCGCTCAACTATCCCCGACAGAGAGGGCTATCTGGGCCTCCTCGAAAGATCTACTAGCAACTAGAAAGACTCGGGGTCCAGTCAGGATAACAAAACTTAGCCAGTACTACCACGATACGATAGGCGCTACCATACTGGTCTCATGTGGGCACATCTACGTCCAATATATCCCCACGGTCTCTAAAACCTTCCTTTCCGTTTTTCGCAGCATATGCAAACTCGATCCACGTGCCTAGCGTAACACATCATCACGATCTGACGAGCACCTCTTGCTCCCAACATAACCTCAAGACACGACTACCAGCTTAATTACCAACATCGGGTTCTTAGCCCTAAACATGCTAAACACTAACTTCTCCTGCATTCACGCAATTCAAGACAATATAGCAACTCATCATCATCATGCTTATAAACAGTAAACAAAGCTACCGGATAAAATGCTATAACATTTATCATGCTTCTCAAAGCAATTAGCAGTTAGGCATATAGCAGGTATTTCACATATCAACCAATCAGCACAAATCTACTAACCTAGGATATCAAACACAACGGTGCTAGCCCAAAGTAGACTAAACCTACGGTTTAGGTACTTTATGACGGCTCAACCTCAAGTAGGGTTTAGGGTTACACAATAACAACATACAAATAGAGTTATATAAACTACTTTTGCCTCGCCGATGTGTGTAACTCTTTCTCCCCACTTGAAACTTCTACGAACTGCTACACGCGCACTTTCCCATACAAGCTTCCAAACACATCTCCACAACCGGCACTCTAGCGTGCTTCCCAACAAGATACCAACACTGACCAAGATATCCTTGGCATGCACATTGGGCCAACAATCGCCCCGAGCACACGCACAGGGTCCAGAAACAAGGAAAAACTTAGATACAACGACAGATTCAACAACAAACGCATCTAGGGCTCAAATGAATGAATCAAAGGGAATGAGCCACGAAAATTTGGAGGAAGAACTCACCAACACAGCTGCTGGAATCCTGAAGGGCAGAACCGTGACGGTCTCCTCGTGAAATTCCCCGGACAATCGATCAAGCAAAAAAGATCCGTAAAAGCCTAAAACGCACCGAAACAATGTCGAGATTAAGAACAAGAGTAGAACGAACTTAAAGAGCTTAAAAGGAACAAAGGTCAACATTATGACATCCCAACTTACCTCTGGAAAACTCACATTCAATGACAGAAGTATGTACGTGTCGGAGCTACGAACCCGAATACGCGATCGGTTAAAAATTCGGATGACCGAAACCGCCTTTAACCAAGCTTCAAAGTCTTCAAAAATGGAGTTTTGGAAGTGAAGTTCTTCACTTTTCTCTTGTTGTTTCGTGCACTAATGAAGTGAAGAAGATGGAGCTAGTTTAGTTTAGTTACTTTTATTAGTTTTAGGAATATTTTAATAGGTAGTGGAATTTTGAGGTGTCTTAGTAGGCTAGGTGGCATCCATAGGTTGAATTAGGAAAATTAGTGGAAAACATGTCACTAGGTTAGGTTAGTGGAGTCCATGTGCCATTATGGTGTCGCAACACGTGTCACCGTGAGTTACCCTGTCGGCATATACAAGTTATTTCTTTAGCATTTTCCCCGCATAATCCACTGCCATAATATCTTTCTGTACTATTTTTATGCTATCCCTACAAGCCTATTGTACCCATGTCCCTATCTAAAATTAATATGCTAACCCTCCATTAATTAAATAAGTAATTAACTAATCGTTCGATTAGCATTTCTTCGCATTCTCGACTCGCCATTCCACGTATTTGCACTTTCTGAGGTCGTTCCAAGGCCAATTTTTCTCAAATTTGGGCCATGGCCTCCTTGACCCATATGGAACATAATTAAGCCCTTCATACATGCTTAACATATGCCCCACACATTAAACAAGAAAACAAAGTGTTACATTACTAGCCTCCTTAAAAGAAAATTTCATCCCCGAAATTTCCTTTGCATGCCTGTAAACAAGAATAGATACTGTTAGCGTATCTGTGCTTCCCACTCTCATTTTGAGTCTCCAGTTGTTGGGTCCCACTCAACCCTCACCTGGGGAATCTACTTGCCGCGAAGCTCCTTGATCCTTCTATCCACTATCTGAACTGGTAAAGCCTCGTATTCAAGGTTCTCTCTTAGCTGGATTGATTCAAGTTCTAGCACATGCGATGGATCAGGGTAGTAATTTCTAAGCTGGGATACGTGAAAAATGTCATGGAGATTGGATAAGTTAGGTGGTAAGGCTATTTGGTAAGCTACTGGACCAATTCGACGAAGAATCTGAAATGGCTCGATGAATCTGGGTGTAAGCTTTCTGGATTGAATTGCCCTGCAACGCCATTCCTTGGAGTATCTCTCACAAAAACCTGCTCGCCCTCCTGGAACTCTAAAGGTCTCTTCTGTCTATCAGCATAGCTTTTCTGCCTATCCCTTGCGACCTTCATCTTTTCCCGGATCAACTTAACCTGTTTCGTTGTCTGCTGCACCAACTCAAGACCTAACAGCTGACTTTCACCGGCCTCAAACCAGCACAATGAAGTTCTGCACTTCCTCCCATACAAAGCTTCATACGGCGCCATCCCTATACTTGAATGGAAACTATTATTATAGGTAAACTCAATCAATGGAAAAAACTCGTCCCAACTCCCTGTGTGTTCCAACACACATGCTCTTAACAAATCTTGCAACAATTGAATCATCCATTCTGACTGACCATCTGTATGTGGATGGTAAGCAGAATTCGGCCTTAACTTAGTTCTCAACGCAGCATTTAGACTTCTCCAAAACTTGGAAGTAAACCTCGGGTCTCGACCCGAGATAATACTTGAAGGTTCACTATGCAGCTTCACCACCTCCCTGATGTAAATCTGAGTCAACCTTTCCAGGGAACAATTCTAGCTGATAGGCAGGAAATGAGCACATTTCGTCAACCTATCTATGATTACCCAAATTGCGTCAGACCTTTTTTGAGTCCTTGGTAACCCAGAAACAAAGTCCATTGCAATGTTGTCCCACTTCTGCTTCGGGACATCCAGTGATTGCAACAATCCCGTTAGCTTTTGGTGTTTAACTTTTGCCTTTTGATACAACAAGTAAAATAGGACACTGTCACTTCCTTTTTCATCCCCAACCACCGGAACATCCCCAACCACCGGAACAGCTTCTTCGGATCTTGATAGATCTTGGTAGCCCACGGATGAAAACTCAACCTACTCTTATGTGGTTCCTCTAAGATCATATCCTTAACTTCGCTATCCGCAGGCACACAGACCTTGTCACCATACCTAACGAGACCATCAGCACCCCTTCTGAACTCAGACGTTTTGCCTTCCTCTATCAACCGGTTGACCTCCTTAAGTTACTCATCCTCAGATTGCTTTCTCCAAACTAGATTCAGTAAATCGCTAGTTACCTCAATCATCCCAAGATTCAGCCTATCCTCGACGATTTCCACTTCAAGATTCAGATCCCTAAACTGCTCTAACAACTCAAGCTCTCATACCATCATTGCAGATACGTGTAGGGACTTTCACTGAGCGCATCTGCTACAACATTCGCCTTACCTGGATGGTATTGCAGGTCGAATTCATAGTCCTTTATCAATTCCATCCACTCCTCTGCCTCATGGTCAACTCCTTTTGGTCGAACAGATACTTCAGGCTCTTATGGTCGCTAAATATGCTGAATTTAGCACCATACTGATAAATTCTCCATATCTTAAATGCAAACACTAGTGCGGCTAGCTTCAAATCATGAGTCAGGTAGTTCCGTTCATGCACTTTCAACTGCTTAGAGGCATACGCCACCACTCTTTCTTCTTGCATGAGGACGCAAACTATCCTTGATATCGGCGACATGGTCAACCTCCGCTTCAGCTCTAGGAAACTCTACACACAAGCTTCCGACCACTCGAATGCCTTCCCCTTTTCTAGTAAACTGCGTCATAGGCGACGCAATTTTAGAGAATCCCTCGATAAAACTTCTGTAGTAGCCCGCCAAACCAAGAAAGCTTTGAACCTCCCTCACAGACTTCGGGCTTTCCCAACCAACCATATCCTCAACCTTAGCAGGATCCACCGTGATTTCATCCTTGTTGATCACATGTCCTAAAAATTGCACTTCTTCCAGCCAGAACTCACACTTTGACAGCTTTGCATACAACTCTTGCCTTTAAGCACTTGCAGTACCACTCGAAGATGCTCTTGGTGTTCCTCTTTACTCGAAGAGTAAATAAGAATGTCATCGATAAACACGACAACAACCTATCTAGGAAAGGCCGGAATATCCTGTTCATATAATCCATGAACATAGTCGGAGCATTAGTTACACCGAAAGGCATAACCAAGTACTCATAGCGGCTATACCGACTCTCGAAAGCAATCTTTAGTATATCTTCCTTCTTCACTTTGATTTGATGGTAACGAGATCGCATATCGATCTTGGAAAACACAGTTGCTCCCCTCAACTGATCCATTAAATCATCTATCCTCAGCAACGGATACTTGTTCTTTATCGTCACTTTGTTCAGCTGATGATAGTCCGCGGACAGCCTTGAACTTTCGTCCTTCTTCTTGACAAACAATACCGAAGGTCCCCACGATGACCTACTAGGTCTGATAAACTCTTTGCCTAACATCTCATCCAATTGTTTCTTTAACTCTGCCAACTCTACTGGAGACATTCGATAATGTGCTATTGAAATAGGTCCAGTCCCCAGTATCAGATCTATAGCGAACTTGATCTCCCTTTCCGACGGCAATCCTGGAACATCATATGGAAACACCTCCGAAAATTCCCGCACAACAGGCAGCGCTCCCATACTCGGAGTTTCCTTCACTTCTAAGGAGAACAACACCACATACTCTTCAGATCGTATCCCCATCCAATTAGCTTCGTTAGCAAGCGTCAACCCAGATAGCTCGAAAAAACAAAGGGTCTTTTTCGAACAGTCCATGACTACATGGTTAGCTGAAAGCCAATTCATTCCTAGGATAATATCGATCTGCTACATAGGCAGACAGACTAGGTCTACAAAGAAATGTTTGTTCTCTATTGTGAAAGGACATTTTAAGTATACAAACAGGGTAGTTAAGGTATCACCCGTAGGTGTTTAAATGGTAAGATCATATGGTAAAGATAAAACGAGTAACCCTAAGTGATCCATGCACTCGAAAAAAAAAATAAACGAATGGGTAGCCCCCGGATCCAATAACACAGATAAGAGTTTGCCTGAAACTAAACACTTACCTTGAATCAGATCTAGACTTCGAGAGGTCTCAGATCCTCTCACAGAAAACACTCTCCACTAGTCTGTGGCCTGCTCTGTTCACTTGCCGCTTGTGGTCTCACTTCCGTATTCTGAATCCTCTCGCATCATTGTGAAAACCGACTTATGCCCCTTGCTGACAGTCCTTGGCATAGTGGCCTATCTTACCACAATGGAAATAGTTATCACACATGATAACTCGTGTATCGAACACTCTACCCAATTCTAGACGTAGTTAGCATCCGATGTGGATCCAACTAACAAGGCCAGTACACTTCCTAAACCTCGCAGTCCAGTTACAATCGAACTGCTCTGATACCATCCAAATGTGACGTCCCCAAGTTGGAATCGAGGAAGCCCCATTCTCCCGCTTACTTTATTAACTAAGCCTTAACGATACTATTACACGCTTATCGGACAAGTTGGTTTGTTCCAGTAATCCGTTCCGCTCACCGTGACCTATAAGAGTGCACCGCCGCTCAACTGTCCCAGATAGAGAGGGCTATCTAGGCCTCCTCGGAAGATCCACCGGCAATTGGAAAGACTTAAGGTCCAGTCGGGATAACCAGATTCAGCCTGGACTACCACGACACGATAGGCGCTACCATACCGGTCTCATGTGGGCACACCTGCGTCCAATATATCCCTAAGGTCTCTCAAACCTTCCCTTCCATTTTCTGCACCCGCACATGGTGCACCAACCTGGTGTGCCTCACGCCACACGGCTTACCACTTGCTAACTTATGTAAATGCTATGCATGTCATACATCCATTTGAGCTGATATCGCACCATATGCAAACTCGATCCACGTGCCTAGTGCAACACATCATCACGATCTCACGAGCACCTCAGGCTCCCAGCATAACCTCAACATACGACTACCAGCTCAATTTCCAACATTGGGTTTTGAGCCCTAAGCATGCTAAACCATTGACTTCCCATGCATTCACGCAAGTCAAGACAATACAGCAGTTCATCATCATCATGCTTATAAACAGTAAACATAGCGACCAGATAAACATGTTGTAACAGTTATCATGCTTCTCAAAGCAATTAGCAGTCAGACATATAGCATGTATTTCACATATCAACCAATCAGCACAAGTCTACTAACCTAAGGTATCAAACACAGCGGTGCTAGCCCAAAGTAGAATAAACCTAGGGTTTAGGTACTTTACGAGGGGTCAACCTCAAGTAGGGTTTAGCGTTCCCCTACACAACATCAACATACAAACAAAGTTATACAAACTAATCTTGCCTCCACGACGTGTGTAACTCTTTCTCCCCACCTAAATCTGCTACGAACTGCTACATGCGCGTTTTCCCATACAAGCTTCCAAACACATCTCTACTACCGGCACTCTAGCACGCTTCCCAACAAGATACCAACACTGCCCAAGATATCCCCGACATGTAAATTGGGCCAACAATCGCCCCGAGCACACGCACGGGGTCCAAAAACAAGGAAAAACTCAAAAACAATGACAGATTCAACAACAAATGCATTTAGGGCTCAAATGAATGAATCAAAGGGAATGAGCCACGAAAATTTGGAGGAGGAACTCACCAACACAGCTGCTGGACTCCTCAAGGGAAGAACCATGACGGTCCCCTCGTGCGATTGCCCGAACGATCAATCAAGCAAAAAGACCCGCAAAAGCTTAAAACGCACCGAAACAATGTCGGGATTAAGAACAAGAGTAGAACGAACTTAAAGAGTCTATATGGATCAAAGGTCGACATTAAGACGTCCTGACTTACCTCGAGGAAACTCACATACAATGACAGTTGTAATGCTCCTCGTTACATTAGTATCCCAAGATAATAATTTAAATAAAACAAGGTAATTAAAAATTTTCTTAAATAAATACTGAATAAATTCATAATATAATAATAATCCAAAATAATTATTTATACCAATCCAATAAACAAAAATACATAATAAGTTTTAAACCACAAAACTGGGCGTCTATTACAACTCGCATAATTATATAAATAAACGATAATAAGAGTCTTCCTGACATATGCCATGCAAACTAACCCAAGCTACTACTAAAATATAATCGTCAAGCGTCTGGCTGCTCGATAGGGTCATCCTCAGGCTCTGAAAACAACACTACTAATAAGATTTATAATCCCAGTGAATAGAAATATAGTTATAAAATGTTTTCACAAAAGCGTTGTTCTCAGCCGGCACGGTAACCGGAAAAACTAACCATGGTACCCACTATTTTCAAAATAATTAATTAATCAATATATACACTAATAAAGGCAATTAACATTCAACAGCACATCATAATCAATCATAACAATTCCTCATGTATCATATAACAATGGCGTCCCATTGCCTACCTTACTCATGAAGGTATTTCGATGTCACCTTCTCTTCAGTGACATTACTCTTTCCGATACCAACCATTGTACACTGGTGGTATTACTCATTTTGACATCCCAACATGTGGCGATGTTGCTTTCGACACCCATTATGGCGGTATTTCATATTTCGACACCCCATTTCATTGGCAGTGTTACTTACGATACTGCTATCATAGGCGGTATTGCAGCAAATAGCAATCATCACATTTACAGTTATTAATTCATGCCATAAGCCCCAATATCATCATATAGTCAAATACAGCATGTCAATAACCCAAATCATGTACACATCATTCATATCATAGTATCAATCTCAATAATAAACATATAATTGATAGCAAAACCACCTTAAAAGGAAAACCCCCAAATTTGTAAAATCAAGATTTGGCCAAACACAGGATTATTTTCCAAAAACATATTTTTGAAAGCATAACCCAAACCCCAAAACGATTTGCACCATGGAAAGGGTGAGAAAGAGCATTTCTACTCACCTCTTGAAGACCTCCAAGAAGCTCCAAGCGTTTGGTCACAAACGCGCCAAGAAGCCCCCCAAGAATCTCCCTATTTCTTCCTCCTCTCGGCTCCTTCTACTCTAGAACCATCTTCTCCACACTCTTCAATCCTCAAGGGCAAGAAAAACTGTGTTTTAGGTTGCAAATAGGGTTTGTAGCCGCACCAGGGTGTTATAATGGTCTATATATAGTGTTGCACTCTTCTCTGTTTAAAAATCCTATTTTTTTAACGCATCTGACATAGAGCACGGGCGTGCTCTCGATTAGCACGGCCGTGCCAATCAGCGTCAAAGATTGCGAGGTTTCCGACATGGGCGTGCTAACAGGTAGCACGGTGCGGCTTAGACCGTGCTCCCTTTTGGCACGGGCATGCCAACATTAGCACGGACGTGCCAAAGAGCACCAAATTTGTCCATTTTCCGACACGGCCGTGCTAACAGGTAGCACGGCGCGGCTCAGACTGTGCTCTATTCAGCTCGGGCGTGCCGAATGTGAGCACGAGCGTGCCAACGCTACTGTGATAGATTTTAATGTAAAACTTTTCTCTTTTCTTATTTTGGTCAACTTACTACCCTTAAGGTTCAAAGTCAACTATTCTAGGCCTCCCTAACACTTTATTAATTTATATTTGCTAAGGTTTAAGTCTCATACTTTTATTTAATTCTTGGGATGTTACAGCAAACATCATCATATATATAGTAGTTAATTAATAATGCTAACACCACATATATCATCATACAATCCAATTATTGCATGTTAATCAACCAAATCATGTACAAACATACATATCATAGAACCATTCTCAATAATAAACACTTATATCATGGTAAGAAAGCTTTAAAGGAAAAACCCCCAATTTAGAAAATCAGGATTTGACCAAAACATGTATTTTCCATTGTAATCTCACTATAAAATCATTTTATAAATCAATCCCCCTTTCCCAAATTCGTTTGCACCATGGAAGGGTAAGAAAAGGTCGTGTTTACTCACCTCTTGAAGGCCTCCAAGAAGCTCCAAGCTTTTGGCCACGAACGCGCCAAGAAACTCCTCAAGAATCTCCCCATTTCTTCCTCCTCTAGGCTCCTTCTTCTCTAGAACCGTCTCCTCCACGCTCTTCAATCCTCAAGTGCAAGCAAAACTGTGTGTTTAGGTTGCAAATAGGGTTTCTAGCCGCCCTAGGGTGTTATAATAGTGTATATATATAGTGTTGCACCGTTCTCTATTTAAAATCCTTTTTTTTTAACTCATTCGACAGAGATCACGGGCGTGCTCTTGATTGGCACGGCATGCCAATCAGCGTCAAAGTTTACGAGGTTTCCGACACGGTTGTGCTAACAGGTAGCACGACGTGGCTCAGACCGTGCTCTATTCAGCACGGGCGCACCGAATGTGAGCAAGGGCGTGACAATGCTATAGTGACAGATTTCAGCGTAAAACTTCTCTCTTTTCTTCTTTTTGTCAACTTACTACCCTTAAAGTTCAAATTCAACTATTATAGGCCTCCCTAACACTTTATTAATTTTATTTTCTAAGATTAAAGTAGATTATATCTTTATTTAATTCTTGGGATGTTACATTTTCTCTCTTCCTTTAAGAATATCGTCCCCGAAATTAACTTCACCCTTACGTACGAAGCAAATAAAGGTAATGTATGTTCAACAATGAGCTTTGGTTATTGGCGTACCAAATCTTCTTCCAATTCCTAAGTAGCCTCTTCAGGAGTTAAATCCTTCCAAAACCACCTTCACCAAAGGGATTGTCTTGTTCCGCAGAGTCTTAGTAATCTTGTCGATGATCTGACTAGGCTTAAGCTTTTAGATCGATTAAGTTATTATTCAATTGCATTGACTCAGGAGCTATTACATGAGACATATTTGACACAATTTTTAGAGTTAAGAAACAGGAAATACATCACGAAGGTTTGACGACCATATTAGAAAAGCCAATTGGTAAGCACTAGGCCCGACTCTCTTGAGGATTTGGAAAGGACCCATAAAAACAAGGAATTAGTTTTCTGACTGACATTGACCCCCACATCCCAATCTTAGGAATGACACTCAAGAATACATGTTCCCCTTCCCAAAACTCTAAAGACTTTCTTTTCTAGTCGGCACAACACTCTTTACCTATTCTGCGCATTGTGCATTTTTCCCTTTTGAATCCTAACTGTGGTCTCTTGGATTAAATCTAGTCCTACCAAGATCTCATCACCTACTACATACTAACATAAAGGGGGCCTACATTTCCTAATCACATCATCAATATATAAATAAAGTCATTAACTATTTCACCACATAATAAGTGTACAATTCATCCCACCTTAACTATAAACGTAATTGCAAAGGAGGTTAATGATATCATTTACATAATAAAATCATGCACTTAAGCATCTGTTTCTGATCGTCCTCCTAAAATTATAATACATTCACTTGTATTTCATCATGATAAGCATTCTCAAAAATAGATTTATTACAAAGAATGAAATAAGAACAATAGAGACATCCACATACTGAGTCTTATCTAGTCCAAGTTGATAATTTCATAAAATGAAATAGTTTCACTTTCTGTTCAGAGAAGATCTTACTAAAAACAAAATTTGGTAACAAGTAGGAGAATAAGATTTAGTAAACTTGCATCACAATGTGCAGTCATTGTGCAGATACGACTTTCAAAACAAATTTCCCGATAAATACCATAATCGATCTAAGAAATCAATTTCACCTTCTTTAATACAACATCCTTTTTTTTTTCCATATGCTATTACATCTTCTTTAAATCCCGGTACATCTTTGTTATTCTTGTATGTATGGTTAACTTTCCTTTATGTGTCTCTTTTAGCATTTTTTTTCTAAGGCTTCCCTCCTTAAGAAAAACGATCTTATTCTTAAACAACACTAAATATTCATCAGACAACATATAATTCTCTTGATCCAAAGGAGATTGTAATTCCTGGTCTGGAAATTGTACTCACTTAATCTGTTTTCTAAGGTCACTACAAATTTTCAACCTATTCAATTTCAAGCTTAAAGCACTTAAAGTTACATTGAAATTCATATCCTTAAACTTCCTCTAATACATTCATCTCTAGCACCTTCAACTAGACAATTGCAAATATTTTCTGCTTAGAGTATTAATCACAACATTGCATTTTCTTGAACTGCACTTCAACTCAAAATCATAGCCTCTACGAAATTGCATCCAACTTCTTTGCCTTATATTTAATTTTATATATTTTTCCTAACAATTAGTTAAGGCTCTTATGATCATTAAAACTTCAACTTTATTCCATATAAGTTTCTTTCCTTTCCTAGTCAACTTGATCAGAAATAAGGCTAGCCCAGAGAACCCATTTATAACATCATATAATACGCTTCCAATTCCAGGAACTTCTTACACCTGTCACTTCTTAGGTTGCTCTCATCCTATCCTTGCATCTACTTTGCTTGAATCAAACGCCACTCTACTCAAATGATCTAAGGTCATTTATCCTTGGAAAAGATACTTATTTTTAACGGCTATGTTGCTCAATATCCTATTGTCCACTTATAGCCTCATACTCCCATCATTTTTTTCTTCTTTATACTAAAAGCACTCAAAACTTATCACAAAATCAAGCAAATTTCTTAACAGTAATAAAAGTGAGATTTGGTGTACACTATAATCAAATAATAATAAATTAGATTCCAAATAATAACAACAACAACTCTAAATATATGGTGAAACAATGTATCAAGATAAGAAAGTTTTAATTCCCAATAAATTTGGTTTGACTTAAAAAAAAAAAAACATTGACGCACAATGTAACATCTCGATTTTCTTATTCTTTTTAATTAATCAGTATTTATGAATTCTTATTTTATTGGAGAGTCTAGAAAATGAAATAAATTATTCCGAGACTATAGTCACGCTCTACGCTATCGTAGGAAGCTATGGTTAAATTTTGGTCAAAAACTCGGACGGAGCCCGGTCTGCGTTTTACACTGGCAGTATTATGTTACTGCCCAGACGACCTAATTTTGACTTGTGAACAAAACGAATAGGCTTTAAATAAAATTGCGAACAATATCGGCGATTTTGAAAATTTTCAAAATATATAAGTTTTCCCGACTTTCTGAGGCGATATACTAAATCGTGTAAGTAACGGTGCCAAAAATGGATGAACCTGAAGTCACATCGCCTAGGGAGGCGTGCCCGTGACTCACTACTGTCATCATGGCTTTTCCAGAAAATATCTAGATAATTATGAAATTAAAAATATCTGAACGCGAAATGACCAAAATGCCCCTAATCTTTTTCCTAAAGGACATCTATGTCCCTAAAATATCTAAAATTCTCAAAAATCCACTCATTCTCTCTCCTCACATGCGCTGGTCAGTCTCTCTTTCTCTCTCTCCTTCTTCTTCTTCTTCTTCTTCTTCTTCTTCTTCTTCCTCCTTCTCCATTTTTCCTCCATTTTCCTCCAACCTTCACCTCCATTTTTCTTCAACTTCCACAAAGATTTTCAACCAAATTTGTGAAGCAAAGTTGCTCCTCTCATCCTCCTCTATCACCGAAGAGGTAAAGATTTCATCCTTGAGCTCTCAATCTTCATTTTTCTCCATTGATTTTCATGAGTTCAAGTTTTTAGATCCAAACTTCAAAAATCTTTAGAAAATTGTAGAAAAATCCTTTTAATGCCAAGCCAATTTCTATGAGCTAGTATCATCCCCTACTATCATAATCCAAGAGCTTGAAATCAAATAAGCCTTTACCCTATTTTTCTTAGAGAGGTCGAATCAGTATATTTTGGGGAAAATGGGTTTTTTGTTCATTGTTCTTGATTTCACCTATTTCATTCCTTAATCATGTAATCCAAGTGATTAGGAAGCTAAATCAATCTTCCACCTATTTTTTTGGGTGATGGCCAAAACCCCAAATTTTTTATTTAAAGGGTTTTGGTTCAAATCTTTGATAATTGATCATGGATTATGTATTAGGTATGCTTAAGGATCATTGATCCAAGAGTTGGTAAAATTTCAATATCCCTAGCGTAATTAATTAAATAGGGGCAGTAGCTAATCCTAAGGATTAGGGATTTGATGATTTAACTGTTGTAATTTCTAGTTTTATTTTGTGGTATAGAATCGGACAGGACTCGGACGTTCGACCGCGCACCCGATTGACTGTTGCGGAGCCGCATCCGAAGTCACTCGAGAACATCACTAAGGTGGGGGAAAGAACCATAATATCGTCGGGGAGGCAAGCTTTAACTAATATAAATTGATATGCATAGGGTGACCCAAACCCCACAAGAGGTCATTTGACCGTTAGGATGATTTTACTGTATATTGAGGATGTATGCTCTGTGATTGGTATTTAATATGTTATATGTGATATGCATGATATGCTTACCATTACTATGTGTTTATGATTAATTAAATGTTATTTATCTGTAAGTTGATTTTACTGTTGAATCTGTTATTGGTTGTGATTTATGTACTGTTGTGACTGCTGAGGTCTGATTAGAGCTAGGCAGTGATTTCAAATAAGTCGGGAGACGATTGTGTGGTGAGAAAGTCGAGGATATATATATATATATATATATATATATGTCGTAGTGCTCAACCTAGAGATACAATTGATCTGTTTATGTTGTGATATAAAGTTGTTACTCGGTTAAGCCGGATGAAAGTTGGCTGTGGTTGCTTATAAGTCGTGGTTGAGGCACTAAGTGTTGATCCTGAGATGAGTCAGTGAGATTCATGTTGCATAATTGTTGTTCATCACTGTGTTGGCATATGGGTGATTCCGATCTTACCTGCAGGGAGATGATCGTACCGATTAGTTTGGCGTAAGGGCGATTCCAATCTTACTTGCGGGGAGATGATCGTACCCGCTAGCTGAATTGTAGACGGACGGGCGAATGTCTCGACCTAGCCTGCGGGCAGGGGGATATGTCGTTACCGAAAGTTGAGTTGTTAACGGACGAGCGAATGTTTCGACCTAGCCTGCGGGCGGGGGAACATGTCGTTACCGTAAGTTGTGTTGTTGACGGGCGAATATTCCGACCTGGCCTACGGGTGGGGGAATATGTCGTACCCATGAGACGAGTTGGGCCTGCGGGCTTTTGACTGAACCCTGCCTTATGGGGGTGGCATAGTGATGATTGAGACACCTTGATCTGTCGGGGATGTCGCGTCGTGATCGCGTCCATATAGTCGTTAGTTGCATGAGTGTGAGAGACAGTAGTTAAGAGAAAATTATTCGGGAGTTGTATGATTGTCACTGTTGTGATTCTGAGTGTTCCTATCTATATACATTATTTTATAACTCTGTATTTCCCACTTATGACATATTACTGTTTCTTATCCCCTGTATTTTGCCATGTTGTATTTTCTTTATTCTCGACTGCACGAGAAGATCCTGATGAGGAGTTTCCAGAGGAGATTGACGGCATACCTGTTGAGCCTGATGCCGGCGGGAGAGCCTCGGATCCCAATGCTGGGGGACCTTGAGCTGTTCTATGCAGAGGACGACCGTCTCCGGAAGACTGACTACTCTCAGCGAAAAGTAGCGTATACGGGCCCGTTTGGGTAAACAGCTTATTTAAGTGTTTATATTAGAAGGCCTTATATGAAAAGCTTCTATGCATTAAGCTCCTTTTAATAAGTTATTTTGTGTTTGGATACATACTCGAAGAAGCGCTTTTAAAATCTATAAATTTGAGAGAGGAAGATGGAAATGGTTGTTTTGATGTAATTTCAAATTATTATGGGATATAATTGTCCTATAAAATATGAAAACAATTTCTCGTATAAGCTTCCACACAAGGTTTTTCAAAAAGCTAAAAAAATTGGCTTCTCAAAATAAGCTAAAAACAGCTTCTGGCGGTTAATAAGTTACTTATTTAAGCTTACCCAAACGCGGTTTTTTTTACATAAAAGCGCTTTATCTGCAGAGAAGCTCTAATAAGCTGTAAGCTATGCTATCCAAACGGGGCCTAAATCCTCCTTGGCTTCTCCAGCTTCTGCAGAACCTGAACTATCCTGGAAGAACGATAGATCATCCTTCGAAAAAGCGGTAACCTCACGCACTGAGGATCTTAGTATGCTACCACCCCATATCCCCTCATATGACAGAGAGTCTCTGTCTGCTCTTGCACATCTATGGTCACACGACCCATAGCTGTTACAAGTGCATCATTCGTCCCTCGCCTATTAGTCGTCATAAATCTACTCATGATGGAGGCAAAGGAGGGGCAAGTCGATTTTGCAACAAAAGAAGATCAATCCATTCAAGTCCAAGAAAAACCATTCAAGTCCAAGTGATCAGTGTTCTTATTTTGGATATATCTTGAGTTATAGATGTCCGATTGAAGTGATTCTTAATTCGTTGGAAAGATAAGAGAATTATCTACAATATTTATTTGAAGCTCAAGACCTGATTCGTAATCTATCATGATCAAAATAGGGATAGAAGTTAGGGACGCTGTTCTGGACGGATTTGGTCTCATTTAGCAATTTTGTAATTGGGTTTTGGTTTTAATTGTATAATGGGCTTCATTGTCCACAAAAATGCTCACCTCCTTAACCTAGAATGTTCCTTAGCTTCTATAAATAGGACTTGTATTGCCTCATTTTGATAACTTTGAATGAAATTAGAATTTATCCTATTTGGGTATTTTTGTGAGTTGAGCATTGGCTCCTCCTCTTCAAGTTCTTGGATTAGAACTTGCTTGATTCTTATCAAAGAGTTCTATCTCTTTGTGGCGAATCCTCCTTGGCTTATCAATCTTTCAAATCCATTGGAATATTGTGGCGCCTTCCCTTTCATCTTCTTCCTCTTCCATTTTCTTAATTTATTTTATGTTCTTCTTTACATTTGCGCCATTTACATTCTGTTTTTAGTTGTTGCACTTTCATTCTTATTTGTTTAAGTTTCTTATTTAGTTATTTACACTCCTTGGTTGATTCCTTTTGTTCTTCATACTCGGGTGACAACCGCACCTTTTTCTTCCCCAATTCTTCTCATCATTTTGCCTAATTTCTAAGATCAAGCTCTTGGATAGATCCTCAATTTCGGTGATTCTAACTTGGATCATATCATGTGGTATCTAGAGCTAGCTTCCTTGAGCTTAATTTCTTTTTTAGTTTGGGTTTTGCTAGTTGGATTGTGTTGAAATTTTTGCAATTTTTGAGCTATTTTTTTTAACCTTGAAACCCATGCCCAACCCCATATTTTGATCATCAATTTTGATCATTTGTGGTGTTGTAATGAGTTGTTAGACCATTGGGGTTTGTAATTCATAGCATCCAAAAGATGTTTCATAGCTCAAGTTGCTTCCTTTCCTCATATTCCATGTTTTAGATTTTTGAATTTTTTTGAATTCTTCATCCTGTTCTTGGAGTTTGAGCCACTTTGATCTTTATGAATTTCAAGAATTGGTGTTAGAGTGTTAATCTACACCTTGATTGAAAGGTCTTTAAAAGTGGAATCAAGTATACCAATCAATTTTAAGCTTAAAGCATGAGCTAGACATCAATTTGGGGAATTTAATTTTTGGGCACACTTCCCAAGAACAGCCCCTTGTTCATCATTTTCATGTTTCAAAAGGCTATTTGATCTTTGTGATTCACTTAAATTCTGTTTGGGGCGTTCTTTTCTGTAATTTTCAGAAAATTTTTGTGGCCAAAGTTATTTTGCAAAAGTAAGGATCCCAAAAATTTAAAAAAAAAAAATCTGGATTCAGAAAAATACAAAGGGACCAATCTGCAATTATAAAAAAGTAAAAAAAAAAATTGGCAGAATTCAAATTAGGCCACAAAACCCCTATTCTAAGTGTTTCTAGCCTTAAAATTGGTATTACTTGATGTTTTGGACATATGGCTCAAATTCATTTCCTAAATATTATCTTGGAGTCTTTGTCTTCTTAATTTTCCTTTAGAGTGTGCTTTCTCTTTTTAGCTTTTCTTGCTTGTCTTTAAATTTCTAAGTTTGTCTTAGTAGTTTTCTTCCTTGAACCTCTTGATTGATAGCTTGTGTGGATTTTTCACAAAGTTTTGATACTTTTTCTCATTACTTGAATTGGTATAGTTCTTTTCCAAGAATATTGAAAGGGGACTTTGAGTGGAAAAAGGCAAGAGCGCAAAATAAGCTAATTGTGTGGAAAAAGCCAATTTGAGTGAAACACTTAGTGAGGAAAATGACAAAAGTGCCAAGTTTCCAAGGAAAGAATGATTCGGAGTTGTATTTAGATTGGGAGATAAAAATAGAACAAATCTTCTCTTGTCACCACTATAGTGAACAAAAGAAGATGAAGGTGGTAGCCCAAGAGTTTGGCTATTATGCACGAAATTGGTGGGACCGAGTGCAAAAAGATAGAAGGTGGTTTGGGGAGCAACCTATTGATACTTGGAGTGAGATGAAAGCCATGATAAGGAAGAGACATGTTTCACCCCACTATCAAAGGGATCTTCGCAACCAATTGCAAAGGTTAACCCAAGGCACTAAGAGTGTGGATGAGTATTACAAAGAAATGGAGATGGCCTTGATTAGAGCCAATATTAATGAAGGAAGAAAGGCAAAAATGGCTCGGTTTCTCCATGGCCTAAACCAAGACATCCAAGACATTGTTGGGCTCCAACACTATGTGGAGCTTGATGACTTAGTGTACCAATCCCTGAAGGTCAAGCAACAACTCAAAAGAAAGAGGTACAAAAGATATTGCAATGTTCCTTCTACTCCAACTCTTAAAATTAGAAGTAGAGATATGAGGTGCCTAGTGTGTTTTGGATGGGGGCATTTGGATTATCAATGCCCAAATAGGAAGGAAAAGAGTGAAAAAAATATTGAGAGAAAAGAGGAGAGATTGAAAAGAAAGATTGATAATTTTGAAGCATATTGGAAGAAAATGTCTCAAGACAAAATTCAAGAGACAAATTTGAGATTGAAAAGAGATGAAGAAAAGAAAGAGGGAGAGAAATTAGAACAAGAGAGTGAGGTCCATGTTGAGAGAAAACTTGAGAAGGAGGTGAAAGCAAAAGAGAGTGATGCTAAAGAAAAAGAGGCAAAAGAAAATGAGAGAATTGAGTATGTGCCTTCAAAGGAAGCTTACAAGACAACCAATGCACTTGAAGAAGTGTGTCCAAAGGAAACACCCCACGTTTTGCTTACTTGCATGTCTCCCCAAAATCATGAACATTCTATCCCTATATTTGATAACATGCTTGGTAAATTGCATGGGTCTTGCTACTTTCGTACATTAAATAGGTTTGATTACTTGCTTAATGAATTGCATGACTATTGCCATCTTTCTAAGTTTGATTTGAAAAGTGGGTATCATGATATGAGGGTATGGAATTTTTATGCTAATTTTGATAAAAATTCATCTTGCACAAATCATATTAGCCTTCTTGGGTTTAATGTAAGTTCTCAAGAATTGCATGTGGACTCGTTTGATAGGCTCACTAATGCATTCATTCTTGCTTTACCTATTCTTGCAAAGTCCTTTCGAATTGAATGTGATGCATCTAATGTGAACATGGGGGCTGTTTTACTTCAAAAAGGACCACCAATTGTTTATTTGGGTGAAAAGTACAATGGGTCCAAACTTGAGTATTCCACCTATGAGAATAACTTGATGCATTCCAAAAAGGATGCAATACTCTCAAATGTCATCATGCCCAAGCATAGAGAGGTAAATATGGTCGTCAATGCAAATTCTCAAAGGTATAACCTTCCTACTCGCGTTGAACTTCAATTTCTAGACTTCACCAATCTTAAGGTGTTGTATGAGCATAATGAAAAATTTCCTAACATCTTTGCCACATGTGGTGAGTTCTTTAAATTTGTGTTTGACCCTGGAGGATTGGGTATTGTACATAAGAAAAATAAAAGGATTCCTACTCAAGGAAATCCAATGTTTGATTTACTTTCAATTTCCATAAACTAGTTCTTTCTCTTGATGTAGGTATGGAGATAATAAATTCGAGGTCGAATTTTCTCTAAGAAGGGGGGAATGATGGAGGCAAAGGAGGGGCAAGTCAATTTTGCAACAAAAGAAGATCAATCCATTCAAGTCCAAGAAAAACCATTCAAGTCCAAGTGATCAGTGTTCTTATTTTGGCTATATCTTGAGTTATAGATGTCCGATTGAAGTGATTCTTAATTCGTTGGAAAGATAAGAGAATTATCTACAATTTATTTGAAGCTCAAGACCTGATTCGTAATCTATCATGATCAAAACAGGGATAGAAGTTAGGGACGCTGTTCTGGACGGATTTGGTCTCATTTAGCAATTTTGTAATTGGGTTTTGGTTTTAATTGTATAATGGGCTTCATGGTCCACGAAAATGCTCACCTCCTTAACCTAGAATGTTCCTTAGCTTCTATAAATAGGACTTGTATTGCCTCATTTTGATAACTTTGAATGAAATTAGAATTTATCCTATTTGGGTATTTTTGTGAGTTGAGCATTGGCTCCTCCTCTTCAAGTTCTTGGATTAGAACTTGCTTGATTCTTATCAAAGAGTTCTATCTCTTTGTGGCGAATCCTCCTTGGCTTATCAATCTTTCAAATCCATTGGAATATTGTGGCGCCTTCCCTTTCATCTTCTTCCTCTTCCATTTTCTTAATTTATTTTATGTTCTTCTTTACATTTGCGCCATTTACATTCTGTTTTTAGTTGTTGCACTCTTATTTGTTTAAGTTTCTTATTTAGTTATTTACACTCCTTGGTTGATTCCTTTTGTTCTTCATATTCGGGTGACAACCGCACCTTTTTCTTCCCCAATTCTTCTCATCATTTTGCATAATTTCTAAGATCAAGCTCTTGGATAGATCCTCAATTTCGGTGATTCTAACTTGGATCATATCAACTCACTACCAATGAAACACTGAGTTGGCCAAGCTCAATATCACAAAGCATAGCATGCAGCATCTATAACTCTAGAAAGCATTCCTATGCGCCCAAGCATTGATTTTTCAAAAACCCAATAACCACAGTCCAATTTAGGATTGAACTGCTCTGATACCAAAAATGTAGCGCCCTTCATTACATTAGTAACCCGAATAAAATGTTTAAATAAAACCTTGTGAAATAAATTTTTTCATAATATAGTATTTAATTTAATAATAATAATTTCAAATTAGTCCTTACTTCATAAAATTATCAAATATGAAAACATAATTAATCCAAAAACTCTTGAAACAAGGCACCAACTAAAATCCCAAACGTATAAAAATAAAATAGTAAGGTCTAGCCACATACGACTCCATTACATTATAATACTAAGCAATGCAATAGATATCACAAGAAAGTAACTTAAGTCTTCGAGCTTCCTCGATCTCAGGAATATCGTTCTCGTGCTCTGAAAATAACACTACTAATGAGATGGGAATCCCAGTGAATAAAAACAGTTATAAATTATTTTCACAAATAGTGTTATTCTTAGCCGACGCAGTAACCGGAAAAACAACCATGACACCAACTACTTTCGAAAATTATATAATTTGCTATAATATCAGTAATATAAAATATTCAGACCAACACACCACATAACTCAAATAGCATCATTTAACATTTAATTCATGCACTTATTCTACCACATAAACACACAACACATGACAATGGCGTTCCATTGCCCATCTCTCTTCATAAGAGGTGTTTTGACATCCCATTCTCTGGTGATGCAACTAGCTTTCGATACCCCTTTCATAGGTGGTTTAACTCATTTTCCGACATCTCATTTCCAGGTGATGTAACTATTTTCAATACCCTTTTCTTAGGCGGTATAACTCATATTTCCGACATCTCAAATAATTGGCGATGTAACTATTTTCAATACCCCTTTCTAAGGCAGTATAACTCATATCTCCGACATCCCAATTAATTGGCGATGTAACTATTTTCAATACCCCTTTCTTAGGCGGTATAACTCATAATCCGACATCCCAAATAATTGCCAATGTAACTAATTTTCAATACCTCATTCATAGGAGGTATAACTCAATCAACAAATGTAACACCCTTCGCTACATTAATAACCCAAAGAAAACATTAAAATAAAGTCTCGTGGAATAATTTTTTTTCATAATATACAACTTAATGTAATAATAATAATAATAAATTGGTCTTTACGTTATAAATATCCTCAAAAATGGAATATCATAATTAATCCAAACACTTTTAAGACAAGGCGCCAACTAAAAATCCTAGCTTATAAAAATAAAATAACTAAGGCCAAGCCACAGACGGCTCCAGTACATAATAATAACAATAATAATAATAATAACCAAAACTATAAGAAGACTACTATGAATCTCTAGTCTTCAAGCCTCCTCGGTCTCAGGAATAACGTCCTTGTGTTGCGAAAATAACACTGCTAATGAGATGGGAATCCCAGTGAATAAAAACAGTTTTAAATTATTTTCACAAACAGTGTTATTCTCAGTCGACGCAGTAACCGGAAAAACAACCATGGTACCTGCTACTTTCAAAATAATATAATTTTCTATATTGCCAAATGTATATAAAATATTCATACCAACACACCACTGATTTCACATAGCAACATTTAAACATTTAATTAATGCATTTATTCTAACAGTCATAATCACACAACAATGGCGTCTCATTGCCCACCTCTCTTCATAAGAGGTGTTTCGACATCCCATTCTTGCGTGATGTAACAAGCTTTCGATCCCCCTTTCATAGGTGGTATAACTCATTTTCCGACATCCCATTTCCTGGCGATGTAACTATTTTCAATACCCTTTCTTAGGCGGTATAAGTCATATATTTCCGACATCCCAATTAATTGGCGATGTAACTATTTTTAATACCCCTTTCTTAGGCGGTATAACTCATATTCTGACATCCCAAATAATTGGCAATGTAA
The DNA here is from genome assembly GCA_039655645.1 of Ammopiptanthus mongolicus. Classification (NCBI taxonomy): domain Eukaryota; kingdom Viridiplantae; phylum Streptophyta; class Magnoliopsida; order Fabales; family Fabaceae; genus Ammopiptanthus; species Ammopiptanthus mongolicus. The sequence goes on from CM077350.1 coordinate 40,830,400, forward strand.
CTAATTTTCAATACCCCATTCATCAGCGGTATAACTCAATCAACAAACATCATCATATATAGCAGTTAAGTAATCATGCCAACACCACATGTATCATCATACAATCCAATTATAGCATGTCAATCAACAAAATCATGTACAAACATACAAATCATAGAATCATTCTCAATAATAAACATCTATATCATGGTAAGAAAGCTTTAAAGGAAAAACCCCCAATTTAGAAAATCAGGATTTGACCAAAACCTGTATTTTCCATTGTAATCTCGCTATAAAATCATTAGATAAATCAATCCCCCTTTTCCCCAAATTCGTTTGCACCATGGAAGGGTAAAAAAAAGTTGTTTTTACTCACCTTTTGAAAACCTCCAAGAAGCTCCAAGCATTTGGTCACGAGCGCGCCAAGAAGCTTCTCAAGAATCTCCCCCTTTTTTCCTCCTCTAGGCTCCTTCTTCTCTGGAACCATCTCCTCCACGCTCTTCAATTCTCAAGAGCAATCAAAACTGTGTTTTAGGTTAGAAATAGTGTTTCTAGCCGCACTAGGGTGTTCTAATAGTGTATATATATAGTGTTGCACTGTTCTCTGTTTAAAATCCTATTTTTTTAACGCGTCTGACTGAGAACATGGGCATGCTCTCGATTGGCACGATCGTGCCAATCAATGTCAAAGTTTTCAAGGTTTCGGACATGGACGTGCTTTCAGGTAGCACGGTGCGGCTCAGACCGTGCTCCCTTTTGGCACGGGCGTGTCAAACAGCGTCAAATTTGTCCATTTTCCGGCACGGCTCAGACCGTGCTCTATTCAGCACGGGCATGCCGAATGTGAGCACGGGCATGCCAACGTTAATGTGACAAATTTTAATGTAAAACTTTTCTCTTTTCTTCTTTTGGTCAACTTACTACCCTTAAGGTTCAAAGTCAACTATTCTTGGCCTCCCTAACACTTTATTAATTTATATTTGCTAAGGTTTAAGTCTCTTATACTTTTATTTAATTCTTGGGATGTTACAACAAACATCATCATATATATAGCAGTTAATTAATCATGCCAACACCACATATATCATCATACAATCCAATTATTGCATGTTAATCAACCAAATCATGTACAAACATACATATCATAGATCCATTCTCAATAATAAACACTTATATCATGGTAAGAAAGCTTTAAAGGAAAAACCGCCAATTTAGAAAATCCAGAATTGACCAAAACATGTATTTTCCATTGTAATCTCTCTATAAAATTATTTGATAAATCAATCCCCTCTTCCCAAATTCGGATGCACCATGGAAGGGTAAGAAAAGGTTGTTTTTACTCACCTCTTGAAGACCTCCAAGAAGCTCCAAGCATTTGGTCATGAACGCGCCAAGAAACTCCTTAAGAATCTCCCTCTTTCTTCCTCCTTTAGGCTCCTTCTTCTCTTGAACCGTCTCCTCCATTCTCTTTAATCCTCAAGAGCAAGCAAAACTATGTTTTAGGTTGCAAAGGATTTCTAGCCGCACTAGGGTGTTATAATAGTGTATATATATATATATATATATATATAGTGTTGCACTGTTCTCTATTTAAAATCCTATTTTTTTTAACGCATCTGATAGAGATCACGGGTGTGTCCTCGATTGGCACAGCCGTGCCAATCAGCGTCAAAGTTTGTGAGGTTTCCGACACGGGCATACTAACAGGTAGTACGGCACGGCTCGGACCGTGCTCTATTCAGCACACGCATGCCGAATGTGAGCACGGGCGTGCCAACGCTACAGTGACAGATTTCAACGTAAAAGTTCTCTATTTTCTACTTTTGGTCAACTTACTACCCTTAAAGTTCAAAGTCAACTATTCTAGGCCTCCCTAACACTTTATTAATTTTATTTTCTAGGATTAAAGTCTCTTATATATTTATTTAATTCTTGGGATGTTACATTTTCTTCCCTCCTTTCATAATTTCGTCCCCAAAATTAACTTCACCCTTACGTACGAAGCAAATAGAGGTAATGTACCTTAAACAACGAGGTTTGGGTATTGTCGCACCCAATCTTCCAATTCCTAAGTAGCCTCTTCAAGAGTTAAATCCTTCCCAAACCACCTTCACCAAAGGGATTGTCTTGTTCCGCAGAGTCTTAGTACTCTTGTCGATGATCTGACTAGGCTTAGGCTTTTAGATTAAGTTATTATTCAATTGTATTGACTCAGGAGCTACTGCATGAGACATATCTGATACAATTTTCGGAGTTAAGAAACAGGAAATTCATCACGAAGGTTTGACGACCATGTTGGAAAAGCCAATTGGTAAGCAGCAGCCCCGACTCTCTTGAGGATTTGGAAAGGACCCATAAAAACAAGGAATTAGTTTTGAGACTGACATTGACCCCCACATCCCAATCTTAAGAATGACTCTCAGGAATACATGTTCCCCTTCCCAAAACTCTAAAGACTTTCTTTTCGAGACGGCACAACACTCTTTACCTATTCTGCGCAGTGTGCATTTTTCCCTTTTGAATCCTAACTATGGTCTCTTGGATTAAATTTGGTCCTAACAAGATCTTATCACCTACTACATACTAACATAAAGGGGACCTACATTTCCTAATCACATCATCAATATGTACATATAGTCAATAACTATTTCACCACATAATAAGTGTACAATTCATGCCACCTTAACTATAAACATAATTTTAAAGGAAGTTAATGATATCATTTACATATTTAAATCATGCAATTAGGCATTTGTTTCTGATCGTCCTCCTAAAATTATAATACATTCACTTGTATTTCATCATTATTAGCATTCTCAAAAATAGATTTATTACAAATAATCCACAAAAGAAATTGAAGTAAAGTTTTATACCATCCCTACGTAGATCTAATAGTCCCTTATATATACATATATATATATATTCCAAACCAAATTTATTATAATATTTACAACACAGTGAAATTTTTATAAATAAATAACCAAATAAGTAAAACAAAGAAAGAAATGAGAACAACATAGACATCCACATACTAAGTCTTATCTAGTCCAAGTTGATCATTTCTTAAAATGAAATAGTTTCACTTTCTGTTAAGAGAAGATCTTACTAAAAACAAAATTTGGTAAAAAGTAGGACAATAAGATTCAGTAAACTTGCAACAAAATGTGCAGTCATTGTGCAGATACCACTTTCAAAACAAACTTCTCAATTAATACCATAATAGAACTAAGAAATCAATTTCACCTTCTTTAATACAACATCCTTTTTTTTTTTTCCGTCTGCTATTACATCTTTTTTAAATCCTGGTACATCTTTGTTATTCTTGTATGTGTGGTTAACTTTTCTTTATGTGTCTCTTTTAGCATTTTTTTCTAAGGCTCCCCTACTTAGGAAAAACGATCTTATTCTTAAACAACACTAAATATTCATCTGACAACATATAATTCTCTTGATCCAAAGGAGATTGTAATTCCTAGTCTAGAAATTGTACTCACATAATCTTTTTTCTAAGGTCACTAAAAATTTTCAACCTATTCAATTTCAAACTTAAAGCACTTAAAGTTACATTGAAATTCATGTCCTTAAACTTCCTCTAATAGATTCATCTCTAGCACCTTCAACTAGACATATGCAAATATTTTCTACTTAGAGTATAAATCAAAACATTGCATTTTCTTGAACTGTACTTCAACTCAAATTCATAGCCTCTACGAAATTTATCCAACTTCTTTGCCTTATATTTAATTCTATATATTTTTTCCTAACAATTAGTTAAGGCCCTTATGATCATTAAAACTTCAACTTTATTCCATATAGGATTCTTTTCTTTCCTAGTCAACTTGATCAGAAATAAGGCTAGCCCAGAGAACCCATTTACAACTTCATATAATACGCTTCCAATTCTAGGAACTTCTTACACTTGTCACTTCCTAGGCTGCTCTCATTTTATCACTGCATCTACTTTGCTTGAATCAAACGCCACTCTACTTAAATGATCTAAGGTCATTTATCCTAGGAAAAGATACTTTTTTTTAACGGTTATGTTGTTCAATATCCTATTGTCCACTTACAGTCTCAAACTCCCATCATTTTTTTCTTCTTTATAGTAAAAGCACTCAAAACTTATCACAAAATCAAGCATATTTCTTACCAGTAATAAAAGTGAGATTTGGTGTACACTATAATCAAATAATAATAAATTAGATTCCAAATAATAACAACAGCAACTCTAAATATATGGTGAAACAATGCATAAAGGTAAGAAAGTTTTAATTCCCAATCAGTTTGGTTTGACATAAAAAAAACATTAATGCACAAAGATAATTTCCATTTATGAATTGAAAACTCATTGAAGCAACAGGAAGTGAATTCAAATCAAGTGGGACTTTCTTTGGCAATTTGTTATCAAAGAAGAATATGCCCACAAAACAATAAATGCAATAGTAAAATTATTTCTTTATAAATACAAGGAATATACATCTACCAGACCGATTCATCAACGACATAAAAAATATATTTGAAGAATCTAATGTTAAGAGTTAACTACCTGAAAATTCAAATTTCCCATAATAGTCAAATCCACGTTTGAAAAGTCATTTTCTAGTAACTCGTCTAATTGTTTCTTAGGCTCACTTAACCCTAGGGGTGTCATTCTATATGGCGCTACTAACACTGGTCCACTTCTAGGCACTAGATCTATGTTAAACTCATCTCCCATATTTGATGTAAGGTAGAGAGACCTCTTTAGGGAGCACATCTAGAAACTAACAGACAACAGGTAGTGTCGCTGCACCACTTTCAACCTCTATTTTAATGGAGAACAATAGTATGTATCCTTGAGCTCCCTCAACTAAGAACTTATGACAAGGAAACAAGTACAATATGGTTCATCATAAAAGAATCAGCAACATTGGTTTTGAAGTACATAAATATTTCTATTTGGACAACATAATCAGATGATACTGAGACCGTACTAAGAATGACATTTAGACCCGACATGGGCAAGCATATAAGATAAACAAAATAAGACAAACATTGGTACACTAGGGAACAATTCAAACAAGTGATGGAGGTAACAACTTTATACTCCGCAGAAGTAGAAACACATAATTCAAAAAGGCAACTTGGAATAGATAAAGACCGATTTTTCACACAAGCATGTTGTATGAAGGAATGATTGCTCCTGAATAACAACATAACTGCTTTCTTGCTACCAGCATAAATACTCCTTGGCTTCTCCAACTTCTGCAGAACTTGAACTATCTTGGAAGAATGATAGATCATCCTTCGAAAAAGCGGTAACCTCACGCACTGAGGTTCTTTGGATGCTACCACCCCATATGCCCTCATATGACAGAGAGCCTCTGTCTGCTCTTGCACATCTATGGTCACACGACCCATAGCGGTTACAAGCGCATCATTCGTCCCTCTTCTATTAATCGTCATAAATCTGCTCACTACTAATGAAACATTGAGTTGGCCAGACTCAATATCAAAAAGCATATCATGCAGCATCTATAACTCTAGCAAGCATTCCTATGCGCCCAAGCTTTGATTTTTCAAAAACCCAATAACCACAGTCCAATTTAAGATTAAACTGCTCTGATACCAAAAATGTAACGCCCTTCGTTACATTAGTAACCCGAATAAAATGTTTAAATAAAACCTCGTGAAATAAATTTTTTCATAATATAGTATTTAATTTAATAATAATAATTTTAAATTAGTCTTTAATTCATAAAGTTCTCAAATTTGAAAACATAATTAATCCAAAAACTCTTGAAACAAGACGCCAACAAAAAAGCCAAACGTATAAAAATAAAATACCTAAGGTCTAGCCACATACGGCTCCAGTACATTATAATACAAACCAATGCTATAGATATCACTAGAGAGTAACTCAAGTCTTCAAGCTTCCTCGATCTCAGGAATATCGTCCTCGTGCTCTGAAAATAACACCACTAATGAGATGGGAATACCCGTGAATAAAAACAGTTATAAATTATTTTCACAAATAGTGTTATTCTCAGCCAGCGCAGTAACCGGAAAAACAACCATGGCACCCGCTACTTTCAAAAATAATATAATATTCTATAATGTCAGTAATATAAAATATTCAGACCAACACACCGCATTATAATGGCATTCCATTGCCCACATCTCTTCATAAGAGGTGTTTTGACATTCCATTCTTTGGTGATGTAACTAGCTTTCGATATCCCTTTCATAGGTGGTATAACTCATTTTCTGACATCCCATTTCCTGGCGATGTAACTATTTTCAATACCCTTTTCTTAGGCGGTATAACTCATATTTCCAACATCCCAAATCATTGGCGATGTAACTATTTTCAATACCCCTTTCTTAGGCAGTATAACTCATATTTCCGACATCTCAATTAATTGGCGATGTAACTATTTTCAATACCCCTTTCTTAGGCGGTATAACTCATATTCCGACATCCCAAATAATTGGTGACGTAACTAATTTTCGATACCTCATTCATAGGCGGTATAACTTAATCAACAAATGTAACGCCCTCCGATACATTAGTAACCCAAACAAAACATTTAAATAAAGTCTTGTGGAATAAATTTTTTCATAATATACAACTTAATGTAATAATAATAATAATAATAATAATAACAATAATAATAATAAATTGGTCTTTACGTTGTAAATATCCTCAAAATTGGAATATCATAATTAATCCAAAAACTCTTAAAACAATGCGCCAACTAAAAATCTTAGCGTATAAAAATAAAATAACTAAAGGTCTAGCCACATACGGCACAAGGACATAATAATACTAACCAAAACTATAAGAAGAATACTAAGAATCTCTAGTCTTCAAGCCTCCTCGGTCACAGGAAAAACGTCCTCGTGCTTTGAAAATAACACTACTAATGAGATAGGAATCCCGGTTAATAAAAATAGTTTTAAATTACATACAAAAACAATGTTATTCTCAGTCGGCACAGTAACCAGAAAAACAACCATAATACCTGCTACTTTCAAAATAATATAATTTTCGATATTGCCAAATGTATATAAAATATTCATACCGACACATCACTAATTTCACATAGCAACATTTAAACATTTAATTCATGCATTTATTCTAATAGTCATAATCACACAACAATGGCATCCCATTGCCGACCTCTCTTCATAAGAGGTGTTTCGACATCACATTCTTTGGTGATGTAACTAGCTTTCGATACCCCTTTCATAGGTGGTATAACTCATTTTCCGACATCCCATTTCCTGGCGATGTAACTATTTTCAATACCCCTTTCTTAGGCAGTATAACTCATATATTTCCAACATCCCAATTAATTGGTGATGTAACTATTTTCAACACCTCTTTCTTAGGCAGTATAACTCATATTCCGACATCCCAAATAATTGGCGATGTAACTAATTTTCAATACCCTATTCATAGGCGGTATAACTCAATCAAAAAACATCAGCATATATAGTAGTTAATTAATCATACCAACACCACATGTATTATCATACAATCCAATTATAGCATGTCAACCAACCAAATCATGTACAAACATACATATCATAGAATCATTCTCAATAATAAACATCTATATCATGGTAAGAAAGCTGTAAAGGAAAAACCCCCAATTTAGAAAATCAGGATTTGACCAAAACATGTATTTTCCAATGTAATCCCGCTATAAAATCATTAGATAAATCAATCCCCTTTTCCCCAAATTCATTTGCACCATGGAAGGGTAAGAAAAAGTTGTTTTTACACACCTTTTGAAGACCTCCAAGAAGCTCCAAGCGTTTGGTCACAAGTGCACCAAGAAGCTTCTCAAGAATCTCCCCCTTTCTTTCTCCTCTAGGCTCCTTCTTCTCTAGAACCATCTCCTCCACGCTCTTCAATTCTCAAGAGCAAGCAAAACTGTATTTTAGGTTGCAAATTGGGTTTTTAGCCGCAATAGGGTGTTCTAATAGTGTATATATATAGTGTTGCACTGTTCTTTGTTTAAAATCCTATTTTTTAATGCGTCTGACTGAAAGCACGGGCGTGCTCTCGATTGGTACGGTCGTGCCAATCAACGTCAAAGTTTGCGAGGTTTCGGACACGGGCATGCTAACAGGTTGCATGGTGCGGCTCAGACCGTGCTCCCTTTTGGCACGGGCGTGCCAACATTAGCACAAACGTGCCAAACAACGTCAAATTTGTCCATTTTCCAACACGGCCGTACAAACAGGTAGCACGGCGCGGCTCAGACCGGGCTCTATTCAGCACGGGCATGCTGAATGTGGCAGATTTTAAACTAAACCTTCTCTCTTTTCATCTTTTGGTCAACTTACTACCCTTAAGGTTCAAAGTCAACTATTCTAGCCCTCCCTAACACTTTATTAATTTATATTTGCTAAGGTTTAAGTCTCTTATAATTTTATTTAATTCTTGGGATGTTACAACAAACATCATCATATATATAGTAGTTAACTAATCATGCCAACACCACATATATCATCATACAATCCAATTATTGCATGTTAATCAACCAAATCATGTACAAACATACATATCATAGAACCATTCTCAATAATAAACACTTATATCATGGTAAGAAAGCTTTAAAGGAAAAACCCCGAATTTAAAAAAATCAGGATTTGACCAAAACATGTATTTTCCGTTGTAATCTCACTATAAAATCATTTTATAAATCAATCCCCTCTTCCCAAATTCATTTGCACCATGGAAAGGCAAGAAAAGGTTGTTTTTACTCACCTCTTGAAGACCTCCAAGAAGCTCCAAGCGTTTGATCACGAACGCGCCAAGAAGCTCCTTAAGAATCTCCCCCCTTCTTCCTCCTATAGGCTCCTTCTTCTCTAGAACCGTCTCCTCCACGCTCTTCAATCCTCAAGAGCAAGCAAAACTTTGTTTTAGGTTGCAAATTGAGTTTCTAGCCGCAATAGGGTGTTCTAATAGTGTATATATATATAGTGTTGCACTGTTCTCTGTTTAAAATCCAATTTTTTTAACGAGTCTGACTGAGAGCATGGGCGTGCTCTCGATTGGCACGGCCATGCCAATCAGCGTCAAAGTTTGCGAGGTTTCGGACACGGGCGTGCTAACAGGTAGCACGGTGGGGCTTAGACCGTGCTCTATTCAGCACGGGCGTGCCAAATGTGAGCACGGGCGTGCCAACTCTACTGTGATAGATTTTAATGTAAAACTTTTCTCTTTTCTTCTTTTGGTCAACTTACTACCCTTAAGGTTCAAAGTCAACTATTCTAAGCCTCCCTAACACTTTATTAATTTATATTTGCTGAGGTTTAAGTCTCTTATACTTTTATTTAATTCTTGAGATGTTACAACAAACATTATCATATATATAGTAGCTAATTAATCATGCCAACACCACATATATCATCATACAATCCAATTATTGCATGTTAATCAACCAAATCCTTTACAAACATACATATCATAGAACCATTCTCAATAATAAACACTTATATCATGGTAAGAAAGCTTTAAAGAAAAAACCCCGAATTTAGAAAACCAGGATTTGACCAAAACATGTATTTTCCATTGTAATCTCACTATAAAATCATTTGATAAATCAATCCCCTCTTCCCAAATTCGTTTGCACCATGGAAGGGTAAGAAAATGTTGCTTTTACTCACCTCTTGAAGACCTCCAAGAAGCTCCAAGCGTTTGGCCACGAACGCGCCAAGAAGCTCCTCAAGAATCTCCCCTTTTCTTCCTTCTGTAGGCTCCTTCTTCTCTAGAACCATCTCCTTCAAGCTCTTCAATCCTTAAGAGCAAGAAAAACTGTGTTTTAGGTTGCAAATAGGGTTTCTAGCTGCACTAGGGTGTTATAATAGTGTATATATAAAGTGTTGCACCGTTCTCTATTTAAAATCCTATTTTTTATTTAACGCATCTGACAGAACTCACGGGCGTGATCACGATTGGCACGGCCGTTCCAATCAGCGTCAAAGTTTGCGTGGTTTCCGACATGAGCATGCTAACAGGTAGCACGACGCGGCTCAGACCGTGCTCTATTTAGCACGGGAGTGCCGAATGTGAGCACAGGCATGCCAACGCTACAGTGACAAATTTCAATGTAAAACTTCTCTCTTTTCTTCTTTTAGTCAACTTACTGCCCTTAAAGTTCAAAGTCAACTACTCTAGGCCTCCCTAACACTTTATTAATTTTATTATCTAAGATTAAAGTCTCTTATATCTTTATTTAATTCTTGGGATGTTACATTTTCTCCCCTCCTTTAAGAATTTCGTCCCCGAAATTAACTTCACCCTTACGTAAGAAGAAAATAAAGGTAATGTACCTTCAACAACGAGGTTTAGGTATTGGCGCACCAAATCTTCTTCCAGTTCATAAGTAGCCTCATCAGGAGTTAAATCCCTCCCAAACCACCGTCACCAAAGGGATTGTCTTGTTTCGCAGAGTCTTAGTACTCTTGTCGATGATCTGACTTGGCTAAGGCTTTTAGACTAAGTTATTATTCAATTGTATTGACTCAAGACCTATTACATGAGCCATATCTGACACAATTTTCGGAGTTAAGAAAATGGAAATACATCACGAAGGTTTGACGACCATGTTGGAAAAGCCATTTGGTAAGCAACAGGCCCGACTCTCTTGAGGATTTGAAAAGGACCCATAAAAACAAGGAATTAGTTTTCTGACTGACATTGACCCCCACTTTCCAATCTTAGGAATGACTCTCAAGAATACATGTCCCCCTTCCCAAAACTCTAAAGACTTTCTTTTCTAGTCGGCACAACACTTTTTACCTATTCTGCACAGTGTCCAGTTTTCCCTTTTGAATCCTAATTGTGGTCTCTTGGATTAAATTTGTTCCTAAAAAGATCTCATCACCTACTACATACTAACATAAAGGGGACCTACATTTCCTAATCACATCATCAATATATAAATATAGTCATTAACTATTGCACCACATAATAAGTGTACAATTCATGCCACCTTAACTATAAACATAATTTTAAAGGAAGTTAATGATATCATTTACATTATAAAATCATGCACTTAAGCATCTGTTTCTGACTGTCCTCCTAAAATTATAATAGATTCACTTGTATTTGATCATTATAAGCATTCTCAAAAATAGATTTATTACAAATAATCCACAAAAGAAATTGAAGTAAAGTTTTATACCATCCCTACGTAGATCTTATAGTCCCTGATATATATATATATATATATATATATATATTTCAAACCAAATTTATTATAATATTTACATCACAGTGAAATTTTTAAAAATAAATAAACAAATAAGTTAAACAAAGATAGAAATGAGAACAACAGAGACATCCACATGCTAAGACTTATCTAGTCCAAGTTGATAATTTCATAAAATGAAATAGTTTCACTTTCTATTAAGAGAAGATCTTAGAAAAAACAAAATTTGGTAAGAAGTAGGAGAATGAGAATTAGTAAACTTGCAACAAAATGTGCCGTCATTGTGCAGATACGACTTTCAAAACAAACTTCCCAATAAATACCATAATAGAACTAAGAAATCAATTTCACCTTCTTTAATACAACATCCATTTTTTTTTTCCGTCTGCTATTACATCTTCTTTAAATCCTGGTACATCTTTGTTATTCTTGTATGTACGGCTAACTTTCCTTTATGTGTCTCTTTTAGCATTTTTTTTTTCTAAGGCTCCCCTCCTTAGGAAAAACGATGTTATTCTTAAACAACATTAAATATTCATTAGACAACATATAATTCTCTTGATCCAAAGGAGATTGCAATTCCTGGTCTAGAAATTGTACTCACTTAATCTGTTTTCTAAGGTCACTACAAATTTTCAACCTATTCAATTTCAAGCTTAAAGCACTTAAAGTTACATTGAAATTCATGTCCTTAAACTTCCTCTAATAGATTCATCTCTAGCACCTTCAACTAGACATATGCAAATATTTTCTACTTAGAGTATTAATCACGACATTGCATTTTCTTGAACTGTACTTCAACTCAAAATCATAGCCTCTATGAAATTTTATCCAACTTCTTTGCCTTATGTTTATTTTTATCTATTTTTTCCTAACAATTAGTTAAGGCTCTTATGATCATTAAAACTTCAACTATATTCCATATAAGATTCTTTCCTTTCCTAGACAACTTGATCAGAAATAAGGCTAGCCCAGAGAACCCATGTATAACTTCATATAATACGCTTCCAATTCCAGGAACTTTTTACACCTGTCACTTCTTAGGTTGCTCTCATCCTATCACTGCATCTACTTTGCTTGAATCAAACGTCACTCTACTCAAATGATCTAAGGTCATTTATTCTAGGAAAAAATACTTATTTTTAACGGTTATGTTGTTCAATATCCTATTGTCCACTTATAGCCTCATACTCCCATCCTTCTTTTCTTCTTTATACTAAAACCACTCAAAACTTATCACAAAATCAAGCATATTTCTTAACAGTAATAAAAGAGAGATTTGGTGTACACTATAATCAAATAAAAATAAATTAGATTCCAAATAATAACAACAACAACTCTAAATATATGGTGAAACAATGCATCAAGGTAAGAAAGTTTTAATTCCCAATCAATTTGGTTTGACTTAAAAAAAACATTGATGCACAAAGATATTTTCCATTTATGAATTGAAAACTCATTGAAGCAACAGGAAGTGAATTCAAATCAAGTGAGACTTTCTTTGGCAATTTGTTATCAAAGAAGAATATGCACACAAAACGATAAATGCAATAATAAAATTATTTCCTTATAAATACAAGGAATATACATCTACCATACCAATTCATCAACGACATAAAAAATATATTTTAAGAATCTAATGTTAAGAGTTAACAACCTTAAATTTCAAATTTCCCATAATAGTCAAATCCACGTTTGAAAAGTCATTTTCTAATAACTCCTCTAATTGTTTCTTTGGCTCACTTAACCCTAGGGGTGTCGTTCTATATGGCGCTACTGACACTGGTCCACTTCTAGACACTAGATCTATGTTAAACTCATCTCCTATATTTGATGTAAGGTAGAGAGACCTTTGTAGGGAACACATCTAGAAACTAACAGACAGCAGGTTGTGCCGCTACACCACTTTTTATGCTCCGCTAGCTCAGCTCCCCCGCCCCCCAGCCTTATTGATACTGCATCATATGAGCCATACTCAACAATGGGAATGTAAGTATTCTTGCTTCATTTGGTTAAGGCCATTCGGCCATTCCATCTTGGGAGAAGCCAAGATTGGCTTTCCATCATTTCAAGTCAAGTTTATGACACTAACCATTAATGGAAAAAGCATCTTAACCATTTTTGGTTAATCTTGTCCTTAAGCCTTCCTTAAGCAACAACACACTCATCAACTTGAATCTTGGCCCTCATTCTCTATGACCAAAATTGAATGAGGATTTGGAGTCCACAAGGAGGGGAGAGCTCGGCCCCTTTAGTGTTCAAGACACCAAAACACTATTCCATTCATTCTAACCTCTCACTTGAAAACACTAAAACTCTTAAGTTCTCTCTTCTCTCTCCTTTCTTCCTAACTTCGGCTAGCACTAGTAAGTGTTCATAATCATCTTATTTCATCATTCTAACTTCATATTCTTGTTTATCTCATTCATCTACACAACTTTCCTCTTTGCAATTTCTTCATTTGAAGTTATTTGCTTCAAGATATTCAAGAATCATTCAAGAAGGTTCAAGCTTCTTGAACTTGATTTTGAACCATTGTTCAAGAGTAAGTTTCTAACTTAGTTTCTTCTCTTTATTACTCTTGAGAACATCTTTATGTTATCGTAACACCCCGATTTCTTAATCTTTTAATTAATCAGTATTTAAGTAATTGTATTTTATTGGAGGGTCTAAAAAATTTAATAAATTATTCCGAGGCCATAGACACGCTCTACGCCATCGTAAGAGGCTATGGTTAAGTTTTGAGCCAAAAACTCAAACGGAGCCCGATCTATCTTTTTTCGGATGATAGTGTTTTTCTACTATCAAGACCTCTTTTTGACTAACGGTCAGAACCTTTAGTCTTAGAATTCAATCCTCTACCTTCTTGCTAAAATGTGTCCTGATGTCCAAAAATATAAATAATATTTTATACTCTGGCCGAAAATCGATCGGGTAGACGATTGGAGCTGTCTTAGGATTTTTCAAGAACCTTGAGCCGATGATTTTCATACCAGGGCTATGTTAAATAATTTGGGGACTCCTACCAGTGTTGTGAGGATTTTCAAAATGTCGGGAGGTGAATTGACCAAATTGCCCTAGGTTAATTTTTACTAATTACCTTTTATTACCTTTACCTATTTTCTTAAGACTTAAGTCACCCAATTAAATACCCTATTCTTCACTCATCCTCTCCCCCTAATTCTCGAGCAGCAACAGCCCCCCTCCAAACCTTTTCTCCTTCTTTCTCTTCTTTCTTTCTTTTCTTCTCACCATTTCTCCATTTTTGGAGCTTGGAAAGCTTGATTTTTGTGAAGCTTCTTCACTCATTTTTTGAAGGAGATCACCATAGGAGGTAGCTAGCTCTCTCTATCTCCCACAATCTCTCTTTATTCTCCTCAAATTTCCGTGATTAGAAATGTTAGGGTTTTTACCCCCAAATCTTCAAAATTCAACGAAAAATTGTAGAAAAATCATTTTAATACCAAACCAATTTCTATGGCCTAGGTTCATGACATACTTGCATGATCCAAGAGATTAGAGCCAAGAGATCTCTCTAGCTATATTTTCAAAGGAGAGGCCGAACCCCCTATTTGTGTAGGGTAGGGTTTTGGTTGGTTTTCAATGTTTTGAGTTGATATCTAGGGTTATCACACTTAGTTAGGGTGTTATCCAACAAATGAGAATTTTTGGAACTCCCTAGCTATTTTTTCATATTTTTCATTCAATAGGGCCGAATCCTAGGGGTAGTGCAGTAGGAGAAATCTTTATTTTTTTTGAGTAAATGCCTTTATTGATTTGTGTGTATGTAAAATCGGACAAGACTCGAACATCCAACAGCGCACCCGACTGACAGCTGCGCAGACATAGCTGGAGCTGCACGAGGAAATCACTAAGGTGGGGGAGAAAGAACTAATATCGTCGGGAAGGCAAGCTTAGTATAGACTATATATATCTGTGTTGGGGAACCCTTATACCCTACTAGGGGTTGAGCCCTGGATAAAGTACCTGGACTCTGGGTGTAGGTAATTTTGGGCTATCACCACTAAGATGATATTATGGATGATGAAATTGATTGAGGTTGATGTGTTGATTTGTTTAATTGATTATCTGTTTACCTGTTGTGTTAAACTGTTGGAGTGATGTATTGTTATCTGGCCTTATAGTGATGTTTATACTAGATAAATTACTATTGTAATGTTATTGCGATTTGACTGGTGGTTGAGTGTTTATGAGAGTATGGTGAGTGATGATGTTGTTCGGGTTGATATCGTTGTGATCCCGATCATGGAGCTGTGGCTCGTAGACGCAAGGCATCGTGATGCTGATGCTGATGTTGATGTTGATGATGATGTGATGTTGATGTGATGTGATGTGTCGTGGTCGTGGACGAGCGCTTAGGCGTGAGGTTCCGATATCAACCTGCGATGGATGATTGTTGCATTTTCATATCATTTCATACCACAGCATTTGGTCCCAAAGGGGGATGTCCAATTGGGGTTGTTACTTAAAATCTCGAGTTAGGATATGATGTGATATGATGTAATCCCGACGGGGATGTCCAATTGAGGACGTGATGTATCGGCCGATATGCATATAGGGAAGTTAGCATATACATAGGGATTAGTATCCCTTTTATAGGATTATCCGAGAGAATGATGTTTGAGATGATTGTGATGGGTGACTTAAGAGATGGATGAGGTTGTGTTGTATATTTTATCTGTGTTGTGTGATGTATGTATATATATATGCTGTACTGATGCCCCTCTCCCATATTGATGAATTATGTTTCTTATCTCCCGCATTTTTCTGTATATGTTATTTCTATTTTATGGGAAGATCCCGAAGAGGAACCAGCTGCTGAGGAACTGGACGGCATTCTGTACGAGCCTGACGTCGGAGAACGGGCCACGGACCCTAGCCTCGAGAGGTTGGGCAGTGATCGTGATTAGCCAGAGAGCTATCTCTCGGCCTATCTTTTATACTTTTATTTTGGTTTGTACTAATATACTCTGTATGTACTACTTTATACTGTAGCCCTACTAATGGGGCAATGATGTATGTGATATGTTTATTTATATTTTAAAGCTGTGTACTCTGAAGCGTTGCGTGCCGTGTATTTGTTTGCTTCCGCGCTCAATTTTCCACTTCGCTCCGTATTAATAAGGCGCGCTAACGTTTATAATGCTATTACGGTTAATTAATATCTTAGGTTCTACTAATAGGATGGCGTGTCGTCTCATTTATTGGTATGAGAGCCAGGTTTCGATCCTGGGACCTATGGGTTATAGGCCCACCACGCTTCCGCTGCGCAAGTTAATTAGTGCGATAACTGTTTTGTTCATAAGGCATGAGATATATATATATATATCGGTTGATGAATATAGTATGTTCTTGTGTTTGGCTCGCGTGGCTAGAGTCGGTTTCGCTTTACGAGGCCGAAAGACTACACCTTACTGATCAGGCTAGCCTTTCTGGCTCGCGTGAAGACCATATGTTGGCGACGCGAGGCCGCGAGGCTGTTCTTCACTGATCAGTCTGGCCTTCTGGATCGCGTTGGGAGTAGAGGTTCACGTCGCGAGGCCGAGGGGCTGTTCCTTACTGATCAGGCTAGATTTCTGGCGCGCGTGGCAAGTAGAGGTTCGCGTCGTGAGGCCGAGGGGCTGTTCTTTACTGATCAGGCTAGATTTTTGGCGCACGTAGTGAGTAGGGGTTCGCGCCGCGAAGCCGAGGGGCTATTCTTTACTGATCAGTCTTGCCTTCTGGATCGCGAGGCGATCATCGTTGTCGCGTTGCGAAGCCGAAAGACTTTCTGGATCGCGTGGCGAGTATAGTTTCGAGAGGCGAGCGCCTTCTGTGTGCCTTTTCCCTTGTGTTCGTCATTTTCTTTCCTAACTAACAAACTAGATATGACTTATGAATTGAAACTAATGCTTCCTTTACCAGGAAAGAATGGCCAGACGACGTGGCAGAGGAAGGCGAGCACTAGTTGGAACTGGTAGCCCCGACAGTAGTGGGGATACCTCGGGAATTGGCAACGGCGGAGATCAAAACAAAGCGATGAGGGCCATGAGGGATTTGGCCGTTGCAATGCTGCAACAAACACAGCAGAATGCTCAGTTTATGCAGCGACAGGAAGAAAGGGATGCTAGACAACAACAACCGGCAGGAGGAGGTGAAGTGGTAAATAATGGACTGAATGCTTTCATGAAGGGGAATCCTCCCCAATTCCGTGGGGAGTACAATCCGGAAGCTGCTGAGTTATGGCTGCAAGAGATCGAGAAAGTCTTCGTTGCTATCCAATGCAGAGAGGATAGGAAAGTTACCTACGCTGCTTTAATGCTAGTCGGAGCAGCTGAAGCATGGTGGAAAAACAAACAGAGACTGCTAGAGGCTGGAGGAAGACTGCTGACCTGGGAGGTATTCCGTGAGAGCTTCTTGGAGAAATATTTCCCAAGGAGTGTTCGTCAAGAGAAAGAAAAAGAATTCCTGAACCTGAAGCAGGACCAGAAGTCAGTGGGAGAATACGCCATGAGGTTCGAGGCACTGCTGAAATTCTCCCTATTTTACCAAGTGTACCCGGATGAAGACTGGGTGTGCCAAAGGTTCGAGGATGGACTAAGGCCCGAGCTAAAGAGGGCTATGCTGCCATTGAGCATCCGATCATTTCCCGAGCTAGTGGAAAAATGTACCATACTGGAAGGACACGATCAAGAGAGAATTACACAAACTCCAGCAACAAGCGGTGGATCAGCCAGGAGCTTTGGTCAGAGAGGCCGAGGAGGAAAGTTCGAACCGAGAGTGAAGCCTTTCAGTCGCCCGAATCAGCAACCAGCAAGCTATGGAAAAGGAAATGCCAGTCAAGGGCAACTAGGATTCTCCAAGTGCTTTTGATGCAGTGGGCGACATCAAGTGAAAGATTGTACCCAGGCACCGAATGCCACTTGTTTCAGTTGTGGCACGTGGGGCCACTATGCCAACGAGTGCCGAACAGGGGATGCTAGTAAGAGTCAAATTCAACAGCAAGCCAGAAGGGCTAAGAATGCTGGGACTGGACATCAAGTGGTAAGCCAGCAGAACAGGCCACAGACGATGGGAAGGGTGTTCACCGTGAGAGGATCTGAAGCCTCTCAATGTCCCGATCTGATACAAGATAAGTGCCTAGTTGCAGGGGGACTCTTATCTGTTTTAATTGATTCGGGGGCCACACATTCCTTTATTTCTTTGGCGTGTATGGATCATTTGAATTTACCTGTTTCAGCCCTACCATATGATTTGACTGTTTCGACACCTACGGGTGATTCCATGACAACTCTATTTGTCTGTTTAAAATGCCCGGTTATGTTAGAAAACCAAACTTTTCTTGTGGAGCTAGTCTGTCTGCTTATGCAGCAGATTGATATTATCTTAGGCATGGACTGGCTTTTGGCCAACCATGTAGTACTAGATTGTTCAAATAAAACCCTCTGTTTTTCCAAGCAATCTGGATCATTACCTGCCAGTGATGGTGTATCGGGAGGTGTACAATCAGGAGAGTGCATGGTGCTATTTTCTTTGGAAGCTGAGGAGACTCCAAGTCTGGATGCTTTGCCGGTGGTGCGTGAGTTTCCAGATATTTTCCCGGATGATGTGCCAGGATTACCACCCAAGAGGGAGATAGAGTTCGCGATCGATCTTGCACCTGGAGCCGGACTAATTTCGATAGCACCCTATCGAATGTCATTAACAGAGTTGATAGAGCTGAAGAAGCTGCTAGACGACATACTGCAGAAGCAGTTTATCAGACCGAGTGTTTCACCATGGGGGCACCTGTGCTGTTCGTCAAGAAGAAGGACGGCAGTTCAAGGTTGTGTGTGGACTACAGACAACTCAACAAGGTGACGATCAAGAATAAATATCCGTTGCCAGGGATTGACGATCTTATGGACCAATTAAGGGGAGCAACGATATTTTCTAAGATTGATCTTGGATCCGGTTATCATCAAATAAGGGTGAAAGAAGATGATATACCGAAGACGGCTTTCAGGAGTATGTACGGACACTATGAGTATCTAGTTATGCCTTTTGGTGTGACTAATGCTCTTGCAGTGTTCATGGATTACATGAACAGAATCTTCAGACCGTACCTCGATAAGTTTGTCATTGTTTTTATCGATGACATCCTTATGTACTCCTTAGACAAGGAAGAACATCAAGAGCATTTGAGGATTGTACTTCAAGTTCTTAAGGACAGACAACTCTATGTCAAGTTGTCGAAGTGCGAGTTCTGGCTGAAGGAGGTACAATTCCTTAGACATGTGATCGATGAGGATGGTATAGTAGTAGATCCTGCAAAAGTAGAAGCTGTGGTTAAATGGGAAAGTCCTAAGACGGTAATCGAGATCAGAAGCTTTCTCGGACTAGCAGGATACTACAGGAGGTTCATCGAGGGATTCTTGAAGATTCTATTACCTCTGACGCAATTAACGAGGAAAGGAAAAAGCGTAGGAATGGACAGAAGAGTGTGAGGCTAGTTTCCAAGAGCTGAAAAGGAGGCTAACTACATCTCCGGTATTAGTCTTGCCAAATCCATCAATGTCATTCGATGTGTACTGTGACGCATCGTATCAAGGTTTGGGTTGTGTGCTTATGCAAGCAAGGAAAGTGGTAGCCTATGCTTCCAGGCAGCTAAAAGTGCACGAACGGAATTACCCAACCTATGACCTAGAGCTGGCCATAATAGTGTTTTCATTGAAGATATGGAGACATTATCTCTATGGCGCTAAATTCAGCGTGTTTAGCGACCATAAAAGTTTAAAGTATCTGTTCAACCAAAAGGAGTTGAACATGCGGCAGAGGAGATGGATGGAATTCATAAAGGATTATGAATTTGATCTACAGTACTACCCAAGAAAGGCCAACGTGGTGGCAGATGCATTAAGTCGGAAATCTTTGCATATGTCCGCTATGATGGTGAAAGAACTGGAATTGCTGGAACAGTTCAGGAATCTGAACCTGGACGTGGAGTTATCCAGAGATAAGATAATTTTAAGAATGGTCACTATCACTAGTGACTTTCTGAACTTGATCTGGGAGAAGCAAGGAGAAGACCAGTACCTACAAGAAAAGAACCAGATGGTAGAAGAAGGAAAGACTTCAGAGTTCAAGAAAGGTACTGATGGAATCCTGAAGTTTGGAGATAGGATATGTGTGCCTAAGGATAGTAAAGTTAGGAACATGATCTTGGAAGAAGCACACAAGAGCAAACTGAGTTTTCATCCCGGATCTACGAAAATGTACCAGGACCTAAAGGGAATGTTTTGGTGGCATGGGATAAAGAAGGAAGTAGCAGAATATGTCCAATCTTGTCTGGTGTGTCAAAAGGCGAAGGTTGAACACTAGAAACCAGCAGGGTTATTGCAATTACTGGACGTCCCAGAATGGAAGTGGGATAGCATTGCAATGGATTTCGTTTCCGGACTACCAAGGACGCAAAGGAAGTGCGATGCAATTTGGGTAATCGTTGACAGGCTCACGAAGTGTGGTCATTTCCTGCCGATCAACCAAAGGTATTCCTTGGAGAGATTAACCCAGATTTACATCAGAGAAGTGGTAAGATTACATGGAGTACCTTCGAGTATAATTTCGGACAGAGATTCGAGATTTACTTCCAGGTTTTGGCAGAGTTTAAATGGTGCATTGGGAACTAAGCTCGGAATGAGTTTAGCTTATCATCCGCAGATGGATGGTCAGTCTAAAAGGACGATTCAATCTTTGGAGGATCTTTTAAGGGCTTGTGTTTTGGAAAACACAGGAAGTTGGGACGACTTCCTTCCACTGATTGAGTTCACATACAACAACAGTTTCCACTCGAGTATCGGCATGGCGCCATACGAGGCACTGTATGAATGAAAATGCTGAACACCGCTCTGTTGGTATGAGACCAGGGAGAATCAGTTGATAGGCCCAGAGATGGTGCAGCGAACGACAGAGCAAGTTAAGAAAATTCGGGAAAAGATGAAAGTCTCACGGGATCGACAAAAGAGCTAGGTGACAAGAGGAGGAGACCTTTGGAGTTCCAAGAAGGCGATCATGTCTTTATGAGAGTCACTCCACGAACTAGAATCGGCAGGGCAATCAAATCCAGAAAGCTTACACCTAGATTTATTGGACCATTTCAAATCCTTCGCTGAATTGGTCCAGTTGCCTACCAAATTTCTTTACCTCCTAACCTATCCAATATTCATAATGTATTCCATGTATCCCAACTCATAAAATACCATCCTGATCCATCACACGTGATAGAGCCCGGATTAATCCAGGTAAGGGAGAACTTAGAATACGAAGCGTTGCTTGTACGGATTGAAGACATGAAGGTGAAAGAACTCCGTGGGAAGCGAATTCCCTTAGTCAAAGTCAAATGGGATGCTACAATAGGAGATGCCACCTGGGAACACGAAGAGGATATGCAGCAGCGATATCCACATCTATTCTAAGGTACGTCGAATTTCGAGGATGAAATTCTTTTTAACGGGGTAGTAATGTAACACCCCGATTTTCTTAATCTTTTAATTAATCAGTATTAAAGTAATTGTATTTTATTGGAGGGTCTAGAAAATTTAATAAATTATTCCGAGGCCATAGTCACGCTCTACGCCATCGTAAGAGGCTATGATTAAGTTTTGGGCCAAAAACTCAAACGGAGCCCGATCTATGTTTTTTCGAATGATAGTGTTTTTCTACTATCAAGACCTCTTTTTGACTAATGGCCAGAACCTTTAATCTTAGAATTCAATCCTCTACCTTTTTGATAAAATGTGTCCTGACGTCCAAAAATAGAAATAATATTTTATATTCGGGCCGAAAATCGATCGGGTAGACGATTCGAACTGTCTTAGGGTTTTTCGAGAACCTTGAGCCGATGATTTTCATACCAAGGCTATGTTAAATAATTTGGGGACTCCTACCAGTGTCGTGAGAATTTTCAAAATGTCGGGAGGTGAATTGACCAAATTGCCCTTGGTTAATTTTTACTAATTACCTTTTATTACTTTTACCTATTTTCTTAAGACTTAAGTCACCCAATTAAATACCATATTCTTCACTCATCCTCTCCCCCTAATTCTCGAGCAGCAACAGCCCCCCTCCAAACCTCTTCTCCTTCTTTCTCTTCTTTCTTTCTTTTCTTCTCACCATTTCTCCATTTTTGGAGCTTGGAAAGCTTGATTTTTGTGAAGCCTCTTCACTCATTTTTGAAGGAGATCACCATAGGAGGTAGCTAGTTCTCTCTATCTCTCTCAATCTCTCTTTATTCTCCTCAAATTTCCACGATTAGAAATGTTAGGGTTTTTACCCCCAAATTATCAAAATTCAATGAAAAATTGTAGAAAAATCATTTTAATACCAAACCAATTTCTATGGCCTAGGTTCATGACATACTTGCATGATCCAAGAGATTAGAGCCAAGAGATCTCTCTAGCTATATTTTCAAAGGAGAGGCCGAAACCCCCTATGTGTGTAGGGTAGGGTTTTAGTTGGTTTTCGATGTTTTGAGTTGATATCTAGGGTTATCACACTTAGTTAGGGTGTTATCCAAGAAATGAGAATTTTTGAAGCTCCCTAGCTATTTTTTCATATTTTTCATTCAATAGGGCCGAACCCTAGGGGTAGTGCAGTAGGAGAAATCTTTAAAATTTTTTTTTTGAGTAAATGCCTTTATTGATTTGTGTGTATGTAGAATCGAACAGGACTCGAACATCCGACAGCACACCCGACTGATAACTGCGGATTCATAGCCGGAGCTGCACGAGGAAATCACTAAGGTGGGGAGAAAGAACTAATATCGCCGGGAAGGTAAGCTTAGTATAGACTATATATATTTGTGTAGCGGAACCCTTAAACTTTACTAGAGGTTGAGCCCTGGATAAAGTATCTGGACCCTGGGTGTAGGTAATTTTGGGCTATCACCACTAAGATGATATTATGGATGATGAAATTGATTGAGGTTGATGTGTTGATTTGTTTAATTGATTATCTGTTTACCTGTTGTGTTAAACTGCTGGAGTGATTTATTGTTATCTGGCCTTATAGTGATGTTTATACTGGATAAATTACTGCTGTAATGTTATTGTGATTTGACTGGTGGTTGAGTGTTGATGAGAGTATGGTGAGTGATGATGTTGTTCGGGTTGATATCGTTGTGGTCCCGACCGTGCAGCTATGGCTCATAGACGCAAGGCATCGTGATGCTGATGGTGATGCTGATGTGATGTTGATGATGATGTGATGTTGATGTTGATGTGATGCGATGTGTTATGGTCGTGGACGAGTATTTAGGCCACTACAACAGAAAAGGGATTAGACAACGTTTATTTTTTGCCTACAACAGCGCTTACAAGCGTTGTTCATGTAACTGTTGTGGTAGGTTGGAAGGAAAAGGCAGCGATTCTGAAGCGCTGTCTAAAAGATAATTAGACAATGCTTCCTCAAGTAAGCGCTGTCTTTGTTGTGACTAAGACAGCGCTTCCTTGATATACCATACACAAACACAGCGCTTCCTTGAGGAAGCGCTGTCTAATTGTCTTTTAGACAGCGCTTCCTAAGGAAGCGCTGTTTATACCCTTATTTTTTTTAAAAATTTTACATTCTTTTTTCAATCGTCCCCCTGCACTCAGCAAAACCAATACATACCAGCTGCAATTTCTCATCAAAACCAGTACATATATACCAAAATAACCATTCAAGTATAATTTCTATACCTTACTAACACAGTATACAAAAGTAAGGTTAACTTAGTTGCATATACAAAAAGAAGTCTGCTCTTAAAATTTCTACTACACTAACAGTACTAACAGAGGTTCACTAGCAACACTTATACACTATGTACACTATAACAACACTTTACACTACATACTATAGCTTCACTACTTAATACTAGCTAGCAGTAGGTGCACTTCATATATATCCAAGCTTGTTGCTGTCCCTGCACACAAGATCCACACAACTTAAATTTACAACACATCAACAAATTAGATATACACACACACAATCACTTGCACAATGCACACAAACCTAATAGGAGAGGCACTACTCTAACTTATAACATCATAGTATATGTGTACTCTACCTTTATTTTTGGATAAAATTCGTAACAACATAGCGACACCACTCTTCCCTGAGTTCAATAAGTTGGTCATCATAATATTTGTCACATTTACACTCAGGAAAGTACTACGAAATGAAAATTAAATCAATTAGAATTAAAGTACATTCAATTAATGATAAAATGTGTGTAATTTAATTATTAAACTAGAGCTAAAATTACATACCGTCGTTGGGATTTGTGTTAGGTTTTGAACGACGATATCCTTGATAAACTTCAGGACATAGTAGCCACAATCGTCGCTATTCGGTTGGCGGGGGCACTATAAAACCGAAAATAATAAATTAAAAGTTTCAAGTTAACTTTTAACCTAAATAATTGCATAAGAGTTTTTGTAAATACCTCTATAGATATCCATTTAGTCTTGGACGACTTAGAATATCTCGACTTGGCTCCTCCACTGTAGGCACGATGAATTAGCAAAGCCCTGATTTCAAAATCAAACAACTTCATTAAGTTACATAATCATGATCACTATTTATATATATGAAGATAAAAATAAATGCATATATACTTACTGATTGTAGATATCCTTCATTTTTTGGCGAATGTTATAGTCAGTATGCAAGGGGTCTAAATAGTACACTATGTCTTCTTTGGGATTGATCGCTAACAATACCCAATGTTGCCTACAAAAAGGTTTATTATAGTTAGCAATCATCACATTTCACAAAAGAAAACAATATCGCTAACTATGTGATATACTATATGATTTAATGACTCACCCTACATTGCACGGTGACAAAAACAAGGTCTCATAATCTGGATTTTCTAATGACAAGCGATCATTTATATATTGTTTATGGCCAGATCCTACTTACATAGCTGTTCGTCAAGGGCATAGAAATTTGAACCTCTGAGTTCTTTGTTCAGGTACCAGGAACATATGGTACAAGTATCTAAAATTAAAACATGTATATAAATTAATAGATTAATAATAAATCAAAATTTTAGACGAGAAATAACCTTTAAAGTTTGATTTAATACCTGAGATATACACTAATAACAGCGAACCCCAGCCATTCATGATTAAGGATTTCTTTGATTTCCGTATCACCACCGAGCATTAATGTGTGCTCATAACCCAGAATGTCTTCCTCCATATGAATATTGACTTGATCATTCCCCAATATTGTTAGCACATGGACTCTAAGGTAGACTACGAAATCTGTACCATGTGCTACAAGAGCCCGAGAGGGTTGAGATTTGTTCCCATTTTTTACTGGGGATGTAATTGACCCCTTTGTGTGCTCCTTGCCAGCTACAGTAGGGGAAGGCCGAGGTTTGATGAAATGTATAAATTGGCTGACCCTTTACATTCCAAGTAACCTAAAAATATTTGATGAAATGTATAAATTAAAGATAACAAACTATGGAATCAAACCATTAACTGCTGTTGAGTTAGTAATATATTACCTCAAGTCTCACTCATCTACTCCTATGACGGACGATATTCTTCTTAAAAGTCGGTCCATGACGCCTCATATTTTTCTTGGGCTCGGCCCCACTATCATGACTGGGAGATACCATTTACCTGTAACAAAATTAGACACATAATTAAAAACATCAATTCACAATCATACAAGTTTATTTACAGAAATCGATGAATGAAAATTTAATTGATCAAGAAATTAAAAAAAAAACATAATGACTACATACGTGTTTAAGTCTATCTTTTTCTTTTCCTTGTTGGATTGAGATTTGTGTCTCTCTTTTTTGTACGAAATAATGGATTGACCCAAAGCCCCTCATCATGATCATTTCTAATATACATATCATCCTCTCTAGTTGGATTAGCCTCGAGTGATTGTGATGTCCCGGAGAAAGGATCATCCTCAATATCAGCATCTTCATGTGTTTGATCATTAATCTCATTAAGAATCATTTTGTTAGACAATAGAACAATGGACCAATTTGTATTAGCTGGATCGGTGACATAAAACACATGATGAGCTTGCGATGCTAAAAGAAAAGGTTCATCTTTATACCCCACTTTATTGAAATCCACCCGCATGAACCCCAATTCATCCATTTGTACACCGTTATTATTGTCAACCCACTTACAATGGAACACTGGCACCCGAAACATAGTGTAATCCAACTCCCATATGCGTTCAATGACCCCGAAGTATGACATGTTTGCGTATATAGGGTTTCTGTCTTTGGCACTTGAGAAATGCATAGATTGAGCTACAAGAGTCACCCCACTATTTTGCATTGTACTCCGATCATCTTGTTCTTTTGTATAGAATGTGTATCCATTCATCAGATAACCGGTGTAAGAGAAAAAATGCACAGTTGGACCCTTCGCTAACCATCTTAATCTCTCCGAAACTGAAGTAGGATTTATAGTCAACTTTGTAGAAATATTATCTTTAAGCCGCGTTATAAAACAACGATTGTCTTCTTGTTAACCAAGTTTGAGTCTTATTTGGATAAGAACTCTTAAGTAGGTCCTTGTGTTTTACAATAAATGGCTTAACCTCATCAGCATTATGAAGAACATATAAATGTGCTTGCTCCCATTCTGTCCTTGGTATAGTCAATGTTTCAGTTCCAGTAATCCCTTGCCCTATGGTTCTTTCTATGTGACGAGACATTGGCAGCCCTACGGAATATTCAATATTGGATAGGTATTCGGTACAGAATTCAACCGCTTCTTCGACTATGTACCATTCAACAATACAACCCTCTAGTCGAGATCGGTTTTTCACATACCCTTTTAATATTTTTATGTAACGCTCAAACGGGTACATACATCTCATGTAAGCTGGCCCACACAATTGTGTCTTTCTAAACAGATGAATAGTTAGATGAACCATTATGTCAAAGAATGAAGGTGGGAAATACATCTCAAGCTCACACAGAGTCACAACAATTTCTTTTTGCAATGCTGGCAACTTTCCAGGGTCAATCACTCTGCTGCAAATTGCCTTGAAAAAGAAACAAAGTTTAGTTAAGGTCTCACACACTTTCTTGGGCAAAATGGATCGCATACCGATGGGTAG
The DNA here is from genome assembly GCA_039655645.1 of Ammopiptanthus mongolicus. NCBI lineage: Eukaryota > Viridiplantae > Streptophyta > Magnoliopsida > Fabales > Fabaceae > Ammopiptanthus > Ammopiptanthus mongolicus. The sequence goes on from CM077350.1 coordinate 40,857,717, forward strand.
CAAATTCTCCATGATAACATGGCAATCATGGGACTTTAGACCCTTTAACTTGAGATCTTTCATTGATACGAGGTTCCTAATGTTTGAAGAGTACCCCTCTGGAACCTTAACTCCATGAAGAAACTTACACAAAACAATTTTCTATTTTCTAGATAAAGTATAAGCGGCCGGAGGTAAATATGTACGTTTCCCCTTCTTTACCGGTCCCAATTCTCGTCTCAATCCTGTACTAACCAAGTCCAGCCTTGCATTGATGCCATCTTTAGTCTTCCCTGGCACATTGAGTAAGGTAACAATGACATTGTCAAATATATTTTTTTCAACATGCATCACATCAATGAAATGTCTTACGTATAATGACTTCCAATAAGGGAGCTCAAAGAAAATAGACCTTTTCTTCCACCCTAGTGTAACAAGCTCTCTCGCAAAAGGTTTCCCGAATTCAATATTCAAATCTTCTACCTTTTCAAATAGTTGCACACCCATCAACGGAAAAGGAGCTCTACGTTCTTCTGTATTCCCATTGAATGCTTTTCTCCAAAATCTATAATGATGACTCGAATGCAAAATCTACAATGCCCAAGGAAGACATTCTTCTTACCATGTTCCAACCGCATCCAATCTGTACCATCTTCACATATAGGGCATGCACACTGAACTTTGGTACTATATCCTGACAGATTACCGTATGCCGAAAAATCATTAATTGTGTCGAAGATCATACATTTCAAGGTGAAACTTCTTCTCTATACCCATCTACACCTATCTCCCACATTTGCTTCAAGTCTTCAATTAAAGGAGCCAAGTATATGTCGATATCATTTCTTGGCTGTTTGGGCCCAAAAATTAACAAAGACAACATCATATATTTGCGCTTCATGCATAGCCATGGAGGTAGGTTATAAATCACCAAAATCACAGGCCATGTACTGTGAGAGCTACTTTGAACACCATGCGGATTAAATCCGTCAGTAGACAATGCAAGTCGTAGGTTTCTTGGTTCTTGCCCGAAATCAGGATAATCATGATCAATTCTTTTCCGTTGAGGAGAATCTGCCGGGTGACGCAGCTTGCCATCTTTAATCCTTTCATCCTCATGCCATGTCAAGTTTTTTGCATCTTCTGGACTACGATACATGCGCCTAAATCTAGGAATTATGGGAAAATACCACAAGACCTTCTCTGGAGCTGATTCTTTCTTCTTATACCTTGAGGCATTACACTTAGGACACGTCTTTAACTTTGCATAGTCATTCCGAAATAAAATGCAATCGTTAGGACAAGCGTGTATCCTCTCATAGCTCATGCCAATATATCGTAACATTTGTTTAGCCTCATATGTCGGATTAGGAAGCACATTATCCTCTGGCAACATATCTTTCAATAGTGTGAGTAAGTCCGTAAAGCTCTTGTCAGTCCATCCATTGCCCGATTTCAAGTTATACAACTTTAGCATCGCTGACAATCTTGTGAAGTTAGTACAACCCTCATACAACGGTTTCTCAGCATCACTTATCAACTTCTCAAACATCCGAGGACAATCACGGATATCTTCTTCAACCGCATGTGTCATCTCCTCAAAACGGTCGCCCTCAAATGTATTTGTATCCGTATCATCTGACACATATCTCCCACTATTACCCATATCACTAGATTCACCTCTCCTCTCACCATGTTTTGTCCAACAGGTATAACTTTGATCAATTCCATAGCACACTAAATGTCCTTCCAACTCAGCTACACTAACTCGTCTTGTATAACAACAACTTAAACAAGGACATACGATTCTACTAGGGTTTTCTGCATGCCCAACTGCAAACCTAATAAAATCTTGCACTCCGTCCTTATATTCCTTCGAAAAACGATTGGCAGACATCCACTTCCGATCCATATTTTCACAATCTACCACAAGTTTAGAGAGATTGATGTCTACATTCAATGAGTACGACATGCATGCATGGTGCATATGTCTACTTGATACTACAGGGTGGGGTTCCTATCCTATCCAAGATTGTAAATTTCGCATTATATTATTGTATATCTTAGATACTTCTTGTTCTAAGAAAAATTTGGCAGCATTTCCCCTTGGTTCTCCAAGCACACAACTTAATTCAGGTGAGTATGACCCAAATTAGGTATATACCTAGAGAACAAAGAGAAAATACAAACCAATGACATTCTTAGATCAAGAAGGAAATAACACATACAATATATGGATTGAATATGAAGTTAAAATCTCAGAATGTCCACTTTGGACAATTCAAGAACAACTTGTATATTGTGCCCAAAACAATATACAAATCGTTCTTGAACAGGAAACTAAGGTTAATGCATGTGTATACCGATGCTAAAATAAACATGTCTAATGTTACAACTAAATGATTAAAAAAATTCAGGGGAATAGCAAGTACCATAGTGAAGCCGAGCATCTTGAACAACAGAGAGTTGATTGACAGAGGTGCCTGAGAGAAGCAACGTTTTATTAGTTTCTTTATTTCTTCCGAAATCAAATACCAAATTTTAAAGGAAGTACCAAGAGCTAGTCAAGTAAGCTACCTGAGAGAGGAGGCAACCGAGCACACCAACAAGTTTGCTCCAATTGAGCAAACACCAACAATGAAACTAAAACTGAAATCAAGCAAACACGAGCACACACACATACACATATCAGAACTCATAATTGATCACTAACCTATCAACTAAGAAGCAATGTATAACAAAGTAGACCAAATCAAACCATACTTACCTTTTCAACAAGATGCTTTTTAGGAGGTGCAAGCAAGTAGTTCGAATGCAACCCAACTGGCCCAAGATTTCAAATCTCTGCACTGGAAATGACACACAACTACATCAGAAACATAAATCCAACCTGAGATAAGTTGAGACATAGGTCTTAGGTTCAATGCTCCTATAAAGCATAAAAATACTAACCATTTTATACACATTATGGTTAGGAAAAAAAGAGTTGAATTCGAACATGAAACAAAAGTCATTGTGTATGCACATTACAAGAGTACAACCAACACCACAAAGGCCAAATTCATGATTATCAACTCCAGGGAAATGACAGTGTCTGCTTCTTGGCAAATGTAAGAGATGATGGATTAAAAAAACTCAAGAACTATCCCTATGACAGTATTGAAAATGTGTCACGAGTGAGCTATGATGGATTAGATATTCCATAACAAAAAATCTTTCTACACATTGCATTTTTTTTCACTGCATTACGAATTCTCTGTTCAGTACCAATGTCATTTTCTAACAAAATTAAATCAGAGCAGGGGTGTTGTCCTCACTCTTATCATTTAATTCAAATATATAAGCTGAAAATGTAAAATACAAGAATTCAACAGCCTAATAAGATAATCTATATTACTATTTTAAAAATTCAAATTTTACAGTATACAGGGAATAAAGGGGTTACATGGAAGAGGAGGGTTTGCAGGGAATGATGGGTTACCTGGGAGCTTGCAGTGAAGACGGGATTGCAGGGAATGATGGGTTACCTGGGAGCTTGCAGTGAAGAAGAGGGCTTTCAGAGAGAAGGTGGTTGTCGCGTTGGGTGAAGAGGTGGTTCTCGCGGTGGTTCTCGCGTTGGGCAGAGAGCAGGCCGCACGAACAATGCACTTGATGAGAGGTGGTTCTCGCGGTGGTTTGAGAATTAATGGTGTTTGCGGTGGTTCTCACAGAGGTTAAGGTTTGAGAATGGTGGCAATGATGAGGATGAGTGGTGTCTGAACTTAGGTCGTGGAGGAGGGAATGAACAGTACGTGAGTGTTTTGTGTGAGTGCACGAGGAGGAAGTATACGTTATGAAAATTTAATGCAAGAGTAAAGGAGAATAGACCGCGCTTACTAAAGGAAGCGTTGTCTTAGTGTGACCTTAGACAGCGCTTCCTTGAAAAAGTGTTGTCTATTCTCTTATCAACCTTTTAACAGCGCTTCCTTGATCAAGCGTTGTCTATTCTCATTCATCTAACAGTGCTTGCTAAGAGAAGCGCTATTGCACATTCTCCGCATCATTAAACACAGTGTTTCACCAGAAAACGCTATTGAAGGTGTGATTCCAAAGGCATAATCTGGCGTAGTGGCGTGAGGTTCCGATATCAACCTGCGATGGATGTTTGTTGCATTTTCATATCATTTCATACCATAGCATTTGGTCCCAAAGGGGGATGTCCAATTGGGGACGTTACTTAAAATCCCGAGGTGGGATGTGATGTGATGTAATCCCGACGGGGATGTCCAACTGGGGACATGATGTATAGGCCGACATGCATATAGGGAAATCCGCATATACATAGGGATTAGTATCCCTCTTATAGGATTATCCGAGAGAATGATGTTTGAGATGATTGTGATGGGTGACTTAAGAGATGGATGAGGTTGTGTTGTATATGTTATCTGTGTTGTGTGATGTATGTATATATATATATATATATATATATATATATGTTGTACTGATGCCCCTCTCCCATATTGATGAATTATGTTTCTTATCTCCCGCATTTTTCTGTATATGTTATTTCTATTTTATGGGAAGATCCCGAAGAGGAACCAGCTGCTGAGGAACTGGACGGCATTCCGTACGAGCCTGACGCCGGAGGACGGGCCATGGACCCTAGCCTCGAGAGGTTGGGCAGTGATCGTGATTAGCCGGAGAGCTATCTCTCGGCCTATCTTTTGTACTTTTATTTTGGTTTGTACTAATATACTCTGTATTTACTACTTTATACTGTAGCCCTACTGATGGGGCAATGATGTATGTGATATATTTATTTATATTTTAAAGCTGTGTACTCTGAAGCGTTGCGTGCCATGTATTTGTTTGCTTCCGCGCTTAATTTTCCGCTTCGCTTCGTATTAATAAGGCACGCTAACGTTTATAATACGATTAAGATTAGTTAATATCTTACGTTCTACTGATGGGACGGCGGGTCGTCCCAGTTATCATCCTTAGGATGTTGAAAAATCATTGTGTTCTCATTGTTTATGAAGTTGAAAAAAATCAATTTTTGAACTTGTTTGTTTCTCCTCTAAGTCACGGTTTTCCTAGTGGTTTTGGTGACCAAGTTTTCATCTTCTACTCTTCAAGGAAGATTCAAAAAGGTAATGGGGGAGTGAACTACATCACACCTTAAATGGTGGTGATAAAGGCCTCCTAATTTGTTGAAGGAAAACCCTAGATCTAGGGTTTCCTTATAAAGTTCTTTACTTTGTTGTCATATTAAATTATGTTGTTGTGTTGATATGATGATTATCTTTGCATGTGCTAGGACAAAAGTATTTTGCAATGGTGAAAAACTATTCTTAGGTCCAAAGATCTGAGGATGGGATTTTTGAATGGTTTGAACTTGTTTATGTTCTAAGTTGTCTTGATAACATGCTTATATGTTGATGTGATTATTCTATGCTACTTTGGATGTTGTTGAATGGCTGTATTTTGGTGGTATATGACCATGAGAGGTTCGGCCTTGACATGTTTAGGAGGGAAGCCAAAGCTTCTATGTTTAAGTGATGGTAAAATGAACTTAATATGGTTATAACAATGCAATAAAACAAAGAAAAACCTATCCTATTTTCCTATGGGGCATTCGGCCTTGGTGTAGAAAATAGGGTTAGGACCTTAAAATTTTAATACTAAGGGGTTTTATATGTTCATACTAAAGTATAAGAAGTATATAAATTGAAAAGTTTTCCAAAGAAACCAAACCATGTGTTGTGAAATAAGAGTTTTTGGACTTCATGTAGGAACCATGTTAAGAATGGGTTAATTTGATGTTGATCAACCACTTACTTTAATAAGTTGTTTTAAAGAAAAGTTTTTCAAGAACGAAGAGTTTCATAATTAAGGAAGATGGTTTTTAAAGAATCTTAGTTAGTAAGCCTTCTTTGAGAAGATAGGATCCTTACAAAACTTTTCTTTAAAAACAAAGAGTTTTACACTATCTACCTTTTAGAACTTTCCAAAGGTTTATAAGTTATAATTCATTGAAAACAAAATAATGATTTCAAAAAAGAATTATGCTTTCTTCTCCACTAAGTAATAGAATCAAGGAAACTAACTCATGGAGTTTTACACTAAAATGAGACACCTATGGACACTTGATTAGAACTTTCAAACTATACTTCATCAAAGAGATTTCATCAACTACTTTGGCATAAGGATAGTACTTTGAAGTTTTCACTATAATAGTATAAACACGCTTTATCTCCTAAGGGAATCAATATGAACTCCATAATGGACTCATAAGATCCTAGTAAAAGCCATATACTAATACCTAGTGGGCATGACAAAACCATGTTCCACATCCTTGATGATTTAGATCATCTAAGAACTCCATAATGTTTAATCACGAAGAGTTGCTTACAAGTATAAGTAATGTTCCTTTGTTAGACAAGTGAGAAGATTGATGAAGGGGATCCTTGTGGATCCCAACCTCCATAATGCATCTAGGTTATGGACTAATGTATCATAAGACATGAACATCGTGATTCGAACAATGAAGTGGTATGTGATTGCAAGGAACGGAACCAAGGATGGGCGACTGATGGCAAGTCATGTGAAAGTAGGTCCCGTAAGGGTATCCTGTGGTTTATCAAGGGATAAACGAGGTACTATAGTGATGAGGTAGTACATTGCTGTTTTGTGTGGTTTTCTTGACATGCATCTGCATCTGTGCATGAGTCGGGCATGATGCCTAGGAGTTGAGATTAAACCTTGATGCAGGTGCGATTGTCTGAGGTGTCGATCATGAGGATCTTGGGGACGTTGAGGGTTGGGGAAAACACATGTGGCCAGAGAGTAGCTCCTCTGTGTCATGGATATCCATCGAAAAACACTGACATCCTGACTGAAACACCGGGCAAATCATGATTTAGGTAAAGAATGTCTAGCGTGAGCCGTTATGATGATTGCAATCATTTGGATGTGGCACTGTGGGCTGAGATAACGCAGACAATGTCCTCCCAATCACTCACTCTTGTTATGTTAGCTCCATGGAGTAGGGGGTCTGAGTCATGTTGCATTTGTGTCATTGTATTCTTGAGTTGACCTTTGATCCATATCATTGTTGATGGATATATTAACTGTGACTGATATATTAAATGCAATTGATCCATATCACGTGGTTTTCTTCCTACTATGGTGAGTAGATATGGTGAGCGATCCACCTTCTCGATTGACGTTGGACTTGACGCTTCACGACGGGGCGGATGCTTGGACGATCCATCCTGACGGACATCGCACATACACGGGAGCAGTGAGTTTCACGAGCAGGTGAGAGTTGCCTTTCTCCATGACGAGCCTGTCTGAGAGAGTTTGTACTATACGGTTTAGTGGTGAGGGTAGTACAGGAGTCATCTAGCCACCACCACCACCACCACCTGCTGATCATCCGCGACAGCCCTGTACCCAGACTGCAGTTCATCAGGAGGAGCCCGGGACATATATGTTGACCCTGCTTCTATGCCACCTCCACCTACTGCACCGTCTACTTCTGCTGTACCTGCATCTGCGGCCGGCCCTTCTGTCCCTGTTGTCCCACCCCCAGGGCCTACTTATGAGCCTTCCGAGCTACACCCTCTAATTCCCCGCCACCAGGCGGCTTGGAGGATGACTGCTCGTAAGAGCACACCAGCTCCTGCCAGGGTATCCTTTTCTGCTCCCCTCATTATCCTCTCGTCTGATGATGAGAAGATGGAGGAGGAGGAGGAAGAGGAAGTGCCCGAGTATGTTTCGGAGGACGTTCCTGAGGTAGCCCCTGCTAGCCCGTGGTGGTTGAGGACTGACGAGGAGGCGCTGCAGTACGCGGAACAGATCATGAGCGGTTATGACATGCAGGCCTTAGAGGATGAGGACGAGGAAGAGGAGGCCATGGAGGAGGAAGAGGACCCAGAGGAGTTTTATTCTGATGAGTAGTACAGTGTCAATTTTTGGCCAGTCTCTAGAGTCTTCCCAGTGTCTGTATATTTATTATGTAACCCCTTCCCCTTTATGTTGTGGAGCTACGTCTCCCGTAGTATAGGATAAGATGGTCTTTATACTATTTTGCTTTTCCCTGTAGTTAGATGTCAAACTACTATGTGTACCTATGTATTTTGAGAGATGTCCTATCTTTTAATATTGTCATGATAATGCATATTATCCTTGTTGTGTAAGTATACGTGTATGGTTTTGGAACTTGAGTATGAAAGAAAGGAAAAAGAAAACCCATATTTTCGGTAAGTCCGATTTATATATTTTCCGCTTTTATTTATGGTCTTGTGTTGAATAATCGTGACCCCTAAAGTGGGGTGTTACACTTACTAAAAACAAAATTTGATAACAAGTAGGAGAATAAGATTTAGTAAACTTGCAACAAAATGTGCAGTAATTGTGCAGATACGACTTTCAAAACAAACTTCCCAATAAATACCATAATAGAACTTAGAAATCAATTTCACCTTCTTTAATACAACATCCTTTTTTTTTCCATCTGCTATTACATCTTCTTTAAATCCCAGTACATCTTTGTTATTCTTGTATGTATGTTTAACTTTCCTTTATGTGTCTCTTTTAGCATTTTTTTTTTCTAAGGCTCCCCTCCTTAGGAAAAACGATTTTATTCTTAAACAACACTAAATATTCATCAGATAACATATAATTCTCTTGATCCAAAAGAGATTGTAATTCCTGGTCTAGAAATTGTACTCACTTAATCTGTTTTCTAAGGTCACTACAAATTTTCAACCTATTCAACTTCAAGCTTAAAGCACTTAAAGTTACATTGAAATTCATGTCCTTAAACTTCCTCTAATAGATTCATCTCTAGCACCATCAACTAGACATATGCAAATATTTTCTACTTAGAGTATTAATCACAACATTGCATTTTCTTGAACTGTACTTCAACTCAAAATCATAGCCTTTATGAATTTTCATCCAACTTCTTTGCCTTATATTTAATTCTATATATTTTTTTTCCTAACAATTAGTTAAGGCTCTTATGATCATTAAAACTTCAACTTTATTCCATATAAGATTCTTTCCTTTCCTAGTCAACTTGATCAGAAATAAGGCTAGCCCAGAGAACCCATTTATAACTTCATATAATATGCTTCCAATTCCAGGAACTTCTTACACCTGTCACTTCTTAGGCTGCTCTTATCCTATCGCTGCATCTACTTTGCATAAGTCAAACGCCACTCTACTCAAATGATCTAAGGTCATTTATCCTAGGAAAAGATAATTATTTTTAGCGGTTATGTGTTCAATATCCTATTGTCTACTTATAGCCTCATAATCCCATCATTTTTTTCTTCTTTATACTAAAAGCACTCAAAACTTATCACAAAATCAAACATATTTCTTAACAGTAATAAAAGTGAGATTTAATGTACACTATAATCAAATAATAATAAATTAGATTCCAAATAATAACAACAGCAACTCTAAATATATGGTGAAACAATGCATCAAGGTAAAAAAGTTTTAATTCCCAATCAATTTGGTTTGACTTTAAAAAAAACATTGACACACAAATATTTTTTCCATTTATGAATTGAAAACTCATTGAAGCAATAGGAAGTGAATTCAAATCAAGTGAGACTTTCTTTAGCAATTTGTTATCAAAGAATAATATGCACACAAAACGATAAATGCAATAGTAAAATTATTTCTTTATAAATACAAGGAATATACATCTACCAGACCAATTCATCAACGAAATATAAAATATATTATAAGAATCTAATGTTAAGAGTTAACAACCTTAAAATTCAAATTTCCCATAATAGTCAAATCCGCGTTTGAAAAGTCATTTTCTAATAACTCCTCTAATTGTTTCTTAGGCTCACTTAACCCTACGGGTGTCATTCTATATGGCGCTACTGACACTAGTCCACTTCTAGGCACTAGATCTATGTTAAACTCATTTCCAATAATTGATGTAAGGTAGAGAGACCTCTTTAAGGAACATATTTGGAAACTAACAGACAATAGGTAGTGCCGCTACACCACTTTCAACCTCTATTTTAATGGAGAACAACAGTATCTATCCTTGAGCTCCCTCATCTAAGAACTTATGACAAGGAAACAAGTACAATATGGTTCATCATAAAAGAATCATCAACATTGGTTTTGAAGTACATAAATATTTCTATTTGGACAACATAATCAAATGATAGTGAGACCGTACTAAGAATGACATTTAGACCCGACATGGGCAACCATATAAGATCAACAAAATAAGCCAAACATTGGTACACTAGGGAACAATTGAAACAAGTGATGGAGGTAACAACTTTATACTCCGCAGGAGTAGAACCACATAATTCAAAAAGGCAACTTGGAATACATAAAGACAGATTTTTCACACAAGTAGGTTGTATGAAGGAATGATCGCTCCTGAATAACAACATCACTACTTTCTTGCTACCAGCATAAATCCTCCTTGGCCTCTCCAGCTTCTGCAGGACCTGAACTATCCTGGAAGAATGATAGATCATCCTTCGAAAAAGCGGTAACCTCACGCACTAAGGTTCTTGGGATGCTACCACCCCATATCCCCTCATATGACAGAGAGTCTCTATCTGCTCTTGCACATCTATGGTCACACAACCCATAGCTGTTACAAGCGCAACATTCGTCCTTTGCCTATTAGTCGTCATAAATCTGCTCACTACCAATGAAACACTGAGTTGGCCAGGCTCAATATCACTAAGCATAGCATGCAGCATCTATAACTCTAACAAGCATTCCTATGCGCCCAAGCTTTGATTTTTCAAAAACCCAATAACCACAGTCCAATTTAGGATTGAACTGCTCTGACACCAAAAATGTAACGCCCTTCGTTACTTTAGTAACCCGAATAAAATGTTTAAATAAAACCTCGTGAAATAAATTTTTTCATAATATAGTATTTAATTTAATAATAATAATTTCAAATTAGTCTTTATTCCATAAAATTCTCAAATCTGAAAACATAATTAATCCAAAAACTCTTGAAACAAGGCGCCAACTAAAAACCCAAATGTATAAAAATAAAATAGCTAACGTCTAGCCACATATGGCTCCAGTACATTATAATACTAACTGATGCTATAGATATCACAAGAAAGTAACTCAAGTCTTCGAGCTTTCTCGATCTCAGGAATATCGTCCTCGTGCTCTGAAAATAACACTACTAATGAGATGGGAATCCCAGTGAATAAAAACAGTTATAAATTATTTTCACAAACAGTGTTATTCTCAGCCAGTGCAGTAACCAGAAAAACAACCATGGCACCTTCTACTTTCGAAAATAATATAATTTTCTATAATATCAATAATATAAAATATTTAGACCAACACATCACATAATTCAAATAGCATTATTTAACATTTAATTCATACACTTATTCTACCAATCATAAACACACAACACATGACAATGGCGTCCCATTGCCCACCTCTCTTCATAAGAGGTGTTTCGACATCCCATTCTTTGCTGATGTAACTAGCTTTTGATACCCCTTTCATAGGTGGTATAACTCATTTTCTGACATCCCATTTCCTGGCGGTGTAACTATTTTCAATACCCCTTTCTTAGGCGGTATAACTCATATTTCCGACATCCCAATTAATTGGAGATGTAACTATTTTCAATACCCTTTTCTTATGTGGTATAACTCATATTTTCGACATCCCAATTAATTGGCGATGTAACTATTTTCAATACCCCTTTCTTAGGCAGTATAACTCATATTTCCGACATCCCAATTAATTGGAGATGTAACTATTTTCAATACCTCTTTCTTAGGCGGTATAACTCATATTCCGACATCCCAAATAATTGGCGATGTAACTAATTTTCGATATCTCATTCATAGGCGGTATAACTCAATCAACAAACATCATCATATATATAGCAGTTAATTAATCATGCCAACACCACATATATCATCATACAATCCAATTATTGCATGTTAATCAACCAAATCATGTACAAACATACATATCACAGAACCATTCTCAATAATAAACACTTATCTAATGGTAAGAAAGATTTAAAGGAAAAACCCCCAATTTAGAAAATCAGGATTTGACCAAAACATGTATTTTCCATTGTAATCTCACTATAAAATCATTTGATAAGTCAATCCCCTTTTACCAAATTCGTTTGCACCATGGAAGGGTAAGAAAATGTTGTTTTTACTCACCTCTTGAATACCTCCAAGAAGCTCTAAGCGTTTGGTCCCGAACATGCCAAGAAGCTCCTCAAGAGTTTCCCCCTTTCTTCCTCGTCTAGGCTCCTTCTTCTCTAGAACCGTCTCTTCCACGCTCTTCAATCCTCAAGAGCAAGCAAAACTGTGTTTTAGGTTGCAAATAGGGTTTCTAGCCGCACTAGGGTTTCCCCGACCTCTATCTATGTTTTGGGAAACTACTTGGGTAAAAGAAAGCAATATGGATGTGGAACTTAAAGGAACTATCATGAACTGTCTCCTCTCGATTTGGTTAACGACGATTGCTAGAGCAACTGATTGTGCTTGTGAAGGCGCTGCCTTTTCTGAGAATTGGGAAGATACTGTTGGCTCTGACACAGTCAACATCGCTCTGTATGGAAAACTTAACCCTCCTTTTCTCAAGTCTTCCAAACTGGATCCAAAGGGAAGATTTCTGCATGTTCTCCTTATCAATTGTGTTATGCCTAGACATGGAGCACGAGATCATGTAAGCAAGATGGACAGGTTTGCTCTCTATCATTTATTTCATAGGATCAAGGTGGATTTAAATGATTTAATTTTGAAATATATGGTGAAAAATGCCAAGGCTAGTGAACAGAAAAATACTTTCATATATGGCATGTTGTTGACAAAGATCTTCACAAATCTAGGCTTTGATTTGTCTGCTGGTGGCGTCACCATGGGAACCCCCATTAATGTTAAAACTTTGTCTCAAATGGGGCTTAAGAAACTAGATGGGGAGATGCCTCTTGAAGGACAGGAACATGAGGCATAAGAACCCTCAAATTAGGGACCAACCTTTTTGCCCATTTCTGAATTAGAAGTATCAGTAGACACCTCCACGAGCTTAAAAGCGTCTAAAGTACCAATCAGACGCAAACTGATGATCTCTGATATGGATGAAGAACCTACTTCAAAGCATTCAAGAATGGAAGCATCTGTTGAGGGGGAGGAGCCCAGTCTGTCAAAGACTATCCCCAGGGTCCAAAAGAAAACTTTCAAGAGGAAGGCATCTGAAGTTGAACAGCATCCTCTTAGGCTCTCTATTAGCTCCCAATCTCATGAAACAACTGCAGTCTCTTCTCCTCCCAAGGTATCCTCACCCACATCTTGTCAGAATTTACAAATTCACTCCCCTGCACATTCATCCTCACACCCACAATCACCTAGATTACCAACACCACAATTACCATCACCCGGATTACCATCACCTCCACCATCACCACAGAAAGATTAACCCACTGTTCCTTCCTCTGAAATGCCCTCTTCTCTCAAATGTTGGAATTGGAAGGTATCTGCAGAATTTCTCCAGAAAACACATGCTGGCTTTCCCAAATTTGACCTCCCTCTATATAAACCACATTCCTTTGCCCCTATTTCCAAAGAACTTCTTGATCCATTAACTACTGATAGGGTGGACTTTATGAAGATTGGCTTTCTGGAGTCTAAACAATACTTGTCAAGGCAAAATGTTGCGGTCAAGAACACCATTCATTAGATGTCTGACTTTCACATTGAAATGAAACCTGAGACTCAGATCCATCTCAAGCCAGACTTGTTGGAACCAAAACCTCGAAAGAAAAGTCTCTCTTTATATGCCAAATCACGGGACTGTCTCATTGACAATGATGACAGAACACTGAAATTTGAAAAGTGGACTATTCTACATGGTTTAAACCTCCTCACACAAGGCCTGTCAGAAATATCAACTGTTGTTATGGTTTCTCGATTAAAGACAAGCTTCAAACTCCTGTCCTGGGTCAAAGAGTGATTTTCTATCAAATTCCATGGATTGGATATCCTGATAGAACCACGAAGAGGAAATATTATTAGCTGTACCCCTTCTACCCAACCCTTATTTGCTCTTCTTTTCTTAAAATTCCTTTTAGTTTACCACTTCAAGTTTTTCCCTTCTTAGGATATACTCCTCTTACTCGTTTTTGTTTTCAATGGTTTTTAAATTTATTTGTTGCAAAAATTTGTCAACTTCCTTTTCTCACTCATTTGCAACTTCTTTTTTAGAAAAACTTATTGCCTTTGCTTTTTCCTTTAATCCTACAAAACCATCTCAATCTCTTTTTGTTGCTCCTAGATTTCATAATCTTCAATTTTTCTTCTTTTCTCCTCTTTCTTTTGAACATTTTCCTATTCTTATCTCCGTTTACTCTCTGTTTTCTACCCCAACCGTTTTGACCTTACCGTTGTACTATGACACCCCCTTTTGGGACATCACATGGTAACCCGTTGCGGAAACTAAAGTTTTTTTTTTTTTTTTAAAACACTCACTTGAGTGGTTATAGAAATCTGATACCAAAAGCAAAACAGAACAATCATATAAAACAAATTGGCATTCATCCTTTGTAATAAGAACTCAACTTCGCCATAAGGCATACATCATTTTGACAATCTTTTAGTACGCCGCACGAACGTCAAAAATCCTAAGAGCTGGTCTAATAAAGGAACATCTAAAGATGATAGAGTATTCTACCTAGTATACTTCAAACCCATGAGACTAAGCCTCGTCGTCGCCAGTCCACACATCTTTGCCGTCGACGTAAAGAGACTCCAACTTCGGGGTCCCAAAGTGACCCAGAGATTCGCTGAAAAGCATCTGTACATGTATCCAAAAAACAACAGGGTGTCCAACATGTATAGGCAAGGGTGAGATACCAATATATGGATTCAAACACGATAACTACATGCATTACAGATCAACAACACATGGGCACATACAATCATTCGTATAAGATTCTATTGGATAAACAAGTAGTATATCATAGGGTCTTATACCCGACAGTCATCGTCATTTTCAAAAGAAATCCATGACACTTCAATATTCATCATCTAATTCTTTACTTAATCTCCGGAGATCTCAACACCGTTGTATAAAAACTGAGCTGATCCGGCTCAAGGTACATTGGCCTCAGGCAACAATGACCAACACCTAAGTGCTTATTCAAAGGTACATGAACACCATAACATTACGTGATTAGATGGAATTACATTCAGCGGTGCTTAAAAAATCGTAAATGGTCATACTCTATTGTCCAACTCAAGGCACAATATTCATCGTTCGTATGAAACCGTTGTCCACCAAGGCACAATGTTACTCACCGTCTTGAATATCTTGCCATCAAGATATCCAAATTAACATCGTTGGCACGTCTGCCAAATTTAATGCATGGAAAAATGTTTCAAGTCTTGCCACTTTTCTTTGTGTTCGTTCTTTCGTTGTCGTAGCTCAAAGGCTCCCGACTATTCATAATTTACACCATTTTAAAACTTTTCACCGTTAGCACAGGACAAAACGTCCGAGTGCTCAATCGCGAAACTCTAGACTGATGCACCAGCCCAAGCTCCGTGGTAATAGAAAACATCATTCACCTTTAATCACGTTTCCTCATAACAAGAGGACGTTTCCTCATAACAAGAGGAGGACACACAGGACACGCAGTCTATAACATCATTGCACGGCTTCTCGTGCTATTTTTACAGAACACTAGTATCCTGACGTCTCGCATACTAGGTTCACGTTTTTCATCGTTTTTCACCGTTTTTCGTTCTGTGAAACACAAATCCAAAACGACATATCCGCAACTCATCCAAGTTGTCGGATTTTACACCGTTGGTAAAACTTGTTTACAGAAAAACCTTTCTGTTTGGAAACTGTTTGTAAACCATTGAATTTCCTGATAAAACTTATCTTTTGTTGAAAGTCCCTTCCCAAAAACAAATTTTTGAAAGGAAAAAACTAAGACCGAAAACGTCGTCCCAGAAGAGCATTACTGTTTTTTGAAAACATTTTTCGTAAATCTTTTTGGAATTAAAACATCGTTTAGCGTTAAAAACGTTCTAAGTTCCAAAAACTTGACTTTTTCCTCTTAATGTTACTTTTTCCACATAAGATCAATTTATTCTTAAAAAACTAACTTTTCCTACTAACTTCATAAATCACTTTAGGATTCCTCTTTTCCTTTAGAAAACTAGCGTCGTTGAAAAATCCCCAACGTTTTTCCAAATAAATCTTTGGCGTTTACTACAAAGCTTTTTAGGGCTTTTATCCCCGTTAATTAATTGAGCACTGACCACTGTCAGGCTTTTAACAATCAACATCACAATATTGATATACCAACGTTATAGCAGATAATACAGTTTATAACATGCATTAAAATACTATAACACATATTAGCAGATAATTCAACCAAGAATCAATAATCGTCAGCAGATAAAAAACAGCTGAAACAAATCAACCAATCACCGCACAGCTCAAATAAATATATACAGACCAATATAGACAACACATAGTTATCGAGAGATTCCCTTAGGCAATTCTCCCTTTACCTCTCGGAGTATCCTCCGGATGCAAAGTCGTCTGATCAGTCCGCGAACTCTCCCGATTCCTCGTCCGATTACCCGACGACAACTACACACAATCAATTAATCAAGATATCAACTTTAAATCACAAAAATTTTCCTTAACCCTCTTCACCTATGGTTCGGCCTTAGCTAGAAAAATTAGCTAGGGACTTCCAAAAATTCCTATCTCTTGGATTCCATCCTTACTAGCTGTGCTAAGGCTAGATCAAAGCCCATCACACCAAAACTTAGACCAAAACCCCATCCACCCAATCATGGAGGTTTCGGCCAAAATAGCCATTTGAGCTAGGAAGCTCATTTGGTTTCTAACTCTTGGATCAATGATCCTCAAGTACACACAACACTAGATTAAGTTACATTACCCAAAAATTTGAAATAAAACTCTTCCTTTTCAACAAGGGTGGGTTCGGCCACTCCTAGGAACAAAAAGCTAGACATGTTATTTGATTACATGCTCTTAGATAGTGATAGAGAATGATGAAACTAGATCATAGAAATTGATTTCACATTAAAAGAATTTTTCTATGATTTCTTATGGATTTTTGAAGTTCATGGTTAAAAACTAAACTTCCATGAATTTTTGAGATTAAAGAGATAAATAGAGAGATTAAGAGAGCTAGAAGAGAGGTAATACCTCCTTGATGTTTAAGCTTGAGAGAAAATCAACTTTGTTCTCAACAAATCTTGAAACTTAGAGAAATTTTTGAAGAAAAATGGTGAGAGAAAATCGAGAAGAAGAAGGAAGAAGATGAAGAGAAAAGATGAGGGAGGGGGCATGGGAGTGAGAGGAAAAGAAGATAAGGAGGTTTAAGTTTTTAACTTAGGGGTAGTTTAGTAATTTACTTAAGGAAAATTTGGTAATTTCCTTAAAAGACCAAGGGCATTTTGGTCATTTCGCGTCCAGATATTTTCTAAACGTAATCATTACAGTGGTGAGTCATGGCACACCTTTCTAGGTGATGTGACTTCAACCTTATCCGTTAGCGGGTCCTATTAAATCCATCTACAGCTCCAATCATCTCCCATTTCGAGTATTCGCCCGAATATAATATATTATTTTCACTTTTGAACGTCAGGACAGATTTTAGCAAAAATGTAGAGAATCGAATTCTAAGACTAATGATTTTGACCGTTCGTCAAAATTAGGTCTTTACAGTAGTAAAACACTACTACCCGTGAAAACGTAGACCGAGTACCGTTTGAGTTTTCGACCCAAATTTTAATCATAGCTTCCTACGATAGCGTAGAGCGTGACTATGGTCTCGGATTATTTTATTTCATTCTCTAGACCTTCCAATAAAAGACAAATACATAAATACTGTTTAATTAGTATTATAGAGTTTGAAAAATCGGGGTGTTACATGTACCTTGTTGTACCTTCTCCTCCTCCCATGGAACAAATTCAGTATGAGGACCATGAAGCTCGAAGGTTGCTCACACAGCTACTTACAGAGTTTCGTAGTTTTCAAATTGTTGTTTTAGATTTTATGAATCGTTTTTCGGCAACACAATGATGTCAGTGATTTTAAAAATTGTCGATATGTACATTCATTGCGTCGCTCTATATGTACACAATTTATTATATAATGATATTTCTGTTATCTTTTCTTTATTTCTCTTGTTATGCATCTCTTTACTTATTATATCATGCATTCCTTTTTGGTGATGCCAAAAGAGGGAGAAAATTAAGGAAAAAGTATCTATATGTAAAAAAGGACATGCTAACACAATGTTTTATTTAATCTTTTATGATTATCTATCATCCTTTTTACAAGGTTTATTAAAATCATAAAATGTTTGTCATCATAAAAAAGGGGGAGATTGTTGAGTCTCCAAGCATCTGATATTGCTTTAAACCTTAAAAGTTTTGATGAAACTTAAACATTTATAGAATGATTTAAATAAATCATGCACGATCTTCTAATCATCTTATTCAAGTGTACAGACGTATCATCAAATAAGATAGAATTCAAGGTTATATTCAAAGCGTCCACTTATATACAACGTCTTATCTGAGCTTTCGCTATCATCTGCTATCCATATATCAAGCATCTGAGCTAGATAGTACTGAAAAATAAGATTCAAGAGTTTTAAAGAAGACAGACGAGTTGTCTCGCATTATCTAACGCATCTTTACTCTCTTCCTCAAATAACAAATATGAATCTTTTTGAATTACGTTAGAAACATATTTAATAATCTTTACGAGGACTCTTCATTCGGAAAGTCAATTGGAATAAAGCTACATCTTCTGAGTATCATACCTGACACCTTTACTCTTAGTACACAACAAAGTCACTTTACAACTTATAACTCTGAGTGATTACACTAAAGAAGAAAATCTGCACTGCAAATTTCCTTAGATCTACTTTTCACTTTGCTCTATGCTAAAATGTTGTACTTCAGTACAAAAATACCCTCAACGTCTTGCAACACATTTAATGCTTCATCAGAACGACTCTATTACATTAATGGTTTCAATGAAGACTTGAGATAAAGCAAGCATCAAAGACAGAATGTCTCATAATGGATTTATTGCTGAGAAGTCTATAAATAGAAGACTATGAAGTTTTGAAGAACAACACGAATACATCAAGCAAGCTGAACAAACTCTCATTTGTTTTATAGCTTTTAATTCTTCATTCCTTCATTTACTTCTCAATCATTTGTAAATCTGAAGAGAAGTTATTGCGCAGTCATACCCTACATACTTCATATTCACTCTGTGAGTGTAATCTGGTTGACTTGCTCATTCAAGTTGAAGCTGCTGCTTCAAAAACAATTCATTTGTTTCGTTAAAACCTTGATAGACTAATTGAAAAATACTCGTTGAGCCTGGAGAGGCTAGGTGTGCAAACAATACTTGTTGATCGAGCCTAAAGAGGCTAGGTGTGCAAACAATACATGAGCCTGGAGAAGCTAGGTGATATGATCCAAGTTTGAATCACCGAAATTGAGGATCTATCCAAGAGCTTGTTCTTAGTTCTTATGTTAAAAAGATGAAAAGAATTGGGGGAAGAAGAAGGTGCGGTTGTCACCCAAATATGATTAACAAAAGGAAACAACTAAAAAAAGGAAATAACTAAACAAGAAACTTAACCAAACAAAGAATTAAAGTGCAACAACTAAAAACAGAATGTAAATGGCGCAAATGTAAAGAAGAACATAAAATAAATTAAGAAAATGGAAGAGGAAGAAGATGAAAGGGAAGGCGCCACAATATTCCAATGGATTTGGAAGATTGATAAGCCAAGGAGGATTCGCCACAAAGAGATAGAACTCTTTGATAAGAATCAAGCAAGTTCTAATCCAAGAACTTGAAAAGGAGGAGCCAATGCTCAACTCACAAAAATACCCAAATAGGATAAATTCTAATTTCATTCAAAGTTATGAAATGAGGTAATACAAGTCCTATTTATAGAAGCTAAGGAACATTCTAGGTTAAGGAGGTGAGTATTTTCGTGGACCATGAAGCCCATTATACAATTAAAGCTAAAACCAATTACAAGCCCAATTAATTCCCTAATTAAAACAATTCCGTCCAGAGCAGCGTTCTCAACTTCTAGCCCAGTTTTAGTCATGATAGAGTCCAAATCAGGTCTTGAGATTCTAACAAAACTCGTAGATAATTCTCTTGTCTTTCCAACGCATCAAGAATCACTTCAATCGGACATCTAGAACTCAAGATATGGCCAAAATAAAAACACAGATCACTTGGACTTGAATGGATTGATCTTCTTTTGTTGTAAAATTGACTTGTCCCTCCTTTGCCTCCATCATTCCACCCTTCTTATAGGAAATTCGACCTCGAATTTATTCTCTCCATACCTCTTATTGTTATTGTGTGCACATACCCAATCCTCCGGGGTCAAAGACAAATCTAAAGAACCCATCACATGTAACTTCTACATTTGAGGAATTTTCATCTTTGATGCAAGACTCTTCAATTTGATCTAGGCTAGTAAGGAAAAAAAGCAACAAGCTTAAGCCTTAAAGAATTTCCACCATCATTTAAGAAAAGGTCATGCAAATCTATTGAATTTAGTACATGTTCTTGTCCAATTGCCTTGATGCATGACTCTTCAATGTGGCATAAAGGAGAAATATTAGATGAAGGAACCAAAGTAGAAGAATCCCAACATTTGAAGCCACACACCAATTTAGAGGAAGGTACTAGAGTAGTAGGATGCCATGTCTTCAATTCCTTTAAGCCGTGAGGAACTTGTATCTTTGGAAGTTCAAATTTAATTTCAATTGATGTCTTGCATTCCTCTTTTGGATTACTTTCTTCCGCCTCATACTCTTTTCTTTTCTCAACTTTGATCTTGCTTTCTTGTTTTTCTTTTTCTCGGATTTTCTCTCTTCTCACATGCTCCCAATATCTTTCAAAATTAGAAGCCTTCTTTCTCATTCTCTCCTCTTTTCTCAACCTCCTTTCACATTCCTTATCCTCATTTTCATACCTTCTATTCCTTCTTTCTTCTTCAAACTTCTTATCTTCCCTTTCATGATCTCTATATTTTCTCTCCTTGCCTCTACACCTCTCTCCTTCATGACTTATTCTATCTTTTTCCCTCAACTTCTTTTCATAGCCCTCATGCATCTTTCGGGTCCAATCACCAACCTTATACTTCTCGAGTCATTTCGCAACACATCCGCACTCGTAGTCTAAATCTCTAGAACCAAATCTCATCATGTTGCAAAGAAAATAAGTTAGAAGAAAAAGAAAGTGCTGAGGACCTCCCCACACACCTAAGTGTATAACTCTTAGATTTGCACTCGTGTTTCACTCAAAACAAGGCTTTTATGTAATATTGACTCTTGCCTTTTACCACTCAAAGTCCTCTTTCAATATCCTTGGAAAAGAACTATACTAATTCAAGAATGTAAACAAGTACCAAATCTTTGTGAAAATCCACACAAGGTATCAATCAAGAATTTCAAAAAGAAGAAAACTACAAAGACAAAACTAAGAGTATTCAGAAGACAAACAAGAAAAACAAACAAGAAAAGCACACTCTAATTGGAATTTAGGTGACAAGACTCTAGGGAAAGTGTTTAAGAATAGAATTTGAGCCAAAAATATGTCCAAAACATCAAGTAATATCAATTTTAAGGCTAGAAACACTTAGAATAGGGGTTTTGTGGCCTAATTTGAATTCTGTCAAAAATTTTTTTTTTAATTTTTATAATTGCAGATTGGTCCCTCTGTTTTTTCTGTATCCGGATTTTTTTTTTTTTTACTTTTTGGGATCCTTACTTTTGCAAAATAACTTTGGCCACAAAATTTTTCTGAAAATTACAGAAAAGAATGCCCCAAACAAAATTTAAGTGAATCGCAAAGATCAAATAGCCTTTTGAAGCATGAACATGATGAACAAGGGGTTGTTCTTGGGAAATGTGCCCAGAAATTAAATTCCCCCAAATTAATGTCTAGTTCATGCTTTAAGCTTAAAATTGATTGGTATACTTGATTCCACTTGTAAAGACCTTTCAATCAAGGTGTAGATTAACACTCTAACACCAATTCTTGAAATTCATAAAGATCAAAGTGGCTCAAACTCCAAGAACAAGATGAAGAATGCAAAAAAATCAAAAATCTAAAACATGGAATATGAGGAAAGGAAGCAACTTGAGCAATGAAACATCTTTTGGATGCTATGAATTACAAACCCCAATGGTCTAACAACTCATTACAACACCACAAATGATCAAAATTGATGATCAAAATATGGGGTTGGGCATGGGTTTCAAGGTTAAAAAAAAAATAGCTCAAAAATTGCAAAAATTTCAACACAATCCAACTAGCAAAACCCAAACTAAAAAAGAAATTAAGCTCAAGGAAGCTAGCTCTAGATACCACATGATATGATCCAAGTTGGAATCACCGAAATTGAGGATCTATCCAAGAGCTTGTTCTTAGTTCTTGTGTTAAAAAGATGAAAAGAATTGGGGGAAGAAGAAGGTGCGGTTGTCACCCGAATATGATTAACAAAAGGAAACAACTAAAAAAAGGAAATAACTAAACAAGAAACTTAAACAAACAAAGAATTAAAGTGCAACAACTAAAAACAGAATGTAAATGGCCTAAATGTAAAGAAGAACATAAAATAAATTAAGAAAATGGAAGAGGAAGAAGATAAAAGGGAAGGCGCCATAATATTCCAATGGATTTGGAAGATTGATAAGCCAAGGAGGATTCGCCACAAAGAGATAGAACTCTTTGATAAGAATCAAGCAAGTTCTAATCCAAGAACTTGAAGAGGAGGAGCCAATGCTCAACTCACAAAAATACCCAAATAGGATAAATTCTAATTTCATTCAAAGTTATGAAATGAGGTAATACAAGTCCTATTTATAGAAGCTAAGGAACATTCTAGGTTAAGGAGATGAGTATTTTCGTGGACCATGAAGCCCATTATACAATTAAAGCTAAAACCAATTACAAGCCCAATTAATTCCCTAATTAAAACAATTCCGTCCAGAACAGCGTTCTCAACTTCTAGCCCAGTTTTAGTCATGATAGAGTCCAAATCAGGTCTTGAGATTCCAACAAAACTTGTAGATAATTCTCTTGTCTTTCCAACGCATCAAGAATCACTTCAATCGGACATCGAGAACTCAAGATATGGCCAAAATAAAAACACAGATCACTTGGACTTAAATGGATTGATCTTCTTTTGTTGTAAAATTGACTTGTCCTTCCTTTGCCTCCATACCACATGATATGATCCAAGTTGGAATCATCAAGTTTTAAGGATCTATCCAAGAGCTTGTTCTTAGTTCTTATGTTAAAAAGATGAAAAGAATTGGGGGTAGAAGAAGGTGCGGTTGTCACCCGAATATGATTAACAAAAGGAAACAACTAAAAAAAGGAAATAACTAAACAAGAAACTTAACCAAACAAAGAATTAAAGTGCAACAACTAAAAACAGAATGTAAATGGCGCAAATGTAAAGAAGAACATAAAATAAATTAAGAAAATGGAAGATGAAGAAGATGAAAGGGAAGGCGCCACAATATTCCAATGGATTTGGAAGATTGATAAGCCAAGGAGGATTCGCCACAAAGAGATAGAACTCTTTGATAAGACTCAAGCAAGTTCTAATCCAAGAACTTGAAGAGGAGGAGTCAATGCTCAACTCACAAAAATACCCAAATAGGATAAATTCTAATTTCATTCAAAGTTATTAAATGAGGTAATACAAATCCTATTTATAGAAGCTAAGGAACATTCTAGGTTAAGGAGGTGAGTATTTTCGTTGACCATCACTTGGTGTGCAAAGAATACTTGTCTATAATCTAATCAGTTATAGTAAAACTCTTGGTTAAGCCATGGACTAGACGTAGCTCAAAGTTGGGGTGAACCAGTATAAAATCGTTTAATGTGATTCTTTCTCTCCTTCAACTTTTTATTATTATTGTTGAGATAACTGTTTGTATCTAACTTGGGGTGAATGTGACGCTCCCAAACTTAACCTCCCTAGATTTGATACCTTAAGACACAGCCAGAAAAGCCCATTTTATTTTAAAACTTTAACAAATAAGCACTTATTACAGTCCAAGATTATACATCACAATTTCGCCTGGAAGCCATGGCATAAAAACAACAACAATATACAAATAGACGCCCCACTGGCCTTGGTACAAACTTACAAGAGACTCAACAATACCTTCGAGGTCCCTCTTCTTCTACTCGAGAAGCACTAACATCAACCTTTTTGCTCAAGATAGAGCCCACCTCGACTCGGCTTCACCCGCTTCAGCACTTCCGACAACCAACCAGCACCTCTCCGCCTTTAGATCATGACCCGAATAACCCAATACATGTAAAACACAAGGAAGCATGCATAGGAGGTAAGAAACTCTACAATATCATGCAAAGGGAGATCACGTAAAATATAGCACATCAACATGCACAACCGACTGGCACAACCATCTCCTGAGCTCATCACAACAATCAACCTCCAGATTATCACAATTAGGGATCACTATCTATTCTACATGCACAACTGAGCCTACATGATTGGCTAATCTACAACATCACCATGCTTGCCCTTGGGAATGTTGTCCTCCAACTGTGATAGTAGCCATTTCCCAAGGTAGGAAGCTCACCCTCCAACTGTAAGGGCGTCGAGTCGGTGGTCGAGGTTATTGGTTTCCCTTGTTCCCAAGAAAGTGCAACAGTGGTTCCTCCAACTATAAGAAGCACTACCTCCCCGAGCCCCTCCAACTTTGAGAAAGCCCGAGAAGTTCTCCAACTGTGAGAAAGCACTTATGTCCCTCCAATTATGAGTTCAACGATATTGGTCACTCCGGAACGTCCATCTTGATCTCGTGTGACAGTTACTCACACTGCTGTTGCAACCATACACACGGCTCCCTGTACACAACCACTCAAACGGCTGTTGCAGCTATATACAAGTACCAGCTTATATGATAGCCACTCAAATGGCTGTTGCAGCTATTCATACGGCTCCTTATGACAACCACTCAAACAGCTGGTGTAGTTGTCCACAAGTCCCGATCTCGCGTGATAACTGCTCAAACAGCTATTGCAGTCAATCTCGCGGCTTTCCATCACAACAATGCAAATGCTATGATTATGCATTCATCACCTCAACAACATTCTAACAACAACTTAACCAACACTTCAAGATCCACATCCTCATCCTCCAACTGTGAGGATGTCACTCTCCAACTGTAAGAGCCATTTTCAACTTAGCTCAACTTGCTTATTCTACTATTTTGATACCATCAATCATTATTCTATCATCCTAACAGCATACCAATTGTCTCCATGTACAACCAGGATCATGACAATCACAATCACATCAATATGTCGTAGTATAATAATAGATCACCGTTGCAAGCATATCAAATTAGCAACTACACATGTTATCACATTAAGCATACCAGAGTGTCTTACTTAGCATATTATCACATACGACACCTTTTAAATATATTATCAAGCACAACAGGTAAACATACATCTCTGATCAACAAATATCATAGATCGATCCTAACGGCAATAAACCCACAATGCCTAAAACTGCATTGGTACCACACACCAGTAGTCCTCAATGTGAGTTAGGTATTGGTGGTTACTCAACCACTAGTAGGGTTTGAGGATCCCTACACATGTCAACAGCTATACTCTACGCCTACGTTTCCCAGATATTTGTGGCTTCTTCCTCCTCGCCTGGTAATTCATTCCAGTATACTCTCGTATCCACAGATAGCAATGGCCCTCGATCTCACGAGCACCACGGACACGGTCGCGACCACCACGAGCACAACACCACAACCACCACCAGCACAAGCTCGCAGCTACCACCACTCCCTCTCACAGCCGTTGTTCCTCCTTCAGTCATGAGCACCACCGCGTCCTCGAACTTTGCTCTAACCACGGGAACAACATGCAAGCAGTAGTATTAACCTTAGGGCAACCCAAAACCAAGAAAGAACCAAGTAAAAGCTCAAGGAACACGAAGAACACTAAGAATGCCGAGGTTGACATGTTAGAGATTCGAGCTTACCTTCAAGGAATCGAGAAACAACCCGATGAAACTTGTAGTACCCGAAGCCTCGATCACAACGGCGTAGTTGGAATCACGATCCGATGCCTCGATCTTCTCCTACCTCAACTTTCTCACTCTAGAATCCTTCTCTCTCTACTGGTTCTGGACTTAAGGAGAAAAATAATTTTCGTCCCAAATCAAAAGAAGAGAGTAGGCTTAAGTGGTGCTGTCAGCCTGCCCACGCTTGAGCGTGGTAAAACTCAATGCTTTAGCGTTGGCACGCTCTGACATGGGAATTCTCCACGCTTGAGCGTGGCATGCTGATTGCCACATCTCTGCCACGCGTCGCGTGCTCGCTGACAGGTGCACCCCCACGCGCACCCCCTCCCACGCTCTAACGTGCAACTACCCACGCTCTGACGTCAACAGTCAACATTTGAGCGTGGGGTTTCTCCACGTCTAAGCGTTGGACGCTAATCAGCAATATTCTTCCACATTTCTTCACTTTTTGAGCTCGTTCCAAAGCCAAATTCCCTCAAATTTGGGCCATAGCCTCCTCAGGCCATAAGGAACATTATCCTACATTCTCACACACTTAACTTAAGTCTTGTTCCTTGTTCGAGAAAACGGGATGCTACAGTGAAAGTGTTTTGATCTTTAAAAACATACTTATTTTCTTTATCAAATTTCATTTTCACTTTCTCAGATGCATACTTTTTCCCTATATCTTTCATACAGCGTCTAACGTTTAAAACGTTTGAAAAAGTTTCTGTTTATAAAAAAAGTTTTAAGTAAACATCATTTAACCCCCTTCTTGTGTTTACTGAGTTTATTTCACTTACACCTTTTGTGCGAGTGCGGATATTGGGGTGACGATCTTCATTGATCTTGGCGATGTCTGGGTTAGAAACTTCACAAATGACTAGTTAGCGATTCTTCTGAGTTGTGGTATTCCATGCAAAACCTTGACA
The DNA here is from genome assembly GCA_039655645.1 of Ammopiptanthus mongolicus. NCBI lineage: Eukaryota > Viridiplantae > Streptophyta > Magnoliopsida > Fabales > Fabaceae > Ammopiptanthus > Ammopiptanthus mongolicus. The sequence goes on from CM077350.1 coordinate 40,884,787, forward strand.
AATTCATAACATGCCAAACAAATTCATCATTCCCCTGTTTATTTATTTATATATAAAAATGTACCTAATGCCATTTTTGGCGGTTATTACAGTCCGTTTGTGTTAGATAAAACGAATGGCTGAGATTGTACCAACGAAATCAACGGTCGAGATGAAGTCACTGTGTGCATGTCAGAGCGTCATAATGCTGTTTGTCCCTTTGAGTTAGGTACTTTAATTTTTTATTCATCCCATAAAATATTAGTATACCATGTTTAATTACAATATTGAGTATTGTATCCATGATAGAATAAAATCCAACCCAATTAACCATAAAATTAAACCACAATATTATTGATCAACTTGAGACACACGTTACAGTAAAATAATTGAAAACACACATCATTATTGAACTATTCATGGTTGAGTCAAGCTGATGATGTCCTCATCATCAGACCTATATGTTGCCTCTGTTGCATCAAGCTGGCCATTATCTGTTCGACGTTTCTTGGTGCACTCATCATGGCGATGACCCTGTCATTCGAGCTAGACAACACAACGTATAACTCTATTGGGCGTAGCCTAGAGTGTTGATCAAACACGGTGAACATCCAACGTATGTCATCGTCGCTTATAAGTGTCATCGTCTCATAACGGACACACCCAGAGGTTGTCATAGGGCACCGGTAATAAATCTCAGCAACCTTTCGATCTCCGGCTCTAATCTTTTCTTGAATCTTTTGTTTCAAAGACTCGAGAGTTATGCCTTGGTTGATCCTAACACTTCTTGGGGCATTGCTTTCGAACTTGGTCCCCTCCTCAGTTGTTGTAACCTGTCCATCTTAATAGACAAAAGCAACAGTGGAACCCATCCTGGTGACAAATTGGGAGGCTTGAGTGAATGCCATTTTTTAGAGTATTGATTGAGAGATGGTAAGCAAGTCAAGTGTGGATATTTTTTAGGATGAGTAGGTATGAGGATGTAGTGTTTGTATTTTCGAGGACATGAAGATATATATTTATAGAAGTATTGGTATGCAGATCTCGTTCGTGAGATCTCGTCCGTTCAAAAGTGTTGGTGAGATCTCGTCCGTTCAAAAAGTGTAGGTGCGATCTTAGCCATTCATTTTACTTAACACAAATAGGCAGACGTCATTATGACGCCCTGACGTGCGCACAATGACGTCATCTGGATTGTTGATTTCTTCAGTGCAATCTCTCCCATTTGTTTTAGCTAACACAAGCGGATAAACACCATTATGACGCTCTGACGCATGCACAGTGACTTAATCTCGACCGTTGATTTCATCGGTGCAATCTCAGCCGTTCATTTTACCTAACACACACGGACAAACGCCATTATGACGCTCTGATGCACACACGGTGACTTCATCTCGATTGTTGATATCGCCAATGCAATCTCAATCGTTCGTTTTACCTAACATATACGGACAAATGCCATTATGACCCTCTGACGCGCGCATAGTGATTTCATCTCGACTGTTGATTTCGTCGGTGCAATCTCAGTCGTTCGTTTTACCTAACACAAACACTTCAACACTTCACCTCATCATGTCTATAAATAGGTAATGTAACTTTTTCATGGTGGAGGAGTAGATCAACCCACGAGAGGGGCAGCCTGAGCAAAAATTCAAGATAGACATGAATGCAGAGTGGTGTGACTGTGGAAAGTTTCAGGCAATACACAATGTTCACATGTCATCGCTGCTTGTTCGAGTGTTGCGCACGATTACATGACATATGTGCTGTTGCATTCAAAACACACTTAAAGGCAGTGTAACCTGTCGCAGAAGTAATATAGGACAGAAGTCCAGATATTGTACCCAAGAGATTAATTTTGATAACTAAGTGATAAAGCATGTACTAAAATAGGGAAATCCTTATGCTATCCAAACTAAAAATGAGGTCAAAAAAAAAAATAATAATAATGAAGCAATAGTAAAAGATGCTAAAAGAAGATGAAAAGAGAGTTTAGAAATCAAGAGTAAAAGGGCCTAGAGTCGTGGCTTCACCTGTGCTTTTGATACCCCCACCCCCAAATCCTAATTCTATTCAATTTCCCAGTTGCTTTTCAAATATCAATCCCTCTACGAAAATTATTAATTGCTTGTCAGGCAACTAATATTCTTTTCTCCAAATGAACCCAATGGTTGTCAGGCAAAGAGTTTAAATTATCAAAAAGCATAGAGCACAAAGAGGTTGAATGATTGAAAGGAGTAAATCACGTTTTCTCGAATCTAGATGTTAAACCCTGGTTATCCTATAGATCTACCAATTTAATTGGGCTTGATAGCCAAAATATCAATCAATTGATTAAGAGCATAGAAAGGGTGCGCAATCCTAATATGGGATGAAGAACGACAGAATAACACTATTCAAATTACAACCTTGAAACCAAATAGAATTGAATTAAAGCTAAGACATAGCGAAAAGGGTTTCTACTAACACAAGATCCACCATAACTCTAGTGGTGAATTTAGCTGCTCATAGTAATTGACAAAACCAAAGTCAACAATGGAAAACGCATCCTGGATAATTGAAGAGGGAGAACTGGTCTCCAACTTAACCTCCAGGTGCCAAATCCTACTCTAGAAATCAAAACCACCACTACAAGAAAACAGCTCATTACCGACGGCCTAAAGTCGTCGGTAATCGCTAAAATCCGTCGGTACCAGCACATTTCTGACGGATTTCCGACGGCCTATTATCCATCGGAAAGAGATCGTCGGTAACGTTACCGACGGCTAGACCGTCGGTAAGACCGTCGGTAATGTGTTGATGGTCATTGCCGACGGCCAAACCGTCAGTGTATATAAATTTTTTTTAATTTAAAATTTCATTGATTAATTAATTATTACTTAATCATATTTTATATTTATTAAATATTTTTCTTTTTTATTAATTATTTATAAATATTAGTTAAATAAATAGTACAAAATAAAATTAAAAATAACATTAAAAAATTTAAAATTATATCCTAATAATAAATAACATATGTTCTTACATATGTTCTTATAATACATAGAAATATAAATAAAAAAGCTAATATGAAAATCTAATAATTCTTATCATAGTGATGAGGAGACTGGATAAGATCATCGAAAGAGTCCTCATCATCATCGACCCTGGTGCGACTGGTCGGCTGATCTGGATGGGGGGCTGTTGCCGAGGGGGCTGTTGGTGCATTTGTTGTATACTCAGTAACATCTGCTCCATCCGACGCTCACGCTCCTCGGCACGACGCTCAGACTCAGCTAGTCTCTGTCTCAGCTCAGCAATCTCCTGATCAGCGTGGCGACTGGCTCCGGTGGATGCTGTGGCGCTGATATCCAAGCTCGAAGATCCTTTCCAATAGTTACCGGAAAGGTCTCCTGCACCGTAAAGACGACCTTTCTTCTTGCCGCCAACAACCTCAGCCCAAACACGCAGTGCAAGCCGCTGCTGCTCCTCGAGCTCAAGTGGGGTGGAGGAAGATGCTGTTGCCTGAGACATCCTCTCCTCGAACTCCTCCTATTATGCATAATCAAACAAATTAATGAAGACTATATATAATAAAACCATACATTTCAAAACTATTAATAAATGAGGCATTACCTGAGTGCGCAAAGAGCGCTCATCTACATACTCGCCAGTACCCTTCCTAGTATGGGTGTGGCGGTGGAGCTCGTTAATCGGCACTGGTCCCCTTCTATTCCTAACCTGCACGTACACAAACATAAATTATAAGTAAACAATAATTAAAAAACAATACGAATAACATATGCATTAAATATGAATGAATGTACCAGACGCTCAAAGTACTCCGCCTCGAAGATGGAACCTCCTGTGTGCAGGCTCCCACACTTCTCTGATGCCCTATTTTTCTTTGCTTAGGCTGATTTTTTCTAGAAATCAGCAATAACCCAGTGGCGGCACAGGGCATCTCAGACTGCATCTCCCATCCATGAGGGTCGCTCGCCCCTCAAGCGAGCTTCCCTGAGCATATCGGATAGGCAATAGGAGGCCTATATATGAAAGTTCCTCTCGACCAATGCTTCATGCTCGACAATCCAAGCAACTTTTGTCTGCATTAATAATACATAAATAGTAATTTATAATATTAATAATTTATATGAAATAATAAGCCAAAACATATTAAGTAAATTGAAAATTACAACTTACTCTATAAGCGTCAAAGAAACTCTGCCTCTCACTGTCATCAAGTTGTCCCCATGTGAACCAAGGATAATGGAACATCGACTCAATAACAGCTGTGATGTTCTTCGAAGCTACCTTCGAAGGAAGTAACCTTAACAGTAAAATTTCAAGTAAAAACATATAATTAAAATTGAATAAATTTATTTTATTAATTCTTACCCTTTACCAGATGACCTGATGATAGGTTGACCATCGACCATGACCTCAACCTCCTCCTCCTCTGCATCCGCCTCTGAAGGTGTATACCCTGGACTATACTCCTGCTCCTACTCCGTAGCTTGATGACCAGGTGATGATGCACCCACACCAGCTGAACTAGAAGCGTCCCGATGTGTATGTGTCTCAAATCCCAGGGTGAGAATCATATCGATCTCGGATGCTGTGAATGGCGTAGGTAAAACCGGTGGAGTAGGTGCAGCCGGTGGAGGCGGTGCTGCCTGCGGTGTATGTGGTCGTTGTGTAGGTGCAGGGGGGCGTGATGGGAGTGCAGACACCGCAGGGACAGATGTCGAAGGGATAGACACGAAACCGTCTGCAATGTCACGAGTAACAATGTGAGGTGCCCTAGTCCAATGACGAGTCGAACCAGGAGCAGTGTCGACACCCTTACCCTTACCACATGTGAGTGGTATAGGTGGCGGTGGATCACGTCCTCCAGATGCCATGTGTCTATAGAGCAATTTAATGTAAAGATGAAATAATAAAATAATAAGATAATAAAATAATTACGAATAATCATCTAAGATAGAACAATAATTATCTAAGTTTCATTCATAGTTTTGACAAGTTACATGATCTAATTATAAAGGTTATATGATCTTAAGTTTTATTCAGAATTTGACAAAAAGTCTCCATCATCTTCAGATCTAATTTCAACATTTTCTTCTCCTGAATCAATGACTTCGTCTTCTTCATCCAAATGCTCCTGAACGGATGACAAGTCATCAGTATCCACTTCTTCACCAGCATCTTCCAAGTCCTGTAAACCAACAATACGCTCAACTTCAATGCCTTCATTTACACAAGACATTTCATCCACTTGATAAGGCGCATCTTCCTGCTGATCATCAGCTTCAATGCGACCCCTTGGTTTCGTCTTGATGACGACACACCAACCTTGTTTGTCCTTTCGGGTTGCTAGGTACGGGACATAATACACTTGTCTCACATTCTGTGCTAGGATAAACGGATTAAAGTTCTGATATCTGCTACCTATGCGGATGTCCACCGTATTATATTTGGGATTTAATTTTGTGCCTCTAATTGATGGATCAAACCAATTACAATAAAATAGAACTATTCTTTTAGTATAGTCTAAAGTAGTATACACTAATTCATATATATGTTGGATTACTCCGTAGAAGTCATCTTCACCCCCTTCTGTGATGACCTTCACGTGAACCTCGCTGTTAATTGTTTTTTTACCCTCCGTCCATGAATGGGTATGAAATTTGTACCTGTTCACAAAGAATGTGTGCCATTCTTTGACACATGAATAAGGACTGTCGGATAAGTTCCTTAAGTGTCTGTTGAAAGGAGTTGGTGCCTCACGAGAAACCTATGTATGAATAAATTCCTTATGTTAGATGCAAAAAAATTATGTAATCCTACATACAGAATTTGAATATACTTACTTGTTGCCTAAATCACACTGGAAAATCTGCATGTATACGAGCAAACTGTTCTTGCTCACTTATGTTTTCAGATAACAAGAATGCTCTATACAAATTAGACAATTCATACTTTTAGCAGAGTAGTATTTATTATTTTATGTAATTGAAAGAAAAGGATATGCAATACATACTCAAGGTATGGCTTAACTTCGGTGCAATTAATCAACACATGGGCATGAGCTGACTTCCTCTCTGCATCCGTTAACCAATGGGTCAACTCCTTCCCGGAATGACGACCTGGCTGACAAAAGACCGACAAGACTAACGGATGTCTTTCACTTTCATTTTCCATTTCATTCCTACTATTTCTCGGTGACAACATGAAGTTATTGAAATAATGAGAACAAAAATGAGTTGTCTCGCGATGTAAGTAAGACGTACAAATTGATCATTCAACCCTAGCCTTATTTTTCACCGTTCGTTTTGAATCACCCATGAATCTATAAAATAACACATTAATAGTTATATATATTACATTTAATTTCAAATGGAAACAAATCTATTTCAAATTGTATGATAGTTATATATACCTTTCAAATGGATATATCCACCTATATTGAACAGGTCCACCAAGCCTTGCTTCATATGCGAGATGAACTGGGAGATGTTCCACGGAATCAAAGAAGTCGGGGGGGAATATTCTCTCCAACTTGCATAGAATGATTGGAATGTTCTGCTCCATCCTTACCAGTTCATCGTCCCTTAACGTTGCAGAACACAAATCCTTAAAGAATTGACTCAATTCAGTAAGCGGATTCAAGACACAGACTGGCAACGAACTAAAAGCAATAGGAAGTAAAGTTTCCATGAATACATGACAATCATGGCTTTTCATCCCATGCATCCTTCTCTTGCTGACATCGGCACATCTTGCCAAATTCGAAGAATAACCGTCTGGCATCCTTAGTTCTTTTATCCACTCACAAACTAACTTTGCTTCCTCAGCAGATAAACTATAATTGGCTTTGGGCTTTAACATTTTCCCATTAGCATGCCGCTTCTCTGGTCGCCTACAATACAAATCTAAGTCCATTCTTGCCTTCTCATTGTCTTTGGTCTTGCCACTCACATTCATGACTGTGTTGAATATGTTGTCAAAAAAATTCTTCTCTATGTGCACGACATCGAGATTGTGTCAACAAATTATCTTTCTAGTACGGGAGATCCCAAAAAATACTTCTTTTTGTCCAATTATGCACCTCCCCGTACCCTGGTAATCTGGACACACGACCATTGTCAGTGACTTTGGGCAGTTCCATTACTCTCGTCCAAATCTGTTCTGGTGTAAACCTAGGCGGCGGCTCATCTCTTTCAACTTCTCCTTTTTTGAAGGTGTTCTTGTTTCGTCTAAATGGATGATCTCTTGGTAAGAACCTACGATGCGAATCAAACCTGGAACTTTTCCCTCTGTGTTTTAAAGTACAAGCCTTTGTATACTCCATGCAATGCAGACATGCAAATTTTCCATGAGTACCCCAACCAGACAACATACCATAAGCAGGGAAGTCATTAATGGTCCACATCAAAGTTGCCTTCATTGTAAAATTTTGCTTCCTTGCAATATCATACGTTTCCATGCCAGTCCACAACTTCTTCAGATCATCGATCAATGGCTGTAAATAAACATCACTACCAACTTTCGGATTCGATGGACCCGGTATGAGACAAGTCAAAAACATATAAGGTTTCGACATGCACATTTCAGGAGGAAGATTATATGGGGTAACAATTACTGGCCAACAAGAATACGGCGTAGCCGATGCTTGAATATAAGGGGTAAAACCATCAGAGCATAAACCAAGTCTTATATTAGATGTACCCGATCAAAGTGCTTCCATGCTTCGCCATCAGAAGGATGGCGTAACACGCCTGAACTTCTTCTGTTCTCATAGTGCCACGTCATTTTTCCTGCAGTTTGCATTGATGCAAACATTTTCTATAGCCTTGGAATTATCGGCAGATAGAACATTGCCTTAACAGGAACTAATTTATTCTTACTTGTCCCGGTGTTGCGTGGACAACACCTCAACGCTTGACAAAATCTGCATTCAAGCAGTGCACTGTCATTTTTACTGAATTCATTATCGTAAAAAAGCATGCACCCATTCACACAACAGTCAATCCTCTTAGCTTGGAGTCCCAACTTGGATACTAACCTCTTCGCATCATAATAATTTTTGGGTAAACCGTCTTTTACAGGCGTCACGTCCAAAAGCTTTTTGGAAAAATAATCTAAACACTCGTCGGCAACATTCCAATTGGACTTGCAAGCTAACAGTCTAACGCACATCGATAATTTAGAGTCTGAGGCGCCTTGATACAACGGCTTATTTGTCTCAATCAAAAGATTAAAAAATCTTTGTGCTTCCTCATTCGGCAGTTCTTCGGTGTTATCGTAATCATGCGCCTCATTCACTCCGAGAGCATCACCCACCATGTCCTACATTGACGCAAATTGTTCCCCATATCCCATATCTGCGCAACTTTTTGAACCACCCGTGCAATTCTCATCAACCCCTAAAACAACATTTGGCACTTCTTGACCATGATCAGTCCAAATCCAGTAATCCGTCGACATCGACATTTAAGGCGCAAACATCTAATTCCCCTATCGTCGATGAAACGTTGTTGTTGCTTTGCCTGAGCAACAAATTCTTCAACCCCATATCGAAAGGATCATTTTAGACCCCTTCTTCTCGGATATACCCTATCATACATCCAACTACGATTCAAAAGATAAAAATCCATCTTTTGCACGTTAAAAAAATGCAAAACCATTAAATTTGGACAATATGTCAACTTAGATATATCCACATTCACTTTCTTTATTTGGTATGGCCCTATCCCATTCGAGAAGAAACTTTTTCAACACCCGATCCTAGTATTAATAGTTATTACCTAATTCACATGTCTTATATTTGGCAAAATTTCAGCAGCATTTCCCATTGGTCTCTAAGTACAATAGTGGACCGCAATACTGCGGTCAAGTTTGCACCCAGAGAACAAAAGGAAATGTATTGGACTGATATTTCGTCAAATAAAAAGCATTAGAAATAAGCAATATTACTATTATACAAGTGAAGAAATCCCAAATTGTCCTCCTTAGACAACTCAAGGTTCAATACAATAAGCGACACCTCTATGCGATTACACGCCTGCTCAATAATATTGAACCTCAAACAGGAAGCTAAGGTTTTGCTATAGTATTAATAACTCGTCTTGAAAATAAAACTTTAACCTCTATGAAGTAATTTTACCTTTTGTACTTGAAAGTCAAGTTCATAGGGTAAAGTGCATAGGGACGGATCAAAGTTGCAAACAAACCAACAAGTAACTTTTCTAAGTCTTAGGAACCATAACACCTATTTTAAGTGCTAAGAAAATTTGGTGTTGTATTCCTTGTTGCGGACTTATTTATTTTATTAACCTATTTTGTTATTTAATTATTGTTGTAATTTAATTTCAAATATTTAACCTCTTTATTCAATTATTCAAATATTATTTATTATTTCTACCTTATTTAATTATTTAAATTTTAAATTTTATTCATTAATTAGTCTCGCCACATCGCACTATCCGCTGCCGAACCATCTGCAATTTGCCATGACTCAGCTACCACCGTCCAAGCATTTTTTTCATGTCCAGGTTTCTAACTTAAGCTAATTATTTTTATAATTTATTATTTAATTATAACTCTTATGAGGCTTAACACAAATACAAGTGTTAAGAGATTTTGATATTCTATGCATTAGTATTTTATTTTACTATTTATGATTTATTAATTATCCAATTTTAATTTAATAATTAATTTTTAAAATTTGTTAAGCATTAAGTCTTATGAATAAATTTATTATAATTATTTAAACATATTATTAAACTTAGTTCTAACATATTCGAAATGTAGCATCCGTTGCATCGACGTCTCCATCCGACGCTCACGGTCCTCGGCACGCCGCTTGGACTCAGCCAGTTTTATGTGGCTTAACACTTGTTATAAGTGTTAAGAGCAATCTGTTTATCTTAATTTATTTTATTTATATTATTGTATTATTTATTATATTTATTTATTTTACTTTATTTATTTATTTGATTTTACTTGGCTAGGCACTTGGGTCGATGTTTCTAACTTAAGTTAAAAAAAAGTATTATAGGGTGACATCTTTTATTTTTTAAGTCTTCTGAGGCCTATAATACAACATGTAATTTATACTAAAAAATTCACGAGTGAAAAATAGATTATTAGACTATCAGTACAAACATGCAAATTAATTAAAACATCATGAATATAATTTAAAATAAAATTAGGGAATTAGAACAAATAAAAAAACAACCTCATCCTCAATTCAACCTAAACCCTACACAGAAGAACATACAATTTCACCAGCAATACACAGTTTGACAACTACAATTTCAACAACATAATACATGTTCAGCAACTACAATTTCAGCAACATAATACATGTTCAATAACAATACAATAATGCAAAGAAAAACAATACAATCCAATGGGGGATTCTAAAATGACTGACTCACCTTATGTGGTTGAATGGAGAGGGAGAAGTCTGACAGGGAGGTAGCAGAGAGGGAGGGCCCACGGTGGTTGAATGGAGTCGCGGTGATTGAACGTGGCCGAAGTGGTGGTAGCGGCAGTCTTGCGGTGGCGGCGGTGAAGAGACTGAGAGTTCTGAGGGTTGGACTTACAGTGGTGCGGTTGGTGGTGGTGGGCCGCGAAGAGGTGGTGCTGGGGGTGCAGCAAGGTGGTTGCTGGTGGTGCGGTGAGGTAGTTGTTGGCGGTGCGGATGGTGGCAGTCTCGGTGGTGGCTGATACAGAGGAGAAGAGAGGAGAAGAACGGAGAGGGAGATAATGGCGGTGGCTGGTGGTGGCTGGGACGACGGAAAGGAGACCAGACGTGGAGGGGGAGGGAGGGGGAAGGGGAGCTTGGTCGCGAGAGAAGGAGAGAAATGAGAGGGAGAAGGCGCGGGCCTCGGGTTAGTGAACATTTCCGAAGGTTACCGACGGCCTTGGCCGTCGTAACGTTAAAATACCCTTAACGACGGCCTAGGCTGTCGGGAACCTTGAAATGTGACCGTTATCTGGGGAAACCGATAAGACACTTACCGACGGCCTTAGCCGTTGGTAAAGTTGAAGTACCATTACCGACGGCTTAAACCGTCGGAAATCCAGCGGGAATATTTGGCCCCTAAATGCGCCAAAATTAGCGACGGATACCGACGGTCTTGTCGTCGGTAAAGTTACCGATGGCTAGAGCCATCGGTAAACTGGTTTCGCTTTTTAACGACGGCGTAGGCCGTCAGAAATTCCTGAATTACCGACGCCGTTACGGCCTTCGGTATTAGCGGGTTTTCTTGTAGTGCATAAAAGCGATAAACTAGAAAGCTAAAACTAAGAATAAAAGAGTTCAAAGATAAAAAGATATAAAGATGCAAAATATATCTCTAAAGTGGCACAGAGGGCCTCTATTTATAACAAAATATGTTAATAGGGCCTTGAATTAAGTCTTCTATGCCGTCAGAGTGGCACGACTGTGCTCTTCAATCAGCATAGGCATGCTCTTCATGATATCAGGCCGTGCTCAAATCTGTCAGGGCGTACCAACTTCGTAGAACAACGTTCTAGTGCACGAGCAACAGCACGGGTGTAACACCCCCCTCGCGGGTGCTACATACACGGACTCTAATGCGGAATAAAACAAGAAAATAAAACTCTGGTTGCTTTCAGAAAATACTTTAATTAAGTAGCTACGTTCGAAAACGTGGTTCTAAAAATTTTCTGCATGCATAGGCAAACAACTCAAGACGAAGAAATAAATTTCATATCACACATTGATATTCACTGTTCATAAAAAAACATAAACATAACATAAAACCTGGTCTAATATATATCAGATTACAGACTTAAGAAATAAGTTCGACATACGTGCAGTAATAATATAAGACTGTTCAAAAACAAAAGACTCCTAAGCTGGTCGGCTAAAAGTAGCCATTGGGGTACAACCCAATGTCGGCTCCTTCAAAAGTTTCCATCATCCGAGTCCTCACATCTCCGCGGGGACCTATGATCAACATCTGTACATGTGTTCCAAAAGCACAACAAGGTGTCCAACATGTACAGGTAAAGGTGAGATACTCATATAAAGTTTATCACGATAGCCGCACAAGTGACAAACAGCAGTATAAGCATCCATAGATAAATACAGTTATATGAACAGTTAATTATATAATACAGTACGACGTCTCAAACACTATCATCAGTTATAATAATGCATGAAACTTCAATATCATCTTTCTAATTCATGTACTCCGGAGATTCTAACTTCCCAACATCGACCGATAGGCCGTAGTAACACCCGTAACACAATTGTTCTCATGAGTCGGCCTCTCTATTTAGGGCCGAACTCCAATTGTTCCAGGGTACCACGTCTCACCATATCATGAATACTCCAATCTCTGATCGAGTTCATTCGTGTTTGGCAGCCGATTTACCACGGCACAGGGTTGCTACGCCACCGGCCACTTGTGGGATCTCGAACACAAAATGCCCCTATAGACCCAGTGGTCTTAACTGGCTGAATTCTCAACTACGAAAGTTGTAGCTCGGTTCCAAATGGCACGTCTGCCGGTTCATGCATGTACACAGAAGGTTTTCTGTTTTCTTTGCGTTCATTCTTTCAAATGTCGAGACATGAAGTCCACGACTCGTTTCAAAAAGGCATTAAGCCCACTCAAATCAAAAACACAGGACACGAAGTCCGAGTGCTCAATCCACAAAACACTAGCCCCGACGTCTCGGCCACTAGGTTCGGGTTTGTCTCAAAGGTTCATCATTTTTCCTTTTCGATCAAACTTTCTCAAAACAACCTTGGGAAACAAAACATACTTTGGTTTTCTTGAAACAAAACATCCTTTTTGATCAAGAGAACGTTTTTCCGTGAAAAACACCTTTCTTGAAAACAAAAACCGTTTTCTAAGGTTTCACGTCTTTTTAAAACGCTTTACCGAAATAAAACACGATTTGCCCGACTTTTCACAAAACCACTTTTTACTTTTCAAGAGAAAATACTTTCCAACAAGAAAGACAACTTTTCTCGAAAAAGCAACACGTCTTCCATAAAACCACTTTTTAATTTCAAACACGGTTTTCAAAACATACATTTAGGATTTTGAGTCTTTTAATAAATTATCGAGACATAGCCAGTCCTATGCTCATCCAGGGTATATATATATATATATATATATATATATATATATATATATATAGACATCAACAATCCATAATCATCATCATAATATCAACTAAGGCATCCATGCCACAAATTATCAACAAGAGTGCAATTATGTTTCATTAAGTAAAACATATCCATACATCATTCAAACTCATCTCCAATTCAACAATCAAGTCATCATAATATATATACCAAACATGCACTATGAAGCTACTCAAACTTAAATGGCTACCTCCCTTTACCTCACAAAGGAAGTTCAATGCAAACTTGATCGGTTCTCGGCTCTGGCTCCGGTTCCGTTCGCGTCGCCTAAGACAACCAAACACAATTCAATTCAAACAACAAATCAACATCAATCTATAACATAAGAACACAAGTTTTCCTTGCCCTAAAAGGTATAGGGCTTGGCCATGAAAGGTAAAAAGGGTTAGGGATCTCATTTGGTTCCAAACTTTTGGATGGTTGGTTCATGAACTTAGTGAACACCATTTCAAGTCCTATGACTCAAAAATGTGAAACAACACTCATGGATTTTCCCCATGAAGCTCTTGGCCATATAGGGCAATCTAGGCTAGGAATTGATTTGGTTTTCCATCACTTGGATTCAAGGACACTAGGAAAGCTAAGGATGGAATCAAGAGTTAGAAATCAAAAATTTGATGAAAAACACTATTCATCATCACTCTTAGGTTTCGGCCACTTTGGAGTTTTAGAGCTAGGATGAGACTTGGATCATGAGCTCTTGGGTTTAGATAGAGGGTGATGAGGTGAGTTCAAAGAACTTGGTTTCACATCCAAACGATTTTCCTACAATTTTCTATGGATTTTCAAACTTTTGGATCTAAGAATGAGTTTCATGAAAATGGAGGTTTGATATTGATATTGAAAGAGATTCAAGAAGATATGAGACCATAGAAGTGATCTTACCTTAAAATGGAGGAAGGTTGGTCAAGAAATCAAGTGATTTCAATAAGCTTTCAAGGTTTTCTCAAGGATTTAATGGAGGTTTTTTCTCTAAGGAAGATGAAGTGTTCTTGGTGTTCTTGGGGGGGGTGGGATGCGTGGAATGAGGGGCTGAGAGGGCTGTTCCAGCCTTCTACAGAGTTGATTAAGGGTAAAAATATCATTTGGTTCAAAGGGTAAAATGGTAAAAGGTGAAAAGACTTAAGTTAGGGATATTTTGGTAATTTCATGTCCCGAAATTCCCGATTGTCATGACAACTCTGGCATGCTCTCCCAAGTGATTTGACATGATGTGATATCAATATTATCCGTTGGCGGGTCCTGGTAAGTCCATACGCGGCTCCGTTCTTCACCCTATTGAAGATTTCGCTCAAACGGAGGTCAGGAAATGATTTTTTTGAAATTTTTATGAAATTTAACCAAAACGTAGAGAATCGAATTCTAAGACTTACTGTCTCATTCATGAGTCCATCTGAGGTCTCCTGAGCAGTAAAATCATACTGTCAGTGTAAAAACGCAGACCGGACTCCGTTTGAGTTTTCGACTCAAAACTTAATCTTAGCTTCCTACGATATCGTTGAGCATGATTATGGTCTCGGAATATTTTATATCCCTTTCTAAGACCTCGAATAAAATATAAGTTTGTAAATACTGATTAAAAGAAAAACTCGAAAATCGGGGTGTTACATTACCACCCCTCTAAAAAAAAAAATTCGTCCTCGAAATTACGTACCTTGAAAAAGATTGCGATATTGTAACTTAATCTTGTCCTCGAGCTCTCACGTTGCGTCTCCAGTTGCTTCGTTCCAAACGACTTTGACTAAGGGAACTTGTTTTCCCCTGAGTTGCTTGATCCTCTTTTCAACGATTCGCATAGGCGATGTCTCATAAGACAAGTTTTCTCGTAAATGTACTATATCAGGTTCGATTATATGGGACGGATCAGAAATATACTTCCGAAGTTGTGAGACATGGAAAACATTATGAATGTTTGACAGAAAAGGTGGTAAGGCAATCTGGTAAGCTACTGGACCAATACGCCAAAGAATTTGGTAAGGTCCAATGAATTTGGGAGTGAGTTTTCTGGACTTAATCGCTCTACCTACCCCAGTCGTAGATGTGACTCTCAGGAACACGTGTTCACCTTCTTGAAACTCGAGGGGTCATCTTCGTTTATTTGAGTAGCTCTTCTGCCTGCTCTGTGCCGTTTTCCTCTTTTTCCGGATCTGTTTAATCTTTTTCGTTGTTTGTTGCACAAGTTTTGGGCCTACGATCATATTCTCTCCATCCTGGTACCAACACAACGGTGCCTAGCACTTTCGTCCATATAAGGCTTCGTAGGGTGCCATCCCTATACTAGAATAGTAGCTGTTGTTGTAGGTGAATTCTATAAGAGGCAACAGATCATCCCAACTTCCACCATGGTTTAGAACACAAGCTCTCAGCAAATCTTCCAAAGATTGTATCGTTCTCTCTATTTGTCCATCAGACTGAGGGTGATAGGCTGAACTTAGTCTTAACTTTGTTCCTAAAGCTTGATGCAGACTCTGCCAAAAACGTGACGTAAACTTTGGGTCTCTATCAGAGACTATGCTTGAAGGCACTCCATGTAGTCTGATTACTTCTCTGATATACAGCTCAGTTAACTTCTCCACTGAGTAGTTGATCTTAACAGGTAAGAAGTGTGCCGACTTCGTTAACCTATCAACGATCACCCAAATTGAATCAAAACTCTTAGAAGTTCTAGGCAATCCTACCACAAAATCCATTGAAATGCTCTCCCATTTCCATTCGGGTACATCCAAGGATTGAAGCATCCCTCCGGGTCGTTGATGTTCTACCTTTGCTTTCTGACAGGTCAAACGTGACGCTACATACTCCGCCACTTGCTTCTTCATTCCTGGCCACCAAAACTTGTGTTTCAGATCTTGGTACATTTTGGTTGATCCAGGGTGAATACTCAGCTTGCTCTTGTGTCCTTCCTCTAGAATCATTTTCCTCATCTCCGGGTTGCTAGGCACACAAACTCGTCCATTGCATCTCAAGATACCATCAGTTCCCATATTGAACTCTGCAGCTTTTTCTTGTCCAAGTAACTCCTTTTTCTCTTGGAGATATACATTAGTTGCTTGCTGTTCACGGATCGTCTCCATCAGTCCACTAGATACCTTAATCATTCCCAAGCTAATCCTCTCGTGGTTCACTTCCACAGCTAGATTGAGATCATGAAACTGTTCTATCAATTCTAGCTCTTTAACCATCATTGCAGACATGTGTAGGGTCTTCCGACTTAGAGCATCTGCAACGACATTTGCTTTCCCAGGGTGGTACAGCAAAGTGAAGTCGTAGTCTTTAAGAAACTCCATCCAACGTCTCTGCCTCATGTTAAGTTCCTTCTGATCGAACAGGTACTTCAAACTTTTGTGGTCATTGAAGACATCGAACTTTGATCCATACAAGTAATGTCTCTAGATCTTCAGTGCAAAAACCACAGCAGCTAACTCAAGGTCATGCGTCGGGTAATTCCTCTCATAAGTCTTCAACTGGCGCGAAGCATACGCTACAACCTTCCGATATTTCATAAGCACACATCCTAAACCCTGATGCGAGGCATCACAGTACACTTCGTATGGTTCATCTGGCTTAGGTAGTACTAACACTGGTGAGGTGTCAAACGTTCCTTCATCGTCTGAAAACTTTCCTCACACTTGTCAGTCCACATAAACGGTTGGTCCTTCCTCGTAAGTTGAGCCAACGGCGCAACAATCTTGGAAAATCCTTCGATGAATCTTTTGTAATAACCAGCTAGTCCAACAAAACTGCGGATTTCTGTCACAGTCTTGGGTCTCTCCCATAGAAGTACAGCTTCTACTTTCGTAGGATCGACGACAATTCCTTCCTTCGAAATCACATGTCCTATGAATTTGACTTCATCCAGCCAAAATTCACACTTGGGTAGCTTTGCGTACAACTTCTCCTTATGAAGGATTTGTAAAACTTGTCGTAGATGTTCCTCATGCTCCTCGGAACTTTTTGAGTAGATGAGAATATCGTCTATAAACACGATGACAAAATGATCCAAAAACGGACGGAGAATCCTATTCATATAGTCCATGAAGATAGCAGGCGCGTTCGTCACTCCGAAAGGCATCACGAGGTACTCATAGTCACTATAACGAGTCCTGAAAGCAGTCTTAGGTACGTCCTCGTTCTTCACTCTGATCTGGTGATAATCGGATCTCAGATCTATCTTTGAAAAGATAGCGGCTCCCTGAAGTTGATCCATCAAGTCATCTATGCGGGGTAGAGGATACTTATTCTTGATCGTTATCTTGTTGAGTTGACGGTAATCCACACAGAGTCTTGAACTCCCGTCCTTCTTCTTCACCAACAACACTGGTGCTCCCCACGGGGACACACTTGGCCTCACAAACCGCTTGGAAATCAAATCCTCTAGTTGAGTCTTCAGCTCGGCTAACTCCGTAGGTGACATCCAATAAGGAGCTATAGAGATCGGACCGGATCCTGGAACTAAGTCGATCGCAAACTCGATGTCCCTCACAGGTGGCAAACCTGGTACGTCCTCTAGAAAAACTTCAGGAAAATCTTTGACAACCGGCACATCGCTCAAGACAACATCCCTCTCGATTTCTAAACAGGATAGAAGCATGTATCCCTGATCTCCTTCTTTCAAAGAAGCTCTTACTTGGTTGGCAGTTATAAATCCAGAAATCTCAGGGTCAGGAAAAACTAAGGTTCTATGTGCACAGTCTAAAAGGATATGGTTGGAAGATAACCAATCCATGCCTAGGATCACATCCAATTGAGTCAAAGGCAAACATATTAAGTCAACAACAAAGTTCCTATCATGAACAATAACAGGACAATTCAAACATACTGTATTAACAGTAACGGGCTTAGTAGTTGGAGTTGTGATAATCAAATCAAAAGACAGCAAAGAAACAGGCAACTCTAATTGTCTCACACAATTCAAAGAGATAAACGAATGTGTCGCACCCGAATCAAATAGTACAGTTAGGAGATTACCAGCTATGATGCAACTACCTTGTATGAGATCATCAGATTTGGAAGCATCAACGCCACTCATGGTATAAACCCTTCCCCTCATTGTGGGTCTAGCAGTCCACATGTTGTTGACAGTCGGCTCGAGCTTTGGTGTAGGGCATTCCCTCGCGAAATGTCCTATCTCTCCACATTGGAAACATAGAACTCCTTTCAGCTTTCAGCTATCAGCTGGGTGTCCGGGTTGCCCACACTTGAAACATCTCTGGGCTCGGCCCTGGCTCTGGTCATTTCTGCTCCCACCACCGTAAGCAGAAGTGATAGGACGATAAGGTTGTTGTTTCTGACTATTCCCTTGGGGTCGGGAATATGGCTTCTTCTGGGGCTGTTTCCCTTTCTGGTGCTTGTATTGGTTCGGGTTCTTTGACCTAGACGGTCCTCCTGCAGTACCCTTGTTCTCCCTTCCGCTTCTCATCTTTTCCACTTTTCTGCACTTCTCCACCAGAGCTTAGAAGGTACTGATCTCCAGTGGTAACACCGACTCCTTGATCTCGAAGCGCTGACCGCCTTCGAACCTTTCGCATTTCCAGTCCTCGTCAGGCTGAGCTTGGAAAAAGCGAAAATATTTGGCGAGTGATTCAAACTTCGCCGCATATTCCCCGACAGTCATATCCTTCTTCTGCAGCTTCAAAAATTCTTGCTCTTTCTCCGTTCTGGCACTTTGGGGAAAGTACTTGTCCAGAAACTTGGTGTGAAATACTCCCCAAGTGATGTCTTGGTTGTTGGCTTCCAGCAGTTGTCTGGTTCCTCCCCACCAATACTCTGTGTCACCCAGGAAGAGGAATGTGGCATAGTCCAACTTCACTCCCTCGGGGCAGTGCAGAACAGCAAAAATCTTCTCTATTTCTGCAGCCACAGGTCAGCCTTTTCCGGGTCACAGTCCCCGTGAAACTGTGGAGGATCATGACGCCGAAAATCGACTAACCCTCTAGCACCAGTAGCAAGATCGGCTCTTTGTTGGTTCTGTTGGTTCTGCTGAGCCATCGTTGCTGTCTGTTGAGCAACAGCAGCCGCCATATCAGCCATGGCCTGGATAGCCCGATTCATGTTGTTGTCATCAGCACTATTGTCAGCAGTGCCGCGACCTCCACCACGATCAAAACTAGTGTGTCAACACACATTGCTTCAACAGAGAAACAATTCAAACAAAGTTCACAGAGATCACACAGCATAAACATAACAGACTCACTTCCCAAGGATTCCCGAAAGACTCGACCAACTCAGATACCACTAATGTAACACCCCCCTCGCGGGTGCTACATACACGGACTCTAATGCGGAATAAAACAAGAAAATAAAACGCTGGTTGCTTTCGGAAAATAATTTAATTAAGTAGCTACGTTCGAAAACGCGGTTCTAAAAATTTTCTGCATGCATAGGCAAACAACTCAAGACGAAGAAATAAATTTCGTATCACATATTGATATTCACTGTTCATAAAAAAACATAAACATAACGTAAAACCTGGTCTAATATATATCAGATTACAAACTTAAGAAATAAGTTCGACATACCTGCAGCAATAATATAAGACTGTTCAAAAACAAAAGACTCCTAAGCTGGTCGGCTAAAGGTAGCCATTGGGGTACAACCCAACGTCGGCTCCTTCAGAAGTTTCCATTGTCCAAGTCCTCACGTCTCCGCGGGGACCTATGATCAACATTTGTACATGTGTTCCAAAAACACAACAAGGTGTCCAACATGTACAGGTAAAGGTGAGATACTCATATAAAGTTTATCACGATATAAGCATCCACAGATAAATACAGTTATATGAACAGTTATTTATATAATACAGTACGACGTCTCAAACACTATCATCAGTTATAATAATGCATGAGACTTCAATATCATCTTTCTAATTCATGTACTCCGGAGATTCTAACTTCCCAACATCGAGCGATAGGCCGTAGTAACACCCGTAACACAATTGTTCTCAGGAGTCGGCTTCTCTATTTAGGGCTGAACTCCAATTGTTCCAGGGTACCACGTCTCACCATATCATGAATACTCCAGTCTCTGATCGAGTTCATTCGTGTTTGGCAGCCGATTTACCACGGCACGGGGTTGCTACGCCACCGGCCACTTGTGGGATCACGAACACAGAATGCCCCTATAGACCCAGTGGTCTTAACTGGCTGAATTCTCAACTACGAAAGTTGTAGCTCGGGTCTGTTGACAAGTGACTTCAAACATAAGAGGGGGGTGAATTGTGTGTGATATGTGTTTTTGAAAAACTTTTTGCAATTACGGCGCTTGAAGATAAATGACTGAAATTAGAAGCGCTATAAAGAAAATTGCTTGAATAATAAATTCTAGAAAGTAAATAGCAATAAAATAAATCGCTTAAATTAAATTGCAATAAAGTAAATGCGATAAATTAAATTGCAATAAAATAAATTGCGATAAATTAAATTGCAATAAAATAAATGCGATAAATTAAATTGCTGTAAGGTAGAAGACAATAATGAAAGGATAGAGAGAAAGAGCCGCAGATTTATCCTGGTTCGGCCACTAAATACCCTGTGGCCTACGTCCAGTCCCCAAGGTCAAACACCAAGGGTTTTCACTCAATAACTAGCTTTTAGATCAGGTGCAGCTAGAAACCTTTACAAACCAAGAGCACTCTACACACAAAATAATGGGATATCACCTCCCTTTGTGCAAGAGCCTCAAGTTCAAGAGATATTGTTTCTCTTTAAAGAAAAAGGGATTCACACCCAAGAACAAGAAGAAGTAGAAGAAGAATGTAGCACTCAAGTAGTGCAGATAAAGATTACAAATTGAAGCTCAAAGTACAATTCAAACTATATGATATGTAAAGCTCTCTATTCAAAAAATAATCAAAAGTGAATATGTGAGAGTAAGTAATAAAATAAACAGAGTTTCAGAGCGCAATAGGATTCGTGTGTTTTAGAGTTGCCTTGGCATTCCTATTTATAGAAAAACTTTTAAGCCCATAGGAATTAGGTTAAGCCCATTTACAAAACAAGCTAATCGCGTCATAATCGATTATTGCAATTCCATAATCGATTATCTGATTATTTTTAGAAAACATGCTGGAGAGGCAGTCGCATCATAATCGATTATGATAATCGATTATGGATTTTCTGTTTTGAAGCTCACTTACACGCATAAAGGCATAATCGATTATTCAATCGATTATGTCTAAAATCGATTATTCAATCGATTATGTATATAATCGATTATGTTAATCGATTAATTCTTCACTGTTTTTGGGAAACGCTTTTCAGATATATGATAATCGATTATGATGAATCTGTAATCGATTATTATCATTAAAAACCATCTGATTTTAAACTTAACGGCTGTTAATTGATTTTATCCAATTAGATCGCTTGAAGCCTATTAAGTTTATTTTATGTGTGTGTGTGTGTGATTGATTTTAGATTGAGAGCTTTACTACCACTTACAAAAAGATCCTAATAAACACCGATTACAAGAAATAAAAATTCCCATAACCCAGTCTTGAAGCACTTGATCTCCTTGATCTTCTTTTCCGCTTTTTGTATACTTGACTTTCCGGTTCCTTTTGTCAATCATCAAAAACTAGATTAATCCTGTCAAGGCATATATTCACATTCTCCCCCTTTTTGATGATGACAAAAACATCTCAAGGAGGGATTTGCTCTAATGACGAGATAGAGTATTTGAATTTTAAGAAATCAGAGTTAATGCACAGATAAAATACTCTACACCTTATTTTTATGCAAAATGTAAAAATAGCAACTCCCCCTAAAGCATGCAAACTCTCCCTGAACTATGCAATCATATAACTCTCCCCCTTTTGGCATTATAAAAAAAAAAGCGGGAAAAGTGCAAACAAGAACAAGGCATATATTCAGGAAAGTTAGAAACAGTCCAAAATGACCAAAATGAACGTTACTGACCTTTTAATCGATTATGTAAGTGAGCATAATCGATTATGTCTTACCGTGTTGGCTCCTGATGCGCTCATCCATGACCCATAATCGATTATTGAGTGCTTCATAATCGATTATTCCTTTAGTGGCAACTTTTGGTATTCGCGAAATCGATTATGTAATCGATTATAGTCTGGGTCTTCGAATAATCGATTATCTAATCGGTTATTTGAACCTTTACAAACCAAGAGCACTCTCCACACAAAATAATGGGATATCACCTCCCTTTGTGCAAGAGCCTCAAGTTCAAGAGATATTGTTTCTCTTTAAAGAAAAAGGGATTCACACCCAAGAACAAGAAGAAGTAGAAGAAGAATGTAGCACTCAAGTAGTGCAGATAAAGATTACAAATTGAAGCTCAAAGTACAATTCAAACTATATGATATGTAAAGCTCTCTATTCAAAAAATAATCAAAAGTGAATATGTGAGAGTAAGTAATAAAATAAACAGAGTTTCAGAGCGCAATAGGATTCGTGTGTTTTAGAGTTGCCTTGGCATTCCTATTTATAGAAAAACTTTTAAGCCCATAGGAATTAGGTTAAGCCCATTTACAAAACAAGCTAATCGCGTCATAATCGATTATTGCAATTCCATAATCGATTATCTGATTATTTTTAGAAAACACGCTGGAGAGGCAGTCGCATCATAATCGATTATGATAATCGATTATGGATTTTCTGTTTTGAAGCTCACTTACACGCATAAAGGCATAATCGATTATTCAATCGATTATGTCTAAAATCGATTATTCAATCGATTATGTATATAATCGATTATGTTAATCGATTAATTCTTCACTGTTTTTGGGAAACGCTTTTCAGATATATGATAATCGATTATGATAAATCTGTAATCGATTATTATCATTAAAAACCATCTGATTTTAAACTTAACGGCTGTTAATTGATTTTATCCAATTAGATCGCTTGAAGCCTATTAAGTTTATTTTATGTGTGTGTGTGTGTGATTGATTTTAGATTGAGAGCTTTACTACCACTTACAAAAAGATCCTAATAAACACCGATTACAAGAAATAAAAATTCCCATAACCCAGTCTTGAAGCACTTGATCTCCTTGATCTTCTTTTCCGCTTTTTGTATACTTGATTTTCCGGTTCCTTTTGTCAATCATCAAAAACTAGATTAATCCTGTCAAGGCATATATTCACATTCTCCCCCTTTTTGATGATGACAAAAACATCTCAAGGAGGGATTTGCTCTAATGACGAGATAGAGTATTTGAATTTTAAGAAATCAGAGTTAATGCACAGATAAAATACTCTACACCTTATTTTTATGCAAAATGTAAAAATAGCAACTCCCCCTAAAGCATTCAAACTCTCCCTGAACTATGCAATCATATAACTCTCCCCCTTTTGGCATTATCAAAAAAAAGCGGGAAAAGTGCAAACAAGAACAAGGCATATATTCAGGAAAGTTAGAAACAGTCCAAAATGACCAAAATGAACGTTACTGACCTTTTAATCGATTATGTAAGTGAGCATAATCGATTATGTCTTACCGTGTTGGCTCCTGATGCGCTCATCCATGACCCATAATCGATTATTGTGTGCCTCATAATCGATTATTCCTTTAGTGGCAACTTTTGGTATTCGCGAAATCGATTATGTAATCGATTATAGTCTGGGTCTTCGAATAATCGATTATCTAATCGGTTATTTGAACCTTTACAAACCAAGAGCACTCTCCACACAAAATAATGGGATATCACCTCCCTTTGTGCAAGAGCCTCAAGTTCAAGAGATATTGTTTCTCTTTAAAGAAAAAGGGATTCACACCCAAGAACAAGAAGAAGTAGAAGAAGAATGTAGCACTCAAGTAGTGCAGATAAAGATTACAAATTGAAGCTCAAAGTACAATTCAAACTATATGATATGTAAAGCTCTCTATTCAAAAAATAATCAAAAGTGAATATGTGAGAGTAAGTAATAAAATAAACGGAGTTTCAGAGCGCAATAGGATTCGTGTGTTTTAGAGTTGCCTTGGCATTCCTATTTATAGAAAAACTTTTAAGCCCATAGGAATTAGGTTAAGCCCATTTACAAAACAAGCTAATCGCGTCATAATCGATTATTGCAATTCCATAATCGATTATCTGATTATTTTGAGAAAACACGCTGGAGAGGCAGTCGCATCATAATCGATTATGGATTTTCTGTTTTGAAGCTCACTTACACGCATAAAGGCATAATCGATTATTCAATCGATTATGTCTAAAATCGATTATTCAATCGATTATGTATATAATCGATTATGTTAATCGATTAATTCTTCACTGTTTTTGGGAAACGCTTTTCAGATATATGATAATCGATTATGATAAATCTGTAATCGATTATTATCATTAAAAACCATCTGATTTTAAACTTAACGGCTGTTAATTGATTTTATCCAATTAGATCGCTTGAAGCCTATTAAGTTTATTTTATGTGTGTGTGTGTGTGATTGATTTTAGATTGAGAGCTTCACTACCACTTACAAAAAGATCCTAATAAACACTGATTACAAGAAATAAAAATTCCCATAACCCTGTCTTGAAGCACTTGATCTCCTTGATCTTCTTTTCCGCTTTTTGTATACTTGACTTTCCGGTTCCTTTTGTCAATCATCAAAAACTAGATTAATCCTGTCAAGGCATATATTCACATTCTCCCCTTTTTTGATGATGAGAAAAACATCTCAAGGAGGGATTTGCTCTAATGACGAGATAGAGTATTTGAATTTTAAGAAATCAGAGTTAATGCACAGATAAAATACTCTACACCTTATTTTTATGCAAAATGTAAAAATAGCAACTCCCCCTAAAGCATGCAAACTCTCCCTGAACTATGCAATCATATAACTCTCCCCCTTTTGGCATTATAAAAAAAAAAGCGGGGAAAGTGCAAACAAGAACAAGGCATATATTCAGAAAAGTTAGAAACAGTCCAAAATGACCAAAATGAACGTTACTGACCTTTTAATCGATTATGTCTTACCGTGTTGGCTCCTGATGCGCTCATCCATGACCCATAATCGAATATTGAGTGCCTCATAATCGATTATTCCTTTAGTGGCAACTTTTGGTATTCGCGAAATCGATTATGTAATCGATTATAGTCTGGGTCTTCGAATAATCGATTATCTAATCGGTTATTTGAACCTTTACAAACCAAGAGCACTCTCCACACAAAATAATGGGATATCACCTCCCTTTGTGCAAGAGCCTCAAGTTCAAGAGATATTGTTTCTCTTTAAAGAAAAAGGGATTCACACCCAAGAACAAGAAGAAGTAGAAGAAGAATGTAGCACTCAAGTAGTGCAGATAAAGATTACAAATTGAAGCTCAAAGTACAATTCAAACTATATGATATGTAAAGCTCTCTATTCAAAAAATAATCAAAAGTGAATATGTGAGAATAAGTAATAAAATAAACAGAGTTTCAGAGCGCAATAGGATTCGTGTGTTTTAGAGTTGCCTTGGCATTCCTATTTATAGAAAAACTTTTAAGCCCATAGGAATTAGGTTAAGCCCATTTACAAAACAAGCTAATCGCGTCATAATCGATTATTGCAATTCCATAATCGATTATCTGATTATTTTTAGAAAACACGCTGGAGAGGCAGTCGCATCATAATCGATTATGATAATCGATTATGGATTTTCTGTTTTGAAGCTCACTTACACGCATAAAGGCATAGTCGATTATTCAATCGATTTTGTCTAAAATCGATTATTCAATCGATTATTTATATAATCGATTATGTTAATCGATTAATTCTTCACTGTTTTTGGGAAACGCTTTTCAGATATATGATAATCGATTATGATGAATCTGTAATCGATTATTATCATTAAAAACCATCTGATTTTAAACTTAACGGCTGTTAATTGATTTTATCCAATTAGATCGCTTGAAGCCTATTAAGTTTATTTTATGTGTGTGTGTGTGATTGATTTTAGATTGAGAGCTTTACTACCACTTACAAAAAGATCCTAATAAACACCGATTACAAGAAATAAAAATTCCCATAACCCAGTCTTGAAGCACTTGATCTCCTTGATCTTCTTTTCCGCTTTTTGTATACTTGACTTTCCGGTTCCTTTTGTCAATCATCAAAAACTAGATTAATCCTGTCAAGGCATATATTCACATTCTCCCCCTTTTTGATGATGACAAAAACATCTCAAGGAGGGATTTGCTCTAATGACGAGATAGAGTATTTGAATTTTAAGAAATCAGAGTTAATGCACAGATAAAATACTCTACACCTTATTTTTATGCAAAATGTAAAAATAGCAACTCCCCCTAAAGCATGCAAACTCTCCCTGAACTATGCAATCATATAACTCTCCCCCTTTTGGCATTATCAAAAAAAAGCAGGAAAAGTGCAAACAAGAACAAGGCATATATTCAGGAAAGTTAGAAACAGTCCAAAATGACCAAAATGAACGTTACTGACCTTTTAATCGATTATGTAAGTGAGCATAATCGATTATGTCTTACCGTGTTGGCTCCTGATGCGCTCATCCATGACCCATAATCGATTATTGTGTGCCTCATAATCGATTATTCCTTTAGTGGCAACTTTTGGTATTCGCGAAATCGATTATGTAATCGATTATAGTCTGTGTCTTCGAATAATCGATTATCTAATCGGTTATTTGAACCTTTACAAACCAAGAGCACTCTCCACACAAAATAATGGGATATCACCTCCCTTTGTGCAAGAGCCTCAAGTTCAAGAGATATTGTTTCTCTTTAAAGAAAAAGGGATTCACACCCAAGAACAAGAAGAAGTAGAAGAAGAATGTAGCACTCAAGTAGTGCAGATAAAGATTACAAATTGAAGCTCAAAGTACAATTCAAACTATATGATATGTAAAGCTCTCTATTCAAAAAATAATCAAAAGTGAATATGTGAGAGTAAGTAATAAAATAAACAGAGTTTCAGAGCGCAATAGGATTCGTGTGTTTTAGAGTTTCCTTGGCATTCCTATTTATAGAAAAACTTTTAAGCCCATAGGAATTAGGTTAAGCCCATTTACAAAACAAGCTAACGCGTCATAATCGATTATTGCAATTCCATAATCGATTATCTGATTATTTTTAGAAAACACGCTGGAGAGGCAGTCGCATCATAATCGATTATGATAATCGATTATGGATTTTCTGTTTTGAAGCTCACTTACACGCATAAAGGCATAATCGATTATTCAATCGATTATGTCTAAAATCGATTATTCAATCGATTATGTATATAATCGATTATGTTAATCGATTAATTCTTCACTGTTTTTGGGAAACGCTTTTCAGATATATGATAATCGATTATGATGAATCTGTAATCGATTATTATCATTAAAAACCATCTGATTTTAAACTTAACGGCTGTTAATTGATTTTATCCAATTAGATCGCTTGAAGCCTATTAAGTTTATTTTATGTGTGTGTGTGTGTGATTGATTTTAGATTGAGAGCTTTACTACCACTTACAAAAAGATCCTAATAAACACCGATTACAAGAAATAAAAATTCCCATAACCCAGTCTTGAAGCACTTGATCTCCTTGATCTTCTTTTCCGCTTTTTGTATACTTGACTTTCCGGTTCCTTTTGTCAATCATCAAAAACTAGATTAATCCTGTCAAGGCATATATTCACATTCTCCCCCTTTTTGATGATGACAAAAACATCTCAAGGAGGGATTTGCTCTAATGACGAGATAGAGTATTTGAATTTTAAGAAATCAGAGTTAATGCACAGATAAAATACTCTGCACCTTATTTTTATGCAAAATGTAAAAATAGCAACTCCCCCTAAAGCATGCAAACTCTCCCTGAACTATGCAATCATATAACTCTCCCCCTTTTGGCATTATAAAAAAAAAGCGGGAAAAGTGCAAACAAGAACAAGGCATATATTCAGGAAAGTTAGAAACAGTCCAAAATGACCAAAATGAACGTTACTGACCTTTTAATCGATTATGTAAGTGAGCATAATCGATTATGTCTTACCGTGTTGGCTCCTGATGCGCTCATCCATGACCCATAATCGATTATTGAGTGCCTCCTAATCGATTATTCCTTTAGTGGCAACTTTTGGTATTCGCGAAATCGATTATGTAATCGATTATAGTTTGGGTCTTCGAATAATCGATTATCTAATCGGTTATTTGAGATTGTTGAGATGAATATATAATCGATTATGTAATCGATCGATTATGTAATCGATTCTCCTTCCTTGTTCTTGCATTTATAATCGATTAGTCTAATCGATTATGGTGCGTCTGACTTTTGTTCTTTTTCTCCCCCTTTCAATTCTAATCGATTACTGTAATCGATTCCTGGTCCTCTGACTTGTGAATAATGGATTATGCCTATGCTATAATCGATTATGGCTAAAGAAATTTGAATTTTAGCACATAGAGCATGTATCCTGTTTACACACTTCAACACACAAGTTAGGGATAACAAGGGAAAAAATAGTATGATGCACATAAGATATTTCATTCAATGCATGATTCATTAAGAATGCCTAATTCCGTTCTTATGAAGAAGAAATTTTCTTTAGGCAATGGTTTAGTAAAAATGTCTGCGAGTTGCTTAGATGTTTCCACAAACTCAATCATGCAATCACCTTTTTGTACATGATCTCTTATGAAGTGATGCCTAATTTCAATGTGCTTGGTTCGAGAGTGATAAACCGCATTTTTAGTGAGGTTTATGGCACTTGTGTTGTCACATTTAATTGGAACAGTTCTAAGATTTATTCCATAGTCATTTAACTGTTGCTTCATCCAAATTATTTGGGCACAACAACTACATGCCGCTACGTATTCCGCTTCGGCAGTGGACAAAGCCACACTGGCTTGCTTCTTACTATGCCAAGAAACTAATGCGTTTCCTAACAAGTGACAAGTCCCACTGGTGCTTTTTCGATCCATTTTGCATCCCGCAAAATCTGAATCCGAGTACCCAATTAAAGTGCAATCAGCACCTTTAGGGTACCATAAACCCATATTTTGTGTGCCAATGAGATATCTCATAATGTGTTTTACCGCTGTGAGATGTGATTCCTTAGGGTTAGATTGAAAACGTGCACACATGCAAACACTAAACATTATATCGGGGCGACTTGCTGTAAGATAAAGAAGTGAACCGATCATACCTCTATACTTACTTACTTCAACCGACTTACTTTCCTCATCTTTATCAAGGTAGCAAGAGGTGCTCATTGGTGTGGATATTTCTTTAGCATTGTTCATTCCAAATTTCTTGAGTAGCTCCTTGCAATATTTTGCTTGATTTATGAATATTCCTTCTTTTGATTGCTTAATTTGAAGCCCAAGGTAGTAGTTGAGCTCGCCCATCATTGACATTTCAAACTCATTTTGCATTATGTTAGAAAAGTCCTTACACAAAGATTCGTTAGTTGCACCAAATATAATATCGTCCACATAAATTTGAACAAGTAAAATGTCATGCTTTTTATTTTTGATAAAAAGAGTGGTGTCCACTTTTCCTCTTTCAAAATCATTTTCAAGTAAAAACTTGCTTAGACGATCATACCAAGCTCTAGGAGCTTGTTTCAAACCATATAGAGCCTTTTTTAGTTTGAAGACATGATTAGGAAATTCAAAATTTGAAAAACCAGGGGGTTGGTCCACATAGACTTCTTCTTGAATATAACCATTAAGAAAAGCACTTTTTACATCCATTTGAAAGAGTTTGAAATCCATAATGCATGCAAATGCAAGAAGCATGCGGATGGCTTCTAATCTAGCCACTGGAGCATAGGTTTCATCGAAATCTATGCCCTCTTGTTGATTATATCCTTTAGCGACAAGCCTAGCTTTATTCCTAACAATTATACCATTTTCATCAAGCTTGTTACGAAAGACCCATTTAGTCCCAATGACTAACTGATCCTTAGGTTTGGGAACAAGTTCCCAAACATTGTTTCTTTCAAATTGGTTCAACTCTTCTTGCATGGCAAGAGTCCAATGTTCATCAATGATAGCATCATCAATATCTTTAGGTTCAATTTGAGATACGAAAGCCATGTAATGACATGCATGTTTAAGAGAGTTTCGAGTTGTTACCCCTTTTGAAATATCACCTATTATGTTGTCAAGAGGATGATGTCTTGATGTTCTCCATTCTCTTGGAAGATTTGAGTGAGGTGAATCATCGATACTAAGAGGTGGTTGATCTTCATCCTTTTTCTCTTGACTTATTTGTTCCTCAAGGTGGTTATTTCCCAAAAGTTCTGCAAGATCATCAACACTTTCTTCTACCATAGATTTTGGGTTAGTCTCATCAAAAGAAACATGCACAGATTCTTCTATGGTCATAGTTCTTTTATTATAAATTCTAAAAGATTTACTAGAAACTGAGTATCCAAGAAAGATACCTTCATCAGCTTTAGCATCGAATTTGCCAAGGTTATCTTTACCATTATTTAAAACAAAGCATTTACATCCGAATACGTGAAGGTGAGAGATGTTGGGCTTCCTTCCCTTGTAAATTTCATAGGGCGTTCGTTTTAGAATAGATCTTATAAGGACTCTATTCATGACATAGCATGCGGTACTTACCGCGTCTGCCCAGAAATACTTGGGAAGGTTGGTCTCATTGAGCATCGTCCTCGCTAGCTCTTCGAGAGACCGATTTTTCCTTTCCATCACTCCATTTTGTTGTGGAGTTCTTGGTGCGGAAAAATTATGCTCAATTCCATTTTCAGTACAAAAGGCCTCAAATGCCTCATTTTGGAACTCACCACCATGATCACTTAGGATAGATACAATGTTTAAACCTTTTTCATTTTGAATAACCTTAGCAAGTTTCCGAAAGGCAGCAAAAGCATCATTTTTATGAGAAATAAACAATGTCCATGTATAGCGAGAGTAGTCATCCACAATAACAAGCGCATAGTAATTACCACCAAAGCTCATAGTTCTAGATGGACCAAACAAGTCCATATGTAAAAGCTGTAAAAGCCGATTTGTTGAAACAACGTTTTTAGATTTGAAAGAGGCCTTTACTTGTTTTCCTTTTTGACAGGCGTCACACAACTTATTCTTTTCAAAACGAATCTTTGGTAGACCAATTACTAAGTCCTTGCGAACCAACTTATTTAGATGATCCATGTGAATGTGAGCTATTCTCCTATGCCATAACCATGTTTCATCCTCTTTGCTAATAAGACAGCATGCATCATTTGAAGGTAATTCATCCAAGTTAACCATGTAGATATTTCCAATTCTTTGTCCAATTAATTTAGTTTGTTTGTTATGAGAATCCATGACCATACATTTAGACGAATTGAACACTACCTCAAAACCTTTATCACAAAGTTGGCTTATACTTAGTAAATTATGTTTTAGGCCATCGACATACAAAACATTTTCTATGATGGGATTAGGACTTCTACCAATAGAACCAATACCAAGAATTCTACCTTTATTGTTGTCACCATAGAAAACATAGCCACCCTTTTTGGATGATATAGAGGAGAACTTGGTTTTGTCTCTCGTCATGTGCTTTGAACAACCACTGTCAAGATACCAATTAGAGTTCTTGGCCTTCAAGCACACCTACAACACAGAATCAAGTTTTAACCTTTGGTACCCAAATCATTTTGGGTCCTTGAAAGTTAGCTTTGGGTAATACGCCCTTTGGAACCCATGTCTTTATGCCATTCACTTCTTTATCTTTCCTAACATTGCAAATAGAAGCAGTGTGTCCTTTCCTACCACAGTGAAAACATTTGACAAAGGGGCTACTTGATGTGTTGTTTGGACAAAAGAATTTTTTGAAAGATTTTTTATGAATTTTCGGGCGAAAGCCCAAACCAGCTTTGTCATAAGTACCTTTTTGATTTCCTAAAAGAACATTTAGATTATCTCTTCCCATAGTAAATTTTGCAAGCGTGTTGTATAAATCCTTGATTTTATTTTTCAAAACGCTGCATTCATCACACTTAAAAACTTCATTCTTTTTGTTTTCACAAGAAGTGCATGGGGAGGTTTCGATTGGAACGACTTGTTTTTCTTTAAGAGCTTCCATTTCGTTGTTCAAAATACTTATTTTTGTTTCAAAGAAAGAAATGTTTTTCTTAGATGAAGAAATGCTTTTGCGCAGTCTAACATTTTCATCATTTAACTCCTCACAGGCAATAAGTAAATCATCATAAGTTAAATCAGTTTCAAGCTCAAAATTGTTTACCTCATCTTCCTCATGGTTGGCCATGAGACATAAATTTGCTTCTTCATTATCCGATTCGTTGGAGGAGTCCATGTCGTTCTCATCCCACGCAATATAGGCTCTTCTTGCTTTTCTATCCTTCTGTGGCCTTTTGTCTGATTTTTCATGTTTCTTTTGGCCTTGAGGATAGTCGGGTTTAATATGACCCTTTTTGCCACAGTTGTAGCATGTTGGATTGAAGGAAGTTCCTTCCCCCTCATTTTTCTTTTGAGGATTGAAGAATTGTTTTGCCTTGCCTTTCTGTCTCATGAATTTTTTGAACCTTCGAATCATTAGGCTCATATTTTCCTCGTTTTCATCGAGGCTATCACATTCATCAAGGTCGTCTTCTTCTTCTGTTTTATTGATACTTGCTTTGAGAGCAATACTTTTCTTTTTCTTATCGGTTTCCTCATTCTCAATGAGTCGATTTAGTTCGAGCTCATGTTCCTGCAATTTTCCAAACAGAGTTGCCAAAGACATAGAAGATAGATCTCTAGATTCAGATATAGCTGTAACTTTAGGTTGCCAACTTCTATTTAAACATCTAAGAACCTTATTAATTAAATCTTCATTATTGAAGGACTTCCCAAGAGCTCTAAGATGATTAATTATATGGGTAAATCGTTTTTGCATATCATGTATGCTTTCACCCCGTTTCATCCTAAATAGCTCATACTCATGGGTTAATGTGTTCATTCGAGCCCTTTTGACCTCGGTAGTACCTTCATGGGTCAATTGAAGGGTGTCCCACATTTCCTTGGCGGTCTTACAATTTGAGACCCTATAGAACTCATCGTAGCTTAGAGCTGCAGTGATGATGTTCCTAGCTTTCAAATTATATTGGACCTTTTTCTTTTTCTCGTCGGTCCAAAGATTTCTTGGTTTATTCACCACTGCATCATTAACTGAATGAGTGGGAACAAATGGACCATTTTCCACAGCGTCCCAAACATCGAGGTCTACTGCCTCAAGAAAGATTTGCATCCTTTCCTTCCAATAACCATACCCTTCACCATTGAACATTGGGGGTCTGTTTGTGGAATTGCCCTCATTTTTAAAACCGTTTGAAGTCATGCTACCTCTTGAGGCGATTTAGCCCTTTAGACAAGAGTTAAGCTCTGATGCCACTTGTTGACAAGTGACTTCAAACACAAGAGGGGGGTGAATTGTGTGTGATATGTGTTTTTGAAAAACTTTTTGCAATTACGGCGCTTGAAGATAAATGACTGAAATTAGAAGCGCTATAAAGAAAATTGCTTGAATAATAAATTCTAGAAAGTAAATAGCAATAAAATAAATCGCTTAAATTAAATTGCAATAAAGTAAATGCGATAAATTAAATTGCAATAAAATAAATTGCGATAAATTAAATTGCAATAAAATAAATGCGATAAATTAAATTGCTGTAAGGTAGAAGACAATAATGAAAGGATAGAGAGAAAGAGCCGCAGATTTATCCTGGTTCGGCCACTAAATACCCTGTGGCCTACGTCCAGTCCCCAAGGTCAAACACCAAGGGTTTTCACTCAATAACTAGCTTTTAGATCAGATGCAGCTAGAAACCTTTACAAACCAAGAGCACTCTCCACACAAAATAATGGGATATCACCTCCCTTTGTGCAAGAGCCTCAAGTTCAAGAGATATTGTTTCTCTTTAAAGAAAAAGGGATTCACACCCAAGAACAAGAAGAAGTAGAAGAAGAATGTAGCACTCAAGTAGTGCAGATAAAGATTACAAATTGAAGCTCAAAGTACAATTCAAACTATATGATATGTAAAGCTCTCTATTCAAAAAATAATCAAAAGTGAATATGTGAGAGTAAGTAATAAAATAAACAGAGTTTCAGAGCGCAATAGGATTCGTGTGTTTTAGAGTTGCCTTGGCATTCCTATTTATAGAACTTTTAAGCCCATAGGAATTAGGTTAAGCCCATTTACAAAACAAGCTAATCGCGTCATAATCGATTATTGCAATTCCATAATCGATTATCTGATTATTTTTAGAAAACACGCTGGAGAGGCAGTCGCATCATAATCGATTATGATAATCGATTATGGATTTTCTGTTTTGAAGCTCACTTACACGCATAAAGGCATAATCGATTATTCAATCGATTATATCTAAAATCGATTATTCAATCGATTATGTATATAATCGATTACGTTAATCGATTAATTCTTCACTGTTTTTGGGAAACGCTTTTCAGATATATGATAATCGATTATGATAAATCTGTAATCGATTATTATCATTAAAAACCATCTGATTTTAAACTTAACGGCTGTTAATTGTTTTTATCCAATTAGATCGCTTGAAGCCTATTAAGTTTATTTTATGTGTGTGTGTGTGATTGATTTTAGATTGAGAGCTTTACTACCACTTACAAAAAGATCCTAATAAACACCGATTACAAGAAATAAAAATTCCCATAACCCAGTCTTGAAGCACTTGATCTCCTTGATCTTCTTTTCCACTTTTTGTATACTTGACTTTCCGGTTCCTTTTGTCAATCATCAAAAACTAGATTAATCCTGTCAAGGCATATATTCACAGGGTCCAAATGGCACGTCTGCCGGTTCATGCATGTACACAGAAGGTTTTCTGTTTTCTTTGCGTTCATTCTTTCAAATGTCGAGACATGAAGTCCACGACTCATTTCAAAAAGGCATTAAGCCCACTCAAATCAAAAACACAGGACACGAAGTCCGAGTGCTCAATCCACAAAACACTAGCCCCGACGTCTCGGCCACTAGGTTCGGGTTCGTCTCAAAGGTTCATCATTTTTCCTTTTCGATCAAACTTTCTCAAAACAACCTTGGGAAACAAAACATACTTTGGTTTTCTTGAAACAAAACATCTTTTTTGATCAAGAGAACGTTTTTCCGCGAAAAACACCTTTCTTGAAAACAAAAACCGTTTTATAAGGTTTCACGTCTTTTTAAAACGCTTTACCGAAATAAAACATGATTTGCACGACTTTTCACAAAAGCACTTTTTACTTTTCAAAAGAAAATACTTTTCAACAAGAAAGACAACTTTTCTTGAAAAAGCAACACGTTTTCCCAAAAACCACTTTTTAATTTCAAACACGATTTTCAAAACATAGATTTAGGATTTTGAGTCTTTTAATAAATTATCGAGACATAGCCAGTCCTATGCTCATCCAAGGTATATATATATATAGACATCAACAATCCATAATCATCATCATAATATCAACTAAGGCATCCATGCCACAAATTATCAACAAGAGTGCAATTATGTTTCATTAAGTAAAAAAAATCCATACATCATTCAAACTCATCTCCAATTCAACAATCAAGTCATCATAATACATATACCAAACATGCATTATGAAGCTACTCAAATTTAAATGACTACCTCCCTTTACATCACAAAGGAAGTTCAATGCAAACTTGATCGGCTCCGGCTCCAGTTCCGTTCGCGTCGCCTAAGACAATCAAACACAATTCAATTCAAACAACAAATCAACATCAATCTATAACATAAGAACACAAGTTTTCCTTCCCCTAAAAGGTATATGGTTCGGCCATCAAAGGTAAAAAGGGTTAGGGATCTCATTTGGTTCCAAACTTTTGGATGGTTGGTTCATGAACTTAGTTAACATCATTTCAAGTCCTATGACTCAAAAATGTGACACAACACTCATGGATTTTCCCCCATGAAGCTCTCGGCCATATAGGGCAATCTAGGCTAGGAATTGATTTGGTTTTCCATCACTTGGATTCAAGGACACTAGGAAAGCTAAGGATGGAATCAAGAGTTAGAAATCAAAATTTGATGAAAAACACTATTCATCATCACTCTTAGGTTTCGGCCACTTTGGGGTTTTAGAGCTAGGATGAGACTTGGATCAATAGCTCTTGGGTTTAGATAGAGGGTGATGAGGTGAGTTCAAAGAACTTGGTTTCACATCCAAAGGATTTTCCTACAATTTTCTATGGATTTTCAAACTTTTGGATCTAAGAATGAGTTTCATGAAAATGGAAGGTTTGATCTTGATATTGAAATAGATTCAAGAAGATATGAGACCATAGAAGTGATCTTACCTTAAAATGGAGGAAGATTGGTCAAGAAATCAAGTGATTTCAACAAGCTTTCAAGGTTTTCTCAAGGATTCAATGGAGGTTTTTTCTATAAGGAAGATGAAGTGTTCTTGGTGTTCTTGGGGGGCTGGGCTGCGTGGAATGAGGGGCTGAGAGGGCTGTTCCAGCCTTCTAAAGAGTTCATTAAGGGTAAAAAGATCATTTGGTTCAAAGGGTAAAATGGTAAAAGGTGAAAAGACTTAAGTTAAGGGTATTTTGGTAATTTCGTGTCCCGAAATTCCCGATTGTCATGACGACTCTGGCATGCTCTCCCAAGTGATTTGACATGATGTGATATCAATATTATCCGTTGTCGGGTCCTGGTAAGTCCATATGCGGCTCCGTTCTCCACCCGATTGAAGATTTCGCTCAAATGGAGGTCAGGAAATGATTTTTTTGAAATTTAACCAAAACGTAGAGAATCGAATTCTAATACTTACTGTCTCCTTCGCGGGTCCATCTGAGGTCTCCTGAGCAGTAAAATCATACTGTCAGTATAAAAACGCAGACCGGACTCCGTTTGAGTTTTCGACTCAAAACTTAATTGTAGCTTTCTACGATATCGTTGAGCATGATTATGGTCTCGGAATATTTTATATCCCTTTCTAAGACCTCGAATAAAATATAAGTTCATAAATACTGATTAAAAGAAAAACTCGAAAATCGGGGTGTTACAACGGGCGTGCTTTCATCTGGCACAGCCGTGCTCTTCGCGATTGGGACCATGCTAGCTTTTGTCAGATCTTGCTTCTCTGAGTCAGGCCTTGTTTCCTTTGGCCCGGGCGTGTTCTCGCACGGCACAGTCGTGCTGAATCTCCCGGGATCAGCTTTAAGTATTTTCATAAGGCTTTGTTCGGAAGAATGGCTTTGGAGGGTTGGCACGGGCGTGCTCTCGCCTGGCACGGCCGTGCTACTCCCAGAACTTCAGTATTCTGCCCAATTAAGCCCTAAAAACCTTCACTTTTCCTTAAAAGTTCATCAAGCTACCTTTGAACATCAATTCTATCAAAACTTAAGTAAATGGGTGAAATACAATAATATTTATCTTTAAATGCATCGAAATTCAACCCAAATACCCCCTATAAAATGCACTGAATTGAGGTTCATCAAACTTCCCACACTTAAACATTGCTTGTCCTCAAGCAATTATCCGACTTAAAATAATTTTCAAAATAAGCTTCAGAATTAAATTAAAGGGACCCAAAACAAACAGAGTTTTCAAAATTGTGAAGATAGTCAAACAAGTATAATTCTCAAAAGAAAGTCAAGAGTTTACCCAATTGGAACTTTAGATTCCTTGAAATCAAATTTTCCAATAGACCAAGGGTCGCTCCGCTCACAATCTCTCAGTGTATTGGGCAAAGATATTCAAAACACTTAAGATTCTGAAATAAATACTTTACCATAGGCTTGTCCATTGTCCAAATCTCCACAATATGATCCACATGCATGCAGAAGATGGAAGGGGTCTTTCAAGGGTTGTAACAGGGCCAAGGCATTAATGTCAGGTGCGGTAGATAAAGAAAGGGATATTCAAAGGGCTAAACGAAGAAAGTAAAGTAATAACCTCTCGAAGCATAAAAGAACATAAAGTGCATTGGCACTTTTCTCAAAATATTCAAGGATCTATTACTTTTCTTCAACCTTTCCCTCTTTCCTTTGCTACAAGCTTTTCCTTTTTCTTGCCTTCTCTCTAACTTTATTTTCATCAAATATATATTTTTCTTTTTCTTTTTCTTTTTGAGAAGAGAGAGAAGCAAAAAAAATTTCTTTTTACTGTCAGCTAATTTTTAACATTATTATTTTTGGAAAGGGATCCACCACCACACGTCCCTATTGTTACTCCATTATACTTCCAAGAGGTCACCAAATACAATTTTTCAATTTTAGAAAAGGGACCAAAGAAGAGAATTTTCATAAAGGCTCAAAATTGGGCAACTAGAGGAAGTGTTTAACAAAGAATGCAGGCCATAAAAATACCTAAGAGTGCCCATGGGCAAGATGCTACAACATTCGTAACGTGCACGTATCTGGCTTTACGGAAACACTCTACACCAAACATGAAAAGTACAGCATTCAGTCGAGGA
The DNA here is from genome assembly GCA_039655645.1 of Ammopiptanthus mongolicus. Taxonomy (NCBI): domain Eukaryota; kingdom Viridiplantae; phylum Streptophyta; class Magnoliopsida; order Fabales; family Fabaceae; genus Ammopiptanthus; species Ammopiptanthus mongolicus. Next base: position 40,923,336 of record CM077350.1, read on the forward strand.
TATCGATGTATTGCTCGGAGTAGCCACGACACAGAAGAGCTACCAACTAGTCACATGTAAGCCTACCCCGATACCTCCAAGCCTATTTAAAACGTCACCGTAAGATTCGCACCCGCATCAAGGTGTAAGCTCAACTCCTAGGCTCAAGGCCTTTCAACTCATGCAATGAAATGCCAATGCTTACACAAAGCAGATGCGATAAAGCAATGTCTAACCACTAGATAAACCTCAAGGTTCACTAAGGTTCTCTACCTTAGGAACTATACGCGTCTTCGTATTACTAAACTTTTATCCACCAGATAAATCTCGTGATCCCTCCGGACCGAGTCATCACAAGACTGAAACAATTGAACGATTGACCTGGATCCGAATCATCGGTTTGTCATCGAACTACTATTCCAAAACCCAAAACATTTCATGTTTGTATTCGTGTCTTATGATTTACATCTCAAGTCCTAAGTATTATGAAGAAGGATTGAGAATCCTCTTAGATAAGTCTTTGATCTTTTCTAAGATATTAATTCCTTGGATTTCGAATAATGAAATAAGTATTGATTCACTTAAGTCTTATGAAGTCATTGATGAACTAAATCATCAATGGTATAGTGCACAGTCTTGTTCCACCATATACTATACTTAATTATCTCCTTTCTTTTACTCTAAGTTATTTACTTAACTTAGGTTTTCATGCGTAAAACCTTACGATTTAGAGTTGAAAACTCTCTTTGTAAACCAAAACCTTTCTAATTGAAAACTAATTGACTTGAAAGAACTTTGTTACTTGATTAAGGTAAAATACCTTAACTAATTTGAGAAGGTTTTTCCTTACTAACTTAGTGCAAAACCATGATCTAAGTTAGTGTAAAAGAAATGGAATTTTATTTAATTTTGGAACTATGGTCCATTTAACTCAAACTTAAAGACAAGGTCTTCTTTATATTTGAAGATTGAATGTTAACTTAGTTCTAATATGAAGGTGATATCTTATTCAATTCGAAGGTAACTTTCATATTACTTTTACTTCCATGAAATCACTTTCATTTTGTTTTTAAAACACTTAGTTAATTGTATAAACTATGGCTAAAGTAAAAAGACATTTTCACCTTAGTAAAACACTTGAAGGCTGAAACTCTATTTGATCTTTGGATCAAAATCACTTCTTATTTTGTTTTGAAATATAAGTTACTAAAACATTTTCTAACTTTCAAAACATTGAATGTCCAAGAACAACTCGTGTTCTTCCTTTTCTTTTGGTCATGGCCGAATGCCCTCACAAATGGAATGTGAAGATTTTGCTTCACTACCTTGTCAAGTCATATCTCAAAATGCTCACAATACTATGATGAACAACAATCATGCATCATTGAATCATAATCAAGCATAAAAATCCTTACTTGATCTAGAGATCAAAGTATGGTTTTCAACATACATGAAAATATTTTTCCATCTAAGCATGCATCATCATAAACACATACTAAACATAGAACCATTATTACAATTATGTTCTCAATGAGAACTTCACAAATAAAGTAGTGAACCCAAACAAAAAGGTTTCACCCAAACAAACATAAACAACCATTTTCACCTTCCACCAATTTTGGTGTGATGAGTTTCACTCCCCATACCTTTTGGTGAAGTAATCCTCCAGATGAAAAGTCGTCCGACCGGTTCGTGAATCTCCCGATTACTTGTTTGAATACTCAACACCAACTACAATTATACAACCCAATCAAACATCAACATTAACAACACAAATTTTTATTATTCCATTAAACATAGGGTTCGGCCATATGGCTCAAAATTAACTAGAGATGTCTAAAATTTCCTATCTCTTGGATGAATGATCCTTAGGTATACCTAACACTAAAGCAAGTCTCATTACTCAAAACTTGAATAAAAAACTCAAGCTTTACCAACATATGTGATTCGGCCATATATACCCATATGAGTTAGAGAACTCTTTTGGTTACAAGCTCTTGGATTATGAAAGAGGATAATGAAACTAACTCATAGAAATTGGTTTGACATTAAAAGGATTTTTTCTACACTTTTCTATGAATTTTTGAAGTTTGAAGTTCAACTTGAACAAAAGCTTGAAAAGCATAGTTTCAATGGAAGAAAATGAAGATTACGAGACCAAATAAGAAGTCTATACCTCTTAGAGGATGAAGGAGAGCAAGATGATCAACTTTGCTTCACAAATCGCTTGAGAAATTCTTAAGAAAAGTGAGAGGAAAGATGAGAAAATGTGAGGAAGATGATGTTATGAAGAGAAAGTGGTTAGAAGACCTTCATGAAGTGGAATTTCGTGTGAAATGAAGGGAAGGGCAAGGATGTCCTAAAATTTTCACTTAAGGGGCAAAATGGTCTTTTCACACAAGGTTAAATGGTAATTATGGAAAATGTTAGGGGTATTTTGGTCATTTCGCATCCAGATATTTTCAAAATCATCATGACACTTGGCACGCTTTCCTGGGTGATGTGACCTAATGTGAGTTCAGGATTATCCGTTAGCGGGTCCCGTTAAATACATATACAGCTCCGTTCGTCTCCCGGTTTAAGATTTTGCCTGAATAAAGCATAGGAACTGATTTTTTTTAAATTTAACGAAAATGTTAGAAATTCAATTCTAAGACTAACTGTCTCATTCACGGGTCAAAATTAGGTCTTTTGAGTAGTAAAATACTACTGTCAGTGAAAAAAACATCGACCGGGCTCCGTCTGAGTTTTCGACCCAAAATTTAACCGTAACTTCCTACGATAGCGTAAAGCGTGACTATGGTCTTAGTCTATTTTATTTCACTCTCTAGACCCTCCAATAAAATACAAACACATAAATATTGTTTATTAATATTAGAAAGCTTGAAAAATCAGGGCATTACAGCCCTAACCAGAGTTCTACATGCATATGAGTCAAATTTGCCTCAAGATGGTCTTAGGACAAGTTTTAGAATATATTTACTTGAGAGTCGCACTCATCAAAGAAGAAAGGTTAATATAATACTGTCAAAGTAACTTAACCCCATAAAAGCGCAAATCTCACATTTAGAAGCTGAGTCTAATAAAAAGTTTTCAATCAAAGAATTTTTCTGCCAATTATCAGTTTTCAAAAGACTAATTCTTTTGCAAACATACTTATGAGACTATCAAAGCAATTTGTCAAAAAAAAAAAATTGGTAAGGGGTTTCATTAATTTTAAAAGAAAGATAAGTCAAATAATTGAATGCAACAATGCAAAAATATGAATATATTTTTCCTTCCCACACTTAACTGATGTTGTAACACCCTGCCTTTTGTTAAATATATTTTTATTTAAGTTTGTTTGATTTAATTATAATTGGTTGTTACGGGCTAAATGGGATTTTTGGCTTAAAAGTCCCTTTCTGGAACATTGGTACGCCCATGCTGATTTCCAGCATGCCCGTGCTATTTTAGCGTGTCTTGTGACTAGCTGAGTCACAAGCACGGCCGTGCCGTTAGGCAGCACGGCCGTGCCGTTGTGCTAACCGCGTCTCACTGACGCTGAGTTCGGCACGCCTGTGCCATTATTCAACACACCCGTGCCGATTGTGCGGACCGCGTCTCGCTGATGCTAGGGTCAACACGCCCATGCCGAAATAGAGCACGGACATGCCATGTGCGTAGATTATATAATCGCACAGAAACCGAGGGTTAGCAATTTTAACCCTCATTTGATGGCGGCTGCTACCCTAGTACGGCCAAAGTACCTTGTTTCCGATCTCCATCAACCTTGGTGCGTTCTGGGAGTTTTGGAGACCTTTGTTGACCAAGGCTTGGGTACGGACTGAGCTGCTTAAGAGGACGTGACTGAATTGTTGTTTGGGGCTACCGTTGCTGTAACCTTCAAACCAGGTATGGGGAGAAGGATAGTTTAATCACTAGGCAGTGGGGGTAGTGTAAGATGAGGGGTTCCCATGACCCCGAGGTTATTTGTATCCTATTTGTCAATATGTCTGTTGCTATAATTGATTGCTGCTATTATATGCAATGTTGTTGAATTGATGTTGGATGGCATGTGCATAGCATATTTACTGTTAAATTGTTGTTTGATATGACCCTGCTACTATGTCCCTAAAATTGGTTAATTAGAATTTTAATTGGTTAAATAATAAAGGAGCTGATGTTCCCCAAAAATATTCATAAGACATGAATTAATAAAGAGTGAGTTTTTATGTTAATGGTTTAGTCATGAGCCTAGAGATGATTTTTGAGAGTGTTGGGGATTTTTGGTTAAATGATTAACCTGTTCTTCGCTGCCTAGAACAACATTGTTGCACGTCCCAGTTGAATTCGGAAAATGGCCACGCTTTGAGCACGGCCATGCAAAATAAGAGCACGCCCGTGCAGATGTGCACAGCCGTGCGTAATAGAGAGCACGCCCGTGCCACCATATAGCATACCCGTGCCATTGTCAAGCACGCCCGTGCCGTATATGCAGCACGCTCGTGCTACACGTATGAGGGAGCACGCCTGTGCCATCGTGCAGCACGGCCGTGCCACCTCTCTGGTCAGAATCTGAGGTTAACGATTAAATGGGGTTTTAAACCCAATGCTTCCAATGATGATAGAATAATACACAAAACAAACGATGAAGATATATAACTTAATTATATAATAATTAAGACGATGAGTTGGTTAAGTCGGTGCCCTCGGGGTTACCGCACAATGATATAATTGGATGCCTTTAGTGGGCCAATGCTATGATGTTATATTGGGTGCCTTTAGTGGCCCAAGCGGAGGTGGTGGTTGTTGTTGTTTATTGTTGTGTTCATGGATCGCATTGGAGATGTTAGTTGGTGGAAGTTCAACATAGGGGAGGTCGTCTTAGAGTACGGCGATCTGGCCATACACGGTTGGTTCGCTCAAGGTTTGGTGAATTATGGCCCCCCGTGATGAGGCATCCATGGTTTGATGCGTTGGCTATCAAAGTTCACCCATGGTTTGGTGAACTGCCAGCGTTGGTGCCTTTAGTGACCAATGTGGACATGTAACTCCAAAGTTGTTCTTCCTGAGTTAGTTGGATCCACATGCATTGATGGAGTAGTGGAGTAGAGTTGCATTGCATCATATAGCATACTAGTTGATTGTTTATGCTGAGATGATATTTATGTATGTAAGAGTATGCTTATGACTGTTGCCATGGCATGATGTATGTTCATCTTACTTCTATCTCCATGCCGTTGTGTCTACATGTTTCCTTACTCCCCAATCTTTGTTTTCTTGTTTGGCATGTATGGTTCATGCAGAGAATGACGAGCAACTCGGAGAGGAGTGACTCGGAGGAGCCACCACTCATAGTTAGGGCCTTTAGCTTAATTGCTTATTTTCATTTATTTTAGTTTTCTGTTGTATTTTGAGGATATTTCCGGAACGGTTGTACCAGCTCTGAATTGTGACATCGGGGTTGGGTTTATTACGTTAAGATTTTATTTATCGTTTTAAGTATTGATTTAATACTATTTTTCGCGTTTGAGAAACTTGATCATGTGGTACCTTTTCTACCCATGAATCTTTTAAATAAAAGGATGCATGTTTAAATTTTATATCTGTTTATCCTTTAATTCTTATTTGTATTTAATTTATTATTATTATTTACAACATGTGGGATAGAAGGGTGTCACATTTATTGGTATCAGAGCTAGGTTGTCCTATCAGGCCGTGGTATGAGTCTGTTGTGTGCTCTTGTTGTGTTATCTTGTTTGTATTGTCTATACTTGTATAGGCAATGATGTTTTAAGTTAAGAGCCTATAGCTTTTACCTACATAAGTTTATGTTTCTAAGAGTTACCTTGAACATGTACAGGAACTCATGGCAAGTAGGGGCAGGAATGATCAGGTTATTGCGGATGCTTTGGTACACCTTGCCAATATCATAGGGCAAGCCAATAATAATCAGGGTGGACCAGCAGAGTTCCAGGGTCTTGACAAGTTCCAGCGGAACAATCCACTATCTTTCAAAGGAGCTTATGATCCTGAGGGAGCTTTGCTGTGGCTGAGAGAGACCGAAAAGATCTTTAGAGCCATGGATTATAATGACCAGCAGCGGCTTATCTTCACTACCTTCAAGCTCATCGAGGAGGCTGAGCATTGGTGCGAGAACTGCCGCCAGAGGATGCAGGCTGAGGGTACTGCGGTCACTTGGGCAGTATTCAGGCAGAGGGTTTTAGAGAAGTACTTTCCTGCTGACATCCGTGATAAGAAAGAGATGGAATTTCTGGGGCTGAAGCAGGGTAATATGTCTGTAGGAGAGTATGCAGCAAAATTTGAGGAGCTGGCAAGGTACTACATCCCATATCAGTATATGGCAGGTGAGCGCTCTAAGTGTGTGAAATTTGAAGATGGACTCCGACCAGAGATCAAGCAGGCAATCAGTTACCATGAGATTAGAGTTTTTCCAAATTTGGTTAACAAGTGCAGAATCTTTGAGGATGCTTACAGGTCCAGAGTGGCAAGTTACAGGAGTTTAGATACCCAAAGTAGTAAGAAGACTGAACAGAAAGAAAAAGGCAAGCAGCATCATGCTCCTACCGGTTGAGACTTCAAGCGGAGTGGCGGGAAGCCACAATTTTCTCAGGATAGGTTCAGAGGCGGGAATTCTTATGCCTCTAGACCCATGATGTGCACCAGGTGCGGCAAATCTGACCACTTTATCACCCAGTGCAAGGAACCACAGGTTATCTGTTTCAGATATGGCAATCCAGGACATATCAGCCGGAATTGTGAAAGAGCCGAGTCAGAGGCTCTTAGTGCTAACAAGAGTCAGAACTCCCAGGCCAACCAACTGAAGACCACTGGGAGAGTCTTTACCCTTAGAGGAGCTGAGGCCTCCGAGTCTGATGACTTGATCCAAGGTACGTGTTTAATTGATGGAACTCTTTTAACTGTAGTGTATGATTTGAGTGCTACACATTCGTTTATATCGCATGATAGGGTCAAGATTTTGAAATTACCTGTTACCTTTCTTGAGTATGATCTAATTGTTTCTACACCTACAAACAAACCTATTCTCACTTCTTATGCATGCAAGAACTGTCATATTGTTATTAGTGGTAGAACTTTCATTGTTGATCTTGTATGTCTACCTTTGAAAGATCTTGATGTTATTCTTGGTATGGACTGTTTATCTTCCAACCACGTTCTTTTAAACTGTTTTGATAAGACCTTAGTCTTTGGCACTCCTACAGAGTTTAAGGATCCGACCTTTCTTTCTGCCAACCAAGTGAAAGCTTCGATGAAAGACGAAGCCCAAGTATACATGATGTTAGCTTCCCTTGAATTAGAGAGCCCTCCTGATGTTGGAAGTGTGCCTGTTGTGCGGGATTTTCATGAAGTGTTTCCGGGGGATGTTTATAACTTACCCCCAAAGAGAGATGTTGAGTTCTCCATAGATTTAGTGCCTGGTGGGAGAATTGTCGCCAACGTATGGAAGCTGCAGGCACAACAGTCACTTGGATTGCCTTTAAGGAAATGTTCTTGGGGAAGTACTTTCCAGCTGACATCCGTGACAAGAAGGAGATGGAGTTTCTGGCTCTGAAGCAGGAGAACATGTCTGTCGGGGAGTACGTTGTGAATTCGTGGAGCTTGCTCGTTACTACACGCTCTATCAATACATCAATGATGACCGCTCCAAGTGTGTGAAGTTCGAAGATGGTCTGCGCCCAAAGATCAAGCAAGCCATCAACTACCAGGAGATTTGAGTCTTTCCGGTTCTTGTGAACAAGTGTAGGATCTTTGAAGATGCCTAAAAATCCAGAGTTGCGCTCAGCAAGAGTTCTAGTCTGCAAGGTAACAAGAAGACGACTCAGCAAGGTAAAGAGGATCGTCATCTGGCGCCAATGAGCCGTGATTTCAAGCAAGTCAGCCAGAAGCCACAGTATGCTACGAGGTTGACCAGTGACGGAGGGTTTTCTGCCCCTAAACCAATAAGATGCGGCAAGTGTGGAAAAGGTCACTTCACTCGTGAGTGCAAGGAAACCGATGTCATCTACTTCAAGTGTGGGAAGTCTAGCCACATCAGCCGTGATTGTGATGGAGGAACAAAGTCAGAGCCACAAAGTGCTACCAAGAGTCAGAGTTCTCAGGCCAATCAACTGAAGGCAAGTGGGAGAGTTTTCACTCTCAGTGGAGATGAAGCTTCTCCATCAGCAGATCTGTTTCAAGGTAAGAATCTCCTCAAAGCAATTCCTTGTTTTATGCTGTTTGATTCGGATGCCTCGTCTTCTTTTCCTTCTTTTGCTTCGCCTGTTTTGTGTTAGAAACCTTAAGTTGTTTGTTCCCTATCTTGAGCATAATCTAGTTCTTGTTGCACCGTAAGTAAGCCTGTTATCCCTTCCTATGCATGCTTCGTAAAGGTGGTTCTATTATCATTAATAATAGAAACTTCATAGTTGACCTTGTGTGAGTTTATCTCTTAAGCTGTTAGATGTTGTTTTTGTTATGGACTGGTTGTCTGCCAACCAAGTCCGAGCTTATAGAAATTTCGAGGACCAAATTTTTATAAGGGGTGGAATTGTAACACCCCAGTTTTCGCTTGCTTGTTATATAGTGTTGTTATATATGTTATCCTTGTCGCTGTATATATGTTATGTGTTTTTGTGCTTGCCTTAGGTGTTTAGGGACATATTTTAGGGTAGTTAACCTTAGAACAAGTGATATAGATGATCCTGTTAGGACGGCATGCCCGTGCTCTTGTATAGCACACTCGTGGCAGTTGTTCAGCACGCCCGTTCAAAAAGTTAGCACGCCTGTGCTCTTCGCGCGCTCCAGAAATGCGTTTTGGGCTTTAGGTTGACCCGTTTTGTCCCAATCCTTTTTATACCTCTTTTGTTCGACCTAAAACTCATAGCCGTCAATCCTAAAGTTAGAAACAGCCATGTTTTACCTTTCTCTTGGGTTCCCATTGAATCCTTGAGCGTTCCCCAATCCTTGTTTGGGTGTTCTTCGTCAAGAACACATCCCTGTGGTGTTCTTCGTTGCGTTTGGGGATAGGCTGCTAGCTTAGTGTTACTCTGAGGTAAAGTAACCAACCTTGTTCATCTTTTTCTTTGAATCCCTTGAGTTAATGTTGAACCATTTTGTCCCTGTCAAACCAGACTTCGTTGTTCGTGTGCCAGTGCTGTGAACGGCAACCAGCAGATTAGTTCCCCATGGATCTAATCGAGGTATGTGCATAACCCTTGTGTTAATTCCCTTTTTTTTCCTTGTTTGAGGAATTAACTTATCCTTTTGTCTTGGCGCTCTTGGTCAAAGCTCATTGAACCTGTTGAACCTGTTTGAAGTTGTCACGCTTGGACTTCGCTCTTGTTGGCTCGTAGGCTAGTATCGTCACGCCAGGTATGGGGAGAAAGGATTAGTATAACATATAGGTTCTAGGGTAGCATAAGATGATGGTTAACCCATGACCCTATTTGTGTGCTAAATGCCTTAGTTGTTATATGAAGTTGTTATGGTTATTTATATATGTTGTTAATTGTTTAATTGGTCTATATGATCTTGGCATGATATTTATGATGTTGTTTATGACGTTGTTTATGGTGATGATGATGATGATGATGATATGCCATGATTATATGAGTTGGTATGGTTGAACTGCTGTTAAATCTATGTTAATAAAAGACATAGGGATGTTAGTGCTAAGGCTAAAACTAGGATTATCTAATTGATGTGCATAAAACATAAAGATGTTCATGAGGGGTGAGATTAATGCTAATGGATTAGTCAAGAACCGTAGGATTGATTTAGAGAGTTGAAACCTAGAGAAATTGCTAAGTTTCCCAGATCTGAGACGTTGTAACAGCGTTGAGCACGCCCATGCTCATTATCGACACGCCCGTGCTCTTTGCCCAGTAAAGCCATCACGACCGTGCTCTCATGTAGCACGTCCATGCCATAACAACAAGAAAAGTTGCGCTGTTTAGCACGCCTGTGCTCAGGCCGTGCCACTGTCAGAAATAAGAAAATTTCACTGTTTTAACTGAAAAGAGATTTATTACCTTTTTAGGAATAAAACTATGATATAGGAGATTATAAAATACGACCTTAAGGATAGTTAATGAACTAGGATAACGATATGGTAAGATGTAATAATGGAGACTTAATAAAGAGATTAATTAATGAAAAGATAATGTTATGGGTAACGACATACTGTTACCGATGGTGTTGGTTAAATCATTCTTGATGCTTATTGGTCAAGTTTGATGTTTATAAATCACCTTTGATGCATATTGGTCAAAGTTGATAGCCTGTGTTAAATGGTGTTGATAGAGGTGGTTGTCATGTTGTTTGTGTGTTAGCATTGCATGCATCATGACATGGTGTTGTTAGTTGGGGGAAGCTCATTCGAGATTATGGCAAACAGGCAACTCGTGGGGATTCATCCGAGAGTATGGTGAATCGTTACTCATGGGGGTTCATCCGAGAGTAAAGTGAATAGCCAGTGTTGATCGTTCACCCGAGAGTTTGGTGGACAGGCAACTCGTGGGGATACATCCGAGATTATGGTGAATCGTTACTCATGGGGGTTCATCCGAGAGTAAGGTGAACAACCAGTGTTGATAGACAGGCAACTCGTGGGGATTCATCCGAGAGTAAGGCGAATCATTACTCATGGGGGTTCATCCGAGAATAAGGTGAACTGCCAGTGTTGATACATGATGGTCAACAAGTTGATGTACTCTGAATCGCCTTCCTGAGTTAGTTGTTGGATCCACATTGCATATGGAGTAGTGTAGTATGCATCGCATAGCATGTTTATAAATTGATATGATGGTGTGCGTTATAACATGTATGTTGTATTATGATGTCTATATGTTGCATGATCATCTTGCTAACTGCTCTATTACCATTTATATTTATACGTACAGTTCCTTACTCCCTATTTGTTGTTGTTGTGTTTTGCATGTACCTTTGGTTATGCAGAGGATGGTGAGCTGCCAGCTGAAGAGTGATCCCGAGGAGATCGCTTGCTCATAGTATAGTTTAGTTTATGCTTAGTTATGTTAGTTGTTTTTCGATGTAATATCGGTAGTGGTTACCAGCTCTGATTATGTGACATCGGGTTTCGGGTTTTGTTTGTGTTATGTTTTTTCGCAGTTGTTATTTATGTTTTAAATGCTTTCTGATAATGTGGTACTTGCTACCTTTTATGTTAAAGTTTTTATTTAACTTGCATGCTTTATTTAATTTTATCGTATGCGGGGTAGCGGGTGCCACACTTAGGAGGACATGACCGAATTGTTGTTTGGGGCTACCGTTGCTACAACCTTCAACCCAGGTATGGGGAGAAGGATAGTTTAATCACTAGGCAGTGGGAATAGTGTAAGATGAGGGGTTCCCATGACCCCGAGGTTATTTGAATGCTATTTATTAATATGTCTATTGTTATAATTGGTTCCTGCTATTATATGCAATGTTGTTGAATTGATGTTTGATGGCATGTGCATAGCATATTTGTTGTTAAATTGTTGTTTGATATGAACCTGCTGCTATGTCCTTAAAATTGGTTAATTAGGATTTTAATTGGTTAAATAATAAAGGGGCTGCTGTTCCCTAAAAATATTCATAAGACATGAATTAATAAAGAGGGAGTATTTACGTTAATGGTTTAATCATGAGCCTAGGGATGATTTTTGAGAGTGCTAGGGATTTTTGGTTAAATGATTAACCTGTTCTTCGCTGCCCAGAACAACACTGTCGCGCGATCAGCACGGCCGTTCTGAACAGGGAGCACGGCCATGCTCCCAGTTGAATTCTGGAAAATGGCCGCGCTTTGAGACGGCCATGCAGAATAAGAGCATGCCCGTGCAGATGTGCACGGTCGTGCTCTGTAGCACGCCCGTGCCATCGTGAAGGATGCCCGTGTCATATATCAGCACGCTAGTGCTACACGTATGAGGGAGCACGCCCGTGCCATCATGCAGCACGGTCGTGCGACCTCTCTGGTTAGAATCTGAGGTTAACGATTAAATGGGGTTTTAAACCCAATGCTTCCAATGCTGAAGAATAATACCCCAAACAAACGATGAAGATAGATAACTTAATTATATAATAATTAAGACGATGAGTTGGTTAAGTCGATGCCCTCGGGGTTACCGCACGATGATATAATTGGATGCCTTTAGTGGTCCAATGCTATGATGTTATATTGGGTGCCTTTAGTGGCCCAATGATGAGGATGATATTCTTGCGTGCCTGTAGTGGCCTAGGCGGAGGTGGTGGTTGTTGTTGTTTATTGTTGTGTTCATGCATCGCATTGGAGATGTTAGTTGGTGGAAGTTCAACATAGGGGAGGTCGTCCTCGAGTACGGCGATCTGGCCATCCACGGTTGGTTCACCCAAGGTTTGGTGAACTATGGCCCCCCGTGATGAGGCATCCATGGTTTGATGCGTTGGCTATCCAAGGGGTTCACCCATGGTTTGGTGAACTACCGGCGTTGGTGCCTTTAGTGGCCAATGTGGATATGTAACTCCAAAGTTGTTCTTCCTGAGTTAGTTGGATCCACATGCATTGATGGAGTAGTGGAGTAGAGTTGCATTGCATCATATAGCATAATAGTTGATTGTTTTTGCTGAGATGATATTTATGTATGTAAGAGTATGCTTATGACTGTTGCCATGACATGATATATGTTCATCTTACTTCTATCTCCATGTCGTTGTGTCTACATGTTTCCTTACTCCCGATTCTTTGTTTTCTTGTTTGGCATGTATGGTTCATGCAGAGGATGACGAGCAGCCCGGAGAGGAGTGACTCTGAGGAGCCACCACTCATAGTTAGGGCCTTTAGCTTAATTGCTTATTTTCATTTATTTTAGTTTTCTGTTGTATTCCGAGGACATTTCCGGAATGGTTGTACCAGCTCTGAATTGTGACATCGGGATTGGGTTTATTATGTTGAGATTTTATTTATCGTTTTAAGTATTGATTTAATACTATTTTCCGCGTTTGAGAAACTTGATCATGTGGTACCTTTTCTACCCATGAATCTTTTAAATAAAAGGATGCATGTTTAAATTTTATATCTGTTTATCTTTTAATTCTTATTTGTATTTAATTTATTTTTATTATTTACAACATGCGGGGTAAAAGGGTGTCACAGATGCAGCATCCTCAATGCAACACATTTAATCATGAAATACGAGTGGAGAGGGAAAGGAGAAGAGAAATTTTTACAAAATAACCCCTGATACAATAGCACAGACGCTTAAATTATCATAGTGGGGGATCACTGAGGTGGAGGAGGATGGCCGTAATATCTCTGCATCATCTACAGCATCTGAGCCAACTGCTAGTCCTGACCATCAAACCTCCTGTAGACATCCGCTCTAAACTACTGGAACTCCTGCTCCTGAAAGTCTAGGCGAGCATCCAACTGATCGAAACGGGCGGTGAGGTACTGGTAATCATGCTCATGGACCGGCGGGTCTGGCGGGCCATCTCTATGGATCTCGGCATGTGGGTCCTAGCCCTAATGCTGATCCTGCTGATCCGTCTCTGAGTCTGCAGCGGCCTCTACTCCAGCTAATCTCATCTCCCCATGGGGCCCACATGTCAGAATGCTCATCAATAAAAGCATCCTCTCGTCAATCGCAGACATCAGGCTCAGCTGCTGGGCCCGTGGATGTAACTGCTACATGTTACGGGCCTGTTGGGACAAGACTGAACCGACCAAGATGAAGCCCTTCTGCTTCGATCTCAAGATATCCCCCAGATGCAGGCATTGTTGGGGTAAGCCCTAGTGGCCAATATATTTTGAATAGATAATTATTTGTATCATGACTTTGATCATATATTTGATATATGTATAAGGCGTTTATTTATTATGTTATATTTGATGATCATATTTATAGCATAATAAAGTCCTTGGAATAGGTAGTTCATTTAATGGAACGTCAAGTATGACTTGACTGTGAGATGCCATTAATTTATAGAACACTACTCTTAAATATCCATAGTCAAGTATTATTATTAATAAGGACAATAATAATACATTGAGACTATTATGTGAGTGTAGTGATGACCATATCTCACGGTTCATAGATATAAGATATCAAATCCTCACAGAGGTATAAATATTAGTGGAATATTTATACTGGAGTGACCCGCTATGAGAATGCTGCATAATAGTTATGTAAGTGTCATGAGCGATTCTCATGGTGACCATAGTGAAGTAGTCCTTCGACTTGAAGTCACTACGATTCCTAATATATGTAGTTGTAGGCTTTGATACTATTAAACGTTGTCTGTAACAGGACAACTATAAAGGTAGTTATTGGGCCTACAATGAAACATGTTGAGGAACGTGAGTGATGTAGATAGGATTCGTCCCTCCTATATAACAGGAGTAATGTCTATAGGCCTCTTGATGGTATACGACGTAGAAATGCATGGCTATGCTAAGGTGGGATAATATGAGATATTAGGCCCACATGATCGTACGTCAATTACTAGATCAAGAAATAAATAATTGGACTTAACAAGAATGACACATTTATGCCTTGTGTTCAATTACGACATTGTGACGAAAGGACGTTAACTTTACATTATATATGGTTACAATATGGTTTTAATTGTATCATCAATATTCTAATTAATTGGGTAGTAATGATGTATTACTAGATGCCGTTCATTGTTTATAATATTAATTGATTATTAATATGATTAATAATAATTAATATTATTGCCAATTAATTGAGAACCTATAGGGTTATACGCATAGAGCAAATGTTTAGAGAATTAGTTTAATTGATTAATTAAATGGGATTGATTTAATTGATTAATTAAATATGATTTAATTAATAATTAAATGAGGATAAGTTTAATTGATTAATTAAATATGATTTAATTAATAATTAGACATTGGGTCTGTAGCGTACACTAGCCCAAGTGGGTTAGGTTAAGTCAGTGACAACTGTTAATAAGCTGTACACGTCACTTAAGTGACACAGAACACCCATAACGGCCACTGTTCACCCTTGACAGGCGCGTCCTCTTTTCTCTCTCTGTGTAGCACTTCTCTCAATCCTGATAGCTAGCACTACGCTATCTCTAACGTTGGTTTGCTCAAGTGGACTGACTAGTGGTATTGCTACTTTGCAATACTGGTGATAGAGAAGCCTTTCCTTGTGGTGGTTGTGGCTGGACAGTTATCGTAATCTCGCAATCCGAGATTCATTAACCGTTGGATCGGGCTGAAATTTGGACAGCAGGTTCATGACATGTGGTTCTACATCTTCATCGTTCAGTTTTTCGATACGAGGTCTGAAGCGAAAGTTATGAGCATTACAAGTAGCAACATTTTTGGCTAACCGGTGTGGTTGCCTCACTCACAGTGTTCACGATAAAGCTACGCTTCCAAAGGTAAACACAATATCCCTGTGATTCATTTGCAATGTGTGGTCCTTTTGTAAAGGGGTTTTTCACCTCAAGAGGTTTTTGAAAATTGTTTTTGAAAATTATCCCTCTTGAAACACTAACAAGCATGTCTGAATCAAAATGTAGACAGCGCTCAGTGGCTGGGCCTGAACCATGCACCATAGAATGAACAGGTCTAATCGATAGACCCCGTCGGCAGTAGAGTACTGACTGGTGATAGAAAAAGCCAGCCATCTGTGCATCACTCGGAGTGGGATCTCAGCGAACGCATAGGACTTCGCCAAACGAGGGGTATATGGCTCGGCTCTGTCCCTAGTAATCTTAGCCCAGAAGGCCCCATCAGAAAAGTCAAAGAGCATCTCTAGCAAAGCTGTCTGGTATCTCTCTGAGCGGACTGACTCTGTTGTCTCGAACCCCAGGCGGACATTGAAGTCCGCCAATGACATCCGCCAGATGCGGCCGTTCAGCTGAAATGATACCCTGGGCTCCTCTCCCGATATCGGAATCAAAGTAGCGGCAAGTGGAAAGGAACTCCAAGGTGGGCTCCCGATATGTTAGGCATCTGATAGCAGCTAGCCGCTCTCACTCGATGTTCTGGAGTAGGTGGATGGAATGGGCAGCGAGTCCATATGTGGTCAGGATATCCATATCAAGGTACTTCTGGGCCAGAATCTCATACGAACCCAACTAAGAGAATCTGGCCTGGTGACTGGCATCAGTGAAAGTCAGCAGCTCGTTTCCCATAGGTCAGGAAGAACTGCCATGCTCTATACAGCTTCGTTTAGGTGCCATAGTTCTGTATAAGCCAAAAAACAATCTTTAATGTCAAGAATAATCATAATAATAATAATAATAATAATAATAATAATAATAATAATAATCAAAACATAAGCATTGATCATAATCAAAATAGGCATATGACAAATGGATTGAATTCCCAGCTAAAAAAAATTCGGTTAAGCATTCTGAGTTTGGCATGGCCATGCTCACGTGTGGCACGGCCGTGCTGAAATTATTTTTCAGAAATTTAAATTGGCACGGCCGTGTTGAATGTAGAGTTCAGAATTTCAAAACGTATGAACAACATGGCCTGTTCTTGGAAGAGCATGGCCATATTCTTGCCCGTACCACACACAAAATGCGTAAAACCTCAGAAATCACAGCCCAAACATACAAAAACTCAAAAGCATCACTAAACTAACAGTCCTAAATATCAATCAGGATGAAAAACTAGCAAAATAGCAACGAATCCAAATAAAAACAAAAAGGGGATAGAATAACCGAAACTAACCCTAACCTAACACCTAATCAAACAAATTAAAGAGAAAGAAGTGAGAATTTTACCTTGGAGGAGTGAATAAACGGGGAAGAAGGCTGAGATTTTGAAGATTACGTGCAGTAGGGGGAGCACAAGGTGAGCAAGGGCAGTGCTCTGCCCGTGCACTGCTCCCCCCTTTTATTTGGAACAGTCGTGCGAGTGGCACGGTCGTTCCAACAAGGAGCACGACCGTGCTCTCCTTATTTTTCCAGATCTTAAATTTTTAGATAAAAAACAAGGAATACTTCTTAAATTTTTGCAAACCTTCCCACATTTATTACTCTATCCAGAAAATTTTTAATTTTTCAGAATAAAAATTAAAACAAAAATATTGCAAATAAAATACAGGTTGCCTCCTGCGCAGCGCTTGTTTTACGTTACGACCCTGATGACCTGTTTAGAGCACTGATCATGGTGGTCTTGGGGAGATCTTGAAGATAGCTTCTTCACCCTTATGCCTTAAGATTAATGTGCCTTGTTTGACCTCTATTTTAGCATCACTTGTAGCTAGGAAAGGTCGTCCCAAGATGATAGGGATCTCCTCATCCTCCTTTATGTCCAAAATCAAAAAGTCCACTGGGTATGTGAATCTCCCCACCCTTACTAGCACGTCTTCTATTGTTCCTCGAGGGTGGGTGATGGATCTGTCAGCTAACTGCAATGAGAATCACATAATGCTTTATCAAAATGAAAATTCTCAATAGAACAAGGAAGATTAAAACTCCCGGGATCTTTTATTTTATGAGGTAATTTATTCAAAATAACAATAGAGCATTCTTCATTGACTTGCACTACCCTATATTCTTTTGAGAGATGTTTATTTTTATCAAAGGGTGGCTTAACATACAATTTCATATGAGTTCTTAAAAATTCATCAGTTTGCATGTTATCATTCCCAATTAGAAGAGTTGGTAGAGAAATTTGTACCTCACTAGTGACTGTTACCTTATTCTACTTACTGGGCATGTGGCACGGCCGTGCCAAAACTATTGCACAGTCGTGCTCTTCTTCAGACTTATCTTCTTCAGCAGTGTTTTCTACCATGGAAGTAGAGTTTTCTTTTTCTTTTTCTGCTTGCTGAAGAGAAATTGCATTGACGTGTTCCCTCGGATTTGGCTCAGTCTGGGTAGGCAATGTTCCTTGAGGTCTTTTAGAGAGCAATGTGGTAAGAGCAGATATTTGTGTCTGAATGGTTTGAAACTTGCTATCAGTCTCTTTTATGTACTCTGCCAGTAATTCATGAGGATCGGGCTTCCTATTCTCTGGTTTTGAACCTTGGTTCTGCAGGTGGGGTGGTCTATAGGCATTAGAGTTTGAACCTTGACCGTTCTGCTGACCTCCCCACGAGTAATTTGGACCCCTCCAACTAGGATTATAAGAATTGTTTTGATTGTGATTGGCATTACTCATGAATTTGACCTCCTCAGTTGGTGGAACAAAATAATTTCCCATTTGGCAATCCTTGCTATCATGACCTGTCAGACTGCAGTGGTTGCATGGGAATGAAGATACTAGTGCATTGGATTGTGTCATTATCTATGCTTGGGCTTGAATCAGTATTTCTATCTGCTTTGTTAGAGCGTCCATCTAGGTTTACATCGCCTCTGTAACATTTACCTTATATACACCGATTGACTTCTTGATAGTGTGTCAGTCCTTGAGCGGCCATTGGTAGTGATTGGCTGCCATCTTCTAGATTAGGGCTTGAGCTTTTTCAGGTGTCTTCTTTAGAATTGATCACCCACAAGTAGAGTCTATACTGGACCTGTTTTGTTGTGAAAGTCTATTATAGAACATCTGCACTAGAATGGGGACTTTGAAACCATGGTAGAGACACCTTCGGATCGAATCCTGATATCGCTCCCATGCCTCATAGCGAGATTTCTGGTCATATTGCACAAAGTTCGAAATATCAGGTCTAAATTTAGCAGATTTAGAGGGTGGAAAGTACCTAGCCAAAAATTTGCGTGTTAATTGATCCTAAGTAGGGATAGAACCAGATGGCAAAGAGGAAAGCCGCTGATTTGCTTTGTCGGAAAATGAGAACAGGAACAATCTGAGTCTGATTGCATCTGCTGAAGCCCCATTGTACTTGATGAGATCTGTAACCCTAAGGAACTTCTTCAGATGGCAGTTAGGGTCTTCGGTTGGCAACCCCCCAAATAACCCAGAGTTTTGGATCATAGAGACCAATGAAGGCTTGATCTCGAAGTTGTTGGCATCCACCGCAGGGTTGGTGATGCTATCTGTCACCTTAGCAGAGGGGGTAAAGTAATCCAGCAAAGTCATTCTTTCCCTCATGATGTTCTTCTCTCTTGCTTGCCTCCACAACCTGTGAATAATTCTTTCAACTTCCCTGTCAAAAACTAGATCAGGATCTTGAGAACGCGTTAGCATACAAAGAGAGAGAATAAAAAGAAAAATAAATGTCTAAATTAACTAGAATTTCTTTTCTTCCAATATTATTAAAATCACAAAATATCAAAAATTGATCCCCGGCAACGGCATCAAAAACTTGTTGCGTTCAAAACACACTTAAGGGCAGTATACCCTGTCGCAAAAGTAATATAGGATGGAAGTCCAGATATCGTACCCAAGAGATTAATTTTGATAACTAAGTGGTAAAGCAAGTACTGAAATAGGGAAATCCCTATGCTATTCAGACTAATAAAGAGCTCAAAAGAAATAAATAATAATGAAGCAATAGTAAAAGATGCTAAAAGAAGATGAAAAAAGAGTTCAGAAATCAAGAGCAAAAGGGCCTAGAGCCGTGGTTTCACTTGTGCTTTCGATACCCCCAAATCCTAATTCTATTCAATTTCACAGTTGCTTTTCGAATATCAATCCCTTTACGAAAACTATTAACTGTTTGTCATGCAACTAATATTTTTTTCCCTAGATGAACCCAATGGTTGTCAGGCAAAGAGTTTAAATGACTAGAAAGCATAAAGCACAAAGTGGTTGAATGATTGAAAGGAGTCAATCAAGTTTTCTCAAATCTAGATGTTAAACCCCGGTTATCCTATAGATCTACCAACTTAATTAGGCTTGATAGCCAAAATTTCAATCAATTGCTTAAGAGCATACAAAGGGTGCATAATCCTAGTATTGAATTAAAGAACAACAGAATAACACTATTCAAATTGCAACCTTGAAACCAAATAGAATTGAATTAAAGCTAAGACATAGTGAAAAAGGTTTCTACTAACACAAGATCCACCACAACTCTAGTGGTGAATTTAGCTACTCATAGTCAACAATGAAAAACGCATCCTGGATAATTGAAGAGGGAGAAATGGTCTCCAACTTAACCTCCAAGTGCCAAATCCTACTCTAGAAATCAAAACCACAAAAGCTATAAACTAGAAAGCTAAAACTAAGAATAAAAGAGTTCAAAGATAAAAAGATGTAAAGATGCAAAAGATATCTCTAAAGTGGTACAGAGGGCCTCTATTTATTACAAAATATGTGAACAAGGCCTTAAATTAGGTCTTCTGCGCCGTCAACACGGGCGTGCCACTCAAGTGGCACGGGCGTGCTCTTCATGATATCAGGTTGTGCTCAAATCTGTCAGGGCGTACCAACTTCGTAGAACAATATTCTAGTGCACGGGCTACAGCACGAGCATGCTCTTCATCTGGCACGACCGTGCTCTTTCGCGATTGAGACCGTGCTTGCTTTTGTCAGGCCTTATTTCTATGAGTCAGGCCTTGCTTCCTTTGGCACGGGCGTGCTCTCGCATGGCACGACCGTGTTGAATCTCCAGGGATCAGCTTTAAGCATTTTCATAAGGCTTTGTTTGGAAGGATGGCTTTGGAGGGTTGGCACGGGCATGCTCTCACATGGCAGGACCGTGCTACTCCCAGAACTTCAGTATTCTTCCCCATTAAGCTCTAAAACCTTCACTTTTCCTCAAAAGTTCATTAAACTGCTTTTGAACATCAATTCTATCAAAACTTAAGTAAAAGGGTGAAATACAATAATATTTATCTTTAAATACATAGAAATTCAACCCAAATACCCCCTATAAAATGCACAGAATTGAGGTTTATCATGTGTCTCCCATGTAAACATTAAAAAATGTCAACATTTACCGCAAAGAGTTCAGCGTGGTGCCCAACAACGCATACTGGCTAACATATACTGGAGTTGAGGTGTGTCACAATACAAACATGCAGAGAAATCCACGGGACCATTCACAGTCAACCCGCATTCGTACGGAGATGGATCTAAGGAAAAGGAGTCCCCGTAAGAGATGTGGGTTGTGTCGAAATGAGGGTCATAGTAGCAAAAAAAATGTCCAACCCATCCTGGACCTTCTACACAACAGTAGAATTTTTTTATCTTTAATCAATGTTAAATATTTTTTATAAGTGTGTTATTCATTATTATTATGGTGTTAACTAAATTAATTATAAAATTTGATCAACAATTTAAATTAAATAAATTGATTAAATTAATTGTTATACTTAATTAGGGAGGTTATTTAATTAATTAACTTAATTAAATGATTAATTAAATTAAATTTATAATTAAATTAATTTAGTTATTAAAAACTATTAAAAATAATAATAAAAATACGTAGGTGAGAAATGGGATCTGGAGGCAACTTCTCGACATATAAAAAAATTTTATTGGAAAGTCGGGTCCTCTCCTAACTACCATAAAAAGTGGGCTTTTTGACCAAACTGATGTTATTTTAGAAATTATTTATCGAAATATGGTTGTCTTTTCCAGTGTGGATTTTTTTTATTTATTTACTGACGTAGAAGGCGCGGCTCCACTTGGACTGACGCCTTCCAAAAAAATGGCACGTGTCACACACTCATTAGTTTAACAGATTTTTTTTTAAAAAAAACAAAAAATAAAACCTGCAGCCTTCTATGCGCACGTCACATGGCGCGATGCAATGGAAGGCGCCATTGCGTCTGGCTCCTTTAAAGGCGCTAGTTGCAGTGGCGCCTCCCACTGCGTCGTGCCACGTTGCGCACGCAGGGAAGGCTGTCCCCCCTTCTTCTACTATTTTATCTTTAGATACCAAATTTTAATCAAGTTATTATTACTAGATTTATTATTGTTATTGTAAATTATTTTTATTATTTTTTATTGTTATTATTAGTTAGTATTATTTTTTATTGTTATTATTAATTTATAATTTTTTTTATATGTTATTATGTTATTACTAGTATTATTACTAGATTTCTAATTTTTAGTTTGTTGTAATTTTATTTTTATTATTATTATTGCTATTATTATTATTATTTCTACACATATATGGAATGAAGAAGATGATCGATTATTGAGGAGTAGAATAACTGCAGGTACTCATCAAGGATGCAAGCAAACCTACATTTGCATTGTTTTTTTATCCCCTTCGAATGTGATTACTTCTGTAATACCCCAATGTACAATAGGATACTACTTACTTTTAATTACACATGTTAGTGCAAAAAATTCAGTTTTCATAACGCATCTCATATAAAATCTTATACATTACAGTTTGTACATGCCAATTACAACTATAACATTATAACTCTAAACTCCAATCCGGCAACGACCTCAAGAACCTCAACTTACATTGGGACAACTGCCAAGTATTTCCGGATATACTTCACAGTTCCCAACATAGGAAAGAAACAACCTAGAACAAAAGGATGAAAGGGTGAGATACGAAATCTCAGTGAGTTCCCTGCAACAAGGTACTCAGTTCAATATATACATATATATATATATATATATATATATATATATATATATATATATATATATATATATATATATATATATATAAAACAAACTTGTACACATTGCATCATATATAAATCACACACTTGGACATTCCTCATACTTTTATCAGTGAAAAACGTCGCTGTCCCCCGCGCACCAAGGTAATTAAGAGGGACTAGCTCTATGATGTAAGGCAGATCATACGTCTATGACCACAAGCGGCGTCCCGCTTACTTTGCACTTACCTTCTTGCCTTCCAAACGAGAAGGACTGTACGATTGACATCTGAAATGTCCTTGATAACCATTTTAATTCGAATCATGTCGGGCATAAGATGGTTACCACTGTTGGATGTCAATGATGATTTACATATCTATCATTCTACTGCATAATTGAATTAACTCAGCCAATGTAGCCCTCAAACAAGTGATTAACAAGAAATTGCATCAATAACATATGCAGAATTCTTACAGTTTTTAGCCAACTTCTATGATTTTATTAAAATACCGAACGATGTCGGATTTAGGCAAACAACCCTTCTATGGAAAGCTTAACATGTCTAATTTATAAATAAAATTTTATTTTTTAGAAAAAGCTGCCCAAAAAGTACAGTTTTAACCAAAAAACTACTGCATTCGAAAAATAGAACAGCAACTGTCCTCTGACTTGGAACAGGTTTTTATTTATCCATACTCAATGAAAAACAGCAGAATCAGTGGCTACACTATAGCAAATCGAGTCTAGTTTCCGAAAAAACAAGAATCATTTAAAACGGAGTCCTACAGAACCAGTTATAAGCAAAATACTGAACCTATGTCAATACGGGTTTGAGGACAGCAACCATAGCATTTCCTAATAAGCAATATAACAAACACCTATCAAGCAGGATTTTTATCATGTCTATTCTCACATGTTGGCATATCAAAACCACCCAAAAATCAAAACCAATTTACAATTACACATGCCTTTCCAGAAATTAACAACAACATGCCAACTAGTGATCATATCATAACAATATGCATGTAACACAAAAAACATCTTTAAAGAGTAGAACCTATGCTTGGGTTTATGGTTACCAAGCTCTAAGACTAAGGAGGAACTCACCTAGACTGAAATTGGAATTTAATAGCAACTAAGTGAAGTTGGATGTTGGATTTAAAAGCTTTCCTTTTGCTTCCTATTCCTCCCCTAGCTCAAACCCTTGATCCTTTGCCTTCAAACTAAAAACAAGAACTCTTCCTCCAAAAATGCACAATCCTAGGGGCTTAGGTGAAGAGAAGTTATTGTTGGGTTGTGTTCTTGCTTGTGTATGTGAGAATTTTGATTAGATGAAGAAATGATAGAAATGAAAAGTGAGAGTGGGGGATATGGTTTTGGGGAGTGAGGGATGAATTGGAGAGCTTTTCTTTCTGTTCTATTTAGTGTGAGTTGGTGGGTGCATGTGTTATGAGTGGTTAGAATTTTGAGTGAGAGTGAGGTATGGAAATATGTTTTTATTTGTAAGTGAGTGGTTATTTGAGTGTGAGGGAGTGTTATCTCTTGGGCACAAAAAATTAACTTGGGCTTAGTCCTACTTTGTTAATTACACCCACATAAATTGCTACCCAATGATAACACTAAAATGCTAACCATGATGCAAAAAAATTAATTAATTTGCAAACACTTCATAAATATGATCAATTAATCGTAACTGAAAGATTAAAGGTGGGGATACTACAACTTCTACTCCATCAAATATTCTTCCATTGGAGTACACGAACACTATAATTAGAGACATATTGTGTGACGTACAATAATAAAAAAAATCTTAATAATTATAGTAACAACAACCACAATAGTAATAACAAAATAAAAGTAGCAACAATAGTAATAACAATAATGTACAATATTAATGATTAATAATAACGACAAAATTATAGTAATAAATAATAATAATCATAATAATTAAAATAAAAGTAGCAACAATAACAATAATAATAACAATAGCAATAATAATTATAGTAATAATAATAATAATGATAATAATAATAATAATAATAATAATAATAATAGCAATAATAATCATAGAAATAAAATTACAACAAACTAAAAATTAGAAATCTAGTAATAATACTAGTAATAATATAATAACATATAAAAAAATTACTAATTAATAATGAAAATAAAAAATAATAAGAGTACTTTACAATAACAATAATACATCTAGTAATAATACCTGGATTAAAAGTTGGCATGTAAAAATAAAAAAGTAGAAGAAGTAGAAGCATAAGAAGTAGAAGAAGTTGAGTGTAATGTGTGAGTAGAGGGGGTTAATATAGGGGAGTGTAACACACCAAAAACCCTATATATGTTAATAACTAATTTTATTTGCTTAAATTAGTTTATTTATTTTCTTGGGTACATTATCAAAGTTTATACACCGTTGCAAGACAAATATTCTGCTATTGTTATTATTATTATTTTTTTAGCAAAATATTATTTAAGTAATATAGTTGAAAGAAATTATTTTCTAAATTTAATCTATTTAATTTTAGATTTGAAAATAAAATGGTTTGGAATTACTCAAAAATTTATTTTGGATCATTGATTCCCTAAGTTGATAAATTCAACCATCAATCTCTACTTTAATTCAAATTTTGAAAATTTGAATTTGTCTCTCTTTGCTTTTAGATTAAAGGGTCAAGATTTATTTCTTTTTTTGACTCAATCTCAACTACTCAATTTTCATCTATAACTACAAGAAAAAAATAATAAGAAAAGAAAACCCAGCACCCCACCCCACCGCCTCTCTCTCTCTCTCTTTTTCTTTTCTTTTCTTTCTTCTCTCTTTTCTTTTCTTTCTCTCTCTCTAACTTTCTCTCATTCTCTCTTAATTTCTGGCCAACTCCAGCCACCTCTCACAAAACCGAAATCATAGAAATACTCTCCACCTTCTCCTCTACAATTCTAACCTAACATTCTTCCAAACGGAGAAGGTTGACGATGGGGTCACCACCACGGGGCGTTTTCCGGCCACTGTCCGGCCACTTTTCACCAAACCAACCTTATAACTTTGATCTCCTCATCTTCCTCTACATTTCTAGTTCAACATTTTTGCAAACGAACAACGTTGACGGCA
Organism: Ammopiptanthus mongolicus; assembly: GCA_039655645.1. Classification (NCBI taxonomy): domain Eukaryota; kingdom Viridiplantae; phylum Streptophyta; class Magnoliopsida; order Fabales; family Fabaceae; genus Ammopiptanthus; species Ammopiptanthus mongolicus. The sequence goes on from CM077350.1 coordinate 40,948,892, forward strand.
GAGCCACCATAGAGCCACTACTGTTTTTGGCTTCTCCGGCCACCGGTTGGTCTCCCCTTCCATAAATGAACCAACCACGTGGAAGGCCGCATCTTCCTCCACGTTTTGGACCCAGCACCGCCACTGACACCGCCGCCATGAGCCACTGCTGGGACCGCTGTTCATGCCCTTTCTTTCTCCTTGGTAAGAATCTTTCATTTACTTCATTCCTATGTCTTGGCTTTTGATTTCACAAGGAACCCTAACCCTGAATTCCCAATTTGAAACCCTAGCATTTTAATTTCATGCTTTAAATGGGAAATTGATTATGTTTTTATGCAATTGGGTATTTCAATTTCAAGTTCCCTATGTCAATTGTTCAAATCCCCCTTTAAATTCGGATTTCCCCAATTTCTCTAAATCCCTAAATTTTTATCTTACTCTAATCATGAAATTAATTCTGTTTTAGTGCAATTAGGGTAGTTAATTAATGATTCCCTAAGCTAATTTCATATTTCCATGACCAAATTGGTTCTTCCCCAATTGATTTTATCGGAGAAGTATTTTTGTTTTTATTAAATAAATATTTAAATCCATAAGGTTATGTTTTTAGTGATGATTAATTAATTGATATGTTGTTTGGATGCTGAATGTGCTTGGATGTTATCTCTTGGTTTTTTGTTGTGGTTATACTTACTTGGGGGGTTTTTTGTTGTGGTTATACTTACTTGGGGGAGTTGGATATGCATTCTTGGAGCTCTTGTGGAGTTGCTTGCACGTGTTGGAACGTTAATGTCGCCTTCAGTCACCTCTTTGATTTGATGTTTGGAGTTGCTCATCAAAGAGATTTCATTTAAGGTAAGGGGATAAACCTGAGGAATTCCAATTCCGACAGCTATATGCTGTTTTTGTGTGTCTGTTATGTAAATAAATATCTGTATCTGATTATTGAAGGAGTGATTTATTTACTGCTATTGATTTGCCTATGCATGATATACCTTCTGATGTATGCAGATACATGGTATAGCTTTTGAATAAATGTATGCATGTATCGTATGCCTTGCTATGGGATTTAAGGCATAAAAGGACCTAATATCGATTAGGATCCGATATCGTGTAACATAAAAGCTATAAAAACTTGAGATGTGGAATGGAGAAAAATAATAATGTTTTATTGTTTTTCAATTTAATTTAAGAGAAAATAATTAATTATCTCTTTTGGAATAAAATAATAATAAATAGCTGCTATTACGAAAAAGTTAACTTAAAAGGCAAAAATGTGAAATATGTGTTTTTGATAACCAAAAATGAAGTTTTAAGACAAATAATGTTTTAGAAAACTTTATTAGTTTTTAAAATTAATAAAGTTAACCGTTTGAGCAAAAACGTTTTGAGAAACATGATTTTCAAGTTATTTGGTTTTATCCAAGAAAAAAGGTTTTTACAAGCTGTATTTTAAGGTTTGTGCTTTACCAAAAAACGACGAAAGGAAAATAAATGGTCTTTAGACCAAGTTTTGCTTTATGGAAAACCCATCCCGAAGACTTTGCGTAAGTGTCGGAGATTTGGGTTTTGGTTTTTGAGTTTTTCGAGAAAAAGTGATTTTTATGCTTAGAAACTAGAAACCGAGACGTCGGGGTTCTAGGGTTCTGTAGAAACACGTGGATCAAGGACTCGTGTTAGTTGTGGTCCTGTCAGCTTAGGGATGATCTTTGTGGTCCTGTAAGCTTGAGGATGTTTTTATGCTCTTGAATCCAAATTTCTAAACTGGTGCATCGGTTAGGGATGTTTGGGTTCGAGCTGTTTTCGACTAGATGTCCTATTTTGAGAAAAATGTTGTTAAGGCTAAAAGAGTCTAAGACATCATGGTGGTTGTTAGCGTTGATGCTACAACGAGGAAATATTGATGCGACCAAGATCAATTATCGAAAACTAAGTAGTTTTCTCATGATTTTATGTGGGGCAGACGTTCCGTGAAAAACGGGGTACCTTGATGATAGGAAACCCTGTGATGACTGTAAGTCATTATGTGTCATTGTACCTTGATGGGCAATGGATAAAATCCATATAATGTGAAGCATTTGTACAGTGTGATATGGTAATGAAATCCATGTAGAGTGAAGCGCTATGCCCTGTGTGGATAGTATGATATGGTACTGAAGTCCATGTAATGTGAAGCATTATGCCTGGGTTGGACAACGTGACATGGTAAATAAGTCCATACAATGTGAAGCGTTATGCTTGGATTTGACAACGTGGTGTGGTAATGAAATCCATATAAGGTGAAGCATTGTACCCTGTGTTGGTCAGTGTGATATGGTAATTATGGCGTGCCTTGATTGGTAGTCGAGTTTGATCAACTCATTCATTTGATGATGGGATTTCCGGAAATGTGGAATTGAATATTAGTTGAGATATATGGAAGTGCTCATGCATACGTTTAGAGAATAACGTTGATTGTGGGGAACGAAGCCCTTGTGTTTTACTGATTAGTACATTCATATATATATATATATATATATTTGTACTATGTTATGCATGATGATATCTTGTGGGACATGCTTATATGAATCTGTTGTATGTGTTTGAGTATATGGTTGTCGTTTTTGGATTCAAATATTGGTTTCTCACCCTTGCCTGTACATGTTGGACACCCTGTTGTGTTTTTGGATACATGTACATATGTTTATCTACAATCCCTTGAATCACTCCGGGACACTATAGCTTGAGGGCTTAAGGTTGACGACGAGACCCAGTCTCATTGGTATGACTTTTGTTGGGTAGTACGCTTTATTGTCCTTAGAATTCTTTTGTCAGACCAGCTCTTAAGATTTATAGATGTGTAAGTCCAGTCTTCCGACTGTGACTATGAGTGTTGTGTAATGAGAGATTAGAAGTAGGTATGCCTAATGGCAAAACTTGAATTATTGTCATATATAATGAGTTTCATTTTGTTTCCTCTGATTGTTAAAACTTTTCTTTTGGTATCATATTTCCGCAAACACTCTATAGAGTTATTTTCAAAAAAGTCGTTTGCTCACAAGGGTAAAGGGATAATTTGGGTTACGAAAGTGACACCCAAAGGAGAGGGCTGTTACAAGTGGTATCAGAGCTGGTCGATGTCTTTTGGGATCTAGGTTGTGGATTCATTGTGTTTTTGCTGTGTTTACTCTGTGTTTTGATTGGATAGAGGTCAGTAGGTGTAAGAACAGTCTATGATGACTTGTTCTTTTTGGAATCCAACCAATTGGATTGATAGGATCCGATGGTTAAGAGGTTAAGATGTGTTAACACTCTTATAGAAGAGATATCTGAGTTATTAAGAGGTGACATCTAGGGTAAGTGTTGAGAAAATCTCTTAGTCAGTTATAGCAAATAGGCTTAAAAATGACCTTTACGTTATGAGTCAAGAATGTTAGACTCTTAGCTATCAAGTAAGTAAATACTCACTTGTACGTAAAGGAAGTTCAGTGGTTGAGAAAGTCTGCCGATGGAATGAGTGGACCTTAGACAGGTAGAGGGATACCAAAAGTTTCTGAAGTAGATGCATAGGTGGCTAGTAAGCGACCAAAGGGACGGCAAGATAACGACATGTTGCTAATAGAGTTGAGAGATTGGAACGGAATCCAGCTGGAGCAATGGAAGTGTAGTAAGGACTAAGGCTTGATGATTTGAACAAAATGAAAATTTATATAACTGTGTTATGATGATTCGATGTAGATTTAATCATATTGTTATAAGTTAGCCGATACCCCTGATGCGAGTCCTTGTGTGAAAGGATAGACAACCCTATAATGTTGAAAGAGAGAAAACTTAGAAGCCCAATAATATTTCAGCGATGATGTCCCTCGAAGTGTGGTATCACATGAAGTTTCTTCTGATAGTATTTTTTTTAATGATTAGTGCCTCTGCTGTTTTTAGATTTGGTGGATAGGACGTTTGTCTTTATTAGGACCAATTGAAGGTTACACCTCATGGGTAAACTTGTGATCCATGCTGATGGGGGTGAAGAATTCGTATAATACCCACGTATAATTTTAAGGGTTACGAATGATCAGAGATTGAGTGAGTAAGAATGGAAGTAAGTCTTTCAGGAAGATTGGTAGTAGAGAACGACCGACTAGCATGTAAGTGAAAGAGGGAATGCCTTTCCCAATAGTTGTTGGATTAGTAAAAAGCTGATGATAAGTTTCTAAAGTTAGTTTTATTTCTCCAGGAGAGTATGACCTTGTTGAATTGTTTCCTTATCGAAACAATGTGTTGACACATCTGTATGCATGTTTTGTTGGGCTCTAATCGGGTTGAGGCCTTGTAAGAACTCATGGTCAGTAAATGGTACATGTCTACATATAACACATCGTTTATCCTTTTTGAGATTGTGTCGGACATTTGATGAGGTGCCTGTCATGTAAGATCTTCGGGAGAATTTTCTGAGAATGTTCCAAGTTTGTGTTGTAAAGGATGTAGAGTTTTCGATTGATCTAGTTTCTAGATTCAGTCAGACCTCCATCGGTTTGTGTAGAATATCGCCTGCAAAGCTAACCGGGTTAGACTACATGAAATGGAGTATTCGTCCATTTCTTAATAAAATTGTCATCGTCGGAGAAGTTCTCGTTTACTCTAGGAGCCAAGATAAACATGAGGAAACCCTGTGGCACGTATTGCGGACCCTACGCAAGAAAATCTGTCGTGAAATTGCTTAAGCGCGAGTTTTGACTCAATGGTAGTGAAAATTCTTAGGGCATGCGATCCCGAACGAGTAATTGTACTCACACTCCTACATAATCCTCAGTGTATTAGACATTTGAATGAGTTGGTTTAATAGTATCCATTGGTCTGGACATTTTCATATCATTTCATTGAAAGCTTTGTTATGACTATTCCTTGGGTTGTAACACAAACGACTTCTTGATACTGGAAATTTCTTGATGTCTAATCACCTTTACTTTTGGTAAATATAATCCAGTCTGATTCTTGGCCAGACTATTCAGCTTTTGATTTCCTAATCCATTGGAAGATTTTTATGAAAGAAGGGACTTTATTAGAGTCATGTTTGTAAACATGTATTAGCTATGCATTTTTACACTCACGAACCTACTAAAGAATCTTTTTACATACTGGATATTCCTGTATTCTTTTCAAATTGGTAAAATTCTTATGTATACCTTCTTATGAGAGTAAGACCAAGAAAATTTCCTTGTTGGAAATTTCTTTCCTTAATCCTCAAGGATCGAGTAGAGACCGAGTTCAACGGATCACTTTCAACTCGAGTGACGAGCAGGGAAAACGATTTAATCTTTGGAAGGTTGGTTGGGGGTAAGTGTAGTATCTACTGCGATAATTCCTTTAATAGGATATATAAGACGTGATGAGAGTTTTGTTGGGATATAGTTACGATTGATACGATGTGAACCTTTAATATCAATCTCAGTAAGTGAGACAATTATCATAAAGTCAAGTATTGGTTGAGACAGAATAGTAGTTAGGAAATCTAGGGTAATGATCAATGTCTGTAAGTTAAGGTTGATTGTATGAGTCGGGAGAATTGTAGGAAAATGTCCTTGGTAATTTTACCTAAGCTGAAGATTTATAGAAAAGAGGAATTCTTGAGTGAAACTAAGTTGTTAGAGAAGTTTAAAATTTATGGTTTTGGATAATTCTACCCTATGTTCTTTTGGTTGTAGTTGCATTAAGAGGTGCAATCATGTTTTGTAAGGTTGAGATGCATGATCGTGATGTAAATTGAAGAGGTGGACTACTTTCAAAAGAAAACTAAGACTAGGATTGAATACCTTAGATAGGAACTGATGGAGGTGTTGTGATAGGAAGGTGTACCGTAATTTAAATCTAGATGTAAATAACAATAGTTAAAAATGTGGAAGGAAGACTTCCTAAATGAATTAAAAGCGAAAGAGAAGTTGGTAAGTTTAATTATGCCTCTCATGTGTGAGAGATTAAGGTAAGGTATTCAGGAGAAGGAGTATGTATTGAGGAGAAGCGATTTGATTTTTAACGATAAATCGAACGGATAATAGGTATGAAGTTTGTTATTAGGTTACAAGTGTCACCTAAGGAAGAAGTACGTACGGGAAGTACATTGGGGAACCTGAGGATGAAGAGATCTTGTCTAGTTGAGTCATGAAATTTCAAGGACGAAATTTTTTTTAAGTGGGATAGTATTGTAACTCCCCGAAAATCCTATATATGTTAATAATTAATTTTATTTGCTTAAATTAGTTTATTTATTTTCTTGGGTGCATTATCATAGTTTATACATTCTTGCAAGACAAATATTCTGCTATTGTTATTATTATTTGTTTAGAAAAATATTATTTAAGTAATATAGTTGAAAGAAATTATTTTCTAAATTTAATCTATTTAATTTTAAATCTGAAAATAAAATGGTTTGGAATTACTCAAAAATTTATTTTGAATCGTTGATTCCCTGGGTTGATAAATTCAACCATCAACCTCTACTCTAATTCAAATTTTGAAATTTTGAATTTGTCTCTCTTTGCTTTTAGATTAAAGGGTCAAGATTTATTTCTTTTTTGACTCAATCTCAACTACTCAATTTTCACCTATAACTACAAGAAAAAAAAAATAACATGAAAAGAAAACCCAACACCCCACCCCACCCCACCGCCTCTCTCTCTCTCTCTTTTTCTTTTCTTTTCTTTCTCTCTTCTGGACGGCGTCTCTCTCTCTCTCTCTAACTTTCTCTCCTTCCCTCTTAATTTCCAGCCAACTCCGGCCACCTCTCACAAAACCGAAATCATAGACATATTCCCCACCTTCTCCTCTACAATTCTAACCTAACATTTTTCCAAACGGAGAAGGTTGACGACGGGGTCACCGCCATTGTTTGGGAGTTTTCCGGCCATCGTCCGGCTACTTTTCACCAAACCAACCTTATAACTTTGATCTCCTCACCTTCCTCTACATTTCGAGCTGAACATTTTTGCAAACGAACAACGTTGACGACGGAGCCACCATAGAGCCGCCACAGTTTTTGGCTTTTCCTGCAACTGGTTGGTCTCCCCTTCCAGAAATGAACCAACCACGTGGAAGGCCGCATCTTCCTCCACGTTGTGGACCGAGCACTGCCACTGCCACCGTGCGCCACTGTCGGGACCGTCGTTCATGCCCTTTCTTCCTCCTTGGTAAGAATCCTTCATTTACTTCATTCCTATATCTTGGCTTTTGATTTCATGAGGAACCCTAACCCTAAATTCCCAATTCGAAACCCTAGCATTTTAATTTCATGCTTTAAATGGGAAATTGATTTTTTTAATGCAATTGGGTATTTCAATTTCAAGTTCCCTATGTCAATTGTTCAAATCCCCTTTTAAATTCAGATTTCTCCAATTTCTCTAAATCCCTAAATTTTTATCTTATTCTAATCATGAAATTTATTCTGTTTTAGTGCAATTAGGGTAGTTAATTAATGATTCCCTAAGCTAATTTCATATTTCCATGACCAAATTGGTTTTTCCCCAAATTGATTTTATTGGAGAAGTAATTCTATTTTTATTAAATAAAATATTTAAATCCATAAGGTTATGTTTTTAGTGATGATTAATTACTTGATATGTTGTCTGGATGCTGAATGTGCTTGGATGTTATCTCTTGGTTTTTTGTTGTGGCTATACTTACTTAGGGGGAGCTGGATATGTATTCTTGGAGCTCTTGTGGAGTTGCTTGCACGTGTTGGGACATTAATGTCGCCTTCAGTCACCTCTTGGATTTGATGTTTGGAGTTGCTCATCAAAGAGATTTCATTTAAGGTAAGGGGATAAACCTGAGGAATTCCAATTCCGACAGCTATATGCTGTTTTTGTGTGTCTATTATGTAAATAAATATCTGTATCTGATTATTGGGGGAGTGATTTATTTACTGCTCTTGATTTGCCTATGCATTATATACCTGCTGATGTATGTGGATACATGGTATAGCTTTTGAATAAATGTATGGATGTATCGTATGCCTTTCTGTGGGATTTAAGGCATAAAAGGACCTAATATCGATTAGGATCCGATATCGTGTAACATAAAAGCTATAAAAGCTTGAGATGTGTAATGAAGAAAAATAATAATGTTTGATTGTTTTTCAATTTAATTTAAGAGAAAATAATTAATTATCTCTTTTGGAATAAAATTATAATAAATCGCTGCTATTACGAAAAAGTTAACTTAAAAGGCAAAAATGTAAAATATGTGTTTTTGATAACCAAAAATGAAGTTTTAAGACAAATAATGTTTTAGAAAACTTTATTAGTTTTTAAAATTAATAAAGTTAACCGTTTCAGCAAAAGCGTTTTAAGAAACGTGATTTTCAAGTTATTTGGTTTTATCCAAGAAAAATGGTTCTTACAAGCTATATTTTAAGGTCTGTGTTTTACCAAAAAACGATGAAAGGAAAAGAAATGGTCTTTAGACCAAGTTTTGTTTTATGGAAAACCGATCCGAAGACTTTGCGTAAGTGTCGGAGATTTGGGTTTTGGTTTTTGAGTTTTTCGAGAAAAAGTGGTTTTTAAGCTTAGAAACTAGAAACCGAGACGTCGGGGTTCTAGGTTCTACAGAAACACGTGGATCAAGGATCCGTGTTAGTTGTGGTCCTATCGGCTTAGGGACGATCTTTATGGTCCTGTAAGCTTAAGGATGTTTTTATGCTCTTGAATCCAAATTTCTAAACTGGTGCATGGGGTAGGGATGTTTGGGTTCGAGCTGTTTTGGACTAGATGTCCTGTTTTGAGAAAAATGTTGTTAAGACTATAAGAGTCTAAGACATTGTGGTGGTTGTTAGCGTTGATGCTACAACGAGGAAATATTAATGCGACAAAGATCAATTATCGAAAACTAAATAGTTTTCTGATGATTTTATGTGGGCAGACGTGCCGTGAAAAACGAGGGACCTTGATGATAGGAAGCCCCATGATGACTGTAGGTCATTATGTGTCATTGTACCTTGATGGGAAATGGATAAAATCCATATAATGTGAAGCATTTGTACAATGTGATATGGTAATGAAATCCATGTAGAGTGAAGCTCTATGCCTTGTGTGGATAGTGTGATATGGTACTGAAGTCCATGTACTGTGAAGCGTTATGCCTGGGTTGGACAACGTGACATGGTAAATAAGTCCATACAATGTGAAGCGTTGTGCCTGGATTTGACAACGTGGTCTGGTAATGAAATCCGTATAAGGTGAAGCATTGTACCCTGTGTTGGTCAGTGTGATATGTTAATTATGGTGTGCCTTGATTGGCAGTCGAGTTTGATCAACTCATTCATTTGATGATGGGATTTCCGGAAATCTAGAATTGAATATTAGTTGAGATATATGGAAGTGCTCATGCATACGTTTAGCGAATAACGTTGATTGTGGGGTACGAAGCCCTTGTGTTTTATTGATTAGTACATTGATATATATATATATATATATATATATATATATATATATATATATATATATATATATATATATATATATATATATATATATATATCTTGTGAGACATGCTTATATGAATCTGCTGTATGTGTTTGAGTATATGGTTGTCGTTTTTGGATTCAAATATTGGTTTCTCACCCTTGCCTGTATATATTGGACACTCTATTGTGTTTTTGGATACATGTACAGATGTTTATCAACAATCCTCTTAATCACTCCGGGACCCTATAGCTTGAGGGCTTGAGGTTGACGACGAAGAGGTGTGGTTTGTTGACGACGAGACCCAGTCTCATTGGTACGACTTTTGTTGGGTAGTACGCTTTATTGTCCTTCGAATTCTTTTGTCAGACCAACTCTTAAGATTTATAAATGTGTAAGTCCAGTCTTCCGACTGTGACTATGAGTGTTGTGTATTGAGAGATTTGAAGTATGTATGCCTAATGGCAGAACTTGAAATATTGTCATATATGATGAGTTTCATTTTGTTTCTTCTGATTGTTAAAACTTTTCTTTTGGTATCATATTTCCACAAACACTCTATAGAGTTATTTTTGAAAAAGTCTTTTGCTCATAAGGGTAAAAGGATAATAAGGGTAAAAGGATAATTTGGGTTACGAACGTGACACCCGAAGGAGAGGGCTTTTATAGGGAGGGAAAGGGAGAGGGGGTTGGGGGGCTTTTACGTGGGGGGTTGGTGGTTGGGGTGAGGCTGGGGAGGGGGAACAACCTTCCCTACATGCCTCACATGACGCGACGTAGGAAAGGCTAGCGTCTTCCGCATCAGCAAATAAAAAAAAAAATCCACACTGACAAAAACAACCTTATTTTGGTAAAATGTTACAAAACAACCCCATTTTGGTAAATAGTTTCGAAAATAACACCAGTTTGGTCAAAAAGTGTGGTAGTTTTTTGGAACATAAAATCAAAGGCATTTGCTTTTCATACCTCACTATTTACTATTCTTATCCCCTCCCTATTTTTTCCATTTAAATTCCAAAAATATCCTTCTGACTTTCACACTCTTATACTAACCTCCTCTTCATTAACCCATTTTTCCACAATTAATTTTCCTACCTCTCATCAAACTTCTTCCCCCACCTCCTCTATTTCTTCATCAAACTCCTTCCCCCACCTCCACCGATATTTCTTCCTTTTCTTCAACTCTATTCCCATATTTTGTTCCCTTAGTCCCAACCCCATTCTCACCTCCGGTAAGTGCTGAGTGGAACACAACAGTGACCATATTATTTTGGTAAGTTTTTTTTCGTACGATCTATACCTATGTTGTAAGGATTCTACATTTGAATACCTACGAAAATTAAACTACAGTTTCCATAAGGTACCAAAATTTGGTTATAGTTTCCGTAAGTTATTCTAATTAGAATACTTTTCCGTGACCTGTACATACGATATTCTAAATTTGAATTATTTTTTAATATAATTAATTTTTTTTAATTTTGATATTCTTAATAATATTTAATAATATTACTGATTTTTGTAATAATAGTTAATAATATTATTATTATTATTAATTTGATATTATTTATAATATTTTATATTATTTTTTGTTAAAATATTTTATTTTTTTAATATATTAGGGAAACTTGGTGTAGTGATGTTTTCGGAGTTTGTGATTTTATGTAGATCATTATTATAAGTGAATATGGAAGATTATGATAGCAAAGTGTCTCATGAAGTGGATTGTTGTGAAACATTTACCACTACAGAAGTAATTGATTGGTAAATGATCATTGCTAAGTTTTGAATATGTATATATCCTGCAACCGAATTTTTAATTTTCTTTTTAGGTTTTTCCTACTCGAGATGATCTATTGAAATGGGCTCAATGTGTTGCCATGGAGAATAGATTTATTATTATTATTTTGAGATCAGACACAAGCAAAGGACGTGCAGGAAGGAAGACCTTTGTACTTTTGGGTTGTGAAAGGAGTGGAAAGTATAAACCATATAAGGAAGAGTTAACTTGCAAGGTGACTGGAACTAAGAAACATGATTGTTCGTTCAGACTAAGAGGAAGACCTTTGAAAGATGGTGAAGGATGGAAGGTGAATTTGGTGTGTGGGTTTCACAATCATGAATTAGCGCAAACATTAGTGGGTTATCCATATGTCGGCCGGCTTAATGAGGCAGAGAAGTCTTTGCTTGGTGACATGACAAAGAACATGGCAAAACCAAAAAAACATTTTACTAACATTGAAGAACCATAATGAAGGTAATGTCACGACTGTTAAGCAGATTTATAATGCGCAACACCAATACTAGAGGAGTCAGAAAGGTCCTAGAACAGAAATGTAGCATCTAATTAATGAATTTACTGGAACGTGATCAATATGTCTATTGGCATAGAAGGGTCAAGACGTTTGATGTTGTCAGAGATATACTCTAGACACATCTAGATTCCATAAAACTATTGAAGGCTTTTACACTGTGTTGCTCATTGATAGCACATATAAAACCAACAGGTATCGACTGCCATTACTTGAGATTATTGGTGTTACATCAACAGAGTTGACATTCTCTGTGGCATTTGCTTATTTGGAGTCTGAGTGAGTTGGTAACTTCACCTAGACACTAGAGAAATTAAGAGGACTAATACTAAGATGAATGCATATAAACTTACCACCACAGGATGCGTGTCACTGGTACTAGACAATAGCGGTATGATGTAAGGGTGGGAGATCAACTGAAACCACTGCATGTATCCTGACACACGCTGTGCTAGATATTATGCCCGAAAACCTGTATGGGTCAACTGTGGTACAAAATTCATCCAACGTAGGTCCATATTGGCAGGAGATAATGGAACACTAGTGAGCTCGTCAGGCGACCGAGGAATGCACTGCATATAGCCGTACTACCGTAAGACCCTCTCCGGCAAGTGGGCATGAATCCACAAACCCCACCTGATGTACCCTGAGAACAACGAGACCATCTCAAATGGGCGATGTTCTCTATGCTCACCATAAGGAATCCATATGACATCAAGTGTGGTCAGCTGGTCTAGATGAATCCGATAGGGTATCACCTTACTATCACTTTTCCCCGGGGTCCAACGCGAGGCTCGAGGTAAATTCTCAACGTACCCCTCGGTCAGGCGTCGGCTCCCCTTTCCGGGAAAGTGCTCGAAGATCCAAGACTGTAACAACAATTATGATTAAGTTAGTTTTAATTTGTTGAAATTAAATACGAAAACAAAAAAAACATTAAACTTTCGTACCTGTAGAAGGGTCATATACCCTCCCACCTACTTCCTCTCCCAATAACTGGCATCACCTAGATGGTTGTACAAATAAGCCAGGGCACCTGCACCCCATGCAAAATTACCGCAACTCGGGAGGTCGCGGAATAGATCTAGGTATGCAACGTCGATTGAAAACGTACTCTTGTCGGCAAACATGGTGCAACCTACCAAGTGCAGTAAAAAACCCCTAGCAGCCTTGTCCCACTATTGCGCACGACATTGCTTTGTGTACAAAATTCGTAGCCACTGCAGCGAAACTTTTGAACCCCTACATAAGTCAGTCTCTATCACTGCCTCTTCGGATGACACCCCTAACAACTCCTTCAAAAGCACATATGTGATGTCTCTGTCACTGTCAGGATAGGTCCAGAAGGCTCCAGTGATAGGTAGATGAAGTAACGATGACACGTCATCCAGTGTGATGGTCATCTCTCCGACCGGCAGGTGGAAGCTGTTGGTCTCTCTGTGCCACCTCTCAACAAATGCAGACAAGATGCCCTTGTTCACCTCCATGTAGAAGGACGACAACAATATGGTGCCAACCTAGAGGTGTCTACCCTCTCCTGTATCTCACGATGCTCAATCGTGCATTGCTTCAGCTTCCTTCCACCGGTGACCACCTTCAGCTCACCTCGATCCTGCATCCATCAAAGCTTTCTTAAGTTTATTGAGTCACAATTTTAAACATTTAATAAAGTTGAATCATAGTCGGTTCATTACCTGTTCGATCCACATGCATGTAGCAACATGATCCCCAAATTAAATAAGGATCGATTTGTCCTCCGGCCCACCCGGGAAACCTGTGGGTGATACCCATACAATACCACTGTCTCTAGTATGTGGCATGTCTACATACATATAAATTAAACAAATTACTTAAATACTTAAATTCAAATTTAATAATTAAATTTAATAATTAAATAATTCATAATAAATTTACAAATTATAATTATATAATCATTTGGTAAAAATTATAATTATATAAATTTATTTAAAAAACTGCAAAACATAATATATTTATTTAAACTTAATAAATAAATAAAAAATTAATCACTTTAAAATTTAAATTTAATTTTTAATAAATTAGAATGATATAAATTAAAAAACATAATTATAAATAATAAATTACAAATTACAAATTTTTTATTTAATTTAAAACTAAATTTATTAATTGTAATTAATTATATAAATATATAATAAATACAGTCTTACGGAAACTATAGTTTTGCGTGAACGTAAAATCCAAATTACCTGAGCTCTTCTCTTCACCGCCGCTATCTGTTCTTTCTCCAACAGCTCTTCGCCTTCGATTTGCTCCAACTCTTCCACTATGGGCCCCCGGAGTTGAGTGGGGTTGGGTAACAAAGGGGAAGGAAAAGCAAAGGTAGGTGTAACCACAAAAATATAATATATTTATTTAAACTTAATAAATAAATAAAAAATTAATTGCTTTATAATTTAAATTTAATTCTTAATTACTTAGAATGGTATAAATTGAAAAAGCATAATTAGAAATTAGAAATTAAAATTACAAAAATTTTAATTAATTTTAAAATAATTTTATTAATTTTAATTAATTATATAACTATTTATATAATTATATAATAAATAGTGTCTTACGGAAACTATAGTTTTCATTAACATAAAAACAAAATTACCTGAGCTCTTCTCTTCGCCGCCGCTGTCTGTTCTTTCTCCAACAGCTCTTCGCCTTCGATCTGCTCCAACTATTCCACTATGGGCCACCGGAGTTGGGTGGGGTTGGGAAACAAAGGGGAAGGGAAAGCAAACGTAGGTGTAACCACAAAAATAATCACGAAAATAGGGGTGCAGTAGAGAAGGAAGAAATGGTGTGGGGTACGGGTTGTGAAGAAATTAGGAGTGAAAGGATTATGAGGGGTAGGAAAAGTAATTGTAAGAGAAGGGGAAGAGTTTTGTATAGGATAGAAAGTGATAGGGGTATTTATGGGATTTAATTGGAAATAATTGGGGAAGGAGGGTAAGGAAAGAAAATAATGGGGCATTAAAAGAAAATCCCAAAATCAAAAGGGTGGTATGTGTATAAGTAAAAAAATGTATGATATTCCAAAAGAAAAAGCCCCAGCGCAACCTACAACCAAGTTGGAACAAGAGACAATGCCACAAGGGTTCGTTTCCTCGACTTCCAACCCTGAACAAGTAGGAGGCAGCCAACGATCCAAAGGCACAAAGTTTTCTTCTATTTGATTCTGATATGTCCTTTTTTTTCAGCGTTTCTTCACTTCCTCCCTCTTATGCGTTTTCTTCAACACAATGTATTATTGGTATTTTACTATTATTACGTGTCGTCTTTGCTTTTCTTCTAACCATTTCTCTACTATTATATTGAAGATAGAGGTCGAATGGGAAAAGTAGCTCTTGCCACAATTGCGAGCTCATGGGTTATTCCAATCACCCTACTTGTTAATCGAATAGTTCTTGAGCCATATATGGTAAGCAAAATTTAGAGTAAATACTCAGATTTGTCTATAGATTAAAATGCATGCTACAATTTAGTTCCTAAGAAATAAAAACTTTCAACTTGGTTTTTAAAATCTTGAAGTTGATAAAAATAGTCCCTAACACACTAATGTTTCTTTACGATAGTGTTTGATACGCTAAAAGAACAGGAACCTATTCCGTTCTCTTTGATTCCACCTCTTTATGGGAAACTAAAATGTTCTATTTTTCAGTCGATGTTATGTTTTGTTTTGTTCATAAAGTACACCAAACATGGAATATTTGAGTAAATACCCAATTTGATCCAAAAAATTGCAAGGTCGTATCTATTTGGTCTCTGTGTCAATTTGATCCCCAAAATTGTACGGTCGTATCAACTTAGTCCCTGATGGAGGGACTTGATTGATTAACATTTGACAACTTCATGGATGTTTTTGAAATTTATAAAATGTCAGGGACCAAGTTGATACGACCTTACAATTTTAGGGATTTACTCAGGATATTTTTTTGATAAGTTAAATCAATAACATAAAAGAAGAGTACGAGGGTGCTCCAACCGATAAGTAGCCTAATACATTTTAAAGGAGCAATACACCAATCCGAAAAAGCAAGATGATAGGGAGGAAGAGGGATTGCAGAAAAAGCAATTCCCAGTTAGAGAAGGGAAGGGTCTCTTAAGAGAAGAGAAGATTTTACTGAATAATTCTTGTTACCCTTTTTCATTCTTCATCATTGTAATATATCAGCTGATTAGAATTGATTCCCCTAGCAACAAGAATTGGAGGACACCTGGCCTCTCCTAATGTAAAGCATAAAATCCTAACAAACTTTACTCTAGAATACTCCTAAATTATTTTTGTTGTTTGCTTAAATATAAACATAGTCATTAAAATGTGCTGGCTTCTTTTGGGCTCTTGTAGATTTTCGGTTTCCAGCTGCAGGCCCAATACTATCACTTGGGTCATTTGTTCCTCCCTGGGCTAGCTCACCCGTATCACAAGATTACAGCCAAAATGAGCAGAAAACCAACTTCACGACCACGACTTAATAAGACCAAACATGGAATATGACTCATGATCTGTTCACCTAAGATCAGGACTCTTTTTACTCACATTTTAGATTCTTAGGGACTAAGTTGGGTGTTTTTCATTGCTAAATTTGGGGCCTATTGTTTTTAGGGACGAGTGTGGGTATTTACTCCAAAGTTTATTAAAACTTGGGTGCTCGTCTTTCAATATGACTGAACTCACATATTTGTTTTTTTGCAGGATGAGATATTTCATATACCACTTGCTCAGCAGCATTGCAAGGGAAATTTTGGAAGTTGGGATCCTATGATAACCACGCCTCCTGGCCTGTATGTTCTCTTGCCTTTTCCTGATAAAAAATTGATCCCATTAGCAGATGTTTAATTGCTTACATGTAATGAAATAGCAAGTGTATGGAAAAGAACGTAGTGTGATGGACTAGGATGAATTATCTAATTAGTAACTAACTTCACCAGAGACCAATTTATGGTGCATCCCTCGTTCCAACACAATGTACTATATTATCTTTGTTGTGTTGTACTGCTGAATGTATTTCATGTGCACTTGACGTAGCAGCAGTTGTGTGAATACATCATATGGCATTTTAATGTTTCTTGACAAAATGGGATTGTTTGTTGTTTGCTTGGGTTAGCTAAATTTAAGGTCCGCAAATGAGCTTGAATTGAAGTTGAAGTGCATTTGTTTGTGCTTAATTTGCAAGAAAAGTACTTTTTCAATTAAAAAGAAAACACTTGTCAGACATGAACAACTGTTGGATAAGATTTTCAAAAAAATCAGAACCGAAAAATCAGTTTTCTGCTTTTAATCAGGTGCTGAAATGAATAGCTTCTTAAAAAATCAGTTTGAGGAGAGATGCGAGAAAGTAAAAAGTGTTATTTGTAATTGTATTCAAACGTGAAAAAACTTATGCTTTTCATGAAAATCTCTAGAAAAATTCAATGTTTCAACTTGTCTTAAAATCACTTTTTCCCAAAGCTTATCCAAAGGCAGCCTTGGCGACAAATATTAAGAGAAGGGTAATTCTGGGTGTAGTTTTTCTTAAGCTGGTGTGATTAAGCACTCTGGAAATTTATCAAAACAAAAATGTACAACTGTATACTTTTTTTTATAATCTAAGTGTATTATGATTAAGGATGAATTCTACTTATGGAAGAATACCTGAAGTTATGTAATGATTCTGCTACCTAAAAAAAATGTGTAAATACACATATGGGAAAGTACCTCTGCTAGAACTGAAAAACTAAAAATTCCATATATTTGCTAACCTCTAGAAAATTTGGTTTTTGATAGAGCTGGACATCAGGTGATCCACATGGCTGAGTCCACCTAGTGAGCTAAGGCTTGGTTGTTGCTTTTGTTTACTAACTTCCTTGCATTTATCTTGTTCTGTAAGAAGATAATATTTTAAGTGCATTCAAATCTTAGGATCAGGAGATTGAGGGACTTAAATGATTCGAATTACATGAATAGCATCAACAATGCAATATATAAACTATTGAAAGTAGAACGTAGTATCAAATACTGAGGCGAAGGTTGATCTTTGCAATGTAAATACTTTTGCAGGTACTATTTTTACTTGCCCATGTTGCTTCTATATTTCCAGGCTTTTACTCAGTGGAAGTTGTTTCTGTAAACAATATGCTACTACCCTTAAGCAAATAGAGCTAATATAATCTGACAGTTTCATCATTTTCTGATATGTGCTCTGCTGCAACTCTTCGATCAATTAATGGTGTCTTAGTAGTCATATGCAGTATAATTCTATATGACATAATTACTCACTTGAAGCCAATAACTCTTCATGCAGTGGTCCTATCCCTGTACCCACTCCACTGGTTCTTCACTTTTCTCTATTATACAGATATTGCATCTGTTACAGCAGTGTTGGCAATATATCTTGCAAGTTTGAAGAAGAATTGCTGGTTTAGTGCATTGGTAAGGTATATTTCAAATTTTATACTGTAAACTATCAATACATAATGAAATTGGATTGATATGTGATATTTGTTTTGGTGCATCTATCATTTCCAATCCAAGTTCCTCTATTTTAATATCTTGTGGCACTTCTTGAACCTATGTTTTTTAACATATGATTATGATTATAAATACAGATGCCTTCTGTTTATAATTTTGTATCCTTATTGAACATTTTCTGAAAGACCTTTGGTGTTTCCAATTATGACCTTATGACTATTAACTAGGAAAAAAATATTTGATTCTTGTTAGGCCCAACCCAATTATGATAGGTCCAGCCCAACTAGGAATAAAGAGAAATGTAATAGTTAGTTAGTTAGCATTAATTGAGACAGCTAGTTAGTTAGAGAATTCAACTATATAAATAGGGGAAGAGAGCAAGGGAAAAGGGGATTGAGAATTGTAGTGTGTTAGAACTGGGCAAAGACTTAGTTGTGAAAGGGGAAACCCTTTGTGAAGGGGAAACCCTTGGAGGAGATTACTCTCCTATTCTTGTTCTTTTTTCTGTTCAAGATTCAATAAAGATTGATTCTTTTCCTTTACTTTTCCAATTTTGTCTTCGGGTTCCTAACAAATTGGTCCGACCTGTCGGATCTCTGATAGGGGAGGAAATGGAAAACTCGGAGGTGTTCTTGAAGGAGGAAACCAGCGTTCATAGTTCGTGGAATTTCGACATGTTGGAGCTTAAACAAATGCTTCACCGGTTGTTGAAACTCAATGGTGAGGAAAAAAGGAAGGAGACGCAGCCTACCAAGACCAAGAAAAGCATTGAAGGGATTGGAGAGATCAAACAGATGCTTGGTCTGTGTATGAAGACACAGAGGATCGTTTGTGAGAAACAAGAGGCGGAGGTGCAACCCACTAGGGAGATTGTGTTGCGGCAGTCAAAACAGTAGCAAGAAGATATTGTTGTTGCTGAGGATTTTGGAGTTTCAATGTCAATGGGTACTCAAGATTCTCAGAACCCAAACTATGGTGAGGTGAAGGTTGTCGTTCCAAAAGAAATAGAAGAACAACCAGTCATTGCCACAGAGACTAGAGTTTCGGTGCCACCCTTGAAAAATCCTTCAAGATGCGGTGATATTCTCAACCACTCCAAGATTGCTGCCCCGAATGCAGAGCCTAGTTGGAAATGGATAACAGGGACATCAAGATTTCACAAAGAAGAAGATAAGGGTGACAAAACCCACACTTTGAGTAGCAAAGACAAGACGATGGAGCAAGGGCGGATGAAGTGTACGACGTCATCCCCGGAGATTTTGCAAACAGAAAAATTGGTTGATGACCAGCGTAAGAAAGTGAAGACTTTGCAGGCAGTGGGTTATAATTCTTTTGAGGCTAAAGACTGGGAAGAGGCTACAATTGAGGAAGAGATGAGCAAGATGGAGTCTCTTCTTGATAACCATAAAGTGGAACATGAACTACTTTTTGAGACTATAGACCCGAGGACCCTTGCGAGAGACAGATGAGGAAATAAGGCTGTTGAAGGAGAAAGAGATGTTCAGGCTAAGTCCGGCCAGGACACTGCCGCCACCGCTGCCGGAGCCACCTGACCCGCCGCCACTATAACTGCCAGATTTGAAGCCGTTGGAATCACCAGCCTCGACCCCACATGCGGTAGCGTCCTCCCAAGCGGCAGCCTTGGAGATCCGGATTATACAGAATCCACCCACGTCCCCACCACCACCGGAGCCGCCGGACTCAAGCCACTATGCGGCGGCCATTTGGTTGTTGTCAGTTACGCCACCATGGGGTGCACCTGTCCTACTAGATTGGCTGATCTGGGTATGGAAAAGAAGAAAGAGAGAGGGGGCAGATTTGCCATGTTGCAAAGGGGATCTGAGATTTGACCTAATGGGCTAGGCCCATATTGACCTTAGCATGTGGGTTTTGTTTTTGGAGAAGAAAGGGTGCCATTGAGGTTTTGTCTACTGAGTTCTGAGCTTGTAATCTAACGGGTCAAGCCCAAACCTATGGGGCAAATGATATGCAATTTTAAACTAGCATTTGGCCCTATTTTTCTATCAGTCAGATTGGTTCACATCCTCGGGCTGCAAGGCAGAGCAGATTGGTGCATCTTCTCAAGACATCAGTTCTCTACCATTAACCTTGAGAACAAGGTTGTTTCAGACGAGGGTGGTATTGTTAGGCCCAGCCCAATTATGATAGGTCTAGCCCAATTAGGAATAAAGAGAAATGTAATAGTTAGTTAGTTAGCATTAATTGAGACATCTAGTTAGTTAGAGAATTCAACTGTATAAATAGGGGAAGAGAGCAAGGGAAAAGGGGATTGAGAATTGTAGTGTGTTAGAATTGGGCAAAGACTTAGTTGTGAAAGGGGAAACCCTTTATGAAGGGGAAACCCTTGGAGGAGATTACTCTCCTATTGTTGTTCTTTTTCTGTTCAAGATTCAATAAAGATTGATTCTTTTCCTTTACTTTTCCAATTCTGTCTTTGGGTTCCTAACAAATCCTCATTGTGGATTTTAGTTTTTACCAGAGTCAATTTTACAGAACTAGTTGGTAATATATGAATTCAAACATTTATTACTTTTTTTTGTAGATGATCTTGGTTGAAATGGATCTCTGTGTTGTCTTTTTTCTTTTTTATGCTTGCTTTTAGATGATCAACTTCTTAGATTCTTTGCTTGGTTTTCTAGCTATATTCTGTGCAACTCTTGGCGCTTGTAAGTTCGTACAGACATTCTTGCACTTGAAGAAGCTCAATGTAGGAATTTTTCATTCCCGCCCCATTACCATTGAGATTGTAAAGATGTTAATATAAATTCATATGTTCATGATTTTGTAGAGGTATTGGGGATCTCTTCTGAATTCTGAGCTAATTTTTTGGTTTTCCTTTGTTTTTTTTTCTGTGTGTTGATGAGTAGATTTGCATATGCTTATTGATGGATAACATTTTACTATTAATACCATATACATAATATTTGTAATTCTATTTTATAGAGTTGTCATTCTTAGAATTTGGTTTTGGACCTAACCCAACCCAAAAGCTAGCTCATGTTGGAGTCCCATATTAGATAGTGATATGGCCTGGATAGTGTTTATAATTGTGGGGCAACCCTCACCCCATGAGCTAGCTTTTGGGGTTGAGTTAGGCCCACCCCCAAATTCTAAGATGGTATCAGAGCCTATATGAGATCCGTTGGGCCACCCGCAGATGTTCCGTCCTGCAAACTTCACGCTTCAGATGTCCAGTCCTGGGCATGAGGGGGGTGTTGGAGTCCCACATTGGATAGTGATATGACCTGAATAGTGTTTATAAGTGGGGGGTAACCCTCACACCATGAGCTAGCTTTTGGGGTTGAGTTAGGCCCAACCTCAAATTCTAACGGTCATAACTTACACAATTTTATTATATAGATTGGAGCCTTTTCGGTTGTTGTTCCACAATCAAATATTATATGGGTGCTTTTTGTTTCATGCACTGGGATCATAGATATTTCTCTAAAGCATGGAAAGGATAATGCAAGAATAGCCAAGTCAGCTATGTCTATCAGTAAACCGGCATATGCTATTGGCAAAAGTACAGTGGGTTTATATATGAGAAAGAGAAGGTCTATTAAATCTGTGGATACTGTTGAAAGCTTTTTGCCTACTGCACATGTCTTTTCTCCTTTCTCTTCTTCAGGTTCACTTTACATGTTTAATGAAAACCACAAGGTTGATTTCATGCTCATAAGGAAATAAGTTTATATGTTTATAAAAAGCAAAAAGCTACTAACGTCTCATTTCCATCTTATGTGTAACACTTGTATAATACATATATTGGTATTATTTTGCAGGTTTGGTTGATGAGATTCAGGCAATCTTTTTAACATTCTCACTCAGACTCTGCATTTCGCTCAGATACTTTATTTTAGTTTGGTTTCTGTATTGGCTCTAGCTCCTATGCATTTCACTGTCACCCAGGTTATGGAACAGTTCCAGTTGTTTTTCAAATATAGGCCCCTTTGTTTCTTTCAGGGGATCCTGGCCCTTGTTGTTGGTTTTCTGTCAGTACACTTTTTCAGGTTTGATTTAGAATTGCAAGCAGAATAACTAATAAGTGGTTTGATTGTCAACAACGGAATGCTTGTTCTGGTTAATTACTTAATTTATAGACTGATTTCACTCGGATACTTTGAAACTGAACTTATCTTTCCAAGTACATTTTATTAGCTTTGGAAGCACGTGGCTTTAGTTTGAGTAGAAGTAAGACGAAGTAAATTTAGGAGGAGGCGCACTACTTCTATCTTAGAGGTGAAAATTGGAGACCATGCTGTATCACAAATCACACGGTTTAAGTAATTTGGGTCTGTAACATCTCGATTTTTCTGCAACTCTAATCTAGTTGGTTAATCTCGATTAGGGCCTTGGTTGTTTGTGTGGATTGTTTTATGTTAGTTTAAGACCTAGTTGGAAGCTTAGCAATAGGCTTGAATGCTGTTGGAAGTTCCTAAGGTGTTAAACGAGAAACTGGGGAAGTCAGATGTTTAAAAGACTCTTCCCAGCTGAGCAGCACGCTCAAGCGTGGGAAGGGAGCATGCCTTAGCATGCCAACGCTCAAGCGTTGGCATGTTGCACGCTTAAGCGTGCTGAGTGCGTTTGCCAGTTGGTGTGCATTTTGACGAGTATGCGACACGTGTCAGGTCAGGGCGAAGGCGGAATGGACAAGGTTCCATGCTCAAGCGTGGAAGGAACCCCACGCTCAAGTGTGGGCACGCTCAAGCAACAATTAGACGAGATGCTAAGCAAAAAGTTCATCAGACCTAGTGCATCTCCGTGGGGATCGACAGTGCTGTTTGTTAAGAAGAAGGACAGAAGCTCGAGGTTGTGCATAGACTATCGTCAGCTGAACAAAGTGACGATAAAGAACAAGTATCCATTACCACGGATAGATGATTTGATAGATCAGCTGTGTTTTCTAAGATCGATTTGCGATCTGGATACCATCAGATCCGGGTTAAGAAGAAAGATGTGCCAAAAACTGCTTTTTGGAGTCGGTATGGTCACTACGAGTACTTAGTTATGCTGTTCGGTGTGACTAATGCTCCAGTTATGTTCATGGAATGAACAGGATCTTCCGACTGTTCCTTGACAAGTTTGTTGTTGTGTTTATCGATGACATCCTTGTATACTCTTCGAGTAGAGAAACACCAAGAGCATTTGAGGGTAGTGTTGCAAGTGCTAAAGGACTGACAGTTGTATGCTAAACTGTCGAAGTGCAAGTTTTGGTTAGAGGAGGTTCAATTTTTAGGCCATGTGATCCGTAAGGATGGAATCACAGTGGATCCTACGAAAGTCAAGACAGTAGTGAGTTGGGAAAGCCCTAAGTCTATAAGCGAGGTGAAAAGCTTTCTTGGTTTAAAGGGCTACTATCAACGGTTCATAGAAGGATTCTCTAAGATTGCGTTACCTATGACGAAGTTGACGAGGAAAGGGAAGGCATTCGAGTGGTCAGAGACTTGCGAGCAAAGTTTCCAAGAGCTGAAAAGAAGACTAACTACTTCATCGGTGTTGGTGTTACCAAATCCTCTAGGACGATTTGATGTATACTATGATGCATCTTATCAAGGCTTGGGATGTATGCTCATGCAAGAAGGAAAAGTGGTGGCATATGCCTCCAAGCATTTAAGAGAACATGAGCGGAACTACACAACGCATGATCTGGAATTGGCCGCGATAGTGTTTGCACAGAAGATATGGAGACACTATCTGTATGGTGCTAAATTCAGTGTATTTAGCAATCCTAAGAGCTTAAAGTATCTGTTTGACCAGAAAGAGACTTGAACATGAAGCAGCGGAGATGAATGGAATTCATAAAGGACTATGAATTCGACCTGCAATACCATCTAGGTAAGGCGAATGTAGTAGCAGATCCACTCAGTAGGAAATCCCTACACGTGTTCGCCATGATGGTAAAGGAGCTAGAGCTGTTAGAGGCGTTTAGGGATCTGAATCAGGAAGCGGAAATCGTCGAGGATAGGTTGAATCTTAGGATGGTTAGAGTAACTAGCGATTTCTTGAATCTTTTATGGAAGAAGCAAACTGAGGATAAGTACCTCGAGGGTGTGAACCAGTTAATAGAGGAAGCTAAGACTTCGGAATTCAGAAGAGGTACTGAAGGTCTGCTTAGGTATGGCGATCGGGTTTGTGTGCTAGTGGATAGCGAGGTTAAGAATATGATCTTGAAGGAAGCACACAAGAGCAAAATGAGTTTTCATTCGGGGTCTACCAAGATGTAGCGGGACTTGAAGAAGCTGTTTAGTGGCCAGGGATGAAGAAAGAGGTGGCGGCGTAAGTCCAAACCTGCTTGGTGTGTCAGAAAGCGAAGGTAGAACATCACAAGCCAGCAGGGTTGTTGCAATCGCTAGACGTCCCATAACGGAAGTGGGATAGCATTGCCATGGACTTTGTTTTTGGATTGCCGAGAGCTCAAAAAAGGTGTGATTCAATCTGTTTAATCATTGATAGGTTGACAAAGTGTGCTCACTTCTTACCGATCAACCAGAGTTACTCTCTGGAGCGATTAACTCTAATCTACATCAAGGAGATTGTGAGGCTGCATGGGGTGCCTCCAAGTATCGTTTCGGATCGCGATCCAAGGTTTACCTCAAGGTTCTGGAGGATCTTACACAGTGCAATGGGAACTAAGCTAAGTATGAGTTCTGCTTATCATCCTCAAGCAGATGGTAAGTCTGAACGAACAATTCAATCATTGGAGGATCTCTTAAGAGCGTATGTGTTGGATAACACAGGAAATTGGGATGAGTTCCTTTCATTGATCGAGTTTACTTATAACAACAGTTTCCATTCAAGTATTGGCATGGCGCCATACGAGGTGCTGTATGGACAAAAGTGCAGGACTCTATTATGCTGGTTTGAGATCGGGGAAAGTCAGTTGTTAGGTTCGGAGCTAGTATAGCAAACGATGGAACAAGTTTGTGTGATCAGGGAAAAGATGAAGACCGCAAGGGATAGGCAGAAAAGTTATGCCGATAAGAGGAGAAGACCCTCAGAGTTCCAAGAGGGCGACCATGTCTTCATGAAAGTTATCCCAAGAGCTGGAGTGGGCTGAGCAATCAAATCTAGAAAGCTAACACCCAAATTCATAGGACTGCTTCAGATTCTTTGATGAATCGGCCTTGTAGCCTATCAAATAGCTTTACCACCAAATCTTTCAAATCTCCACCATGCCTTTCACGTCTCTCAACTCAGAAAGTACCACCCTGATCCATCACACGTGTTAGAGCCCGAATCGATCCAACTGAATGAGAACTTAGAGTTCGAGGATTTACTGGTACAGTTAGTGGATAAAAGGATTAAGGAACTGAGTGAAAAGCATGTCCCTCTAGTGCGAGTGGAGTGGGACTCAGTGACTGGTGATTCAACGTGGAAGCATGAAACTAAGATGGGCCAGAATCATCCTTATCTTTTCTCAGGTATGCGGCGGAAATTTCGGGGACAAAATTTTCTTTAAGGGGGGTTGGTAATGTAACATCCCAATTTTTCCGTAACTCTAATGGAGTTGGTTAATCTCGATTAGGGCTTTGGTTGTTTGTGTGGATTGTTTTGTGTTAGTTTAAGACCTAGTTGAAAGCTTAGCAATAGGCTTGAGTGTTGTTGGAAGTGCTTAAGGTGTTAAACGAGAAACTGTGGAAGTCAGATATTTACAAAGCACTTCCCAGCTGAGCAGCATGCTCAAGCGTGGGAAGGGAGCACGCCGTAGTGTGCCAACGCTCAAGCGTGCTGAGTGCGTTTGCCTGTTGGTGTGCTTTCTGACGCGTGTCAGGCCAGGGCGAAGGCAGAGTGAACAAGGTTCCATGCTCAAGCGTGGGCACGCTCAAGCATGCAGAACCTCCTTGCTAAAAGGATAGGTATCCTACATCTGAACTGAATTCTTTCTGGTTAAGGAATCTCTTTCTAGTTGCTCTGGAACAATTAGGAGATTCTCTAGAAGAAATACTGGGTTCTACTTCTGGCGGCAACATGCTATGGGGTGGTGGTCCCGCTTGTGGGGTCAAATCAATACGTTCTAAGAAGAAATATTGGAATCTCATCGATCTCATAAGTATCATACCAAATCCCATCAATTGAATCGCTTTTTCGATAAATTTAAAAATGTAATATTTTTTAGTCAACATTAAAATGATAAATAAGAATTCTATTATATAAATTATAATAGAATTCTTCTTTATTTTATTTTTATTTATGAGAATAAAAAATTTAATAATAAATAATTATAGACAATTCTATATTAAATATTCTATCGTATATTAGAAATATTCATTCTTCCTCATTTCTTGCACGAAAACTTGGAAGTTTTCAGAGCTTTCCCTGCAACTTAGAGAGAGAAACAGAGTTCTTGAGTGAGAATGTTGGATTTGAGGAAGGTTGGAGCATCGGATCGAGATTCCGGCTACACGGTTGTGATCGTGATGAAGGTTTCTACAACTTCGACAGATTAATTCCTCGATTCGCCTAAGGGCAAAGTTTGTGCTCGTGATCATACGAGATTTGGAGGTTGAGGCCGCGTCTAGGAAGAAGCTTTGAGGCTGTTCTGGAGTTGTTCTTCGTGTTCGTGGCTGCATGTTATAAAGTGAAAGTGAAAGTGAAACAAGGAAATGTAACACCCCAGTTTTTGCTTGCGTGTTATAAAGTGTTGTTATATATGTTATCTTGTTGTTATATATATATATATATATATATATACACACACAATGTGTTGTATGCTTGCAATAGATATTTAGGGACGTGTTTTGGGGTAGTTAACCTTAGAACGAGCCTTATCAGTGATCCTGACAGGGTGGCACGCCCATGCTCCCGTGTAGCACGCTCGTGCTCCCGTGCAGCATACCCGTGCCAATTGTTCAGCACGCCCGTGCTTTACGCGCACTAGAAACATCTTTTGGGCTCTTTTGGTCAGCCCGTTTCGCCTCGATCCTTTTTATACCTCTTTTGCTCAACCTAAAACTCATAGCCGTCAATCCTAAAGTTAGAAATAACCGTCTTTTACTTTTCTCTTGGTTTTCCATTGAATCTTTGAGCGTTCGCAATCCTTGTTGGGTGTTCTTCATCAAGAACACATCCCTGTGGTGTTTGCTGTTGCGTTTGGGGTTAAGTTGCTAGCTTAGTGTTACTCTGAGGTAAGGTAATCAACCCTGTTCGTCCTTTTCCCTACAATCCTCTGAGTTAGTGTTGAACCATTTTCTCCCTGTCAAACCAGACTTCGTTGTTCATGTGCCGGTGCTGTGAATGACAACTAGCAAATTAGTTCCCCAAGGATCTAATCGAGGTATGTGCATAACCCTTGTGTTAATTCCCTTCCTTTTCTTATTTGGGAATTAACTTATCCTTTTTGCCTTGCCGTTCTTGGTCAAAGCTCGTTGAACCTGTTGAACCCGTTCCGAGGAGTCAAGGGTGAACTTCGTTCTTGTTGGCTACTAGGCTGGAATCATCACGCCAGGTATGGGGAGAAGGGATTAATATAACATATAGGTTCTAGGGTAGCGTAAGATGAGGGTTAATCCATAACCCTATTTGTGTGCTATATGCCTTAATTGTTGTATGGAGTTATTATGGTTGTTTATACATGATGTTAATTGTTTTATTGATTTATAGGACATTGGCATGACATTTATGATGTTGTTAATGATGCTGTTGATATGCCATGATTGTATGAGTTGATGTGTCGGAACTGCTATTAAATCTATGTTAATAAAAGACATAGGGATGTTAGCACTAAGCCTAAAACTAGGATTAGTCTAATTAATGTACATAAAACAAAAAGATGTTGATGAGGGGGGAGATTATTGCCTACGGATTAGGTCAAGAACCTTAGGATTGATTGGAGTGTTAACAGCGTTGAGCACGCCCGTGCTCTTTTCCCAGTAAAAGGCAGCACGCACGTGCTCTAAGTAGCAGGCCCGTGTCGGAAAAGCGAGAAAAGTGACACTGTTTAGCATGCCCGTGCTCTCGAACAGTACGCCCGTGCTCAGGCTGTGCCAGAAAACTTCACTGTTTTAAATAAAGAGAGATTTAATACCCTTTTTGGAATAAAAGTATGATATAATAGATTATAAAATACGACCTTAAGGATAGTTAACGAACTAGGATAATGATATGGTAAGTGTAATAATGGAGACTTAGTAAAGATATTAATTAATGAGAAGATGATGTCATCGGTAACGATGTACCGTTGCCGATGTTGTTGATTAAATCACTCTTGAAAAGAGTAGGGATAGAGAGATTCACGCAAGGATGTATCCTGGTTCACTCTTACAAACCCAAGAGCTACGTCCAGCCCTTTCTACTTGAAGGGTTTTCACTAAAACACTTAGCACCAACCACAAGTTG
The DNA here is from genome assembly GCA_039655645.1 of Ammopiptanthus mongolicus. Classification (NCBI taxonomy): domain Eukaryota; kingdom Viridiplantae; phylum Streptophyta; class Magnoliopsida; order Fabales; family Fabaceae; genus Ammopiptanthus; species Ammopiptanthus mongolicus. Next base: position 40,977,445 of record CM077350.1, read on the forward strand.
TTTCCTAGTCACTTCTGACCATACAACTTCAAGTATTCTACACCTCTCCAAACTCCAACTATTCTTTTACAGACAAGCCTCTTCAGGCTTAACAAATCCTAAGATTTGAAGAGAGTTTTGAGCTTTTTAGAGACTCACTATTTGTGAGGATATTACAAGGTTCAGTTCTTTGAATCTGTTTGAAACTTTACAAAGAAAGAATGTGAAAGTTTACAGATCTTTGACTAGAGAGAGTAGTGATAGCTTTTTGAATGAAAGTTGAATCGCGTGTAAGTTATCTCTTGTGTGTTTTCTATCTATTTCTTCAAATGATGGTCTTTTAAATAGTCTTGACTATCTTCCGGATTTCAAACGGTATTAAACATGTCCGTTTAGACTCAGTGAAATATCTGTTAGACACATATCCATTTGCAAGCTATCTTCTGTTCATAGTTGTCATTTCTTTATGTAAGCAAGGAGACATGTTTTGCTTTTGGTAGAATAGCAGTGATAGCATATAGTAGCAGTTTGAGCAGAGCAGACTATCCTCTTCCTTTTTCCGTCATGCTTTTTGCTTTTCGTTGCTCGATGTGTACAACGTTGTACCTTGTTTTGTCTTTATAGAGAGATATTCATCTTTTTATGAACTTTAAAGACTTTTAAGACATGTGCCACGTCATCTACAAAACAGAGTAAGTGGACGCACAAGTAATATAAAAATATTGGACGCACGATAAAACTTGGTGGTGACTACTGGACGCAAAAATACTTTGAGCTTATAGTCCAGTATGAACGTTGTATAACTTTGGACGCTGAAACTTAGTGTTCATTTAGAGTCCATCTGAAGTTAGAGACAAAGAGAAGGTCTTTTGACGTTATGGATTAGTAGAAACTGAACTTAAACTGTTTTCATAGACATATAATAATTTTGTTAATCATTAAAACTTTGAGGGGTCATAAACCGTACGTGTTTTGGTTCTAGCAATCTCCCCTTTTTTTATGATGACAAATACTATTATGAAGTGTTTTGAAAAAGATTTTTTGTCGAGCAAAATCCCCCCTAAGATTATGCATCACTTAGAAATATGTTTTAAACAAAACATACTAAGCATAGATGACATAACTTAGAAAAAAATATGATTAAAGCATTAATGCAAGGAATCCAACACACATAAAAGATACATCTATGTATAGGAAATTGTTTATATTGATAACATTTTTAATTACACACTTCCATTATTCTCCCCCTATTTGTCATCAGAGAAAAAGGAAATGGGAGGGAAAACATCATAGTCAGCAAACAGAAAAAAGACATGAAAAGACTGAAGAAGATGGAGGGGCTGGAGGAGGAATGTGAGGAAAGACTTGGTGAAGATAGTTCAACAACTGATCCATCCTTCGATTCATCTCTTGAGTGACCCATGTAGAGACTCTTTCTACCAAATAATCAACAAAATCCTGAGAAAGCCCTTGTGGTAGAAGAGGCATTGAAGCTTGAGCAGGGTGAGCTTCTTTGGCGGCAGAAATGTTGACCTTCTCATCTTCATCATTAAGATTACGTTCCACAGTATGATCAGATAAAGTGGGGTCATGATCAAGGCGATCAATGCGCTGGACGAAGCTTGCTTCTGCTTGTTCTTTAGGAATACATAGTCTTCGCATCTTGCATCTGCTTGAAGTCCAGTGGACTCAGCACAGAAGTCTTCAACAGACTAAGAGAAATGAAGGGATGCTTGACCAAAGGCTTTGGTCACTACTTCAAGAACTTCTTTATGTTCTCTAGTCACTGGAATCTCTGAAGAGGTAGCTTCCTCATGCGAGTACCAGGGTAACAGGAGCACAGGAGGAGGAGGAGGAGGAGATGATGATTCCGGGACTAGTGCAGGAGAGGTAAGGGGTAGATCTTCATTAAATCCTCTATGTTGATTTGAGAATAAAGCGATGGGTGAGAAAGGTGGTGGAGGTGTAGGATAGGAAGAATGAGTCTAGGTTGGGGTAGGTGGTATGGATCGTGAGATAGGTTGAGTGGTTGGTTGAGAGGCAGTGGTGGAGGAGGAGGTGGTCTGAGAAAGATTCATGCTTTTTGGTCTGGGTGGCTTTCTGGCTACAATTTTAATCCTTATCCTTTTGGGTGGTGGAGGTATAGACGGAGAGGGGCTTAGGTTGGTGTTTTGAGTAGTGGATGAAGCTTCAGGTGAGATGGAAGGTATAAAAGTGGTAGGAGGGTCGGGTAAGGTTGAGGGAGATGGTGCTACCTTGTTTTCTTGGACAGAAGTAAGGCAATTGGAACATCATCCTCATCATCTTCCTCATCTTCTTCTTCCACAAGAAGCTTTCATTTCCGATACCTTGGTTTGGACAATTCAGCGGCCTAAGCTGCAGGTTACTTTTGACACAGTGTGGACGCACTGGCTTGAGCTTGTTGTCTGGCAATTGAACCGAAGTTTGCTTTAAGTAAAGGTCCGTCAACCTCTTCAACAAAAGGTCTGACAACACTATTGACCTTGATGAACATTTCTCCATTAATGGGGTATGCGATACCTTCGATCATCGTTGCAAACTCCAGATTCAGCTTCACCTCATATGCTTCAAACACATTGTGAGTCTCAGCCTGAGATTGTTCAAAAAAACCTTCCAAATATGACGATCGAGAATAGACTTGAGGTTGATTGTCAACATTGGAAAATTGACTCTTCCTTCCTTGTCTTCTTTGAAGAGCTTCCCAGCGTTGAGTTTGAGCTAGTTCGGACTGAGCTCGTTCAAAGGCAAGAACAGATGGAAGTTGCATCTTAGAGAGATTTGCCCTTCCAAAACTGTGGGCAACTGATCTTCTGGTAAACATGCCTTATAATAGGGTGGACCTTACTCAGCATCCGGTAAATCCCTTGATTCTCAAAGACTCGAGAAAGAAGAATTGCATAGGTGATTGTTTTGATAGAGACAATATCTATGCAATTTTCTTTGAAATGATTAAAGAGAATGGTAGGTTTACCTTCATGTGGTAGGGGAGATGAGTGAGGAGGAAGACATGTAAGTAAGAGATTGAGTCCTTAGACCCAGCTTTGTGCAAAACAGCCTTGTTTAGGATCTGATTCAGAATCTTAGCATCATTCTTCATGATAGCAGCTCGGAAAAGGGCATTTGGATGAGCATCGGGATGCTTGAGAAAGTTGAAGATGTTGCCTTTTCCTCCGAACTTGTTGTGCCATGATTTGGAGAAGGTGGCTCCAAACGACATACAATCAATCGCAGACGCAATGCTTATTCTGGAGACGACGACCTTCTGTGTCCCCAAAACGTATTCAGTGATTTGACCCTCCTTCTCCATGTGACCAGTCCTCCAAAATTCATAAGGAGCCTCGGATAAACTTCTGGGTAATTTGTGAAGAAATGATCCCACCCAACACCAATAATCGAGTTTCTGACATCTGCTCCCAGTCTGGCCAACAGATCCAAGTCGATCTGATGCTCAATGCTGATCTGATAGTTGTTTGGAACTTCATGAGTTGGGTGACCCAAAGGTGATATGCCTTCTTGAGGGACGCTGCTGCTATCTTCACCGACTGAACAGAGGTTTCTTCCATTTTTCAGAAAAGAGAGTTTCGAAGAAGATGAACAGTTGAAGGAAAAAGAGAGAAGGATTTCAGAGAAGAAGACGTTTGATATGATTTTAACTCTGGTTAAGCTTGTAAAGAGAGTGAGTGGGGGTTAACCGACCTTTAAAAGTAACCATGGTTAGAGAATCATGATGACTTGCAGTTACCGTGGGTGGCTATTTAAGAGGGATGTAACAGACGAACGACGTTTGAATGACTAAAGGTTGCTGACTCAACATTGGAACGTGTGGGTGCCAGAGTAATGATTTCAAAAAAGAAATTGAACGAAATAAATGTTCATGGTGTTCAAGATATTCATTATTCATTACAATAAATGATGCAAGCATGTATTAGATTAAGAGCAAAGCAGACAATTGGACACAAGCATATTGGAAGCAAGCGTTTTTGGACGCAAGGTTATTCAACATAGTGCATGTTGAGTTGTTTTCTTAGAAAGAAAACTTGTCCTCTGCAAGAGGTTTTGTAAAGATATCTACCCGTTGATGGTCAGTATCAACAAATTTTATATCAAACACACCTAATGAAGTGATGTTTGATCTCGATATGTTTGGCCCTTGAATGCAATATGGGATTTTTTGATAAATTAATTGTAGCAGTATTATCACAATAGATTGGTATCTTAATTTCATAGATGTTATAATCTTCCAGCTGATGTTTAATCCACAAGATTTGTGAACAACAACTTGCGGCAGAGATATATTCAGCTTTAGCAGTTGATAGGGCTATGGTGCTTTGTCTCTTGCTTGACCATGATATTAGATTTGTTCCAAGATAGTGACATCCACCACTTGTGCTTTTTCGTTCAATTCTATCTCCAGCATAGTCAGCATCACAGTATCCCATTAATCTGTACTCATTTGTTTTCTCATAGAATAAACCCAGATTAGTAGTACCTTTTAAATATCTAAAAATTCTTTTGACAACGGTTAGATGATTTTCACAGGGATCAACTGGCAACGGGCACAAAGACATACACTATACATTATGTAAGGTCTGGATATAGTAAGATATAAGAGAGATCCAATCATACCTCTGTATACCTTTTGATCTACCTTTTTATCTTTGTTGTCTTTGGTTAGAATGGACGTTGGATGCATCGGTGTGCTCATTGGCTTGTTATCATCCATTTGAAATTTCTTCAGAAGGTCTTTAGTATATTTGGTCTGATGAATATACACACTTTTTGATGTTTGCCTGACTTGTAGACCCGAAAAAAACTTGAGTTCTCCCATCATGCTCATTTCAAGTTCTTTTGTCATGAGCTCAGAAAATTCCTTTCATAAAGATTCATTAGCAGACCCAAAAATAATATCATCAACATAAATTTGGAGTATTATGAAATTGTTTTTATTTGATTTCTTAAACAAGGTAGTATCTACCTTTCCTATACAGAAACCATTTTCCATAAGGAATGAGCTGAGTTTCTCATACCAAGCTCTGGGAACTTGCTTGAGTCCATATAAAGCTTTCTGAAGCTTGTAACACCCCAATTTTCGCTACTTTCTAAGGTTGGAAATTAATATAAATAAACTTATATTTTATCCGAGACTTAGAAAATGATTTTGACTAAACCAAAGTCATATTCATAAGTTACGGCATTGTAGGGAGTTACGGTTAAATTTTGGGTTGAAAATTCAGACGGAGCTCAGTCTGTCTTTTCACTGACAGTAAGATTTTACTGATCAGAAGACCTAATTTTGACTCATGAACGAAACGGTTAGGTTTAAAATCGAATTTCCAACAACTTTGGTAAAATTGGTTTTTCGCACCAAAAAGTAAATTAATATAAGTTATACGGGTGAAATCTTAAATCGCATAATTAATAGAGCTGAATATGGATTTACCGAGACCCGTTAACGGATCAACTTGAAGTCACGTCAGGTCAAGTCACCTAGGAAAGCGTGCCATGACTCACCACTGTCATAATGACAAACGAAAATATCTGAACGCGTTCACACTGCGAAAAGACCAAAATGCACTTGGCCTTTTGTTGTAATTACATTTTTGCCCTAAGGTGAAATGTCCATTTTACCCTTAAGTGAAAAATTCTTGGACCTTCTTGCCCTCCCTTATGCCTCACGCCCAAATGCTTCATGAGAAGCCATTCTCCCACTTTCCTTCATAACTTCATTTTCCTCTCACATTTTCTCTCATTTTCAAGTTGAAGCCTTAACCATTTGTGTGAAGAAAAGTGTTGATCTTTTCTCATCTTCATCACTCAAGGATGTAAGATTACTCTCCTTAATCCATAAGTTTCTTATTCTTTACTTAGTTTTTATTTTCAAGTCATAATTCCATGAGTTTCAATTTCTATGTCCAAAGTTCATAAATCTCTAGAAAATTGTAGACAAATCCTATGATCATGAAACCAATTTCTATGAACCCACCATCATGTGTATATTGAATATCTAGAAGCTTGAACACGAGAAATTTCCTCCCTATTTTTCTAATGAGAGGCCCAAACCTAGCTTGTGAGGAATCATGAGTTTTGCTTCAAGTTTTTGAATGATGAAGCTTGTTTTAACACTAGGTATGCCTAAGGATCATTCATCCAAGAGTTAGGAATTTTTAGACATCTCTAGCTATTTTTGGAGCACCATGGCCAAACCCTAGATCAAGTGATATAGGGAAAATTTATGTTGTTAATGTTGATGTTTGAATTGATTGTGTGAATGTAGCTGGTGTTGAGTGTTCAGGCGAGTAATCGAAAGATTTGCGGACTAGTCGGACGACTTTCATTCAGAAATTACTTTGAGAGGTAAGGGGAGATTACCTGAGAAACTTGATTTCCGACAGCTGCGTACTATATGTTGTGTGTAATTGAAAAGTTGTGATGTATTGTCGTTAATTGTGGAGTGTTTTACTTTATACTTGCTTATGCTTGATTATGCTTGATTATGCTTGATTATGTTGGATTATGCTTAACATGATATGCTGACTAAAATGATGATTGGTATTGTGCTAAGGACCTAACATTTGTTAATATTCAAACTAAGTAAAGGTAAAAGCTTCGAAAAGCTTGAGACATAAAGTTAAACGGAGGAAAAGTTATGAGTTTTGGAAAAGATTTGAGGACAACGCGTCTTGACGTTTGATTTTGGGAATAAGAAAAATGAAATATATTTTATTAATGGAGTAAAAAGATATAAGGAAAGAAATTTGAAAACAAAGTTTGGTTTTAGGAAAAGTGAGTTTTAAAATGACAAGTTTCTTTAGAAAATCATCAACAGAGTTAGAAGGATAAAATAAGGTATTTCAAGTAAAATTATTTTCAATAAATCAGTTTTAGAAGCAAAATTGCTTTATCGAAGAAAAAGAGTTCTCATGAGCTATGTTTCAAAGTGTTGATGTTTTACTAAATTTTGTTTTCAAAAGAAAAGTGGTGTTGATAAAGAGTTCCACTTTACAGAAAATCGATCCCGATGACTTTGTGTGTAAGCTTCGGAGATATGGGTTTTGTTTTTGTATTTCAAAAAGAGAAAAGTTAATTTGGATGTGAACCTAGAAACTGAGACGTCGGGGTTCTAGTATTCTGCAGAACACGTGGATCGAGGATCCCTGTTAGTGAAGTGGTCCTGTAAAACTTGTGGACATTTTGTGTGCTCTAGAATCCAAAATCCGAGAGTGGTGCATTGGTTGAGGGATTTTGGGTTTTGGCTGTTGGACTGTGTGTCCTTTTTGGTTAATCGGACTGTGTGTCCCTTTTGATTAATGTTGAAAAAACCTAAGAGCCTAAAAATTATGGTGGTTGATAGCTTTGAGCTTCAACAAGGAAATAATCATACGAAACAGAAAAACATATGAAAACAAAGGTTTTCTCATGCATTTGTTTTTGGCAGACGTGCCATCAGAATGGGGGACCTTGACGGCAGGGAACTCGGTGATGACTTTAAGTCATTGTATATCATTGTGTCTTGATGGACAATGAACAAAATCCATATAATGTGAAGCACTGTGCCTTGTGTTGGACAGTGTGATATGGTAACAAAATCCATATAATGTGAAGCACAGTGCCTTGTGTTGGATAGCGTTGTGACACCCTTTATCAATATAATATAAATCTTAAAGGTAAAGTGTATCACATCATCCAAAAACATAACATGAGAATCTGAATAAATCGAAATCCTTTAACATATAACAATCTGCGGAAAAACATAAAACATAAAATATAAAATATAATCCAAAACCCGATGTCACATGATCAGAGCTGGTATCCCTAAACATACATTGGATTAAAATCGAATAACGTAAAACATAAATCCTAAATACTGAGAGAGATCTCCTTGGGATCACTCCTTGTCAGCATGCTCACCCTCCTCTGCATATACCACAACATATGCACAAGAATAACAAAGAGAGGGGTAAGAAACACAATCATGAATATATGCAAACGGAATGGAATAGTAATTAAGATGGCATACAACAAACATCAATCAACACAGATATAATCAATATATATATATCAAAGCGAATGCAACATCACTACTCCGTATGCATGTGGCCAACAACTCTAACTCTAGAACGACGATTAGGAGTACATGTCCAGTTATCAACGTGGATGATATGCCAGACCATGGGCCATACCCGAACACTCTCACTAATCGTGATAACGTATAGTGGCTAGTCAAGGTACTCAAGCTTATTCATTAGGTCATTCCGACAATAGGTAGCTAGCCCATGTCACCTGAAACTTCCATACCCAATATACCCACAAGGTCGGGCTAACACCCATCTTGGCCTCCACTATCGCGATTCATCGTTTGCTTTCCACCCAACATATCAACGTCAACGTATGATGCATGCTATGCTCAGCAACATGCAAACACATGTCCAACCATCCACCATCATAATCAATCACATTGATTATCAACAATGACCATCAACGATGATCATCAAACAACTAGGCGCTAACTATCGTTATTGCCTTTATCAACATTGCCAATATTATCATATCGTCATTATTAGTATTAACGTTCTTCTCTAGATTATCAACTTGAATTGTGATCTCACAGTCATTTTCTCATTACCTTATTCAGTTACTTCTTCACAACAGAATCTGGGTGAGAAGCCCAGATTCACTAGGCGAATCGTGGCTCGCAAGGCGAGCCCGAGAGCTCCTAAACAGGTCCTCAGATTGGCTAGGCGAATCCTGGATCGCTAGGCGAGCCAGAGAGCCTTAATATCTGGTTCTCTCATTCGCCTCGCAGATTACAATCCGCTAGGCGAGTCACGTCAGACCACTAATGGTCTCTCTGTCTCGCCTAGCGAATTTCCATTCGCTAAGCGAATCGTGACAGATGTGGGAATTTTAAGAATTTCTCTAAGTTATCCTTTTACCTATCATCCCATCTCTCGAGAATCATTCCTATGGGTTTCCAAAACTAATCCAATATCATTAATCTCGCTTCTCATAACAAATCATTCATTATGGGGTGCCAAACGACCTAAAACTATGTTCTTTCACAGATCCTATTTTCGTCATAGTAATGCACATCATCATCAAGGCATCATTATCAATGCACATCATACATCTCATCAATGCATATCGTACGCATGTACATACTAATCATCGCATACCATAGTATTTCAATCATATCATCAAGACAACACCAACAATCATAATCATAGAACCATAGACATATATATTTATACAATATTCACATAGGCATGTACATGACATATACATAACATACCCATCCTTACACTCATAGCATATACATAGGCATTTACAACGCATATAGACAAACATATAGGAGTCATGGGTTAACCCTTTCATCTTAACCTATACCAAATCCCACATACTCATGATCTATTTCTTCCCCCCATACCTGGTATGACGATCACAATGAACAAACGAAGAGAAAACTGTCCGGAAAGATTGCGTCTCACGAGCACTCGATCTCACGACACTTGATTTCACGATCACAGCCCCAAAAGGTTCAAGAGCAACAACAAGGAAAAGGGATTGTGATGGCAGTTATGCTCCTCAAGCGAATGCGACGAAGAACGATGAACAAAGGTGAAGTCTCCTTCAAGAATCCTTGGGAAGGGTTTAGGAATCCTTGTTTAGAGAGAGTGAGGCAGTTTCTAAGAGTATTTCGAGTTAGAAAATAGGTTTAGGTCGAATCTTATGGTATAAATATGATTTAAGGTCATTAAGGGCTGATTAGAAGCCCAAAAACACGTTTTTGCTGCGCGCAGATTCGCTAAGTGAATCCATTGTCACTAGGCGAACCAGAGAGCTGCAAGAATCTGTCTGTTAGATTCGCTAGACGAAGTTCCTTAGCTACGCGAAACTATAGAAGCCGAATTTGGCCCTGACACCTGAAATAAGACTTGTAGATAATCCTCTAAGATTTCTAACGCATCCAAGATCGTCTCAATCGGACATCTAGAACTCAAAATATAGACAAAACCGTAAAACAGGTTTCTGGGACTCGAATGGATCGATTATTCTAAAGGCTGAACTACTTCAACTATGAACTTATGCACCAAAACAAGCATAAACAACATATGCAAACATCTATAAGCAATTATTAACACATATAAACATAAAGGTGAAAAGCAGGGTGTTACAATTCCACCCCCTTATAAAAATTTCGTCCTCGAAATTTCTACTCACCTTGAGTAAACAGATGCGGGTATGACTCCTTCATCTTGCTCTCCAACTCCCACGTAGCACTTTCTTCTGTAGCTCCACTCCAAAAAACCTTGACCAAGGGAATTTCCTTCCCTCTCAGCTGCTTGACCCTTCGATCTTCAACCCGAAGCGGTAACACCTCAAAAGTCAAGTTATCCTTTACTGGAATGATATCGGGTACTATCACATGGCTTGGGTCATGAACATACTTTCGAAGTTGAGACATATGAAACACATTATGAAGGTTTGATAAGAACGGAGGTAAGGCTATTTGATAAGCAACTTCATCGACTTTTTTTAGAATTTGGTAAGGGCCAATGAACCTAGGAGTAAGTTTCCTTGCTTTCATTACTCTGCCAACCCCAGTTGTTTGACTAACTCGCAAGAACACATGATCCCCCTCCTGGAATTTGAGAGTTTTTCTTCTCTTATCATGGTAACTCTTTTGCCTACTCTGTGCCACTCTCATCTTATCTTGTATCATCCTCACTTTCTCTGTAGTCTCTGGCACTACCACAGGTCCTAACACAACATTCTCTCCAGGCTCATTCCAACACAAAGGTGACCTACACCTCCTCCTATACAAAGCCTCATAAGGTGCCATCCCAATACTGGAATGAAAGCTATTGTTGTAGGTGAACTCTATAAGGGGTAAGAACTTATCCCAACTACCAGACTGCTCTAGCACAAACACCCTCAACAAGTCTTCTAATGATTGGATTGTTCTCTCAGACTGACCATCAGTCTGTGGGTGATAAGCTGAACTCAATCTAAGCTTCGTTCCTAAGGCCTCATGCAAACTATTCCCAAATCTAGAGGTAAATCTAGGATCTCTATCTGAAACTATGCTAGAGGGTACGCCATGCAATCTAACTATTTCTCTGATATACAACCCAGTCAACTTCTCTAATGGATATTCCATGTTCATGGGAATGAAATGGGCAGATTTGGTTAACCTATCCACAACAACCCATATGGCATTACAACCAGCTGGAGTCCTAGGGAGTCCAGACACAAAATCCATAGACATACTATCCCACTTCCACTCAAGAATACTCAAAGGTTGCAACTTACCCGAAGGTTTCTGGTGCTCTATCTTAGCCTTCTGACACACTAAGCAAGCATACACAAACTCAGCCACATCCTTTTTCATCCTAGGCCACCAAAACATCCGTTTCAGATCCTGATACATCTTTGTGGCTCCTGGGTGAACACTCAAGCCACTCCTATGTCCTTCCTCAAGGATCAACTTCCTAAGCTCTGGAACATCAGGTATACAAACTCTATCGTGGAACCTCAAAACTCCATCAGCTCCTTCCTTAAAACTAAGGTTTCTACCCTGAGCAATCAGCTCCCTCTGATCTAAAAGGTATGAATCTATCTTTTGGCCTTCTCTAACTTCGTCCAATAAACTGTTAGTGATTTTTAACATTCCTAGCCTAATGCTCTTAGGGGTAACTTCCCAAGCTAAACTCAAATCTCTAAACTCCTCTGTCAAATCCATCTCTCTAACCATCAAGGCTGAAACATGTAAGGTTTTTCTACTCAAAGCATCAGCCACTACATTGGCTTTACCTGGGTGGTAACTCAACTCAAACTCATAATCCTTAAGAAATTACATCCACCTACGCTGTCTCATATTCAGCTCCTTTTGGTCAAACAGGTATTTCAAACTCTTATGATCACTAAAGGCCTCAAATCTAGCTCTATAAAGATAATGCCTCCAAATCTTCAAGGCAAACACTACGGCTCCTAGCTCCAAGTCATTGGTAGGGTGATTCTTCTCATGGGTCTTAAGCTGCCTAGAAGCGTAAGCTACTACCTGACCATTATGCATCAATACACCACCTAAACCGTGCTTTGAAGCATCACAATACAGCACAAAAGGTTCATTAGGGTTGGGCAACACTAGCATAGGTGCAGAGGTCAACCTATTCTTCAACTCTTGAAACTTTCCTCACACTTAGAGTCCCACACAAAGATCTGACGTTTCTTAGTAAAGCGGGTCATAGGCAAAGCTATCTTAGAAAACCCTTCTATAAACCTCCTATAATACCCGGCTAAACCCAAGAAACTTCTAACCTCGGTCACTGACTTAAGTGCTTCCCACTGGAGCATGGTTTCTACCTTAGCTGGGTCTACAGCTATCCCTCCTTTAGAGATGATGTGTCCTAAGAAACTCACCTCTTCTAACCAAAACTCACACTTAGACAACTTGGCATACAACTGTTTTTCCTTAAGGGTTTTCAAGACTATCCTCAAGTGTTCCTCATGTTCCTCCTTAGCCATAGAGTATACTAGGATATCATCTATGAAGACAACTACAAACCTATCCAAATATGGATGAAAGATCTTGTTCATGTAGAATATATGATGATATATGTTATCTTGGCATGGTTAATTAACTATCATACATGATGTTTGTTGTGTGCTGCAATACCGCCTATGATAGGGGTATCGAAAGTAACATCACCATTGATTTGGGATGTTGAAATTATGAAATACCACCTTATTGGGGTATCGAAAGTAATACCGCCATAAATTGGGATGTAGAAAATGAGTAATACCACCAATGTACAATGGTTGGTATCGATATGAGTAATGTCGCTGAAGAAAAGTCGACATTGAAATATTTCTCTTGAGTAGAGGTAGGCAATGAGACGCCATTATTAAGTGGTGTGTGATAGTCATATGACAAATGATGGTTTAATTGAGAATCATGGGATACATGAATTTATGATGTAATTGATTTGGGTGGTTGGTTATTATCATTGATAAATTAAGATTTTACTATTATTATATGTTATAGGCAAAACTAGTGCTTTGGTCCCTTAAGTTAATTTAATTTTTCAAATAGGACCCTTAAGTTTTCTTTGTGTCAAACAGGTCCCTTAAGTTTTTTTTGTGACAAACAGGTCCCTTAAGTTGTTATGACAGTGTATGGTCTTGCTATTAAATTAGTGAATTATGATGTCACCAAAAAACTTAAGGGACCTGTTTGACACAAAAAAAAAAAAATTAAGGGACCAATTTGAAAAATTCAATTAACTTAAGGGACCAAAGTACTAGTTTTGCCTATGTTATACTATTTTTGAAAACAGCGGGTACCATAGACAGTTTTTCTGCGTACCGCACCGGCTGAGACTTGAAGACTTTACTCTTTAGTTTAGCTTGGATTAATATTGTATGGCATATGCTAGGGGAACCTTTGTTATCGCTTAGTTATTTTCTTATGCAAGTTGTAATAGACGTCCGATTTTGAGGCTTTAGAACTATTTATGTTATTTGTGGTTTAATGGTTTGATGTAAACAATTATTTGGATTATTACTACTATAAGTATTTATTCAATAATTATTTAAGAAAATTTTTATTTCTTCATATTTTATTTACATATTTATTTTGGGTTATTAATGTAATGGAGGGCGTTACATGGGCTCCCAAACTGGACTGGATTTTGGGCCTTGCTGCATTTTTTTTAGTTGTTTTTCAATTTTTTTAACATGTTGCAGTAGTTTTTTTTTGTTTTCTTCTTTTGATGCTTGTAGTTCAAGCTGATTGTGGCACTACCGCCTATCAGCTTAAGGGGGGTAATAGAGGTTGAGTTAGCTGAGTTAGTTACAACTCAAGTAGGAGTTAGTTCCATAGTTATTTGTAACATCCCGACTTTTCTGTAACTCTAATCGAGTTGGTTAATCTCGATTAGGGCTTTGATTGCTTGTGTTGTTTGGTATTAGTTTAAGACCGAGTTGGTAGCTTAGAAATAGGCTTGAATGCGATTGGAAGTGCCTAAGGTGTTAAACGAGAAACTGGGGGAAGTCAAAAGTTTGGAAGGCTCTTCCCAGCTGAGCAGCACGCTCAAGCGTGGGAAGGGAGCATACCCTAGCTTGCCAACGCTCAAGCGTTAGCATGTTGCATGCTTGAGTGCGTTTGCCAGCTGGTGTGCTTTTTGACGCGTGTGATACACGTGTCAGACCAGGGTGAAGGCGGAGTGGACGAGGCTCCACGCTCAAGCGTGGATGGAACCCCACGCTCAAGCATGGGCACGCTCAAGCATGCAAAATGTCCACGCCAAAGCATGCACAGTGGGTCAAGTTGGATGAGTTTCTCCATCTTTCTCACTTGCACGAAATCTTCAAGGTGTTTCCGCAACCTAGTGAGAGAAGCTCTGCGTTTCTAGTGAGAGAAGGAGAATTTTCGAGGCGATTGAGCTGTCGGAACGCGATTTTGACTGTACGATTGCGATCGCAGCAAGGATATCTACGACTTTGACGGATCCATTCCTCGATTCGCCAAAGGTAAGCTTGAATCCCTAACACGTGATCTTCATGGTTCTTCGAGTCTTTACCTTTCTTTCTCGATCTTTGAGCTTGCCCTAGGGCTAACACTATTGCATATGTATTGTGCTCGTGATTAGGGTAAATTTTGTGCTCGTGATTGCTCGAGGTTGGGAGCTAGAAACCGCCGCTGTTGAGGGAGATTCATGGCTGTTCTTGAGCTTGGTGAGTCGGTGTTCGTGTTGATATTCGCACTAAGTCTTCAGGTGAGGAGAAAGAGTACTGCTACTGTCGGGAAGGCAAGAATAGCGTAGATGTATATTTCCATGTGTGTAGGGAAGCCCTACACCTTCTAGTGGTTGAGCCCCGATAAAGTACCTAAACCCTAGGTTTAGCATACTTTGGACTATCACTGTTAAGTTTTGGAAACCCTAGGTTAGACAACTGTTGATTGAGGATGATGTGCTCGTATGACTGTATGATGTTGATTGCTATTGTTGCTATCTGTATACGTGCTTATATTCTTCTTGGTGTATGATATGCCTGTTATCTTGTTGATGTTGATATTATTGTTGTTACTGTTATGCTTTATGTTGTGATGTTGTGTTGTGGCAAAATGCCGGTTAGCTTTAAGTTTGGGTGAGTGCCGTGTTTGTTATCGGGTTGATACAGTGGATGGTGTCGTTGCTATTGTGCTGATTGCTTAAGGTTGTGGCCGTATTGTTATCGGGTTGATACCGTGGATGGTGTCGTTGCTATTGTGCTGATTGCTTGAGGCTGTGGCCATATTGTTATCGGGTTGATACCATGGATGGTGTCGTTGCTATTGTGCTAATTGCTTGAGGCCGTGGCCGTATTGTTATCGGGTTGATACCGTGGATGGTGTCGTTGCTATTATGCTGATTGCTTGAGGTTATGACCGTATTGTTGAGTTATTGTTGTTGCTATTGGGATGATGCTCACGTGGCATCGAGGATTTGGCCGTGTTGATACAGTGGCATCGTGTCGTTGCTGATTTGAGCGTTAGGCGTGAGATCCGGTATCAAGCCCGTTGAGGATGTTTGTTGCATATCATCACCTGCCAAGTGGTTAGGCCATATGACAAGTAGTATGCGCTGCCAGCATCATACGAGATTAGTAGTACCTGAGTGCGGGTACGGATAGCGGAGGGGACGGTCAAGTGAGTGACCTTGGGGATGTTGTCGGTCTCGAGAATAGTTTACAGTAACGAATAAGGTAGGTCCTATCCCGTCATGATACCCGATTCAGTCCGGTTTGCCCGACTAATCCCTTAGCTTTCCACGTTCTAGGCTAACGTTCCGAGGCGGCTAAGATACCCCAGTTCCGATGTGGAAGGGGGATGCAGTCTTATTGGTCACAGCGAGCGGTTCAATTTCTTGAACAAACTAACTCCGTTCCGACACAGAACCTGTTCAGGTGTGGACTTGTTCGAGTGTCGAACCGTTCCGGTGTGGAACCAATTTTGTGAGTTTTCGACTGACATGTTGCATGGGATTAGTATCTCGGTCTAGAGAATTGATCTAAGTTTGAGACTCATAGAGATTGATGTTTGTTGCATGTGTTGTCTCGAGAGACATTTGTTTGAGTGCAATACCTGCTATATCTGTTATACATGCTCCATGCTCCATGTTGTTGTTTGCTGCACTACTATTGTCGTTCCCACTTCGCGTATACTGTATTCTTATCTCCCTGCTGTTTCTTATTTGAACGTTTTGGATTCTTGATTGGCGTGAAGACGAGGAGCCAGCTGATGGACCCGAGGGTACACACTTTCATCATGTCAGTGTCGAGGATGCCGGTACTGGGACTGATCGAGATCATCTACCATGACGAGAGAGGGTGGTGCGAGGACCCCTCTACCTACTTGACGGTCTACACAGGGCCGATCAGCATTCTTTTCAGAGGAGGGGCATCACACATGCAAGATCTCATAGGGCCGTTCAGAGTCGTCCAGTTTCTTCCCTTTCCCACATATTTGGCACCCACCGAGACAGAGAGAGCAGGACTACATAGGTGGTATCCAGTAGGCGAGGCTTCATCTACAGAGGTCAGAGGAGGCGTACTGAGCAGTATCTGAGGACGTATAGGAGACGTCGCATCGTTGTGTCGAGTTCCTCATCCGATTACAAGCCTATGTTGGTTTATAGGCGTATGCATGGAGAGGGACAGGGTAGCTCAGGGCATCCTCATCACTGATGGTGAGGGCCTGCCAATGCGTCTCTAGGGCTGAGTGGCGAGGCTTTTGATGTATTTTGAGAGAGGGCTGGGGAGTGCTGGAGAGCTTTGAGGGTCTTTCTTTTTGGTTGGATGTATTCATTTATCTTTTTAGTTTTGATGTACATCCAGTATGTATATGTATGTATAGTGCCCTATTAAAGGGGCTACGTCATGCATGGTTATATGTATAGTTACTTTATGGTTGCGCATTACTCTAATATGTTTGCCTATGCTTTTTTGTTTGCTTGTATGCTTTCTACGTGTTCGTTTCCGCTACGTTGCTTGAATACCACGCTATCGCTTTAATACAGATAGTTAATAAAGGAAGCTTGGGACTAATCGGATTATCCTGCAGAAGTGGGGTCATCTCATTTTGGTGGTATCAGAGCAGTTTGGTTGTAATGCGGACTGTGGAGGTGTGGAACCATTACTGCAAGTCTGAGTTTTGTACTGGCTTTAACAGTTGATACCCAAGTTGTATCAACGGAGTCTGGTTTTTGGGTAAAGTGTCTGACGCGCTAGTTACCGAAATGTGATAACTGTTTTCATTCATATGGCATATGATATGTTTAACTGTTAAGTGTTATTATATGTCTTATAAATTGGAACTGGTAGCTCTGTTTTTGCGGAAGTTAGATGGCATGTAGATGTGGAAGAGGAAGAGGAAGGCCGGCTGCGACCGGGAACAACAACAACAACAACAACAACGGTGACCACTCAGGCACGGAAGTGGTAGCGAAGCCTCTGAAGCAATGAGGGCCATGAGGGACTTGGCTACCACAATGATGCAACAGACTCAATAGATTGCCCAGTACATGCAGAGGCAAGAAGATAGAGAAGCAAGGCAAAATCAGTTACATGCTGTGAGAAGAGATGAGACTGTGGACACCGATCTCAATGCTTTCATGAAAGGGAATCCTCCTCAATTCCACGGGGAGTACAATCCAAAGGCTGTAGAGATGTGGTTACAGGAGATTGAGAAGGTCTTTATAACGATGCATTGCCGGCAAGATCAGAAAGTTAACTATGCTGCTTTCATGCTAGTTGGAGCAGTGGAAGCTTGATGGAGGACCATGGCCAGACTGTTAGAGGCCGGAGGAAGTATTGCTACCTGTCAGCTGTTTCAGGAAAGTTTCTTGAAGAAGTATTTTCCAAGAAGCATCAGGCAAGAGAAGGAGAAGAAGTTCTTGTGCCTGAAGTAGGAACAGATGTCCGTTGGCGAGTACGCAATGAGATTCGAAGCATTGCTCAAGTTTTCCCAGTTCTATCAAGTTCATCCTGATGAAGAGTGGGTGTGTTGGAGGTTCAAAGACAGATTGAGATCGGAGTTAAAGAGGACGATGTTGCCCTTGAGCATCAATTCCTTTCCTGAGTTGGTAGAGAAGTGCACAGTAGTGGAAGGACATGATCGAGTAGGGGCAGTCCAACAACAAGTCAGAAGTGGTGGACCTATTCAGAGCACCCAGAGAGGTAAGAGAGGAAGGTTTCAACAGAGAATGAAGCTGTATGATCGCTCGACCCAACAGAGTACAAGTTATAGCGAAGGTGGTTCTAGCTTGGTCCAGAAAGATACCAGGACCTATTTTAGATGTTGTGGGCCACATCTCATCAAGAGTCTCCCGAGGATGCAACACATCAAGTGTTTCAGATGCGATAAGATGGGTCATTATGCCTTGGACTGCAAACCGGGGGTTAGTAGAAGGGCTCAGTTTCAACAGCCGAGCGGGAGAGCTCAGAGTGGTGGAGCAACATCAGCTGTATGAAGCCAGCAGAGTAGGCCACAGAGGACCGGAAGGGTGTTTGCCGTGAGGGGTTCTGAAGCGTCTCAAAGCCCAGACCTGATACAAGGTAAATGCTTAGTCTCTGGTAAACTTTTATCAAATTTATTTGATTCGGGGGCTACTCATTCTTTCATATCGTTAGAGTGCATGGATCATTTAGGGTTGTTTATTTCTTCATTACCTTATGATTTAACCATCTCAACGCCTACTGGTGATTCTTTGACTACCTTATCTGTGTGCCTTCAATGTACCATAACTATAGAGAACCGTGACTTCCTTGTGGACCTGGTCTGTTTGCCTATGCAACAGATCGATATGATCTTAGGCATGGACTGGCTTTCGGCTAACCATGTCATTCTAGACTGCTCAACCAAAACCCTTCTTTTCTCCGAGCAACCTGGATTGATGCTTGCCCACAAGAGTATTCCGACGGGTAGACGATCGAATGGGTGTGTGGTGATGTTCTCTCTGGAAGCGAAGGAAACTCTTAGTGTGGAAGCTTTGCCTGTTGTGCGGGAGTTCCCAGAGGTGTTTCTTGATGATGTTCCCGGACTGCCACCGGAGAGAGAGGTGGAGTTTGCTATAGATCTAATTCTGGGAACTAGACCTATTTCGATAGCGCTATATCAGATGTCTCCAGTTGAGCTAGCAGAGCTGAAGAAAGAGTTGGACGAGATGCTAGGCAAAGAGTTCATCAGACCTAGTGCATCTCCGTAGGGAGCGTCAGCGCTGTTTGTGATGAAGAAAGACGGAAGCTCGAGGTTGTGCGTAGATAATCGTCAGCTGAACAAAGTAACGATAAAGAATAAGTATCCGTTACCGCGGATAGATGATTCAATGGATAAGCTGAAAGGAGCGGTTGTGTTTTCTAAGATCGATCTGCGATCTGGATACCATCAGATCCGGGTCAAGAAGGAGGATGTGCCAAAGACTTCTTTTCGGAGTCGGTATGGTCACCACGAGTATTTAGTTATGCCTTTTGGTATGACTAAGGCTCCAACTATGTTCATGGACTATATGAACAGGATCTTCCGACCGTTCCTTGACAAGTTAATTTGTTGTTATGTTTATCAACGACATTCTTGTATACTCTTCGAGTAGAGAGGAACACCAAGAGTATTTGAAGGCGGTGTTGCAAGTGATAAAGGACCAGCAGTTGTATACTAAACTGTTGATATGCGAGTTTTGGTTAGAAGGGGTTTAGTTCTTAGGCCATATCGCAGTTGATCCTGTGAAAGTCGAGGCAGTAGTGGGTTGGGAAAGCCATAAGTCTGTAAGCGAGGTGAGAAGCTTTTTCGATTTAGCCGGCTACTATCGGCGATTCATAGAAGGATTGTCTAGGATTGCGTTACCTATGACGCAGTTGACGAGAAAGAGGAAGGCGTTCAAGTGGTCAAAGGCTTGGGAGCAAAGTTTCCCGAAGCAGAAGAGAAGACTGACCACATCACCAGTGCTGGTGTTACCAGATCCTTTAAGACTATTTGATATACACTGTGATGCATCTTATCAAGGCTTGGAATGTGTGCTCATACAAGAAGGAAAAGTGGTGGCGTATGCTTCCAGGCAGTTGAGAGTACATGAGCGAAACTACCCGACGTATGATCTGGAATTGGCTATGATAGTGTTTGCATTGAAGATATGGAGACACTATCTGTATGGTGCTAAGTTCAGTGTATTTAGCGACCATAAGAGCTTGAAATATCTATTCAACCAGAGAGAGTTGAACATGAGGCAGGGAAGATGGATGGAATTCATAAAGTACTATAAATTCAACTTGGAGTACCATCCAGGTAAGGCGAATATTGTAGCGGATGTGCTCAGTAAGAAGTCCCTACATGTATCTGCCACGATGGTAAAGTTGCTAGAACTGTTAGAGATGTTTAGGGATTTCAATATGGAAGCAAAAATCGTCGAGGATAGGCTGAATCTTGGGATGGTTAGAGTAACTAGCGATTTCCTGAATCTTTTGTGGAAGAAACAAGCTGAGGATAAGTACCTCGAGGGTGTGAACCAGTTAATAGAAGAAGGTAAGACTTCGGAAATCAAAAGAGGTATTAATGGTCTGCTTAGGTATGGTGATCAGATTTGTGTGCCAGAGGATAGCGAAGTTAAGGACATGATCTTGAAGCAAGCACACAAGAGCAAGCTGAGTTTCCATCCGGGGGCTACCAAAATGTATTAGGACCTGAAGAAGCTGTTCTGGTGGCCGAGGATGAAGAAGGAGGTAGTGGCATACACTCCCCTGAACTGCATTTAATAGGAAGGCTTGGTCCCTGCTCTTTTGGGTGCCATTCCTGCGAGTTGTCATTGAACACCAAAAGCCAACATGGTTGTTGCAATCGCTAGATGTCCCAGAATGGAAGGGGGATAGAATTGCCATGGACTTTGTTTCTGGGTTGCCGAGAACTCAAAAAAGATGTGATGCAATCTGGGTAATCATTGACAGGTTGAAAAAGTGTGCTCACTTCTTACCTATCAACCAGAGTTACTCTCTGGAGCGATTAACTCAGATTTACATCAAGGAGGTGGTGAGGCTGCATTGGGTACCTTCAAGTATCGTTTCGGATCGAGACCCAAGGTTTACATCGAGGTTTTGGAGAAGCTTAAGCAATGCTTTGGGAACCAAGTTGAGTATGAGTTTTGCTTATCATCCTCAAACTGATGGTCAGTCTGAACAGACGATTCAATCTTTGTAGGATCTCTTAAGAGCATATGTGTTGGAAAACAAGGGAAGTTGGGACGAGTTTCTTCCATTGATCGAGTTTACTTACAACAATAGTTTCCATTTAAGTATTAGCATAGCGCCATACGAGGCACTGTATGGACGAAAGTGCAGGACTTCGTTATGCTGGTTTGAGGCTAGAGAAAGTCAGCTGCTAGGTCCGGAGCTAGTACAGCAAACAACGGAACAAATTCATGTGATCCAGGAGAAGATGAAGACCGCAAGGGATAGGCAGACAAGCTATGCCGACAAGAGGAGGAGACCTTTAGAATTCCAAGAGGGCGACCATGTCTTCATGCAAGTTAGCCCAAGAACCGGAGTAGGCAAAGCACTCAAATCCAGAAAGCTAACACCTAAATTCATAGGACCGTTTCAGATTCTTCGACGAATCGGCCCTGTAGCCTATCAGATAGCTTTACCACCAAATCTATTAAATCTTCACAACGTATTTCACGTCTCTCAACTTATAAAGTACCACCCTGATCCATCACACATGTTAGAGCCCAAATCAATCCAACTAAAAGAGAACCTCAAGTACGAGGCTTCACCTGCTCGAATCGTGGATTGAAGGATCAAGGAACTGCGTGGCAAACATATCCCTGTGGTGCGAGTGGAGTGGAACTCGGGGACTGGTGATTCAACGTGGGAGCATGAAGCTGAGATGTGCCAGAGTTACCCTTATCTTTTCTCAGGTATGCGACGGAAATTTCGAGGACGAAATTTTCTTTAAGGAGGTGGTAATGTGACATCCTGACTTTTCTGTAACTCTAATCGAGTTGGTTAATCTCGATTAGGGCTTTGATTACTTGTGTGAATTGTTTGGTATTAGTTTAAGACCTAGTTGGAAGCTTTGGAATAGGCTTAAATGCAATTGGAAGTGCCTAAGGTGTTAAATGAGAAACTAGGGGAAGTCAAAAGTTTGGAAGGCTCTTCCCAGCTGAGCAGCACACTCAAGCGTGGGAAGGGAGCACGCCCTAGCCTACCAATGCTCAAACGTTGGCATGTTGCACACTCAAGCATGCTAAGTGCGTTTGCCAGCTAGTGTGCTTTTTGACGTGTGTGCTACACGTGTCAAGCCAGGGTGAAGGCAGAATGGACGAGACTCCATGTTCAAGCATGGGAGGAACCCCACGCTTAAGTGTGGGCACACTCAAGCGTGCAAAATGTCCACGCTATAGCGTGCACAGTGGGTCAAGTTGGATGAGTTTCTCCATCTTCCTCACTTGCACGAAATCTTCAAGGTGTTCCTACAACCTAGTGAGAGAACCTCTGCGTTTCTAGTGAGAGAAAGTGAGTTTTTGAGGCGATCGAGTTGCCGGAACACGATTCTGACTGCACGATTGTGATCGCGGCAAGGTTATCTATGACTTTGATAGATCTGTTCCTCGATTCACCAAAGGTAAGCTTGAATCCCTAACACGTGTTCTTCATGTTCTTCGTGGTTCTTCGAGTCTTTACCTTTCTTCTTTGATCTTTGAACTTGCCCCAGGGCTAACACTATTGCATATGTGTTGTGCTCGTGATTAGGGCAAAGTTCGTGCTCGTGATTGCTCGAGGTTGGGAGCTGGAAACCGCGGCTGTTAAGGGAGATTCGTGACTGTTCTTGAGCTTTGGGGTGCGAGCTTGGTGAGCCGGTGTTTGTGTTAATATTCGTGCCAAGTCTTCAAGTGAGGAGAAAGAGTATTGCTGCCGTCGGGAAAGCAAGAGTAGAGTAGATGTATTTTTCTGTGTGTGTAGGGAAGCCCTAACCCTACTAGTGGTTGAGACCCAATAAAGTACCTAAACCCTAGGTTTAGCATACTTTGGGCTATCACCGTTAAGTTTTTGAAACCCTGAGTTAGACAACTGTTGATTGAGGATGATGTGCTCGTATGACTGTATGATGTTAATTGCTATTGTTGCTATCTGTATACATGCTTATATGTTGCTTGGTGTATGATATGCCTGTTATATTGTTGATGTTGATATTATTGTTGTTTCTGTTATGTTGTATGTTGTGATGTTGTGTTTTGGCGGAATGCCGGTTAGGTTTAAGTTTGGGTGTGTGCCGTGTTTGTTATCAGGTTGATACCGTGGATGGTGTCGTTGTTGTTGTGTTGATTGCTTGAGGCTGTGGCCGTGTTGTTGAGCTGTGGCTCGTGGACGCATAGCGTCGAGGCTGTGGCCGTGTTGATGCGGTGGCATCGTGTTGTTGCCGATTTGAGCGTTAGGCATGAGATCCGGTATCAAGCCCGTTGAGGATGTTTGTTGCATGATCAGCTGCCAAGTGGCGAGGCCGTATGACAGGTAGTATGGGCTGCCAGAGTCATACGAGGTTAGTAGTACCTGAGTGCGGGAACAGATAGCGGAGGGGGCGGTCAAGTGAGTGACCTTGGGGATGCTGTTTGTCTCGGGAATAGTTTACAGTGACGGATGAGGTAGTTCCTATCCTGTCGTGATGCTCGATTCCGTCTGGTTTGCCCGACCAATCCCTGAGCTTTCCACGTTCTAAGCTAACATTCTGAGGCGACCAAGATACCCCGGTTCCGGTGTGGACGGGGGATGCACTCTTATTGGTCACGGCGAGCGGTTCAGTTTCTTGGACAAACTAACCCCGTTTCGACACAGAACCTGTTCGGGTGTGGAACCGTTCTGGTGTGGAACCAATTTTGTGATTTTTCGGCCGACATGCTGCATGGGATTAGTATCCAAGTCTAGAGGATTGATCTGAGTGTGAGATTCATGGAGATGGATGTTTGTTGCATGTGTTGTCTCGAGATACGTTTGTTTGGGTGAAGTAACTGCTATATGTATTATACATGCTACATGCTCCATGTTGTTGTTTGTTGCACTACTATTGTAGTTCCGACTTCGCATATGTTGTACTCTTATCTACCTGTTGTTTCTTGTTGGTCTGTTTTCGATTCTTGGTTCGTGTTGCGACATCCCCTTCTAGGACATCACATGGTAACCCATTGCGAAAATAACACTTTAGTAAACTTGCTGGTTACATTCGGAAAATAAAATTTTCTAAGTATTTAACTTATTTCGAAATTCAGTGATAAAAATTTTCTCTTAATTTCGCCATACAATTAACAAAGTCGAACATACATTAATATATATCAGACATTCATACGTACTAAGTCATTATCAGTTCATACATAAGGCCTTTACACAGACAGACCATTCTCAAAAGTCATGGATCTCAGTGGCCAGAACAGACAGACGAAGTGACTACCCCAAAAGAAAGGACTCATCCTACAGCTGGTCCCGCCTCTAACGTGCCTGCGACCTCCCATACGGGGCCCGTGAAGTGGCGCTGTGTGCCCCTGGGTTGGTCACCCATGCGCCACCATTCTTCCACGTACTCAAACGTTAGGGAATGGATCCTCGTATGCTCCAGTGGCATCTCGAGACCCATCTATACTCAGATATAAACATTTGCCACAAAAGAATAACCAACCAAAAATATGCAAGGGTGAGATACTAATATATGGATTTAAGCATGATAACTACATGCACGACACACCCATCAACATATATATAAACATGATGCATAAGATTCTACTAAATAAACAAGTAGTTTATAATAGGGTTTCATACCCGATAGTCATCGTCATTTATAAAAATGCATGACACTTCAACATTCAACGTCAAGTTCTTTACTTAATATCCAGAGATCCCAACATCGTGTAAATGAGCTGATCAAACTCAATTGCCAGGAAGGCACACCGTTGTTACCATAACGCACTGTCCAACACAAGGCACCGTGATCATCGTTTATGGATTTTCATTGTCCACCAAGGCACAATGATACACCATCTTGAATATCCTGACCACCAAGATATCCAGATTAACATCGTAAGCATGTCTGCCAATTAATGCATGCATAACGTTTCATGTCTTGTCACTTTTCTTTTTGTTCTTTATTTCCTTGTCGAAGCTCAAAGGCTCCGGACCATTCGTGATTTACAACGGTTTAAGATTTTTCAACGTCAACACAGGACACAACGTCCGAATGCTCAATCACGAAGCCCTAGACCGATGCACCAGTCCTCGGTCCATGGTGATAGAAAACGGTATTCACCTTTAACCACGTTCACCATAACGTGAAGAGGACATAAAGTCCACAGGACACAAAGCCCATAACACCGTAACACGGATCTCAGATCTACATGTCATTATCACATAACACTAGCATCCCGACGTCTCGTATACTAGGTTCACGTTTCACAGTTTTCATTGTTTTTCGTTCCGTGAAACACAAAACCAAAACAAAATTTCCGCAACTTATCCAAGTTGTCGGATTTAACACTGTTGAGAAAAATTTGTTTACAGAAAATCCTTTCCGTTTGAAATTCATTTATAAATCGTTGAATTACCAATGGAACTTATTTTCCTTTGAAAGTCTTTTTCAAAACATCAGTTCTTGAAAGAAAGCATTTGAGACTGAATCGTTGTTTCAAACAAATATTGCTATTTTTTTGAAATACCTTCCGTAAACCTTTTCGAAATTAATCGTCGTTTAGCGTTTTCAAAACGTTTTAAGTTAAAATTGGCTTTTCCTCTTAAGTTAATTTTCTCAACATAATAATTAACTTATTTTTGAAAACTAACTTTTTCTACTAACTTTACATTTTATTTTAGGATTCCTTGCGTAAAACTAGCATCATTGAAAATCTTCAAACGTTTCTCCATTAATATTTGATGTTCCTTACGAAGCTTTGAAGGCTTTTATCTCATTTGATTAATTGATCACTGACCACTGTCAGGCTTCTCAATCAACAATCAACAATCAACATCAATAAAATTGACATATCAACGTTATAGCAGATAATACAGTTCAAAACATGCATTGAAATACTATAACACATAACTGCAGATAATCAATCAAAAACAGATAAGTATCGACAGATAAAATAACAGCTGAAAATAAATTAAAAAACCACCACGCAGTTCAAACTAATTTATACAGACCAAACACTGATAACACATAGTTACTGAGAAATCCCTCAGGCAATCTCCTCTTACCTCTTAAAGGTAAATCTCTGGATGCACGTCATCCGATTGATCCGCACATGCTCCGATCAATTACACGAACACTAAACAACAACTACATTCACACAATCATTATACACATCAATATTTAACAACATAAATTTTCCCTATATCCCTTGATCTAGGGTTCGGCCATGGTGCTCCAATAGCTAGAGATGTCTAAAAATTTCTAACTCTTGGATAAATGATCCTTAGGCATACCTAACACTAAATCAAATCTCATTACATAAAAACTTGAAACAAAACCTATGTTTTCCCAATCTATAGGTTTCGGCCTCTCTTTAGATAAATAGGCTAGGGATGTCTTTTGATTACATGCTCTTGGACAATGAAAGAGGATGATGAAACTAGCTCATAGAAATTGGTTTCATATTAAAAGGATTTTTCTATGATTTTAGAGAGAATTTTGAATCTAGAACTTAGAAGTTGAATATACATGATCATAGTTTG
Organism: Ammopiptanthus mongolicus; assembly: GCA_039655645.1. Lineage (NCBI taxonomy): Eukaryota > Viridiplantae > Streptophyta > Magnoliopsida > Fabales > Fabaceae > Ammopiptanthus > Ammopiptanthus mongolicus. The sequence goes on from CM077350.1 coordinate 41,004,184, forward strand.
AAAAACAAGATTTAAGTGAAGAATCATAAAGTTCATGGATCAAAGGAAGGAACCATACCTATTGGGTGATGAACAAGAGCAAGAATCCAACACTTTCTTCACAAAATTTGCTAAGATTTCAACTTGAAAAAGGATGAAAGTTTGGAGAGAAAATGAAGCTTTGAGAAAACAAATGGTTGAATGGCCATGGAGGTGGCCTTATGCGTGAGATAGGGAGGGGACAAGAGTGTCCAAATTTGTTCACTTAAGGGGCAAAATAGTCTTTTCCTTTAGGGACAAAAATGTCATTTAGGGAAAAGTTAAGGGCATTTTGGTCTTTTCGCAATGTGAACGCGTTCAGATATTTTCATTTGTCATTATGACAGTGGTGAGTCATGGCACGCTTTTCTGGGTGATGTGACCTAATGTGACTTCAAGTTTATCTGATAGCGGGTCCCAGTAAATCCATATTCAGCTCCGTTCTTCATCCGATTTAAGATTTCGCCCATATAACTTATATTAATTCACTTTTTAGTGTGAAAAACTAATTTTACCAAACTTGTTGGAAATTTGATTCTAAGCCTAACTGTTTCGTTCACAAGTCAAAATTAAGTCTTCTGATCCGTAAAATCTTACTGTCAGTGAAAACGCAGACCGGGCTCCGTCTGAATTTTCAACCCAAAATTTAACTATAACTCCCTACGGTTGCGTAGCGTGTGAATATGACTTTGGTTTACCAAAAATCATTTTCTAAGACTCCGATAAAATATAAACTCATTTATATAAATCATCGATATTAAAAGCAGTGAAAATCAGGGCGTTACATTACTACCCCACTAAAAAAAAAAAAAATTCGTCCTCGAAATTACGTACTTGGAAAAAGATCAGGATATTGCACTCTCTTTTTGTTCTCGGTTTACCATGTTGTCTCTCCAGTTGTATCATCCCAAATAACCTTAACTAAGGAAATTTGTTTACCCCTGAGCTGTCTGATCGTCTTATCTGCGATTCGTACAGGAGAAGTCTCATAATAAAGGCTCTCTTTCAAAGGTACTTCATCGGGTTCAATTACATTAGATGGATCAAGAACATATTTCCTCAATTTTGAAAAGTGAAAAACATTGTGAAGATTTGAAAGAAAATGTGGTAAAGCAATTTGATAGGCTACTGGGCCAATATGACGAAGAATTTGGTAAGGTCCAATGAATTTAGGAGTGAGTTTTCTGGATTTAATTACCCTGCCAACCCCAGTCATAGGTCTAACTCTCAAAAACACATGATCGTCTTCCTCAAACTCAAGAGGTCGTCTCCTCTTGTCGGCATAACTTTTCTATCGACTCTGAGTTGTCCGCATCTTCTCCTGAATGATCTTCACCTTTTCGGTTGTCTATTGCACGATATCTGGTCCCAACAATAGGCTTCCACCATCCTGGTACCAACATAAAGGTGTTCCGTCGACCATATAAGGCTTCATAGGGTGACATTCCTAGGCTCGAGTGGAAACTGTTGGTGTAGGTGAATTCTATCAATGGTAGAAATTCATCCCAAATACCAAGATGTTCTAACACGCAAGCTCTCAACAAGTCTTCAGGTGACTGGATCGTCCTCTCTGATTGTCCATCCGTCTGTGGATGATATGCCAAACTCAATCTGAGTTTCGTTCCTAGTGACTCGTGTAAACTTTGCCAGAACCTTGACGTAAACCTCAGATCACGATCCGAAATAATACTCGAAGGTACTCCATGTAATCTGACAATTTCCCCGATGTATAACCAAGTCAATCTTTCCATCGAATACTTTATGTTGATGGGCAAAAAATGAGCCGACTTGGTCAGTCGATCAATTATTACCCATATTGCATCATGTCCCTTCCAGGTCCTTGGCAAACTTATCATAAAATCCATAGCAATACCATCCCATTTCCATTCTGGGATGTTCAAGGATTGTAGCATTTCCGCTGGTCTTTGATGTTCAATCTTAGCTTTTTGACAGACTAAACATGAAGCGACATATTCCATTACGTCTCTCTTCATCCCATACCACCAATACAACTATTTAAGATCTTGATACATCTTCGTGGCTCCTGGATGTAAACTCAGTTTACTCTTGTGAGCTTCCTCCAAAATTAGCTTTCTAAGCTCGAAATCGTCCGGTACACAAATCCTTTCACTGAACCGTAAGATTCCATCTGTTCGACTGTTCCCTATTTGAATTCTAATACTGCTCCTTGTCGCACTAATTCTCTTTCTCCTTATAGGTACTGATCACTTTCTTGTTTCTCTCGTATTTGTTCCATTAATCCATTGGAAGCAGTAATCATATTTAAGCGAAGCTTTCCCTGTGACGTCCCAATTGTCAATCGCATATCTCGGAACTGTTCTATCAACTCTTGCTCCTTGACCATCATTGCAGATGCATGCATTGATTTTCTACTTAGGGCATCCTCTACGACATTTGCTTTTCTAGGATGATACTGTAATTGGAAATCGTAGTCCTTTAAAAATTCCAACAAGCGTCTTTGCCGCATGTTGAGCTCCTTTTGATCAAACAGGTATTTCAAACTTTGGTGGTCGCTGAAAACATTGAATGTCGCTCCATACAAATAATGTCTCCAGATTTTCAATACAAAAACCACTGCCGCTAGTTTCAGGTCAAGCGTAGGGTAATTCCTCTCATGAATCTTCAATTGCCTGGAAGCATAAGCTACTACCTTCTGGTTTTGTATTAATACACAACCCAACCCTTGATGTGAAGCATCACAGTATACCTCAAAAGGCTCCTTGGGATCAGGTAATACAAGCACAGGTGAGGTAGACAACCTCCTCTTTAATTCTTGAAAACTTTCCTCACATGCTTCCGTCCAAATAAACGCTTGGTTCTTCCGAGTTAGTTGGGTAAAAGGTCACACTATTTTGGAGAATCCCTCAATGAATCTCCTATAGTATCCAGCTAAAACCACGAAACTATGGATCTCGGTTACCGTCTTTGGTCTCTCCCATTGCAAAACAGCTTCAACTTTCGAAGGATCCACGGCGATCCCTTCATTCGAGATGATGTGTCATAAAAACTGAACTTGATCTAACCAAAATTCGCACTTTTCGGGTTTCGGGTATAATTGTTTCTCTTTTAAGATTTGAAGAACCACAATGATATGTTCAGCATGCTTCTCTTCATTAGGAGAATAGATTAGAATGTCGTCTATAAAGACAACGACAAACTTATCTAGATAAGGACGAAAAATCCTATTCATGTAATCCATGAATATAGCAGGAGCTTCGTCACTCCGAACGGCATCACAAGATACTCATAATGCCTATAGCGTGTTTGAAACATTGTTTTCGTGATATCCTCTGCCTTCACACGAATCTGATGATAACCCGGTCATAGATCTGTCTTCTAGAAAATGGCCGCTCCACATAGCTGGTCCATTAAATCATTGATCCTTGGTAGCGGATACTTGTTCTTGATCGTTACTTTGTTTAATTGACGGAAATCTACACATAAGCGAGAAGTCTCGTCTTTCTTTTTCACCAGTAAAACTGGAGCTCCCCAAGGTGATACACTAGGTCTAATGAATTCTTTTTCCATCAGTTTCACCAGTTGATTTTTCAAGTCTTCTAGATCTGATGGCGACATACGATATGGTGCCATGGATATCGATCCAGTGATCGGTACCAAATCAATCGTGAACTCAATGTGTCAAACAGGTGGTAGCCCCGATACATCTTCAGGAAACACTTCAAGAAACTCATTGACGACAGGTATGGATTGTAGATCTAACTTACTCTCTACGTCCAAGGAAAACAATAGCATGTATCCTTGTGCTCCTTCTTTCAAAGAAGCCCTTACTTGATTAGCAGACAAAAATTTAGAAATCTCATCCTTAGGAAAGATTAAAGTTTTATGAGCACAGTCTATGAGAATATGGTTGAAAGATAACCAATCCATGCCTCAAATTACATCTAATTGTATTAAAGGCAAACATATCAGATTAACGAGAAAATGTCTATCATGAATAACAATAGGACAATTCAAGCATACAGAATTGACAGTAACTAGTTACGCAATTGGGGTTGAAACAATCAGATCATATGATAACGAAGAGACAGGAAATTTCAAAAGTTTCACACAATCCATTGAAATGAATGAATGAGTCGCACCCGAATCGAAAAGTAAAGTCAAGAGATTACCCTCTATGTCACAACTACCCTGTATGAGATCATCGGAGTTCGAAGCTTTAGCACCGCTCATAGTGTAAACTCTTCCCGTTGTCATTGGTTTATTGGTTCTTGTGTTGTTGACAGCAGATCCACGTTTTGGTGCATTGCAGTCCTTCGATAAGTGTCCTAATTGATTACAGTTGAAACACTTAACTCCGCTTACTGGAAGAGTATCAACCATATGGTTTGGATCTCCACACCTGTAGCATTTCCTAACTTGGCCTTAGGTTTGGTTCTTTTGGCCTCCACTTCCCAATGCAGAAACATTTGAACGATAAGGTTATTGATTCTGACTATTTTCCTATGGTCGGAAATACGGTTTCCTCTGATTTTGGTTCTGAGTTTGGAATTGGTTCTTGAACCGAGAGGGTCCTCTAGCATTCTATCTATTATCTCTTCCTCTCCTCATCTGCTCCACCTTTCGGTACATCTCGACTAGAGCTTGAAAGTTTCCTATTTGCAAAGGTAATGCAGATTCTTTGATCTCAAATCTTAAACCTGCTTCAAACCTCTCGCATTTCCAGCTTTCATTAGGTTGAGTTTGAAAGAAACGGAAGTACTTGGCGAGCAATTCAAACTTCGCTGCATACTCCCCTACAGAGATCTCTTTGTAGTAGACGCAGAAATTCTTGTTCCTTTTCGACTCTAGTACTTTGGGGAAAATACTTATCCAGAAATGCATTTCGGAACACATCCCAGGTAATTTCTTGATGATCAACTTCTAAAAGTTGTCTAGTACCTTTCCATCAATACTTTGCATCTCCTAACAGTAGGAAAGTAGCATATGGAACCTTGACTCCTTCTGGACTGGAGTTTCTACAGTTCTTGGATCCACAAATTAGCTTTCTCAGGGTCAACATCCCTGTAAAACTATGGAGGATTTTGACATCGAAATGCAATCAGACCTCTGCCTTCCGCAGCTTGTTGGTTCTGAGCAGCCATAGCAGCTGTCTGTAAGGCAATAGCAGCTGCAACATTTTCCATTGCTTGCGCGGTATAATCCACTGCACCTTCATAGTTCTCATATGCATTGCCACGGCCACCGATGGGTCCACCTCGACGACCCCTTCCACGACCGCGTCCACGTCCACCCCTTGGTTCCATAACTGACCTGTAAGACAAACTCAGTTAAATGGCAACTAAAAAATGGAACGTGTACTCGCTCGTTAACACACATTACTTCTAAGAAGTAATTCAAACAAGTCTTAGTCGGAGAATGCACAACATCAACACAACAGACCTATTTCCCAAAGATTCCCAAAAGACTCAACCAGCTCTGATATCACTAATGCGACACCCCCTTTTCGGACATCACATGGTTTGTGGAAAATAACACTTCAGTAAACTTGCTAGTTACTTTTGGAAAATAAAATTTTCTAAGTATTTAACTTATTTCAAAATTCAGTGATACAAATTTTCTCTTAGCTTCGCCATACAATCAACATAGTTGAACATACATTAATATATATACCAGACATTCATATGTACTAAGTCATTATCAGTTCATACATAAGGCCTTTACACAGACAGGCCATTCTCAAAAGTCATGGCTCTCAGTGGCTAGAAAGGACTGACGAAGTGACTACCCCAAAAAAAAGGACTCATCCGACAGCTGGTCCTGCCTCTAACGTGCCTGCGACCACCCGTACAAGGCCCGTGAAGTGGCGATGTGTGCCCCTGGGTTGGTCACCCATGCGCCACCGTTCTTCTACATACTCAAATGTCAGGGAATGGATCCTCGTATGCTCCAGTGGCATCTCGAGACCCATCGATACTCAGATATAAACATTTGCCACAAAAGAATAACCAACCAAAAATATGCAAGGGTGAGATATCAATATATGGATTTAAGCACAATAACTACATGCACGACATACCCAACGACATATATATAATCATGATGCATAAGATTCTACTAAATAAAAAAGTAGTTTATCATAGGGTTTCATACCCGACAGTCATCGTCATTTATAAAAATGCATGACACTTCAACATTTAACGTCTAGTTCTTTACTTAATCTCCGGAGATCCCAACAGCGTGTAAATGAACTGATCAAACTCGATTGCCAAGAAGGCACACCGTTGTTACCATAACGCACTGTCCAACACAAGGCACGGTGATCATCGTTTATGGATTTTCATTGTCCACCAAGGCACAATGATACACCGTCTTGAATATCCTGACCACCAAGATATCCAGATTGACACCATAAGCACGTCTGCCAATTAATGCATGCAAAACATTTCATGTCTTGTCACTTTTCTTTTTGTTCTTTCTTTCCTTGTCGGAGCTCAAAGGCTCCCGACCATTCGTGATGTACAACGGTTTAAGATTTTTCATCGTCAACACAAGACACAACGTCCGAGTGCTCAATCACAAAGCCCTAGACCGATGCACCAGTCCTCGGTCCGTGGTGATAGAAAGCAGTATTCACCTTTAACCACGTTCACCATAACGTTAAGAGGACACAAAGCCCACAACACCGTAACACGGATCTCAGTCTACGTGCCATTATCACAGAACACTAGTATCCCGACGACTCGTATACTAGGTTCACGTTTCAACGTTTTCGTTCCATGAAACACAAAACGAAAACAAAATCTCAGCAACTTATCCAAGTTGTCAGATTTAACAATGTTGAGAAAAAATTGTTTACAGAAAATCCTTTCCGTTTTAAATTCATTTATAAATCGTTGAATTACCAATGGAACATATTTTCCTTTGAAAGTCTTTTTCAAAACAGCAATTCTTGAAAGAAAGCATTTGAGACTGAATTGTCGTTTCAAACAAATACTGCTATTTTTTTTTAAATACCTTCCGTAAACCTTTTCGAAATTAATCGTCGTTTAGCGTTTTCAAAACGTTCTAAGTTAAAATTGACTTTTCCTCTTAAGTTAATTTTCTCAACATAATAATTAACTTATTTTTGAAAAATAACTTTTTATACTAACTTTACATTTTATTTTAGGATTCCTTTCGTAAAACTAGCATCATTGAAAATCTTCAAACGTTTTTCCATTAATATTTGACGTTCCTTAAGAAGCTTTGAAGGCTTTTATCTCATTTAATTAATTGAGCACTGACCGCTGTCAGGTTTCTCAATCAACAATGAACATCAATAAAATTGATATATCAACGCTATAGCAGATAATACAGTTTATAACATGCATTGAAGTACTATAACACATAACTGCAGATAATCAATCAAAATCACATAAGTATCGACAGATAAAATATCATCTGAAAATAAATTAAACAATCATCACGCAGTTCAAAGTAATTTATACAGACCAAACACTGATAACACATAGTTACCGAGAAACCCATGTTTCTATAGGTTTCGGCCTCTCTTTAGATAAATAGGCTAGGGATGTCTTTTGATTACATGCTCTTGGACAATAAAAGAGGATGATGAATCTAGCTCATAGAAATCGGTTTCACATTAAAAGGATTTTTCTATGATTTTCTAGAGATTTTTGAATCTAGAACTTAGAAGTTGACTATACATGATCATAGTTTGAAAAAGAAGATTTAAGTGAAGAATCATGAAGTTCATGGATCAAAGGAAGCAACCATACCTATTGGATGATGAACAAGAGCAAGAATCCAACACTTTCTTAACAAAATTTGCTAAGATTTCAACTTGAAAAAGGATGAAAGTTTGGAGGGAAAATGAAGCTTTGAGAAAACAAATGGTTGAATGGCCAATGAGGTGGCCTTATGCATGAGATAGGGAGGGGACAAGAGTGTCCAAATTTTTCACTTAAGGGGCAAAATAGTCTTTTCCTTTAGGGACAAAAATGTCATTTAGGGAAAAGTTAAGGGCATTTTAGTCTTTTCGCAGTGTGAATGCGTTCAGATATTTTCGTTTGTCATTATGACAGTGGTGAGTCATGGCACGCTTTCCTGGGCGATGTGACCTGATGTGACTTCAAGTTTATCCGATAGCGGATCCCGGTAAATCCATATTCAGCTCCGTTCTTCACCCGATTTAAGATTTCACCCGTATAACTTATATTAATTCACTTTTTAGTGCGAAAACCAATTTTACCAAAGTTGTTGGATATTCGATTCTAAGCCTAACTGTTTCGTTCACGAGTCAAAATTAGGTCTTATGGTCAGTAAAATCTTACTATCAGTGAAAACGCAGACCGAGCTCCGTCTGAATTTTCAACTCAAAATTTAATCGCAATTCCCTACGATAGCGTAGAGCGTGAACATGACTTTGGTTTACCCAAAATCATTTTCTAAGACTCAAATAAAATATAAACTCATTTATATAAATCATCGATATTAAAAACAATGAAAATCGGAGCGTTACACTCGTGAAGACGAGGAGCCAGCTGATGGACCCGAGGGTACACCCTTTCATCATGTCAGTGTTAAGGATGCCGGTACTGGGACTGATCGAGATCATCTACCATGATGAGAGAGGGTGGCGCGTGGACCCCTCTGCCTACTTGACGATCTACACAAGGCCGGTCAGTATTCTTTTTAGAGAAGGGGAATCGCAAGTGGAGAATCTCATAGGGCCGTTCAGAGTCGTCCAATTTCCTCCCTTTCCGGCAGATTTGGCGCCCACAGAGGCAGAGAGAGGAGGACTATCTGTGGGTAGCGCCACAGTCATCAGTGGTATCCAGTAGGCGAGGTTTCGTCTACAGAAGTCAGAGGAGGCATACCGAGCTGTACCTGAGGACGTACAGGAGACGTCGTATTATTGGGTCGGGTACCTCATCCGAGTACGAGTCTACGCGGGTTTATGAGCGTACGCATGTAGAGGGACAGGATAGCTCATGGCATCCTCATCACTGATGGGGAGGGTCTGTCAGTGTGGCTCTAGGGCTGAGTCGCAAGGCTTTTTGTAACATCCCATTTAAAAAAAAAAAAAAAGGCTTTCTAAAAGCTTTCTATATTAATTAAATAGTATTTGTGTGTTTGTAGTTTATTGAAGGGTCTAGAGAGTGAAATAAATTAATTCGAGACCATAGTCACACTCTACACTATTGTAGGAAGCTATGGTTAAATTTTGGGTCGAAAACTCAAACGGAGCCCGTTTTTCATTGACAGTAGCGTGTTACTACTATCAAGACCTAATTTGGACTCGTGAACGAGACAGTTAGTCTTAAAATCATGTTTCCTACATTTTAGAAAAAATGGGTCCTGAACTTCGAAAATGAAAATAATATAAAATATTCGGGCGAAAACTCGAACCGGGAGACGATTGGAGCTGTAAAGGGATTTACCGGGACCCGCTAACGGATAAACTTGATGTCACATCAAGTCACACCACCTTGGGAAGCGTTCCATGACTCGACACTGTCATAATGACAAACGAAAATATATGAACGCGAAAAGACAAAAATGTCCCTGGTCTTTTTCCTAAAGGAAGTTTACATCCCTAAAATATCTAAAATTTTCATGACCTCACCCTCTCTCTCTCTCTTCAATTTCGAGCCTCACTTCCTCTCTCTCACCTCCATCTTCTTCTTCTTCTTCTTCTTCTTCTTCTTCTTCTTCTTCCTTTCTTTCCTTTCTCCATTTTCTGATTTTCTTCCATTACTTTCCTTCATTTTTTCTCAAGCTTCCACAAAGATTTTCAAGAAACTTTGTGAAGCAAAATTGATCATCCCATCTTCCTCTATCATCTAAGAGGTATAGACTTCTCTCTTGAGCTCTCAATCTTCATTTTTCTCCATTGAAGTTCATAGTTTCAAGTTTATGCTTTAAACTTCAAAAATCTCTAGAAAATTGTAGAAAAATCCTTTTAATACCAAATCAATTTCTATGAGCTAGATTATTTACCCTCTTTCATAATCCAAGAGCTTGTCAGCAAAAGAGCTCTCTAGCTCATATGGGTAAAAGGGGCCGAACGTAGCTTTTTGGGGGAAATGAGTTTTGATTCAATTTTTGAACAATGAGACTTGATTTGGTGTTGTGTACGCTCAAGGATCATTGATCCAAGAGATAGGAATTTTTAGACATCCCTAGCCTATTTTACCACTAAGTGGCCAAACCTAGCTTGTGTGTGAGCTATGAGTTTTGCTTCAAGTTTTTGTGTAATAAGACTTACCCTAGTGTTGTACATACTTGAGGACCATTAATTCATCCAAGAGTTGGTAGAATTGCAACATCCCTAGCCTATTTAATTAAATAGGGGCAGCAGCCTAGTCCTAATGATTAGGGGATTTTTAATTAACTGTATTAATTTCTGGTTGTGTTTTGTGGTATAGAATCGGACAGAACTCGGACGTTCGACCACGCACCCGATTGACAGTTGCGGAGTTATAGCCGGAGCTACACGTGAGCATCACTAAGGTGGGGAGAAAGAACTTTATCGTCGGGAAGGCAAGCTTAGTATAGAATATATATGTGTGTAGGGGAACCCTTAAACCCTACTAGAGGTTGAGCCCTCGATAAAGTGCGTCGACCCTAGGTGTAGGTAATTTTGGGCTATCACCACTAAGATGATAATTTCAGTGATGTGATGGATTGAGGTTGATGTGTTGAATTATTTAATTGATTACCTGTTTACCCATTATATTGAACTGGCTGTGTGGTTTACTGTTATCCAGCATTGTAATGATATCTGTACTGGTAAAATTGCTGTTGTGAGATTTTATTGTGATTTGGTTGGTTGAGTGTTGATGAGAGTATGGTGAGCAATGATCTTGTTCGGGTTGATACCGTCGTGGTCCCGACCATGGAGCTATGGCTCGTAGACGCAAGGCGCCGTGATGCTGATGTTGATGCTGATGCTGATGATGATGTTGATGTTGATGTTGATATGGACGCGGTGTGTCGTGGTCGTGGTCGAGTGCGTAGGCATGAGATACCGATATCAACCTGCGATGCATGTTTGTTGCATATCATATCATTTCATACCACAACATATTTGTCCTAAAGGGGGATGTCCAATTGGGGATGTGATGTTTTTAATCCCGATGCGGGAGGTCCAATGGGGGACGTGATGTGATGTTATCCCGACTGGGATGTCCAACTAGGGACGTGATGTATCTGTCGACATGCATATAGGGAAGTCAGTATATACATAGGGACTAGTATCCCTCTTATAGGCTTATCGGAGAGAATGATTTTTGAGATGGTTGTGGTGTATGACTTAAGCAATGGGTGATGTTGTGTTGTATATTTTATCTGTGTTGTGTGATGTGTGTATATATATGCTATACTGATGCCCCTCTCCCATATTGATGATGCATGTTTCTTATCTCCCGTTATTTTCTGTATGTGTTACTTTTATTTTATGGGAAGACCCCATGGAGGAATTGCTTGCTGAGGAGCTGGACGGCATTCCGTATAAGCCCGATGCTGGTGGACTAGCCCATGATCCTAACCTCAAGGGGTTGGGAAGTGATCGTGGTTAGCCGGAGAAATGTCTCTCGGCCTATTTTCTTACTTTTATTTTGGTCCGTATTAAGATACTCTGTATGTATTACTTTAATACTGTAGCCCTACTGACGGGGCAATGATGTATGTACGTATTTATTTATATTTTAAAAGCTGTGTACTCTGAGACGTTGCGTGCTGTAATTTGTTTTGCTTCCGCACTCGATTTTCCGCTTCGCTTCGTATTAATAAGGCGCCCTAACGATTATAATGAGATTAAGATTAGTTAATATCGTAGGTTCTCTAATGGGACGGCGGGTCGTCTCACTTTTGATGTATTTTGAGAGAGGGTTGGGGAGTGCTGAGTGCTTTGAGGGTCTTTCTTTTTGGTTGGATGTATTCGTTTATCTTTTCAGTTTTGATGTACAGCCAGTATGTATATGTATTTACAGTGCCCTACTGATGGGCTACGTTATGCATGGTTATATGTATAGTTACTTTATGGTTGCGCTTTGCTCTGATATGTTTTCCTATGCTTTATCGTTTGCTTGTATGCTTTCTAAGTGTTCATTTCCCCTATGTTGCTTGAATACCAAGCTATCGCTTTAATACGGTTAGGCATAGTTAATAAAGCAAGCTTAGGACTAATGGGATTATCCTGCATAAGTGGGGTCGTCTCATTAGTCCTATAAATAAGAAACTAATGTACACCACTTACAATCTTTTTTCAATATGATTCCATTTGAGAAATCTTTCTCTCTTTCAAGCTTCCAAGCTTTACTTCTCCTATGAAGTTGGTCTTCATCTCTATGATCATGTGGTTTGTAACACATAATAAACTCATCTTTTACTTATAATTAATATATTATTATTGAAAAATATTTTAATAAAATTGTTAGATTCTACCCTAAAACCAAATGATATTAAGTGGAGTTGCCCAACAGATATATAAACTGCATCCCAAGATTTGAGTCAGGCAATGTGGGATTTCCAACACCGCCCCTCCACATATGCCTGACGAAACAGGCGATACCAAACTGGCGGCGAACAAAGAAAGATGAGCTCTGGCTCTGATACCATATAAGCTTCCATCCTAAAACCAATTGACATTAAGTGGAGTTTCCCAATAGACATATAAACTGCACCCCAGGAATTGAGTCAGGCGATGTGGAACTTCTAACAAAAATTAAATTTCATTTTATTATGTTTGTATGATTTCATAATTTTTTTACTTTTAGTATTATCCGGTGCATCACACGAGCACAACTTGTTTAGATAACTAATAAAAGTCAATGTGCTAAACAAAACTTTAGGGTAACTGTATGTACACAAAATAAAGTTTAAAGGAGGAATTTTGCGATTTATCTTGGACAAAATAGACATATAAATGCATGTTTAACTTCTTGGGAACAGCATGCGCAATTTGTTTTTTAAATCATCATATTTGTGTATAATTAGGTAAATTTTGTCAAATAAAGTGCATCTTTTATTCGTTATTATACACCATGTCTAACCCGGGAAGATGCTAGAGAGAACAAGAAGCTACCCATACTGGTTCCACTGTGAAGCTTCCATAATATCTTATGAGAAAACAAAAGGCAAAAGCCATAGAATTTATAGAATCGTAAATTGTTCACCAGATCTTAGACCTAAACCACTCTTAACCATCATAGTTAATTTGGATTTATATGTATGCGCGTGCATCTAACTTCATAATTCAGAATTTTTTATTATTGTAGACCTGCACTCTCTGTAACCACCCTAAGGACTCTAAGCTCATTGTACGTCATGTAGTTAAATTTAAAGTTTTCATCTACTAGATTGCTTCTTGAATCGTCAGCATGATTTTAGGTACACTTTGCTGACACTATTTGGCGATAAGCAATTAGAAAATGTCAGAATAGTGTGCTTTACTCTGACTTAAAACTTAACTTCTAAAGTCAATTTGGTATACTTTTTGGTGATGCCTAAATTATAAGCTGAAACGTGAGAGTTAGAAATAAAAATGACATGTTCTTTGACCATCAACATCATATATTAAAATCAAGATCCTGCTCCTTTTTAGTTTGATTACGACCTTTGAACTGTTAGTAACTTATAAGAAGCAAACTAATTCCAGGTTCCTCTTATATAGTTCTTTTTTATATACTAAAGTTTAGGTGAATTGAGAATTGGGGACTCACCAGCATAGTTTGAATTCACAACTGAATTAATAGATGAATTTATCCCAAAGAAGGAGGAAGTTTGTCAACTGTCAAGCCCTTTTCATAACCATTATGGAAATTAAAAGGCCACAAATCATAATCAAGTAATGATACAAAAAGTTGTTAAGAGAGAGTACTTCCCTTGCAATGTAGATATAATGACTCTGACTTTATAATTAAAGAAAGAATGGCAAAATGGGGAAAGTCAAAAAAAAAAAAAAAAAAAAAGCAAGGACAAAGCAATCAATTTCCCCAAATTTGGTTAGTATCAGTAAAATTAGTTGTTATATGTATATATTCACATTGATGAACGCCATATTTTCCCCTCAAATGAGATGATGACAATAGAAATGTCATCATGGTAAAGACGCCGTTCCCCTTGTGGGATATCAAGCAACTCATGGAAGTCAATACCTACAACAGTGCAAGTCAAAATCACTAGGATTGTTTTGGCTTATAATGAATTTCTCTCTTGCTAAAAGATAGTAAAGGATAAGGGCTTATACCAGCTTTTTTAGCTGCTCGAAATAGTGCTTCTTCAATTAGAAGTTGTGCAGGATCTCTATCTGGAAACGAAGTGATGAATGATTCTACTTTGGCAACTGCTTCTTCATTGGTGAAGTATTGTTGAAGTCCATCAGAAGACAATATCATGAATCTGTCAGTTGGGCTGAGCCTGTGGTGGTGGAGTGAAGGGGAACAGGTGATGTATGGGGAGTCCCCTATGTAGTTCACTTTGAATGTCTCCAATACTGCATTATTTTGTTTAGGCTGCAAAATGGACCAAGAGGTTCAGGGCTAGAAATAAATATGAAAAAGGAACATAGTGCACTGAAGGTTTAGATCCAACAATGAACCAAGGCTAGACTAATTCTCATTATTGCCTAGATTTCAATTATGTAGAGGTTGGGATGTTAATAAATAAAAGACCATTACAAGTAACAAATGTGCCTTAACAAATGTGAAGCAATATAACAGTAAAAAACAGGAACCTGAATTGGCATGCTCTTGTGAAGTAAGCAATTAACATAGAATCAGATTACCTGCTTGAGGAACCCAGCCCCAAAAGCCCTTGTGACATTCAAGTAACCTTTAACCCGACCTTTAGCTATTGCAGAAGGGTCATCTGGGTGCTCCTTCCTGATTCTGTGAACCTCCTGAGATTAAGAAAGAATCTCACAACTAAGTAATATACAAAATTAGACAGAGAAACCAATCTTTATAGGTCAGAAAACAGGTTGCACAGACTACCTCTTTCACCAGAGTGCTATGTTCCATTGTGAGCTGAAGGGAATTTGCAGCTAGAGTAGCTAAGATAGCACGACTGTCTCCCACATTCATCAAGTAAACATCTTCTCCCTTCATCAGCATCACCAAAACACATGAACCCATCATAGCTAACACAGGATTATTAATTATCATTTCATCAACAGACTTCATAAATGAATCTTCTGTCTTCCTCAAGGCCTCAGAAAGTGCTAACAACACATCTGAGTGGGTAAAAGCTGCAACACTATCTCTATCTCCCTCACTTTTCCACCCCATTTCTTTTGTCCTCACTTCTTTGCAACAATTTCTATTATTCATTAACTTCTCATCATTTCCAATTGAATAGTTTTTTTTGATAAAACTAGAACAAAAATCATTAACCATCCCATTTCCTCCCACTTGGGATCCATCATTTGCCTTAACCAAACCCAAAACTTTCTCCTCCAAATTTAAGGACATCCTGCCCATAATAGAGGCAGCTATGGATTCTGATTTGTGATTGTGACCACAGAGAAGTCCCTTGAGCTCATCATGCACAGCATAAAAGAGATTGTCAAGAAGATAATCAGTGGCATCTGGGCCATTGAATCCATCATAAATTCCCACAAAAACCCATTCATTCTCCTCTGAAATCACAATATGCACACGATCCTCACCAGCTCTTCCTTGAGCCCATTGAAGATTCTTACTTTCCATCAATAACTCACGACCACCATCCAAATAGTTATCAATATCATCATCATCTTCAACATCATGCAAGCTCAAACCACCACCCAAATCAGCATTACCATTCTCGTTCCTTTTGTATCCTCTGATCGAAACAATTGACTTAGAAATCACCCTCTTGAGAGTTTTCTTCAGGCTTTGTTTTCTGGGTTTGTTTTCAAATCCATATTCATTGTGAGAAAAACTTCTCTTCAGCTTCTTCTTCACATTCTCAGAAGAAGAACCTTTCTCATTCAACCCATGATGATCAAAAGGGCTCAACAACAAGCCACCACCAACAACCACAGGACCCGAAGAGAACCCTCTCTCCATTGGGCTCCACCACACGGTGTTGCAGCTTCCCACAGAGGAACCACGAGAAGCGTGATTCATAGGCAACGACGTAAACGACGTAGAGCTCTCAAACGACGCCGAAGAGTCCAAAACGGTGGTGCTGCTGTGCTGAAGGGAATCGGTTAAAGTGGTGGAAGCTGGGGTGGAGGAGTTGGCACTCACGGAGGCGCCGGAAACTGATCTGAAAGTGGTGACGTCATCGTCGGAAAATTGTTCTGGTGGTCGGACATAGCTGATTGAGTTTCCAAGTGGGTTTTTGCTGAGGAATCCATTGTTGTTGTTATTGTTATCATCGTGCCGGAGGGATATGTCGCCGGTGGTGGTGGAACAGAGGCACACTTTTCCGATGCCGTTACCCATTGAAGCGTATTCAATAAAAATTCAGAGTTCAAGTTTTGAGGTATATAAATTTATTCCACTGAAGAGTTAAAATGTTGTGTTTCAAAGAAGAGTGTAGAAGACTATGGTGTGGAAGAAAATATAGATAACCAAGGAAGAGCATGAAAATAAGAAAGAAGAGAGGAGAGGGAGTTGACTTTGGAGTTGTGTTGGATTTCGTATGCTTTTTATATTAAATGTTATTTCCGTTCTTCTATAGCTGCTAGCAGTTTCTTTTTTTGGGAGTTGACTTTGAGTTGGAGTTGGAAGGAAGGGGCTGGTGGTGTTTAGAGTATTGAAAGGGGGAAGATGGTAGGTATAGGTGATATTTTAGTTCCTATATTTGGGATTGATTCTTTATTTAGTTTTTATATATAAAAAATTATTAAAAAGGTCCTTATTTATATATTTGTTATCAATTTAGTTCTTATCGTGAATGAAAATATCTTGTAATTTAGCAAAATCCACCTTAATGACTTGTAATTTAGTAAAATCCGTCTTAAAAGTCATGTAATTTAGCAAAATCCACCTTAATGTATTGTAATTTAGCAAAATTCACCTTAAAATTTTAATGAATAGGAACTAAATTGGTAACAAATGTATATATAGGGACCTTTTTAATAATTTTTTATGTATAGGAACTAAATGAAGAATCAATCCCAAATATAAGAACCAAAATATCACTTAAACCGACTTTTTAAAATTGATATTTATGCAATTTGCATATAATTTTTTGTACATCATTCTTTATAAGAGTGCTTAACGTATAAATAATTGTTCAGTCAAAACAAAAACGTATAAAAAATTGATAAAAAATGTGTATCATGCAATCTTTAGAAATATTATTATTGATAAAAAAGTCACATTTGGCCTTTAATAAAAAAAATGTGCTTCTTCTCTTTCAACCTTTTTTTTTATTCCTCTCTTATTTCTTTCTCATCCATTGGAGGGAATGGTTTTGGGCTATTTTTTGACTTAGAATCATCCATCTACATCATTTTTCTCTTCTTTTATCTAAATAAGTAGTTTTTCCACATAGATTTGATTTTTCTTTCGTATTTTTCCGTGGTTTCGTCGTCTGAATGAGTCATTTTTTTGTTCGTCGTCTTGATGTGGCGTTGTTTGGTTTTCCATCTTTGCGGTGTTCGTTTGGTTCAGATTGGCAGATCAGCTTCGATCCATTGCAGATTCAATCAAGATTTGAGCGTCAATGTTACAGATCCGGAGGTATGGGTATTCCGATCACTTTGATTTTGTCACATTTGTAGATATTTTGTCTTTTTATGCTATTAACCTGGGTGATATGAGTTTGTTCGCAGATTCATCCTTTTCGATTTTTAGCGATGTTGAACTTGTGTTGTTTTCGATATATTTTATCAATTTGAATGAATAAATATATTTTTTAGTAAAAAAAAAAAAAAGAAATATTATTGATTATCAATATTACTTTTTTTTTTTACAAGGATTATCAATATTACTCATCAATTAAACAACGGTTATTTACATGTTGATAAATAGTGTAAAAATAGTGAGAATAAAATGATGTGCAACTATCAATTTTGTCAATATGAAATTGTAGTCTAACCATAAAAAAGAGGGGGGGGGGGGAGAAACGATCGAAAGCGTAGTACAAAACGTAATTGATTATGATATTTTTGACTTTTGCAAGAGTTAAGCATAGAAAGCAGCCGTTTATAACGCTCCAAAAGTGCTCCAGAGAAATTACATATTGTTTCCGGTTGTTCCTAGTTTCATGTTATTTAACTTTTTTTTATAATATCTATTAGTATAAAGACTTTTTAAAGTATCAATTAATCAAAAATAATTGACAATTATTCTAACTACCTTAAAAATTATTCATACAATAATTTTTGATTATTTGACTGTGAAAATACCAATTGAGACATCCCTAGTATCTCATATAAACTTGTTATCTGTCCATAGATTAACTACTATTGTAATCAATCACAACATTATGACATCTTCACATATACTTAAATATAATCCACATATAAGGCCCTTCGGCACTAAATGAAATTTGTCACATGAAGTCAAATCAAATCATTATATCATACATAAGTCAGATCCATAAGTCAATGTTAAGTTAATACATCAGGAGGGGTTGGCGAAAGATCAGAAATTTTTCAAAATACCTAGCAAGGGTTACGTAGAAAGATTGTGACATCAATTACCTCGCATACGATAATACATACAGAAAATCATACATGCCTTTAAAATAATATTAATTAAAATAAAAACATGTTCTCGAAGGTAATGTACATCACAGCATCTATAACATAAAACGTAGGAATCTGAAATAATCAAAGTCCTTTAAAACATAATAACTGCGGAAAAACGATCGAAAGCGTAGTACAAAACGTAATTGATTATGATATTTTTGACTTTTGGAAGAGTTAAGCATAGAAAGCAGCCGTTTATAACGCTCCAAAAGTGCTCCAGAGAAATTACATATTGTTTCCGGTTGTTCCTAGTTTCATGTTATTTAACTTTTTTTTATAATATCTATTAGTATAAAGACTTTTTAAAGTGTCAATTAATCAAAAATAATTGACAATTATTCTAACTACCTTAAAAATTATTCATACAATAATTTTTGATTATTTGACTGTGAAAATACCAGTTGAGACATCCCTAGTATCTCATATAAACTTGTTATCTGTCCATAGATTAACTACTATTGTAATCAATCACAACATTATGACATCTTCACATATACTTAAATATAATCCACATATAAGGCCCTTCGGCACTAAATGAAATTTGTCACACGAAGTCAAATCAAATCATTATATCATACATAAGTCAGATCCATAAGTCAATGTTAAGTTAATACATCAGGAGGGGTTGGCGAAAGATCAGAAATTTTTCAAAATACCTAGCAAGGGTTACGTAGAAAGATTGTGACATCAATTACCTCGCATACGATAATACATACAGAAAATCATACATGCCTTTAAAATAATATTAATTAAAATAAAAACATGTTCTCGAAGGTAATGTACATCACAGCATCTATAACATAAAACGTAGGAATCTGAAATAATCAAAGTCCTTTAAAACATAATAACTGCGGAAAAACATAAACATAGACATAGCCCAAATCCTGATATCACATATCAGAGCTGGTATACATATATCGATAATACATCGGAATAAAACTGAAAACTAAAACATATATCGTAACTACTAGGAGAGATCACTACGTGATCACTCCTCGCTAGCACACTTACCCTCCTCTGCATAAGCAACAACATATGCACAAGAAACAACAAAGAGAGGAATAAGAAACATAATCATGAATATATATATACACACAGAAACGGCAAGGAATAGTTATTAAGATGACGTACAACATACATCAATCCGCAAATCGCAATAACATTTATATCAAGGTATGTATATCAATGTAAGTACAACTTCAATACTCCATTCATATGTGGCCAACAATAATTACTCTGGAAAGACAACAAGGAGTACATATCCGGTTATCAACTTGGATGACTCACCATACCAGATAGCATCCACCAAATACTCTCACCAGTCCTGATAACGTATTGTGGCTAGTCAAGGTACTCAGGCTTGGTTGAGTGGTCATTCCGACCATAAGTAGCTAGCCCATGCCATAATGGAACTTCCACACCCGACTCTATCCTCAAGGTTGGGATAACACCCATGGCCTCCACAGTCGTGATTCATCGTTTAATTTCCACCCAACATATCAACTTTAACGTATGATGAGTGCAATGCTCATCAATATGCAAACATATGTCCAACCATCCTCCATAATAATCAATCACATTGATTATCAACGTCGATCATATGATCATTAATAGCATCTCTAACGACAACACATCGTTACCGTCCTTAACAACACCGCTGATGGTAACACATCTTTACCATCGTTGGCAACAATTCTTATTAACTATTCCTAATTAAATCCATAAGGTAAGGTCCCTTGTTTTAAGTGAGATCAAACCATGTATTCTTAAGTGTATAAGGGTATCCTAAGGTTCTCAGATCATATCAAGCTTGCATAATACCATCCATAAAATAGAATTGTTAAGCAAACATATGTGGGAAGTAAAATTCAGCAGATGTCTTGTTGTGTCCGGCCATAGGTTTTACTCCACACATTAAATCTCTTGCTATGAAAACGCTACTCTAGACGAGGATGATATCATGAACTAATCGGGTATCACTTGTGGCTTCAGGTTTTGTCCGTATCAAGCTAGGACCATATTGCTTGTTGACTAAGTGATAGAACTCCTTGGCATGACGAGAAGAATTAACAAAGAGTTTTGAACCAATTTCAAAAGTTGATTGCTTGGTGGCAGGTGTTGATTGAAGAATGTGACCTAATGAAGCAGGAGCTGAGGAAGATGATGTGTTCTTGTGATAAAGAGGAATGAACTCTAGGAAGTAGTGAAGTATCCATAACTGTAGAAACCACAGGGGGTCGGGATTGTTCTCTAGCTTCTCTTTTGTCTTCGCTGATTCACTAAAGTAAAAAGGCCTTTGTACAATAATAACAGAAAAAGAGGGCCTAGAGCTAAATTTTTACCCGATGTAATCAGCGAGACGTAGTAAGAGAATTCGGCTACTACAGCTACCGAGTTGGTACAAATAAAGTATTTTCACAGCCAGAGAAGGAGGAAAGCATTATGTTCATTGTCAAAGACATTACCTTTGGATTTGGCATTAACAAGAATGAACTTGGAATAGCTGGAGTGAGACTTCTTGAATTTTATGCCTAGTTGTTCACTTGGATGATGATAAAGAGAAGGAAGTTCATTCCCAATAAGAGGAAGCCCAATAATAGTAGCCATGCCAAGAAGAGTAGGGCTCATAATGAAGAATGGAAAGATGAATCCATTGATAAAATTTGACCAAAAGCCAATGAAGCTGAAAAGCATGTTCAAGTTGAGAGGTATGTCCTATTATGATAACATGATGATATCGTAAATATCCCATTCCTTCCAACTTTCGCCTCGGCTTCGGATTATCCGAGCCAACCAATCAGTGTATTGGATAGTGGGATGAGGTCAGGTGCATAGGTCACTTGGGTATTTAGCAATGGAATACGAATCATATGAAATTGGTAGCTCGAAGCTCGAAGGATACAGAAAATGATCCAAAAATAGTTGCCGTTCATAAGTACAAGGGTTTAGTGTCTGAGAGTTCGCAATTGAAATCATTGTTGAGGGTATCAAAGATTTTTCTTTTGGAGGTGGAGAATCAATGTAATGAGAAGAAGAAGATAATGAGGAAGACGAAGCACTACCGTATGAGGCTTGGCTCTAGTTTTGGGAATCAAAGTTGGAAGACATATTCACGAGGGAAGTGCTAAGGATAGCGCAGCGAAGAAGATAACAGTAGAAGTGATTGATTGAAGGAATTCAACCGATTTTAAAGGTGGGGAACTTTTGAATTTGAAAGGTTGTTAAAACGGATAAAAGAAAAATTTAGCCGTTTGCGGAAAATATAGATTACCTGTCGAATATTTCTCGGATAAAGAAAAGTAGTTGGGTGCCGAGCTCGAGTATAAATTGTTGCATCACTTCAGCTTCATTTTAGCTTAGTCATTTCAGTTAAAGGATGTAAGGGGCCAAATGTTAACACCATAAAATAATTGGTTAGCCGTTAATAGCCGATCTTGGTGATTAGCTGATAAATTATTAGAATAGCTGATTAATTGAATGAGTTGCCAAAATAAGTTATTATGGTAGTCAATATATTAAGAGTGATAGCCGATCATTATATTGAAATAAAATAGCCAAGTGCATTAATAGTCGATTATGTTCTACCGAATGAAGATTTAGATGTGGGAAGTTCGGTTGAGTATGGTTGGACTGGGCTCTGATAATGGGCTTAATTGAGCGTATTCTTGGATCAGCGCAGAAGATAGTCTCTTTGGATAAAGAAAGTGGTTAAGGTAAAATATTTTATCACCATTCACTAATGGTTCTAGAATCATGGGGTAATGGATAAATGTTGGTTGCACATTTGAATGTCAATTAAAAGAGATATACTGAAGCAGCCAAGCACGAAGGAGTAGGTATCAATAGATGAATTGAAGATACGCCTAGAATTCAGCAAAATTGTTGAACATGGTTAGCTGTTGAAAAGAAAGTGGTCTTAGTGGACGTTGCTGGTTGCCGTTTCTGTCACCCATTTTACATAGTTAGTTTTTGATATGTAGGATAAGTAGTTAATAGGAATGATTTTAGAGTAGCTGAATTTTTTACCTATAAATATGAGTTGTACATATGAGTTTAATTAAGGACACAATTAATCAATACAACTTACTATTTCTCGCACATTTTTACCTTCAAGTTCTTTTACTTTTTATGCAAACTTAGTCTCTTTAATCTCATTTTTCACACTAAATACTCTTTGGAGTAGTTTAGGAACCCGCGGCTAAGAAACAAAATCTATTTCTTAGCATAATCGACTGATAAGGGAATCATTGGAAATGAATTAGCCGAAGCTTCGACTAGTAACAGAGATTAAAGAGGAAGGTAGAGCAGTTATTTTGTTAGGTTAGTTACAAGTGATTAGTGCTGGAATATTCTTTATTTAATTATATTCCTATGTCATATTGTGGGCAGATATCGTCAATTAATTATATTAGCTATTTATCAATTAGGAACCTTAATTGATATGTGATCAAATTAAGTGATAAGGCTAATTAGATTTCTGATTTGATAATAAATTAGTTAATTGATATGGGCAAAATATGAGTAGATGTCACTGATGGCCCATTTCGGAATAATGGGAACCCTAATTGGCCACCACCCTATATATAGGCTATGGTCCCCAATACACCGGACAACATTGCATACCGCCTCTTCTCCCCATCTGAAGAGCGACTAAGGCATAAGGAGTCCCGGTTGAGGAAAATCCACAAGCCAACTGGTGTTCATTATTCGTCTCTCTTTTCTCTCTCCCTCTCCATGTTTCAGGATTACCACCCTCCGTTCGTGAAGATTGGTGATCAAATTCATCCTTTGAAGAATGCTTAGTTCAGGAATCGCTATAGATCCAAGTATATTCATAAATAACGAATCCTACTAATCTGGCATGATGTTGATCCTAGGCTATGTGGTAAATGTGCTAGCTCTAGGATACATGCCTACAGATTTAACGCTTCTGCATAAAGTATAAAGAACCAAAAGAAAATATCTAACAAGTGGTATCAGAGCAGTCATTACTGTTAGGTTATTAGGATTTATGGAATTTGGATATATATATATATATTATATTGTGGCAATGGTTGTATATATTGTTTTTGGATATATAAATGCACCCTAAACAAGGATTGCGGCAATATATGTATTTGGATATGTATTGCGGCAATATTATGAATGTCCCCTTTTGTGCGATTGTATATACAATGGATCGAGAATTGCGTCCAGGCCTGTACCTTTACGTATGATGCAACCAAGAGGATGCCTTTTCTCTATATATATGTTGATGTTCTTTAGTGCTTTCTTATAAAATTGTTATGGGTGAAAATTGAGATAGGGAAAAGGTTGAGTAGTGGTAACCTTCTGGATGTACGTCATGTTTCGCTATCATGAAGGCCTAACTTAGAGTGATTCGTTTCGAGGGTATTGCCACTTCCAATAGTTTACCTATGGTTGTGGGCAATATTTCGAAATGGGTCCAGACTCTAAGGACCGAAGTTAGAACTATAGAGCCATCTATTGGGAAAGTTCACATATTAGAAGAATCCTTTTAGGGTTCTTTTCACACTAAGCATTCAGGTTTCATGTTTTTAGTGTGAAAAATGGCAAATTCGGGACCCCCATTTTTTATTAAAATTGTCTAATAATTTTGGTTGAGTTGGTTGAAACAACATGTTGCCAAAGTAACCCCTGTTGCATAAATTTGATTCAATTAAATTTACAACAGATGTAGTATGGAGTTATTCATGCGAGCTGTTGTCGGTCAGAAGGAAGGCACAACTTGGCCGGATAATTACATACCTGTGATGGTAAATGTGTGGTGATTATAAAGTATTTTCCATGTGGATAATGGGATGTTCGAAGGTGACCATTATTTGACAGGACTTATCACCAATATTTGATCATTGCGTTGAGAGTATCACTTGCAGTTAATTCTTACAATCCGAAGATTGGGAATTAATGGTGCGCTTGATATCTTGTTTGGGTCTGCAATTTGCCAATTTGTATTTCTAGTGAGTGTGAGTCACTTAAAGTATGAAGTCGCCAAGGTGACCTCTCTTATGGAAATCACTGAAAAGAAATATTAAAGATTACGTGGGTGTACATCCATGCAGATATTAATTGGCCCAAAGGAAAGTTAATATTTGGCAAGGTTGCATTCACACCTGTGATGGTAAACACATAGTGATTATAAAGATCCTTTTCATGTGAATAACAGAGTATCCAAAGATAGCTGTTGTTTGACAGAAATTATCATCAATGTTTGATCATTACAACAAAATACCACTAGCAATTAATGTTATTGTCCAAAGGCTTAATATTAATGATGCACAGGGCATTTTGGTGAGTATCTTTACGGTACTTATGTTCTCTTTAAGCTAATATTGATTATGTATCTGCTGATTTAATTCAATTTCGGTCCTTAAAAGTCCTGGATTTTTGGGATTGAAAGGAGAACATTAAGATTGTTCTTGGATCTTGACCTTGCATAAGGATGGAGAAAACCACCTTCTCTCACAAAATTCAATTTCTCTGTAGAGAGGATCAAGTATAGGAATAGGATCGCTCCAATTGCATAAGTCTTATGATCATAAAGGATGATATTCCAGAGACATTTAGGGGAATTATTTTGGATGGCATAATTAATGCCTGAGATTTCCTTGTTGTAGTTAAAAAGTGCTTTCCGAAAGCAATAAACACGAAAACAAGCACTCATAGGAGAGCTAGATTTTCATTAAGTACAAAGGCAAAGGAAATATAAGGAGCACGTTATGGGAATGTCCAATCTTGCTCATAACTTAAAGCGCTAAAACGTGGGCTGTCTAACGACTTGCTCATGCATTTAGAATTTAGTATTCCTTCATGCACAATTCAGTCAGTTTAAGTCAGCTTATAGCTGTTATAAAGAGAAATGATATCTGAATGGATTCGTTTCATAAGGTGAGCAAGAAGGAAACAATGAAGTAAGAAACGACAAATAGTGCTCATGTGACAAATACCTCTAAGAATAAGGGCTAACAAAAGAAAACTAAGGATAAAGCTGCTAAGGGCCCGTCTCAAAAGAAATAACTAGGGTAACAATTATTTCTTTTATAAGGACATCGGGTATCTAAAGAAGAAATGTCCCAAATATCATGTTTGGAATGCCTATATCGGATTGTCTAAACTAATGAAGGCCAAATGATGCTGAAAGATGCATCTATACTGGAGTTGACCAAGTCCATAAAGGATAAGGCTGTTGACATTTTAGATTGTTGTTACTGGCTAATATTTGAAGTTAAAAGACATTTTGGTTTAGTCATCACTTAGATGAAATTTGGTTTTGGTTTCTTAATGAACAAATCAGGATAATTTTGTTCATTTAGAAATGATGGATTGAATTTGTCTTTTAAATTCAAATATTGTAGGAACCAGTTAAGCTATTGGCTGGACAAACTATAATTTCTTGGTATTGAAACCTTTTGTGGCAAAACATTGAGTGAGGAATCGTACCACACTAAGCGTAAAGTTGATTGTAAAATTAAGGAGCACTATGACACAAACATTTAAGGCACATCTCTATGAATAGAGTTGAGCAACTTGTATGAGGGAATCCTAGATTCCATTGGCCTTATACATTTTATTGTTTGTATTAAATGCATTGAAGTTAAATAGATCAAAACATGGCTATCAAGAATATAGTTTGTTGGAACCAAAGTGGTTATGGTCCAAATAATCCCTTAAGTTTTGATGTTAACAAAGAGCTAATTTTAGATGAACAAAGATTTGTTATGGACTAACGTTTTATATTAAGTGTGCAGGATAAAACTTAATTGAGTCCAAAGATTATCCCTAGTCCAAAGACTTTATCTCGTCCAACATTTAATCTTGGTTTACGACTGGACGGTAATATATAGAATCATGAGTCCAAAGACTCTTTCGGTTACTTTTGTAATAGCTAGTCCAATAAATGCATTTATATACTGCAAGCGCGAATTTCTTGTAAAAGCATTTGAATTTATTATTCCCTGTAAAAGGCTTATATCCTTGGGATAAAACATTCCTTGTAATATTCGTACATATGTAAAGCGTAAGCCAGTATGTCTCTGTCACTTTAAGAAGTTGACCTTCTTCTTTTGGAAAAACAAAAGGCAACTTTCGTTCTACTCAGAGGATATGTCAGCACCACTTTTAGCTATCATCCTGGCAATCTATCCTGCTGATCAGAAACTTCAGAAGCTATCAGACTCAACGGATCAAATGCATTCAATGCTCATCAGAACGGATCCTTTTCCATCCGTTGAAGAGTGAAGTTTGCTCAAAGACAAGAGGCTATATATACCTCCATCCCCTGGAAGTGCAAGGCAACTAAACGAGATAGAACTTGAGCAAAAATACAAGTGAAGCAACACTTAGCACTCAAAATCTTTCAAGAGATACAAGCAAACATTAGCTCAAGAAATCAAAGAGAAAATCTCAAGCTTGCAAAGCTAGCAAAGCTACTCTGATCCTCATTTTCATATTACTCTCTGTGTAGAGGTGTTTTTAAGAGTCTAAGCTTTAGTTTCGAATTCTCACATTTAGTGAGTTAGTAGAACAAACTCTTTCAAAACCTTAGTTCGGTTCAGCCTGAAGAGGCCTGTCTGTAAAAGAATACTTAGAGAATCTGAAGAGGTTGAGAATACTGCCTGAAGAGGTGTTGAATACTTTGTAACAAAAGGTTTTTGTTATAGTGGATAAAGCTCTCAAGTAGAGAGGACTGGACGTAGCTCTTTGGTGAAGAGTGAACCAGGATAATATCCTTGTGTTCTTTTCTCTCTCTTACCCTTACTTTAGTTTATTATCTAACTAACTAACTGGGATTGAATTGCTTTTTTCTACTCTGCCTTCTTATCTTACTCAAACTAAGTTAGCGTCCAACTTGGTGCTTGGAAGAGCTCTCTTAGCTTTTAATCGTTTTAGCGTCCAACCTTGCGAAAACTATATCTGCTTACGAAAAGAATTTAAAATCATCAGAAACCCAATTCAACCCCCCTTCTTGTGTTTCAAACAGGTTCCTTCGATTGGTATCAGAGCTCAGCCTCTGGGTTGAGCACTTTGCCGTGTAGAGGAAAAGATCCTACTGCAGATATGTCTGGACCAGGTATGCCAAGCGGGAGTCAACCTGTTATGGAAGGCACTTCCATGACCAGACCGCCGTTCTTCAACGGTACTCACTACCTGTACTGGAAGGAGAGATTCAAAGGTTTCATCCTCAGTACAAACTCAGCTCTCTGGGCCAGAATAACAAACGGTCCTAATGTTTGTCTCAACTCTGCCGGGACAGATAAAGCAGAGGACGATTGGACTGATGCTGAACGGGCTAGAATGGAACAGAATCATAAAGCAAGATATGCTTTAATGTGTGCTCTCAGCCCTGACGAATTTCAGAAGATTCACGCATGTGAATCAGCCAAACAAATATGGGACACCTTGTCTAATCTCCATGAAGGGACAACCAAGGTGAAGGACTCTAAAATCATCATGCTGGTTGGCCAGTATGAAATGTTCACCATGGCTGAAGGAGAGTCCATCCTAGACATGATGGGTCGCTTTCAGACGATCATCAACAATCTGAAATCCCTTGGAAAGGTCTACACTACCAAGGAGAATGTCACCAAGATTCTTAGGAGCCTGCCTAAGAAGTGGAGACCTCTTGTCACTGCAATCACCCAGGCCAAAGATCTCTCTACTTTGACTCTGGATGATCTTGTCGGGACGCTTCAAGTTCATGAGCAGGAGCTTGATCTTGACAATCCTGGAAAGAAGAACAAAGGGATTGCCCTGAAAGCTCATAGGTCCAACAACTCAAAAGCTTTAAAAGCTGATGAGTCCAGTGATGAAGCTGATCAGTCTGATGATGATGTATCAGACGATGACGAGCTATCCTTTATCTCCATAAAGATTCAGAATATGTGGAGAAAGAAAAATGGAATGAAAAGGAGGCCATTCCAAAAGAAAAGCTTCAAGGATCATGCTGAACCCAAAGATAAAAGTCAGCTGGTCTGTTTTGAATGCAACAAACCAGGACACTTCAAAGCTGATTGCCCTACGCTAAAGGACAAGAAGAAGTTCTTCAAAAAGAAGAAAAAGAACTTCATGGCAACTTAGGAGGACCTGAACTCTTCTGAAGAAGAAGAAGAAGAAACAAATGAAGAGGCTAACTTATGCCTTTGGTCCAATAAACAAGATGAAGACTCTTCGGACGATGAACAACTTGTTGTTCCCGGAGAAAGAAGTCAGGAGTCTACCTCTAAAGGAGGATGGAATGTGAATGTTCCACCCATCTTCAAGGGAACAGACTATCCTTATTGGAAATCAATTTTCCAACTATACGTCCAAGCTCAAGACTATGAGTTGTGGGACATCTTCACTAACGGAGATTATCGTCCAACGATTACCCTTGAGGACGGATCAACATCGTCCAAACATGAAACAGACTGGACGAGTGATGATATCAGACGGTGTTCTCAAAATGCTCATGCCAACTGGTGTCTTGTCAACGCCCTTGATCATCCAAGACTGGACATGGTCTTGCAATTTCAAACAGCTAAGGAGAAGCTGGACGCTCTGGAACATCGGTTCAAACCAAGGAGCTCGTCTACCTCAAATCTCTGCCTGATGGCCAAAAGCTCTTCGAATGCTGAATTAGAAGATGACGAGGTATCTGTTTCTGACTCTCTTCAAGAAGCATATGATGAACTGCTAAATGATTCTTCTCTATTGCATCATCAATACATCATGCTTAAGAGAAAACTGTCAAAAGTGAATAAAGAGTTGGAAGAGTCCAACAAACTAAATAAGCAGCTTGTTGAAGAGAATAATAAGTTTAAAGTTGAGAATGTCAGTCTAACTGACAAACTCACCTTTGAGTCCAGTGAACCCCTTGAGGTAACTAGGCTAAAACAAGAGGTATCTGATCTCACCAAAAGCATATCTAAGCTTGTTGGAGGATCAGTGAAGCTAGACCTGATATTGAGGTATACTAGATCACCTCATGATAAGTCTGGCCTAGGCTACGACTCTGAGAAACAAAGTACGTCTCAAAAAATATCAGGGTCCAACAAACATCACAAGGCTTCTCATTCCTATGGAAAGCAAAAAGAAAATAAATTGCATGCATCCAGAACTTACTGTAAGATATATGGAAAGAGTAGTCACACCTCTTCAAAATGCATTTACAAGAACAAAAACAAAATACATGGACGAAGACCACCAACTAACCCAAAAGGACCCAAGTCTATTTGGGTACCTAAGAGTATGATAATACCTGTTGCAGATCTGCTTAGCAACACAAAAAAGACACCAGTCCTGGTACTTGGACAGTGGTTGCTCACGTCACATGACGGGAGAAAGGTGTATGTTCCAAGAAATCCGTGAGAAGACTAGTGGATGGGTCACCTTTGGAGGCAACCAGAAGGGAAAGATAGTAGGAATAGGTAAGATTGGTAAGCATCCTCTTCCCTCTATTGATAATGTTCTTCTGGTTGAAGGATTAAAACACAACTTGCTTAGCATAAGTCAATTATATGACAGTGGGTCTGTTGTTTCCTTCAATAAAGGTGAATGTATAGTCAAGAACCCTGATGGGTCCATCTT
Source organism: Ammopiptanthus mongolicus (assembly GCA_039655645.1). Lineage (NCBI taxonomy): Eukaryota > Viridiplantae > Streptophyta > Magnoliopsida > Fabales > Fabaceae > Ammopiptanthus > Ammopiptanthus mongolicus. The sequence continues at coordinate 41,034,464 of CM077350.1, forward strand.
ATTCACTGCCAAAAGGCAAAATAATCTGTATAAGATTAACTTGGGGGAACTTTCAACTCAAAGTGTTTCATGTCTAGTGTCTGTTGAAGATGAGCGATGGATCTGGCACAAAAGACTTGGTCATGCTAGTCTGAGATTAATTTCTAAACTAAACAAGCATAACCTTGTAAGAGGTTTACCAAAGATTGTGTTTAGATCAGACGCTCTCTGTGACGCATGTCAAAAAGGAAAACAAGTTAAGAACTCGTTTGAGTCCAAGAACATTGTTAGTACTTCTAGACTACTGGAATTGTTGCATCTTGATTTGTTTGGTCCAACAAGGACTGCTTCTGTCAGTGGTAAGAAATATGGACTTGTCATAGTAGATGACTATACTAGATGGACATGGGTTAAGTTCCTTGCTCACAAGGATGAGTCTATCAAGGTCCTTTCTATATTCTGTAAGCGAGTTCAGAATGAAAAAGGCATATTCATCAGCTCGATCAGAAGTGATCATGGAGGCGAATTTGAAAATGAGCTTTTTCCAAGGTTCTGTGATGAAAGTGGTATTCATCACAATTTCTCTGCCCCTAGAACACCACAACAAAATGGTGTTGTTGAGAGAAAGAACCGATCTCTTCAAGAGATGGCTAGGGCAATGCTCAGTGATAATTCTGTCCCTAAGCACTTCTGGGCTGAAGCTATAAATATTGCCTGCTACATTCAAAACAGAATATACATAAGACCAATCTTGAATAAGACTCCTTATGAATTGTGGAAAGGACGTAAACCCAACATTTCTTATTTCCACCCCTTCGGATGTCAATGCTTTATTTTAAATACTAAGGATCAACTAGGAAAGTTTGATGCCAAAGTATATAATGGAATATTGTTAGGATACTCTGAAACGTCCAAAGCTTTTAGAGTCTATAACTCTAGGACTTTGATTGTTGAAGAATCCATCCATGTTAAATTTGATGACAAACAGCCTGATAAGAGATTATCAGAGCTAGATGATTCTTTTGTAGATATGAATCTGAATGATTCAGATGCTCATCCAACAACCAACAAAGATGAGGCATCAGACGCTACGCAGGACGCATCATCGTCTCAGCAAGCTGTAAACACCCCTCGTTCGTGGCAATTCAGAACTTATCATCCTGAGGATCAAATCATTGGCAAACCTAATGATAGTGTCCGGACAAGGTCAACCTTCAGAGAGCAAGCTGACTCAGCCTTCATCTCCGAGATGGAACCAAAGTCTGTGGACGAAGCCTTATTGGACGAGTGCTGGATCCTCGCTATGCAAGAGGAGCTCAACCAGTTTCAACGAAGTGACGTTTGGACGCTGGTCTCCTTGCCTAAGGATAAGTCTATCATTGGAACCAAGTGGGTCTATCGCAACAAGCTGGACGAAGATGGCAAAGTTGTAAGGAATAAAGCAAGGCTAGTTGCTCAAGGCTACTCATAAGAGGAAGGTATTGATTATACTGAAACCTTTGCTCCAGTAGCTAGATTAGAAGCTATACGCATCTTACTCTCATATGCTGCACATCATAACATCTTGCTTTATCAAATGGATGTAAAAAGTGCATTCCTAAATGGTGTAATTAATGAAGAAGTATATGTTCTTCAACCACCCGGTTTTGAAGATCAGAACCGTCCTGAGCATGTATATAAGCTTAAGAAAGCTTTATATGGACTCAAACAAGCTCCTAGAGCTTGGTATGAGAGACTCAGCACTTTCCTAATGGAGAATGGCTTCTCAAGAGGAAAAGTGGACACAACTCTGTTTAGAAAAGTAAATAAAAAGGAATTTATTGTTGCTCAAATTTACGTTGATGATATAATATTTGGTGCAACTGATGAATCTCTTTGCCAAGAGTTTTCTGAATTAATGCAAAGGGAATTTGAAATGAGCATGATGGGAGAACTAAAATTCTTCCTCGGACTTCAAGTAAAGCAAACTTTAGACGGAGTGTACATTCATCAGACGAAGTACACAAAGGAGCTTCTGAAACGCTTTAAGTTGGACGATTGTAAACCTATGAATACACCAATGCATCCAACGTCCGTGCTAAACAAAGATGATAAAGATAAAAAGGTAGACCAAAAGGTATATAGAGGTATGATTGGTTCCCTCTTATATCTAACTGCGTCCAGACCTGATATCATGTTTAGTGTTTGCTTATGTGCTCGTTTTCAATCCGATCCAAGAGAGTCTCATCTCTCAGCAGTAAAAAGAATCTTTAGATATCTAAAAGGTTCTACTAATCTGGGTCTTCTTTATAAGAAATTTGATGAATACAGATTAGTTGGATTTTGTGACTCTGACTATGCTGGAGACAGAATAGAAAGAAAAAGCACAAGTGGAGGGTGTCACTTCATTGGTGCTAATCTTGTCTCATGGTCAAGCAAAAGGCAAAGCACAATTGCTCTATCAACTGCTGAAGCTGAGTACATTTCTGCAGCCAGTTGCTGCTCACAACTGCTATGGATCAAACATCAGTTGGAAGACTACAACGTGTTTGTAAGCAACATCCCTATCATGTGTGATAACACTGCTGCTATTAACTTGTCAAAGAACCCCATACTGCATTCTAGAGCAAAGCATATAGAAATAAAGCATCATTTTATTAGAGACTATGTGCAAAAAGGAACAATAGATATTCAATTTGTTGATACTGACCATCAATGGGCAGATATCTTCACTAAACCATTAGCCGAAGATAGGTTCACATTTATAAGGAAATATCTGAACATGCATTTCATTGATTGACTGAGAGTCCAATGCATGCGTCCAATATATGCTCGTCCATTGTACTTTCTGATTGCTCGTCTAATGCATTAATGGAACTCAATCTTCGTCGAATGAACTATTATCTTTCATTCCTTTAACTGAGTCGGTTTTGTTTTCTTTGTTTGCCAAAAATGCTTTTTACGATTTCAAAGTCTGAATGTGTGTCAGGCATTTAATGCACGTCGTTTCGCTCTCTCTCTCTTTGAAAATACGAAAGGTTTTCGTTCTCTCTTCTCCTTTCTTTAAAACCTAAGTTTTGTTAAAAATCAAACCTTTCCAAAAAGCTTTAATCTTTCTTCTTGCATCTTCGAAAAGAAAAACCTTTTTTTTCTCTAAAACCTCCTCTCTGAAACTATGGCAACCTCTTCTGCTGCTGGCTCTAAGGGTAAAGGTAAAACCTTTAACGCTCAGACTGCTGATGTCATGGTCGAGTTCAAGTTTAATCTACAATTCCTGGCTGATAACGGGATTGACATTTTCTCTAACATCCATGCTGCTGGATGGTCAAGCTTCTTCGAAGGTTCTCCAGTAATCTACCCTGCTCTAGTTAGGGAGTTCTGGACAAACCCTACTGTCTCTGTAAGGGAGATTCGCAATAAAGTACTTGATACTGAAGTAATAGTATCTGAAGCAACCATTTCTAATGCGATTGGGTGCGCCCAATCTGGTATAATTGTTGAGGATAACTGGGAGGAAGAGATTGGTGATGCTTCCACCATCAGAGACTGTCTGTTGAAGAACTCGGGTGACAAACTCATAGCCTCAAAAATGACTGACAAGGCTAGGGTTCTTCACCAAATCTTGAACAAGTCTATCCTTCATAAGGCTGGGTCGAAGGATAATGTATCAAAGGCTCATCAATTCTGCCTGGTTCATTTGATACTAGAAAGGTAGATAAACCTTCCCCACCTACTCTTTTACTTCTTCAAGTATGCCATTGAAGACTCTGGGAAGAATACTTCAATCATCTATGCTGCTCTTCTCTCAAAAATATTCGAGAAGCATATGGTCTACGATGACCTAAAGAACTTGGCTCCAGAAAGAAAAGTTAGATACTACGGAGTTCATGGCATTGAACGATTGCATAAGCCTGAGTTTAACATGCAAAGTTTGGTGATGATGCAGTTGGACTGCTTCAAAAAGTCCAAACTTGAAGGAAAACAAAAAGGAGCTCAGACGCAAGGCTCAGAAGAAGCGTCTGAACAACGCGTCACTGCTTGACGCTCCGCTGAACTAGCTCGTCCAATAGCTAGGACTCCTCCTTCTCGTCCAAAGCTCACCGTCCAATCATCCAGAAAAAGGAAGCTGATTCTGCTCCCATTGATGATGACGAAGTGGACGATCTACCCATCTCCAGGGTAGTTAAAGGTCCAAGATTGGAAACCTCGTCTGCTGCACCTCTGCCTAAACCTTTGTCAACAAGGGCAAGGTCAACTCGAGCAAAGACAAAAGGTAATACTGAACCTATCTCCAGTTCAGTTATTACTTCTTCTGTTGTCCAATCGTCTGAGATTGAGGACTTGAACTTTGAACCTTCCCTACCACCCTCACCCACTGACCTACCACAAACCCAAACTCTAACCTCACCAAATGAACCCGAAGACTGGTTCACACCCTGGGGAGATCACCCCTTCCAACCTTATGGTGCTCCCTACCCCAGACAGATCTTTCCCAAAAGAAAATATAGACGCATCTCAGTAATAGACTACAGTAACAAATGCTCAATTTGGGCTGAGGTCAAACACGACTTTCCTGCTCTATTCCTTGAACACACACCCCCCACTACTGAACCTCACCCCAAAAGCCCTCTTCCATTACCTCAATATGAATATGAACAACCACCCACACCACCCACCTCTGGACCACCCCCTAAACATGGCTACTATCCCATCCCACACACATCAACTAAACGTCTGCCCTCTGAGATGTACACAGCCCATGGACCCTTGGTTGTCAGCCTTGAGAAGAAGACGTTTCCTCCAAGGAAAGTCTATCCCAACCTCATCAAGGACAAGGCATTCCAATGGTGCCACTACAATGTAAAGAGATACGTTGTTCTTCATAATGAAGACAAGAAAGGCTACAAAACGGAGTACGAAAGAAGAGCAAGGACGTTTGGCTTACCCAACTTCATCCTTGATCCTGATCTATCTTTCATTCCAAGCTACCCATCAACATGGAAGGAGTATTCTGATGTTCGGGACTTTCTTCCTTATTATGCCATGCGGAAAGAGTGTGACATGACTCGGGAAGCTAAGATTCATCACAACCTTCCAAAGAAATTTTGGTCAAAGTCATCCAGCACAAGAGTAGGAGTTCTTCCTCCTCGAGCTTGTCCAAGGCTCCCTATTCTAGATCCCAACAAGAATAAGGACCTTCGCAAAAGGCTTGAGTCATGGACGATGCCTTACAAAAATGCTTTTGATCCCTTGTTTTGGAAGAGACATCGAGATGACTCTGAGGCTCTAGCAAACATTTGGAAGAAAGATCCCCGATTCAGATTTGACCCAGATGCTAAGGTCTACTAGGAAAACCACATCTGGAGATGCTCCCAAGAAGCATCATCATCTGGACTATCATTTGAGGAGAAAGAAGAGATTCGCGTCTACCCAAGACAATATCGAATTCGTGAAGCTGACTACATGATCATAGACGATATCTTTGGGATACCTCTCTATCCTAGAGATGTTTTGCATTCACTTGCTCCCAGATGGAGAGAAAACAAGTATGATGATGCTGAGATCATACTTGAAGTGCTGCCACCTCCACCCAAACCTGTCATTGATCCTAATGCTCCTCCTCTTTCTTCTAAGCCGGTTATTCCTGAAGAGACTGGGGACACCAAAATCGTCTATGCGGACCCCTCCTCTGAAACTCATGCTGACGAAGTGGAACAAGTTGCAGACTCAGCTCAGTCCAAGTCTCAACCTATCCCTCTCTCAATGGTCCATCCTGTTGATCCATCTCCCTCTCAGGCTCTTAGTATAGTTCCTGATCAAAGAAGTGTGGACGCAACCAGGGCCACAACTGAGAGTTCCGCCTCGGTTATTCCTCCTGAGTTTCAAGAGTTCGTCCAATGGATCATAGAAGCCAACAATGCGGTGCTCCTTCAGCAAATTGCGGCTATGTCCAAAGATTTTATTCCAAAACCTCCTCCCTCTTCTTAAAATTTGTCTTATTTGTTTTCAAATATACTGACTATGATGTGTTTCTCACTCTTTTGTCTGATGACAAAAAGGGGGAGAAAATGGGTTGATTGAATATTTACATCTTGATTGCTTTTGAATACATGTCTGGCTTTCCATGCTTAAAAGCTGATATATGTCTTATATGCCTTAAATGTTTAGATGCTTTAAATGATTAGAATGTTTGTCTTAGGGGGAGCCCTTCAGCTCGCTAGGACTCTTTATTCAATCAAATTAATATGTTTTGTCATCATCAAAAAGGGGGAATTGTTGGAACCAAAGTGGTTATGGTCCAAATAATCCCTTAAGTTTTGATGTTAACAAAGAGCTAATTTTAGATGAACAAAGATTTGTTATGGACTAACGTTTTATATTAAGTGTGCAGGATAAAACTTAATTGAGTCCAAAGACTATCCCTAGTCCAAAGACTTAATCTCGTCCAACATTTAATCTTGGTTTACGACTGGACGGTAAAATATAGAACCATGAGTCCAAAGACTCTTTCGGTTACTTTTGTAATAGCTAGTCCAATAAATGCTTTTATATACTTCAAGCGCGAATTTCTTGTAAAAGCATTTGAATTTATTATTCCCTGTAAAAGGCTTATATCCTTGGGACAAAACATTCCTTGTAATATTCGTACATATGTAAAGCGTAAGCTAGTATGTCTCTGTCACTTTAAGAAGTTGACCTTCTTCTTTTGGAAAAACAAAAGGCAACTTTCGTTCTACTCAGAGGATATGTCAGCACCACTTTTAGTTATCATCCTGGCAATCTATCCTGCTGATCAGAAACTTCAGAAGCTATCAGACTCAACGGATCAAATGCATTCAATGCTCATCAGAACGGATCCTTTTCCATCCGTTGAAGAGTGAAGTCTGCTCAAAGACAAGAGGCTATATATACCTCCATCCCCTGGAAGTGCAAGGCAACTAAACGAGATAGAACTTGAGCAAAAATACAAGTGAAGCAACACTTAGCACTCAAAATCTTTCAAGAGATACAAGCAAACATTAGCTCAAGAAATCAAAGAGAAAATCTCAAGCTTGCAAAGCTAGCAAAGCTACTCTGATCCTCATTTTCATATTACTCTCTGTGTAGGTGTTTTTAAGAGTCTAAGCTTTAGTTTCGAATTCTCACATTTAGTGAGTTAGTAGAACAAACTCTTTCAAAACCTTAGTTTGGTTGAGCCTGAAGAGGCCTGTCTGTAAAAGAATACTTAGAGAACCTGAAGAGGTTGAGAATATTGCCTGAAGAGGTGTTGAATACTTTGTAACAAAAGGTTTTTGTTATAGTGGATAAAGCTCTAAAGTAGAGAAGACTGGACGTAGCTCTTTGGTGAAGAGTGAACCAGGATAATATCCTTGTGTTCTTTTCTCTCTCTTGCCCTTACTTTAGTTTATTATCTAACTAACTAACTGGGATTGAATTGCTTTTTTCTACGCTGCCTTCTTATCTTACTCAAACTAAGTTAGCGTCCAACTTGGTGCTTGGAAGAGCTCTCTTAGCTTTTAATCGTTTTAGCGTCCAACCTTGCGAAAACTATTATCTGCTTACGAAAAGAATTTAAAATCTTCAAAAACACAATTCAACCCCCCTTCATGTGTTTCAAACGGGTTCCTTCATAGTTAAGTCCCAGTAATGACTCTTAAAGGTATGGTGAGGAGTATATTTGGTCATTCTACCTTGCCAGGGTCACTATGGGAGTAACACTAAAGATTGCAGCTCAAATGCTTGGAAGAGTACCAACTAAAGTAACCGACCAATCACTTTCATGCATGGGAACACCCAACTAAGGTAAGGCCTTATAAGCCTCGCGAAGGAAATTGGAGCCCCCCAAATAGTGAGCAGCAATCTTATTGATACTCTGAAAGGTCAAAGGGGTATGAATTTTTTTTTAAATACCAAATTAAAGAAATCTCGAGACATGAACTGACTAGTTCTTTGAGCATATTGAGTTTAGGGGGAGATAAGATTAGAGACATTATCTTTGAGGAAGAATTGGTTCTAATCCCTGAACCAATTCATACAGTTGCTATTTGTGTAGCAAATTTGGATCTTTGTGAGGATATTGTTGTTATTCTTCCTATTCAAGATAAGAAAATTATTTTCTTCCTGAAGGTCAAACTCAACAACCTCAAGAACTAGAGCATCAGGAGCCGATGCATTTTGCCATGATCCACTAAAGAAAGGATGAATACTACTTTGGATAATTATATAGTATTTCTCCAGGAACATATGATAAATGGTATAATGAAAGGTGATTTTATCAACTCCTATCAAACCATATGACGTTTCTATTCGGAAAAGTGGATTGAAGGTATGAGTACAAGCTCAAGCTAGACAATAAGGTTTGAAACTTATCCTGTTGCCTGAAGTTTTCAAAGGGTAATATGGAGAGGTATAAAGTTTGTCTAGTGGCAAAAGGCTATACTTAAAAGAAATGATTGCATGTAAAGAGACATTCTCTTCAGTACCATTGAATGACTCTTTTAAGGACAATCATGCCTCTCGTTGCTCATTATGATTTGGAGCTTCACAAGATGGATGTCAAGACAGTGTTTCTCAATGGCAACATTGATGAAACAAATGTATATAGTGAAAAAAAACGGGAAACTTTGTGTCGAAAGACACAGAGAAGATGGTTTGAAAATTGACGGAATCTATCTATGGGCTAAAGAAGGCGTCTCATTAGTGATACCACAAGTCCCATCAAGTGATTGTCTCATTTGGTTTTCGAGATGAATATCGAGGACAATTGTGGGTATCACAAGTTCACTGAGAGTAAGTTCATATTTCTGATATTATATGTTGATATTATGCTAGCCAAGAACGATATAGGCTTATAGCGCGAAACCAAGAAATTTCTGACAAAGAATTTTGTGATGAAAGATCTTGGGGACGCTTCTTTTGTCTTAGGAATTTGATACTTAGAGATCATTCTCGAGGTATCTTTAGGTTATCACAAAAGAGCTATATCGATATAGTTTTGGATAAGTTCGACATGAAAGATAGTAAACCAGGAGATACCCCGGTCACTAAGGGAGACATTTTAGTCTCAATTAAATGCGCAAAAGAAAATCTGGAAATTCAAAAAATACAGAAGATTCTTTATGCTTCAGTTGCGGGAAGTCTGATGTATGCTCAGATTTGTGCGCATCTGGAAATAGCGTACATAGTAATATTAGGCAGATACTTGAGCAATTCAAGGATTATTGGAAAAGCAACCATAAGGAATGTGAGATACTTAAAGAGAACAAAAGGGAATATGCTCATATATCGGAGATCTGACAGTTTAGAGATCACGAGTGCAACAACCTTTCCCGAGTGTCACATTCTCGAACATTTATAAGGCCGAAAATATTATTTAATGCGAAAAATACGGTTTTCTTTTTCTTTTTTTTTTCTTTTCACAAGATGTAATGGGATTTAGTAAAGGTAAATAATACTAATAAACGAACTTAGGTTCGCCATGCATTTCTAGAGCATGCTGTATAATAAACACAAAACAGAAACAGAAATAGAAACGTCAACATCACTGTATACAGACATAAGTCTAATGTATGACTGACATAAGAAAATACAATAAGTACTAGGAGTCGTAGCTCCCAAAAGGTATTACAAAAACTGACATAGCCTGGCCGACAACAAAACTAAAACAGCAAAAAGAGTCCGCCTCCGGGCTCAAGGAAACTACTGAACTGAACCATCGTCACGTCCATCTGTTCAAGCAGCAACAACAAGTACCAGCAGAAAACATACAGATATGGGTGAGATTCCCGTTCATCAACACAACAAAACAGCAATAGTAAAAACGGGATGACTCACCGGGTAACAACATACCCAACATGCTTAAACAGTCAACAACATAATTTCATGCTAAACATTTAACAGCATAATATAAGGCATTCTTAAACAATACAGCGATGTATAACAGTAAACGTAAACATCAATAGCCATGCAATGCAATGCAATGTATATGACTCAATGTCAATGTCACTGGGTACTACTCTGACCCCTACTCCATGGAGCTAACAAAACATTCGGAGTGAGTGAATGGGAGGACATGTTCCGGTTTCTGCCAGCCATGAGCAAGATGCTACAACATTCGTAACGTACACGTATCTGGCTTTACGGAAACACTCTCGACCAAACATGAAAAGTATGACATCTAGTAGAGGATATCAGTGTATTGCACGGATTCGCCAAGACACAGAAGAATCACCAATTGGTCACATGTCAGCCCTTCCAACCCTGATACCTCCAAAAAGACCATTGAAGATCGTCACCGTAAGATTCGCACCCGCATCAAGGTGTAAGCTCAACTCTTACGCTCAAGGCCTTACAACTATGCAAATGAAATGCCAACGCTTACACAAAGCAGATGTGATAAAGCAAGTCTATCCACCCGGATAAACCTCGAAGTCTACTAAGGTTCTCTTCCTTAGGAACTATACATGTCTTTTGAAAAACAAAATCTTTATCCACCGGATAATCTCGTGATCCCTCCAGGATCGAGTCATCACAAGATTGAAACAATTGAACGACTGATCGGGGTCCGAATCACCGGTCCGTCGTCAAACTACTGTTTCAAAACCCAAAACGTTTCATGTTTGTGTTTATGTCTTATGAAGTCATTGATGTACTAAGTCATCAATGGTATAGTATATGGTCTTGTTCCACCACATACCATACTTAATTATCCCTTGTCTTCAACTCTAAGTCAATTACTTAACTTAGGTTTTTAATGCGTAAAACTTTACGAGTTGAGTTAAATACTCCTTTGTAAACCAAAACAACTTCTCAAGTGAAAACTCATTTGATTTGAAATAAATTTTGAACCACTTACTCTATTTCTAGCACTTTCTGAAAACAGGAAATTCGCTTCGCGGAGTTAAATTCGCTTAGCGAAAATGAGGCAGTAATACCTCTTTGAAAACTCCCCTATATCGCTGGGCGAGAAATGGCTCGCTCAGTGAAATTCGCTTCATTCGCTTAGCGAAGATTATTTAGCTTAGCGAAAAGGAGGCAGTGATGCCTAACTTGTATTTTCTCTGTCTTGTATTTTCTCTGTTTTCGCCCAGCGAAATTGGATTCGCTTAGCGAAAATTGCCTTGAAACAAGACATTAACCTTGTTAAAGAAAAGCCTTATGGAACTATCTTGATTCTCATGAAACTTTTCATTAATCCACTTTTAAGTTACTTGATTAACTAGATGAACTACGGATAAGGTATAAAACATGTCTCACTTTGGTGAAAACACTTTGAGATTGAAACTTTGTTTGATCTTTGGATCAAAATCATTTATGGTTTTGGTTTAAGGCATAAGCCACTAAAAACATTTTTCTTACATCAAAACTTGAATGATTCAAGAACTACACATTACCCTCCTTTTCTCAAGGTTATGGCTAAAAGCCAACTAGGAACCAATGTGAAGTTTTACTTCACCAACTAATCAAATTATGGCTCACAAAACTTACACAATTATGATCAACAATAACACACAACATTGCATCATAATTAAGCACCTAAGCACAAAAGTCCATACTTAAGCACATAAACACAAAAGTCCATACTTGATCTAGTAATCAAAGTAGGTTTTTCATCATGCAAGAAATCATTTTCTCACCTAGACAACATCATCATAAAACACATGAGAAGGCATACAAGCATAACTACAAATATCACACATTGTTCTCCAAGAGAACTTAACACAACTTTACCATTAAAAGTGAACCCAAACTAAAGGGTTTCACCCACACATAACTTAAACAACCATCTTCACTACCACCATCTTGGTGTGAATGAGGTTCACCCCCCATACCTGTTGATGAGCAGATTCCCGGATCAAAGTCGGTTGATCGGTTTGTGAACCTCCTGGCAATCGTCAACAACTACAATAACATAACAATCAAACATTAAACAACAATCAAAGCCAATCTCAACAATTATAACAAAGAGGATTTCAGCCACCCTAGGTTAAAAGGTTAGGAATTGATCTTGGTTTCCCATTTCATGGATTCAAAGGCACTAGGAAAGCTAAGGATGAAATCAAGTGTTAGAAATCAAAAATTGATGAAAACACTATTCATCATCATCAAGTAGGGTTCAGCCAAAAAGGTATTTTGGGCTATGATGGGAGTTGAATCATAAGCTCTTGGGTTTAGGTAGAGATTGATGATGTGAGTTCAAAGAACTTGGTCTTACCTCAAAAGGATTTTTCTACAATTTCCTATGGATTTTCAAAGTTTTGGATCTAAGAAATTCTTTTCATGAAAATGAAGATTGATCTTGAAATAAAGAAAGATTCAAGAAGCTAAGAGGTCATAGAAGTGATCTTACCTTGAAATGAAGGAAGATTGCTCAAGGAATCAAGTGATTCCAACAAGAAATCAAGGAGTTTCAAGACCAATAATGGTGTTTTCTCTCAAGAACAACTATGGAGCTCTATGTTTGGAGGGGCTGTGCAAAAATGAGAGAGTGAGGGGCTGAGTTCAGCCTCTTAAGAGCTCACTTAAGGGTAAAAAGGTCATTTGCCCAAAAGGGTAAAATGGTAAAACTGTAAAAGACTAAGGTTAGGGGCATTTTGGTCATTTTGCGTCCAGATATTTTCGAACGTCATGACGACTCTGGCATACTCTCCCAAGTGTCTTGGGATGATCTGATATCAAGATTATCTGTTGGTGAGTCCCGGTAAATCCATATGTGGCTCCGTTCGTCACCCGATTGAGGATTCCGCCCGAACGAAGGTCAGGAAGTGATTTTTCTGAAATTTTTACGAAATTTAACCAAAACGTAGAGCACCGAATTCTAAGACTTATTGTCTAGTTCACGGGTCCATCTGAGGTCTTTTGAGCAGTAAAATCATACTGTCAGTGTAAAAACGCAGACCGGACTCCGTTTGAGTTTTTGACTCAAAACTTAACCGTAGCTTCCTACGATATCGTCGAGCATGACTATGGTCGCGGAATATTTTATTTCCATTCCTAAGACCTCGAATAAAATAAAGACATTAAAATACTGAAGAATTAGAAAACGTGAAAAATCGGGGCGTTACAATGAGGAACTGTGACTCCGATTTTACAGGATGCCAAGATAGTAGGCATCCGACTACGGGATATGGCTGAAGTATTTTTTGTCACTTGGTTGCATATAGTAAAAGGTATTGAAATACCACTCAAGTCATGTTGTGACAAATAAGTCAGTCATATTGTACTTCAACAACAACATAAGTTCTACAAAGTTGAAGTTCATCGATATCAAGTATCTTGTAGTTGAGGGAAGAGTTCAGGAAAAACAGTTTTTTATAGGCACATAGGGACAAATTCTATGCTAGCAGGTCCAGTAACTAAGGGCTTAGCTCCTATAGTTTTTTTCATGAGCATGTTGCCCATATCATTGAGGATGTTTTAGTTTAGTGGGAGTCTCTATTTGTGTTTTATGTTTGAGATACAAACCTTATGTTATTTCGGATTTTCTGCGAAAATAAAGTTATGTTTATGAGTTCATTATGAACTTGTTTGTATCTTGTTGTGTGTAAAATTTATTTACACATTAAGGACTTTGGTTTGTAAAATTGATCTCACTAAAGACTTAAGTTGGACCAGTTGGAAATACGCATGATTGAGAGATCATATTGCATGAAATTTCCATACCACTCATCCACATCGATCTATGTCATCAAGTGCATTGATATGGTGGTCGTAGGGGTTTAGTCACAATAGACGTTAGTGATGATAGCCGCGGTAGTACCATTGTTGACGTATGAGGTGGACCAGATTGTAAAAGGGAAATGTAAAGATAAATAGCATTCGGATGTGTGCCTAAAGAATTCTGATATAATTATTACGATATATTGCCCAAGTGGGAGATTGTTGGAATATACTTTATTTAATTATATTCCTATGTCATAATGTGGACAAATATCGTCAATTAATTATATTAGCTATTTATCAATTAGGAGCCTTAATTGATATGTGATCAAATTAAGTGATAAGGGTAATTAGATTTCTGATTTGATAATAAATTAGTTAATTGATATGTTCTAAATATGAGTGGATGTCATTGATGGCCCATTTCAGAATAATGGGAACCCTAATTGGCCATCACCCTGTATATACACTATGGTCCCCAATACATTGGACAACATTGCATACCGCCTCTTCTCCCCATCTGAAGAGCGACTAAGGTATAAGAAGTCTTGATTAAGGAAGAAACACAAGCCAACGGGTGTTCATTACCCATCTCTCTTTTCTCTCTCCCTCTCCGTGTGTCAGGATTGTCGCCCTCCGTTCGTGAAGGTTGGTGATCAAGTTCATCCTTTGAAGAACGCTTAATTCAGGAATCGCTATGGATTCAGGTATATTCATAAATAACGAATCCTAGTAATATGGCATGATGTTGATTCTAGGCTATGTGGTAAATGTGCTCTAGGATGCATGCCTATAGATTTAACGCTTCCGCATAAAGAATAAATAACCAAAAGAAAATATCTAACAATTAGTGCTCTACATCACTATAAAGAAGAGCTTACTATTGTATTACTTCTACCTTTTATCAATCAATTACAATGTTACTCATGAGTATCAGTATGCTCTCCATCTCTCCTACCAGTTTGATCTTCCCATCTTTGATCCCTTGATTTGTAGCATGGTATCAGAGCAATACCTTGCTTACACTTCCAATTCAGAGAGCGATGAAGATGGTGATTCAAACTGTGAGGAATCTGATGTTCTTGAATCTGCAACAACGGAGGAGAACAGCAACTACGAATTCATCTTCGGCAGCTTCGTAAACTCAGGCAACTCAGATCTTGATACCATTCCCTCGCCTCCGATAATTCCAATCCATGGATCCACCATCAAGATTGGGGAAATCACCTGCATCCTCGTCAATTCACATTCCAACACCTTCAAACAAAAGGCTAATGGAGATTCTTTTGTCAATGATGTTGCACAATTGTTCTTGGATCCATAAGTGATTGTTGAAGAAGAAGCACTGAAGATCTTGGATCCATCACTATCGAAGATGTTCTTTCAAGAAGTCACAAAGAAGGAGCTCATTGCCGATCTGAGTAGCTCGTCCGCCACCCCCAAGACTGCTTATCTTGTATCTGAGATCGCCAAGAAACCAGAGCTCGTCACCTGGTCTTCTTCTCCGATGGCGATTTTTGACAAACCTGAAGGAGTAGACACCGGTTGCCATCCACAACAGCTTAGGTCTCAACCAGTTCCCCGTTGTGCTCCGCAGGACGAGTACCACCTCCGCCAGTGCTTTGTTCAGTTTGTCTGTGATGGTTGAAGGCGAGGGTTTCGAGATCGAGTTCGATTTGGATGCGATGTTTTCGGCTATGGTGACTTCAACCAATACAGGCGTCGATGTTGTCTATGGATCGAGGAAGCTTTACGGCAAAGGAACAAGAGAAGATGAAACGCTGATCGGAGCAGTTTCTGGTTCGCATTTCGATGACAACTTCTTCCCCGTGATGACGCTGTCACAAAGTCACCATGTTGTTCTTGCTTCTTTTCTTCCTTTGTCAGCGGCGGCGGCATTTTCGACCTCTTCTCTAGCGCCGGTGTTTGACAACGGCCTTTCTTTTCTTTGGCTGCTTTGGGACAGAGGAAAAGTTAAACTTTGGATTGGAGGCACTGAAGGGAGAGTGCTAGGGTTTCCAAGTAGAATGGAATGGTTGATTGAAGCTGAAAAGAAAATTTGGGCTTGGGCCTCATTTCAATTTTTTTTCTTTCTTTCAGTGGCTACTTGTTATTTTTGGGCTCTGTTGTTGGATTGGATTCTCTGGTCTTGTGTTTTTTTAGTTTAGTTGTTTAACAGTTTTTTTTTACATGTTGCAGTAGTTTCTTTTCTTTGGATATGCTTGTCGTTCAAGCTGATTGCAACACTACCACCTATCAGCTTAAGGGTGGGTAACAGAGATGAAAGAGGAAATTAGAGTCTGTTAGTTTGTTAGGTTAGTTACAAGTGGTTAGTGCTCTACATCACTATAAATAAGATCTTACTATTGTATTACTTCTATCTTTTATCAATCAATTACAATGTTATCTCATGAGTATCAATATGCTCTCTATCTCTCCTGCCATTTTGATCTTCCTATCTTTAATCCCTAGATTTGTAACAGCTAGCACCAATTTGTCCAACAACAGACCCTTTGAATTATCCTTGACTTCATTATTTCAATTATAATTTCCTTGTTGAAGATCAAATTCATATGTCAATTACTTGGTGAACCAACCTTGTTTAAACCCTATCAAGTCGTCCTTAGGTCAAATTTATAAATAAGATTATGAAATTTTGTGGAATTTAATCAAAGACGACACAAAATCAATTATCTATTCCTAGATTAACTTCATTCATGGTAACAATTACAAGAAAGAATAGCAAAGCCATGTTTCACTGTTCCCTGCATAAACATGAGCCAACACAACATTTGAATGTTGATAAACCATTCAAAAAGCATTAAGCATAACAAAAGTACCGTCAACAAAGAAAAATAATCATAAAATTACTAAATCATAGTTAAAACATCATCATAGTCAAGTTAACCTAAGATAAAATTTAACTTCATGATATAAGAACATACATAAAGATATAATAAAACTCCATTTAAATTCCAACCCTTCCGCGTGCGGCATCACTATGCGGTGCTGCCTTCTCTACTTTTCCTTGCTGACACTGCTATCTTCCCCAACATTCTGTGGTGAGGCTTTTTATTTCCAAGTGCGGTCACCGTTTCAAGCTTCACATGCCCTTTCCCTTTTCTAATTGCAAATGTCCTCTTAATTGCTCGTGGGCCAACCTAATTCCTTTTGCAATCCTCATGCGTGACATTTGCTTTTGGTACCCCACTTATTATTATTCTTACCTTCTTTTTTTTCATTTTTTTTCAAATAAATTCTTAAAATAACCTTCTATCCTTTCACCATATACTAACCTCTTTTACCACGATTAACTTTCGGCATTTGCTTTTCATACCTTGTTATTTACTATTCTTACCCCCTTCTCCATTTTAAAAGCAAATGTTTTAACTTTCTTACTTGTGATCAAACTCTTCTCACCCCCTCTATTTCTTCTTTCTCTTCTCCTCTCTCCTCATATTTTATTTTCTTACTCCCAAGCCAATCCCACCCAACCCCATTGTCATCTCGGGAAAGCTGCAGAGGGGAGCACAACCAATACAATAACGAGTATAACGGTGATATTTTTTTGAGAGAGAGCGCGTGTAAGGATTCGTTTTTTTCATGTATGTTGCTCAAAGATTTAGAGGTCTTTTTAAATTACACTATCGTTTTTCGTAATGCATCAAAATTTGGGTACGTCACGAAAACTATAGTTTCTGTAAAGTATTCTAAATAAAATACCTTAAGAAAACTATAGTTTCCGGAATGTAAAAAAATTGAATACATTACGGAGAAAAAAAAATTGAATATATTAAGGTATTAAAAATTTAATACATTAGTTTCCGTAATGTATTCAATTCTTTTAAATTAATGTATTCAATTTTTTACATTTTTTAAAATTACGGAAACTAATATATTAAAAATTAAAAATTTTATACATTACAATTTCCGTAATGTAAAAAAAATTGAATACATTAATGTAAAAAAACTTGAATACATTACAGAAGGTAAAAAATTAATTGTGGAAAAAAGAGTGAAAAGATCTGAAAAGTGTTTATGAGATTTAATTAAAAAAAAATTGAGAAGGAAAAAAATAATAAATAATGGGATATAAAAACAAATGTTCGGGAGAGTTTGTTTCTTTTTTTAAAATCCAATTGCAAAGTTGAATTGGATTCAACTTTTCCTAATGTCCCGTGTGGCATTACGTTCTTTCTCCTGCCGTTGAAGTCCAATTCCTTTCTTCTGCTTCAATTCCATTTGGACCGTGCATTTCATTGTTTCAGCCCATATATTATATTAATTAAGCCTAAACTATGTGGCCTTAGGATCGATTTGTTTTAGATAATTTTGTGAAAAAAGTATTTTTTTTTTTAAAGAAATTATCGGTTGCCCTCTATTGGTATCAAAAAAAAAAATATATATCATTTTTAGTATTTGTTTCTGGTTTTAAAAACAACTAAAAACTGAAAAAAATTGAAATCTGATTATACAGAGAAGTTATTTTGAGTAGCTTAACATAAAAAATCTATTTTTATGATTGTAAACAAGTACAAATTAGTTTCTACTTTATTTAAAAATCTCTAAAAAATCATCACTAGATTATTTTATATAAAAATTACTTTTTTTTTTGCTTCTTAAACAAACGGGACCTTAATATCAATTACTTTTCATTATTTAATGTTGGCGACATGCTCTTTCTTCTTATTTTGCCTCTCTTAATATTATTATGTTTTTAATCAAATTAATTAAAATAATCATCAAAATTAATAAATTTACTTAGTTTAAAATGTATAAAAAAATATATAAATTACGCACAAAACATAGGCAATTTAAATTAATAGAAGCTATAGGAATACCTCATGGTCTCACACAAAAAAATTTAAAATTTCTCAAAACTTAAAAATTATTATTAGTAGATAGTTTATTTCCAATTAGAAACTAATTTATATTTTGTATTTTCTAATTGAAAATGTAAAAATATATTCTGCCAAGATGTTAGAAAATAAGAGACATAATTTCTTTGAAGAAGGATCAACTTGCACCGATATAAGACTTAATACTCTTATATCATCCAATAAATTTTTTTTATACAAAATGATTGTTAGATTTCAACCTAAAACCAATTGGTTTTAAGTTGGAATCTCACATGATATCAGAGTTAGAGCCCATCTTACGTTGTTTATCGTCGGTTTGACATCGCCTGTTTCGTCAGGCATTTGTGGAGGGGTAATGTTGGAAGTCCCACATCGTCTGACTCAATTCCTGAGGTGCAATTTATATATCTATTGGGCAACTCCACTTAATGCTAATTGGTTTTAAGATGGAATCTAACATGGTATCAGAGTTAGGGCCCATCTTTCAGTGTTTCCGTTGTTTGTCGCCTGTTCTGTCAGGGGCATCGCCTGTTCCGTCCATTGCATATTTACTTTTTTGTTTGGACGAGGAGGTTCCGTCCATTGCATATTTATTTCTGTTCGGACGAGGAGGTTCCGTCCATTACATATTTACTTTTATTCAGATGAGGAAGTTCCGTCCATTGCATATTTATTTCTATTCGGACGAGGAGGTTTCGTCCATTGCATATTTATTGGTTTTAGGTTGGAATCTAACATGGTAACAGAGTCAGAGCCCATTTTTCGTTGTCTATCGCCGGTTTGGCACCGCCTGCTTCGTTAGGCATCTATGGAGGGATGGTGTTGGAAGTTCCACATCGTCTGACTCAATTCTTGGGGTGCAGGTTATATATCTGTTGGGCAACTCCACTTAATGCCAATTGGTTTTAAGATGGAATCTAACAATGATTTTTATTGATTCAACATAACTATATATCATCTATATCATTTGTCTCAAATTTTAATAAGTTTTAACATCAATAAAAATGAAATCACGTAGATCTTATTTTCATAAATTTTAAAATTATATATTATGTTAATCTTGGTATATATGAATTACTAAACAATTTCAATTTGAATAGAAATTTTCTATATGTGATCTATATGATATTTTTTTCAATTCAACGGTTGATTTTTTAAGAGGTTTATCCAATAAAAAATCATTCATGAGTATAAGAATGTACTTGATTTACACAAATATAAACGGATCATTCCTAAAAAGACTTATCATAAAAAAGAGACCTTATTTTCCCCCCCGTAAGCTTCGTAATAGGAGTCGTCTGAGGTTGAGGACTAGTCCTCCTTTGATTTTTACTTGATATTATAGATTAGCATTGATTTTTTTTAATATTTCTTTTTTAGCCTATATACTTTTATTTATTATTCTCTAGTCCTTCAGATCGTTTCTTTCCTCCCATCTTTGTTCATCTCCTCAAAAAGCATTCACCTGCATAAACTCTTGAACTGGACACAAATTCAAGGTTTCAAAATTGAAAAAGAATAAGCATTGACAATCCAGAAAATATCAAACTTCTTCAAAGAATTTAACTAATAAACTAAAGAAACAACAAATTTTAATAAAAAATAAACAAAATTTTCTTTCCCCATCCACACATGAAATCAGAAAAATTGAAAATATACCCAGACTCAGAAAGTTATCATTAGAAGCCACAAATTGACCAAACAGTATCACAAATCTGCACATCAACGAAAAACGTCTTGCGAATGGCCCGTTAGCATAGGTCACACATCAAAACTACTGGAACAGACACAAACAAAATAAAAGTAACAAAACAAACAAACAAACATTAAACAAAAACTCAAAAACGCAGAAACCTTCCGGGAGGGATATGCAGCGTTTCAAAGGAGAAAATGTGGGTGGCTGAGATCGAACTCTAGTGGTGGGACACAAAGCAGAACAACGGCGGCTGCGAGGGCATGGTTCCAGCTGGTGGCCATGACTGGACTGGAAGATTAGCTTGTGGTGATGGGTATGGCGACAGGATTGCGGTGTTGCGGTGGCGAGGTGCGGCAGTTGTGGCACGGTTGGATCTGAGCGACTGTAGCGTGTGGCATGGTTGCCCCAATATCTCTTTGCCATTTCCAGGATGCCGCACAACTCTTTGCGTGAGCCACCATCAATACTAGATCTATAGATCTGCCAACATTTTTCATCAAGAATGGTTGTGCAAGTGTTGGTTCACTATAATGATGTTTTGTTCTGACATAGAACAACAAAATGTTAGAAAATAGAATATTCATTTTGTAATCAATGGATATTGGAAATCACATGATAAGTATACTTGAGTAGTGTAGCCTATAATTGAATGAAACTATAATGGGTGGAACCATTATAACTTTTCATGGAATGGTATGGTTTGAAACATTATGTCTCTTAATGAAAGGATGAGTTCATGAACCATTGTAACAATCATGAAAGGGTAGGTCCCCTCTTCACTTTCTCTATAAATATATGTCTTAGGACATATGAAAACAAACTTTATGTTATGACACACTTTCTCATCAAAGCTTGAGAAAGAAGGAGAGGAAGATCCTATTCTACAGTCAAGGACATTCAAGATCATCAAATCAACTTGAGAAGAATGGCTTCAAGAGGTAAGTACCACTATCCATTCTTATTTAATTATGGTGTTCTATATTCATGCAACTATGATCCTAATTTAATTGTTCATGACATGAGATTATGATTCATGATGTTTAGCATATAAATCAACTTGTGGTATCAAAGCCTTAGTTGTATGTTTTAGGACCCATTTTGATGTTTAGAACATGAAACATATATGCATGGATGTTAGGATTACTTTTCATGCATGAAAATGGATTGTTTTGGCATCTTGATTATCTTCTATGCAAGTTGGAACTTTATGTTTTGTTAGAACCATTTTGTAGATAGAGAGTATGTACTTCGAATGTTGTTAAAATTGTAAAAACAGTAGTAGTTTTTGAAAGAGATTCATTTTTCTTCCAAGAGACTCATTTTGAATATTGAATGCCTCTTCTAATCCGTTTTGATAGTTAAAAACCATCCCATTTGATCCTAAATCTTGAAAGGATTCAAAACAAATTGAAAACAAGTTGAAAAGGTCAAGATTTGATGAAGAATCATGTTATTTGGTGGTGGGTCACATTCGAACCCGTTCAAACGTACAGTTCTGTGTTCATAAATTCGGGCCCTGTTTTGATCAATTCTTATCCGATTTTAGTCAAACAAAATTGCACATTTTAAATCTAGGAAGATCACATATCATTTTAGGATCAAGAATCACTCAAAACGGTGTCAAAATGTGTGAGAAAAGTGGGTTCAAACGTTCGGGTCGCGCGAACCCGTTTCTCTGCAACCTGGATTTTTATGGCCCGATCCCAGGTAGGGGATGACATGGACGCTGCTTTGATTACGACTTTAAATTTAAATGAGTGTTAACAATTGTATCTGTTAGTCATGTGGCACAGTCAAATTGTCATGCCCTTAAGTCTTCGATTCAAAATGGAACCCAAGGGGTTCAAGACAAAGAGAAAACCAAGTGAAGCTGAAGTGAACCTGTTTGTAGGGAATGGAAATAGGGTTAATGTTCAGTTTATAGGATTAGTAGAATTAAGATTAAAATCTGGTTTTGTTTAACATTTGAGAGATACTTTGTGTGTACCGTCTATGAGGCGGAATTTGATTTCTTTGTCGAAACTTGATGACTATGGATTTTCTTTTAGTTTTAGTAATGGATTGTGTCTATTATCTAATAATTCCCAAGTTATTGGTAAAGCTTATAAGCATGATGGTTTATATAGTTTGGAATTGGATTCTGATGTTTATAACACCTTACATGTTCAAAGTATTGGAAATAAGAGACCTTTACTAAAGGATACTTCATTCTCTTTGTGGCATGGACGTCTAGGGCATATATCTAAGGATAGGATCAATAGGCTAATTAAGGATGATATCTTACCTCCCCTAGATCCTAGTAACTTTGAGGAATGTGTGGATTGCATAAGAGGAAAATTCACAAGGAAAAATAGGAAAGGTTCTACGAGAAGTAGAGAACTTTTAGAGATAATTCACACTGACATTTGTGGGCCTTTGAAAACTGCCTTGTGTGGAAATAGATATTTTATAACCTTCATTGATGATTATTCTCGTTTTGGTTATGTCTACTTGATAAGTGAGAAATCCTTAGCCTTGGAAAAGTTTAAAGCTTTTAAGACCGAGGTAGAAAACCAATGTGGCACAAAGATTAAGATAGTTAGATCAGATAGAGGCGGTGAATACTATGGTAGACATGGAGAGAGTGGACAATATATGGGACCGTTTGCTAAGTATCTTGAGGAATGTGGAATTATTTCTCAGTATACTATGCCTGGTACTCCCGAACAAAATGGTGTGGCTGAGAGACGTAATCGTACTTTAATGGATAAGGTAAGGTCTATGATGAGTCAATCTAAGTTACCTGATTTCCTTTGGGGAGAAGTCCTTAAGACCGCCATGTATATCTTGAATAGGGTACCATCTAAGTCTGTACCCAAGACTCCTTTTGAGTTGTTTAAAGGGTGGAAACCAAGTTTAAGTCATCTCCGTGTGTGGGGGTGTGCTACTGAAGTAAAAATCTATGATCCGACTGCATCGAAGTTAAGCCCTAAGAACACTAGGTGTTATTTCATTGGTTATCCCATTAATGCTAAGGGGTATAGATTTTATTGTCCTACTAGAGGAATGAAAATAATTGAGGCTATTAATGCCAAGTTTCTTGAGAATGACATTGGTGTTTCAATTGATCATGAAAATGAGGAATCAAGCTCTAGAGGAGAAAAGGTTGTAGTGCCAACACCCATAATACAAGAAAGGGTTGAGAGTCATTAGATGAGCAAACACTCGAGGAGACACAACAAGAAATCTTAAATGATCCACCACAACCTCCATTAGCTCCTGAACAACCCATTGAAGTTTTGCCTCCTAGACGTTCCCAAAGAGAACGAAGACCAGTTAATCGTGATGATTACTATACTTTTCTGGGGGAGAAGGAGTTCAACATAGGATGTATGCAAGATACAAAAAATTATAGTGAGGCGGTTTCTAGTGAATTGTCTGAAAAATGGATTGAGGCAATGAATGGTGAAATTCTTTCCATGCATCACAATGATGTGTGGGAGCTTGTGGAACTTCCTGATGGTTTTAAGCCTATTGGATGCAAGTGGGTGTTTAAGACCAAGAAAGATTCTAAGGGGAATGTGGAACGCTTTAAGGCAAGATTAGTGGCGAAAGGATTTACACAACAGGAAGGTTTTGATTATAAAGAAACATTCTCTCCTGTGTCATCAAAGGATTCTTTTAGAATTATAATGGCTCTAGTAGCTCATTATAATTTGGAACTTCATCAAATGGATGTAAAGACAGCTTTCCTAAATGGTGACCTTTATGAAGAGGTTTACATGCAACAACCTGAGGGTTTCATAGAAAATGGAAAGGAGCACTTGGTATGCAAATTGAAGAAGTCAATATATGGTTTAAAGCAAGCTTCAAGACAATGGTACACTCAGTTTGATGAAGTTGTTTCTTCCATGGGTTTTGAGGAAAATAAAGTGGATCAATGTATATATCTCAAGGTCTGTGGGAGTAAATTTATTTTTCTTGTTCTCTACGTTGATGATATTTTACTTGCTAGCAATAGTCTAGATTTGCTTGTAGAGACCAAGAAAACCTTGTCCGCTTCCTTTGATATGAAGGATCTAGGTGAAGCATCCTTTATCTTGAGCATTGAAATTCATAGAGACAGAAATAGGAGACTCTTAGGTTTATCTCAAAAGGCTTACATTGATAGAGTCTTGAAGAGGTTCAATATGGAAAATTGCAAACCTGGAGATGCTCCAGTCGCTAAAGGAGATAAACTGAGTAAGGATCAATGTCCCAAAAACAATGTTGAAAAGAGTGCAATGTCAAATGTTCCATATGCTAGCGCAGTAGGTAGCTTGATGTATGCTCAAGTATGCACAAGACCTGATTTGTCCTTCGCTATGAGCGTATTGGGTAGGTATTTATCTAACCCTGGACATCCTCATTGGGTTGCTGTAAGAAGGTAATGCGCAGAAGACAAAAGACTATATGCTTGTTTATAGAGAAATTGATGATTTGAATGTTATTGGGTATTGTGATGCCGATTTTGTTGGATGCCCTGATGATGAAAAATCAACTTCTGGATATGTCTTTATGTTGGCTGGAGGTGCTATATCTTGGAAGAGCGTTAAACAAACTCTGACAGCCTCATCAACTATGCAAGCAGAATTTGTAGCATTGTATAATGCTGCAACCCATGCAATATGGTTAAAGAATTTTGTTTCTACTCTTGGCATAGTTGACTCAATTTCTAGGCCATTAAAGATATATTGTGATAATAGTTCTGCTGTCTTCTTCACCAAGAATAACAGAACTACTTCTGCTTCTAAACATATAAGGATTAAATTTTTAGTTGTGAGAGAGATGACGGAGAATAAAGAAATTGAGGTTGAGCACGTGTCCACTGAAGAAATGATTGCTGATCCACTGACTAAGGGGCTTAGGCCTATTGTGTTCGCAAAACATGTTGAAAATATGGGAATCGAAAAAAAATCTTTTGATGTATTTTATTACTGGGAGTTGACATTCATTGTACTTAATTTGTACTAAACTTATAAGATATTAAATTAATAATATTGTGCTCATTTTTTTATTATTATTACTTTTGTAATCGTGTTTGTGATGCATTTATTATTATTATATTTACTTTGAGATGTTTGTCTCTGGTTTCCTCGGTGGAAATATTATTTTGAGATATTTGTCTCTGGTTTCCCTTGGGGAAATGGTGTTTCACACGAAATGTGCTTTTAATCTCCTAGGGGAGATATTGATAATCTTTTCGAAGGGAAAACATTGGTCTTTCTTGGAAAAGATGATTACTTTTATGAGAAGTGTATTTCAGGTGAAACATGGATCTCTTTTAAGGGATTGGTTGTGTTTTCTTGGGAAGGCACAATGAGGACTTGTACACAGTAATATGCAAGATCACAAACTATATACTACGATGTGTATTACACTAGTACACTTATTTGATCATGACAACAAGAGTTATTATTTACGTGGTTATGGGTGACATAAGCTCTTAATAGTTTATTTCTCACTTATAGCTCTAACTGATGAATCTTGTTGGTCGGCATTGATCATGACTATTTGTGGTTACAGTCAAGATACAAAAGTGGCCACAATTATTCAACCAATGAGTTTTTTGGTTTATTTTGATTTCAAATATTTTGTGTTCGAAATCTTATTTTGTTTTGTTTTGTTTTGTTTTGCTTTTATAAATCAATGTTGCCCAAGTGGGAGAATGTTAGAAAATTTTGTTTTCTAAAGTATTGGTCTTTCATTGATTTAATAAAACATTGGTTGAATGGTATCTTGACATCTCCTGGAATATTCATTTTGTAATCAATGGATATTGGAAATCACATGATAAGTATACTTGAGTAGTGTAGCCTATAGTTGAATGAAACCATGATGGGTGGAACCATTAAAACATTTCATGAAATGGTATGGTTTGAAACATTATGTCTCTTAATGAAAGGATGAGTTCATGAACCATTGTAACCATCATGAAAGGGTAGGTCCCCTCTTCACTTTCTCTATAAATATATGTCTTAGGACATATGAAAACAAACTTTATGTTATGACACACTTTCCCATCAAAGCTTGAGAAAGAAGGAGAGGAAGATTCTATCCTACAATCAAGGACATTCAAGATCATCAAATCAACTTGAGAAGAATGGCTTCAAGAGGTAAGTACCACTATCCATTCTTATTTAATTATGTTGTTCTATATTCATGCAACTATCATCCTAATTTAATTGTTCATGACATGAGACTATGATTTATGATGTTTAGCATATAAATCAACACAAAAAACATAAGATGGTTATACATAGGGGTTGATGCGACAGTAGAGAAAAAAGGGTGTCGAGGAGAAAGAAGAAAAGATGATAAACCAAAATACAATAAGTTTAGATTTTCAATAAAATAAACAAAATCGGAAGAACGTGTTTCCATATAAAAATCTCACCCTTTCATTTTTTAATAATAAATCAATGGTGGAGATTAATCGAGGATTGGTCCTCCCATTCTTTTTTGGAGGACGGAAGACTTCTCCTCGTAATAGGCCAAATCTTATTGAAAGTTTATTCAGAACCAGAACACTAATAAAAATTATTTTCGGTGTGTCATTGAGATCCAATTTTGAGAATCGAGATCAAATAATTATCAAAACAACTTGGTGTAGAGCTTAACTATTTTTTTTTTCTCTTATTTCTACAATTTTACATTCCTAGTTCTAATAGAAAGAAAATAAATAAAAATAGGACATAACAAAGCAAAGAGATAACAAGCCGAGAACTTTGGTGGGAATGTTTTCTGTCTTTGACTTTGTATTCTTGGTAAAACGCTTCAACCT
This sequence comes from Ammopiptanthus mongolicus, assembly GCA_039655645.1. Taxonomy (NCBI): domain Eukaryota; kingdom Viridiplantae; phylum Streptophyta; class Magnoliopsida; order Fabales; family Fabaceae; genus Ammopiptanthus; species Ammopiptanthus mongolicus. The sequence goes on from CM077350.1 coordinate 41,061,438, forward strand.
TTATTTATCCACCTCCACTTTCTGCTCCACTAGAATTACAACACAACCAATAGTCAATTACAACCAAACCAAAGCAAGAATTCAAGAGTTTCCTTGGTCACCTTTTTTCATGGACAAGTGCAATCAATATGGTGTCAGATACGATTTTCTTCAAAAAGGTGATGTTAATTACTACCCTCTCTTTTTTTTTTTTTTTTTGAAGGATACTACCCTCTCTTATTCCATATATCTTTCAAACCTTCATTCTTATATTTATAGAACAGGCATTGATTTCTATATTCAGTAACATGCAATGAAGATTCAATATTGAAAGAGCACAGAAAAGTAAATGCCTGTTACAATGTTTTTTTACTTAGATTTTATTATATTTTCATGCGATGAATAATCTTCTTTATTTTAAATTTCTTATTAAATTTTATAGCTTTCTTATTAACAAGAAAGAATCCTAGAAAAAGTGGAAAAGAAATATCCTTCTTTTGTCCTATCCTTTTCAGGAAAAAAGGGGAAAATTAGCTTCTCTGTATCTTGTTCGTTTCTGGGTGTCAAGTTAAATTATTCTCAAGAGATATATTTAAAATCATTCTCATTATTATATCTGAACCCTTCAGTATTTTTCTTGACATATTTCACCCTATTCTGTTTTTGGATGGAAATTGTTGAAGTTCTGTGCCATTTAGCATGAAATCTATACAATGCTGAGAAAGCAATGTCTATCCTGAACCCAGCAGCTAATTAGAAGAATGGAACGATTTGTATGATGATGCCTAACCAATAGAATTCCTCATTCATTGATGCTTGATATTTGTTTTGTTACTTGTATCAGGTCGGCCAAGGTTGTAGCTGAATGCTTATCATTTCTAAATCAAACAGGTTTAAAAGATAAGTATTGTCAACAATGGGAAGGCATATGCAGAACAAACATTCGGACTCATATTGGGACAGTCATCATCCAGAGTGCAGTTGGAGCCTTTTTCATATTATTAAGCATCATCCCGTGCGTCATTTCATGAAAAGACTTGCACACAGGAGGGATGATGGAGAAAGAAATGCTGCAGGCATGTGCATTTTCCTCATCTCTGCAATGGTAGCTAGTATGTAGTTTGTCTTTTAGGCCAGTCAAGGCCACTTCTAAGATGCTCCAGTATTGTGAATTAAGAGACCTTTGTATTAGCTGTTAAAATATATTATCTCAATAATACATTATATGTATAATCGATTATTGTTTTAACCAATCAGTTTTATGTTTAGATATATTGGTTGAAAAACGATTTTAAAATAATTTGTTTCATTTGAATTGCATAAAAAAACACTTTTATATAATAAATTACAAAAAAAGGGACAAGACTGTATATATAGATTAATAATATTTGTTTGGTAGTTTGTTTTTTAGGAGTGAATGGAAAAATGTGTTTGGTTTCAAAATACTCAAATAATTTTTTTTAAATAAGTTTGAAGCTTCAGACTTCTCTGAAAACCGTTTATTTTCCATAAAAAAACCATTTTTTTTTGTAATTTAATCAGGTTTGTCAAACATGTTAAATTAAATCAAAAATAACATGTTTTGCAAAAAAGAAAATTTTTTTCATAGAGATTTAATCTGTACAAAGCAAGCTCTAAATAGGTATTGATTTACCTTCCATCAGTAAAATAATTAATAGAATCAAGATTTATATACCTTAATCTTTGCTTCAAGTGACATTCAACTAATGTAAAAATGTCCTGCTGATATAGACTTCATATTGTCTTTATTCTAGAAATATATGAAGCCCCTTCTTTACAAGTCCTTTATGATGATAGCTATTAAACATCCACCCTTTCGCACCCTCTTTTCTTTTGCTTCTTCTATAGCTGACTGAATAAAATGGTCCTGAATTACTGGGAATATACTCAGATCCCTGAACTTTCAATGTCATCTAATGGTATGATATGAAAGTATAACACTACATTTCATATGCAGGAGCCGTACCTGTACGAAGAGATGATGCCTTCTCAGTTGACAAAAAGAAGAGAGGACACAACCTTGTTGGGACAAGAGATTCATATGTAAGTTCTCACCTTTTGGTTTAACTTTTTCCTTTCCATCCCTTTCCCTCACCCCTCCTTTATTATCACATTATATCCAATCAACCACTCTCAGGGACTTGAGTATTACGGGATTCCTAAGTCCTACATCGAGTAGTATGAGGTTTTTCAAATGCTTGAGTTCTTATCATTTGGTATCAAAGTCTAATTATCGGTGTCTCAAAAATGGCTACCTACGGAGGGGCTTACCGGAAAAGGCCAAGTGAAGCGTCATACCCAAGTGCTTGGGTGTTTATCAATTGCCACTGTTTTTGAATATGATATCATAGTTTGAATTCAATTGATTCTGGATTTTGCATGTGTTGGTTTCTTTTTAATGCAGAATGAGTGTACTGATTTAGTGGGAAATAAATGAAGGTAGTTTCTAATTTGAAGCTTGCCAGGTTGAAGAAAAGGTGACAATGTCTTCTTCAGTAGCAAAAACGACAGTAAGGAGCCAGATAAAAGCACTTATTATCAAAGGGATACCTAAGAAGAGGAGTAGACATCGTAGAAGTTCCACTTGTCCTCCTATGTCTCAATCAATCCATACTACTTCGACTCATGCAAAGAAACACACATCTAGTCCTTCCACTCATGTTTTCAAGCCTTTTGTTAAGCCTCTGGATACAATCAACATGAACAAGGACTTACTATTAACATTTATGCAAGATCCAGTCTCTCCTTTGGCCTATCACTTCCATAAACAACAGGCGTCTAGCGCAAGTACGACATTAACTAGGTCTGTATCTTTTCCTTTACCTGACTCATCATTAAAAAGACAATGTTCTGAGGCTTCCATATCCATGAAAAAATTGGTAGGCAATTGTTCTCTACCAAAAGGGAAAGGAAGATTATGTATTAGCAATAAAACACAAAAGTTAGTTCAATTTGAATCCTCAAAAGATTGTTGGGAACCAGCTATGTCAGCAGGAGAAAAATGGAGAGTAGATGGAAATTTGGATATAAATGAAGCAATGATAGTAAGACATGTTCATTCTTCTTCAGGATCTGCTCAGGGTCAGAATCAGAAAGAAATGAAAAACTTTAAGAATCTCAAACAGAAAATAGAGCATGTAACTGGAGAGAGCAGGAAAGAAAAGCTTCGTGTTACTATGGATTCTGTCATTGATAAACTTCCTCAAGGCCATGGAATTTCAGATGAATTGAAGAAGGAAATTTTTAAGAAATTGACTGACCCTATAACTGGAGAAGGTGAACATGGTCCTGCAAGTTCTAATGGGAGGGATCTCTTTACTCATTCCTTTACTAAGCATAACCAGCATTGCATAAGAAGAATCTCCTCTCTTCAAGAACCACTAGAAAGTTATTGTCAGCTCTATGAGAATAGCTTTAACACAGAAATCAGACATCAACAATCTGAGCAACTAAAATTAAGAACAGAAGATGCAGATTCATCATTGAGGATGCTGAAACCCGTTAAAAGAATTCTTTCATTACCTGATCTCCAATCCTTTTACTATTCTTATCAGAATGGGAAGTTTTCTGATGTTTTATCTCTCACTACACCAACCATGGCTTCTGGGGATGGAACTATGGGTTCAGAAAGTATTGCTTGTCATAAGAAGAGGCTTGACCTGAATGTACATCCAAAATGTCAACTGCAGTTAGATACACCTGTGGAAAATTTGAATAAAGAAAACCTTGTCAGTGTAGGTGAAAATGATTTAGTGATTAGTAAAATTGAGGGTTCAGGATCAAGATCAGATTCTAGAAGTGAGATTAATGGCAAGGTGGGCATAATAATTGATGATTTTGGACAAAGTATTTTGAAAAACGGTGGCACTTTTAGTGACAAGGATATTGGGACAATATATGAATACAAGACTGCAGTAGCAGCATCAGGTTCAACCTCCTAACCCAACTCTTGTTTTCTAATATATATAGCATTTATCTTAAATGAGTTTATGATTCATAATGTATAATATGAAAAGCGATTTTCTGCTTGTATAGCATGGTACCACAGCGAGACTTTGTCCTCTTTCTTTCAGATTTTGTTATCCATTAAAAGGTTAAGTAAATGTACAAAAAATATGGTATGATCTTCATAAATTTAGTGTATTATTTGGTTCATCACTTTTATATATATTTAAAGGATAAGTCCACTTCTAGGTTTTGACATTATTAATCATACTCTAAAATAGTTACATTACGGGTGAAAAACATTGGCATAAGCCATAAGGATGGAAACAATAACTTTAGGATTAAATTTTATATACTATCACTTTGAATCATAATTTTTCTCCTCTGTAAGAATGAACATATAGTTTTCCTATGTAAAATGTCAATCTAATAAAAATAGTGATATTAAATGTGTAAATAGTGTCAGTTGTAGTTACTGACTTGCATTCGTTAATGCCATTAGATTCAAAATCAAAGCCGGGACCCATTGACAGACTGGATAATGTGGTTGAGCAACAAGAGGCTAACATCGATTCCCTTAAAGTGACTGAGACCACAGAGAATGCTCAAAAAGTGGAGATCGTGAGCAAGAAATTGAACTATGAGATTCCTCATTTTCATGTGGATACAAGAGACAAAGCTGAGTTTAATTATGTGACATATGTACTTGAGATATCAGGACTTACTGGTAATGAGTCCATCTCAGCATGGCATTCTACTGAACAGCCAGTTGATCCATTACTTTATGAAGAAATGGAAGGTGATCCTGATTTCTGTAGTTATGAACGTGGAAATTGTAATCACCATGTATTGTTTGATTTAATTAATGAGACATTGTTGGAAATTTATGGGAGGTCTTGCTGCTACTATCCCATACCATTGTCATCTCTTTCCCACATTCGTCCATTGCCAATAGGGAGCCACACTCTCCATGAAGTGTGGACTCATATGAGCCAGTCCCTGAGTTTGAGATCCAAGGCTGGCCAAACAACAGATTTTCATGTAAGTAGAGATCTAGCAAAGCATGATGGGTGGATGAACCTTCAGTTGTCTTCTGAGTTTGTGGGTTTGGAGCTGGAAGACTTGATTTTTCATGATCTCCTGGACGAAATAATGTGGGACTTAGCTTGCTTTTGAGATAGTTATTGAAATAATGAGGACTTCAAATAACTGTACATTTCATTTCTATTCTCAATTATTTTATTACTTAATGCCATTTTCTTGTAAACATGGTAGAAAAGTAGTATAATGACAAATGGCAAAGCTTCATTGCATTCATTCTTACTGTATATAAAAGCAATTGTATTACTAGATATATGCTATAATAAGAGAAGTGAGCAGCTTATTTTGTGCCATATAGTTCGGAACAGGTCTGAAAATCTAAAAATAAGAAATATTAACAAAGAGTAAATGCATCTCTAAAAATACCCGTGTATTTAGTCCCTAAAAATTTGCATGTGCACAGTAAGTTTTCGAATGTGCGTAAATGTCAACAAGTTCATCCTTCCGTCAATTGATGATGATGAGCGCTAACGGAGTTGTGGATGTGTCACGTTAATTTTCCATTGTGAAACCTATGTGGAATGTTATAAGTTTGAGTGTGTTGGAAACCATCGCACACCAAGAATCAAGAATGGAAACACAAAACACACATTGCAAAGAAAATAATGAAACACATAAGATTTACGCGAAAACACTAACTAAAATATTTACTATCGCAAATAAGATTACAAGTTTTGTTAAAACTTGAAAACCCGCCCCAAAATGCATTTCATCTTACAAACTGGGTAGTCTACTCAAGTGGTCACTCATACTTGATTCACTCATCGCTTTTGGATGGTCCATCACTTCGCATAACTTCCTTTATATAATAGTGGATGTTGCTTCTTCCAAGAATGGGTAGGTGGATAATAATTTCTCTCCTAGGACTTGAAAATTGTTATCTCCTTTTTTTCAAAGATGAATGTGAACTTTATCAATAGCCAAAGACATATTCCAAGAGCATAGAAATGTACTATCATGGGAGCCATCACCATAATTCCCTTCAAATATTCTCCATCTTCTCTTTTTCGTTTTTGGAAATTTAAAATGTCAACCCAACAATATGGGACCAAAACAGCTTCATTTTGCTCTTTGAATCTCCCAAAACACGGTCATTCAATACCAAAAAATTAAGAAATGAAAATTTTCCTCCCCTAAAGTTTTCCTCCCTTCTATTGTTTAGCGATTTCAATGCATAGATACTCTCAAGCTTCTCCCACAAGGTCTTCCATGTTGTCTCCTTCAACACGTTGTACTTGATATTAGAAGCAAGAGCTAACCAAATTGTGCTCGCAACTTTCCTCTGAATCTTACTCCAATCATGTGCACTCATGTTAGTAGGTTTCTCCTCCTCTAAAGCCTAATCAAGACCTTGCTGCACCAAGAGGTCTTGTATGGTGCTTTGCCAAATTGTAAAATTTATGTTCCCATTGAATAATGGGATCTCGAAATTAGGTGTGTTCTCTGGAACAACCTTACCTTTGATACCATTGTTAGGAAAAGCTAACCAAATTGTGCTCGCAACTTTCCTCTGAATCTTACTCCAATCATGTGCACTCATGTTAGTAGGTTTCTCCTCCTCTAAAGCCTAATCAAGACCTTGCTGCACCAAGAGGTCTTGTATGGTGCTTTGCCAAATTGTAAAATTTATGTTCCCATTGAATAATGTGATCTCGAAATTAGGTGTGTTCTTTGGCACAACCATACCTTTGATACAATTGTTAGGAAAAATCGAACATAAAGGATCGAGGATGGAAACACAGAAAACACACCGCGAAGAAAATAATGAAACACACAAGATTTACATGGTTTGACATCGTCTACCTACGTCCATGGAAACTTTTGTGAAAACTTTTAAAACCACTTCAAGATGTGTACAACCCTACAAACCCGAGTACACCATTCGAGTTACAATGAATGATAAACAATTACACACAAGAGACACACTCACTACTTAATTGATCACTCACACTTGATTCACTCATTGCTCTTGGATGATCCACCACTTCATAGATCTCCCTTTATATAGTGGTGGGATGCGGCTTGTTCAAAAATGAGTAGGTGGATATTAATTTCTCTTCAACCTTCCAAGGCACTTGAAAATTGTTATCTCCTATTTTCCAAAGATGAGTGTGAATTTTATCAATTGTCAAATATAAATCCCAAGAGCATAGAAATTTACTATGCATGGAAACCATCACCGTAATTGACTTGAAATATTCTCCATTTTTTCTCTTCTTCATTTTTGGAAATCTCAATTGTTATCCCATCAGTATGGCACTAAAACGACATCATTTTGCCCTCTAAGTCTCCCAAAACACGGTCATTTAATACCAAAAAGTTGAAATGAAGATTTCCCTCCCCCAAAATGTTGTCGTTTGAAGCATCTTCTCTCATGTTTTGTTTGTCATGTTTACTTGTCTTACCAATTTCTCATACATTGTTATCTGGCGAGTCAAGAGATCTAAGTTTTACTCTTAAATCATTCGCCTATTCCTTTCAAGTTAAAACAAATGTAAGTATAATCTTTTATCTCTCTCAACTATCTTTTATGTTATACAAGTTCATTAAATCATAAGATGTTTGTTATGATAAAAAAAAGGGGAGAATGTTGTCTCTAAACGTATGATAGATTGTTTTTTATAAGCAAAAGGTATATTGATGTATACAAGAACTGTAAAAAACAAAAGTTACCTACTAGATCTACAAAAAGCATAGATTCAATCCTGAAGTTAACTACATACACTATAATTAGTCATATGACAGAAAAAAAAAAAGCTATTGCATCATCGTAGCAAGTGAACTTTCCTCCTTTTTCAAGCCACGTATGATAGATTGTTAACCCTGTGTTTTAATGGATCCTAACATTAAGTATGATTAAATGAACCTTATGAATGTTGCTGATGCTTTAACTTAAGTGTGCGGACTAATAAACAAAGATAAGTTCTCCTAAAGTCTACAAACAATGAATACTTCAGGACTGCATCAAGCGTCCGACGATCCCGAAGGAAGTTTCCATGAATCAAGTTTCAAGTACCAAGCGACTAACAATTAATTTAACAAGTCAAATTTCCAAGAAGCAAGCGCCAAACAATGAAGACTAAGCGATTGAGAAGAACGTGTCCTATAAATGAAGGACTATATGTCCAAAACTCGAACACGTCCAATAAATATTAATGTTCTAATTATTTGAAGATATAGTCTGAAATGACTCAAATGACTACGTATTGAAAAGTATCTCACTTTCAGAAGTCAAAATACTTGTGGACAATTGTACCTCGTTGAAAACAAAGATATCCTTTAATAGAACCTGCAAGAAGTCTTTCTTCTGGTACTCCTATGACTTGCGTGAAAGTAGAAACCTCACTGCTCGAGAAACAAAGCTAAGCTACTATATGACCAGAACGGTTCTATCGCATTTATGGAGATTCAAAAGCTTTGAACTAAAGAAATCATTATCTGAAGAACGTCTCTGGCGGATTGAATTGATTGAAGCCTATATAAAGAAAACATTGAATAACTTTCGATATGCGAGTTATCTTAAGAGGTAACTATTTCGAGCATTTGTAAGGCATATGAGGCATGCATATTATAATATGGTCTCGTATGTCTTACGAATGTGAGCTAATAATTTCTTCCACATGCAATTTAATCTCTCACGGACGAGTTAGAGGACGTGGCGGAAGGGTCACAGAGAGTGCCGCTGAACTTGGAAATGGTAACGAAGGAAGTTCCCACATTGGTGATGGGATAGAGTCAACTAAAACCCTAAGGACAGTTAGGGAGTTGGAAACGGCAATGCTGCATCAGACGCAGCAGAGCGCTCAACTGTTGCAGGTGACCATGCAACAGCAACAGAGACAGAATCAGCGGGGTGGAGTGGAGACGGAAGGCGCTGGACTAAATACTTTATATAGTCGGTTCATGTAATCCATAAACACTACTGGAGCATTAGTCACACCATAGGGCATAACTAGATACTCGTAGTGTCCATACCAACTCCTAAACGCCGTCTTCGGTACATCCTCCCTCTTGACTCGAATCTGATGATAACCAGATCTTAAGTCAATCTTCGAAAACACTACCACTCCTTTAAACTGGTCCATCAAGTCGTCAATCCTGGGTAATGGATACTTATTCTTGATCGTCACCTTGTTCAACTGCAGATAATCCACGCACAGCCTTGAGCGTCCGTCCTTTTTCTTGACGAATAGCACCGGCGCTCCCCAAGGTGAAGCAGTCGGTCTTATAAAATCCTTACCCAACATGTCATCCAACTGCTTCTTCAGCTCTGCTAACTCTGTTGGAGCCATTCGATAAGGTGCTCTCGAAATCGGTCCAGTTCCTGCGACGAGATCTATAGCGAACTCTATCTCTCTTTCGGGTGGTAAACATGGAACATCATCGGGGAAAACTTCCGGAAACTCTCGCACTATAGGCAACGAATCCAGCTGAGGAGGTTCCTTCGCTTCCATAGAGAATAACAACACGTGTTTCCGAGGTTCACCACCTGACATAGGATTTCTATCATTGGCAGGCATCAATCTAGATTGCTTAGGGAATGACAAGGTCTTTTTAGAACAGTCTAACACTACATGGTTAGCCGAAAGCCAATCCATGCCTAAAATTATATCAAGTTGTTGCATAGGCAAACAAACAAGGTCAACAAGAAAATTTCTATTTTCAACAACGATAGGACATTTTAAACAAATAGTCATGGTTGTCAAAGAAGTACTGGTAGGAGTAGGAACAATTAAGTCATGAGGCAGTAAAGAAATAGGCAATTTCAAATGATCTACATACTCTTGGGATATGAACGAATGCGTAGCTCCCGAGTCAAACAATACTGATAAGAGTTTCCCAGACACTAAGCACATACCTTGTATAAGATCAGGGAATTGAGAGGATTCAGTTCCTCTTACAGTAAACACCCTTCCGGTGGCTTGCGGTCTTACGCCTGTTGTCCTGCTCCTTGGGCTCCGGTCACTGGGCCACGCGCACCTGTGTTGTACCTTGCTCCTTGTGAACATTCTGGAGCGATGTGACCCATCTGGCTACACCAAAAGCATTGGCGAGTCTCCCTCACCGAACAATCTCTAATCAGATGCGATCCTCCACATCTGAAGCATCCACTTTGTTGTTGTTGTTCATCTGGTCATGTTACCTGACGGTCATAAGGCTTCCATCCTGTCTGAAACCTTCCTTTTCCTCCTCGACCTCTCTGGTCAAATCTCCTAGTAGGTCCTCCAGTTATGCCTTGCTGCAGCTCCCTCTTCTTGTCAATGTTCTCAGGCAGTCGGGTGATATTCAGTGGTGCAATCACCCTCTGTAGGTCATACTTCAGGCCATCTTCAAATCGCCTGCACACCTATTCCTCATCTGGAAACCTCTGATAGAATTCAGAAAGTTTGAGTAACGCCTCAAACCTTGCAGCGTACTCACCAACAGACATGGTTCCTTGTTTCAGACCTATGAACTCTTTCTCTTTTTCCCTTCTCATCATTCTGGGGAAATACTTCTTCAGAAAGCATTTCGAAACAGTCCCCAATCGATAATTCTTCCTTTTGCCCCAAGCATTCTTTGATTGCCTTTCCACCATAGTTCTGCACCTCCCATCAGCATGAAGGATGCATAAGTCACCTTCCTATCCTCATGACAGTGCATTTCCGCGAACATTTTCTCAAGTTCCTGTATCCAGAGTTCGGCTCCCTCCGAATTGAAGTAACCATTAAATTGCGGCGACTTTCCTTTCAGAAAAGTATTTAGTCCGGCGCCTTCCGTCTCCACTCCACTCCACCCCACTGATTCTGTCTCTGTTGCTGTTGCATGGTCACCTGCAACAGTTGAGCGTTCTGCTGCGTCTGATGCAACATTGCCGTTGCCAACTCCCTAACTGTCCTTAGGGTTTACGTTGACTATATCCCATCACCAATGTGGGAACTTCCTTCGTTACTATTTCCAAGTTCAGTGGCACTCTCTGTGACCCTTCCGCCATGTCCTCTAACTCGTCCGTGAGCCATTAAATTTCCTGTGGAAGAAATTATCATCTCACATTCGTAAGACATACAAGACCATATTATAATATGCATGCATCATATGCCTTACAATTGCTCGAAATAGTTACCTCTTAAGATAACTTGCGTATCGGACACTCTACCCAGCTTCTAAGCATAGTTAATACCCAATGCGGGTTCAACTAGACACGGCCAGAAATCACAACTTAACCCAAGCAGTCCTTAATTAAGAATCAAACTGCTTTGATATCATAAAATGAGACAGCCCTTCCTCTGAGGTCCCATTAGTAACCCTAACCCGAACTCGACTTCTTTAACGTTGCAGCGTAGCGTAATTAAATAAAAATGCGGAAATATTAAAACAGTTGGGGTAAGCCCTAGTGGCCAATCTATTTTGAATAGATAATCATTTGTATCATGACTTTGATCATATATTTGATATATGTATAAGGCATTTATTTATTATGTTATATTTTATGATCATATTTATAGCATAATAAAGTCCTTAGAATAGGTCGTTCATTTAATGGAACGTCAAGTATGACCTGGCCGTGAGATGCCATTAAATTATAGAACACTATTATTAAATATCCATAGTCAAGTATTATTATTAATAAGGACAATAATAATACATTGAGACTATTATGTGAGTGTACTGATGACCACATCTCACGAGTCATAGATATAAGATATCAAGTTTTCACATTGGTATAAATATTAGTGGAATATTTATACTGGAGTGACCCACTATGAGAACGCTGTATAATAGTTATGTAACTGTCATAAGCGATTCTCATGGTGACCATCGTGAAGTAGTCCTTCGACATGAAGTCACTACGATTCCTAACATATGTAATTGTAGGCTCTAATACTATTAAACGTTGTCTGTAAAAGGACAACTATAAAGATAGTTATTGGGTCTGCAATAAAACATGTTGAGGAATGTGAGTGATGTAGATAGGATTCGTCCCTCATACATGACAGGAGTAATGTCTATAGGCCTCTTCATGGTATGCGACGTAAAAATGCATGGCCATGCTAAGGTGGGACAATATGAGATATTGGGCCCACATGATCATACGTCAATTACTCGATCAAGAAATAAATAATTGGACTTAACCAGGATGACACATTTATGCCTTGTGTTCAATTAAGACATTGAGACGAAAGGACGTTGACTTCATATTATATATGGTTACAACAATGTTTTAATCGTATCACCAATATTCTAATTAATTGGGTAGCAAAGATGTATTGCTAGATGCCGCTCATTGTTTATAATATTAATTGATTATTAATATGATTAATAATAATTAATATTATTGTCAATTAATTGAGAACCTATAGGGTCACACGCATAGAGCAAATGTTCAGAGAATTAATTTAATTGATTAATTAAATATGATTTAATTAATAATTAAATGGGATTGATTTAATTGATTAATTAAATATGATTTAATTAATAATTAAACATTGGGCCTGTAGCGTACAGTGGCCCAAATGGGTTAGGTTAAGTGAGTGACAGCTATTAGTACGTTGTGCACGTCACTTAAGTAACATACAACACAGAGCACTCATAACGGCCATTGTACACCCTTAACAGGTGCGCCCTATTTTCTCTCTGTGTGTCATGCCTCTCCCAATCCTGATAGCTAGCACTACGCTATCTCTGACGTTGGTTTGCGCGATTGGATTGAGTAGAGGTATTGCTACTTTGCAATACTGGTGATAGAAAAGCCTTTCCTTATGGTGGTTATGGCTGGACGGTTATTGTAATCTCGCGATCCGAGATTCGTTAACCATTGGATCGGGCTAATATTTGGATATCAGGTTCTTGACATGTGGTTCTACATCTTCACCGTTTAGTTTTGCGATACGAGGTCTGGAGCGAAAGTTATAAGCATCGCAAGTATCAGCGTTTTTGGCTAACCGGTATCGTTGGCGTGTTCACAGTGTTCGCGGTAAAGCTACGCTTCAAGAGGTAAACACTATATCCTTGTGGTTCATGTGCAATACGTGGTCCTTTATTAAAGGGGTTTTTCCGCTCAAGAGGTTTTTATAAATTGTTTTTAAAAAATTATCCCTCTTGAAACCCCAAATCTGGTCGTAGTTTGCTATGTATTCTAGGATTGTTTGCCATTGTATGATAACATATTTATTGCTGCTAAATATGATTTGTATGTTTAAAAGCATGTTTGTATGATTTGTATGTGATATAAATCTCTTTGAACATGTTTTGTATGTTTGGTTGTGCTCCTGACATAAACAAGGATAGTTTCTGTAATCCGGTCGTGCTCCCTGTAGAACCGCTGTGCTCCTTGTAGCACGACCGTGCACATTTGATTTAGCGTTAGTGAACGCGTAGCACGGCCGTGCGCTTTTTGGCACGGTCGTGCACATGTTGTACAGCATCAGTGAGCTTTTGGCACGGCCGTGCACTGTTTGGCACGGCCGTGCTGATGGATAGAATGTGATTTTGTCCCTTTTGCATATTTATAAATTGTTTATTAAATTTACGGTATATGGTTATGACCCTAGTTTTGATGTTTAATTTCATTTGGTAAATACGGCCTGCGTGTCATGATTTATTGTATTTATTTTATAAATACGGCCTGCATGTCGTGACATTTACTTTATTTATTTTATTTTAAATTTTGTAAATTGTTCGGGTTGATATGGAGGCAACGCCAAAATCATGACGCCAGTCGGAGGAACTTTGGAAGTTTGCTCGAGAGTGAAAGATTGTAATAATTAGTTTTAATTATTACACATTAGGAGGCCATAATCATAATACTTTTTATATGTCTTGTATGTTTATGTATGTGATGCATGAAATGTATGAGTTGTATGATTTAAATTTGGAATTTAAATTGTATGATAGCATGTATATCATTGTATGCTTAATATATTTTGAATGTATGTAAGCTAGTATGTCATGTATGCTACGAGAGACGTTTATATGATAAACATGAAGGAACCTGTTTGAAAGACAAGAAGGGGGGTTGAATTGTGTTTTAGGCGATTTTAAATTCTTTTCATAAGCAGATAATGGTTTTTGCAAGATTGGACGCTAAAACAATTAAAAGCAAAGAGAGCTCTTCCAACACCAAGTTGGACGCTAACTAAGTTTGACTAAGATAAGAAGATAGCGTAATAAAAGGCAATTCAATCCCAGTTAGTTAGTTGGATAATAAACTAAAGTAAGAGTAAGGGAGAGAAAAGAACACAAAGAAGTTATCCTGGTTCACTCTTCGCCAAAGGGCTACGTCCAGTCCTCTCTACTTGAGAGCTTTATCCACTATAACAAAACCTTTTGTTACAAAGTATTCAACACCTCTTCAGGCAGTATTCTCAACCTCTTCGGGTTCTCTAAGTATTCTTTTACAGACAAGCCTCTTCAGGCTCAACCAAACTATGGTTTTGAAAAGAGTTTGTTCTACTAACTCACTAAATGTGAGAATTCGAAACTAAAGCTTATACTCTTGAAAACAACTCTACACAGAGAGTAATATGAAAGTGAGGATCAGAGTAGCTTTTCTAGCTTTGCAAGCTTGAGATTTTCTCTTTTATCTCTTGAGCTAATATTTGCTTGTATCTCTTGAAGGATTTTGAAATGCTAAGTGTTGTTTCACTTGTATTTTTGCTCAAGTTCAGTCTTCTTGTCCTCTTTTGCACTTTCAAAAGATGGAGGTATATATAGCCTCTTGTCTTTGAGCAGACTTCACTCTTCAACGGATGAAAAAGGATCCGTTCTGATGAGCATTGAATGCATTTGATCCGTTGAGTCTGATAGCTTCTGAAGTTTCTGATCAGCAGAATAGACTATCAGGGTGATAACTAAAAGTGGTGCTGACATATCCTCTGAGTAGAACGAAAGTTGCCTTTTGTTTATCCAAAACAAGAAGGTCAACTTCTTTAGGTGACAGAGACATTCTGGCTTATGCTTTACTTTTGTACGAATATTACAAAGAATGTTTTGTCCCAAGGGTATAAGCCTTTTACAGGGAATAATAAATTCAAATGCTTTTACAGGATATTCGCGCTTGAAATTTAAAAGCATTTATTGGACTAGCTATTACAGAAGGTAACCGAAAGAGTCTTTGGACTCAAGGTTCTATAAATTACCGTCCAGTCGTAAACCAAGAATAAGTGTTGGACGAGATAAAGTCTTTGGACTATGTTGGACGAGATAGTGTCTTTGGACTATGGATAGTCTTTGGACTCAATTTAGATTTGTCCTGCACACTTAATATAAAACGTTAGTCCATAACAAATCTTTGTTCATCTTAAATTAGCTCTTTGTTAACATCAAAACTTAAGGGATTATCTGGACCATGACCACTTTGGTTCCAACAATCTCCCCCTTTTTGATGATGACAAAACATACTAATTTTGATTGAACAAAGAGTCCTATAGAGCTGAAGGGCTCCCCCTAAGACAAACATTCTAATCATTTAAAGCATCTAAACAGTTAAGGCATATACGACAGATATAAGCACATGTATCATTTAAAGATTCAATCAACCCATTTAACTTTAAATATTCAATCAACCCATTTTCTCCCCCTTTTTGTCATCAGACAAAAGAGTGAGAGACACATCATAGTCAGTTTATTTGAAAACAAAGAAAACAAAATTTTTAAGAAGAGGGAGGAGGTTTTGGAATGAAATCTTTGAACATGGCCGCAATCTGCTGAAGGAGCACCGCATTGTTGGCTTCTATTGTTTGTTGGACGAACTCTTGAAACTCAGGAGGAATAACCGAGGCGGAACTCTCAGCAGTGGCCCTGGTTGCGTCCACACCTCTTTGATCAGGAACTATACTCAGAGCCTGAGAAGGAGATGGATCATCGGGATGGACCATTGAGAGAGGGATCGGTTGAGACTTGGACTGAGCTGAGTCTGCAACTTGTTCCATTTCCTCATGATGAGTTTCAGACGAAGGGTCCGCATAGATGATTTCAGTGTCCCCAGTCTCTTCAGGAATGACCGGCTTAGGAGGAAGAGGAGGAGGAACAACGATAGGTTTGGGTGGAGGAGGCAACACTTCAAGTATGATATCAGCATCATCATACATGTTTTCCCTCCATCTGATAGCAGGCATAGGAAAAACATCGCTAGGATAAAGAGGTATGCCAAGGATATCATCGATGATCATGAAGTTAGCTTCACGGATTCGATATTGTCTTGGGTGGACGCGAATCTCTGCTTTCTCCTCAACTGATAGTCCAGACGATGATGCTTCTTGGGAGCATCTCCAGATGTGGTTTTCCCAATAGATCCTAGCATCTGGGTCAAATCTGAATCGGGGATCTTTCTTCCATATACTTTCGAGAACCCCAGAGTCATCTCGATGTTTTGTCCAAAACAGGGGATCAAAAGCATTTTTGTAAGGCAGCGTCCATGACTCAAGCCTTTTGCGAAGGTCCTTATCCTTGTTAGGATCTAGGATAGGGAGCCTTGGACAAGCTCGAGGAGGAACAACTCCTACTCTTGTGCGAGATGACTTTGACCAAAATCTCTTTGGAAGGTTGTGATGGATCTTAGCTTCGCGAGTCATGTCACACTCCCTCCGCACAGCATAGTAAGGAAGAAAGTCCCGGACATCAGAATACTCCTTCCAAGTTGATGGATAGCTTGGAATGAAAGAAAGTTCGGGATCAAGAATGTAGTTGCTTAAGCCAAACGTCCTTGCCCTTCTTTCATACTCCGTCTTGTAACCTCTCTTGTCTTCATCACGAAGAATAACATGCCTCTTTATATTGTAGTGGCACCATTGGAATGCCTTGTCCTTGATGAGGTTGGGATAGACTTTCCTTGGAGGAAACGTCTTTTTCTCAAGGTAGGTAACCAAGGGTCCATGGGCATTGTATGTTTCAGAGGGCAGAGGTTTAGTTGAAGTGTATGGGATGGGTTGGTAGCCAAGTTTAGGTGGTGAGGTGGATGATGTGGAGGGTTGTTGAAATTCATACTCGGGTAATGGAAGAGGGCTTTTGGGGTGAGGTTCTGTAGTGGGGGGTGTGTGTTTAAGGAATAGAACAGGAAATTTGCGTTTGACCTCAGCCCAAATTGAGCATTTGTTATTGTAGTCTACTCCAGGGAGGCGTCTATATTTGCTTTTGGGAAAGATCTGTCTGGGGTAGGGAGCACCATAGGGTTGGAAGGGGTGATCTCCCCAGGGTGTGAACCAGTCTTCGGGTTCATTTGGTGAGGTTAGAGTTTGGGTTTGTGGTAGGTCAGTGGGTGAGGGTGGTAGGGAAGGTTCAAAGGTTAAGTCTTCGATCTCAAACGATTGAACAATAGGAGAAGTAATAACCGAATTGGAGATAGGTTCAGTATTACCTTTCGTCTTTGCTCGAGTTGACCTTGCCCTTGTTGACAAAGGTTTAGGCAGAGGTGCAGCAGACGAGGTTTCCAATCTTGGCCCTTTAACTACCCTGGAGATGGGTAGATTGTCCTCTTCATCCTCATCAGTGGGAGCTAGAACCAGCTTCCTTTTTCTGGATGGTTGGACGGTGAGCTTTGGACGAGAAGAAGGAGTCTTAGCTATTGGACGAGCTTGTTCAGCAGAGCGTCCAGCAGTGACACATTGTTCAGACTCTTCTTCTGAGCCTTGCGTCTGAGCTCCTTTTTGTTTTCCTTCAAGTTTGGACTTTTTGAAGCAGTCCAACTGCATCATTACCAAACTTTGCCTGCTAAACTCAGGCTGATGCACACGTTCAATGCCATGAACTCCGTAGTATTTGAACTTTCTTTCTGGAGCCAAGTTCTTTAGGTCATCGTAGACCATATGCTTCTCAAATATTTTTGAGAGAAGAGCGCCATAGATGAGTGCAGTGTTCTTCCCAGAGCCTTCAATGGCATATTTGAAGAAGGAAAAGAGAAGATGGGGAAGGTTTATTTGCCTTTCAAGAATCAAATGAACCAGGCAAAATTAATGAGCCTTTGAAACATTATCCTTTGACCCAACCTTATGAAGGATAGCCTTGTTCAAGATTTGGTGAAGAACCCTAGCCTTGTCAGTCATTTTTGAGGCTATGAGTTTGTCACCGGAGTTTTTCAACAAACAATCTCTGATGGTGGAAGCATCACCAATCTCTTCTTCCCAGTTATCTTCTACAGTTATACCTGATTGAGCGCACCCAGTTGCATTAGAGATGGTTGCTTCAGACACTATTACTTCAGTATCAAGCACCTTGTTGCGAATCTCTCTTGCAGAGACAATGGGGTTTGTCCAGAACTCCCTAACTAGAGCAGGGTAGATTACCGGAGAACCTTCAAAGTAGCTTGACCATCCAGCGGCATGGATGTTAGAGAAGATGTCAATCCCATTATCAGCCAGGAATTGTAGGTTAAACTTGTACTCGACCATGACATCAGCAGTCTGAGCGTTAAAGGTTTTTCCTTTACCCTTAGAGCCAGCAGCAGAAGAGGTTGCCATAGTTTCAGAGAGGAGGTTTAGGAAAAGAAATGGTTTTTCAGAAGAGGTTTTCCTTTTGCAAGAAGAAAGGTTAAAACTTTTTGTAAAGGTTTGATTTTTTAACAACACTTAAGTTTTAAACAAAGGAGAACGAAAACCTTTCGTATTTTCAAAGAGAGAGAGAGAGAGAGAGAGCGAAATGACGTGCATTAAATGCCTGACACATGTTCAGACTTTGAAACCGTAAAAAGCATTTTTGGCAAATAAGTAAAACAAAAACTGACTCAGTTAAGGGAATGAAGGATAATAGTCTGTCGACAAAGATTGAGTTCCATTAATGCATTAGACGAGCATTCAGAAAGTACAATGGACGAGCAAATATTTGACGTAATGCAAATATTGGACGCATGCATTGGACTCTCAGTCAATCAATGAAATGCATGTTCAGATATTTTCTTATAAATATAAACCTATCTTCGGCTAATGGTTTAGTGAAGATATCTGCCCATTGATGGTCAGTATCAACAAATTGAATATCTATTGTTCCTTTTTGCACATAGTCCCTAATAAAATGATGTTTTATTTCTATATGCTTTGCTCTAGAATGCAGTATGGGGTTCTTTGACAAATTAATAGCAACAGTGTTATCACACATGATAGGGATGTTGCTTACAAACACGTTGTAGTCTTTCAACTGATGTTTGATCCAAAGCAGTTGTGAACAGCAACTGGCTGCAGCAATGTACTCAGCTTCAGCAGTTGATAGAGCAATTGTGCTTTGCCTTTTGCTTGACCATGAGACAAGATTAGCACCAATGAAGTGACACGCTCCACTTGTGCTTTTCCTTTCTATTCTATCTCCAGCATAGTCAGCATCACAGAATCCAACTAATCTGTATTCATCAGTTTTCTTATACAAAAGACCCAGATTAGTAGAACCTTTTAGGTATCTAAAGATTCTTTTTACTGCTGAGAGATGAGACTCACTTGGATCAGATTGAAAACGAGCACATAAGCAAACGCTAAACATGATATCAGGTCTGGACGCAGTTAGATATAAGAGGGAACCAATCATACCTCTATATACCTTTTGGTCTACCTTTTTATCTTTATCATCTTTGTTTAGCACGGACGTTGGATGCATTGGTGTATTCATAGGTTTACAATCGTCCAACTTGAAGCGTTTTAGAAGCTCCTTTGTGTACTTCGTCTGATGAATGTACACTCCGTCTGAAGTTTGCTTTACTTGAAGTCCGAGGAAGAATTTTAGTTCTCCCATCATGCTCATTTCAAACTCCCTTTGCATTAATTCAGAAAACTCTTGGCAAAGAGATTCATCAGTTGCACCAAATATTATATCATTAACGTAAATTTGAGCAACAATAAATTCCTTTTTATTTACTTTTCTAAAAAGAGTTGTGTCCACTTTTCCTCTCGAGAAGCCATTCTCCATTAGGAAAGAGCTGAGTCTCTCATACCAAGCTCTAGGAGCTTGCTTGAGTCCATATAAAGCTTTCTTAAGCTTATATACATGCTCAGGACGGTTCTGATCTTCAAAACCGGGTGGTTGAAGAACATATACTTCTTCATTAATTACACCATTTAGGAATGCACTTTTTACATCCATTTGATAAAGCATGATGTTATGATGTGCAGCATATGAGAGTAAGATGCGTATAGCTTCTAATCTAGCTACTGGAGCAAAGGTTTCAGTATAATCAATACCTTCCTCTTGTGAGTAGCCTTGGGCAACTAGTCTTGCTTTATTCCTTACAACTTTGCCATCCTCGTCCAGCTTGTTGCGATAGACCCACTTGGTTCCAATTATAGACTTATCCTTAGGCAGGGAGACCAGCGTCCAAACGTCACTACGTTGAAACTGGTTGAGCTCCTCTTGCATAGCGAGGATCCAGCAATCGTCCAATAAGGCTTCGTCCACAGACTTTGGTTCCATCTCAGAGATGAAGGCTGAGTCAGCTTGCTCTCTGAAAGTTGACCTTGTTCGGACGCTATCATTAGGTTTCCCAATGATTTGATCCTCGGAATGATGAGTTCTGAATTGCCACGAACGAGGGGTATTTACAGCTTGCTGAGACGATGATGCGTCCTTCGTAGTGTTTGATGCCTCGTCTTTGTTGGTTGTTGGACGAGCATCTGAATCATTCAGATTCATATCTGCAAAAGAATCATCTAGCTCTGATAATCTCTTATCAGGCTGTTTGTCATCAAATTTAACATGAATGGATTCTTCAACAATCAAAGTTCTAGAGTTATAGATTCTAAAAGCTTTGGACGTTTCAGAGAATCCTAACAATATTCCATTATCTACTTTGACATCAAACTTTCCTAGTTGATCCTTAGTATTTAAAATAAAACATTGACATCCAAAGGGGTGGAAATAAGAAATGTTGGGTTTGCGTCCTTTCCACAATTCATAAGGAGTCTTATTCAAGATTGGTCTTATGTATATTCTGTTTTGAATATAGCAGGCAGTATTTACAGCTTCAGCCCAGAAGTGCTTAGGGACAGAATTATCACTGAGCATTGCCCTAGCCATCTCTTGAAGAGATCGGTTCTTCCTCTCAACAACACCGTTTTGTTGTGGAGTTCTAGGGGCAGAGAAATTGTGATGAATACCACTTTCATCACAGAACCTTTGAAAAAGCTCATTTTCAAATTCGCCTCCATGATCACTTCTGATCGAGCTGATGAATATGCCTTTTTCATTCTGAATTCGCTTACAGAATATAGAAAAGACCTTGATAGACTCATCCTTGTGAGCAAGGAACTTAACCCATGTCCATCTAGTATAGTCATCTACTATGACAAGTCCATATTTCTTACCACTGACAGAGGTCGTCCTTGTTGGACCAAACAAATCAATATGCAACAATTCCAGTGGTCTAGAAGTACTAACAATGTTCTTGGACTCAAACGAGTTCTTAACTTGTTTTCCTTTTTGACATGCGTCACAGAGAGCGTCTGATCTAAACACAATCTTTGGTAAGCCTCTTTCAAGGTTATGCTTGTTTAGTTTAGAGATTAATCTCATACTAGCATGACCAAGTCTTTTGTGCCAGATCCATCGCTCATCTTCGACAGACACTAGACATGATACACTTTGAGTTGAAAGTTCCCCCAAGTTAATCTTGTACAGATTATTTTGCCTTTTGGCAGTGAATAAGATGGACCCATCAGGGTTCTTGACCATACATTCACCGTTATTGAAGGAAACAACAGACCCACTGTCACATAATTGACTTATGCTAAGCAAGTTGTGTTTTAATCCTTCAACCAGAAGAACATTATCAATAGAGGGAAGAGGATGCTTACCAATCTTACCTATTCCTACTATCTTCCCCTTCTGGTTGCCTCCAAAGGTGACCCATCCACTAGACTTCTCACGGATTTCTTGGAACATACACCTTTCTCCCATCATGTGACGTGAGCAACCACTGTCCAAGTACCAGGACTGGGGTCTTTTTTGTGTTGCTAAGCAGATCTGCAACAGGTATTATCATACTCTTAGGTACCCAGATAGACTTGGGCCCTTTTGGGTTAGTTGGTGGTCTTCGTCCATGCATTTTGTTTTTATTTTTGTAAATGCATTTTGAAGAAGTGTGACCATTCTTTCCATAAATCTTACAGTAAGTTCTGGATGCATGCAATTTATTTTCTTTTTGCTTTCCATAGGAATGAAAAGCCTTGTGATTTTTGTTGGACCCTGATATTTTCTGAGACGCATTTTGTTTCTCAGAGTCATAGCCTAGGCCAGACCTATCATGAGGTGATCTAGTGTACCTCAATATCAGGTCTAGCTTCTCTGATCCTCCAACAAGCTTAGTTACGCTTTTGGTGAGATCAGATACCTCTTGTTTTAGTCTAGTTACCTCATGAGGTTCACTGGACTCAGAGGTGAGTTTGTCAGTTAGACTAACATTCTTAGCTTTAAGCTTATTATTCTCTTCAACAAGCTGCTTATTTAGTTTGTTGGATTCTTCCAACTCCTTATTTACTTTTGACAATTTTCTCTTAAGCACGATGTATTGATGATGCAATATAGAAGAATCATTTAGCAGTTCATCATATGCTTCTTGAAGAGAGTCAGAAACGGATACCTCGTCATCTTCTGATTCAGCGTCCGAAGAGCTTTTGGCCATCAGGCAGAGATTTGAGGTAGACGAGCTCCTTGGTCTGATCAGATGTTCCAGAGCGTCCAGCTTCTCCTTAGCTGTTTGGAATTGCGAGACCATGTCTAGTCTTGGACGATCAAGGGCGTTGACAAGACACCAGTTAGCATAGGCATTTTGAGAACATCGTCTGATATCATCACTCGTCCAGTCTGTTTCATGTTTGGACGATGTTGAACTGTCCTAAAGGGTAATCGTTGGACGATAATCTCCGTTAGTGAAGATGTCCCACAACTCATAGTTTTGATCTTGGACGTATAGTTGGAAAATTGATTTCCAATAAGTATAGTCTGTTCCCTTGAAGATGGGTGGAACATTCACATTCCATCCTCTTCCAGAGGTAGACTCCTGACTTCGTTCTCCGGGAACAACAAATTGTTCATCGTCCGAAGAGTCTTCATCTTGCTTGTTGGACCAGAGGCATAGATTAGCCTCTTCATTTGTTTCTTCTTCTTATTCTTCTTCAGAAGAGTTCAAGTCCTCCCAAGTTGCCATGAAGTTCTTTTTCTTCTTTTTGAAGAACTTCTTCTTGTCCTTTAGCGTAGGGCAATCAGCTTTGAAGTGTCCTGGTTTGTTACATGATAAACAGACCAGCTGACTTTTATCCTTGGGTTCAGCATGATCCTTGAAGCTTTTCTTTTGGAATGGCCTTCTCTTCATTCCATTTTTTTTCTCCACATGTTCTGAATCTTTCTGGAGATAAAGGATAGCTCGTCATCGTCTGATACATCATCATCAGATTGATCAGCTTCATCACTGGACTCATCAGCTTTTAAGGCTTTTGAGTTGTTGGACCTATGAGCTTTCAGGGCAATTCCCTTGTTCTTCTTTCCGGGATTGTCAAGATCAAGCTCCTGCTCATGAACTTGAAGCGTCCCTACAAGATCATCCAGAGACAAAGTGGAGAGATCTTTGGCCTGGGTGATTGCAGTGACCAGAGGTCTCCATTTCTTAGGCAGACTCCTAAGAATCTTGGTGACATTCTCCTTGGTAGTGTAGACCTTTCCAAGGGATTTCAGATTGTTGATGATCGTCTGAAAGCGACCCATCATGTCAAGGATGGACTCTCCTTCAGCCATGGTGAACATTTCATACTGGCCAACCAGCATGATGATTTTAGAGTCCTTCACCTTGGTTGTCCCTTCATAGAGATTAGACAAGGTGTCCCATATTTGTTTGGCTGATTCACATGCGTGAATCTTCTGAAATTCGTCAGGACTGAGGGCACACATTAACGCATATCTTGCTTTATGATTCTGTTCCATTCTAGCCCTTTCAGCATCAGTCCAATCGTCCTCTGCTTTTTCTGTCCCGTCAGAGTTGAGACAAACGTTAGGACCGTTTGTGATTCTGGTCCAAAGAACTGAGTTTGTACTGAGGATGAACCCTTTGAATCTTTCCTTCCAGTACAGGTAGTGAGTACCGTTGAAGAACGGCAGTCTGGTCATGGAAGTACCTTCATAACAGGTTGACTCCCGCTTGGCATACCTGGTCCAGACATATCTGCAGTAGGATCTTTTTCCTCTACACGGCAAAGTGCTCAACCCAGAGGCTGAGCTCTGATACCAATTGAAGGAACCTGTTTGAAGCACAAGAAGGGGGGTTGAATTTTGTTTTAGGCGATTTTAAATTCTTTTCGTAAGCAGATAATGGTTTTTGCAAGATTGGACGCTAAAACAATTAAAAGCAAAGAGAACTCTTCCAACACCAAGTTGGACGCTAACTAAGTTTGACTAAGATAAGAAGACAGCGTAATAAAAGACAATTCAATCCTAGTTAGTTAGTTGGATAATAAACTAAAGTAAGAGTAAGGGAGAGAAAAGAACACAAAGAAGTTATCCTGGTTCACTCTTCGCCAAAGAGCTACGTCCAGTCCTCTCTACTTGAATGCTTTATCCACTATAACAAAACCTTTTGTTACAAAGTATTCAACACCTCTTCAGGCAGTATTCTCAACCTCTTCGGGTTCTCTAAGTATTCTTTTACACACAAGCCTCTTCAGGCTCAAACAAACTATGGTTTTGAAAAGAGTTTGTTCTACCAACTCACTAAATGTGAGAATTCGAAACTAAAGCTTAGACTCTTGAAAACAACTCTACACAGAGAGTAATATGAAAGTGAGGATCAGAGTAGCTTTTCTAGCTTTGCAAGCTTGAGATTTTCTCTTTTATCTCTTGAGCTAATATTTGCTTGTATCTCTTGAAGGATTTTGAAATGCTAAGTGTTGCTTCACTTGTATTTTTGCTCAAGTTCAGTCTTCTTGTCCTCTTTTGCACTTTCAAAAGATGGAGGTATATATAGCCTCTTGTCTTTGAGCAGACTTCACTCTTCAACGGATGGAAAAGGATCCGTTCTGATGAGCATTGAATGCATTTGATCCGTTGAGTCTGATAGCTTCTAAAGTTCCTGATCAGCAGAATAGACTATCAGGGTGATAGCTAAAAGTGGTGCTGACATATCCTCTGAGTAGAACGAAAGTTGCCTTTTGTTTATCCAAAACAAGAAGGTCAACTTCTTTAGGTGACAGAGACATTCTGGCTTATGCTTTACTTTTGTACGAATATTACAAAGAATGTTTTGTCCCAAGGGTATAAGCCTTTTACAGGGAATAATAAATTCAAATGCTTTTACAGGATATTCGCGCTTGAAATTTAAAAGCATTTATTGGACTAGCTATTACAGAAGGTAACCGAAAGAGTCTTTGGACTCAAGGTTCTATAAATTACCGTCCAGTCGTAAACCAAGAATAAGTGTTGGACAAGATAAAGTCTTTGGACTATGTTGGACGAGATAAAGTCTTTGGACTATGGATAGTCTTTGGACTCAATTTAGATTTGTCCTGCACACTTAATATAAAACGTTAGTCCATAACAAATCTTTGTTCATCTTAAATTAGCTCTTTGTTAACATCAAAACTTAAGGGATTATCTGGACCATGACCACTTTGGTTCCAACAAAACATGTCGGTGAGATCACTTAATTATTAAATTCCCTCAATGAATTAAGTTATTAAATGCCTCCTGATACGTGGCACTCGTCAAGGCCAGAATCATTTAAGTGTGGGTCATGCCACAGCTGAGCACCTTAATATATTCCGGTGAGGCGCGAAAAGTGAAATAACCTACTGCCAACCATTAGGTTGAACTTCACTAAGTGTATTCAATAGGATTGAAACGGCGTAGAGGCATGAGGTTGGGCATTAATCCATATGATGGATTAGAATAAGGAGTTATTCACCGAACTGGTCCAAGAATTACATTGGATGTAATTGGAAAGGAGTTCCTACCGAAATAGCTGAGTTCTGGGCGATTAGCCACAACTGACTCAGAACGAGGTGAAATATATAGATCTTGGTCCCACTAGAAAATCTTTCAACGGGATTTTCCGAGTCAATGATGAGGGTCATTGATTTGAGTAAAATAGTGGGAGCGTATTTAATAAAAGACCTTTTTAATTATGTTTTAATCATCATACTTATATTCTGTATATTTTTGTATTAAATAACTATGGCTACAAACACAAATTTTATTTTATTATTGCGATACATCCTTGAGAAGGATGAGTTATCTAGAACTAATTTTCAGAATTGGTACAAATTTTGAGGATTGTCCTCAAGTACGAAAAAAGAACTGTATGGTCTCAAGCAATTAATTTTCAAGCAATTTGTTGCTACTGCCATAAGGGTCGAAAGGGATGCTTAATAGAAGCATTAAGTCAATGCCATTGGCATACGACATCTCATGCTTGCAATCATAGAGATGTATGATATGATCATGCACCTTATGATGCTCTAACAAGAGCTAGCAAGGCATAAGATGTATTAGAAAGAGTAAAAAGACAAGAAAGGAAGTATGACTTCCTGTTTAGGCATATTTGTTATAAAAGTCAACATATCTACTCCAACATTATGGGTATTGGATACCGCATATGGATCTCACATTAATGTGAAGGATCAAAGGGAGTAGGACATTGACTAATAGGTAAAGGTCTACCCTATAAGTAGAGATGAAGCAAAAGTTGCTACATTGACTATAGGAGTTTGAATTTACCATTAGGTAAAAGGTCTACCCTATGAGTGGAGATGAAGCAAAAGTTGTTACATTGACTATAGGAATTTGAATTTACCATTAGGTAAAGTTCTACTCTATGAGTGGAAATGGAGCAAAAGTTGCTACATTAACCATAAGAGTTTGAATTTGCCTTATGGGCATTAATGGAAGTAAATAACGGTTATTTTATTCTAGTTGATAATAGAAACATCATTTCTATATCTTATATAGACAAGAAAGAATTTTAAATTGCAGTAAATGGACAATTGTTGTTCCATTTATTCAACTGATGTCTTCTATGCTTGTATTCATGTGAGATATGGACTTTGTGTCCTTGATCTCGATATGCCCATCTATAACATAAATGCGAATAGGGTTAAACCAAGTGATTTGGAGCCTCTATGTCTTTAGCAATATCTTTAGACCATATAAGTAAGAAACACATTTCCAAGCTCCACTAATTTGGACTCTTGGACTCATCCAATTATGAATTGTTTGAGGTCTGTGTATCTTACTTGTTTGGAAAGATGACTAAGCTCCATTCACTAGTAAGGTGGAAGGGTTGGTAATCTTTTGGCACGATACATTATGATGTATGAGGGCCTCTAAACAAGTTTGCTAGAAGACAAGTTTCCGTACTTCGTCTCGTTTATTGATAACTTCAATGAAGATGGATTTGTGTAAGACATAAGTCAGAAATCTTTGAAATGTTCAAAGAATTCAAGAACAAAGTGAAGAACTAATTTTGGAAAAGTATTAAGATCATGCGATCAGATCGTGGTGATAAGTACTTAAGCCAATTGTTTGATGACTATCTGAAGGATTGTGAGATTATATCTCGACTCACTCCTCCTGGAACACCATAATGGAATGGTGTGTCCGAGAGGAGAAAATCGAACCTTGTTGGACATGGTACGACCTATGATGAGTCAATCAGACTTCTTTGACTCTTTCAGGGGATATGCTTTACATACAACAGCTTTGACACCTAACCGTATTCCATCTAAGACAGCTGAAAGACACCATATGAGATATGGACTGGTATGCGACCAAGTATGTCTTTCATTAAGATTTGGGGTGTCAAAATTTATAGAAACGTTTGGTTTCAGATAAACTTTGACCCAAGTCTGACAAATGTATCTTTGTGGGGTATCCTAAAGAAACAAACGGACGCTATTTCTACAACACCTCCGAGGACAAAATATTTGTCGCTAGGACTGGAGTGTTCCTTGAGAAGGAACACATCTCCAATGGAGACAGTGAGAGTAATGTAGAACTTGGATAAATCCAAGTACCACAGAGTACTGACCCGCCTACAATGGGACAAGAACCGGTTCCACAAGATGTTGTGGTCCAACCACCAGTTCAAGTAACACAAGACACGCGTAAGTCAAACAGGACATGTCATCAACTTAAGAGATCTGGAATACTCCTAACTCAAGAAAGTGATGAACCGCTCATGGATCATGATGAGCTTGTGACTTACCAGGAGGCTGTCGTTGGCCTAGATTCTGAGAAGTGGCTAGGAGCCATGGAATCCGAAGTAGAATCCATGTACACCAACCAGATATGGACCTTGGTTGAGTCACCTGAAAGGGGTAAAACCCATAAGGTGCAAGTGGGTCTTCAACGAGAAGACTAACATGGATGGGAAGGTGAATACCTTCAAGGCGCGACTAATTGCGAAAGGTTTCAAGCAAATTCATAGTATGACTATGATGAGACCTTTTGTCCAGTTGCATTGATTCAGATCCCACTAGCTATTGCTTCATAGTATGACTATGAGATCTGGGAAATGAATGTCAAAACAGCATTCCTTGATAAGGAATCTTCTCGAGGATGTGTACATGACACAACCTGAGAGTTTTGTCTATTCAGAGAATGCTGGAAAGGTTTTGCAACTTGCAAACATCCATTTATGGATTAAAGCAAACTTCCAGAAGTTGGAATCTTCATCTTGATGTAAACTGTAGGACAAGTTTGGATTCATCAAGAACGAGGATGGATCTTGAGTGTACAAGAAGGTTAGTGGGAGCATAATTATTTTTCTCGTATTGTATGTGTATGACATACTACTTATGGAAACAATATTCCTGCACCACAAAATGTGAAAACATGGTTAAGGAATTATTTTTCAATGAAGGACTTAGGCGAAACGTCCTATGTATTAGGAATCAGGATCTATAGAGATAGATCGCTAAAATTGTTAGGCCTTAGTCAAAGGTACATAAATTGACAAAGTGTTTGGGCGCTTTAAATGTGCATAATTCCAAAAGGGTATCTTGCCTATGACACATGGCGTATACCTGTCCAAGGGACAGTCCCTGTTACATCAGATGTAAAGGGAACACATTAATAAGATTCTATATACTTCGACAATTGAATCTGTTATGCATGCCATGATATGTACTCGAACAAATGTCTCGTATGCTTTGAGCATGATGAGAAGGTACCAATCCAATCCCAATGAAGGTCACTGGACTGAAGTCAAGAATGTCCTTAAGTACTTGAGAAGAACTAAGGATTCATTCTTGATCTAAAATGGTGAGGAAGAGCTCATAGTAATGAATTACACTGATGCTAGCTTTCAAACCGATAAGGATAACTTTAGATCGCAATCTGGATTTGTGTTTTGCCTTAATGGTGGCACTGTGAGCTTGAAATGGTTCCAAGCATGAGACAATTGCTGATTTTATAACAGAGACTGAGTATATAGTTGCCTTAAATACAGATTAAAAGGCCATTTGGATCAAAAAGCTCATTTATGAACTAATTGAAGTTCCTAACTTTGCGAACTCCGTTAATCTCGTTGCAATGATGATATAGTAATTGCCTAAGCTAAGGAAACTTGATCTCACCAGTGATCCAAAGCATATACTTAGGTGCTTCCATCTCATTCGACAGATGATCGATAGAGGAGATGTGAAGATATGCAGAATGACAACACTAAACAATCCACTATTAGAGTCTCTTTCTCAGTGGTAGCATGACACTCACACTAGACCGATGGGTGCTATATTGATGCCCGATTGGCTCTAGTGCTAGTGGGAGATTGTTAGCGTAAGCCCTAGTGGCCAATCTATTTTGAATAGATAATCATTTGTATCATGACTTTGACCATATATTTGATATATGTATAAGGCATTTATTTATTATGTTATATTTTATGATCATATTTATAGCATAATAAAGTCCTTAGAATAGGTAGTTCATTTAATGGAACGTCAAGTATGACTTGACCGTGAGATGCCATTAAATTATAGAACACTATTATTAAATATCCATAGTCAAGTATTATTATTAATAAGGACAATAATAATACATTGAGACTATTATATCAGTGTACTGATGACCACATCTCACGGGTCATAAATATAAGATATCAAGTCTTCACATAGGTATAAATATTAGTGGAATATTTATACTGGAGTGACCCGCTATGAGAACGCTGCATAATAGTTATGTAAGTGTCATAAACGATTCTCATGGTGACCATAGTGAAGTAGTCCTTCGACTCGATTCCTAACATATGTAGTTGTAGGCTTTAATACTCTTAAACGTTGTCTGTAATAGGACAACTATAAAGATAGTTATTGGGTCTGCAATGAAACATGTTGAGGAATGTGAGTGATGTAGATATGATTCGTCCCTCCTACATAACAGGAGTAATGTCTATAGTCCTCTTGATGGTATACAACGTAGAAATGCATGGCCATGCTAAGGTGGGACAATATGAGATATTGGGCCCACATGATCATACGTCAATTACTCGATCAAGAAATAAATAATTGGACTTAACCAGGATGACACATTTATGCCTTGTGTTCAATTCAGACATTGAGACGAAAGGACGTTGACTTCATATTATATATGGTTACAACAATGTTTTAATTGTATCACTAATATTCTAATTAATTGGGTAGCAAAGATGTATTGCTAGATGCCGCTCATTGTTTATAATATTAATTGATTATTAATATGATTAATAACAATTAATATTATTGCCAATTAATTGAGAACCTATAGGGTCATACGCATAGAGCAAATGTTCAGAGAATTAATTTAATTGATTAATCAAATATGATTTAATTAATAATTAAATGAGGATAAGTTTAATTGATTAATTAAATATGATTTAATTAATAATTAAATATTGGGCCTGTAGCGTACAATGGCTCAAGTGGATTAGGTCAAGTGAGTGATAGCTATTAGTAAGTTGTGCACGTCACTTAAGTAGCATACATCACAGAACACTCATAAAGGCCGCTGTACACCCTTAACAGGCACGCCCTCTTTTCTCTCTGTGTGCCGTGACTCTCCCAATCCTGATAGCTAGCACTATGCTATCTCTGACATTGGTTTGCTCGCGTGGATTGAATAGAGGTATTGCTACTTTGCAATATTGGTGATAGAGAAGCCTTTCCTTATGGTGGTTATGGCTGGACAGTTATCGTAATATCTCGATCCGAGATTTGTTAACCGTTGGATCGGGCGGATTTTTGGGTAGCAGGTTCGTGACATGTGGTTCTACATCCTCACCGTTCAGTTTTGCGATATGAGGTCTGGAACGAAAGTTATGAGTATCGCAAGTATCAGCGTTTTTGGCTAACCGGTGTCGTTGGCGCGCTCACAGTGTTCGCGGTAAAGCTACGCTTTAAGAGGTAAACAGTGTATCCTTGTGATTCATGTGTAATACGTGATCCTTTAGTAAAGGGGTTTTTCCGCTCAAGAGGTTTTTATAAATTGTTTTTAAAAAATTATCCCTCTTGAAACCTCAACAAAAACAACCAACACTGATACCACGACTATATATATAACATACATATAAAAGTATTGGCTCTATCAGTAGAGCCTACAATAACTGATACCAATTACAAATCTTCAGAGTATGCAACACATAAAAACTGAAAGCATGGCAATAAAATAAAATACATCAAACTTTCTCTCCTGGCCCCAAAAATACATTTCACTCAAACCCATGTACAGGCCATAACAAAACTAAGACTGTCTACCCAACCACGACTCTAAAGTATACTGTGTAGCGCCCCGATTTTCAAGCTTTATAATTCTTCAATATTTAAACGTTTATATTTTATTGGAGGGTCTAGAGAGTAAAATAAAATATTCTGAGACCATAGGCACACTCTACGTTATCGTAGGAAGCTATGGTTAAGTTTTGGGCAAAAACTCAAATGGAGCTTGGTCTGCGTTTTTCACGGATAGTTGTGTTTTTCTACTATCAAGACCTAATTTTGACTCGTGAACGAGACAATAAGTCTCAGGATTTAAATCTCTACATATTTGTCAAAATCCGTCCTGACGTCCAAAAGTGAAAATAATATATTATATCCGGGCGTATACTCGATCCGGGAGATGTTTGGAGCTGCGAAAAGATTTAACGAGATCCGCGAACGGATAATTGTGGTGTTCCATCAAGTGAATTTCGTGGCTAGCATTCAAGATAGCTTTACAAAATATCTGGACGTGAAATGATCAAAATGCCCTTGATTTTTTAAGGAAAAGACCAAATTGTCATTTGGTTATTTACAAGTTTGCCATGAATGGCAAAATAGCTATATCACTCATCCTAACATTGGCCACTCGGCCACTCTCTCTTTCTCTCCTCTCTCTCACTTGTTCTTCATGTTCTTCAAGTTCTTCATAAGTTCTTCACAAAAACTACCTTTGATCTCCATAAAAGTTGAAGTTTCAGTGAAAACTTGTTTCTTTTCTCACTAATCTTTGATTCTAGGACGTATGATCCTCATCTTAACTCTCTTAATCTCTCTATTTCATCTCTTGAATCTCTTGATTCATGAAGATCCAAGTTTAGATCCAAAACTTTGAAAATTCATAGAAAAGTGTAGGAAAATCCTTTTAATACCAAATCAATTTCTATGATCTAGTTTCATCATTCTCTTTCACTATCCAAGAGCATGTAACCAAAAGCTTTTTCTAGCCATATGGGTATTTTTGTGGCCGAAACCTTCATAGAGAAAAATGTTGAGTTTTTGATTCAAGTTTTGAGTAATAAGACTTGTCCTAGTGGTAGGAGTACCCAAGGATCATCCATCCAAGAGAGTAGAAAATTTGGACATCTCTAGCTAATTTTTATACCTAGTGGCCGAACCCTTTTTAATGATAAATAAGAGATTTTTGTGTTGTTTGTTGTTTAATGTTTGATTGTTGTGTTGTTTGTAGCTGGTGATGAGTATCGGGAGATTCGTGAACCGATCAACCGACTTTGAACCAGAGGTTTGATCATCAATAGGTATGGGGGCTGAACCTCATCACACCAAAATGGTGGTGGTGAAAATGGTTGTTTACTTTGTGTGTGTGGGTGAAACCCTTTGGTTTGGTTTCACCACTTGATTTGGTTCTCTTGGAGAACAAAGTTGTAATAATGGTAGTTTATGCTTTTGTATGCTTTATCATGTTTATGATGATGTTGATTGTAACGGCCCAGACTGCTTTCAGGTTGCCGACTGTCCCCACAAGCCAACACGAGTCTCTTCAGCGTGCTTTGTCCACACTCACACGCTTCCTAGGAAAACATCCCAGTAGGTCACCCATCCCAGAATTACTCCGAGTCAAGCATGTTTAACTTTGGAGTTCTTAAGTGATGGGCTACTGAAAAGAAAATGCATCTTATTGGTATAGGTAGTATAAATCTATCTTATAAGCCTTCCTTCAACTGTACAGTCCTATACCTGCACAGCCTCAGGATCCCTCTCATTCCGATGTGAATCAGTTCATTCATGTGTCCCTCCGCCTAGAAGCCTGCTAGGAGCCGCTCCTTGTCTGTGCCTCATGCACCGGCGATCACTCCCCGCCCTTGTCAGCTCTGGGTGTCACATGCCCACCAGCTTCCGCTTGGTTCGTCCCCGAACCACACCGTACTGGGAGAGGTCTGCTCTGATACCATTTGTAACGGCCCAGACTGCTTTAAGGATTGCCGACTGTCCCCACAAACCAACACGAGTCTCTTCAGCGTGCTTTGTCCACCCACAGTCACACGCTTCCTAGGAAAACTTCCCAGGCGGTCATCCATCCCAGAATTACTCCGAGTCAAGCACGCTTAACTTTGGAGTTCTTAAGTGATGGGCTACCGAAAAGAAGATGCATCTTATTGGTATAGGTAGTACAAATCAATTCTTATAAGCATTCTTTCAACTGTACAGTCCCATACCTGCACAGCCTCAGGATTCCTCTCATTCCGATGTGAATCAGTTCATTCATGTGTCCCTCCGCCTAGAAGCCTGCCAGGAGCCGCTCCTTGTCCGTGCCTCATGCACCGGCGATCACTCCCTGCCCTCGTCAGCCCCGGGTGTCACATTGATTAGCTGAAAAACATTTTCATGTATGTTGGAAAACCTACTTTCATCTCTAGATCAAGTATGGATTTTAATGCTTGATTATGATGCAATGATGTGTGATTATTGTTTGTCATATTTATGTGAGCATTTTGAGCTATAACTTGTCTTGAGGGTGAAGCAAAATCTTCACATTTGTTCATGAGAGGCTTTCGGCCATAACCAAGAAGAAAAGGAAGAACATGTGTGGTTCTTGAACAATTAAAGTTTTGAAGTGAGAAAAGTGTTTTAATAACTTATGTTTCAAAGAAAAACAATAAGTGATTTGATCCAAAGATCAAATAAAGTTTCAACCTTTAAGTGTTTTCACCAAAGTGAAAAATGTCTTTTACTTTATCATTAGTTCATCTAAGTGATCAAGTGTTTTAAAAGTGAAACAAAGAAGTGTTTTCATGAAAAGTTAACATAGTTTCATAAGACTTTACCTTTATCTTAGAATAAAGATAAAGTTCCTTTTTCAAATATAATGGAGACATTTTATCCTTAAGTTGATTAAAATAAATTATAGTTAGGAGATTAGTTGAGATTACATTTCCTTTCCATTAACTTAGAACATGGTTTTACACTAAAGTTACACCAAGTTAGTAAGGAAAAACATTTCCAAAGTTGGTTAAAGTACTTGACCTTGATCATATACCAAGTTCTTTCAAATCAATGTGTTTTCAATTAGAACGGTATTTGATTTACAAAGAGAGTTTTTCAACGCAAATCGTAAAGTTTTACGCATAAAAACCTAAGTTAAGTAATTAACTTAGAGTTGAAGATAAGGGATAATTAAGTAAGGTATGTGGTGGAACAAGACCATATGCTATACCATTGATGACTTAGTTCATCAATGTCTTCATAAGACTTAAGTGAAGCAACACTTATTTCCTTAATTAAAAATCAAGGAGTAATATCTTAGAAAGGCTTAAAGACTTATCTAAGAGGATCTCAATCCTTGTCCATAATGCTTAGGACTTGAGACATAATTCATAAGACATAAACACATATACGAAACGTTTTGGGTTTTGAAACAGTAGTTCGATGATGGACCGGTGATTCGGATCTAGGTCAATCGTTCAATTGTTTCAAGTCTTGTGATGACTCAATCCTGGAGGGATCACGAGATTTATCCGGTGGATAAAAAGTTTTGTAATACAAAGACGCGTATAGTTCCTAAGGAAGAGAACCTTAGAGAACCTTGAGGTTTATTCGGTGGATCCAGTGGATAGACATTGCTTTATCGCATCTGCTTTGTGTAAGCATTGGCATTTCATTTGCATGAGTCGTAAGGCCTTGAGCCTAGGAGTTGAGCTTACAACTTGATGCGGGTGCGAATCTTACGGTGACGTTTTAAGTAGTCTTGGTGGTATCAGGGTTGGAAGGGCTGACATGTGACCAGTTGGTAGCTCTTCTGTGTCGTGGCGAATCCGAGCAATACACTGATATCCTCGACTAGATGCCGTAATTTTCATGTTTGGTCGAGAATGTTTCCGTAAAAGCCAGATACATGCACGTTACGAATGTTGTAGCATCTTGCCCAAGGCTGTCATACACGGAACATGTCCTCTCATTCACTCTCTCCAACGTTTTGTTAGCTCCATGGAGTAGGGGTCAGAGTATTACCCTGTGGCATATGGAATTGAGTCATGTACATACTGCATTGCATGGCTGTTGATGATTACATCTATTTATTGTACATCGATGTTCTGTTTTTAAGAATACCTTATGTTATGTTGTTAACTGTTTAACATGATTTATATTGAGAATTTTAGTAAGCATGTTCGGTATGTTGTTACCTGGTGAGTCGTCCCATTTTTACTTCTGCTACTTTGTTGTGTTGATGATCGGGATCTCACCCATATTTGTATATCTTTTCTGCTGGTATTGTTGTTTCTGCTTGAGCAGATGGATGTGACGACAGTTCTGTCCAGCGTTTGCTTTGAGTCCGGAGGGGGACTCCTTTTGTTGTTTAGTATTTGGCCAGACTGTGTCAGTATTTGATGTACCTTTTTGGGAGCTGTAACTCCTAGTACTATTTATTTCTTATGTCAGTTATGCACTGAACTTATGTCTGTATACAATACTATTTCTCTTTCTGCATTTTAATTCAGTATGTCTTTTAGAAATTCATGGTGAACCTAAGTTCA
The DNA here is from genome assembly GCA_039655645.1 of Ammopiptanthus mongolicus. NCBI lineage: Eukaryota > Viridiplantae > Streptophyta > Magnoliopsida > Fabales > Fabaceae > Ammopiptanthus > Ammopiptanthus mongolicus. The sequence goes on from CM077350.1 coordinate 41,097,640, forward strand.
TTTTATTATTACTTACCTTTACAAAATCCCATTACATCTTTATAAAAAGAAAAAAAAAAGAAAAAACCGTATTTTCCGCATTAATAATATTTTCGGCCTTATAAACGTTAGGGAATGTGACACTCGGGAAAGGGTGTTGTATACGGTAGTTAGGCCCGTATACACTACTCTTCGCTGAGAGTAGTCAGTCTCCCAGAGACGGTCGTCCTCTGAATAGAGCAACTCAAAGTCTCCCAACACTAGGATCTGAGGCTCTCTCGCCAGCATCAGGTTCAACAGGTATGCTATCAATCTCCTCTGGAAACTCCTCAACAGGATCTTCTCGTGCGATCAAGAATAAATAAAATACGATAGAGAGAAATACGGGGATAAGAAACAGCAATACATCATAAATAGGGAAACAACTATAAAATAATACGGAGGACTTCGCCAAGCGAGGGTTATAAGGCTTAGCTTGCCCCCTGTGATCGAAGCCCAAAAGGCCCCATCTGAGAAATCAATTGGCATCTCCAGTAGTGCGGTCTGGTGTCTATTTAACCGGATTGTCTCTGCAGTCTCAAAGCCGAGGCAGACATTGAAGTCTGCTAGTGTCATCCGCTAGACACGGCGATTCAGCTGAAATGTTACTCTGGGCTCCTCACCCTCAAACTCAGAGTTGAAGTAATAACATGTCGAGAGGAACTCCGGTGTGGGCTCCCGGTAGGCTGGGCATCTAACAGCAGCTACTCGCTCCCACCCAATATTCTGCAGCAGGTGCTTGACCCGGGGAGCAAGTCCATAGGTGGCCAAAATATCCATGTCCAGATATTTGTGGGCTGTAATCGCAAAAGAGCCCAGCTTGGTGAATTTAGACTGATGGTCAGCATCGTGGAATGAAAGTAGCTCGTTCCCTATAGGTCGGGAAGATCCACCATGCTCTATTCGGCTACGCTTTGGTGCAATAGTCCTGTATAAGCCAAAAATCAAGCATTAGTGTCCAGAATAATCATAATAATATAAAGAATATAAGCAATGATCATAATCAACTAAGGCACAAGACATATGGACTAAATTCCCAGATAAAAGTAATGCATTTAGTCATTCTGAGTTGAGCACGGCCTTGCTGTCAGGGAGCACGACTGTGCTAAAAATTGTTTTCCAGAAATTCAAGTGGCACGACCTTGCTAATAGGGAGCACGACCGTGCTGTGTGCAAATTTAAAAATTCCAGAATTTATGAATAGCACGGCCTGCTCTATGAGAAGCATGGTTGTGCTTGTGCTCGTGCTATATCATAATTTCAAAAATATGAGCTGCACAGCTTGTTCTTGGAATAGCACGGCCGTGCTCTTGCTCGTGCCACAAGTAGAATCAATCAAAAACTAAGAAATCACAGTTCAAACATGCATAGACTCTAATAGCAATACTAACAAGCAATTCCTAACACAAACTAACACCCTAAACTACGAAAACAACAAACCAATCAAAAATAAAAACAAAAGGGATAATAGAACCCTAACAAAAACCTAACTACGTAATAGAGAAGTGAGAAGTGAGCTTTTACCTTGGAGAAGTGAAATTAGCAGGGGAAGGAGCTGAGAATTTGGTGTTTTGGCGCATATTGGGGAGCAAGAGATGAGCAGGGGCTGTGGACAGCCCGTGCTCTGCTCCCCCTCTTATATTCTGAACTGACGCGCGCAAAGCACAGTTGTGCTACTACCGTTCTAACAGGGAGCATGGCGGTGCTCTCCTATTTTTCCAGTTTTAAATTTCATACTTAAAATAGGGATTTTATGCAAACCTTCCCAAACTTATTTCAATCCCTAGGTTTTAATTTTTTTTAAAGGGAAAATAACTACGAACACAAACTAAAATAAAAATAGAAAAAATAAGCTTAATTGCACTTTTGGTCCTTCAGGTATGAAGATTGTGCAATTTTAGTCCCTCGGGTTTTAATTGCGCCAATTGGGTCCCCCAAGTATCACGATTGTGCAATTTTGGTCCCTCAGGTTTCAATTGTGCCAATTGGGTCCCCTAGGTATCACGATTGTGCAATTTTGATCCCCCAAGTATCACAATAGTGCAATTTTTAACGTCAGTAGCCTATATAGCCCATGTGGGACTAATTTGGCACTTAGTGAAGTCAACTTGGCAGGGGCAATTCTTATAAGACATCATTGACATCTCACACATTTTAATGGTCATATGCATATCACTAAGTGCCACATAAGCTGCCGAGATAGCCTCATTAAGTGCCAAATCAGTCGCACATGTGTTTCGTAGGCTATTGACGTTAAAAGTTGCACAATCTTGATACTTGGGGATCAAAATTGCACAATCGTGATACCTGGGGGACCCAATTGACACAATTGAAACTTGAGGGACCAAAATTGTACAATCGTGATACTTGGAGGACCTGATTGGCGCAATTAAAATCTGGGGGACTAAAATTGAACAATCATGATACCTGGGGGACCAAAAGTGCAATTAAGCCAAAAAAAAGAAAAAAAAAGAAAAAAGAAACACAGGTTGCCTCTTGCACAACGCGTGTTTTACGTCACGAGCTTGACGACCTGTTTAGAGAACTGATCAAGGTGGTCTTGGCTTAACTTTGAAAACAGCTTCTTCACCCTTATGCCTTAAGGTTAATGTGCCTTGCTTGACCTCAATTTTTGCATTACTTGTAGCTAGGAAAGGTCACCCCAAGATGGTAGGGACTTCTTCATCCTCCTTTATGTCCAAAATCACAAAGTCCACAGGGAATGTGAACTTCTCCACCCTTACTAGCACATCTTCTATTATTCCACGAGGGCAGGTAATGGATCTGTCAACTAACTATAATGAGACGTTGGTGCTCTGAGATTTCTGCAAACCAAGCCTTCTTGTCACAGAAAAGGGCATTAAATTTATACTGGCACCCAAATCACATAATGCTTTATCAAAGTGAAAATTAGCAATTGAACAGGGAACAGTAAGACTCCCTAGATCTTTTATTTTACGGGGTAATTTATTTAAAATAATAGCAGAGCATTCCTCATTAATTTGTACCACCCCATACCCTTTTAAGAGATGTTCATACTTGGGTAACTGGGCAATGTCTTTGTCAATGGGGGTGTTAACATACAGTCTCATATGAGTTTCTAATTTTTTTTCAGATTGCTTGTTTTAATCCCCATATTTCAAAAGTCGTGGTAGAGGATTTTGTACCTTTTCTGACTCATTGGTGTCTGTTACCTGTTTCTGCTCACTAGGCATGTTGCACGACCGTGCTAGAAGTGTTGCACGGTCGTGCTCGTCTTCATACTTATCTTTTTCAGCAGGAGCATCTTCTTCCATGGGAGCAGGGTCTTCTTTTTCATCATTCTGAAGAGATATTGCATTGGCGTGCTCCCTTGGGTTTGGTTCAATCTGGGTAGCTAATGTTCCTTGAGGACTTTGAGACAGTAATGTGGTAAGGGCAGATATCTGCGTCTGCAAGGCCTGAACTCTGCTATCAGTTTTCTCCATGAATTCTACCAGCTGTTCATGAGAATCGGGCTTCCGGTTTTCTGGTCTTGGACCTTGGTTCTGCAATGTGGTGGTCTATAGACATTTGGATTTGGACCTTGACCATTCGGCTGACCTCCCCAAGAGAAATTTGGACGGCCCCTCCAACCAGAATTGTAAGAGTTTTTTTTATTTTGGTTGGCGTTACCCACAAATTTGGCTTCCTCAACTGGTGGAGCAAATGAATTACCCAGTTTGGAAATCTTTGCTCTCATGACCAGTCAGACCGCAATGGTTGCATAGGAACAGAGACATCGGTGCACTGGCTTGAGTCATTGTCTGTGCTTGAGCTTGCATCAATGTTTCTATTTGCTTTGTGAGAGTGTCCATCTTGGCTTCCATTGTGACGATGGCATCTACTTCATAAACACCATTTGGATTCTTAATGAGTTGTCTATCTCTGAGCGGCCACTGGTAGTGATTGGCTGCCATCTCCTGGATTAAGTCTTGAGCTTCATCAAGTGTCTTCTTCAAAATTGAGCCCCCACAAGCAGCGTTTATACTGGACCTATTTTGTTGTGAAAGTCCATTATAGAACATCTGCACAAGGATGGGGACTGTGAAACCATGATATGGACATCTTCTGATTGAATCCTCATATCGCTCCCATGCCTCATAGAAAGATTCCTGGTCATATTGCACAAAGTTCGAAATATCTTCTCTAAATTTAGTAGATTTAGAAGGTGGAAAGTACCTAGCCGAAAATTGGTGACTGATCCAAGGTAGTAATAGAGAACAAAATGGCAAAGAGGATAGCCACCGATTAGCCTTGTCGGACAGAGAGAATGGGAACAGTCTGAGTCTGATCGCATTTGTTGAAGCTCCGTTGTACTTGAAGAGATCTGTGATCCTGAGAAACTTCTTCAGATGGCAGTTGAGATCTTCAGTAGGGGTTGCAACCCCCCAAATAGTCCAGAGTTTTGGACCATAGAGACCAAAGCAGGCTTGATCTCAAAGTTATTGCCATCCACTGCAAGGTTGGTGATATTGTCTGTCACCTCAACAGAGGTGGTAAAGTAATCCAGCAAAGTCATTCTTTTCCCCATGGTGTTCTCCTCTCTTGCTCGCCTCCGCAACCTGGGAAAAGTTCTTTCAACTTCCCTGTCAAAATCTAATTTAGGCACTTGGTAACGTGTTAGCATACAAGGAGAGAGATAAATAAAAAGAAAAATAAATGTCTAAAGTAACTAGAATTTCTTTCTTCCAATATAACAAAAATCACAAAATATCACAAATTAATCCCCGGCAACGGCATCAAAAACTTGTTGTATTGTGAACACACTTAAGGACAGTGTATCCTGTCGCAAAAGCAATATAGGATGGAAGTCCAGATACCGTACCCAAGAGATTAATTGTGTGACATGCAAGTGACTAAGTAAATACCGGAATAGAGAAATCCTTATGCTATTTAGACTAACGATAATAATAATAATAATAATAATAATAATAATAATAATAATAATAATAATAATAATAAGATATGGCTGAAGAGAAATCAAGAATTTGAGAAATCAAGAGTAAAAGGAGCATAGAGTCGTGGTTTCACTTGTACTTTCGATACCCCCCAAATCCTAGTTCTATTCAATTTCGCATTTGCTTTTCGAATATCAATCCCTCTACGAATATTATTAATTGTTTGTCAGGCAAGCAATATTTTTTTCCCCATATGAACCCAATGTTTGTCGGTCAAAGAGTTTAAATGATTAGAAAGTATAAAGAACAAATAGGTTGAATGACTGAAAGGAGTAAATCACGTTTGATCATGCTATAATTTAAACCCTGGTTATCCTATAGATCTACCAATTAATTACAGTACGATCACTGGTCAACCAATTGATTAAGAGCATACAAAGGGTGCGCAGTCTTAGTATGGGATGAAGATCATTAGAATAATACTATTCAAATCACAACTTTGAAACCAAAGAGAATTCGAATTAAAGCCAAGACATAGCAAAAAGGGTTTCTAATAATAAAAGATCCACCACAACTCTAGTGGTGAATTTAGCTACCCATAATAATAGATAAAACCAAAGTCAATAAAGGGAAACGTATCCTGAAGAGTTAAGAGAAGAAGTGTCTCCAACTTAATCTCCAGGTGCAATCTTACTATAGAATTCTAAACTACTACTAAAAGCTATAAACTATAGAAAACTATTACAAAAGGTGATAGTATTCAAAAGATGTTCAAAGGATGTCTTCATGGTGGTGTTGAGAGCCTCTATATATAGGAAAACACGAGAAGAGGACCCAAAATTAGGTCTTCAGCGCCGCCAGCACGAGCGTGATCTTTAGTCAGCACGCTCGTGCTCTTTATATGTCAAGTCGTGCTCAGTTCTATACGGGCGTACTAACTTCGTAAAATAAGCGTCATAGTGCACGAGCATCAGCACGGGTGTGCTCATCCTTCTGCATGGCCGTGCTCAATCTTCAGAGATCAGCTTTAAGTCAATTTTGTAAGCCTTTGTTTGGATGGTTGAGCTGAAGGGCTTCACGGGCGTGCTCTTGTCTGGAACGGCCGGGCTCGAGCTCAGAACTTCATTATCTTCTTCATTTATCTCAAAAACCTTCATCTTTCATCATATGCTCATCAAACTGCCTCTAAACATCAATTCTGTCAAAACTTAAGTAAAAGGGGTGAAATACAGTAATAATCATCATGGAATGCATCATAATTCAACCCAAATACCCCCTATAAAATGCACAGAATTTAGGTTTATCAAGGCTGCCGGTGCTGGGGGAGCTGGAGATCATCTACCATGATAGAGGGTGGCGGGTCGATCGATCCACATTTTTGACGGTCTACACTACGCCGGTCAGTCTGCTGTTCAGGAGTGAGACTCCACCGTACGAGGATATCATCGAGACGTATAGAGTGGTGCAATTTTTACCTTTCACCCAGATGTGGCATCGGCCGAGGTGTCACGAGAGGGCCTTCTTGTGGGCGGTGCCAGCGACATTTCACGCATCCAGTCGGAGAGGGTTCGTGCTGCGAGGCCAACAGAGAAGGTCAGAGCAGGACCTGCAGACCTACAGACGACGAAGGGTAGTTGTGTCCAGTTCTTCTTCGGAGAATGTGCCTCTGAGGGTTTATAGGCGTACTCAAGGAGAGCGATAGTGTAGTTCTCAGTATTCATGTCACTAATGGTGTGATACTTCCAGTGCATCTGAGGGTGTGAGGTGAGCGCGCTTATGATGTATTTTGAGATATGGTGGGGGTAATGTTGGTAAGCTATGAGAGCTTTTCGTCTTTTTGGTTGTACATGTTTTTATATCTTTTCTTTTTATGCACTCTAGTATGTTCATATATAGTCTAGTGCCTTACTGATGGGGCCAATGTTGCGTGTTTATGTATATAGTTACTTTTATCTGCGTTTTACTCTGATTGTTTTTTTTATATATATACCTTTCTATACGCGTGTTGTACGTTTACCGTTGTTTTCTTTTGCTACGCTTCCTGAATAACACGCTAACGCTATAATACAGTTAAGGTATAGTTAATAATGTAAGTTGGAACTACTGGGATTACCCTACGTAAGTGAGGTCGCCTCATTTTGGTGGTATCAGAGCAGTTTGGTTCTAAAATGGACTATGGAGTCTGGAACCATAATTGCGAGTTTAGGAAGTGTATTGGCTTCGATGGTTGATACCCGAGTTGTATCAATTGTGTCTACAACTGGATAGAGTGTCCGATGTGCGAGTTATCGTAGTGTGATAATTGTTTTATTCATATGGCATATAATATGTTTAACTGTTAAGTGATATTATATGTTTTATGAATCAGAACTAATAACTCCATTTTACAGGAAGCTAGACGGCTCGCGGATGTGGTAGAAGAGGAGGTAGGCATATTGAGATCGGAGACAATAATCATAATGGTGATGCCTCCGAGACAAGAAGTGAAGGTGATACATCACAAGCTATGAGAATCATGCGGGACTTGGCCGCCGCAATGTTGCAACAGGCGTAGCAAACCGCTTAATTTATGCAAAGGCAGGAAGAGAGAGAAGCTAGACATAATCACTTGCACCCGGTTAGGGGAGATGAGACAGTGGACACGGGTCTGAACGCATTCATGAAAGGAAACCCTCCTCAGTCCCACGGAGAGTACAACCCAGAAGCTGGAGAGATATGGTTGCACGAAATCGAAAAGGTGTTTGTGGCTATTCACTGCCAAGAAGACCGTAAGGTTACATATGCTGGATTCATGTTGGTTGGAGTAGTGGAAGGTTGGTGGAAGAACAAACTGCGATTGTTGGAAGCTGAAGGAAGAATTCTTACCTGGGAGCTGTTCAGGGAAAGTTTCTTAGAGAAGTATTTTCCAAGGAGTGTGAGACAAGAGAAAGAGAAAGAATTTTTGGGTCTGAATCAAAAGCAAATGTGTGGGGGAGAGTACACAGTGCCATTTGAGGCATTGCTGAAGTTCTCTCCATTTTATCAAGTTCACCCAGACGAAGATTGGGTTTGCTGAAGGTTCGAAGACGGGTTGAGGCCCGAGCTGAAGAGGACGATGCTACCTTTTAGCAACAGATCATTCCCAGAGCTCATCGAGAAGTGTACAGTATTGGAGGGACATGAGAGGACAGGGACAATCCAGCCACAAGTTAGAAGTTGTGAACCAGTCCAAAGCAACAAGAAGTGGTAGATTTTAGCAGAGGGCGAGGCCTTATGATTGCTCATCTCAACACAATGTCACTGATGGAGGCAGTAGTTCAAGTTAGGGGCAGCAAGGATTTCAGACATGCTTCGGATGCGGAGGACTGCATCTGATCAAGAGTTGTCCAAGGACCCAACATATTAGATGTTTCACTTGTGGCTAGATGGATCACTTTGCGGCAGATTTCAAGCCGGGGTCAGCAGAAGAGCTCAGTTCCAACAACAAAGTGGGAAAGCTCATAGCAGTGGTGTGAGATCACAAGTGGCAAGTCAACAGAGTCGATCACAAACCATCGGACGAGTGTTTGCCGTGAGGGGATCTGAAACCTCTCGATGCCCTGATCTGATACAAGGTAAATGCTTAGTTTCAGGTAAACTTTTATCTGTTCTATTTGATTCGGGGGCTACTTATTCTTTTATATCGATAGAGTGCATGGATCATTTGCGGTTGCATATTTCTTCATTACCTTACGATCTTACTATTTCTACACCTACGGGTGATTCTTTAACCACATTGTTTGTATGACTAAAATGCCCTATGTTGCGTTCAAAACACACTTCAGAGCAATGTACCCTGTCGCAGAAGTAATATAGGACGGAAGCCCAGATATCGTACCCAAGAGATTAATTTTGATAACTAAGTGATAAAGTAAGTACTGGAATAGGGAAATCCTTATGTTATTTAGAGTAATTAAGAACTTAGAAAATAAATAATAATAAAAAAGTAGCAAAAGATAACAAAAGGAGAATAAAAAGAGAGTTTAGAAATCAAGAATAAAGAGCCTAGAGCCATGGTTTCACTTGTGCTTTCGATACCCTCCAAATCTTAATTCTATTCAATTTCACAGTTGCTTTTTGAATATCAATCCCTCTACGAAAACTATTAATTGTTTGTCAGGAAATTAATATTATTTTCCCCATATAAACCCAATGGTTGTCAGGCAAAGAGTTTAAATTATTAGAAAGCACAAAGAAGTTGAATGATTGAAGGGAATAAATCACATTTTCGCCAATGCAGATATTAAACCCCGGTTATCCTATAGATCTACCAATTTAATTGGGCTTGATAGCCAAAATATCAATTAATTGATTAAGAGCATACAAAGGGTGCGCAATCCTAGTATGGGATGAAGAACAACAGAATAACACTATTCAAATTGCAATCTTGAAACCAAATAGAATTGAATTAAAGCTAGACATAACAAAAAAGGTTTCTACTAACACAAGATCCACCACAACTCTAGTGGTGAATTTAGCTACTCATAGTAATAGATAAAACCAAAATCAACAATGAAAAACTCATCCTGGATAATTAAAGAGGGAGAAGTTGTCTCCAACTTAGTCTCCAGGTGTCAAATCCTACTCTAGAAATCAAAACTACAAAGAAAACAAACTACTAAAAACTACTAAAATAAGTCTATAGCTGATAAATAATGAAGAGAGTGGTACAGAGGCCTCTATTTATAGGAAAAATATGAGAAAAATCCTAAAATTTGTTGTCAGCACCGCCAGCACGGCCGTGCTGAATTTAGCACGGTCGTGCTCCCTTTTTGTAAAACAGAGTCATAGTGCACGGGATAGAGCACGGTCGTGCCGAATGTCATCTTGTCTAGCCTTGTAGATCTTTTCATAAGCTTTCCAACGCCACTAAGAACGCTTCAATTGGACATCCAGAGCTCAAGTTATGATCAAAACGGTGACAATGGATATCTTCTGTATAGGCAGCACTGGCGTGCTCTTTAGTCAGCACGGCTGTGCTCATCAGTCAGCACGGCCATGCTCTTCATTATGTAAGGCCTTGCTCAAATATGTAAGGGCGTACCAACTTCGCAAATCAGCGTTCTAGTGCACGGGTTTTGGCATGGGCGTACTGATGTTTGGCACAGCCGTGCTCTTTGCGATTGGGGTCGTGCTAGCTTCTGGCAGGCCTTGTTTCTCTGAGTCAGGCCTTTCTTCACTTTGGCACGAGTGTGGTGATGTTTGGCATGACCGTGCTAACCTCAGAACTTCAGTATTCTACCCCGTTTGGCTCTAAAACCTTCATTAATCTTCATAAGTTCATCAAATTGCCTCTAAACGTCAATTCTGTTAAGACTTAAGTAAAATAGGTGAAATACAATAATATATATCATAAAATGCATCGAATATCATCCCAAATACCCCCTTTAAAATGCACAGAATTGAGGTTTATCAACTTCCCACACTTAAACATTACTTGTCCTCAAGCAGTTATCTGGCTTAAAATAATTTTCAAAAGAAGCTTCAGACTTAAATCAAGGGAACCCAAAAACAAACAGAGTTTTCAAAATTACGAAGATAGTCAAACAAGCATAATTCTCATAGAAAGTCAAGAGATTACCCAATTTGGAACTTTTAAATTCCTTGAAATCAAAACTTTTTCAAAAGACCAAGGTCACTCTACTCGCAATCTCTCAGTGTATTGGGCAAAGATATTTAAAGCACTCAAGATCCTCAAATAATTACATTACCATAGGCTTGTTCATCAACCAAATTTCCACATGTATGTAGAAGATGGTTGAGGTCTTTCATGAGTTGTAACGGGGCCATGGCATTAATGTTAGGTGAGATAGAGAACGAAAAGAGATAATCAAAGGGCTAAATCAATAAAACAAAGCAATTACCCTTAGAAGCATAAAAGAACATCAAGTGTATTGGCACTTTTTCACAAAATATTTCATGGATCTACTACTTTTTCTTCAACCTTTCCTTTATTTCTTTTGCTATAAGCTCTTTCTTTTTCTTGCCTTCTCTCTCATCTTTATTTTTTTTCTATATTCTTTTTGCTTTTTTTTTCTTTTTCCTTTTGAGAAGAGAGAATCAATTTTCTTTTCATTTACTGCCGGCTTATTTTTAACATTATTTTTGGAAAGGGATCCACCATCATTCATTCCAATTGTTGCTCCATTATACTTTCAAGAGGTCAAGGAAGAGAATTTCCATAAAGGCTCAAAATTGGGCAACTAGAGGAGTGTTTAACAAAAAATGTGGGCCAGGAAAATACCTAAGAGTGCCTCAACCAGAGTTCTGCATGCACAAGTCAAATTTGCCTCGAGATGGTGTCAGGTTAAGTTCTAGAATATATTCACCTGAGAATTGCACTTGGCGATTGGGATCGTGTTAGCTTCTGGCAGGCCTTGCTTATCTGAGTCAGGCCTTTCTTAACTTTGGCACGGGCGTGCTGATGTTTGGCACGGCCGTGCTAACCTTAGAACCCAGTTTGGCTCTAAAACCTTCATTAATCTTCATAAGTTCATCAAACTGCCTCTAAACGTCAATTCTGTCAAGACTTAAGTAAAATGGGTGAAATACAATAATATATATTATAAAATGCATCGAATATCACCCCAAATATCCCCTTTAAAATGCATGGAATTGAGGTTTATCACTCTGTCATAATAGAGAACCGAACTTTTCTTGTGGACCTTGTCTGTTTGCCAATGCAACAAATAGACGTTATCCTAGGCATGGACTGGCTTTCGGCAAACCATGTTGTATTAGATTGTTCAAACAAAACCCTTCGTTTCTCGGAGCAATCTAGATTGATGCCTGCCGACGAGAGTATTCCGACGGGTGGACGATCGAAGGAGTGTATGGTGTTGTTCTCTTTGGAAGCCAAGGAAACTCCTAGTGTGGGAGCTTTGCATGTTGTGCGAGAGTTTCCGGAAGTTTTTCCCGATGATGTTCCCATACTACTGCCGAAGAGGGGTGGAGTTTGCTATAGATCTTGTACCAGGGACTGGGCCTATTTCAATAGCATCGTATCAGATGTCTCTAGTTGAGCTGGCGGAACTGAAGAAACAGTTGGACGAGATGCTAGGCAAAGATTTCATCTAGGGATGTAAATTTTATCTATACCCGCGGATAAATTAAACGGATATTTTCTTTACCTGTTTATTAATGGGGTGGGGCTGGGTAGTATAATATCTATACCCGCGGGTACCCACTAATGTAAAATTACTAAAATACCCCTTTGCATTATAAACAAATTACCCTAATGTTTTCACTACCCTTGTTATGTTTTTGAATTTTGGCGGTCGCAACACCCTACCTCTTAGTTTTCACTCTCATTCTCGAGCCTCATTCTCTCCGTTTCAGAACTCCCTTTCTGAATTTTGGATTATTATTTCTGGATTATTGCTTATGGATTAATGCTCATGTGTGAATGATGCAATATTTTAGATTTAATTGAAAGCGGTTAGAATATTTACATTTAAAAATATTAGGCTAATGGATTGAAATGATGCTCAAGTGTGAATGGATTAATTCAGACACACTTATGGACTATTTTTTACTAATTAATATTTTAATTTTTAATTTAACGACATGTATGATTATTTTGTTTATATATCATTTTGTTTAGTATATTTACAATAATACTTTTCAAGCATAAGATCTTCTCGTACCAGCAAGGAACTAATGCAAAATTAGTTTGAATTTCATGTGTGAATAAAATTTTTTGTGAGGTGTTGAATATCCATGGATACCCACAAATATTGATAAATTTGTTCAAAACCCGCAAGATGGATACCCGCACGGATATGGGGCAAGGACAGATATGAAATTCATCCAACGGGGTGGGTAGCAAGGGGCTACTACCCGTACCCATCCGGCCCCATTTACAACAATAATTTCATCAGACCTAGTGCATCTCCGTGGGGAGCGCCAGTGCTGTTTGTGAAGAAGAAGGACGGGAGCTCGAGGTTATGCGTGGACTATCATCAGCTGAACAAAGTGATGATAAAGAACAAGTACCTATTACCGAGGATAGATGATTTGATGGACTAATTGAAGGGAGCAGTTGTGTTTTCCAAGATCGATCTGCGATCTGGTTACCATCAAATCAGGGTGAAGAAGAAAGATGTGCTGAAGACTGGTTTTAGGAGTCAGTATGGTCACTACGAGTACTTAGTTATACCATTTGGTGCGACTAATGCTCCAGCTGTGTTCATGGATTATATGAACATGATCTTCCGACTGTTCCTGGACAAGTTTATTGTCGTGTTTATCGATGATATTCTTATTTACTTGTCGAGTAAAGAGGAACACCAAGAGCATCTTCGTGTGGTGCTGCAAGTGTTAAAGGACCGACAGTTGTATGCTAAGCTATCGATGTGTGAGTTTTGGTTAGAGGAAGTGCAGTTCTTAGGCCATGTGATCAGTAAGGATGGAATCGTAGTGGATCATAGGCTGTAATGAGTTGGGAAAGCCCTAAGTCTGGAAGCGAAGTGAGAAGCTTTCTTAGTTTAGAAGGTTACTATTGGAGGTTTATAGAAGGATTCTCAAAGATTGTGTTACCTATGATGCAGTTGATGAGAAAGGGAAAGGCATTCGAGTGGTCAGAAACCTGTGAAAAGAGTTTCCAGGAGCTGAAGAAAAGGTTGACCACATCAGTGGTGTTGGTTTTGCCAGATCCTTTAGGACGATTCAATGTATACTGTGATGCATCTTATCAAGGTTTGGGTTGTGTGCTCATGCAAGAAGGAAAAGTGGTGGTGTATGCCTCCAGGAAGTTGAGAACACATGAGCGGAACAACCCAACGCATGATCTGGAGTTGGCTGCGATAGTGTTTACGTTAAAGATATGGAGACACTATCTGTATGGTGCTAAGTTCAGTGTATTTAGAGACCATAAGATTTTGAAGTATCTGTTCGACCAGAGAGAGTTGAACATGAGGCAACATAGATGGATGAAATTCATAAAGAACTATGAATTTGACTTGTAATACCATCCAGGTAAGGCAAATGCAGTAGCGGATGCGCTCAGTAGGAAATCCCTACATGTGTCTACAATGATGGTAAGGGAGTTAGAGCATATAGAGGAGTTTAGAGATTTGAATCTTGGTGTGGAAATCGTCGAGGATAGGTTGAATCTTAGGATGATTAAGGTGACTAGCGATTTCCTGAATCTTTTATGGAAGAAGCAAGCTGAGGATAACTACCTCAAGGAAGTGAAGCGGTTAATAGAGGAATGTAAGACTTCAGAATTTAAGAGAGGTATTGATGATCTGCTTAGGTTCGCCGAGAGAGTTTGTGTGCCAGCGGATAGTGAATTTAAGAAGATAATCTTTGAGGAAGCACACAAGAGCAAGCTGAGTTTTCATCCGGGGGCTACCAAGATGTACCAAGACCTTAAGAAGTTGTTCTGTTGGTCGGGGATGAAGAAAGAGGTGGCGGAGTATGTCCTAACCTACTTGGTGTGTCAGATAGCGAAGATTGAACATCAAAAGCCAACAGGGTTGTGACAATCGCTAGATGTCCCAGAATGGAAGTGGGATAGCATTGCCATGGACTTTGTTTCTAGGCTACCGAGAATTCAGAAAATGTGTGATGCAATCTGGGTAATCATTGACAGGTTAACCAAATGTGCACATTTCTTACCTATTAACCAGAGTTATTCTCTGGAAAGGTTGACTCAGATATACATCAAGGAGGTTGTGAGGCTGCATGGGGTACCTTCGAGTATAATTTGAGATCATGATCCGAGGTTTACCTCAAGGTTATGGAGGAGCTTGTTCACGTGATTAGGGCAAAGTTCGTGATCGTGGTTGTGTGAGCTCCCGGAGGAGGTTGCAGCTACAAATTTGGTGGTTGTTTGGGGCTGAGTGAAGGAACCTGTTTGAAACACAAGAAGGGGGGTTGAATTGTGTTTATTAAGATTTTAAAATCTTTTCGCAAGCAGATATGTAGTTTTCGCAAGGTTGGACGATAACTGGTTTGATAAAAATAAGCAAAGAGCGCAATTAAAAAGCAATTCAATCCCAGAAAATTATTTAGATAATAAATTGAAACAAAGATAAGGGAGAGAAAAGAACACAGAGATATTATCCTGGTTCACTCTTCACCAAAGAGCTACGTCCAGTCCTCTCCACTTGAGAGCTTTATCCAACAAAAACCCTTTGTTACAAAGTATTCAACACCTCTTCAGGCAAGTATTCTCAACCTCTTAAAGTTCTCTAAGTATTCTTTTACAGACAAGCCTCTTCAGGCTCAACCAACTAAGGTTTTGAAATGAGTTGTGTTCTACTAACTCACTAACTGTGAGAATTCGAAACTAAAGCTTAGAACTCTTGGAATAAAACTCTACAGAGAGAGTGATATGAAAGTTTAAGAACAGAGTAAGCTTGTAAGCAGAGATTTCTCTTGAGAGCTTGTGTTTTCTTGTATGCTTGTATTTTTGCTCAAGTTCGGTAACCTTGCATCTTCAAGGGGTGGAGGTATATATAGCCTTTTGTCTTTGAACAAGCTTTAGTCTTCAACGGATGGAAAAAGATTCGTTCTGATCATATGTTAAATGCTTTGGTCCGTTGAGTTTGATAACCTCTTAGAAGCTTCTGATCAGCAAAGTAGACTATTAGGATGATAGCTAGAAATGGAACTGACATATCCTCTTTACAATTGAAAGTTGCCTTTTGTCTTTCTCAAAGAAGAAGGTCAACTTCTTTATGTGTCAGGGACAGTCTGGCTTTTGCTTTTATCCTTTAACGAATATTACAAAGAATGTATGTCCCAAGGATATAAGCCTTTTACAGGGAATAATAAATTCAAATGCTTTTCAAGGTATTCGCACTTAAACATATAAAGCAATATTGGACTGTAGCTATTACATAAGTATCAAAAGAGTCTTTGGACTCATGATTCTACTTATTACCGTCCAGTCTAAGTAAGACGTAAACCACTTTAAAAGGTTGGACGAGATAAAGTCTTTGTACTTTAGATAGTCTTTGGACTCAAATAAGTTTTATCCTGCACACTTAATATAAAACGTTAGTCCATAAGAAATCTTTGTTCTTCTTAAATTAGTCCTTTGTTAACATCAAAACTTAAGGGATTACTTGGACCATAACCACTTTGGTTCCAACAATCTCCCCCTTTTTGATGATGACAAAACATACTAATTTGATTGAACAAAGAGTCCTAAAGAGCTGAAAAGCTCCCCCTAAGACAAATATTCTTAACATTTAAAGCATGTAAGACAGATATAAGCATTTAAGCATGGATAGCCAAACATGTTATAACACGCAATCAAGATATATTCAATCAGCCCATTTTCTCTCCCTTTTTGTCATCAAACAAAAGAGTGAGAATCACATCACAGTCAGTATATTTGAAAGCAATAAGTATAAAACAATTTTAAGAAGGAGGAGGAGGAGGAGGTTTTGGAATAAAATTTTGAAACATAGCCGCAATCTGCTGAAGAAGCACTGCGTTGTTGGCTTCTATGGACCGTTGGACAAACTCTTGAAACTCAGGACGAATAATAGAGGCGGAACTTTCAGTTGTGGCCCTCGTTGCTTCCATATCTCTTTGATCAGGAACTACACTGAGAGCCTGAGAAAGAGATGGATCAGCAAGATGGACCACTAAGAGAGGGATAGGTTTAGACTTAGATGGGGCTGAGTCTGCAACTTGTTCCATTTCCTCAGCATGATTTTCAGGAGAAGGGTCCTCATAGATGATCTCGGTGTCCCCAGTCTCTTAAGGAATAACCGGCTTAGGAGGGGCAGGAGAAGGAGCATCAGGATCAATGACAGGTTTAGGTGGAGTTGGAAGCACTTCATGTATGATCTCAGCATCGTCATACTTGTTTTCTCTCCATCTGGGAGCAGGTGGAGGCAGCACATCTCTAAGATATAGAGGTACCCCAAAGATATCGTCTGTGATCATGAAGTCCGCATCATAGATTCAATACTGTCTTGGGTAGACACGAATCTCTTCTTTCTCCTCAATTGATAGACCAGACGATGATGCTTCTTGAGAGCATCTCCAGATGTGGTTTTCCCAGTAGACCTTTGCATCTAGGTCATATCTGAATCTAGGATCCTTTTTCCAGATGTGAGCTGGAGTCACTGAATCATCTCGAGGTTTCTTCCAAAACAAAGGATCAAAGAAATTTCTGTAAGGCAATGTCCATGTTTCAAGCTTCTTGCGAACGTCCTTATTTTTGTTGGGATCCAGCATCAGAATCCTTGGACAAGCTCTAGGGGAACAACTCCTACTCTTGTATCTGAGGTCTTTGACCAAAACTTCATGCGAAGGTTGTGATGAATCTTAGCTTCCCGAGACATATCACACTCTTTGCGCACGTCATAGTATGGAAGAAAGTCACGAACATCAGAGTACTCCTTCCATGCTGTTGGATAGCTTGGAATAAACTTCAGTTCAGGATCAGGGATGTAGTTGCTTAGACCATACGACCTTGCCCTCCTTTCCTATTCAGTTTTGCAGCCTTTCTTCTTTTCATTGAGAAGGGTCATATGCCGTTGGATGTTGTAGTGGCACCATTGGAACGCCTTATCCTTGATGAGATTAGGATAGACTTTCCTTGGAGGAAACTTCTTTTTCTCAAGACAGACGACCAAAGGTCTAAGAGCAGTGTAGAGATGAGTTGCTAAAGGTTCAGTGGAAGTGTGAGGGATGGGGCAGTAGCCATGTTCAGGGGGTGGTCAAGAGGGGTTTGGAGGTGGTGTGGAGGGCGTTTCGTATTGGTGTTCTGGTGGTGGTATGGGGCTTTTGGTATGATGAGATGTAGGAGGGGTGAGTGTCTTAGGAAAAGAACAGGGAACCTTCGTTGGACATCAGCCCAGTTGGAGCTTTCGTTTCTGAAGGTTATACGGGGAATGCGTCTATATTTTCTTTTTCGGTAAATCATTCTGGGGTAGGGTGCACCATAAGGTTGGAAGGGGTGATCTCCCCATGGTGTGAACCAGTCTTCGGGTTCGGTTGGTGAGGTAAGGGTTTGTGTTTGAGGTAAGGTGGGGGTTGAAAGGGTTGTGGATGGTTGAGAGTTTAGAGTAAAGTCTTCAATCTCAAAAGATTGATCAACAGCAGAAGTAAAAACTGAACTAGAGTGAGGTTCAGTATTACCTTTTACCTTGGCTCTTGCAGTTGTTGCCCTTGTTAAGACAGGTTTGGGCATAAGTGCTTCAGAGGAGAGCTCCAACCTTGGACCTTTGATTGCCTTGGAGATAGGCAGATCGTCCTCATCAATAGGAGCTAGAATTAGCTTCCTCTTTCTAAAGGGTTAGACGGTGAGCTTTGGACAAGCAGGTGGAGTCCTAGCTTTTGGACGAGCAGGCTTGGTTGAGCGTCCAACAAAGACAAGTTGTTCAGACGATTCAACTGATCCTTGCGTCTGAGCCCCTTTTTAGCTTACCTCCTGGCTTGGACTTCTTAAAACAGTCCAATTGCATCATCATCAAGCTTTGCCTACTGAACTCAGGTTGATGCAAGCGTTCAATACCATGAATACCATAGTATTTGGTCTTTCGTTCTGGAGCCAGATTTTTGAGGTCATCATAGACCATGTGTTTCTCAAAAATCATTGAAAGAAGGGCAGCATAGATGATTGATGTGTTCTTCCCAGAACCTTCAATGGCATATTTGAAGAATGAAAAGAGAAGGTGGGGAAGATTTATCTGCCTTTACAAAATCAGATGAACCAAGCAGAATTGATGAGCCTTCGAAACATTATCCTTCGACCCAGCCTTGTGAAGGATTGACTTGTTCAGAATCTGATGAAGAACCCTAGCCTTGTCAGTCATCTTTAAGGCTATGAGTTTGTCATCCGAGTTCTTCAAAAGACAGTCTCTGATGGTGGTAGCATCACCAATTTCTTCCTCCCATTTGTCTTCAACAATGATTCCAGATTGAGCGCACCCAATCGCATTTGAAATGGTTGCTTCAGATACTATTACTTCAGTGTCAAGCACTTTGTTGTAGATTTCCCTCGCATAAATTGTGGGGTTAGTCCAGAACTCCCAAACCAGAATAGGGTAGATGACCGGAGAACCTTCGAAGAAACTCGACCATCCAGTAGTATGGATGTTTGGGAAAACATCTATCCCATTATCAGCCAGAAATTGTAGATTGAATGTGAACTCTACTAAAACATCAGCGGTCTGAGCATTAAAGGTCTTTCTTTTACCCTTAGCAGCAGTAGCAGAAGAAGTTGCCATTGTTTCAGAAAAAAGGTTTTTAGAGAAGAAGGGTTTTCAGAAAGAGTTTTCCTTTTTCAAAGATGAAAGAAGAAAGATGAAAGCTTTTGTAAAGGTTTGATTTTAAACAAGACTTAAGTTAAAGAGAAGAGAAGAGAGAACGAAAACCTTTCGCATTTTCAAAGAGAAAGAAGCGAAGCGACGTGCATTAAATGACTGACACACGTTCAGACTTTGAAACCGTAAAAAGCATTTTTGGCAAAAAATAAAAACAAAAACTGACTCAGTTAAGCGAATAAGATTTAATAATTCATTCGACAAAGATTGAGTTCCATTAATGCATTAGAAAAAAAAAAGGAACATTGGACGAGCATACATTGGACTAAGGCAAGCATTGGACGCATGCATTGGACTCTTATTTAGTCAATCAAATGCATGTTCAGATATTTTCTTATGAATGTGAACCTATCTTCAGCTAATGGTTTGGTGAAGATATTTGCCCATTAATGGTCAGTATCAACAAATTGAATGTCAATTGTCCCTTTTTGCACATAGTCTCTAATGAAATGATGCTTTATTTCTAGATGCTTTGCTCTAGAATGTAGTATGGGATTTTTAGACAAGTTGATGGCAGCAGTATTATGACACATGATAGGAATGTTACTTACAAACACGTTGTAGTTTTCCAACTGATGTTTAATCCATAGCAGTTGTGAGCAGCAACTGGCAGCAGCAATGTATTCAGCTTCAGCAGTTGATAGAGCAATTGTGCTTTGCCTTTTGCTTGACCAAGAGACCAGATTAGCTCCAATGAAGTGACAACCTCCACTGGTGCTTTTTGTTTCTATTCTGTCTCCAGCATAGTCAGCATCACAAAATCCAACTAATCTGTATTCATCAAATTTCTTATACAGAAGACCCAGATTAGTAGAACCTTTGAGATATTTAAAGATTCTTTTTACTGGTAAGAGATGAGACTCTCTTGGATCAGATTGAAATCGAACACATAAACAAATGCTAAACATGATATCTGGTCTAGACGCAGTTAGATATAAGAGGGAACCAATCATACCTCTATATACCTTTTGGTCTACCTTTTTATCTTTATCATCCTTGTTTAGTATGGAAGTTGGATGCATTGGAGTGTTCATAGGCTTGCAATCGTCCAACTTGAAGCGTTTCAGAAGCTCCTTTGTGTACTTCGTCTGATGAATGTACACTCCGTCTGTTGTTTGTTTTACTTGAAGTCCGAGAAAGAATTTTAGTTCTCCCATCGTGCTCATTTCAAATTCCCTTTGCATTAAGTCAGAAAACTCTTGACAAGGAGATTTATCAGTTGCACCAAATATAATATCATCAACGTAAATTTGAGCAATAATAAAATCCTTTTTATTTATTTTTCTAAATAGAGTTGTGTCCACTTTTCCTCTTGAGAAACCATTCTCCATTAGGAAAGTGTTGAGTCTCTCATACCAACCTCTAGGAGCTTGTTTGAGTCCATATAAAGCTTTCTTAAGCTTATATACATGCTCAGGATGGTTTTGATCTTCAAAACCAAGTGGTTGAACAACATATACTTCTTCATTAATGAAACCATTTAAGAAAGCACTTTTTACATCCATTTGATAAAGCATAATGTTATGATGTGCAACATATGAAAGTAAAATGCGTATGGCTTCTAATCTAGCTACTGGAGCAAAAGTTTCAATGTAGTCAATACCTTCCGCTTGAGAGTAGCCTTGAGCAATTAACCTTGCTTTGTTCCTTCCAACTTTGCCATCCTCGTCTAGCTTATTGTGATAGACCCACTTGGTTCCAATGACAGACTTATCTTTAGGTAAGGAGACCAGCGTCCAAACGTCACTACGTTGGAACTGGTTGAGCTCCTCTTGCATAGCGAGGATCCAACACTCATCCATTAGGGCCTCGTCCACAGACTTTGGTTCTAATTCAGAGATGAAGGCTGATTCAGCTTGCTCTCTGAAGGTTGACCTAGTCCGGACTCTATCATTTGGTTTGCCAATGATTTGATCCTCAGGTGATAAGTCCTGAATTGCCAGGAACGAGGGGTGTTAGCTACTTGCTGAGACGATGAAGCGTCCTGTATTGCGTCAGATGCTTCGTCTTTGTTAGTTATTGGACGATCTTCAATATTGTTTAGATTTAGATCTGCAAAAGAATCATCTAGCTCTGATAATCTCTTATCAGGCTGTTTGTCATCAAACTTAATATGGATGGATTCTTCAACAATCAATGTTCTAGAGCTATAGACTCTAAAAGCTTTGGACGTTTCAGAGTATCCTAACAACATTCCATTATCTACTTTGGCATCAAACTTACCAAGTTGATCCTCAGTATTTAAAATAAAACATTGACATCCGAAAAGGTGGAAATAAGAAATGTTGGTTTTGCGTCCTTTCCACAATTCATAAGGAGTCTTATTCAAGGTTGGTCTTATGTATATTCTGTTTTGAATGTAGCAGGCTGTATTTATAGCTTCAGCCCAGAAGTGCTTAGGGACAGAATTTTCACTGAGCATCGCCCTAGCCATCTCTTGAAGAGATCGGTTCTTTCTCTCAACAACACCATTCTGTTGTGGTGTTCTAGGGGCAAAGAAATTGTGATGAATACCACTTTCATCACAGAACCTTCGAAAAAACTCATTTTCAAATTCGCCTCCATGATCACTTCTGATTGAGCTTATAGATATGCCTTTTTTATTCTGGATGCGCTTACAGAATATAGTAAAGACCTTGATAGACTCATCCTTGTGAGCAAGGAACTTAACCCATGTCCATCTACTATAGTCATCTACTATGACAAGCCCTTATTTCTTATCACTGACAGAAGCAGTCCTTGCTGGACCAAATAAATCAAGATGCAACAATTCTAGTGGTCTTGAAGTACTCACAATGTTCTTGGACTCAAAAGAGTTCTTAACTTGTTTTCCTTTTTGACATGTGTCACAGAGATCGTCCGATCTATACACGATATTTGGTAAGCCTCTTACGAGGTTATGCTTGTTCAGTCTTGAGATTAATCTCAGACTTGCATGACCAAGTCCTTTGTGCCAGATCCATCGCTCATCTTCAACAGACACTAGGCATGATACACTCTGATTTGAGAGTTCCCCCAAGTTAATCTTATACAGATTATTTTGCCTCTTGGCAGTGAATAAGATGGACCCATCAGGGTTCTTGACTATACATTCACCTCTATTGAAGGAAACATTAGACCCACTATCACATAATTGACTTATGCTAAGCAAGTTGTGTTTTAATCCTTCAACCAAAAGTACATTATCAATAGAGGGAAGAGGATGCTTACCAATCTTACCAATTCCTACTATCTTTCCTTTCTAGTTGCCTCCAAAGGTGACCCATCCACCAGTCTTTTCACGTTCCATACACTTTTCTCCCGTCATGTGACGTAAGCATCCACTGTCCAAGTACCAGGACTGGGGTCTTTTTTGTGTTGCTAAGCAGATCTGCAACAGGGATTATCATGTTCTTAGGTACCCAGATAGACTTGAGTTCTTTTGGGTTAGTCTGCAATCATCGTCCATGCATTTTGGTTTTCTTTTTATATATGCACTTTGAAGAGATGTGACCACTCTTTCCACAGATTTTACAATAAGTATTGGATGCATGTAGTTTGTTTTCTTTTTGTTTTCCATGAGATGAAGAAGCCTTATGATGTTTATTAGACCTTAATATTTTCTGAGAAGCTCCTTGTTTCTCAAAGTTATAGCCTAGGCCAGACTTATCGTGAGGTGATATTGAATACCTCAATGTCAGGTCTAGCTTCTCTGAACCTCCAACAAGCTTAGATACGCTTTTGGTTAGGTCAGATACCTCTTGTTTCAGTCTAGGAGTTTGTCAATTAGACTGACATTCTCAGCTTTCAGCTTATTGTTCTCTTCAACAAGCTGCTCATTTTGTTTGTTGGACTCTTTCAACTCTTTATTAACTTTTGAAAATTTTCTTTCAAGCATAATGTATTGATGATGCAATAGAGAAGAATCATTTAGCAGTTCATCATATGCTTCTTGAAGAGAGTCAGAGACAGATACCTCATCATCTTCTGATTCGGCGTCTGAAGAAGTTTTGGCCATCAAATAGAGATTTGAGGTAGACGGACTCTTTGGTCTAAACAGATGTTCCAAGACGTCCAGCTTCTCCTTAGCTGTTTGGAATGGCAAGACCTTCTCCAGTCTTGGACGATCAAGGGCGTTGATAAGACACCAATTGGCATGAGCATTTAGTGAACACCTTCTGATATCCTCACTCGTCCAGTCTGCTTCATGTTTGGATGATGTTGATCCATCCTCAAGGGTAATCGTTGGACGATAATCTTCGTTTGTGAATACATTCCACAACTCATAATTTTGAGCTTGGACGTATATTTGGAAAATTGATTTCCAATGAGGATAGTTTGTTCCCTTGAAAATGGGTGGAACATTCCATCCTCTTTCAGAGGTAGCCTCTTGACTTCTTTCTTCAGGAACAACAAGTTGTTCATCGTCCGAAGAGTCTTCATCTTGTTCATTGGACCAAAGGTATAAGTTAGCCTCTTCATTTTGTTTCTTCTTCTTCTTCTTCAGAAGAGTTTAAGTCCTCCCACGTTGCCATGAAGTTCTGTTTCTTCTTTTTGAAGAACTTCTTCTTGTCCTTTAGAAGAGGACAATCGACTTTGAAGTGACCTGGCTTGTTGCATTCAAAACAGACCAGCTGACTTTTATCTTTGGGTTCAGCATGATCTTTGAAGTTTTTCTTTTGGAATAGCCTCCTTTTCATTCCATTTTACTTTCTCCACATATTCTGAATCTTTTTGGAGATGAAAGATAGCTCGTCGTCGTCTGATACATCATCATCAGACTGATCAGCTTCATCACTGGACTCATCAGCTTTTAGGGCTTTTGAGTTGTTGGACTTATGAGCTTTCAAGGCAATCCCTTTGTTTTTCTTTCCGGGATTGTCAAGATCAAGCTCCTGCTCATGAACTTGAAGCGTTCCAACCAAATCATCCAAAGTCAAAGTAGAGAGATCTTTGGCTTGGGTGATTGTAGTAACAAGTGATCTCCATTTCCTAGGCAGGCTCCTAAGAATTTTGGTGACATTTTCCTTGGTAGTGTAGACTTTACCAAGAAACTTTAGATTATTGATGATCGTCTGAAAACGACCCATCATATCTAGGATGGACTCTCCTTCATCCATGGTGAACAGTTCATACTGGCCAACCAGCATGATAATTTTAGAGTCCTTCACCTTGGTTGTCCCCTCATGGAGATTTGACAAGGTGTCCCATATTTGCTTCGCTGATTCACATGCGTGAATCTTCTGGAATTCGTCAGGGCTGAGAGCACACATTAAAGCATATCTTGCTTTATGATTTTGTTCCATTCTAGACAACATCAGTCCAGGCGTCCTCTGCTTTGTCTGTCCCGTCAGAGTTGAGACAATCATTAGGACCATTTGTGATTCTGGCCTAAAGAGCTGAGTTAGTACTTAGAATGAAGCCTTTGAATCTCTCCTTCCAGTACAGGTAGTGAGTCCCGTTGAAGAACGGAGGTCTGGTCATGGAAGTGACTTCCATAACAGGTTGACTCCCGCTTGGCATACCTGGTCCTGACATAACTGCTGTAGGATCTTTTCCTCTACACGGCTAAGTGCTCAACCCAGAGGCTGAGCTCTGATACCAATTGAAGGAACCTGTTTGAAACACAAGAAGGGGGTTAAATTGTGTTTCTTAAGATTTTAAAATCTTTTCCCAAGCAGATATGTAGTTTTTGCAAAGTTGGACGATAACTCGTTTGATAAAGATAAGCAAAGAGCGCAATTAAAAAGCAATTCAATCCCAGAAAATTAGTTAGATAATAAACTGAAGCAAAAATAAGGGAGAGAAAAGAACACGGAGATATTATCCTGGTTCACTCTTCACGAAAGAGCTACGTCCAGTCCTCTCTACTTGAGAGCTTTATCCATTATAATAAAAACCCTTTGTTACAAAGTATTCAACACCACTTCAGGCAAGTTTTCTCAACCTCTTCAGGTTCTCTAAGTATTCTTTTACAGACAAGCCTCTTCAGGCTCAACCAACTAAGGTTTTGAAATGAGTTGTGTTCTACTAACTCACTAACTGTGAGAATTCGAAACTAAAGCTTAGAACTCTTAGAATAAAACTCTACGCAGAGAGTGATATGAAATTTTAAGAACAGAGTAAGCTTGTAAGCAGAGATTTCTCTTGATAGCTTGTGTTTTCTTGTATGCTTGTATTTTTGCTCAAGTTAGGTAACCTTGCATGTTCAAGGTGTGGAGGTATATATAGCCTTTTGTCTTTGAACAAGCTTCAGTCTTCAACGAATGGAAAAAGATCCGTTTTGATCATGCATTAAATGCTTTGGTCCGTTGAGTCTGATAACCTCTTTGAAGCTTCTGATCAGCAAAGTAGACTATCAGGATGATAGCTAGAAATGGAACTGACATATCCTCTTTGCAATCGAAAGTTGCCTTTTGTCTTTCTCAAAGAAAAAAGTCAATTTTTTTATGTGTCAGGGACAGTTTGGCTTTTGCTTTTATCCTTTAACGAATATTACAAAGAATGTTTGTCCCAAGAATATAAGCCTTTTACAGGGAATAATAAATTCAAATGTTTTTCAAGGTATTCGCGCTTAAACATATAAAGCAATATTGGACTGTAGCTATTACATAAGTATCAGAAGAGTCTTTGGACTCATGGTTCTACTTATTACCGTCTAGTATGAGTAAGATGTAAAACACTTTAAAAGGTTGGACGAGATAAAGTCTTTGGACTTTAGATAGTCTTTAGACTCAAATAAGTTTTATCTTACACACTTAATATAAAACGTTACTCCATAAGAAATATTTGTCCTTCTTAAATTAGTCCTTTGTTAACATCAAAACTTAAGGGATTACTTTGACCATAACCGCTTTGGTTCCAACACTGAGTTCATGGTGGTTGTGGTGGTGGAGCTCGGCTGCATGGTGTTGGTGGTGGAGTTGAGATCCTGATCGTGTTCGTGGCCGCGGTTGTCCAATCTTTCAGGTGGGGAGAAAGAAACTGTTAACATCAGGAAGGCAAGCGTAGTGTAGAATGTATGCATGTGTAGGGGAACCTTAAACCATACTAGAGGTTGAGCCTGTGGCAAAGTACCTAAACCATAGGTGTAGCTATCTTTGGGGCTATCACCGCTAAGTTAATACCCTAAGCTAGGCGACGTTGTTGTTGAGGTTGATGTGATACGCATGTTACTTTGCCTATGTGATTATTTGTTTATCTGCCTATATGATGATATATGTATTAGCATGCTTGTTGCTATGATGATGTTATTGTTGATGATTGCTTGATGTTGATGTTGATGAGAGTATGGTGAGGCTGATGTGTTATGCGGGTTGATACCTTAGTGGTTCTGACTGCGGAGCTGTGGCTCGTGTACGCGAGGCATCATGTTGATGTTGATGATGATGTGATGTGGATGCAATGCATCGTGGTTGTGGCCGAGTGCTTAGGCATGAGGTTCCGATATCAACCTATGATGGATGTTTGTTGCATATCATAGCATCTTTGATCCCAATGGGAGATGCCCAAATGGGCCCGAGATTTGTACCACCGATCCCGGGGTGGGATGTCCAATTAGGGACATTATTGATCCTTACGGGGATGTCCAATTGGGGACGTTATTGATCTTTACCGGGATGTCCAATTGGGGACGTGATGTATTGATCCCGACGGGGATGTCCAACTGGGGACGTGATGAAATCGGCCGACATGCATATAGGGATTAGTATCCCTCGCAGAGGTTAGATCCGAGAGAATTACTTTTGAAATGGTTGTGTTGTATGACTCGGGAGATGTTTGTTTGAGTGTTGATTGTTATATGTGATGCATGTTACATGTTTAAATGTTATACTGCCGCCCCTCTCCCATGTTTGATGATGTGCATGTTTCTTATCTCCCTATCTTTTTTCTGTGTGTTCTTTATTTTGCGGGAAGACCCATTGGAAGAACCAATCGCTGAGGAGTTGGATGACACTCCCTACGAGTTTGATGCAGGTGGATGAGTCACGAACCCTAGCTTAGAGGGGCTTTGAGTTTCTGTACCAAAAAAGGGTGCGAGTTCCTCATTAGAGTATGCTCTCTTGCGAGTCTATAGGCGCACATATGGTGGAGGGCAGGGTAGTTCCGGGCATCACCGTCGTCGGTGATGGAATGCCGCTAGTGCATTTGCATAAGAGTGTGATCTGAGGGCTTTTAAATGTATTTTAAGCGGGGGTTGGTGAGTGTTGTGAGTACAAGGATCTTTCTCTGTCCTTTGATGTATTTTGTTTTATCTCAGTTTCAGATGTACTTATGATGTATATATTGCTATAGCCATGCTGATGGGGCAACCGATGTATGTGTAAATATCTTTTAAATTTTATAGTTGTGTAATCTGACATGTTGCATGTTTTAGTTTAGTTTTCGTTTCCGCTTTATCTTTCCGCTTCGCTTCGTTTTCTTAATTAATAAAGCGCGCTAACGTTTATATACGCTTAAGGCTTAGTTAATATCTTAGGTTCTTTAATGGGACGGTGGATCGCCTCAGAGGAGGGTGAGCCAACTATTGAGGACTGATCCCGAGGAGATCGCTTACTCGTAGTTAGATTGTTAGTTTATGTTTGATTTGTTATCCGATGTGTTCTTAGTGTTTTGCATACTAGCTCTGATATGTGACATCGGGTTTTGGGTTTTTTTTCCTTTATGTTTTTTCGCAGTTAATACGTTTTTTTTAAAATGTTTCGAATCATATGGTACTTGCTACCTTTTATATTAAGTTTTATTTTAACTTGCATGTTTTAATTATTAATTATTATATGCAGGGTAGCAAGTGTCACACGGTCAGTCTGCTGTTCAAGAGTGGGACTCCACCGTATGAGGGTACAATCGGGCTGTACAAAGTGGTGCAGTTTCTACCTTTCACCGGTATGTGGAATTCGTCGTGGCATCACGAGAGGGACTTCGTGTGGGCAGTGCCAGCGACATCTTATGCATCCAGCCGGAGAGGGTTCATGCTGCGAGGCCAGCGAAGGAGGTCAGAGCAGTACTTGCGCACCTACAGACAACGCAGGGTGGTTGTGTCCAGTTCTTTTTCGGAGTATGTGCCTCTGAGGGTTTATAGGCGTACTCACGGAGAGAGACAGGGTAGCTCTCGATATCCACGTCGCTGATGGCGTGATACTACCAATGCGTCTTAAGGTGTGAGATAAGCGCATTTATGATGTATTTTGAGAGATTGGTGGGGGTAGTGCTGGTAAGCTGTGCGAGCTTTTCGTATTTTTGGTTGTACATGTTTTTATATCTTTTCTTTTTGTGTACTTTTTTATGTACACATACAGTATAGTGCCCTACTGATGGGGCCAACGTTGCATGTTTATGTATATAGTTACTTTTATCTGCGTTTTACTCTGATTGTTTTTTTATATATATACCTTTCCGTATGCATGTTGTATGTTTACCGATGTTTTCTTTTACTACGATTCCTGAATAATGCGCTAACGCTATAATACGATTAAGTTATAGTTAATAATGTAAGTTGGGACTAATGGGATTACCCTACGTAAGTGGGGTCGTCTCAAAATGACTCAACATGTTCTTGACTATTTCTCTGATTTGTATGCTTCTGAGAATGAATGTGTCCCTAATGATCTTATCCAGAAAGTAATCCCATCACTTGTCTCTGCAGATGATAATGTTTTGCTTACTAAAATTCCTTCATATGATAAGATAAAAAATGTTGTCTTTGCCATGAATAGTGTTGGACCACTTGGCTCGGATGGATTTGGAGGCTACTTTTACCAAGCTTTTTGGGATATAATCAGTAGTGCTATTTGTAATTTTGTTTGTTAGTTTTTCTCCCAAGGATGGTTGTTACCTAACATGAACTCTAACATGGTAGTTTTAATTCCAAAGACCGGACAAAATTGAGGACTTTAGACCTATTGCATTAGCTAGCTTTCAATTCAAAGTAATAACTGAAGTTTTAGCTGATAGATTGGCATCCATTGCTCCAAAGATTATATTTGAACATCAAAGAGGTTTTATTAAAGGCAGGCAAATTTAAGAATTCATTTGTATTGCTTCAGAGGCTATAAATCTTCTTAATATCAGGCTTTTGGGGGAAATATGGCTTTGAAGTTTGACATTAGGTAGGCCTTTGATACTGTGGATTGGGATTTCTTGCTCAATGTTCTTCAAGCATTTGGTTTTAATTCAACCACTGGATTAAGCTAATCATTGAATTAGCAAAGCTCTCTTTCTATGTTATTGGCAACGCAATAGGGTTTTTTTTCTTGTAAAAAAAGGCGTCAGACAAGGAGATCCCTTATCTCCTCTGCTATTCTGCATTGCTGAAGATGTTCTCCGCATAGGCATATCCTATTTGTCGAATTCCGGTGTTCTTCAACCAATGGCAGGTCAAAGGGGATATTCTACTCCGAGTCACTCTTTATATGCAGATGATATTCTGGTGTTCTGTAGAGACACAAAAAAGAACATTAAAGCTTTGATGAATTTATTTAGTTCCTATAGCTTGGCATCAGATCAGCAACTCAGTCTAGGGAAGTGTAAGTTTTATGCAGGGAGAATTATGCCTAATAGAGTTGTTGCAATCTCTGATTCTCTTGGTTTTTCAGCAGGCCATCTTCCTTTCACTTATTTGGGAGTACCTCTCTTTACAGGTAAACCAAAAAAGATTCATCTAAAACCTATTGCAGACAAAATCATTTCTATGTTTGCATCTTGGAAAGGATCTTTGTTATCTATCATGGGAAGAGTTGAGCTTGTTAAATCAATCATTCATAGTATGTTGCTATTCAATTTTCATGTGTACTATTGGCCTGTTTCTTTAATCAAACAACTTGATAAATACATTAGAAATTTTGTTTGGGCAGGTGATATTAATGTTGAGAAACTGGTCACTGTTGCCTGGAAGAAGGTTTGTACTTCTACTCATGAAGGTGGCCTTGGTCTAAGGTCTTTGAAGACTCAGAATGTTGCTGCCATGCTCAAGCTTACATGGAAACTGTTTTCATCTAATGAGCAATGGCTGTTGTTCCTTAAAGCAAGGTTTGTTAAGAATGCAGAACCTGTCAATTCCTATATTAAGTCTTCTCTTTGGCTAGGCATTAAGGCTAATTTGCAGCCAGTTCTACTAAATTCCTGTTTAGCAACCAGATTTCCTGATCTTATTACTAATATTGCAAAGATTTCAGTGCCAATTTTTTAAGATGCAGACAAGCTTGTTTGGAGTGGATCTGATTAAGATAACTTGTCCCTGAAGGATGCTTATTCTTTTATAAACCAATCTCTGCCTTGCAACTCTTGGAGTAAGCTGTTATGGAATGCTTCCATTCCTCCATCAAAATCCTTCATTGCTTGGAGACTTTTGCATAATAAAATGCCAATTGAAGATCAACTCCAATTGAGAGGGTGCATTTTGGTTTCAGTTTGCAGCCTATGTTACAATTCTGGTGAGACCAGCTCCCACTTAATTTTGTCGTGCCTTTTTGCTAGAAGATTATGGGAACGGTTTGGCTATTTAATCAAATCCATTATTGATTTGTCCTCAATCAACACTGTCCTATCTGTATGCAACTTGAATTGGAGTCCACAAGCCAAGGACACAGTTTTGGCTAGATTGCTCAATGTCTTATAACCATCTGGTATTGCAGGAACAAAATGAAATTCGACAACAAGCAAGTCTCTTATAGATTAGCTACTAGTATGATAATTGGCTTGACTTCTCTCTAGGGTAATTTATCAAAGGGTCATATGTCTTCCTCTTTGAATGAATTTTCTGTTCTCAGAGCATTTGCAATTACTGGGCATCCAAGGAAAGCTCCAAGCATTCAGTAGGTGGACTGGATTGCACCTCCTTATGGTTGGATAAAAGTAAATACTAATGGTTGTCTACAGGGAGCCCCTGGACATGCTGCTGGTGGTGGGATTTTTCGTGATAGTAGTTGGGTTGTGCTTGGTTGTTATGCTTCATATATTGGCACTAATTTCTCTCTTCAGGCTGAGCTTTATGCGACTATGATTGCTATTGAGGTGGTAGTTCAAAAAGGTTGGCGAAAGCTGTGGTTTGAGTGTGATTCTCGATTGGTTGTGCTAGCTTTCTCTTCTTTTGGACTTGGTTCCTTGGAAGTTAAGAAATAGATGGATTACATTATAATTATAATATTCCTTCCAATTCAAAGTGTCTCATATTTTTAGAGAAGGTCTTATGCAGACAAATTGGCAATTTATGGAGTCATCTCTCGTTCTTTCACTTGGTGGGACCTTATCCCGGATTTTATTAGAGTTGATTTTTTTAGAAATAGGTTTGATTTACCGAAGTATAGATTTAAATAGTTTGTTCTATTTTTTCCAATGGGTTTTGGTTTTAGTCCCCCCATGGCATTCTTGTATTCCTTATTCTTTCTTTTATTAATAAAATTATGGTGTGCTGCAAATGATTGGTAGCTTTTGGGATGCCAACCTAGTTGGGATTCCTTTTGCTACAATGATGCTTTTGCATACCATTTTGCTTAAAAAAAAAAGTTGCACCTGGATCTCTCTTAAAAGCTTTAGCAGCTGCTGCAACACCACTTATAGATGCTTCCTTTCTTTTCCTTGTTTTTTGCCTAGTAAGTGTTGTAGGCTCTCCAACCCCTGAAGCCTCATAAACAGTTGCCTAATTTTGTGTATCATCATCATCATTATCAAAAACCAACTCATTCCCAGCATCTTATCATTCATCTCTTCAACTAACCACTCATTACACTCATCAATGTCATTGGGATTCCTTTTGCTACAGTGATGCTTTTGCATAGCATTTTGGTTACAAAAAAAAAAAAAAAAAATGTTGCACCTGGACCTCTCCTAGAAGCTTTGGCAGCTGCTACAACACCACTTATAGATGCTTCCTTTCTTTTCCTTGTTTTTTGCCTAGTAAGTGTTGTAGGCTCTCCAACCCCTGAAGCCTCATAAACAGTTGCCTAATTTAGTGTATCATCATCATCATCATTATCAAAAACCAACTCATTCCCAGCATCTTATCATCCATCTCTTCAACTAACCACTCATTACACTCATCAATGTCATTGAGTGTAATTGGGTCAATTTCATCTTTAATACTATGTCTTTGTTGGAGTTGTTGGTTATATTTGACATAAACCAAATCGTGCAACTTTTTATGGTCAAGCCTATTTCTCTTTTTTGAGTGAATCTGAAACATAAATAAATTTGAAGAAGTGTTAATACTTAATTAGGCTTGACCATACTTATAAAATAAACTCAAAATACTTACTTGCTCGAGTAAACTCCAATTGCGCTCACATCCAGATACACTACATGTCAAGCTCAAAATCTTGATAGTCAGTTTTGGCAAATTTGGAGTTGAGTGGCCATATATTCGCTACCATTGAGCTACAAAATTAGAGAGTATGACTTAGAATTTAAACATTAAACTTAAAAGAACTTAAGTAGTTAAATTACTAGAAGTTGAGATCTTAGTTTCCCACCAGGAGCAATGGTTTTTCTTTGTGATTTTGCAAACTTAGAACCAAAGAGACCATCAGCAAGCTTATGTTGCACATCTTTACTTGGCACCAACCTCTGGATGCAATGATACAACCCATTTGTAACCTCCAAATCAAACTCCAATTCGGGGTTGGCATAGAAGTACTCTGGGATTCCATCTATCATCAATGATTGCAAATACATCTTTGTATTTGCTTTGATTGTTGTTGAAAGACTTCATAATTGTTTCTTTTCCCTTGTATATTGCTTCATAAATATACCCCATGGCCGGTTTTCCTTCACCATCAACAAGCCAAAGCACTCGCACAAGAGGCGCCATGACTTTAGCAATATAAACCACATGGTTCCAATATGAAGACATAAGAACAACTTTCGATGCTTGCCTCCCCTTAGCCTCCTTAGACAACTTGTTTGTCCTCCACTCGTCAGAAGTAAATATTTTTCTCATATTTGATTTCTCACCAAAAAATCCTTTCCAATGATAAAAAGGATGTAGCAAATCTAGTAATCTCATCCCATGCTTTACCAATTCCCTTTTGTTTGTGAATTGGCTCAACAAACTCAAGGTACTTGAGTGACTATATACAAAACCAACAATATTGATTCCCCTTTGAATTGTATTCTTTATCAAAGGAATCTTCCCAATGTCCTCAAGCATTAAGTCTAGGCAATGGGCTGCACAAGGAGTTCAATAAAGGTGCGGTCTTTTATCCTCCAACATCTTACCAGCTAGAACATAATTGCTCCCATTATCTGTTATGATCTGAACAAATTTTTCCTCTCCAATCTCCTCTATAATTTGATCAAGCAACTCAAACAGTTTCTCACCGATCTTCACAAATGTCGAGCCATTAATGGACTTCAAAAACATTGTCCCAACTGGAGAGTTCACCAAGAAATTGATTATGCATACTTGCTTCCTATCATTCCATGCATCTGACAAAATAGAGCAGCCATGTTTGCTCCACTGCTCAAATCTTCTGTGTATTCCATCTCCATGTTTAGGAGTGGAACTCTAATAGCATGATAAGTTGGAGCTAGAAGATTTCGACCAAAGGCACCAACGATTGTAAGCATATCTTGAAAGCTGTCAAACTTGATACAATTGAATGATAGACCAGCTTGGTACCAAAATCGAGCAATTTTTTGATGGACCCTAAGAATTGCTTTTTTTGCCACATATATCTCGTATGTTAGTTTGCCTCAGTTTCTCCTTATTTCTTTTCTCAATGGCAGTTTCTGGCTTCCTACAAAAAAGATCAATAGGCCCCTTTTTAGTAGCATTTTCCGTCCCTGTAGCACCACTGGGTGCCATCTCCAACTCATCTTCACTTTCAACATAGAGTAGATTCTCAATTTCAGCTCTAGTATTTCGAACATCATGGTTGTCTAGCATCTTTTTCTCTTTTAGAACTGCCCAAAGCTCTTCTCTAACCTCCTTTGGACACTTGGGGCAAGGAGCTACATTACCCATTACCCTTCTTACCCATTAAGCGTTGTTTTGCCGTAGCAATCCCTCCCTTCATGACTTTTGCACAAAAATTGCACACTACTGAATTTCTATCTCCTTCTTGCAAAGGAAAGTAGTATTTCCATCCAGGATCAGCTCTGGAAAGGACCCTTGAAGCCTCTAATGTCATCTTGTCGGAAGCCATTGCTGGAAAAGAAAGCAAAAGGAGAAGATAAGAGGTTGGTCGCTGACTCGCTGGACAGAGGGTGGTCACCAGAGGTGGGTGGTCGCCGGACTAGAATCGCCAAACAGAGGGTGGCCAGAGAAGAAAGAAAGAGATGAGAGCAAAGTGGTCTCTGTGTTGTCGCGGGGTAGAAAGAGATGGAGCTGCTATCTATTGTCGCACGATAGAAAGAAAGAATGAGAAGAGGAAATGAAATTAGTATTACCCATTTGGGTCGAGAAATACGAGTCGGGTCGCACGACCAAGACCCTGAAAAACTTGTTATTTTCTTTTTGGAAAACCCGCCATGCCCGGTGAAACCGCCATAGCTGCCAACCGCCATGCGGCCGCCACAAAGCGCCACGCTACCGCCACAGCATTTTGAAACATTCAAAACCCGCCACCACTTTCCGCCATGGTGCTACCATGGCCACAATTTGATAACACTAATTCAACTCCCTTCTCGTGTTTCCTTTTTTGTCTTTCATTGTTGGTGTGTTCTATATTGTGATTTGAGCAAACGTTAGAGGAACATTGTAATTTTTGTTTTTATCAATGAAAGATACACGTTTATGCAAACTTATTAGTAATACTTTGAGCAATATTTCAAGAAAATGTGTTGGATCATTCTAATTTCTGTTTTAAGAAATATTGAATTCAAATAGTACAAAAAGGTTAATCAGAGACAAGAAAATACCTTCTTTATAGGATTTTGAACCAAAAGATAACTACGTTTTTACTAATATGTTTACTAAGTTGAATGTGCAAAACAGAGCAAACCAATCTACACGACATTCAGTTTGAACCAAAAGACTAATATGTCCACAAAGCTGCAAAGATAAGTCATAACACAAGAGCATAATTGAGATTCAAAAGCAATCAAGACTGCTTCAATAAGTACAATAAGTTGAAGAAATATCCTATCTCATCCCAAAATACAACCCTTAACAGTTGTTCTTGCAAAAAAACTACTATACCAAAATCTTGTGTACAATATTCAAATCCCAAAACAAACCCTCAACTGTTGAATACATACCATAAAACTACAATCAACTAGTGATCTTAAGTTACATCTCAAATAAAAGGCACAATACAACAATGGAATTCAGTTGGAGGAGCTAGTGCCTTCCTTTACACCATGATTTCCAATTGATACTTCTTGTGATAATCAAGCTTGAAAACCTCTTGGATGTTGCTTCACATGTTGTTAGGAGTAGGGGTGAGCATAACCCGGTCCGGCCCGTCAACCCATCCTAACCCGAGGGTATCGGGCCGGGTCAAGCCCGAACCTGAGTTGAAGATGGGACGAACCTGCGTCCCTTTAAGTGACCCAAAGCCGGGTCAGGGACGGGTTAGAGTTAACCGTAGGGTCACCCTGCCTGGCCCAAATATTACTAATTACTTTTTTTTATTTTATTTTTTTAAAGGTTTAATTACTGAGTTGGTCCCTAAACTATTTGGGAATTTTCAGTTAAGTCCCTAAACTGAAAAAAAATTAATTGGGTCCCTACTCACGAAATTTGTTTTCAACCAAGTCCCTGCTGTTGGAATCTGTCAATCCACCGTTTGTTTTGCTCACATGGAATGTTGACATGAACAAAATGAAACAACAAGGGAAAACCAAAAAACCTCCACTATACAGAATAAGCCTTCACTATTACAAGTGGTCCAAAATAATGGTACCATGAATAAAAAAACCAATTCATTGTGTGGTCCCAATCCATGAACAAAAACAAACCAAAATAATGACCTGATACATCAACAGCACCAATGACAAAAAGTGTGGTCCCATTACATATGGCCAAATAACATTGTGTCTGATATATACAGTGAATACTTAAACATTCCATCAACAAACAAAAAAAGTTAAGTGCGATATCCAAAACGTGTGGTCCCACTATGGCCAAATTACATTGTCTATATTAATGGTATCCTCATGGAATCTATACAAAAAAAGGATGCGCACATGCCCACATTACATTGTGCTTCCATTATCAAAAAACCAAAAAGTCCACACAAGTTCTATTCACTGGGTGTAAAGTGGTGGCTGAGGAGTCTTGGTGCCTTTTGATGGTAGGTTTGGTCTTCTCAAGCCTAAAGCTATTTTGGCTTGAGTAGTAGGTTGAGATGCTGCACCTCTCCCTTGTCCTCTCTTTCTTCCTCCTTTACCTCTTCCTTGAGTTGCAGTTCCTCCACCTCTTCCTGTGGGTGCAAATCTAGTTGTTTGCTGTGCAAATTTGGTTGTGGGCGGTGCAGATCCAGTACTTGGTTGTGCAGATCCAGTGGTGAGTAGTGCAGATCCAACACTTGGTTGGGCAGATTCGGATGGTGCAGCTGGTGGTGGTGGTGGTTGTTTGTAGGTGGCCTTGTTGTGACCAACCTGCTTGCACCTCCTACATCTCATAACTGTTCCAATTTTCCTAAGCCTTGACTGGCCTGGAGTTTCATTTGCCTCCCTTCTTCTTAACTTCCTAAGCCTTCCAGGTTTGACTCTAAACAATGGGGGAAGGATCTTGTCCATGTTTGTTGTTTGCCATAGATTTTCTCTATTTATTGGGTTCACCACTGGGCCATAGCAAGCCCTATAAGTTGTAGGGGTGTAGAAGTTGCTTATGTAGTCCTCTGGATTATCACCCTTGAAAAAAATGGTACTGCAAGCATGCTTGCAAGGCAAACCCGTGAGTTCCCAAAACCTGTAAAATGGTCAGTATAGTATATCAGTGCATATCAGCCATTGTAGTGTCTATCAAAGTGATAGTGTGCAGCAAAATGTGCAGTGATAGTGTGCATATTAGTGATAGTGTGTAGCAAAATATACAGTGACAGTGTGCAACAAAATATGCATCAAAGTGTGCAGCAAAATATGCATATTAGTAATAGTGTGCAGCAAAATGTGCAGTGACAGTGTGCAACAAAATATGCATCAAAGTGTGCAGCAAAATATGCATATTAGTGATAGTGTGCAGCAAAATGTGCAGTGACAGTGTGCATCAAAATATGCATCAAAGTGTGCAGCAAAATGTGCATATTAGTCATACTGTGGAGCAAAGTGTTCAATTAATATGTGCAGCAAAGTGTGCAACAAAGTGATAGTGTGAGTGTGTTAGTGTGCAACATAGTGAGTTTGTGAGTGTCTCATATCAGGAAAACATAGTGTATTACCTGCAGGTGCAACTTCCAATTTGCAAATCAACAACAAACTTCTCAGATATGTTCCTATAAGCATGTGCCACCTCAAATTTAAGTTGACCAGCCCACCTAGTTGTCCAGTTTTTTGAATGAATCACTTCTGCATCCAATCTCTTCTTTGGCTTTGGAAAAATCTTCCCCTTGTACTTCGCACCCTTAGATCTCTTCTCAACAAACCTTGTCATCCAATAACACCTGATCCACTCTAACATTGTGAGAATAGGCTTATCTCTAGCCTCTAGTTTTCGCCCATTGAAGGCTTCAGAGATATTGTTCATCAACATGTCACTTTTGCAGTAAAATGAGAAGTGTGACCTAGTCCACAGTTCAGGCTTCAATGCTAACATCTTATCATAACACTCCTTCTTCACCTTCTCCAACCGTTTCATTTTTCTCTCCCAATCTTGAACATAGGTTGCCTTTGCAATGCTCATGATCAAATCTCTTAGAGCCAAACCTCCACCAAATTGCTTCTTGCAATTGGCATATAAATGTCTAAGGCAGAATATATGTTCTACTCCAGGCATCATCTCTTCAAAGACTTGGACAAGTCCCTGCAAGTAAAAGGCATATCAGTGCATCAAGATGCAATGTGTAGTGTGCAACAACATTAGTGTAAATGCAAGTGAAGTATAAATGAAGAATGTTACCTTTTGCTGGTCAGAAATCCATACCCATCTCCTTTGTGGGCCCAAATCTTGCAATAAGAGTGATATGAACCATCCCCACGAGTCTTTTGTCTCGGCTTCCACAGTAGCAATAGCAATGGGGAAATAATTGTCATTTGGATCCCTTCCGACAGCAACCAATAATTGTTGCCCATAAGATCCCTTTAGATGACATCCATCAACTCCAATTATAGGTCTACATGCAGCTACGAAACCCTGCTTCACAGCATCCATGCACACATATATAGTCGCTGAAGTCGAGGCTCGTGCATTATAGAAGGTCGGTCCACTACCACTTTCAATGTAGATCCTGGGTTCTTATTTTGAACCTCCTCACAATAATCCCATATTCTTCCATACTGCTTAACAGCTTCTCCCTCAAGTTTCTCAACTGCCTTTCTCCTTGCCCAATATGCCTTCGTAACAGAAATCTCGGCCAGATACTTTTCCTTCACATCTTGGATAACGTGTGCAAGTTTCTTTTTCTCATCCAATCTCATTGTGGTAGACAATTTATTTGCAACCCAATTTGAAGATGCCAAATGAACTTTAAAGGTTCTCCCACATGTATGTACTCCTTTATAGGACTTAAGCCTATAAGTTAAGGCATTACCAACCTTGCTGACAAAAGCCATCCACTCACAGCCTTCCCCTCTACACCTTATCTTGTCATTCTTGACATACCTTATATCTCTCCCATTCAGTAACGCCCATTCCTTCATAGCTTCTCTGAATTGATTGATGGAGGTAAATTCAAGGCCCACTTTCCATTTGTAGTCCATACACATCTCTGTGTGATCATACAAATGAAATCTACTTTTTCCTTGCTCATCATCTGAAGAGCCATCCATATTATGTAGAGATTCAGTTTCATATCCATCTAAAAGTTTAGCATCATCATTACCCACCAACAGAGGGATTAAGGAATTAAATTGAATAGGATTCGAAGTTCTGCCTAAAAATCGGGGCACTGCTTGTTCTAGTTGTTCCTCCCATTCATTTTGCTCTCTCAAATTCTCATCAGCTTCAAAATAGTCCTCGTGGTCACCATCATCAGCACTGTCATCAAATCTAACAACTACACTACTGTCATCACTGCTGTCATGCTCTGGAATACCACTTTCATTTTCATCTTCAGTTGGCACATAGTCGGGATCATTTGAAGTCAGTCCAATCCCATTACCTTCACTGAAACCATGTAAAACAAATATCTCCACATGTTTCATAATTGTACTCAATACAAACTCAGCCATTCTCATGCAGGCAGAATCATTTTTCAGTTCCTTCAACCCATTATTCATGCATCTACCTGGCTCTAAATACCAAACCTTGACATACCCCTTGTACCCTAATTCCTTTAGTATAGCAGTAATTTCTTGCAGAGACCAGTGATCCAAGTCAAACTCCAACCCTTTCTTGGTCCTACCACCTAAGTATTCATTGCCAAATTTCCCTTTCAAAAACTGACCCCCATGGTGTAGTTCAACTTCAAATTTTGGGTTTGCCATTTCTGGATATTACACAAAATCAAGTCATATATTTTTGCATCAGCTAACATACTAGGTAACTGATCCTAACATTATGCTTAAGTTATTGAGTAGAACAACGTGAAACGTTTATGATAACAGCAACATACAATGGGAAGAACAGGGAAGAACGTTTTATCTCCACAAGTTATTGAGTAGGGAAGAACAAGGACATACCTCTCTGTAATGTTGCTGCACCGCCTGACTCCCACTAGAACCTCACGACAACCAGCTGCACCGCCCGACAACCAGTAGAACTGCGCGAGCGTTAAACCGAACCAGTGGGATGCTGAAACGGTGAGGAGGTGGGATGATGAAGCAAAAGGGCGGGGAGGTGGGATGATGAAACGGGACCACAAATAGTAAGCCAAATAAATTAGGGGTTTGAAGCACAATGGAATTGAAATTAGGAGAAAGTCAATACACAAGTTGGGAACCCTACGTGGATGTTGACATGGCAGTCCAAGCTGGTAGTGTACAAGCATATTCCGTCCAAATAAACTGTGGACTGACGGATTCCAACAGCAGGGACTTGATTGAAAACAAATTTTGTGAGTAGGGATCCAATTAAAAAAAAATTTAGTTTAAGGACCTAATTGAAAATTCCCAAATAGTTTAGAGACCAACTCAGTAATTAAACCTTTTTTAAATTATATACCTCACCCAAACCTCTCTAAATCTCTAATAATCTCGTCCTGTCAGTTCATATTTCGTAACCCCCACCCGGTTAGTTCGTATTTGGTTCCCCCTCCATCCCCATCCTCCGCCTCTAATCACTACCACCAAGGGTGTGTTTGGGAAAGCTGGAAAAAAAAAAGATTATGCTGATAATCGATTTATGAAGAATCGATTATTGTGATAATCGATTATAATCAGAATCTATTTTTGTTTGAGTCTGTTTGCTGAAAAGCGATTTCAAGATAATTTTTTTCGTTTGGATGGTCTAAAAAAATCTCTTTTTACATAGTAAATTACAAAAAAGGGTATGAAGTTATTTGTATAATTTAATAATATTTATTTAGAAGTTAGTTTTGTAGGGATAAATAGGGAAGAAAGTTTTGAGAATAAGAAATAATCAAATCATAATAATCTTAAGCTAAAACAAATTAGATGACATAAACCAGCTTTTTTCCCCCAAAAAAGCTTTTTGATAAATTTAAGCTAATTACCAAACATGATAGATTATATATGAAACAGCTTTTTAGCCAAAAAATAACTAGAATGAAAAAAATCTATCTTCCCCCACCATGTTCCAAGCCTCACCACCACGAACCCGTGTCCCATCAAGCTACTCAACAATGACGTCGTTCTTCACCACGATTTAGGGGTTTGGTTCCCTCCCCTTCTCAGTTCTGACCACCACGAACTCGTGTCCCATCAAGCTGCTTAACGACTCTGTCGTTCTTCACCGCCATGCTCTCCATTTCTCTCTCACCTCTGAGCGACTTCAACTTCCTGGTAACCTCTTTTCTCAGTTTTTATTTTCATCTATCAGATAACATCCTCTTTCAATTTCTCTTTTTACTTTTGATTACGTTTTTCTTTTGGGCTTTCCGTAGCAGGTTAACTTGGTTGGGGTTTCGGTTTTGTTAATGGAATCAGACACACTTTTAGAACAATTTTAGGTAACGAACATTCTATATTTTCATATGATTGTTCTTAGTTGGGAGTTGATTATTCATTACATTGTCGCTTCTGCCAGAATCCATCTCGTTTCCATTCAATACCTGATTTGCAGTGATAGTGTTCGATGCAATCTTTCTTTGATAGTGTTTGATGCAATCTTGCTGAGCATTTTAAGGTGCCATTTGAATTTCATGTTGCAGCTATGTCTAGTTGTGATGTTCAGTTACGCAATCTTGGAGTTATGCCAGGGGAGGCTCTGGCTGTAAATTTTGCATTCGTGCTAATAGAAGTTATGAAATAGGTGAGTTAGTTACAATTCGGTTAGGTTACCTCTTTTCTCAGTTTTTATTTTCATCTATCAGATAACATCCTCTTTCAATTTCTCTTTTTACTTTTGATTACGTTTTTCTTTTGGGCTTTCCGTAGCAGGTTAACTTGGTTGGGGTTTCGGTTTTGTTAATGGAATCAGACACACTTTTAGAACAATTTTAGGTAACGAATCTTCTATATTTTCATATGATTTTTCTTAGTTGGGAGTTGATTATTCATTACATTGTCGCTTCTGCCAGAATCCATCTCGTTTCCATTCAATACCTGATTTGCAGTGATAGTGTTCGATGCAATCTTTCTTTGATAGTGTTTGATGCAATCTTGCTGAGCATTTTAAGGTGCCATTTGAATTTCATGTTGCAGCTATGTCTAGTTGTGATGTTCAGTTACGCAATCTTGGAGTTATGCCAGGGGAGGCTCTGGCTGTAAATTTTGCATTCGTGCTAATAGAAGTTATGAAATAGGTGAGTTAGTTACAATTCGGTTAGGTTACCTCTTTTCTCAGTTTTTATTTTCATCTATCAGATAACATCCTCTTTCAATTTCTCTTTTTACTTTTGATTACGTTTTTCTTTTGGGCTTTCCGTAGCAGGTTAACTTGGTTGGGGTTTCAGTTTTGTTAATGGAATCAGACACACTTTTAGAACAATTTTAGGTAACGAATCTTCTATATTTTCATATGATTTTTCTTAGTTGGGAGTTGATTATTCATTACATTGTCGCTTCTGCCAGAATCCATCTCGTTTCCATTCAATACCTGATTTGCAGTGATAGTGTTCGATGCAATCTTTCTTTGATAGTGTTTGATGCAATCTTGCTGAGCATTTTAAGGTGCCATTTGAATTTCATGTTGCAGCTATGTCTAGTTGTGATGTTCAGTTACGCAATCTTGGAGTTATGCCAGGGGAGGCTCTGGCTGTAAATTTTGCATTCGTGCTAATAGAGGTTATGAAATAGGTGAGTTAGTTACAATTCGGTTAGGTTAGTTACAAGTGGTTAGTGCTCCACACCACTATAATTAAGAGCTTATTATTATTTTACTTCTATGTTTTTCAATCAATCAATTACAATGTTACCTCATGAGTATCAATGTGCTCTCTACCTCTCCTATGAGTTTGATCTTCATCCCTTTGATCCATGGATTTGTAACATGGTATCAAAGCGATACACTGCTTATGCTTCCGATTCAGATAGCGATGAAGATGAAGATTCAGACTATGAGGAAGATGCTTCGAACACAGAGGATGGAATTTCAGATTCTCTGCCACAACAAGAACGGAGACTCTCCGATGAAGCCACCACTGTTCTTGAATCTGCAACAACGGAGGAGAACGACCACTATGAATTGGTCTTCGGCAGCTTCGGAAACTCAGGCAACTCATATCTTGGTATCATTTCTTCGGCTCTGGTAATCCCATTCAAGCCAGAAATCCATGAATCCACCAAGAAATCCATGAATCCACCATGAAGATTGGGGAAATTACCTACATCCTCGTCAACTCACGTTCCAACATCTCCGATCTTCCATCTGAGTTCGCTGCCTCTGAAGCCAACAATGAATCGAAGGAACTCGTCACCAATCTCTTCAAGAAGGTTCATCTGGTGGATCAGATACTGGATCGTTCGGTGTTTTCCGAGATCACTCTTTCTGCGTCCAGTCATCATCGTGCTAACATCGGCACCGCCTTCGCCAAGATTCGTGCTCTTCCAGGAATCAAGAACGGCTGCAGATTCACTGGTTCGAAGTTCTGTGTCGATTCAGAAACCATCGTGTCGTCGCCGGAGAAGACGGATGAACACATCATCTCCGCAACGCCTGCACAACACTGCACTTTCGTCTTCGATCCCGGCGGTATAGCCATGATTTCGTCGAGTCTCCGTCTGGCAACACACGCTCACACATTCTCGCCAACAC
Source organism: Ammopiptanthus mongolicus (assembly GCA_039655645.1). NCBI lineage: Eukaryota > Viridiplantae > Streptophyta > Magnoliopsida > Fabales > Fabaceae > Ammopiptanthus > Ammopiptanthus mongolicus. The sequence continues at coordinate 41,141,280 of CM077350.1, forward strand.
AGTTCCTCGCCTCTGCAACTCGGACTCTCCGGCTTCCGCAAATCAGCAGCTAGCTCCATCGCACTCTGATAAACCATCATCGACTTCGTTTCAGCGTTCGGTGTTTGTACGTTGAAGGAAGCCATCGCCGATTCCACCTTCATGACACAAGACCCACTCAATCTTCCATGGTTTGCGCTTGATAAGCTTGTTTCGGCGACAACCTCTCCCCCGGCGATGACCTTTCCTCCGCGACGGCACCGTCACCACGACCAGGTTGTGGATTGCTTTGAGTGTCTTGGGACACATAAGACAATCAGGGTTTGGAATGGGTGTCTCACATTTTGACGGGTTGGGCCTCATTATTGCTAGTTGGACTTGATCTGGTATTTGTTTTAGGCTACTGGATTGGTTTCTTTTTGGGCTCACATGTAGAGCCTTGCTGTGTGTGTGTTTGTTTTTTTTTAGTTGTGTTTTACAGTCCCTTTTTACTTGTTGCATAAGTTTTTTTTCTCCCCTTTGATGCTTGTAGTTCAAGCTGATTGTGGCCCTACCACCTATCAGCTTGAGGTGGGGTACTAGAGGTTATGAAATAGGCGAGTTATTTACAATTCTGTTAGGTTAGTTACAAGTGGTTAGTGCTCCACACCACTATAAATAAGAGCTTATTATTGTATTACTTCTATCTTTTTCAATCAATCAATTACAATGTTATCTCATGAGTATCAATATGCTCTCTACCTCTCCTATGCGTTTGATCTTCATCCCTTTGATCCATGGATTTGTAACACATGCTACATCACATGCCTGATGAAAGTCACAGGGATAGGCAGTTGAGGTTGGTGAAGAGCCTATCTCCAAAGGTGGTGACACTTGTTGAGAAAGAGCCTAACACAAATACTGCTGCATTCTTTCCACGTTTCCTTGAAACCTTGGACTATTACACAGCTATGTTTGATTCAATAGATGTGACTCTTCCCAGAGAGCATAAAGAGAGAATCAATGTTGAGCAGCATTGCTTGGCAAGAGACTTGGTTAACATCATAGCTTGTGAAGGAGTTCAGAGGGTGGAAAGACATGAGCTGCTTGGAAAGTGAGGGTCAAGATTTGCAATGGCCGGTTTCACTCCTTACCCTTTGAGCTCATTGGGGAATGGTACTATTAAGAAATTGCTTGAGAACTACAGTGATATATATAGACTTGAAGAGAGCGATGGAACTCTATATCTGGGTTGGATGAACAGGGACTTGGTTGCTTCTTGCGCATGGAAATGAGAACTAGGCATTATGTGACCCCTGGAAATTCAAGGGGGAGGGAAGGATAAAGCTGAACTTGTCCTTCTTGTTATTTTGTTCCAAAACTTTGTAGGAGTTAATGAGAAAGGGAACACTAAATCCAATCTGATTGTCCATTTTCTTTGTTTCAAGAATTTTAATGGGAAATGGTTGCTATCATTTTTCTTTATCAGCAATATTAATCTTTCATTTCCTAATTTTTTTCTGGCCCCTGAATTGTGAGCACTCCAATGCTTAGATATTATGGTTTGGCTGGGTGGCTGAGGAAGATGATTTCCAATGAGTAATAGAAGAGTGACCTGTTTTTGTAGGGATGTTATCCTGCTAACCTGTTATCAAAAATTGTTGTTCATTCACACTATTAATTATTTTGATTTTATGTATTACTTTAAAATTAAGTTTGTAGGATTTATGGGAGTCCAACAATCCCTCTAAGACTCATATGTGCATACATCAAAGGAACGTGACAGCTCAGCCTATCAGTGTTGTGTAGACTTGTAGTTCTCTTATGATTCAAATGACAGACGTATTTCAAAATTGTATTATATTTATGTTGATCATTGTTTTGCTTCAGGTATGTTCCTTCTACTTGTATTTATGGAATGGATTTTTATGTTGTTTTGGAGCGACAAAGGAGGATGCAATGAAGTGGTTCCAGGTTAAATAAGAAGGTGTCATCCTAAACAAGTCCCAGGCAGTTGTTTAGCACGGACTATTCTTAAGTGCAAGTTCTAAGTTTTGTTGATTGTAGTTTGATGTTTCTTGAATTATAGCTTAAATTTATGGCAGGGTACGAATATTAATGTGACAGGTCATATGAGTTGTTTCTTGGTATTTTTTAATATCATTGAATTTTGAGATAAATATTGATACACAATGTTGTTGAGTTGTTCAATTCTCATTCATATTAGTAATGGCATAGGCACTAATGTTTTGCCTTGGATTAAAAATAAGGTGTCTTCTCTTGTATCCTTAATAATTTTGGGTAAAAGTTATCTTGCCTAATCAGAATGTCACCTCAATTAAATGGCTCAACAAATCTAACATTAGAATACCAACATGATGTCGGGAGAGTTGGTAATGTAATTCTCCCCCAAGGAAAAGGACGCAAGTTTGATTCTTAGAGTCGTCCATTTAGGAGGCAGTCTAATCTCGTGTGTAAAAAACTAGACGTCTATCGCTGCCAAATCGAGGATTAATCCCCAAAGGATCGAAGCTGTGGGGACACCTGGTCGACCCACTGGGGAGCCAAATATCCTAATTACGATAGGTTCCGAACCAAAAGAAAAAATCGAACATAGGATTAAGTTCTCATCGTATGATTGGGTCACCTAGGCAGGGTAAAAGTTAGCCTAGGGGAATTAGAGAATTCACATAAAAATAATAAGACTTTGCTATCAACCCGTATATGATCGGGTTTTTTTGGATCTAGGGATGGATTCGGGTTCATAAAATTGGTTCGATCAAAGTTTAGGACCGAGTGAGGGATATGTCTAACTCATCCCACGTTCACCCCTAGCTAGGAGTGTCTCACTTAAGCTTGCCTTTCCAAGTATAGTTTGCAGACTGAATTAAGTTTTGTTGTGGTCTTTTAGCAACAGGTGAGGCCAATCCTAGTCGCTTAAAGGTGATGGTGATCTCAAATATGGCATGTGTGGGGTTACAACTTGGTTTGGGCAAATTCTTGGTACCGCCTATTTGCCTGAGTTGGGGGCTGAAAGCCCAAATGCACTTTGAGGCTGTGATGCAGCAGGCCCAATTCTTGATGGAGGTGGGATTTCTCCAGCCTATTTTTGTAGGCCTAAGTGAGCTTGATGTAAGTCCAGTTCTAGTTGGAAATGAGAGTGGTATAGGGCTTACTATGGGCAGCATTGAACTATTTAATCCTTTGATTCCCTACATTGGAGGCCGAAAGCATCGTTATACATAAAAGTAAAGTAGTATAGAGTTAATTATAGATAATTTTGTAGAATGTATTAGGGACAATTTGATAAATTTAATAATTATTATTATTAATCATTTTTTAAAAAAATCTTATAATAGATAAATAAAACCAATATAAAAGTAAAATATCTTTACATAAAAAAATAAGATAGTTTAGAGTAAGTTTTGTAGATTGTCATAAGAATAATTTGATAAATTCAATAATAATAATTATTATTAGTCATTTTTTTTAATCTCAAAGTAAATAAAACAAATATAGAAGTAAAGTATTTTTATATATAAAAATAAGGTAATCTAGGCTTAACTATGAGTAATTTTATAGATTATCTTCGGGATAATTATTAATCTTTTTTTTGAAAAAGTGCATACACCCCCCTAAACTTTAACTCATTTGCAAATAGGCACCTTCAAGTATATTTTTTCTTCAAAATTGGTCCTTAAATTTCTACTATTAGTGAAATTGATCATTCAACTATTTTTTACGTCCCAATTTCACTTAAAGTAGAAGTTTATGTTCTAATTGGAAAGAAAAAATAGTTGAAAATACATATTTGCAAATGGACTAAAGTTTAGAGAGGGTGCATACACTATCTTTTTTTAAAAATCTTAAAATAGGCAAATAAAATCAATATAAAAGTAAGATATCTTTTTTAGGAATTCACACAGGTTTTTTCAAGTTAAATTTTGAAAATGTTTCTTTATTTCACATGAATGGTTAATTTTCTTAATAATTTTTATTATAATAAAATATTAAATTGTCAGTAGTTTTTTATTTTATTATTATTTTAAATTAAAAAAATAATTGAACAAATAATACATAATTAAACATTATTTATCTGTACATCGCATGGATCCATAGTCTAATATAAATATAAGTAAAAGTACAAGTCAATGTTAAATGATCAAAAATAATAATGTACAAAATACATATACCAAAGATTTCCTTCTGCCCTTTTGGAATGGAGGCTGGCAAGATGGTTAGGAAGATGGGTGGGCAAATTGTTGGGAAGATGGCTAGGCAGATGGTTCGGATCATTATATATGGAATTAATTAAATTAAGCTAACAAATAAGGACCACTAAGTCATGGTTTTTCCATCAAATGTTTATGAAATCAATGGTATGTACACCCTTACTTGCTCACTTTGGAAGAGTCTTTGTCCCTATACATCAAATGATTAACCTCTAAAGGAGGCACATGCCAAGCATTCAAACCAGTACAATCAACTACATTAATTTGACAAGAAGCCAGCGAGGAAGTTCCCTTCTCTATAAATATGCTACCACTGAATAGTGCAATAACGCTGTAAATAGGTTTTCATGTGTCCAATAAAGGAGTGCTTCCTGTTCCTCCCTTTCTGTTACCAGGTAGCACCTCAGAATCACATTCTAGTATGACTTGCCAGAAGCCAGACTTCCCAGCCGAAGCACATTCCATGATTCCAGTATTGTGCCAAAATTTAATTCGCCAAAATTCTAACTTGAATGAGGCTTGATCAGATAACATATCATTACACTATCTGTGTTCACTATTTTGGTTTGAGAAATCTCATTTGTGTTGACATATTAGAAGTGGATTAACTGCAGAAATACTTAATGGGTAAAATAATGCATGAGATAAGCTCCAAAAGTGGTGTACATTTGGAGATATACAGATAGCACTACGCTATTGAACATTTACTCCTATCTCCTTATATAGTAATAGACCATAGAGCAAGATATTGACCTGAATAAAGTCACTGCAGCTGACATGTTTCAATGCTTCGCTTGTGCAAGCATCTCAACCACTTTTCACGGTTGGTCACTCCAAGCTACATGCTCTGGTATAAAACACATGGTCATATAAGCAACTGCTTCTGTCGCAACTAATCAAGGATCTTCACCACCCTTTCTTTGCTCCAATTGTGCTGGACCTTGCTCTATCAGGTAATGTCTAGCTAGGCCCTCTTCAACCTGAACATCACCCTCTGATCCCCCGCCCATTTATGAAATCTAGCAGTACTGCTCCAAATACACATACATCACTTTTATAATCAACTTCAATGATATGCATACTCTGTTTGGAAGAAAAATTGGAATCAGTATACCATGATCACTAGATTTGAAAACTTAAACTCTGAAAGTAAATTTATTTCCAAAATATAAAAACAATTACCATGACAAGATATGATAAATTTTATATCCAAACAACCGTTCAACTTTACAACTTTTTTTTTTTTTTTTGCTAGTAACAAAGCAAATTGTAAAAGGATAAGATATCCCCATTCAGATAGCAAGTGGATATAGTAAGTGTTTGCTTCAACACCCCGTCTTTTTTATTTGAAAAAAAAAAAAACCGTAGGCTTTATAAGGATCCAACTTCAAGGCCCCACAAAAATCAGATGCAGAGGCACTAAAACTGAATTAATCGATCTAATATTATAGACCATAAACAGAGTATCCCATTCTAAACCAAAAAATCACAATTAAGCGTCAATCAGTTGCCAGCATGATCAATTAGTGAAAAAGAAACAACAACCGGATGATTATCCATTCTTGTTCAATCAAGAAACAAAAATTTGGCGGCAAACAGTCCCTGAAAAAACCAGAACAGAAAATCATATGGCCCTTATCTCATACAAAATGAAAGTAAAAATGTAATCCATAAAAGAAAACAACAGGTATTTTAAGATCACACCTGAATAGTGTACGTCTTCCCATTGCTAATAGCCCCACAAGCAAGCACTGCCGCACTGCAGCTATTGGAAATTCCTGTTACCAAAGTGCTTAAATATCTAGAAAATATCTAAACACCGACATTGTATGCACTTGGCCGAAGAAAGAATCCAACTGAAAGAACTCATTTTGGTGATAATCACTAAAGGAAACCCATAATCAGTATGAGAGAACTACAATTCCTATGGAAGAAATCATGGTGAAATTTCCAAGGAATTTCGGTCCATGTTTCTTGGTCCATAAGATAAACAATGGAAAACGAGACCAATCTCAATCCTTTTTATGACTAAGCTCCGGCATGAGCAAGTGATCCCTTGAACTTTCCATTTACAAGAATATCATATGTAGTGTCATCAGGCACAAGACCTTTATCAAGCATCTCATCATGCAGTCTAAAAGCCTCTTGCAGATTCCCCTCTCTAAAGTGTCCAGCAATTAAAGTTTTATACACAAGAACAGTAGGAGTTATATTATTCCTATCCATTTCCTTTAGAATCTTGCATGCATTTTCTAGTTGCCCTTGCTTACAGAGTCCATTTATCAGAACAGTATACGTGAAGATATCAGGCACAATACCCCTGGACAGCATCTCTGCATAAAGATCTGAAGCAAAACTCAATTTACCCTCTTTTAAAAGTCCATCAATCAGTGTGGTGTATGTTTGTAAATCACATAGAATGTTATTACTTATCATTTTGTTGTGCAAGTTAAGTGCTGCTTCCATATTATTCAAATTTCTGAAGCCACTAATCATGCTGTTATAAACAATTATGTTTGGAGCCAAACCAGCCTCCAAAAGTTTAGAGAACAATTTGCATGCATTTTCCATGTCTTGCATTTTGCAGAAACCATCAATGAGGGCACTATATGCAGTAATATCCAATTTCCAGCCCTTCTCTTTCATATCCTTATGCATTTTCAAAGCAAGATCAATGTTATTGCTTTTGCAAAATCCATTAATCAAACTAGTATAAGTGATAACATTTGGTGAAATTCCACTTTTGCACATCTCCTTGTAGGCAGACAGTGCTGAATCAATTGCACCTTTCTTGACAAATCCATCTATGATGCTATTATAAGTCATAGAAGTAGGAATAAAACCCTCCTTGACAAAATTGTTCAACTTATCCTTTGTCTCAGACACCCGGCCAACTTTGCACAAGCCATTTATAATGGTGTTAAATGTGAACTCTGTAGGCGCAATATTTGCAGCAGCCATTTGCTCAAATACATCAAAAGCACGGTCAGAATCACTTTTCTTGAAAAAGCCATCTATCAAAAGAGTGTATGTAACAGCGTTTGGTTTTAAACCCCTTTTTAGAATATCATTTACCACACTATATGCATCATCCATGCAACCCTTTTTGCAGTGACCAAGAATTATATTGTTGTAAGAAACCAGCGAAGGCACAATACCCTTACCCGTCATCTTGTCCCACAGATTACAAGCCTCGTTAACCTTGCCCTGTTCACATAGCCAGGATAAAAGGATGTTATATGTAACAACACTAGCAATACCATGTTCAACTGCCTCATCAAGCAATCTATATGCATTTTCTAGCAAATGCTGTTTCCGGAATCCCTTTAACAGAAAATGTACAATAAAGACAGTGGATTGGATGCCCATGAGTTTCATTCGGGAGTAAAGTTCACACGCCTTCTCCATATTCCCAATCCTAGAGCACCAATCTATCAAAACTGAGAAAGTAACCACATTGGGAGTAACACCAGCCTCAACAATCTCATCAAACAACCTTAATGCACTATTCACATCCCCTTGCACACAATGCCCTTTCATCAAAGTTGTTGCAACAATTATGTTCATTGGCATACCGCTATTCACCATCTCATTCTTAAGCGTCAATGCCTTTCCAACATTTCCCTGCTTCACACAAGCACCAATTACAGACATATATGTACCTTCAGAAGGCACCCACCCCAACTTTTTCATCTTCTTCAACAGCTGGCACGCCAAGTTTGAGTCTGGCCTCTTACAAACAGCCTGAATAAGAATGCTATATGCAGCTGCATCAAGATTCAACCCTCTACTCTTCGCCTTTCCAAAATACTTCTCGGCCTCCTCAATCTTCCCTCCTTTCAGACACGCACGCATTATGATATGCAAGGTAAAGCAATCACCATAGATTTTTCTTTTAACCATTTCGTCATACAAGCCAAGTGCATCATCAATCAAGTTTCTCCTAACCATTGCATTCAAAAGAATATTCATAAACGGAACCCACGGAAGCACATCATGCTCTAACATCGTTCTAAAACACTCAACAGCATCTGTGATCTTATTAGCTCTAACATAACTATTCAACATGTAATTAAAAACCCGCCAATCAGATTCAAAACCGTACCTTCCCGCACACTCTACCAACTGTTCCACAAGCACCCTGGCAGCAGGACCCGAATCACTGAAAGCATAGTTATTGAGCAAACTCCGAACAACCCCATGTGTGTCAGGGCTTGAAGCCAGAATATGAAGCAACAAACAGAAAACATCAACAGTTTTCACAAACCCTCGTTTTCTTTCTACTCCTTTGAAGAACTTCAAAGCCGATTTGGGCTCGGTCTTGAGACTTCGAAGGGTGTCCAAAACATGATCTTTCGACAGAACCGAAGTGCCCTCAATGGGTTCAGGGAATTGGGCTTCAGGTGAAATTTTCTCGGTAAAATTGGGTTTTGAAGCGATTTTCTCAGGAAAATGGGTGCTGGAATCGTTGCAGGGAAGTTGTGTTTCTGGGTGTGTGAGGGGATCAAGGGACTCAGCGGATTGTGCATCTGTGGTTCCCTTAAGACACGAGGGTCTTTCATCTGGATCAGTTGGGGACGAGATTTTCTCGGGAAAAAAGGCCTTTGAGGAAATTTTCCCGGGAAAATGATTGCTGTAATGGTTGCTGGGAAGTTGTGTTTCATGGCTTGGGAGGGTATCATTGGGAAGGCGTGATTTTGAGAAGAGATGGCTGAGTTTGGAGAAAGATCTAAGCTTTTTCGGAGGGATTGATGAAAGGTTGTTGGAAAGCCTCATCCACATTGTTAAGGTTTGAGAAATCTTTCCCTGTTTGCATCAACTCGGTCGCCGACAAAATCCTTTAAACCCTTGAGAGGCAATGGTATAGTGTCGACGGTCACTGAAAGGAGCAAACATCCATAAAAAGAAAAGTTAAATTACCAATTCTATTCTTTATAAATAGCCAAAATTATATTTTTGGTCCCTTAACTTTTTTATGTAATAAATTAGTTTTTTTATTTTTATCAATGTTAATAATATTGGCCTAAGTATTACTCTTCACTCAACTTTGTTAACCATGTCCGTTAACTCCACAACCGAACATATTAAGTGGTTGGTGACCTAGTTGTTGTCATTGAGAATGTATGGGTTATCTTCCTCTTCCTTAAATGGTGATCTAGAGTTCATGGTTCCCAATCTTCTTCTTTACAATCATGACTACAAAGCTTGGTTTACATCTACCTTACTCAAACACCGATCTGAAGTCGCTAAGATGACGTCATTTTGGCCAAGCCACCAAGCTAGCACCATGCCAGCGTCATGTTGGATACTTAATAGAGATGTAGAATCGTTTGAGGCAGTGTTTACTAATGTTTAGCCCAACGTTGTTCATGTTTGTAAACATAAGGGACTTATTTGTCACACAAAAAAGTTAAGGGACCAAAATGAAAAAAACAATTAAGATAAGGGACCAAAAGAATAATTTTGCCTTATAAATACATATATTATTAGTGATATTTTTTTTTGGTCTGAACCAAAGGTGTTCTCCAGTCGATAGGCGAAAATCAATCCCTTTGAGGCATAGAGATTACTAAAGTGAGTTTTGCATCTACCAATAAAGTTTTTTTCATACACACAACAGGAATCGAACCCTGACAATATGTTTAAATAGTCTGTCTATCTATCTACCAAATATGTTGAGCCTTATTGGTATCAGTATCACAAGTGATATTAGTCTTTGAGGATTACAAGTAGGAGTGGATATTCCATCATGTAACACCCTTTTTTCCGAAGGGCGTCACTTAATGTCGAAAATTAAATAATAAATATTAACTGGCCGAAAGTATCGGATTATAATTATATCCATATATCCGTCAAGTTTATAAAATTGATGATTTGAAAATTTCATTTCATAATCAAGTCGATAATTGCGGAATTTAGACAACATCCAAAAATTATAAACATTCATACCTAAATCAATCCATCCATAGCACATTGTCATAAGTATCGAATGAAAGCAAATAAAGTAAAGTGCAGAATAAGTCATAGGTTCTTCAAAATATTGGGGTCACATCCCCTACACACGTACCAATAAGAGAAAGTAAATAAAACAGGATCTGACACGATTGTTGTGTTGGGAATTTGCGTATTTAAAATATATAACGTAGCGTAAAAAATTCCCACCCAAAGATCCATGCGAATGGTCATAACTCATGGTTGTAGTGTTTACCTCTTGTAGCGAAACTTTACCGCGATCACTGCGAGGGAAGAACAGTTCTTCTCACTTGATCCCCAGCACTACAAACAATGCTCTGAAGAGGAGGATGAACGCTATCACCAGTACCGCAATGGAGCAGCACCTCTACGTAGTCCACGCGAACAAATCACCGTCGGAGAAAGCGTCGTGCTAGCTGACGGCAGGGGAAAAGGGCACGCCTACCAAGGAAATGGTGTGACAGCCGTTAGGTTATGCGCAGCCAAATTGAGACGACCCCTTCCTCGGAGGTCCCATTGGTAACCCGAACTCATGTTCTTAATATTGCAGCGCAGCGTGGGAATATAAAAATGCGGAAATAATAAAACAACCAACACTGATACCACAACTATATATGTCATACATATAAGAGAGACTCGCCAGTGTTTTCGGTGTGGCCAAGTAGGTCACATAGCGCCAGAATGTACACAAGGAGCGAGGTACAACACAGGCGGGCAGGGCCCAGTGACCAGGACCCAAGGAACCGGACAGCAAGCAGCAAGACCACACATCAACAATAGCCAGAATATATATTCAAAAGTAAAATCAACTTACAAATAAATAACATTTAATCAATTATAGCATATCATAGACATCATACACATATCACATATCATATACCAAATATCCAATCACAGCACAGACAACCTCAATATTCAGTAAAATCAACCTAACGGTCAAACGACCTTTAGTAGGGTTTGGGTCGCCCTATGCATATCAATATATATTATTTAAAGCTTGCCTCCCCGACGATATTGTGGTTCTTTCCCCCACACCTGATAGCAAACGTAGCAACAATCACGAACTCACGAGCACTTCTTGCTCCTCTACCCAGCCGCAGCCTCACTCCTCTTAAAGCTTGAAGAAAAGTGAAGAAGGAAGCTTGCACTTTGAAGAAAGTGATGAAGGAGAGATGTGAAGAAAGATGTAAAGAAAACAAAGGTGGGGGAGGGGTATTTATAGGAGGAGTAGCCGCCCCCTTGGTGGGCTTTTTGGCCCATGGCCCATTTGTTTAGATATTTTATGGCAAAAGAGTAATTTCTCTTAGGGATAAAATTGTCATTTCAACAAAAGATCTCATAAATATCTAGATATTTTCAGAAAATATCTAGATATTTTCAGAAACGTAATGATGACAGTGATGAGTCACAGGCACGCCTTCCCAAGTGATTTGACTTCATGTTTATCCGTTTTTAGCCCCGTTACTTTCACGATTTAGTATTTCGCCCCAAGAAAGTCGTGAAAACTTATTTATTTTAAAATTTTCAAAATCGCCGATAACGTTCGCAATTTTATTTAAAGCCTAATCGTTTCGTTCACGAGTCAAAATTAGGTCATCTGAGCAGTAAAATAATACTGTCAGTGTAAAACGCAGACCGGGCTCCGTTTGAGTTTTTGACCAAAATTTAACCATAGCCTCCTACGACAGCGTAGAGCGTAACTATGGTCTCGAAATAATTTATTTCATTTTCTAGACCCTCAAATAAAATACAATTACCTAAATACTGATTAATTAAAAGAATAAGTAATCGGGGTGTTACACAAATCTTATTACGCTTAAGTGACATGCATAGCCTTATAAGCTGTCACCCACTGACCCTAACCCCAATGGGCTTGTACGCTACAGGCCCAATCTATAATTAATATTATTAAATCATATTTAATAAATTAATTCATTCTCCGAATATTTGCTCTATACGTGTGACCCTATAGGTTCTCAATAAATTGGCAATAATATTAAATCACATTTAATATTATAAACAATGAGCAGCATCTAGTAATACATCATTGTTATCCAATTAGTGAAAATATCGGTGATACGATATATACCTTACGGTAACCAAAATAATCGTGTAGTAAATGTCCCTTCGTCCATATGTCTTAATTGAACACAAGGCATAAATGTGTCATCCTTGTTAAGTTCAATTATTTATTTCTCAATTCCTGAATAGACGTGTAATCACAAATGGACCAAATATCTCATATTGGCCCAATGTAGCATGGCCATGCACTTTCACGTCTCACTCTATTGAGAGGCCCTTGACGTTACTCCTGTTATGTAGAAGGGATGAATCCTTTCTATATCACTCACATCCCTCAACATGATTCATTGTAGGCCCAACAACTATCTTTATGATCATCCTGTTACGGATGATGTTTGGTAGCATTAAAACCTACAACTCCCCATGTAGGAATCGTAGTGACTTCAAGTCGAAGGACTACTTCACTTTGGTTACCATGAGATGCGCTCATGACACTTACATAACTATTATGCAGCGTTCTCATAGTGGGTCAATCCAATATAAAATATTACTCTAATATTTATACCTATGTGAAGACTTGATATCTCATATCCATGACCCATGAGATGTGGTCATCAGTCTACCCACATAATTAACAATAATACTTGACTACGGATACTTTAAGAATAGTATTTTAATGTTCAGTAGGGTCTCACGATCAAGTCATCCACTTGATGTTCTATTGAATTGAAATAACTATTCTAAGGACTTTACTTCATTTAAACAATTAACAGTATAAACTGAAATGCCTCATATATAAATATACATAAATCAAAGTCATGATACAAATGTAAATCTCAAAGAGAACTAATGGCCTCTAGGGCTTACACCAACAATCTCCCACTAGAACTAGAGCCAATCAGGCATAAATCTAATACCCATCGACCTAATGTGACCATCATGCTTCTGCTGAGCAAGAGGTTTTGTAAGCGGGTCAGCAACATTGTCAAGTGTTGATACTCTGCATATCTTCACATCTCCTCTAACGATAATCTCTCGAATGAGATGGAAGCGCCTAAGTATATGTTTGGATCGTTGGTGAGATCTAGGTTCCTTGGCTTGTGCAATGGCTCCATTGTTATCACAATAGAGATCAATGGGATCCACAATGCTAGGAACAATACCAAGTTCAGTAATGAACTTCCTGATCCAAACGGCCTCCTTTGTTGCATTGGAGGCAGCAATATACTCAGCCTCTGTGTTAGAATCAGCAACTGTCTTCTGCTTTGAACTCTTCCAGCTCACAGCGCCACCATTCAGGCAAAACACAAAACCAGACTGCGATCTAGAATCATCCTTATCGATTTGCAAGCTAGTATCGGTATAACCCTTTACAACGAGATCTTCCTCACCCCCATAGATCAAGAATGTATCCTTAGTTCTTCTCAAGTACTTGAAGATATTCTTAACAGCAGTTCAGTGACTCTCACCGGGATTAGACTGGTATCTGCTCGTTATGCTTAAAGCATATGAGACATCTGGTCGAGTACATAACATGGCATACATGATAGATCCGATTGCAGATGCATGCGGAATCTTACTCATGTGATCCATCTCTTCATGATTGGAAGGGGATTATGCCTTTGAAAGGCATATACCATGTGACATAGGCAAGAGTCCTTTCTTGGATTCATGCATGTTAAACCCTTTTAACACCTTGTCTATGTATGTACTCTGACTTAGGCCGAGTATTCTCAATGATCTATCTCTATAGATTTTGATACCTAATACATAGGTAGCCTCGCCTAAGTCTTTCATAGAGAAGCAATTCCCTAACCACGTCTTTACATTTTGTAGGGTAGGGATATCATTTCCAATGAGTAGTATGCCATCCATATACAATACTAGAAAGACAACAATGCTCCCACTAACCTTCTTGTAGACACAAGGTTCATCTTCATTTTTGATGAATCCAAACTGTCTTACAGCATCATCAAAATGAAGATTCCATCTTCTGGAAGCTTGCTTCAATCCATAAATGGATAGTTGTAATTTACACACCTTTCCAGCATTCTCTAAAGTGTCAAAACCCTCAGGTTGTGTCATGTACACATCCTCGAGTATATTTCCCTTAAGGAAAGCAGTTTTGACATCCATTTGCCAGATTTCATAATTCTGGTGTGCTGCAATAGCAAGCAAGATCCGAACGGATTTAAGCATTGCAACTGGTGAAAAGGTTTCATCATAGTCTATGCCATGAATTTGTTTGAAACGCTTAGCAACCAATCGTTTTTTGTAGGTATGTACATTACCATCCATGTCAGTTTTCTTTTTGAAACCCCACTTGCACCCTATGGGTTTTACCCCTTCTAGTGGTTCAACCAAGTTCCAAACTTGAGTAGTGTACATGGAATCCATTTCAGATCTTATGGCCTATAGCCATTTCTCAGATTCTGAGCCAGTGATGGCTTCCTGGTAAGTCACAGGCTCATCTTGATCCATGAGTAAAACATCACCTTGTTGAGTCATGAGAAATCCATATCTCTCAGGTTGGTGACGTATCCTATTAGACCTACGCGAGTCTTGTGCTATTGGAGCAGATTGTTGTTCCACAACATCTTGCGGAGGTTGCTCCTGTTCCATCATAGGTTCATTGCTATTTTGTGATTCTTGAACTTCTTCAAGTTCTATTTTCCTCCCACTGGTTCCTTTGGAGATAAACTCCTTTTCTAGGAATACACTAGTCCTAGCAACAAACACTTTGCCTTCAGAAGGATTGGAGAAATAGTATCCCTTGGTTTCCTTGGGATACCCCACAAATAAGCACTTATCAGATTTGGGTTCAAGTTTATTAGAAATTTGACGTTTCACGTCAACCTCACAACCTCAAATCTTCATAAAAGACATACTGGGTCATCTGCCAGTCCATATCTCATATGGTATCTTTTCAACCGTTTTAGATGGAACACGGTTAAGTGTAAAAGCTGCTGTTAATAAAGCATGTCCCCAAAAGGAGTTTGGAAGGTCTGCAAGACTCATCATGGATCGAGCCATATCTAATAAGGTCTGATTCCTCCTTTCAGATACACCATTCCATTGTGGAGTTCCGGGAGGAGTGAGTTGAGATAATATCCCACACTCTTTCAGATGATCATCAAACTCCAGGCTTAAATATTCACCACCTCGATCTAATCGAAGTGCTTTAATATTCTTGCCCAGTTGGTTTTTTACTTCATTCTTGAATTCCTTGAACTTTTCGAAGGATTTGGATTTATGTTTCATTAGATACACAAATCCATATCTACTGAAGTCTAAGTGATGAAGTATTAAAAACCACCTCTAGCCGATGTGTTTAGGGGTCGACATACATCACTATGTATAAGGCCCAAAAGATCACTTGCCCTTTCACTATTACTAGTGAATGGGGTTTTAGTCATCTTTCCCGATAAACAAGACTCGCATATCTCATATGATTCATAATCAAAAGAGTCAAATAATCCATCTTTATGGAGTTTGGAAATGCGCTTCTCATTTATGTGGCCCAAGCGACAATGCCAAAGGTAAGTCGGGTTCAACTCGTTCGGTTTGACCCTTTTGGTATTAATGTTATAGATAGGCATATCAAGATCAAGGACATAGAGTCCATTATACATTTGTGCACTAGTATAGAAAATTTCATTTAAATAAATAGAACAACATTTGTCCTTTATTATAAAATGAAAACCACTCTTGTCCAAACAAGAAACAGAAATAATATTCCTACTAATAGCAGGCAAACACTAACAGTTCTCCAACTGAATAATAAGCCCAGTAGGCAAAGTCAGTACATAGGTTCTTACAGCTATAACAGCAACTTTTGCTCCATTGCCAACTCATAGGTCAACTTCGCCTTTTGCCAATGGTCTACTCCCTTTTAGATCCTGCATATTTGTACAAATATGAGATCCACATGCAATATCTAATACCCATGATGCAGAAGTAGATAAATTGACTTCTATAACATATATACCTGAGGTGGATATCTCACTTCCCTTTTTCTTGCTCTCTTCCGGGTAGTTGGGGCAGTTCCTCTTCCAATGTCCGGTCTGACCGCAGTAGAAGCAAGTGCCCTCCTTAGCAACTCCACCCGTAGGCTTTAAGCCAGAAATGCTAGCTTTGGACTTATGGAAGCCCTTGCCTTTGCCCTTATGCTTATCCATGGGTTTCTTGGGCTGCTTCTTGCCCTTTCCAGCTTGGACCATCATGATGGCCTTCCCATTTCCTTTATTAGTATTTTGTTCAGCAGTTCTCAACATGCTCAACAATTCTAGCAACGGGTTGTCAAGGTCATGCATATTGTAGTTCATGACAAATTGACTATAGCTCTCAGGCAACGATTGCAGAACTACGTCAGTGGCCAACTCTTGGCCCAAAGGAAAACCCAACCTTTCAAGATTCTCAATGTACCCAATTAATTGAAGTACATGAGGACTCAAAGGGCTTCGCTCTGCAAGTTTGGAATTGAAAAGGATTCTGGAAACCTCGAACCGCTAATGCCTTTCCTGCCCTTGATAGAGCATTTAGAGGTGCACGATCATATCGTACGCCTCCATGGTCTCATGTTGCTTCTGAAGCTCAGAGGTCATGGTAGCAAGCATGAGGCAGCCGACATCTAAGGCATCATCTTGATGCTTCTTATAAGCATCTTTATTAGCCTTAGAAGCGTTCGTAGCAGGTGGCTCCTCAAGGATTTGTTCTTCAAGAACATACAGCTTCTTTTAATGCCTGAGGAAAATCCTCAGGTTTCTGTACCAGTCCAGGAAATTTGTTCCGGACAACTTGTCCTTCTCAAGGACAGATCGCAGTGATAGGTTATTTGACGTGTGGTTTGCAAACATGGTTATCTACAACAGAAATATACAGAATATAAGTATCATGCATAAACATATTTAATAGGTCTTTTATTAAATACGCCTCCCACTATTTTACTCAAATCAATAACCCTCACCATTGACTCGGAAAATCCCGTTGGAAGATTTTCTAGTAGGACCAAGATCCATATTTCACTTCATTCTGAGTCAGCTTTGGTTGATCACCTAGAACTTGGCTATTTAGGTAGGAAACAATTTTCAATTACATCTCATGTAATTCTTGGATCAGTTGGGTGAATAACTCTTATTCTAATCCATCTTATGGATTAATGCCCAATTCCATGCCTCTAAGCCCTTTTCAATCCTATTGAAGTTGACTTAGTTAAGTCAGACCCAATGGTTAACAATTGGATATTACATTTATCCCATTACATCTTACTAGTATAGTCAAAGGTACTCTGCTTTGTCGAACCTACGCTCAATCGATATTAGTCTTGACGAGTGTCATGCATTGGAAGGCACATTCAAATGTGACTTAATATTTCCTTTTGAGGGATTTATTTATAAATTTGATCTCACCATAAGTTAAACTGTTTAACATACTATATACTAACATGCATCTCATACATATATAGCATATAACAAATGTGACATGGTTATGACCCCTAACGCATTGATTTTCCCAAGCCAATGAGAGAATCTAATCTAAAACCCTAGTAGCTTACAAGCTTCACCAAGCATAATCACCTACCAAGTCGTCATCTTCTGAAGTCGTCTTCTTATCTCCACCATAACATTACAATAGAAAGAAATCTCTTTTACATTCGAGGGGAATAAGGTGAGAAAATAATGTACATATGAAAATTAAGAAAAAGGCACGACACGCAGGCCGTATTTCAAAATAACCAAAGAAAGAAGAAAAAGGACTAAGGCCATAACCATTCACCATACACAACCAAATACATAATAACAAATTCATAATAAAATATTATATTATTATTATTATTTATTATTAATTATTATTATTAAGTGATTTCAAAAACCACTCAAAACAACTCTTCTGATATCCTCATAATCGATTACCATAATCGATTACTGCTATTCTGACTCCTCAAAAAATGACTACTGTACTATCATAATCGATTACTATAATCGATTATCGCTATTCTGACTTCTCAGAAAATGATTAATGTACTATCATAATCGATTATTGTACCACCATAATCGATTACTGTACTACCATAATCCATTGCATAATCGATTACATAATCGATTTACATAATCCATTATGTAATCTATTATACGAATGTTTATGCAAACTCTTTGCATATAATCGATTATATAATCGATTACATAATTGATTATTGTGGTTCTGACCAGAATTTGCCTTGCTTCCACGACGATTAGAGCATCAACACTTGAACCCTCATAATCGATTATGATGCGTCTGGACGTAAGGTGCGCATGACAACAACACTTGCTATCGTCACAAATCAAAACAAGGATTTCAGAAATGTTTTTCCCAAAACACTTTTATGATTTTCAAACATAACATGTTAAAGATCATATCTTTTTAAAACAAAACATGTTATAACATATAAACACACAAGAGAACCATGGTTTTGCAAGCGGCTCTGATACCGCAGTTGGGAATTTGCGTATTTAAAACATATAACGCAGCGGAAAAAATTCCCACCAAAAGATTCATGCGAATGGTTATGACTCATGATTGTAGTGATTACCTCTTGTAGCGAAGCTTTACCATGATCACTGCGAGGGAAGAACAATTCTTCTCACTTGATCACCAGCACTACGAACACTGCTTTGAAGAGGAGGATGAACGCTATCACCAGTAACGCAATGGAACAACACCTCTACGTAGTCCATGCAAACAAATCACCGTCGGAGAAAGCGTCGTGCTAGCTGACGGCAGGCGAAAGGGGTGCGCCTACCAAGGAGATAGTGTGACAGCCGTTAGGTTATGCGCAGCCAAATCTTATTACGCTTAAGGACGTGCACGACCTTATAAGCTATCACCCAATTACCCTAACCCTAATGGGCTTGTACGCCACAGGCCTAATCTATAATAATATTATTAAATCATATTTAATAAATTAATTCATTCTCCAACTATTTGCTCTATGCGTGTGACCCTATAGGTTCTCAATAAATTGGCAATAATATTAAATCACATTTAATATTATAAAAATGAGCGGCATCTAGCAATACATCATTGTTACCCAATTAGTGAGAATATCAGTGATACGATATATACCTTACGGTAACCAAAATGATCGTGTAGTAAATGTCCCTTCGTCCATATGTCTTAATTGAACACAAGGCATAAATGTATCATCCTTGTTAAGTTCAATTATTTATTTCTCAATTCCCGAGTAGACGTGTAATCACAAATGGGCCCAATATCTCATACCGGCCTAATGTAGCATGGCCATGCACTTTCATATCTCACTCTATTGAGAGGCCCATGACATTACTCCTGTTGTGTAGGAGGGACGAATCCTGTCAACATCACTCACATCCCTCAACATGATTCATTGTAGGCCCAACAACTATCTTTCCTATTACGGATGACGTTTAGTAGCATTAAAGCCTACAACTCCCCATGTAGGAATCGTAGTGACTTCAAGTCGAAGGACTACTTCACTTTAGTTACCATGAGATGCGCTCATGACACTTACATAACTATTATGCAGCATTCTCATAGTGGGTCAATCTAGTATAAATATTACTCTAACATTTATACCTATGTGAAGACTTGATATCTCATATCCATGACCCGTGAGATGTGGTCATCAGTCTACCCACATAATAGTCTTGATGTATTATTGTCGTCCTAATTAACAATAATACTTGACTACGGATACTTTAAGAATAGTATTTTAATGTTCAGTAAGTCTCACGATCAAGTCATCCACTTGATGTTCTATTGAACTGAAATAACTATTCTAAGGACTTTACTTCGTTTAAACAATTAATAGTATAAACTGAAATGCCTCATATATAAATATATGTAAATCAAAGTCATGATACAAATGTAAATCTCAAAGAGAACTAATGGCCTCTAAGGCTTACACCAAGATGTTGTCACACTGGCCAAGGTAGAACATTACTCATAGGGAGGATCCGAAGGGTCCTCTTTATGGTCACTTTCTGTGCCCTCCTCTTCCTCATCATTACCACCACTCTCTCCCCCATCATATGATGGCAGGGGCCAAACAAAACGACGTGGGCATTGTAACATCCTCATTTTCATCACCTTAATTAAATGCATGAATGTATGTTGGTTCGATAAATGTGCTTAGAAGGTAGGTTAAGAGCTGGGGTTGAATTGGATAAGAAAGGCATGAAGAGTATGTGATCTAGAGCAGAACGCTCAAGCGTGGAGCAGGGTGAACGCTCAAGTGTGGCCAATCTGACCAGTTGACTGGCAATGATGGGACGTAAAGTGACACGTGTCGGTTACGCATCGCAGCTGGCACGTGATGGGCGGTGCCTTGGCGGTGAGGAAACGTCAATGCTCAAGCATTGAGAAGTACAATGCTCCAGCGTTGGAACGCTAAAGCGTGGAGAATCCCAACGCCAAAGCGTGGAGAATCCCAACGCCAAAGCGTGGATAGTGGAACCTTTGCCTATATATACTTCTTCATTTTCACCATGGGGAGGTTTTACATTTCCTCCAGAACCACAGAGAGTTCGAGATAGAGATTGAGAGGGCAGAGGTGATGGTTGGAGCTTTGATTCTGAGTTGTAGTCCGTTCGTTGATCCGATCGCAGTTCCGTTAGTGTTTTCGTGATCAATTCTTCGTCTTCTTCAATTCTATCGGTTTACTTCTTTGATTCATCAAGGGTAAGCCGAGGTTCCGTACCAACCTACATTGTGGTTATACAATGTCTTCCTTTATTTCTAGCTTTTATTCATGGTTATAGCTTCGTATTAGGGTTAATGCTATAGTCTACGTGGTGTTTATGTTATTAGGGCAAGTTTGGAAGTTGCATTTGGGATCCTTTTGGAGAAGGAGACCGCGGCTGTGAAGGGCTAGGGGAGAGTTCATGGAGCTCATTAAGTTCGTGATCGTTGCTACTTTTACTAGTAGGTGGGAGAAAGAACCACAATATCGTCGGGGAAGGCAAGAATAAAATAATATATATTGATATACGTAGGGTGAACTAAACCTACTAGTGGTTGAGTAACCAACAACACCTGACTCATATTGGCGACTACTAGTCGGTGGTACCAATGTGGTTTTAGGCATTGTAGGTTTATCGCCGATAGGTTGATTTTATGACATCTTAAGGTTGTATGCTTGTGTGTTGGTATGCTTAATATGATACCTGTTGATATGCATGTATGCTTAGTAACATGTTTAGGGTTACTTGAGTATATGCCTATGAGTAGTTATGATGAATATGATTGTTTAACATGATCATAGTTGCTTATGATATGATATTTGTGATCACTGTTGTATGAGTAGAGATAGGTAGTAATTCCTGATAATTTGTGAGATGATCATGTGGTGAGGATTTCGAGGATGTATATATATGTTGTCGTAGTGCTCAACCTGGGGATCATGTTGACATATTCATGTTAATATATAAAGTTGATTCTCGGTTGTAACGGAGAAAGTTGGTTGTAGTTGTGTACAAGTGGTGGTTGATACACTAAGCCGTTGATCTCGAGATGAGTCGGTGAGGTTCCTGCTGGATCGTTGTTGTTCATCACTATGTTAGCGTACGAGCGATCAATCTTGCCTGCAGGGAGATAATCATACCCATCAGTTATGAATGGGCGAATGTTCTGACCTGGCCTACGGGCGGGGGGATATGTCGTTGCTATAAGTTTAGTTGTTGATGGTCGAATATTCTGACCTGGCCTGCAGGCGGGGAAATATGTCGTACCCTTGAGTTGAGCCGAGAGGGCTGTTGGCCGAACCCTGCATTACGGGGGGTGGCACAGTGATGAATAGGGCATCTTGATCTGTTGGGGATGTCGCGTCATGATCGCGTCCATATAGTCGTTAGTTGCATGAGTGTGAGAGACAGTAGCTAAGAGAGAAGGCTTGGGAGATGATTGCCTGATACTGTTGTGCTATTGGATGTTGCTATCAGTATAGCTTATTTTATAGTTGTTTCCCTATTTATGCTGTGTTACTGTTTCTTATCTCCCGTATCCTTCTATGTTGTATTTTATTCTCTATCGCACGAGAAGATTATGTTGAGGAGTTACCTGAGGAGATAGATGACACACCTACGAAGCCTGATGCTGGCGGGAGAGCCCCGGATCCCAGTGTTGGTAGATTTTGAGTTGCTATACGAGGACGATGACCGTTTCTGGGAGATTGATTACTCTTAGCGATGAGTAGTGTATACGGGCCCGACTAACATATACTTCAGAGGTTGGGGATCGTCTAGGAGCTACTTAGTAGGAGACTTCCGTATCGCACAGAAACTGCCGTTGGAGAGGCTGTGGAACAGGCCATGGGACTACCATCATGACTACGATGCTGGATGGAGATCTCACGCATCTTCTAGGACTGGTTATGTGGCTCGAGGCCGACGTTGTCGTGCGGAGAGGAGGATGAGGGAGTATCGTCATCCCTGGATCGTGATGTCCGAGAGGGAGACCGAGTACGAGGTGTTGCAGACTTACCGTCGGAGGCAGCGAGCTTCGATTGGGAGTTCTTGCTATCCTCGTTAGAGTTCTGTTCGGGTAGTCAGTTTTAGCTTGCTATAGCCAGTACATGGGTTTGAGCGAAATGTATTTTGGGGCCTGAAAAAGAAGTCTGATGTACTTTTATTTTATCACCATGCTTTTAGTTTGTATATGTTGCATGCTCTGATGTAGTTGGTGTTGTCATAGGCTCTACTGATGGAGATATATATATATATATATAAGTTGTGGTATCAATGTTGGTTGTGCGCTATGCTATAATGTTGAGAATATAAGTTTGGGTTACTGAATGAGACCTCCGAGGAAGGGCTGTCTCATTTTATGATGTCAGAGCAGTTTGATCCTTAATCAAGGACTGCTTGGGTTAGGATGTGATTGTTGGCCGTGTCTAGTTGAACCCGCCTTAGGAATTGACTATGTTTAGAAGTTGGGTAGAGTGTCCGGTATACGAGTTATCGTAAGAGATAACTGTTTCGTGTGCTTGTAAGGCATAGAATGCGTGTATATGATAATATAGTATTGTATGTCTTACAAATGTGAGCTGATAATTTCTTCTACAGGAAATTAAATAGCTCACGGAAGAGGTAGAGGACATGGCGGAAGAGCCACAAAGGGTGTCAATGAACCTAGAAATGGTAATAGAGATAATTCCCACGTTGGTGATGGGATAGAGTCAATTGAAAACCTAAGGACAGTTTGGGAGTTGGCTACGGCAATGCTGCATCAGACACAGTAGAATGCTCAACTGTTACAAGTGACCTTGCAACAGCAACAAAGGCAGAATTAGAGAGGAGAAGTGGTGATAGAGGATGCTGGACTTAGTACTTTTCTGAAAGGGAAGCCACCGCAATTCAATGGTGACTTCAATCCTGAGGGAGAAAAACTTTGGATACAAGAGCTTGAGAAAATCTTTTCGGCAATGCACTGTCGTGAGGATAGGAAGGTGACTTATGCATCCTTCATGCTGATGGGAGGTGCAGAATTATGGTGGAAAGGCAAGCAGAAGATGCTTGAAGTAGACGGAAGAGTGATTAATTGGGGGTTGTTTAGGGAATGTTTTCTGGAGAAATATTTCCCAAGATTAATGAGGAGAGAGAAAGAGAAGGAGTTCATGCGTCTGAAATAAGGGACCATGTCTGTTGGTGAGTACACTGCAAGGTTTGAGGCGTTACTCATGTTCTCTGAATTTTATCAGAGGCTTCCTGATGAGGAATGGGTGTGCAGGCGTTTTGAGGACGACCTGAAGTATGATTTGCAGAGAGTGATCGCACCACTAAATATCACCCGATTACCTGAAATGCTGGAGAGATGTTCAGTCATTGAGAACATCGATAAGAAGAAAGAGCTGAAACAAGAAAGAACTGGAGGACCTGCTCGGATATTTGATCAGAAAGGTCGAGGAGAAAAAGGAAGGTTTCAGATAGGATGGAAACCTTATGACCGTCAGGCAACAAGACTAGCTGACCAACAGCAACAACAACAACAACCAAGTGGATGTTTTAGATGTGGAGGATCACATCTAATTCGAGATTGTCTAGTGAGGGAGACTCGCCAATATTTTCGATGTGGCCAGGTAGGTCACATAGCTCCAGAATGTTCACAAGGAGTAAGGTACAACACAGGTGGGCGTGGCCCAGTGACTAGAGCCCAAGGAGCAGGACAGCAAGCGAAAAGACCACAAGCCACAGGAAAAGTGTTCACTATAAGATCGAGGAGCTGAATCCTCTCAATCCCCTGATCTTATACAAGGTATGTGCCTAGTGTCAGGTAAACTCTTATCAGTACTGTTTGACTCGGGAGCTACGCATTCCTTCATATCCCAAGAGTGTGTGGATCATTTGAAACTACATGTTTCGTTACTTCCTCATGATTTGATAGTTTCTACTCCTACCGGTAATTCTTTAACAACCATGACTATTTGTTTGAAATGTCCTGTTGTCGTTGAAAATAGAACTTTTCTTGTTGATCTTGTTTGTTTACCTATGCAACAACTTGATGTAATTTTAGGCATGGATTGGCTTTCGGCTAACCATGTAGTGTTAGAATGTTCTAAAACGACCCTGATATTTCATAAGCAATCTAGATTGATGCCTGCCAAGGATAGAGATCTTGCATTGAGTAGTGAATCTCAGAAACATGTGCTGTTATTTTCTATGGAAGCTAAGGAATCTCCTAAGTTGGATACGTTGCCTATAGTGCGAGAGTTTCTGGAAGCTTTCCCCGATGATGTTCTAGGTTTACCACCGGAGAGAGAGATAGAGTTCGCTATAGATCTCATACTAGGAACTAGACCGATTTCGATAGCACCTTATCGAATGTCTCCAGCAGAGTCAGTAGAATTGAAGAAGCAGTTGGATGACATGTTGGGTAAAGAGTTTATAAGATCAAGTGCTTCGCCTTGGGGAGCGCCAGTGTTGTTCGTCAAGAAAAAGGACGGAAGTTTAAGGCTATGTGTAGATTATTAACAGCTGAATAAGGTGACGATCAAGAATAAGTATCCGTTACCTAGGATTGATGACTTATGGACTAGTTGAAAGGAGCGGTAGTGTTTTCGAAGATTTACTTACGAACTGGTTATCATCAAATTCGACTCAAGAAGGAAGATGTACCGAAGACAGCGTTCAGGAGTCGGTATGGACACTACGAGTATTTGGTTATGCCCTTTGGTGTGAATAATGCTCCAGCAGTGTTTATGGATTACATGAACTGGATTTTCCGACAGTTCTTGGATAAGTTTGTAGTTGTGTTTATCGACGATATTCTTATCTATTCCCTTTAGGGGTGAGCCTGAGACGGGTTGGGACGGGTTGAGCTTATACCTTACCCGGCCCTACATATTGATCGGGCCAATTCTTTGAACCCTAACCCGTCCCTAGACCCGAATGAACCCGACCATATGCGGGTTGGTTTAAGACCGGGTCTACATGGGATGAGACCGGGTTGACCCGAAATTCAATAGATCCTTTAAAAGCTAAATGAATTAATTTTTGTAAATGGGAAAAAATTGATACTTTATAAACAAATGCACAACTTGTGACAGTAGACCACCATCACCAACAAAATAGACTAAAAAACCACACCAACTAATTTATTAGGCACAACAGCAACTAACGAAACAAAGATGTAGAGAACCATATCTTTTCCTATTGTTTAGTAGCAAAAACTAAACCAACAGCATGCCTCAGTTTTTCTGTCTTCACACACATCATATGCATTCAACATTATATTAAAACACAATAACTGAACAAAAATAAGACTTTTGATTGGAATTCTTAGAACGAGCTCTTGTTGGTCTTGTAACAGTACATAACTCTCTTCTTGTTTGATGTGTTCTCTAGAGTGAGGATAACTTTCCCTGGTTCATTGTTCCTGAAAGTGTTCCTTATAGGCCATTCTTGTGAACCCAACTTCTTCCCTTTCTGAAAAATGATTCTGTAAGATACCTTAGAAAACAATGTGATATTATTTTGTATCACTTGGTAACAGAAGCAGAGCATGAAACTTAAATTGAACTGAAGGGAAAGTAAATTAAATACCTGCTATATTAGTATCAATATAACAATTTTTGTTAACAACAACATAAATCATCATCCGATAAATTCCAACCTCAATGCCTAAATAACATGCTTCTGATATGCAGTTACTCAAAGCCATCTCAATAACATGCTTCTGATATGCAGTTACTCAAAGCCATCTCAATAACTCATATGATATGCAGTTACTCAAAGCCATCTCAGTTTTGGTATAGTCATAGTCTGACTATATGCTTCTGACAAAAAATAATATTCTTCTCACAGTGGCATGAAAATACATTCATTAGAACACAATAGTTCATTAGATCGGACCTTGCAGTGACAATACTATGCAAATAACCCTCTTAGTACAGAACCATAAATAACATCAATTCCAGCACTAGCAGTGTATCCTTACTTGTGGTGCAGTTACCCTATGCATTACCAGAAAGATGGTAGCAGCTAATTGATATGCAACTAGTTGCACATTTTCCAAATTCATCATTGGGCATTATAACAAAATATCATGATTATACCAAAACTGTCACACTGCTAATTGATTATAGCAAAATATCACGGCCATGTTTTCATTACTAACACCTCAACCTGCAGCTGCATATCAGAGCAATTGGCAAGAAAAAAGCAAAGGGGGTTCCCAAACTTTCTATCCGGTGTTCCCAAACAGAAAGGGGTTCCATTTAAAGGTTGCAAAAAAGAATGAAAGTCAAACAGAAAAAACACGTTAGGAAAGCAAAACTAGGCAATCCTACTGCATGCAGGCAAGGGAATCTCATCTAAAAAACCCATTAGTTGAACAACACATAAATGCCAAGTATTCATTATTTGGCTCAGATAACCAAACATAGAAGGGGGAATTTAGGGAGGAAAAGAATTTGTTCATGTTGGGAGATTGAGGAGGAAAATAGAAGGGGGAATGGGAAAAAGAGAGAAGCAACCATAGAAGTAGAGAGTGAGAGAAGCTTACGGTAGATTGAGGCAAATTGCAACCTAAGAAAGAAGAGGAGCTGATGCGCCTTTGACCTTGATGGTGCTGCAAGCCAGCAATGACCTCCACCTCCAGCAAGCCAGCATCGATGAAGGTGGTGGTCTGGTCAGGCGTGGCGGAAGGTGGGAGAAAGGGAACCCTAAATCGGGTGTCAGTCTTTTGCGGATGGTGGGAGGAAGAAAGGGGGTTCAGAAAGGTTTCTTTTCTTTTGCTTAGGGAAGGGAGGGTAAGATTATTAGGGAGTGGGCTGGGCTAGTCATTGGATCGTCAGGGTATAGTAAAAAAATTTTTTAAAAAAAGTATAGCAGTAATATAGGGACGGGCCGGGTGACCCGAAGGTCAGCCCGGACCCGTCCCAGACCCGGCATTGTCCCCAGTTAGTAGGACGCGAGTCTGTCCCTCTTGAACCACGAGTCCGGGTCCGACACGGCCCGAAACCTACGGGTTGGGACGGGTCTCCAGGCCGGGCTGAGCCGAGTTATACTCACCCCTAATTCCCCTAATCGGGAAGAACATCAAGAACATCTTCGGATTGTGCTTCAAGTGTTAAAGGATCGACAGCTTTATGCAAAGTTGTCCAAGTGTGAGTTTTGGTTAGAAGATGTGCAATTCTTAGGTCATATGATTAACCGAGATGGGATAGCAGTAGATCCAGCAAAGGTTGGAGCTGTAATGCAATGGGAGAGTCCTAAGTTGGTAAGTGAAGTACGAAGCTTTCTAGGTCTGGCTGGTTATTACCGAAGGTTTATAGAAGGTTTCTCAAATATTGGGTTGCCGATGACGCAATTAACAAGGAAGGGAACGTCTTTCGTATGGACGGATGAACGTGAGAAGAATTTTCAAGAGCTGAAAAGGAGGTTAACAACATCTCCAGTTTTGATGTTACCAGATTCTCTAGGACAGTTTGACTACACTATGATGTGTCATACCAAGGTTTGGGCTGTGTCCTAATGTTGGAAGAGAGAGTAGTGGCTTATGCTTCGCGGCAGCTAAGAGTCCATGAGAGGAACTATCCAACTCATGACTTGGAGTTAGCAGTTATAGTGTTTGCTTTAAAGATATGGCGACACTATCTTTATGGAGCAAAGTTTACCGTATACAGTGACCACAAGAGTTTAAGGTACCTGTTCGATCAGAAAGAGATAAACATGAGGCAGAGAAGGTGGTTGGAATTTATAAAGGATTATGAATTTATCTACAGCATCATCCAAGAAAAGCGAATGTAGTAGAGGATGCGTTAAGTAGGAAATCCTTGCACATATCTGCTATGATGGTGAAAGAATTGGAACTGATTGAACAGTTTAGAGATCTGAATCTAGGTACAGAAATATCTAGAGATAAGATGCACCTAGGAATGGTTACGGTAACGAGCGCCTTTTTGAAGACGATCAAAGAGAAGCAAGAAGTTGATCAGTATCTTTATAAGGTGGAGGAACAAGTAGCGGAAGGCAGAACATCTGAGTTTAGGATGGATTAGGATGCAGTCTTGAGGTATGGTAACAGGGTTTGTGTGCCAATGGATGTAGAACTAAGAAAGATGATTTTGGAAGAAGCGCCCAAGAGTAAGCTAAGTTTTCATCCAGGAATGACCAAGATGTATCAAGATTTGAAGTAGATGATTTTGTGGCCCGAGATGAAGAAGGAGGTAGCTGAGTATGTGTTAGCTTGCTTGGTTTATTAGAAACCAAAGATAGAACATCAGAAGCCAGCAGGATTGTTGCAATCCTTGGATATCCCAGAGTGGAAGTGGG
The DNA here is from genome assembly GCA_039655645.1 of Ammopiptanthus mongolicus. Classification (NCBI taxonomy): domain Eukaryota; kingdom Viridiplantae; phylum Streptophyta; class Magnoliopsida; order Fabales; family Fabaceae; genus Ammopiptanthus; species Ammopiptanthus mongolicus. The sequence continues at coordinate 41,170,252 of CM077350.1, forward strand.
ATGGTATATCTATGGATTTTGTGGTTTGGTTGCCGAGAACTACGAAGAGGCATGATGCAATTTGGGTAATCATCGATAGGTTAACGAAATATGCTCACTTCTTACCTATTGGTGAAAGTTATACGTTGGAAATGTTAACTCAGATCTATATCAAAGAAGTAGTAAGGTTGCATGGAGTGCCTTCTAGTATTGTTTCCGACAGAGATCCTAGATTTATGTCTATATTCTGGAAGCAGTTATATAAAGCTTTGGGAACTAAGGTTAAGGTTGAGTTCTTACCGTTTATTGAGTTCACCTATAACAACAGTTTTCATTTGAGTATAGATATAGCACTTTACGAAGCATTGTATGGAAGAAAGTGTAGAACACCGTTATGTTGGTATGATATAGGAGAAAGTCAAGTGCTAGGACCGGAGGTGGTACAACAGATGACGGAATAAATTAAGAGGATAAGGGAAAAGATGAAAGCCGCATAAGATAGACAAAAAAGCTACAGTGACAAGAGGATATGACCTTTAGAATCCCAAGAAGGAAACCACGTTTTTCTGAGAGTAACTTCAAGGACTGGAATTGGCAGAGCAATCAAATCTAGAAAGCTTATTCCTAGATTCATCAGACCAATTCAAATTCTTCGTCGAACTGGTCCTATAGCCTATCATGTTGCTTTACCTCCAAACTTATCCAATCTTCATGATGTCTTTCATGTATCTCAGTTGCGGAAATATTACCACGATCCATCATATGTTCTAGAACCAGAGTTAGTACAGTTAAGAGAGAACCTTGAGTATGAGGCCTTACCAGTAAGGATCGCGGATAGAAGGGTAAAGGAACTCCGAGGTAAACATATTCCGTTGGTCAAGATCATATGGGATGAAGTTATAGGAGATGCTACATCAGAACGTGAAGAAGATATGAAGCAACAATATCCACATCTATTCTAAGGTACGTCAAATTTCGAGGAAGAAATTTATTTTAAGGGTTGGAGATGTAACATCCTCATTTTCATCACCTTAATTAAATGCATGAATGTATGTTGGTTTGATAAATTTGCTTAGAAGGTAGGTTAAGAGTTGGGGTTGAATTGGATAAGAAAGGCATGAAGAGTATGTGATCCAGAGCAGAACGCTCAAGCGTGGAGCAATGGGACCCTCAAGCATTGTAACGCTCTAGCGTGGAGCAAGGTGGACGCTCAAGCGCGGCCACTCTAACCAGTTGACTAGCAGTAATGGAAAGTAAAGTAACACGTGTCGGTTACGCGTCGCAGCTGGCACGTGATGGGCGGTGCCTTGGCGGTGAGGAAACGTCAACGCTCAATCGTTGAGATGTACAATGCTCAAGCTTTGGAATGCTAAAGCATGGAAAATCCCAACGCCAAACCGTGGACAGTGGAACCTTTGCCTATATATAGTTCTTCGTTTTCACCATGGGAAGGTTTTACATTTCCTCCAGAAACACAAAGAGTTCAAGATAGAGACTGAGAGGGCAGAGGTGATAGTTGGAGCTTTGATTCTGAGTTGTAGTCCGTTCGTTGATCTGATCGCCGTTCTGTTGGTGTTTTCGTGATTAGCTCTTTGTCTTCTTCAATTCTACCGGTTTACTTCTTTGATTCGTCAAGGGTAAGCCGAGGTTCCATACCAACCTACATTGTGGTTATACATTGTCTTCCATTATTTCTAGCTTCTATTCACGGTTAGAGCTTCATATTAGGGTTAATGCTATAGTCTACATGTTGTTTCTGTGATTGGGGCAAGTTTGGTAGTTGCATTTGGGACCCTTTTGGAGAAAGAGACCGCGGCTGTGAAGGGCTAGGGGAAAGTTTGTGGAGACCGTTGAGTTCGTGATCGTTGCTACTTTTACTAGCAGGTGGGAGAAAGAACCACAATATCGTCGGGGAGGCAAGAATAAAATAATATATAGTGATATGCGTAGGGCGACCTAAACCCTACTAGTGGTCGAGTAACCGAAAACACCTGACTCACATTGGCGACTACTAATGGTGGTACCAATGTGGTTTTAGGCATTGTAGGTTTATCGCCGATAGGTTGATTTTATGATATGTCGAGGTTGTATGCTTGTGTGTTGGTATGCTTAATATGATACCTGTTGATATGAATGTATGCTTAGTAACATGTTTAGGGTTACTTGAGTATATGCCTATAGTAGATATGATGAATATGATTGTTTAACATGATTATAGTTGCTTATGATATGATATTTTTGATCACTGTTGTATGAGTAGAGATAGGCAGTAATTCCTGATAATTTGGGAGATGATCATGTGGTGAGGATTTCGAGGATGTATATATATGTTGTTGTAGTGCTCAACCTAGAGATCTTGTTGATAATTCATGTTAATATATCAAGTTGATACCCGGTTATACCGGAGAAAGTTGGTTGTAATTGTGTACAAGTGGTGGTTGAGACACAAAGCTGTTGATCTCGAGATGAGTCGGTGAGGTTCATGTGGCATTGTTGTTGTTCATCACTGTGTTGGCGTACGGACGATCGATCTTGCCTGTGGAGATGATCGTACCCATCAGTTGTGAACGGGAGAATGTCCTGACCTGGTCTGCGAACGGGAGGATATGTCATTACCGTAAGTTGAGTTGTTGATGATCGAATATTCTGATCTAGCCTGCGGGTATGTCATACCCATGAGTTGAGCCGAGAGGGCTGTTGGCCGAACCCTGCATTACGGGGGGTGGCACAGTGATGAATTGGACATCTTAATCTGTTGGGGATGTCGCTTCGTGATCGCGTCCATATAGTCGTTAGTTGCATGAGTGTGAGAGACAGTAGCTAAGAGAGAATGGCTTGGGAGATGATTGCCTGATACTGTTGTGCTGGATGTTGATTTCAGTATAGCTTATTTTATAGTTATTTCCCTATATATGATGTATTGTTGTTTCTTATCTCCCGTATCCTTCTATGTTGTGTTTTATTCTCGATCGCACGAGAAGATTCTATTGAGGAGTTACCTGAGGAGACAGACGGCACACCTACTGAGCCTGATGCTAGCGGGAGAGCCTCGCATCCCAGTGTTGGGAGATTTTGAGTTGCTGTATGAGGACGATGACTGTTTCTGTAAGACATGTTTTGAAAATAATGTTAAAGCAACTTTTCACTATTTTCCTCACCAACTCTCAACTTCCTAAGTCTTATTCGAAATTCCTTTTGAGTTCTTAACTTAGTGGCTTTTTAGTAAAATTGGTCATTATGCCATTTAACTTAAAAGCCTTTCAACTCTCAAACCAAAACGTATTTAAATCTTTGATTAAGACTTTTAAGCAACTTAATCTTCATTATCAGGCTATAGCCGATACTATGCTCTCAACCAATCTAGTCAAAGAAATCACAATTTAATATATACATATACAGTCATCAAATCTCAAAACCAACATCATACATATATCTCATCCAAGGCAATAACGCCACAATTCTGTTGGTGTAAGCCCTAGTGGCCAATATATATTTTGGATTTATATATATTGTATCATGACTTTATTCTATATTTTATATATGAGGCATTTATTTATTATGTTGTATTTGATGATCATATTTATAGCATAATAAAGTCCTTAGAATTGGCAGTTCATTTAATGAACGTCAAGTATGACTTGACCGTGGGATGCCATTGAATTATAGAACACTATTCTTAAATATCCATAGTCAAGTATTATTATTAATAAGGGCAATAATAATACATTGAGACTATTATGTGAGTGTACTGATGATCATATTTCACAGGTCATAGATATAAGATATAAAGTCTTCACATAGATATAAATATTAGTGGAATATTTATACTGGAGTGACCCGCTTTGAGAACGCTGCATAATAGTTATGTAAGTGTCATAAGCGATTCTCATGGTGACCATAGTGAAGTAGTCCTACGACTTGAAGTCACTACGATTCCTAACATATGTAGTTGTAGGCTTTAATACTATTAAACGTTGTCTATAACAGGACAACTATAAAGATAGTTATTGGGCCTATAATAAAAGATGTTGAGGAATGTGAGTGATGTAGATAGGATTCGTCCCTCCTTCATAACAGGAGTAATGTCTATAGGCCTCTTGATGGCATGCGACGTAGAAATGCATGACCATGCTAAGGTGGGACAATATGAGATATTGGGCCCACATGATCGTACGTCAATTACTGGATCAAGAAATAAATAATTGGACTTAACAAGGATGAAACATTTATGCCTTGTGTTCAATTAAAACATTGCGACTAAAGTACATTGACTTCAGATTATATATGGTTACAATATGATTTTAATTGTATCACCAATATTCTAATTAATTGGGTAGCCATGATGTATTGCTAGATGCCGCTCATTGTTTATAATATTAATTGATTATTAAAATGATTAATAATAATTAATATTCTTGTCAATTAATTGAGAACCTATAGGGTCACACGCATAGAGCAAATGTTCAGAGTATTAGTTAAATTGATTAATTAAATATGATCTAATTAATAATTAGACATTGGGCTTGTAGCGTACAGTAGCCCAAGTGGGTTAGGTTAAGTGAGTGACAGCTATTAGTAAGCTTTGCACGTCACTTAAACAATACACAACACAGAGCACTCATAACGGCCGCTATACTCTATTGACAGCCACGCCTCCTTTCTCTCTCTGTGTGATGCGCCTCTTCCAATCTTGATAGCTAGCACTACGCTATCTCTGACGTTGGTTTGCTCGCGTGGACTGAGTAGAGGTATTGCTACTTTGCAATACTAGTGATAGAGAAGAACTTCTCCCTTTGTGGTGATAGCAGCAGTGTTCCTCTGATTTACTGCTATGTAGCTGTGTAGATCAAGTTGCCATTCACACCGTAGCAGTGTTCGTGATTTACCTGTTCTGCTGACGTGCTCATAGTGTTCAGGGTAAAGCTACGTTTCAAGAGGTAAACACAATATCCTTGTGATTCATGTGCGATACGTGATCCTTTAGTAAAGGGGGTATTTTCCGCTCAAGAGGTTTTTATAAATTATTTTTTAAAATTATCCCTCTTGAAACCCCAACAATGATATCAAAGAGTCTGGTCGTAGTTTGCCATGTATCCTAGGATTGTTTACCCTTGTATGATAACTTGTTGATTGCTTTTAAATATGATTTGTATGTTTGAAAGCATGTTTGTATGATTTGTATGTGATATAAATCTCTTTGAATATGTTTTGTGTGCTTGGTTGTGCTCCTGACATAAACAAGGATTCACTTCTGGAATCCTGCTGCACCGTTTGGCACGGCTGTGCTTCCTGTAGCACGGCCGTGCATGTTTGAGTTAGCGTTTGTGAAAGTGTAGCACGGTCGTGCGTCGTTTGGCATGATCGTGCCACTTTTGAACAGCGTCAGCAAGTTTTCAGCACGGCCATGCGCTGTTTGGCACGGCCGTGCTGATGGACAGAATGTGATTTTGTCCCCTTTTGCATATTTATAAATTGTTTATTAAATGTGCGGTATATGGTTATGGCCCTAGTTTTGGTGTTTATTTTATTTGGTAAATACGGTCTGCGTGTCGTGATTTATTGTATTTATTTTATAAATACGGCCTGCGTGTCGTGACATTTACTTTATTTATTTTATTTTAAATTTTGTAAATTGCTCGGTTGACATGGAGGCAACACCAAATCATGACGCCAGTGGGAGGAAATTTGGAAGTTTGCTCGAAGGTCAAAGATTGTAAAATTTAGTTTTAATTATTGCACATTAGAAGGCCATAATCATAATACCTTTTATATGTCTTGTATATTTATGTATGTGATGCATGAAATGTATGAGATGTATGATTTAAATTTGGAATTTAAATTGTATGATAGCATGTATGTCATTGTATGCTTAATATGTTTTGAATGTATGTAAGCTAGTATGTCATGTATACTATGAGAGACGTTTATATGATAAACAAGCCGGTGAGATCACTTAATTATTAAATTCCGTCAATAAATTAAGTTATTATATGCCTCCTGATGTGTGGCACTCGTCAAGGCCAGAATCATTTAAGTGTAGGTCATGCTACAGCTGAGCACCTTAATATATTCCGGTGAGACGCGAAAGGTGAAATAACTTTCATCGAAGACATTCTTACCTACTCTTCAGACAAGGAAGAGCACTAAGGGCACCTGAGGGTTGTATTTCCAGTTCTTAAGGACAGGTAGCTCTATGCCAAGCTGTCTAAGTGTGAGTTCAGGTTAGAAGAGGTACAATTCCTTGGACATGTGATCAACAAGGATGATATAACATTAGATCCTGCAAAGGTAGAAGTTGTGGTTAAGTGGGAGAGCCATAAGATGGTAAGTGAGATCCGAAGTTTTCTTGGGCTAGCAGGATACTACAGAAGGTTCATCAAAGGATTCTCAAAGATTGCGTTACCTTTCACGCAATTGACGAGAAAAGGAAGCGCGTTTGAATGGACAGAAGAGTGCGAGGCTAGTTTCCAAGAGCTAAAAAGGAGGCTAACTACATATCCGGTACTAGTCTTGCCAGATCCATCAATGTTGTTCGATGTGTACTGTGACACATCGTATCAAAGTTTGGGTTGCGTACTCATGCAAAATAGCAAAGTGGTAGCCTACGCTTCCAGACAACTAAACGTGCATGAACAGAATTACCCAACCCATGACCTAGAGTTGGCCGCGATAGTATTTGCATTGAAGATATGGAGACACTATCTCTATGGTGCTAAATTTAGTGTGTTTATCAACCAAAAAGTTTAAGGTATCTGTTCCAACAGAATGAGTTGAACATGCGGTAGAGGAGATGGATGGAATTCATAAAGGATTATGAGTTTGATCTGGAGTACCATCCAAGGTAGGCCAACGTGGTAGCGGACGCATTGAGTCGGAAATCCTTGCATATGTCCGCTATGATGGTGAGAAAGCTGAAATTGCTGGAACAGTTCAGGGATCTGAATCTAGACGTGGAGCTCTCTAGAGATAAGATGAGTTTAAGGATGGTCACTATCACCAGTGATTTCCTAAACTTAATCTGGAAGGAGCAAGGGAAAGATCAGTACCTACACGAGATGAACCAAATGGTGGAAGAAGTTAGGACCTCAGAGTTTAATAGAGGTACTAATGGAATCTTAAGGTTCAGAAATCGAATGTGTGTGCCAAAGGATAGAGAGATTAGGAAGATGGTCTTGGAAGAGGCACATAAGAGCAAGTTAAGCTTTCATCCAGGGGCTACGGAGATGTATCAAGACCTGAAGATGATGTTTTGGTGGCCAGGAATGAAGAAGGAGGTAGCAGAGTATGTCCAATCCTGTCTGGTGTGTCAAAAAGCAAAGATTGGACATCATAAGCCAGCAGGGTTATTGCAATCGTTGGACGTCCCAGAATGGAAATAGTATAGTATTGCAACGGATTTCATATTCGGACTGCCAAGGACACAAAAGAGGCGCTATGCAATTGGGTAATCATTGATAGGCTTACAAAATGTGCTCATTACTTGCCAATCAACCAGAGTTATTCTCTGGAAAGATTAATCTAGATTTACATCAAGGAAATTATTAGGTTGCACGGAGTACCTTCAAGTATAATTTCAAACAGGGATCCAAGATTTGCTTCCAGGTTTTGGCAAAGTCTAAACAGTGCATTGGGAATGAAGCTCAGGATGAGTTTAGCTTATCATCTGCAAACAGATGGTCAGTCTGAAAGGACGATTCAATCTTTGGAGGATTTGTTAAGAGCATGTGTTTTAGATAACACAGGAAGTTGGGACGATTTCCTTTCACTGATTGAATTCACGTATAACAATAGTTTTCACTCGAGTATTGGCATTGCATCATACAAGGCACTATATGGAAGAATGTTCAGAACATCGCTCTGTTGATATGAATCCGAGGAGAATCGATTGATAGGCCCAGAGATGGTCTAGCGAACAACGGAGCAAGTGCAGAAGATTCAAGAAAAGATGAAGGTCACACAAGATCGACAGAAAGCTACATTGACAAGAGGAGGAGACCCTTGGAGTTATAGGAAGGCGACCATGTCTTTATGAGAGTCACTCCAAGAACTGGAATTGGTAGGGCAATGAAATCCATGAAGCTTAACCCTAGATTCATTGGACCATTTCAAATCCTTCGTCGAATTGGTCCAGTTGCCTACTAAATTGCTTTACCTCCCAACCTATCCAATATTCATGATGTCTTCCATGTATCTCAACTCAGAAAATATCATCTCGACCCATCACACATGATAGAGCCTGAATCAATACAGATAAAAGAGAACTTGGACTATGAGGCATTATCTGTGCAGATCAAAGACAAGAGGGTGAAAGAACTCCGCGAAAAGCAGATTCCCTTAATCAAAGTCATCTGGGACACAATCATTGGAGATGCTACATGGGAAAGAGAGGAGGATGTAACACCCCCATTTTCTGTAACCGGTTATAATCACCGGTACATTGTGATTGATATATATATATATATATATATATATATATATATATATATATATATATATATATATATATATATATATGTATATTATGATGGTTATGTTGTGATAAAGTTTTCTTTTATCGTTATGAGACGAAAACCGATAACAGTTCTGTTTTGATCGTTATCAGGTAATCTCTCGTTTTGAGTGCCGAAGGCCGGGAAATGGGAAATTAAGTGGAATGTAATGTTGAATTACATTTTCCATTACCTTGTTGATTATTCCTAATGAAGAGAATTAGCTTTCTTAAAATCCAAAAATTTACCAAAAGTAGTAAAAACCAATTATCCATTTTTGGTAAAAACCCTAATCACCTAATTCCTAACTAAATAGGAATGTAACTATTCTAGTTACATTTAGCCAAGGCCATTCGGCCATTTTCATCTTGGGAGAAGCCAAGATTTGCTTTCTATCATTTCAAGTCAAGTTTATGACACTAGCCATTAATGGAAAAAGTATCTTAACCATTTTTGGTTAATCTTGCCCTTAAGCCCTCCATTAAGCAACAACACATCTATCTACTTGCATCTTGGCCCTCCATTATTTAAGACCAAGATTGAATAAGATTTTGGAGTTAACCAAGCCAAGGCATTCGGCCATTAGGTGTTCAAGACACCAAAAATACTATTCCATTCATTTCTCACTCAAAAGACAAAAGTTCAAGACTTTCTTTCTTCTCTCCCTTCTCTCTTGCATTCGGCCAAGCTTGGTGAGTGTCCATACTCATCTTATTTCATCATTTTAACTTCATATTCTTGTTTATCTCATTCATCTAAACACCTTTCATCTTTGGAATTTCTTCATTTGAAGTTGTTTACTCAAAGATATTCAAGAATCATTCAAAAAGGTTCAACCTTCTTGAACTTGTTTTTGAACCCATACTCAAGAGTAAGTTTCTAAATTATTTTCTTTTCTTTAGTACTTTTGAGAACACCAATGTGTTATCATTGTTTATGAAGTTGAAAAATCAAGTTTTGAACTTGTTTGTTTTTCCTCTAGGTCACAGATTCATAGTTGTTTTGGTGACCAAGTCTTCATCTTCTTCTCTTCAAGGAAGCTTCACAAAGGTAATGGGAGAGTGAACCATATCACACCTTAAATGGTGGTGATAAAGGCCTCCTAGTTTTTGTTGAAGGAAAACCCTAGATCTAGGGTTTCCTTATAAAGTTCTTTACTTTGTTGTTATATTAAATTATGTTGTTGTGTTGATATGGTGATTGTGTTTGTATATGCTAGAAGAAAATTATTTTGGCATGGTGAAAAAAACTATTCTTAGGTCCAAACACCTATGGATAGGATTTTAGAATGATGAGCTTGTTTATGTTCTAAGTTGCCTTGATAAATTGCTTATATGTTGATGTGATTTTTCTAACTACCTTGGATGTTGCTGAATGGCATCATTTTGGTTATATATGAGTATGTGAGGTTCGGCCTTGTCATGTTGAGGAGGGAAGCCAAAGCTTCTATGTTTAAGTGATGGTATAATGAACTTAATATGGTTCTAACAATGGATATAAAACAAAGAAAGAACCTATCCAACTTCTATAGGGCATTCGGCCTTAATATAGATAGTAGGGTTAGGACCTTAAAATATTGATGCTAAGGGGTTTTATATGTTCATACTAAAGTATACGAGGTCTATAAATTGAAAAGGTTTCCAAAGAAACCAAGTTTTTGTTCCAAAGAACCATGTGTTGTGAAATGAGTGTTTTTGGATTTCATGAAGGAACTATTTTAAGAATAAGTTGGCTTGATGTTGATCAACCACTTACTTTAAATAAATTTTTTTTGAAGAAAAGATTTTCAAGAACCAAGAGTTTCATAGTTAATTAAGATGGTTTTTAAAGGATTTTTGGTTAGTAAGTCTTCTTTGAGAAGATAAGATTCCTACTAAGCCTTTCTTTAAGAACAAAGAGTTTTACATATTACCTTTTTGAACTTTCCAAAACCTTATAAGTTATATTTCATTTGAAAATAAATTGGTGATTTTCAAATAAGAAGCTTGTTTTCTTTTACACTAAGTAATAGAACTAAGAAACTAATTCAAAAGAGTTTTACATTAAGTGAGACACCTATGGACACTTGATTAGAGTTTTCAAACTATAATTAATGAAGGGGATCTCATCAACTACTTTACTATAAGGATAGTACTTTGTAGCTTTTCACTATAATAGCATAAACACGCTTTATCTCCTAAAGGAATCTATATGAACTCCTTAATGGACTCATAAATGTTTAATCACTAAGAGTTACTTATAAAATTAATGTTCCTTGTTAGACAAGTGAGAAGATTGATGAAAGGGATCCTTGTGGATCCTAACCTCCATAATACATCTAGGTTATGGACTAATGTATCATAAGACTTGAACATCGGGTTACGAACGACGAAGTGGTACGTGATTGCAAGGAACGGAAACAAAGATGGGCGACTGATGGCAAGTCGTGTGAAAGTGGGTCCCGTAAGCATATCCTGTGGTTTATCAAGAGATAAACGTGGTGCTATAGTGATGAGGTAGCACGCGGCTTTATGTAGCATTTCTTGACATGCATCTGCATCTGTGCATGAGTTGGGCGTGATGCCTAGGAGTTGAGATTGCACCTTGGTGCAGGTGCGATTGTCTAAGGTGTCGATCATGAGGATCTTGGGGACGTCGAGAGTTGGGGAAAACACATGTGGCCAGAGAGTGGCTTCTCTATATCGTGGATATCCATCGAAAAACACTGACGTCCTGACTGAAACACCGGGCAAATCACGATTTGGGTAAAGAACGTCTGGCATGAGCCGTTATGATGATTGCAATCATTGGATGTGGCACTATGGGCTGAGATAACGCAGACAGTGTTCTCACAATCACTCACTCTGATTATGTTTAGCTCCATGGAGTAAGGGTCTGAGTCATGTGGCATTAGTGTCATTGCATACTTGAGTTGACATTTGACCCATATTATTGTTGATTGATATATTAACTGTGATGCCATGTAATTTAATTGTTATGCTGTGAAAGCCCATGCGTTAATTGCCGATTGGGTGCGTGTGTGTGTGACTTTTATCACTGCTGTTATGGTTGTGCGATATGCGGAATCTCACCTCATTACTTTTGCTGTCACGCTGCTCGCGTGGGTTTCATCTTGCTATGGTAAGTAGATATAACGAGTGACCCACCTTCTCGTTTGACTTTAGACTTGACACTTCATGACGGGGCTGACGCTTGGACGATCCTTCCTGATGGACGGCACACCTACACTGGAGTCGTGAGTCTCACGAGCAAAAGGGAGGTACCTTTCTCTATGACGAGTCTATCCTAGAGAGTTTGCACTTTGCGGATCAGTGGTGAGGGTAGTTCAGGGGTCACCCAGCCACCACCACCACCTGCTGATCATCCGCGACTACGTTGTACCCAGCCCACAGTTCATCGGGAGGAGCCCCGGGACGTATATGTTGACCCTGCTTCCATGCCACCCCTACCCACTACACCGTCTACGTCTACTCTGCCTGCGTCTGTTGCCGGACCGTCCGTTCCCATAGTCCCACCCCCAGGACCTACCTATGAGCCTTCCGAGCTACACCCTCTGATTCCTCGCTAACGGGCGAATTGGGGGATGACTGCTCGTAAGAGCACACCGGCTTCCTCCAGGGTATTCTTCTCTGTTCCACTCGTTATCCTCTCGTCTGACGATGAGGAGATGGTGGAGGAGGAGGAGGTACCAGCGGATGTACCGGAGAACATTCCTGAGGTAGCTCCTGCCAACGCGAGTCAGGACGCGTGGTGGTTGAGGACTGATGAGGAGCGTTGTGGTATGCGGAGCAAATCATGAATGGCTATGACATGCAGGCCTTAGAGGATGAGGACGAGGAGGAGGAGGCCATGGAGGAGGACGAGGAGGAGGAGGACCCAAAGGAGTATTACTCTGATGAGTAGTACAGTGTCAGTTTTTGGCCAGTCTCTAGAGTCTTTCCCAGTGTCTGTATATTTATTATGTACCCCCTTCCCCCTTTATGTTGTGGAGCTGCGTCTCCTGTAGTACAGGTTAAGCTTGTCTTTATGTTATTTTGTTTTCTCCTGTAGTCCAATATTGAAACTACTATGTGTACCTATGTATTTGAGAGATGTTCTATCTTTTAGTATTGTTTATGATTATGCATATTATCCTTATGGTGTAAGTATACATGCATGGTTTTGGAACTTGAGTATAAAAGAAAGGAAAAAGAAATCCATATTTTCGGTAAGCTCTATTTATATATTTCCGCTTTTAAATTTATGGTCTTGTGTTGAGTAATCGTGACCCCTAAAATGGGGTGTTACAGAGGACATGCGACAACAATACCCAAATCTATTTTAAAGGTACGACAAATTTTGGGGACGAAATTCTTTTTAAGGGGGGTAGTAATGTAACACCCTATTTTTTTGTCTAAGGTTTGGGACACTAATTAATCATCTTTGAGGGCTTAATTATGTTCCTTATATATTGAGGAAGTCAGGGTTCAAATTTGGGACAATTTGACCTTGGAACGAGCTCAGAACGTGCAAAAACGTAAAAGAACAGTTCTGATTAGCATCCAATGCTTAGACGTTCAGAATTCCCTTTGCTTAAATGCTGACCGTTAACGCTCGAGCGTGGGTAGTGGCACTTTAAAACGTGGAGAGTGGACGCGTGGGAGTACACGTGGCAGCGTTCACGCGACACGAGGCAGAGACGTAGCAATCAGTGCTCCACGCTCAAGCGTGGAGTTTTCCCACGTCAAAGCGTGCCCACGCTGAAGCGTGTTTCCCACGCTCAAGCGTGGACAGCCTGATAGCATCACTTAATTTTCTTCTTTCTTTTTCATTTGGGAGAAAAACTTAGAAATTTCAAAAACCAGAGAATGTAAAGAGAGGGTCTGAGATTCTAGAGAGAGAAAGCAAGGTTTAAGATCGATTAAGCTATCAGATCGTGATTCCGACTATACTACTGCGATCAGGGCTTCGAGTACTTCAAGATTCACCGATTGATTTCTTGATTTCTCGAAGGTAAGCTCGAATCCCTAACACGTAGACTTTACGTTCTTCATGCTCTTGGAGCTTTTCTCTTGAATCTCTTTGGTTTTGGTATTGCCCTAGGGTTAACGATGATTGTTTACACGTTGTTCCCATGATTAAGGCAAAGTTGAGGTCATGACAGTGCTCATGGGAGCAAGGCAGCCGCAGCTGCTAGAGGTGGTATGGAGCTTGGCCGTGAGGTGGTGGCTGTGTTGGTGGTGGTGTTGAGTTCGTGGTTGTGTTCGTGGTCACGGTTTTGCAATCCTTCGGGTGGGGAGAAAGAAACTGTTATTGTCGGGAAGGCAAGTGTAGTGTAGAATGTATTCATGTGTAGGGGAACCTTAAACCCCCTAGAGGTTGAGCCCGTGCCAAAGTACCTAAACACTAGGTATAGGTATCTTTGGGGCTATCACCGCTAAGTTAATACCCTAGGCTAGACGACGTTGTTGTTGAGGTTGATTTGATGTTTCATGCTAAATTGCCTATGTGATTATTTGTTCATCTGCCTCTATGATGATATGTGTAATAGCATGCTTATTGCTATGATGATGTTATTGTTGTTGATTGGTTGATGTTGATGTTGATGAGAGTATGGTGAGATTGTGACGTTGTTCTGGTTGATACCGTCGTGGTTATGACCGTGGAGCTGTGGCTCGTGGATGCAAGGCGTCGTGTTGATGTTGATGTTGATGTGGATGCAATGCATTGTGGCTGTGACTAGTGCTTAGGCATGAGGTTTCGATCTCAACCTGTGATGGATGTTTGTTGCATATCATAATATATTTAATCCCAACGGGGGATGCCCAAATGGGGCGAGACATGTACCACTGATCCCGAGACAGGATGTCCAATTGGGGACGCTATTGATCCTTATGGGGATGTCCAATTGGGGACGTGATGTATCGATCCCGACAGGGATGTTCAATTGGGGACGTTATTGATCCTGACGGGGATGTCCAACTAGGGATGTGATGAAATCGGCTGACATGCATATAGGGATTAGTATCCATCGTTGATGTTTGATCTGAGAGAATAATCTTGGAGATGGATGTGACGTGTGACTCGAGAGATGTCTGATGGAATGTTGTATGCTTTCTTTGTGTTGCATGCTACGTGTTTACATGCTATGCTACCGCCCCTCTCCCATGTTTGGTGATATGCATGTTTCTTATCTCCCTATCTTTTCTCTGTGTGCTTTTATTTTGTGAGAAGACCTTGTGGAGGGACCAATCGCTGAGGAGTTGGATGACACTCCCTACGAGCCTGATGCCAGTGGACGAGTCATGAACCCCAGCTTCGAGGAGCTTTGAGTTTCTGTACCAGAAAAGGATGTGAGTTCCTCATTAGAGTATATGCTCTTGCGAGTCTATAAGCGCACTTATGGTGGGGGACAGGATAGTTCAGGACATCGCCATCGTCGGTGACGGAATGCCGCCAGTGCGTCTACATAGGAGTGTGATGTGAGGGCTTTTTGATGTATTTTGAGCGGGGGTGGTGAATGCTGAGAGCATGAGAGTCTTTCTCCGTCTTTTGATGTATTTTTTTAATTTCAGTTTTTGATGTACTCTGTATGCATGTATTACTATTGTAGCCCTACTGATGTGGCAGCTGATGCATGTATATATTCCTTTATGTTTCTTATCTGCGTTACTCTGATGCATGCGTGCTTTAGTTTAGTTTTTGGTTCTTTCTACTTTTATCTTTCCGCTTCGCTTCATGGTAATAAAGAGCGCTAACGTTTATAATATGGTTTAAGGTTATTAATATCTTAAGTTCTTTAACGGGATAGCGGGTCATCTCACTCGCCTCTATTCGTGATCTCTTGAGACCGTGATCGTGAGGTCGAGCGTTCGTGAGACGTGACCCTGTGGACCTTTCTTCTTCCCTTTCCTCTTTGAGATCGTCATACCTGGTATGGGGGGAGAGGTCGATATGAATATATAGGTTTTAGGGTAGTATAAGATGAAGAGTTCACCCATGACCCTAATGGTATGATGTTATATGTTATGCCTGATGTTTGAATCCTGATTGAATGTCCTCGTATGTTCTTGAGTATTCAATTCTGCTATCTTGTTGGATAACATGAAATAATGATTGTATGATCTTGAATACTTGTGATATTCTATCTGTTTGATGAAATATGACATGTTGTAGAGAGATATATTGATGGTTTATGATACGATGAGGATATGTTGTTATTGGCTATGTTAAACTTAAACATAGGGTTGTTGGCAGATTAACCATTGACTATGTGAACATAGCTTTAGGTTAATTTAAAGTCATAAAATGTTCATAAAACGTAAAGATAGGCATGAGAAGTGAGATTGATAACCTTTTGGGATATCTATGAAGCATTTGGCTTGAATTCTGAGTGTTTGGACTTCAAAAACCATAGATTCCAAAATTAGAATTGTTGTCGTGGCGTGGAGCACGCCCGTGCTACGATGTGCACGCCTGTGCACCTGGAGAACAGCTCGAAGTACGACCATGCTTAACTAGTGCACGACCATGCTCATAAAATGACGTCAGCTCGTGCTCAAACAAGCACGCTCGTGCTCATGCGTTAGTAGACAACCGTAATCGTAACGAGCGTGACGTGCTCACAGTGAGCACGACCGTGCTCAGGCCATGCACGACTGTGCACCTAGGCAGATCTGAGAGCATTTCTCAAATTTAATTGAAAGAGATTTAAATGACCCTTTTGGGTTAAAAATAAGATAAATAGGATTACAAGATGTAACCAAAGGATAGTTAATAAGCCAAGGCTTACTTAAATAAATAAGGAAAAGCTTAGATACCAAGGTTAAACATGATACTTATAAAATGATTAATGTTAATATTAATGAGGAATTATTGTTAACAACGTTAAGGATACGTTATCGGCAGATGTTGGTTATGGTCATCATTGATGATCAAGGTTGATAATCCTTGTGAATGGACATATGTTTGTATGTCGTTGGCATCACATGCATCTTTGCATAGACGGTGCTAGTTGGGTGGTAGGAAAATGATGAATCGCGACGGTGGAGGCCACAATGGGTGTTATTCCAGCCTTGAGGGTAGCGTCGGGTGTGGGAGTTCCTTGGTGGCGTGGGTTAGCTACCTATGGCTGAAATAACCACTCAACCAGCCTACGCACCCTGACAAGCCACGGTACATTTTAAGGATTAGTGAGAGTATCCGTGGGGATCATCTGGTACGGTGATTCATCCATGTTGGTTAACCGGATATGTACTCCTAGTCGTTCTTCCTGAGTTAGTGTTGATGGATCCACATGTGCTTGGTGTAGTGATGTTACATTGCATTGCACGCATTCTTTAACATGATGTAATATGTGTTATATGATTGTGTGTTGTATGCTCATCTTATTCACTATCCTGTTACGATATTATATTTGCATATACGATTTCTTACCCCCTGCTTTTGTTGTTCTATGCATGTACCTTGTTTACGCATAGAAGGGTGAGCCAGTTGTTGAAGAGTGATCCTGAGGAGATCGCTTACTCGTAGATTAGTTGTTAGTTTCTTTATGTTTTAGTTGTAGCACGATGTATTACCGTACTTGGTATACCAGCTTTGATATGTGACATCGGGGTTCAGGTTTATGTTTTACGTTTTATGTTTTCACAGTTTTGGTTTTAAAGGATTTGACTTTAGGATAATGTGATACACATTACTCTTGATGTTTTTATTCTAATTATATATTACTTTAAAGACATGTATGATTTTCTTATGTATTTATCATATGCGGGATAGTGGGTGTCACATTAAACATAATGTGGCCACTACATATCATCATCAAACTAATGGCCAAACTGAGTTGACTAATAGGGAAATAAAAAGGATCTTGGAGATAATGTAAATCCAACAAGAAGGGGCGGGTCTGTGCATTTGGATGAGGCTCTTTGGGCATACAGAACGACCTTCAATGCTCCATTGGGGATGTCCCCATACAGGCTGATTTATGGCAAGGCATGCCATTTGCTAATAGAGCTGCTTCTGTTATCTCCGGTCGTAGCCGGCCTGCCTCCTCTCGCACCTTGTCCACAGGCCATATAGCTTCCTATAAAAAGGAGCTATTAGTTCCTATTCATAAGACATACAATGACACTTAACAGTTAAACATATTATATGCCTTATGAATTAAAAGGGTTATCACACTTCGATAACTCATGTATCAAACACTCTACCCAAATCTAGACATAGTTGATACAACTCAGGTATCAACCATCAAAACCAATACACTTCCTATACTCACAGTTATGGTTCCAGACTTCCACAGTTCCTGGTTCCACCAAGGACTATGCAGTATCAACAACCCTTAAGGTCTGTTACAGAACCATACTGCCCTGATACCATAATAATGAGACAACCCCACATACATGAAGTCATCCGATTAGTCTCAGAACATTCACAATGCTCTGGTACCACAAAAATGAGACGACCCTCCTTAAAAAAGGATAATCCCATTAGTCCCAAGCCTTGATACTATTAACTATACCTTAACCGTATTATAGAGTTAGCGCGTTATTCAAGAAACGTAGCGGATGCAATCACGATAAAACATACAACGCATACGGAAAAGGCATAAAATAACATCAGAGTAGAGCGTAGATAAGGATAGCTATATACATAAACAAGCGTAAAAGTGGCCCCATCTGTAGGGTGCGGAAATACTGTATGTATACAAACCACTATACAATAAAAACTGAAAGATAAAACATATACATCCAAAAGAAACAAAAGAGCTCTCACGGCTCACCTGCACTATCCAGCCATCGCTCAAAAAGATAAATATAAAGCACTCAGCGCACTACCTAGACGCACTGGCAGGCTCCCACCATCAGTGGTGCAGATGCCCTGAACTACCCTGGCCCTCACCGTGAGTACGCCTATAAACCACCAAAGGCTCATACTCGGATGAAGAGCTAGACACCACCACCCTACGCCTCCTGTAGGTCCTCAAGTACTACTCTGTCCTCCTCCACTATCCTCGGAGTACAAAGCCTCTGCGGCTGGAAGCATGTGACGTCACTGTCGCTGGCGCTGCCTTGGTGTAGTCCTTCTCGTGGCGTCTCGGCGGCTGCCAGATCTGGGTAACGGGTAGGAAATAGATGACTCTTTAAGCTCCCAAAACATCCTATCTACCTTAACCGTATTATAGCGTTAGCGCGTTATTCAAGAAACGTAGCGGAAGCAATCACGATAAAACATACAACGCATACGGAAAAGGCATAAAACAACATCAGAGTAGAGCGCAGATAAGGATAGCTATTACATAAACAAGCGTAAAAGTGGCCCCATCAGTAGGGTGCGAAAATACTGTATGTATACAAACCACTGTACAATAAAAACTGAAAGATAAAACATATACATCCAAAAGAAACAAAAGAGCTCTCATGGCTCACCTGCACTACCCGGCCATCGCTCAAAAAGATAAATATAAAGCACTCATAGCACTACCTAGACGCACTGGCAGGCTCCCACCATCAGTGGTGCGGATGCCCTGAACTATACTGGCCCTCACCGTGAGTACGCCTATAAACCACCAAAGGCTCATACTCGGATGAAGAGCTGGACACCACCACCCTACGCCTCCTGTAGGTCCTCAAGTAGTACTCTGTCCTCCTCCGCTGTCCTCGCAGTACAAAGCCTCTACAGCTGGAAGCATGTGACGTCGCTGTGGCTGGCGCTGCCTTGGTGTAGTCCTTCTCGTGGCGTCTCGGCGGCTGCCAAATCTGGGTAACGGGTAGGAACTAGATGACTCTTTAAGCTCCCAAAACGTCTTATATGTGTGAAACCCCAACTCTAAAAAGCAGATTGATCGGCCCTCTGTAGACCGTCAGAAAAGTAGAGGGGTCCACACGCCACCCCCTGTCATCATGGTAGATGATCTCGATCTCCCACAGCACTGGCATCCTCGTTGCCGTCGTGATGAAAGGGTGCCTCCTTGCGTCCATCTCCGAAAGCTGAAGGCTCGTTGTCTTCACATGAGCAAAGAACGGAAACAAACAAAAGGAGAAACGGCAGGGAGATAAGAATACAGTGCCAAGCACATCGATACGGCGATAGTAGAGCAGTAAACAAATATGAAAAGTAGCATGTACAGTAAGTATAACAAGTAGAACATATATTCCACACATCCAAACATCTCTCGAGTCAACCCAAGCAACAAGCATCCATCTCCATAACTCTCTCCCGCAGATAAATCCTCTAGACCGGGATACTAATCTCATGCAGCATGTCGGCTGAATCTCACAACACAAAGTTCCACACCGGAACAGGAGTTAGTTTGTCCAAGAAAATGAATCGCTCTCCGTAACCAAAAAGAGTGCATCTCCCTCCCGAGTCCGGGACCGGGGTATCTTGGCCGCCTTATAACATTACCCTGGAACGTGGAAAGATCAGGCATTAGTCGAGAAAACCGGACTAGATCCGGCATTGAGACGTCCCATTGCCTCATTAAAGAACCTAGTTAACTAATCCTGATTACGCTATTAATTGTTAGCACGCTTAACAAACATACAAGGGTATTTAAAACTTTAAACATACAAACCTATTGTACTTATACTGTACATATAGTCATCATCATCAGAGTGCACAACCATAAAGAGGAAACATGGTATAAAGATATACAGACGACTTCCTTTCCTCGCCCAAAATACATCCAAAGATAATGACTCATTGGCCATATACACTTAGTACACCAACACGCTCCTCTTCAGTCTGGAGAATGGGTACTCCTCGCTTGTTCTCGTTGTACAGCCACTTAGAAGATTGGGGTCAGTGGCTCTTCCACTAGCGTCGGGCTAGTAAGGAGTGCCGTCCAGCTCTTCGTTACTGGCTCTGCTGTCGGGTCTTCTTACCATATAAGGGAACATACAATATGGGAATAACAGGGGATAAGAATTACATCTCATCACAAATAGGGATAAAGGTAAAGCAAAAAACATTGACAGCACATCCACAGACAATCATCACTACAACCATCCTCAAGATTCATTGGACTTAACTAATCATCTCATACTCTCATGCACCTAGACCTGGCATGAAGACGCGGCCACATTCCTACCTCACAACGTATCCCCTACCAAGCACGATACTCATCCCCTACCAAGTAGGATGAAAGTCAAATGTCATCCGAGCAGCAAGTTCCGTTACACCCGCGGGTACATTACATCCCCTACCAAGCAAGATGCTCACCCCCTACCAAGCAGGGTGACACTATTCCCCATTCCCGATAGGAATAGCAGTCCCGATGTCTGAAGGCGCATCAGAGAGCTCAGAAGCTCACAGTAGACCTACCAAGTATCTATCTGTAGTTCCGGTTTGACCTCGCGTAATCCCAGATCTACGCGACTGTGAAATCACCACACGATGCAATCTAGCATGAATCCTCATGACTCATTCCGATCAATCACTTAGCAACTCATCCCCATCACCTAACACACTGAACATCAACACTCCCTACCAAGCAGAGTGCTCACGACTATCCATAGTCTTCAATCATTTTACCAGGTTGAGTGCAGTAGCTTATTACCACCAAATGATCTTATCTGACACATCACCCAATTCACAATGATCATCGCTTAGGTCTAAGCACACCCACAATCACATATGCATTTTCATATAATCACATCGCATGTTATCATTATATCATCAGATGAGGTAATTAAGCATATTATCATAATATCACCAATTAAGATAGTAAAGCACCTTATCACAATCATGATAAAACACATATATACAATCACATCATAGCAAGCATGTGAGCATGTGAAACATACGACCTCCTCAATATAGTATCAACCTACGGTGATACACCTAGTAAGGTTTAGGATCCCCTACGCATATCAATGCATTCTACTCTACTCTTGCCTCCTCGACGAATGTGATTCTTTCCCCCACCTGAAGCTGCTATGCGCACGCTTTTCCGTACAACTCCTGCCTGCGACTCGGCAAACTTAAACCTTGCACGCTTTTCAACGAACACACCACACGGCTCCTCACACTGAATAAGATACCCTCGACATTCACATTGTGCCAAAAATCGCCCCGAGTACACGCACGAATCCAGAAACAACCAAAAACTCAGAAACTATCACGAAAACAATTATAAACAATTACAGGGTCCGAATCAATGAACCCAAAGGAGACAAGCAGGAAAAGAGAGAAATAATTTACCAATAACAGTGGCTGTCCTTCACCAAGGCAGATCCATCACGTCTTCCTCACGCAACTCCTCGAACAATTGATTAGGCAAAAACATCCGTAAAAGCCTAAAACGCACTGAAACGAAGTCGAGATTAAGAATGAGGAAGAAATGGAATTAAATAACTAAAAGAAGGTAAATGCCGACAATGTCGACACCAACTTACCTTGACGATATTCACATACAAAGGTAGCAGTGCGAAGGCGTCGAAGTTACGAACCCGAATACGCGATCGGTTTAAAATTCCGATGACCAAAACCACTCCAACCAAGCTCTCAAAGTCTCCAAAAATGGTTGCCTAGTTTTTTATATTGTCTTCACACTCTGAACCTCCTCTTTACCTACGTGAAGGAGATGAGGTGAACCATTAATTTGCTTTCATTTTTCTTAGATTACTTTAGTTTAAGTGTTAGGTGTAGTATTAGTAAAACTAGGTGTCAAAACCGTGTTATAAGTGTAATCAATGTGTCCTCCCTATAATATCCCTCACGCTACCTTCCTCTTGGTGACATGTGTCCATTTGTGACACGTGTCACCAACACGTGTTGTTGCTTGGTACCCCGTCGGCATGCTTGGGTGTTTTCTTCCGCATTTTCTTGGTAACCTACTACCGGAATATTTTTCTGTATTAGTTTTAGGCTATTCCTAAATGTCTATTGTACTCATGCCCCCGTCTATTTTTAATATGCTAACCCTCCACTAATTAATTAATTAATTAATTAATTAATCAATTAATCGCTCGGTTACCATTTCATCGCGTTCGGGACCCGTCCTTCCATGTTTTTGTACTTTATGGACTCGTTCCAAGGCCAAATTGTCTCAAATTTGGACCATGGATTACTCAACACATAAGGAACATAATTAAGCTCTTAAAGCATGCTTAACTTATGCCCCATACACTAATCAAGAAAACGGGGTGTTACATTACTACCCCCCTTAAAAGAAATTTCGTCCTCGAAATTTAGCATACCTTAGAAGAGATGAGGGCATTCCTCTTGTATAACAGCTTCCCTTTCCCAAGTTACATCACCTGTAACTTTATCCCAAACTATCTTCACTAGCGGAATGTGTTTGCCACGAAGCTCCTTAACTCTTCGATCCGCTATTCTCAGTGGTAAGGCTTCATAGTCTAGGTTTTCTCTCAACTGTATAGACTTAGGTTCAATGACATGGGAAGGATCGGAATAATACTTTCAGAGTTGTGACACATGAAAAACATCATGAAGGTTGGACAGATTTGGAGGTAAGGCAACGTGATAGGCTACTGAACCAATTCGACTAAGAATTTGAAATGGTCCAATGAACCTTGGAGTAAGCTTCCTAGACTTGATAGCTTTGCCAATACCTGTCCGAGGGGTAACTCTCAGAAAGACGTGGCCTCCCTCTTAGAATTCTAGAGGCTTTCTCCTTTCGTCACTGTAGCTCTTTTGCCTGTCCTAAGCCGCTTTCATCTTTTCCCGGATCATCTTTACTTGTTCCGTGGTCTGCTGAATCATGTCTGGACCTAGTATTTGACTTTCTCCAATTTCATACAAGCACAACGGTGTTCGACATTTCCTTCCATACAGAGCATCAAACCGTGCCATATCGATTCTTGTGTGGAAACTGTTGCTGTATGTAAACTCGATCAGAGGTAAGATATCATCCCGACTCCCCGTATACTCGAGTACACAGGCTCTTAACAAATCCTCCAATGATTGGATTGCTCGCGTCGACTAACCATCTGTCTGGGGATGGTAAGCTGTGCTCAACTTTGGTTTGGTTCCCAATGCACTGTGCAGCTGCTTCCAGAATCTTGATGTGAATCTCGGGTCTCTGTCTGATATGATGCTTGCAGGTGCTGCATGGAACCTTACTATTTCTCTGATATAGATCTGTCAGCTTCTCTAGTGTGTAATTTTCACCAATAGGCAAGAAATGGGCACATTTCGTTAGCCTATCGATGATTACCCATATTGTGTCATGCCTCTTCAGGGTTCTTGGTAACCCGGTCATAAAATCCATTGCAATTCCATCCCATTTCCACTCAAGGATATCCAACGACTACAGTAATCCCCCAGGCTTATGATGTTCAATCTTCACCTTCTGACATGTCAAACATGACAACACAATTTGCAACTTCTTTCTCCATTCCAGACCACCAGAACATCTTCCTCAGATCTTGATACATCTTGGTCGCTTCCGGATGAAAACTTAACCTACTCTTATATGCTTCTTCCAAGATCATCTGTCGGATCTCCTTATTGTCTGGTATACAGATTCTATTTTTGAACTTAATGATTCCATCTGTATCCATCTTAAACTGTGAAGTCCGTTGTTTGAGGATTGACTCCTTCATCTCCTGAAGATATTGTTCCACTTCCTGCTTCTCTTTAACTATCTTAAGAAAATCACTGGAGATAGTGAGTCTTCCTAGACACATCTTCTCTTCGAACCATTCTCCCCCCAGATTCAAATCTCGAAATTGCTCCACCAACTCTAGCTCCTTGACCATCATGGCAGATACATGCAGTGATTTCCTACTCAGAGCATCTGCTTCCACATTAGCCCGTCCTGGGTGGTAATGTAGCTCGAACTCGTAGTCCTTGATGAATTCCATCCATCTGCTCTGTCTCATGTTTAGCTACTTCTGGTCGAACAGATATTTCAGGCTTTTATGGTCACTGTAGACACTAAACTTGGCCCCATAGAGATAGTGTCTCCGGATCTTCAAAACGAACACTATAGCTGCTAATTCTAAGTCATGAGTTGGATAGTTCCTTTCATGAATCCTTAACTACCTTGAAGCGTAAGCTACAACTCTCCCCTCTTGCATGCGCAAACATACCAGACCTTGATACAATGCATCACAGTACACCTCGAACTGCCCCGAAGGGTCTGGTAACACCAACAATGGTGACATAGTCAACCTCTTCTTCAACTCCTGGAAATTGGTTTCACATTCCCCTGTCCACTCGAATGACTTGCCTTTCCTTGTCAACTACGTCATAGGTAACACAATCTCCGAGAAGCCTTCTATAGTACCCAGCCAATCCAAGGAACTTCTTACTTCACCAATTATCTTCAGACTCTCCCACTGTACCACCACTTCTACCTTCGTTGGATCCACTGATATACCATCGCTGTTGATCAATATCCTAGAAACTGCACTTCCTCTAGCCAGAATTCACACTTGGACAATTTCATATACAACTACCCATTCTTCAGCACTTGAAGCACAATCTGAAGATGTTCCTCATTTTCCTCTCGAGTTGTTGAGTAGATAAGGATGTCGTCGATGAATAAAACAACAAACTTATCCAGAAATGATCAGAAAATCCTGTTCATGTAGTCCATAAACATTGCTGGAGCATTCGTTACGCCAAAGGGCATAACTAGGTACTCGTATTGTCCATATCGATTCCTAAATTTCGTCTTTGGTATATCCTCCTTTTAACTCGAATTTGAAGATAGCCAGATCTCAAGTCAATCTTGGAGAATATGGCCGCTCCCTTTAATTGATCTATCAGGTCGTCTATCCTTGGTAAAGGATACTTGTTCTTTATCGTCACTTTATTCAGTTCACAATAATCCACCCATAGCCTCAAAGTTTCATCCTCCGCATTGAAAACATCTCAACAATCCTAGCTGCCCTTGGCTTGAGCTACCTCCTCCGACATTTACCACTTGCTGCACTGATTTATTGTAGGGTCCTTGTCCTTGATAAGATCTTCCTCCTCTTCCTCTTTGGTTATTGTTGCGGATTGGCCTTGCGCTCCTTGGTTGTGATTGAGCCACTCCACTGCGATCTTGGCCCTATAACACAGTGCAGTTCTCCACCAACTCTAGAAACAATCTAACATTCAACAATATCATTGCCTTTTTCAACTCGGGCCTCAGCCCGTCCTCAAACCTTCTACAGATCCAATCTTTATAACACCCCCATTTTCTGAAACCAGTTATAATCACCATTACATTGTGATTGTTACCTTATGTTTGGTATGACTTAGTTATATATAGGTGGATGTTTTATATGATGGTTTTATATCCATGGTTATGTGGTGGTGAAGTTTTCTTTTGTCGTTTTGAGACAAAAACAGGTAAAAGTTCTGTTTTGATCGGTATCGAATAATTTCTCGTTTTACGTGTCGGAGGTCGGGAAATGGGAAATTGAGTGGAATGTAATGTTGAATTACATTTTCCATTACCTTGTTGATTATTCCTAATGAAGAGAATTAGTTTTTTTAAAATCCAAAAATTTACCAAAAGTAGTAAAAACCGATTATCCATTTTTTGGTAAAAACCCTAATTACCTTATTCCTAACCAAATGGAAAATGTAACTATTCTAGTTACATTGGATAGGGCCATTCGGACATGTTGCTTGGGGAAGAGCCAAGAGCTCACTTTATCATCATCCAAGAAAGTTTATGACACTTACTCTTAATGGAAAAAGTGTTTTAGCCTTTTTAAGTTAATCTTGTCCTTAAGCTCTCCATAAGCAACAACACACCCATCTCTTTACATCTTGACCTTCCATTCTTTATGACCAAATTTGAACAAAATGTTGGAGTTCACAAGGTGTGGAGGATTCAGCCAATTAGGGGTAAATATCCTAATGTGCACTATTTCATTCATTTCTAACTTATCTCTCTTAAACACCAAAGTTCAAAACTTTCTCTCTTCTCTCACTTCTCTCTTGCATTCGGCCAAGGCTAGTATGTAACCCTACTCATTTTATTTCATCATTTTAACTTCATAATCTTGTTCATCTCATTCATCTAAACAACTTTCATCTTTTGAATTTCTTCGTTTGAAGTTGTTTTCATCAAGTTAGCTAAGGATCTTCAAGAACACTTCAAGCTTCTTGAAGTTGTCTTATAAATTTTCTTAAGAGTAAGTTTATAACCTTGTTCCTCCTACATTCTTACTCTTTAAATGTACCTTTGTTCTACCTTGAACATGTTGATGAGAAATCAAAGTTTTTGGTCTTGTTTTCTTATCTATACGCCACGGTTTTGTTGTGAAGTTGGTGACCAAGTTTTCTCTTCATCTTCTTGCAAGGAACTTCAAAGAGATAATGGGGGAATGAACCATATCACACCTAAGGGTGGTGATAAAGGCCTCCTAGTTTTGTTGAAGGAAAACCCTAGATCTAGGGTTTCCTTATAAAGTTCATTACTTTGTTGTCATGTTATGTTATGTTGTTGTGATGATATGATGATTTTGTTTGTATATGCTAGAAGAAAATCATTTTGGCGAAAGTGAAAAACTATTCTTAGGTCCAAAGACCTAAGGATAGGATTTTAGAATGTTGAACTTGTTTATATTCTAAGTTGCCTATATAACATGCTTATATGTTGGTATGATTTTCTAGATACTTTGGATGTTGTTGGATGATTTCATTTTGGTTGAAAATGGATGGTGAGGTTCGACCATGTGATGTTTAATGAGGGAAGCCAAAGCTTTTATTCCAAGTGATGGTGTAATGGACTTAAAATGGTTCTAACAATGCAAAACAATTAAAAGAAAGCCTACCCTTGTTGCTTGGGGCATTCGGCCTTGTCATGCAAAATAGGGTTAGGATCTTAAAATGTTGAGGTTAAGGGGTTTAATGTGTTCATACTAAAGTATAAGAGGCATATAAATTGAAAATATTTCCAAAGAAATCAAGTTTTGGCTTCAAAGAACCATGTGTTGTGAAATAAGTGTTTTTGACTTCATGTGAAAATTATTTTAAAAATAGGTTGGTTTGATGTTAATCAACCACTTATCTTAATAAGATGTTTTGAAGAAAATATTTTCAAGAACTAAGAGTTTCATAGTTAGTCAAGATGGTTTTCAAGGATTTTTGGTTAGTAAGTCTTCTTTGAGAAGATAGAATTCTTACGAACCTTTTCTTTAAAAACAAAGAGTTTTACACTATTATTACCTTTTTAGAACTTTCCACAATTATATAAGTTATAGTTCATTTGAAAACGAAATGGTGATTTCAAGTAAGGAGTATATTTCTTTTACACTGAGTAATAGAACTAGGAAACCAATTCAAAAGAGTTTCACACTAAATGAGACGCCTTATGGACAATTGAATAGAGTTTTCCAAACTATACTTAATAAAGGAGATTTCATCAACTACTTTGCTATAAGGATAGTACTTTGAAGCTTTTTACTATAATAGTATAAACGCGTTTTATCTCCTAAGAAGTATCCAATGAGCTCCACAATGGACTCACAAAGACTAAGTAAAAGACATGCACCAATACCTTGTGGTCATGATAAATCATGTCTCACACCCTTGATGATTTAGGTCATCTAAGGAATCCATAATGTTTAATCACCAAGAGTTACGTATATAGAATATGTAACGTTCCTTTGATAGACAAGTGAGAAGATATGATGAAGGGGATCCTTATGGATCCTGTTTTCCATAATGCATTTAGGGTATAGAATAATGTATCATAAGACATGAACATCGCATTACGAACGACAACGTGGTATGTGATTGCAAGGAACGGAACCAAGAACAGGCGACTGATGGCAAGTCGTGTGAAAGTGGGTCCCATAGGGGTGCCCTGTAGTTTATCAAGCGATAAACGTGGTACTGCATTATGGAGTAGTACATGCTGTGTTGTGGCATTTTCTTGACATGCATACGCATCTGTACATGAGTTGGGCATTGTGCCCGAGAGTTGAGCTTACACCTTTGTGCGGGTGCGATTGTTGGAGGTGACGATCATGGAGATCTTGAGGACGTTGGGGTTGGGGAGACCACATGTGGCCAGAGAGTAGCTCCTCTGTGTCGTGGGTGACCTGTCAAAAAACGTTGACGTCCTGACTAGACACCGGACAAATCATGATTTGGGTAAATAACGTCTGGCGTGAGCCGTTATAATGATTGCAATCCTTGGATGTGCACAGTGGGCTGAGATAACGCAGACAATGTTCTCCCAATCACTCATTCTTGTTATGTTTAGCTCCATGGAGTAGGGGTCTGAGTCATGTTGCATTGTGTCATTGCATACTTGAGTTGACATTTGACCCATGTTATTGTTAATTGACATATTAACTATGATGTCATGTGATTAATTGTTATGCTGTGAAAGCCCATGCGCTGTATGCCGATTGGGTGCGTGTGTGCATGACTTTTATCACCGCTGTTCTGGTTGTGCGATGTGCTGAATCTCACCTCATTACTTTTGTTGTTACGCTGCTTGCATGGTTTTCATCTTGCTACGGTGAGTAGACATGGCGAGCAATCCACCTTCCCGTTTGACCTTGGACTTGACACTTCACGATGAAGAGGACACTGGACGATCCATCCTGACGGACGTCGTACCTATACTGGAGCCATGAGTCTCACGAGTAGGAGGGAGTTACCTTTCTCCATGAAAATCCTATCAGAGAGAGTTTGCACCTTATGGATCAGTGGTGAAGGTAGCTCAGGGATCACCCAACCCCCACCACCACCTGTTGTTTGTCCATGCTTGCCTAGTACCCAGCCTGCAGTTCACCGAGAGGAGCCCAGGTACGTGTACGTCGACTCTACTTCCATGCCACCTCCACCTACTACACCGTCTACTTCCGCCGTACTTGTATCTACTGTCGACCTTTCTGTCCCTATTGTTCCACCCTCAGGGCCTACCTATGTGCCTTCCGAGCTACATCCTCAGATTCCTCGCTAGCGGGCAAATTGGACAATGACTGCTCGCAAGAGCATATCGGCTCATACCAGGGTATCCTTCTCTACTCCCCTCGTTATCCTCTCGTCTGATGATGAGGAGATGGAGGAGAAGGAGGAAGAGGAAGTACCCGAATATGTGCCGGAGGACGTTCCCGAGGTAGCCCCTGCCAGCACGAGTCAGGATGGGTGGTGGATGAGGACTGATGAGGAGATGCTCCGGTATACGGAACAGATCATGAGCGGGTATGACATGCAGGCCATGGAGGAGGACGAGGAGGAGGAAGAGGATCCAGAGGAGTACTACTCTGATGAGTGGTGCAGTGTCTATTTTGGCCAGTCTCTAGTGTTTTCCCAGCGTCTGTACTTTTATGATGTACCCCCTTCCCCTTTTATGTTGTGGAGCTGCGTCTCCAGTAGTGTAGGTCGAGTTGTTCTTATGTTTTACTTTCTTTTGTAGTCAGATGTTGAATACTGCTAGTTTTATACATATGCTTTGTGGGGAGTTTTTATTATTCCAA
The DNA here is from genome assembly GCA_039655645.1 of Ammopiptanthus mongolicus. Taxonomy (NCBI): domain Eukaryota; kingdom Viridiplantae; phylum Streptophyta; class Magnoliopsida; order Fabales; family Fabaceae; genus Ammopiptanthus; species Ammopiptanthus mongolicus. Next base: position 41,200,109 of record CM077350.1, read on the forward strand.
TGTTGTTTATGATTTCGTATAATTATCGTTATGAGTACAAGTATACTTATATGTTTTCGGAACTTGAGTATAAAGAAAGAAAAAAGAAAACCCATATTTTCGTTAAGCTCTTTATGTTTTACATATTTCCACATTTCTTTTAGTCTTGTGTTGAATAATCGTGACCCCTAAAGTGGGGTGTTACAATCTTCATCTGGGTGGACCTGGTAAAACTGCAAGAATTTGAGTAATGCTTCAAACCTCATTGCATATTCTCCGATGGACATCCCTCCTTGTCTTAGATTTAAAAACTCTTTTTCTCTCTCTTATCGGACACTTCTCGAGAAATACTTCTCTAGAAAGCTTTCCCTGAATAGCTCCCACGTGATAGATCTTACTTCCATTTCCGGTAGTCTTGACCTGTTCCTCCGCCATGCTTCTGTTGTGCCCACCAACATGAAAGAAGCATGAGTAACCTTCCTGTCCTCTCGGCAACAAATTGCAACAAACACCTTCTCAATCTCTTGTAACCATAACTCAGCCGCCTCTAGGTTGTATTCCCCATGAAACTGTGGGGCATTTCCTTTCATAAAATCGCTTAGTCCAATGACCACCACCTTGTCTTCTCTGACTGGATGCACTTGTTGTTCTCGTTGCATAAATTGTTCATTCTGTTGAGTCTATTGTAGCATTGCGGCAGCCAATTTACTCATTACCCTCATAGCTTTCGTAGTTTCTTCACTACCTCCGATCCTCGAGTTTTCTCCATTATGATTATACTCTCCTGCTCATTCCCTTCCTCTACCTTGTCCACGAGCCATGAATTCTTGTAAAAGAAATGATTAGCTCACACTCATAAGACATACAATATTATATAAATCACATATACATACAATATGTCTTACGAATGAACGAAACAGTTATCCCTTAAGATAATTTGCGTATCGAACGCTCTACCCAACTTCTAAAGTTAGTCGGCACCCGCTGTGGGTCCAACTAGACACGGCCAGTAACAACATCCTAAACCTCATAGTCCTCGATTCTAATCGGACTAGACTGTATTAATAACCTCACAGTTCGTGTTAGAATAAAACTACTCTGATACCACCAAATGAGACGTCCCCTTGCCTCATTAAAGAACCTAGTTAACTAATCCTGATTACGCTATTAACCGTTAGCGCGCTTAACAAACATAAGAGGGTATTTAAAACTTTAAACATACAAACCTACTGTACTTATACTGTACATATAGTCGTCATCATCAGAGTGCGCAACCATAAAGAAGAAACATGGTATAAAGATATACAGACGACTTCCTTTCCTCACCCAAAATACATCCAAAGATAAAGACTTACTGGCCATATTCAGTTAGTATACTAACACGCTTCTCTTCAATCTGGAGAACGGGTACTCCTCGCTTGTTCTCGTTGTACAGCCACTTAGAACCTCCCAAGATTGGGGTCAGTGGCTCTTCCACTAGCGTCGGGCTTGTACGGAGTGCCGTCCAGCGTTTCCTGGCTCTGCTACCTGGTCTTCTTACCATATAAGGGAACATACAATATGGGAATAACAGGGGATAAGAATTACATCTCATCACAGATAGGGATAAAGGTAAAGCAGATAACATTGACAACACATCCACACACAATCCTCACAACAACCATCCTCAAGGTTCATTGGACTTAACTAATCATCTCACACTCTCATGCACCTAGACCTGACATGAAGACTCGGCAACATTCCTACGTCACAACGTATCCCTTACCAAGCAGGATGAAAGTCAAACGTCATCCGAGCAGCAAGTTCTATTACACCCACGCGTACATTACATCCCCGACCAAGCAGGATGCTCAACCCCAAATAGGAATAGCTGTCCCGGTGTCGGAAGGCTCATCGGAGAGCTCGGAAGCTCACAGTAGACCTACCAAGCATCTATATGTAGTTCCGGGTTGACCTCGCGTAATCCCAAATCTACGTGGTTGTGACATCACCACACGCTGCAATCTAGCATGAATCCTCACGACTCATTCCGATTAATTGCTTAGCAACTCAACCCTGTCACCTAACTCACTAAACATCAACACTAGTCCTCAATCATTTCACCAGGTTGAGTGTAGTATCTTATTACCACCAAATGATCTTATCTCACACATCACCCAATTCACTATGATCATCGCTTAGCTCTAAGCACACCCACAATCACATATGCATTTTCATATAATCACATCGCATGTTATCATCATATCATCAGATTAGGAAATTAAGCATATTTTCAAGATATCACCAATTAAGACAGTAAAACACCTTATCACAATCATGATAAAACACATATCTACAATCACATCATAGCAAGTTATTGGGGTTTCAAGAGGGATAATTTTTTAAAAACAATTTATAAAAACCTCTTGAGCGGAAAAACCCCTATACTAAAGGACCACGTATTGCACATGAATCACAAGGATATTGTGTTTACCTCTTGAAGTGTAGCTTTACCGCGAACATTGTGAGCGCGCCAACGACACCGGTTAGCCAAAAACGCTAATACTTGCGATGCTCATAACTTTCGCTCCAGACCTCGTATCGTAAAAATGAACGGTGAACATGTAGAACCACGTGTCACGAACCTGCTATCCAAAAATCAACCCGATCCAACGGTTAACGAATCTCGGATCGCGAGATTACGATAACTGTCTAGTCATAACCACCGTAAGGAAAGGTTTCTCTATCACCAGTATTGCAAAGTAGCAATACCTCTACTCAGTCCACGCGAGCAAACCAACGTCAGAGATAGTGTAGTGCTAGCTATTAGGATTGAGAGAGGCACAACACACAGAGAGAAAAGAGGGCGCGCCTGTCAAGAGTGTACAGCGGCCGTTATGAATGCTCCGTATTGTGTGTGTCGCTTAAGTGACGTACACAGCTTACTGATAGCTGTCACTCACTTAACCTAACCCACCTGGACTACTGTACGCTACAGGCCCAATGTCTAATTATTAATTAAATCATATTTAATTAATTAATTAAATTAATTCTATGAACATTTGCTCTATGCATATGACCCTATATGTTCTCAATTAATTGACAATAATATTAATTATTATTAATCATGTTAATAATCAATTAATATTATAAACAATGAGCGGCATCTAGCAATACATCATTGCTACCCAATTAATTAGAATATTGGTAATACAATTAAAACTGTCTTGTAACCGTATATATTGTGAAGTCAACGTCATTTCATCTTAATGTCTTAATTGAACACAAGGCATAAATGTGTCATCCTTGTTAAGTCCAATTATTTATTTCTTAATCTAGTAAGGGTAGTAGGATCATGTGGGCCCAATATCTTATATTGTCCCACCTTAGCATGGTCATGCATTTCTACGTCGAATACCATCAAGAGGCCTATAGACATTACTCCTGTTATGTAGGAGGGACGAGTCCTATCTACATCATTCACATTCCTCAACATGTTTCATTGCAGACCTAATAACTATCTTTATAGTTGTCCTGTTACAGACAACGTTTAATAGTATTAAAGCCTACAACTACATATGTTAGGAATCGTAATGACTTCAAGTCGAAGGACTACTCCACTATGGTCACCATGAGAATCGCTTATGACACTTACATAACTATTATCTAGCGTTCTCATAGCGGGTCACTCCAGTATAAATATTCCACTAATATTTATACCTATGTAAAGACTTGATATCTTATATCTATGACCCGTGAGATGTGATCATCAGTATACTCACATAATAGTATCAATGTATTATTATTGTCCTTATTAATAATAATACTTGACTATGGATATTTAGGAATAATGTTCTATAATTTAATGGCATCTCACTGTCAAGTCATACTTGACGTTCCATTAAATGAACTACCTATTCTAAGGACTTTATTATGTTATAAATATGATCATAAAATATAGCATAATAAATAAATGCCTTATACATATATCAAATATATGATCAAAGTCATGATACAAATTATAATCTATTCAAAATAGAATGGCCACAAGGGCTTACCCTAACACAAGCATGTGAGCATGTGAAACATGCGACCTCAATCAACATAGTATCAACCTACGGTGATAAACATACAATGCCTATCCCTACATTGATATCATTTTACGGTAGTATTAGTAAAATTAGGTGTCAAAACCGTGTTATAAGTGGAATCCATGTGTCCTCCCTATGATATCCCTCACGCCGCCTTCCTCTTGGTGACATGTGTCCAGTTGTGACATGTGTCACCAACACGTGTTGCCGTGTGGTACCCCGTCACCACGCTCGGGTGTTTTCTTCCACATTTTTCCTATAACCACTATCGGAATATTTTTCTGTATTATTTTTAGGCTATTCCTAAAAGTCTATTATACTCATGCCCCCTAAAAATTTTAATATGCTAGCCCTCCACTAATTAATTAATTAATCAATTAATTGCTCGGTTAGCATTTCATCGCATTCGGGATCCGTCCTTCCACGTTTTTTACACTTTTTGGACCCGTTCCAAGGCCAAATTGTCTCAAATTTGGACCATGGATTCCTCAACATATAAGGAACATAATTAAGCCCTTAAACATGCTTAACTTATTCCTCATTCACTAATCAAGAAAACAAGATGTTACAGACATCACGACATGATGGGAGCAACCCCACCCGTGACTGTTAGAGGTGTCAAAATAGACCCAGCCCGATGGGCCGGCCCGTTTAGCCTGATTTAAAAAGTGGGCAGGGTTGCTCAATTATGAGCTCGACCTTATTTTGGTCCACCCCAAACCCGCTAGTCCGATATATTTTCAAAATAAAATAAAATCAGTTATAATAAAATTATTTATAATTAAAATTAAAATAGAATAAAATAAATATTTTCAAAATGTGCTGATGCAGTTGTGACCTCTCTTTCATTGTTTTCATTCTTCGGTTGTTCTGCGTAATATATTTATATGAATTTTGGCAGGAAAAATTTGATTATGCATTCATTATTTAGGTGAATCCCATGATTCCAATGAGGTGTATACTGTATAGCATAAAAAATTCATTACACTGTTTTGAACTACGTCGCCTTCATCATGCTTTTAATGTACAATTTTTTTTTATTGAATTTTAATGTACAGTTGAAAGGTCAACCATTCCAACTTGAATAAGTTACACTACACTATATTATTCATACGCTTTTTATGCAATCATATTATATTATTTATGCATTAAATGCACTTTATATAATTTATGCATTGTTTATGCATTATATTATATTTTATTTTATATTTTTTTTAATTATGCATTATATTTTACTAAACGAAGTGTATGTTACAATTTATATAATGACATTATATGCACGAAATATTAATCATATAATCAATTTTTCTTCAAATTTTTAAAAAATTATTAATTATAAAAAATTGGCCTGTGGATAGCCCGTTTGGCCCGCAGCCCGTAGTGGGTTGGGCAGAGCTAGTAAATTAGCATCCCGGCTTAATTCTGGCCCGACCCGACCCGCCCGAAACGCATTAGCCCAAATGAGCCGTTTCGAATGGGCTGGGCCGGCCCGAATTGACAGTTCTAGTCAGTGTAGATTATTCCCGAGATCGGCAATATCCCCATGGTCACTCACTTGATCGCCCCTTCCGCTTTCCATACCCGCACTCAGGTACAACTAACCTCACATGACATTGGCATCCCATACTACCTGTCATACGGTCTCGCCACTTAGCAACGATGATATGCAGCAAACAACCTCAACGATATGATATTGGACCCTCACACCTAAGCACTCAATAGCAGATCAACATCAGATGCCATGCATCATCACGAGCCACAACTCCAGCTTAACCAGCACAACACATCACAGCAGCAAAATCGTCTACAGTATCAACTCACACATACACGGCTCACAGCCACTCAACAACTAACTTAGGCACATCGCCATAACATTATAACAACCAATGCAACAGCAATAACAGTAATGATAACACAACATGCAAGCATAACATATCATACACCAAGTAGGCATGTAGGCATGTATACAGATAGCAATTATCACAATCAACATCATAACAGTCATGCAAAGCGGTTCATCCTCAATCAACCGTTGTCTAACTTAGGGTTCCAACTTAGAGGTGATAACCCAAAGTAAACTAAACCTATGGTTTAGGTACTTTATCGAGGCTCAACCTCTAGTAGGGTTAAGGCTTCCCTACGCCTAACAAAAATCACAACTACGCTAATCTTGCCTTCCCGACAACAGCAGTACTCTTTCTCCCCATACCTGAAAATTAGAGCGAATAACCACGCGATCACCGGCAACCTCTCACACACAGTTGCTGAACCAAGAACAGCTCCAAACCCCCTCTAGTAGCCGCGGCCTCAAGCTCCAATCCACGGACAATCACGAGCGCGAACTTTGCCCTAATCATGAGCACAACACATATGCAATAGTGTTAGCCCTAGGGCAATCACAAAACTCAAGCGAATAGGTAGAAAATCGAAGAAACATGAAGAACGCGTGTTAGGGATTCGAGTTGACCATTGGCGAATGGAGAAATCAATCCGGCGAAGTTGTAGAAAACTTTGTCACAATCACAATGGTATGGTTAGAATCGCGTTCCGACACCTCGATCACCTCCGAACCAAGATTTTTCTCACTAGGATGCTCTGACCTCTCTCTACCCTCTCAGCAACACGAGCTCAAGAACATGGAAAATGAGCTAAGTGAAGGAGAAAGGAAAGACTTCACTTGGGGCATCTTGCTCAGAATGCTAAAGCGTTGGGATTCTGCAAGCTTGAGCGTGGGGTTTCTTCCACTCTTGAGCGTGGAGCCTTATCCACTCTGCCTTCACCCTGGCTCGACACGTGTCTCACACGCGTCAAGACTCACATCAGCTGGCAAATGCACTCAGCACGCTTGAGCGTGCAATATGCCAACGCCTAAGCGTTAGGCGTTGGCATACTTGAGCGTGTACTCTTCCCACGCTTGAGCGTGCTGCTCAGCTGGGAAGAGCAATCCAAACTTCTGACTTCCCCAATTCCTCGTGTTACACCTTAAGCACTTCCAGCAGTATTCAAGCCTATTCCTAAGCTTCCAACTAGGTTTTAAACTAACACCAAACAAAGCACACAACCAATCAAAGCCATAATCGAGGTTAACCAACTCGATCAGAGTTACAGAAATTTGGGATGTTACATGTTACCTTTGCCAGATCTCTTCAAGTTTCAACCTTTTTTTGTTGACAATTGATTTTTTTGGGTTTTTGTTAAAAGTTTGTTTTTTTTTTTCTTATGGATTTTGTTGTTGCTCTATACTCTGTAATCAATATTTCCGGTTTTTTTGAAAGTTAGTTTTGTTTCTGGTCATAGTTCTTCATACGAGTATGCATTTTCTTATTCTTTCTTCTACTCTTCTTCGTGCTTAAAACAACTTTTTTTGTTTGATCTAAACCGTGTCAACCCATCCGCCGACTCGCCGACCCACCCAAACCGTCACACACCGAATCTGATAGCACAAACGAATGGGGATGGATCTGATATTCTCATTTTCGATTTTCGTCGGATTGGGGTTTTTCAGCCTGAAAACCGACCGTTGTCCACCCCTAGTTTGGCGTACCCTGAAAGCAAAAATAAAAAACTTACAACAAAGGTCGCATGAAAAGTCACATCTAAGCTTTTCACCATTGGTTTTAGAGAAATATCTAAGTACATGTCTACTTAAAATTATCAATCGAACATCTAAAAAGTAACATCAATCTAATACCCTTCTTTATTATTTAAATAAGAATCAAAAGATTAGCAAGTATGTGTTATTTAATTGTCTTTTTATGAAAATAATTAATTACTTTTTTTTCCTTTTATGCTTTTACAACTCAAGACATTTATGATCTGTTTGGTTGTTCTATTTGGTCTTAATCCAAGCTAATTTTAATAAGTTTGAGTTTTAAAATTAGACTTAATATATCTTTGAATTGAATTTAAATTATGTTCTAGGTGATTATCCAAACAATACTCGATGTCACATATTTTTTTAAATTTATATTTTTTATAATTAATTATAAGTCATAAAACTTTTTAATTTAAATTAATAATCTTTTGGATAATATGATAATAGATTTATATTAACATTATTTATTTTAAAATATATATTATAAAATGAAATATATATTAATTTTAATTTCATATGTTTTTATAACAATTTAATTATACATAATATTTAAATTTATATATTACATAAAAGTTTAATTTTGATATATTGTCAGTGTATAGTTTTTTACATTATCAACCAATCACAAATCATCATATGTGACTTTTAAGGTAATTATGATAAGAGTCAAAAAAAATTAATGATGTAACAATTTATGATTAATTAAAGTAAAAAGAATATTTTATCAAACAATGTATACTAATTAATTTGTGATATTAATAGATTTGATTCCAACTCTAAATGAAATTTAAATTGATATAAGCATTTGGATATGCCAAAAAGAAAAGGACAAAACTTACATACAATACTCTAGGTGCTTTTAGTACTGTTCTCCTATTGTAAGGGGACATGTGTAATTTTTTTCCAGCTCAACACATAAGCTAACTTGACACCGTTAGTTCTCTTTTTTTTTTTTTTTTTTCCATCCCTTCTCTTTTTCCCACCTATCTCCACCATGACTTTACCTCTCCCTTCTTCCCCAACAATATGAAGATCACGGAAATAGCTTTCTGACGATCTTGAAACGCTCGCAGACGCACTCAACAAGGTCCAAATTTATCAAAAGATGTATATGACTAAATAATAGCAATCTGATATTATTTCTCATCACAATCACTGGTTTTATTTTGTTTATTCCATTCCCCGTTTTTCGACCTTTTATTCCTCCATTCCCTGTTTTTTGACTTTTTATTCCTCGCGTGTCTCCCCATAGGTCATGATGTATTGTTTTCAATTTGATATTTTTGTTGTCTTCTACAGCACAAACAATAACTTGTAAAACAAAAGACATAGGCTAAGTGGCTCACACGTGGTCATGTAAAACAATATCTATTGGGCGAAAAGGCCATGCAATTGTCCAAGATATAAACTGATAAGCTTATAAACTGATAACTCTCACCCACACACACATATGTGTTGGAACTATATGTTGTGTCCCAAGCCAACTTAAATGCTCGTGTGTCATCAGAGACACCATCTCCAACCGCACCCAAAGATTTTACACTTGGAATAACAGCCTCAGGTGCAAGAGAAAGTTGCAATGAAATGAGGGATATTGGAAGCCAATTGCAAACGAAATGCACAAAAATTCAGGTTGTTTATAATTGCAAATGAAATGCCAACTATCCATCGAACAGATGGTGTAAAACTAGAAAAATTCAACATGCCATCCAAATCTTTATAATTCAGGTCCACAGATGATGAAACCAAATTAATATGTCATTAATACAATCCTGTAAAGGACAAATTTGTGTCTGGATCTCTTGGTATCTTTTGTGTCTATGCGTTCTTTACTCTTCCTTTGTTAAAAAAGAAGGGATGGAATATACAAGTGCTAATAGTTTTGGACCGTGACGAGTGCTTTTGGGAGCAATTCGCGATCGTTAGAAAGTTGTTTCAGTGACATTGTTGGCAAGGGCGGAGGGAGGGGTGGCCTATGTATGCCATGGCCACCCCCAACTTTTTTATTTTTAAAAGTGATTATATATGATATATGATTATAATTTATAGTTCCTTCCATTTTCAAATTTTATATTTATTTATTGGAGTGAAGGTCTTCTGATGGTATCTATTTTTTTTATGTCTATTTGCATTTTTCATATCTATAATTTCTCTAAATAAAAAAAGAAACTAGAAAAAGTCATCTCTTGTTTATTTTTTTGACTTTCTGCATCAACAATTATTTACTGGACAAAACTTATGTATGACTTTTTGAGTGCACGTGGTACTATTTTTCAATTAAAATATAACATGTATAAGAACTGTTACAGATGAATCGTTACACATTTTATCTTTTTATTGGAGAATAGCACCTTAAACGCCCGAAAAATTTACTCAAATTTTGTCCTTATAACTTGTTAGAAAAAAAAAAATAAGGAAAACACTTACTTTTTGGTCTTGGCCACCCTTACACTAAAATTCTGGCTCCGCCCCTGATTGTTGGGGAAGGAGGGATCGTAGAGTCACAGTGGAGAAGGGAAGGTTGGTGGGAATAAGAGAAGGGATGGAAAAAAAAAAAAAAAAAAGAGAACTCATGGTGTCAAGTTACAATATATGTTGAGCTGGAAAAAAGTTATACATGTCCTCTTATAATAGGGGAACAGTACCACAAGTACCTAAGGTACTGTATGTAAGTTTTGTCCAAAAGAAAATGACAATTCTAAAGTTATCCCATATAATGAGAGAAGATAGCTCCTCCAATAATCTGAACCATTACTTGATTGAAAGATTTAAAAAACAAATCACTCAATCATTGTTCAACATCGGAAGACGTGATCCTCCCCAAAAGCCTTTTAGGCTTTACCAGAGGAAAAATAACAAGGGAGGTGCTACGGTACCCTGAGTAATTCAAAGGTTTTGATACCTTGGGTTTGGGTACCAAAAATCAAAGGTGTTAATGTTTCCAAATATTTTGTTATCTCGTCTTTTATATAGTGAAATATGTGCTAGTCTTTGTTGGGCTTTATCTAATATATTTTGTTCTATTTCTTTAGCAACCATGTTTTGTTCAAGTAATATCATTCCTTCGAAATATTTTATTTTCTTTCGAAGATAATTCATAGCTTCTCTAATTCGTATATTAGTATGACATCAAATCCTTTAACAAGCGTAATTAAATTTCTTGCCATATGTAAACCTAGTTCTTCAAAATATTCTACAATTTTAGTCTATTTCTTTTAATTGATTTTCTAATTTGATTAATCTGTTTTCTCTCCATATTATACATTTTTCAATTAATTTTCTAAGTTGTTCATCGATATAGTCTTCATCTTTATTTTTTATTAAATTGGATAAGTATTCATATTCATCTTTAAGTTGGGTTTTTACTACTCTTATGTTTTCTTTTATAGTTATTATTTGTTTTTCTCTACTCATATTGCTAAGCTTTCTAATTCTATTTTTATCCATTTTTCCATTTTTAATTTATAATCGATTATTCCTTATATAATCATTGCATCTATAAAGTCTCCAACTTCTTTTTCTTGCCAATATTTATTTCTCTTCTTATCTTTTTTAACCATTGTTTCAACATAGTATATGTCATCATTCTATTAATCTTTTAAGTCTTTCATTAAATATTCGAATTCTTAGTTCTACTCTTCTTATCCGATGTTTTATTTCGTTAGTTGGTTCTTCAGTATCTAGTTCTGTTAATATTTCGACATAATTTCGTAAATTTTTTATATTTTGTTTTATTTCGTTAGCACTTTTCATAATACTAGCTCTGATACCAATTCTTCGCGCTCTATATTTTTTGTTAATTTTTTATTCATATTCTATTTTTTAGATATAAAGTTAGATCATTAACTTGGGTTACTAATTGACTAATGTCACCTTTAGTTCGTTCAGGTTCTGGGATACTAATAGGTCTTGGTATATAGGATATTTTTAAAGATTCAGATCGTTTTAATAAAGTTCCTAATTCTGTTATTTCATTTCTTTTAGGATAATAAATTTTTCCTATGTCTTCAAATAATCTTGGGACATCAATTCTTTCATTATTTCTAAAAGTGATACTATGATGTGAGTTGGTTAAAGCGTAATTAACACAATATGTTACCGAAAATATTTTGTCTCCAGGTCTCATTAAATTTTTCCTTAAAAATTTGTGTTCTAGAGTTAACGATTGATCTAATCTTTACGTGTTTATGGGTATTCCAATATTTGGATGTATTTCAAATTTTAATTTTACATATGCTAAATTTTCTCTATGACTCCTAATATTTTATCTCTTGAGTCGTTTATCCTTTCGTCTTTTAACATTAATTCAATAGGAGAATCTATTCATTCTTGAAACGTTGCTTTGGTCAATATTTAGACAGCTCCTATATGAATATATCCTATTTTTATTCTATGTTCTTCTTTCTTTAAATTTTGTCTTAATTCGGAAATTCTTTTCCGGTTTAATAGTTGTATACAGGTGGTGCCTTGTGCTTCTGTTATGTCTATCAGAGTTTCAGTAATTATCTTTCCATAGTAGAGAATATTTTCCTTTTGAATAAATCTTTTCATTATTCCTCCGAGTTTTTCCTTCCCTTTCATATTAGCGTTCTTAAATAGATCTAATTCTTCCTTTTGTATTTTTTGAAATAATTTCGGATTTATTAATATACTTCCATGATAATTTCCATCTTCTTCATTTATTTGGAGATGTTCTATATCAGAATTCTCTATATTTTCGTTTTCCATAGGTATACTAATAATAGTTAATGAAGAAATATGAAATATGAATAGTTGAGCATACCTGATTGAAGTAATTAACAGATAGTCTTTGATAGCCCACTGCAGCTTCCGCTCATGAGTTGTTGAATCAAAGTGTTGTGAGTATAAGGGAGGAGAAATTTAGTATAAAAATGTAATTTTATTGATATAGTAGAAAGTAGTACAAAGAAAACACTCGCAAGTGTCTCACTAGTTTGCTCCTGAGGAGACTAGCAAATTTCTCGTCTAGAAAAAATCTCAAATGAGAGGTTTTTGTTTCTGAAAAACTCTACCTTTGCCTCCGCATAAGAGGTCTTATTTATAATCTTAAGGAACTACTAGACATTTAAAAAGATATCCCTAAGGCACGTAAGTGCTTACATCATATTTCTAATAATTCACATGGTGATGTCACTGCTTACATCACTCTTCAATTATTGCTTCCTCTGAGTCTTTGTCTTCCTGCCAACAGTCCTTATTTTCTTCGAGTGGGGCTTGCCTTGTAGCACACCTAATGCATGCATGGTTTCCATTATCTTTAATTAGTGCGCATAGCTGGTGGAGGACAGCTAGGCAATAATTCATGGCTGGGCCCTCTAATGCATAGAAAGGCATCTCGAAGTTTGTCAGGAGGCTGAGATCTTTTTCTCTAATTATTCTTCCACTAGTTTTGCTTAATAGCAAAATATTTGGAGCTTTGTATAGTGTTTTGATCCATGATTCTTTTCCTATGCTCTGGCACTGAATGAAAATGCTTGCCAATTGATAGGCTATGAAGTTATTTATCTGGTCTTCATCATAATTAATTTTGATGGGTTCATCCATTAAAGGAAACTGGTTATTACTTACACCAATGAACACGAAATGTTTTGCTAGTTGCTTGGTAATGAAGTCAGGGTATGCTGAGTAAAATTTCAGAAAAATGGATCTTTCTCCTGCTATATTCTTTCGAAAATTTTGGACTGCTTCTCAGAAATAGTATGGGAATAAACTTATTTCTTCCAAGTTTTGACTTAAGTAGAGACATTCAATTAGTTCGAACTGGAACATATTGAAGGTTAGTATAGATGGGGCTCCTGGAGTAATTATAGCTTTGGTAGCATATAATTTTCGATCAATTGTATAAAAGCAATTGTTCTTTTCTTTTTCAGTCCAATGAGTCAAGCTTTGGAGGTGTTTGTTGAATTTTTCTTGGGAAAATTGAACCTGGAGTTCATGCTCTTTTCTAGTAGTTATTTGGTAATTGTCCAAGGAAGACGGGATTCTTCCTAAAGTTCTCATTGTTTTTCTAGGTTCAGGTTGTAGTATTGTGGTTTCTGCAAAAGTACTTGATCCAAGATAAATTGCTTTACCTTTCTTTTCGCTTTCTTGTTCTTGAAACTCCTTCAGTGCTTTTTTTGCCTCTTCCCTTGATGCATAAGACTTGTGTATAATGCCTGGGATCTTCTGACAATGAGAGGTTGCTTTGTGCCACTAGTCATAAATTCCTGGAAATGGTCCGTTAAAAATAGCGTACCATTTTTTATTTTCTTCTTCTCGAGCTTGCTGTTTAATTTCTGCTGTAATTGCTTTTTCTAGAAAAGTTTCAGTTTCTAATAGTCCAGAACTTTGATGTCTGCTTCAGTCAAGTCTAGTTCTCTCAGTTTTTGATCTCTAAGTGCTTTCTTGATTTCTCTTTGCCTTCTTAACATTTCTACCGTTCCTCGCTCCATTCTCTAGATAAAATATCTGCAAGGATGTTCTTTTAACCTTTAATATGGGATATCGAATAATTATATTCGGCTAATTTCATTTGCCATCTAATTAATCTTCCTTGCTTGTATGTTCCTTTGTGATTGATATTTTTAAAGCCTGCAACATTAGTGGAATCGATTCTAACAATAAATTCTTTATCAAGCACATAAATTTGATGTTTTTCCAACATTCGAATTAGTGCCAATGTTTCTTTTTCATGAGTAGGCTAATTAATTTCGCTGTCTGAAAAGGTTCCAGACATGTATCGGCATAGTAATTCTTTTTGTCCAGGGGGTTTTGCATTCATTACACCTCCCCGACATTCATTTGATGCATTTGTTTCAATAATAATTAGATCATCATCTGATGGATGATACAATTCTTGAAGATTCTAGCATAAGTATTTTAACTCGGTAATAATTGTTTCATCTTCCTCCGTCCATGACCAAAGGGCATCCTTTTTTAGTTTCTGTTGAAGCATTTTTATTTTTGCTGCAAGATCTTTGATAAATCCTTCATTCGAAATATAGGTTAATAGTCCAAGAAAATTGTAAATTTTTTCTAAAACATATTTTTGCATTACTAATTTTTCTTTTTCTATTTCAAGACCTAAGTAATTAATTTTGTTTTGTGCTAAAACAACTTTCATTTTACTTAAAACTACTCCATGCTCTATGAGACGACCCGCCGTCCTATTGGAGAACCTAAGATATTAACTAACCTCAATCGCATTATAAACATTAGCACGCCTTATTAATACGAAGCGAAACGGAAAAATTGAGCGCGGAAGCAAAACAATTTATAGCACGCTACACCTCAGAGTACACAGCTTTAAATATAAAGAAATATATCGCATACATCATTATCCCATCAGTAGGGCTACAGTAATAAAGTAATACATAGAGTATATTAGTACAGAAATAAATCAAAATACGTAAATAAGCCAAGAGACAGCTCTCTGGCTAACCACGATCACTGCCCAACCTCTCGAGACTAGGGTCCGTGGCACGTTGTAACATCCTAAAATTCTAATATAGTTATTTTAATTAATAATAATAATAATAATAATAATAATAATAATAATAATAATAATAATAATAAAAACCTGAGCATTTAAATGTTATTCACATACTCAAAGGGCACTTTTTAACTTTGATAATTAAAGTGACAGTGGGTCCTATGTGAATACAAAAGATGGTTTAAAAAAAAAAATTTGAAAGAAAGCTTGGTGCTTTCTATTCACGTACAAGCATGGGATGGGTCTTCATTAGCCAATAATAATAAAAGAAAATCAAAACCACCTACGAGGTCCAATTGGTGATCTCTTAGAAATAGGTTTTTGTCAAATATAAATTATTGTGAGGGATTCATAAGCATAACAATAAAATATAACTTAGTTTGGAACACAAAGTGCAACCACCGTCAGCAACAAAAACAAGTGCATTGTGCAGCACCGCAAGCATGAAGAACTGAGTGATTTTGTGCTTTACCTGATATATACAGGAGCGCAATAAATAAATAGGATAAATAGGATTCGTCGGTAGGAAACATTTGAAGTTTTTGGAGGTCTACAAGAGGTGAGTAGAAATAATATTTCTCACCCTTTCCATGGTACAATTTGTATGGGGTTTGGGTTATGCTTTATGAACACGTTTTTTTTTTTGGAAAATAAATCTGATTTGGTTAAATCCTGATTTTACAAATTTGGGGGTTTTTCTTCGAAGGTGTTTCTGCTGTCAATTAAATGTTTATTACTGAGATTGGAGACATGATATATATGATACATACGTGATTTGGTTGAATTGACATGTTATATATGCATTATTTGATGATATTTGTGATATTGGCATGATATGTTGAATGCTGTCTGCTGCAATACCGCCTGTGATAGGAGTATCGAAAGTAACACTGCCAATGAATTGGGGTGTTGAAATATGAAATACCTCCATGATGGGGTATCGAAAATAATATCGCCACACGTTGGGATGTCGAAATGAGTAATACCACCAGTGTACAATGGTTGGTATCGAAATGTGTAATGTCACTGAAGAGAAGGTGACATCGAAATACCTTCATGAGTAAGGTAGGCAATGGGACACCATTGTTATGTGCGGATTGATGGTCAAATGACATATGAGGATGTTGAGAATATTTTATATTATGTGAAATTATGCTGTATTTAATTATGATGTGATGTTGAATATTTATGGTCATTATTTGAGTATATAATATTTATGTAATTATTTTGAAAATAGCGGGTACCATGGTTAGTTTTTCCGGTTATCGCGCCGGCCGAGAACAACGCTTTTGTGAAAACCTTTTATGAATGTATTTCTATTCATTGGGATTATAAATCTCATTAGTAGTGTTGTTTTCAGAGACTGATGACGACCCTGTTGAGCATCCTGACGCTTGAGGATTTGTTCTAGTAGGAGCTTGGGTTAGTGTGGTATGGCATATGCCAGGAGGATTATTAATATCGTTTATTTATTTATTTATGCGAGTTGTAATAGATGCCCAATTATTTGGTTTAAAACTTATTATGTATTTTGTTTATTGGATTGGTATAAACAATTATTTTGGATTGATATTATATTATGAACTTATTCAATATTTATTAAGGAAATTTTTTAATTACCTTGTTTTATTTAAATTATTATCTTGGGTTACTAATGTAACGAAAAGCGTTACATTTTTTGTATCAGAGCAGTTCAATCCTAAATTGGACTGTGGTATTGGGTTGTTTTTCGAAAATAAAATGTGGGCGCATAGGACTGCTTGCTAGAGTTATATATGCTGCATGCTATTCTTTGAGATTTTGGACCTGATCAACCCAATATTTGATTGGTGGTGTGCAGATTTATGGCTATTAACAAGCGTGGGGCTAACGCTAATGATGCACTTGCAGCAGTTCTGGCTGAAATGACCAGAGTCGTGCAAGAGCAGACGAAGACACTCCGTCAGATGAGGGACAACGGGAACATGCATAATGTTGGAGCAGTTGCAGCTCAAGATCCACAATACATGGGACTGTTAGAGTTTAGGAAGAACGATCTGCCAACCTTCCGAGGTACTACTGATCCGGTTGAGGCAGAAGAGTGGTTGCTAAAATTAGAGAAGATTTTTCGAGTTATGAGGTGCGCTGATCCACAGAAAGTGGATTTCGCCACCTATATGCTGGAGTCTGATGCGGAGCACTGGTGGAATTGTGCTAGGGGTGGTTTGCTAGCCGTGGACGCTCAAATCACATGGGACAGATTCAAGGAAGTTTTCTTGGAGAAGTACTTTCCTCATAGTGTTCGCATTCAGAAGGAAACAGAGTTCCTGCAGCTCCGTCAGAGAGACATGTCTATTGCTGAATATGTTGCTCAGTTTGAAAGCTTGGCAAGGTTCTCTTGGTACTTGAGGGACAATCCTTTGGACGACTGGAAGGCGATCAAATTTGAGCAAGGTTTGAAGCCAGAGATGCAACATTTTATTGGGATCTTGGAGATTCGGGACTACCCCACCTTGATAAACAAGTGTAGGGTAGCTGAGCAGAAGATGCAAGCTTTAGAGATGGAGAAGCCAAAAGAGAAGAGTTCTGTTGAAGGCAAGAAATTTCATAGCAAAGTGGGTAATTTTCTGAAGAGCCTGCGACCAGTGCCTACCATCTCAAAAGGTAAGTAGGTACTAGGAGCTCAAACAGATAAGGGAGATGGATGTTTCAGATGTGGTTGGCACCAGGGGATCGCGCATGCCCCGCGGCGCAAGTCTCCTGCAACAAATATGGAAAGATGGGACACTTTGCTAGAGTCTGCAAGGGAGGAGGACAATCTCAGACCAGACCCCAGTGCCAAGGAAGAGTTTTCACCATCCAAGGAGAGGAAGTGAAGGAGTCTGATGGTTTGATCCAAGGTATGGGTTTTATTAAAGATAGAAAAGTTATGATATTGTTTGATTCAGGAGCAACCCATTCTTTCATATCTCTTAGTTGTGTTAAGAATTTGGAGTTACCTGTTTCTAAACTACCTTTTGATTTGTGTGTTTCTACTCCTGCCAAAGATAAATTGGTAACTTCTATTGCCTGTTTGAAATGTTCTTTGATATACCAAGACTTGTCTTATGATGTTGATTTGATATGCTTACCTATGTCAGGTCTAGATGTCATACTTGGTATGGATTGGTTGTCACATAATAATGCTGTTATCAATTGTTCTTCTCGAATCATTTCTTTTCTTCCACAACCAATGTCAGTTGACCCTTCTGTGTTGGATTGCTTTCTGTCTGCTGTATCTTGCCACAAGAACTTAGTTGAGGGGGCTCAGGGATACATGCTTCTCTTTTCTGCTAGGATAGAGGCTGAAAGTGATATAGCGGCATTGCCTGTAGTATGCGAGTTTTTAGATGTGTTTCCTAAAGAGGTCTCTAGTTTGCCATCGAGTAGGGAGGTCGAGTTTAACATAGATCTTATGCCTGGTAGTGGACCTATTTCAGTAGCACCCTATATAATGGCACCTCTAGAATTGAGTGAGCTTAAGAAACAAATAGAGGAGTTGTTAGATAAGGGATTCATTAGGCCGAGTGTGGCACCTTGGGGAGCGCCGATTCTTTTGGTAAAGAAGAAAGATGGGAGTATGAGGTTATACGTTGACTATAGGCAGCTAAACAAAGTGACCATAAAGAATAAGTACCCTTTACCTAGGATAGATGACCTGTTAGATCAGCTGAGGGGAGCGGCAGTATTTTCCAAAATAGATTTAAGATTGGGGTACCATCAGATTAGAGTGAGGAATGAGGACATCTCTAAGACAGCTTTTAGAACAAGGTATGGGCACTATGAGTACGTAGTGATGCCCTTCAGAGTGACGAACGCTCCAGCCATTTTCATGGACTACATGAATCGGATCTTTAGACCCTTTTTAGATAAGTTTGTGGTGGTGTTCATAGATGATATCTTGATATACTCTAGAACACCTATGGAGCATAAGGAGCATCTGAGGGTAGTGTTACAAATCTTAAGGGATGAGCGTTTGTACGCTAAGCCAGAGAAGTGTGAGTTTTGGTTAGATGAGGTGAAGCTTCTGGGACACACCATTTCTAAGAGTGGTGTAGCAGTCGATTCTTCTAAAGTGGATGCAGTGCTACAGTGGGAGCCACCTAAGACGGTAACTGAAGTAAGGAGTTTCCTAGGATTAGCTGGTTACTATAGGAAGTTTATAGAAGGTTTTTCTAGACTAGCGTTACCTTTAACCCAGTTGACTAGGAAAGGAAAATCTTTTGTGTGGGACCAGGAATGTGAGGAAAACTTCCTAGAGCTTAAGAAGAGATTAGTGACAGCGCCTGTCTTGACCATACCAGACCCTTTAGTGAGTTTTGTGGTTTATTGCGATGCGTCTGAGAATGGTTTAGGATGTGTTTTGATGCAAGAAGGCAAGGTTGTAGCTTATGCATCTAAGTAGCTGAGAACCTATGAGGTAAATTATCCTACACATGACCTTGAGTTGGCAGCAGTAGTTTTTGCTCTTAAAATTTGGAGGCACTATTTATATGGTGCTAAGTTTGAAGTTTTTAGTGACCATAAGAGCCTTAGGTACTTGTTTGACCAAAAGGAGTTGAATATGAGGCAGAGGAGGTGGATGGAATTTCTTAAAGACTATGATTTTGAATTGAAGTACCACCCAGGGAAGGCTAACGTAGTGGCCGATGCTCTTAGTAGGAAGACCATACACATGTCTAGTTTAATGGTGCAAGAGATGAATCTGTTAGAGGAGTTTAGAGACTTGAATCTTGATGTGTCTTTGAGTGCTTTGAGTTTGAGGTTGAATAGATTGGAAATTCATAGCAATCTTAGGGAAAAGATTAAGCGTGAACAACTTTTAAATCAAGAATTACTATCCTTTTTGGGACAAGAGAGTTATGAGTTGTCTGCTGATGGCTTAGTAAAGTTTAAGGGTAAGATTGTTGTTCCTAAGGAGGGGAGCCTCAGAGAAAAAGTGTTAGAGGAAGCACATAAGGGAAAATTCACCATACATCCAGGGATAACTAAGATGTACCAGGACCTTAAAAAGATGTAATGGTGGTCAGGAATGAAAAAGGATGTGGCCATTTTTGTGTCTAAGTGTTTAGTATGCCAAAAGGTTAAGATAGAACACCAAAAGCCTCCAGGTTTATTGCAACCTTTAGAAATTCCTGAATGGAAGTGGGGGAAAATATCCATGGATTTTGTGATGGGGTTACCTAGGACTCGTTTGGGTTTAGATGCCATATGGGTAATAGTGGATAGGTTGACCAAGTCTGCTCACTTCTTGCCAATTAAGGCAACATATAGCTTGGATAAGTTGGCAGACTTATACATCAGGGAGATAGTCAAGCTTCACGGTATACCCACCTCTATAGTGTTAGATAGAGACCCGAGGTTTACCTTGAGATTTTGGAGAGCTTTTCAGCAAGCCTTTGGTTCCAAGTTGAGTTTTAGCACAGCCTATCACCCCCAGACGGATGGTCAGTCAGAGAGGACCATTCAGACCCTTGAGGACATGCTTAGAGCATGTGTTTTAGATGAAGGTGGATGTTGGGATAAGTTTTTACCTCTCATAGAGTTTGTGTATAACAATAGTTATCACGCTAGCATAGGCATGGCACCCTATGAAGCTCCTTATGGGAGAAAGTGTAGATCCCTTTGTGTTGGTGCGAGGTAGGTGAGAAAACCTTGATAGGACCTGATTTAGTTCAGCAAACCATAGATAAGATTGAATTGATTAGGGAGAGGATGCGCACTGCGCAGAGCAGGCAGAAGAGCTATACCGATAAGAGGAGAAAACCTTTAGAATTCCAAGAAGGTGAGCATGTATTTTTAAGAGTCACTCCTAAGACTGGGGTGGGAAGATCCATGAAAGTCAGAAAGCTAAATCCGCGATTCATTGGTCCTTTTCAAATTCTAAAAAGAGTCGGGTCTGTCGCTTACCCATTGGCTCTTCCACCTCTGTTGCCCAACCTTCATGATGTTTTTCATGTATCGCAACTTAGAAAATATGTACATGATGAGTCTCATAAAATAGCTCCTGAGTCAATACAATTAAGAGATAACTTGGTCTTTAAGCCCAAGCCTAATCAGATCGTCGACAAGAACACCAAGACTCTGCGGAACAAGACAATTCCTTTGGTAAAGGTGGTTTGGGAATGATTAACTCCTAAGGAAGCTACTTGGGAACTTGAAGAGGATGTAATGCGTCAGTATCCAGATCTGATTAATCGAGGTACATTACTTTTCCATCTTGTTGACGTACTAAGTTTTGGGAAGTGCTTAAGTATGGAGTTAATTTCGGGGACGAAATTCTTAAAAGAAGGGAGAAAATGTAACATCCTAAAATTCTAATATAGTTATTAATAATAATAATAATAATAATAATAATAATAATAAAATAATAATAATAAAAACCTGAGCATTTAAATGTTATTCACATACTCAAAGGGCACTTTTTAACTTTGATAATTAAAGTGACAGTGGGTCCTATGTGAATACAAAAGATGGTTTAAAAAAAAATTTGAAAGAAAGCTTGGTGCTTTCTATTCACGTACAAGCATGGGATGGGTCTTCATTAGCCAATAATAAAAGAAAATCAAAACCACCTACGAGGTCCAATTGGTGATCTCTTAGAAATAGGTTTGTGTCAAATATAAATTATTGTGAGGGCTTCATACGCATAACAATAAAATATAACTTAGTTTGGAACACAAAGTGCAACCACCGTCAACGACAAAAACAAGTGCATTGTGCAGCACCGCAAGCATGAAGAACTGAGTGATTTTGTGCTTTACCTGATATGTACAGGAGCGCAATAAATAAATAGGATAAATAGGATTCGTCGGTAGGAAACATTTGAAGTTTTTGGAGGTCTACAAGAGGTGAGTAGAAATACTATTTCTCACCCTTTACATGGTACAATTTGTATAGGGTTTGGGTTATGCTTTATGAACACGTTTTTTTTGAAAAATAATTCTGATTTGGTTAAATCCTGATTTTACAAATTTGGGGGTTTTCCTTCTAAGGTGTTTCTGTTGTCAATTAAATGTTTATTACTGAGATTGGTGACACGATATATATGATACATACGTGATTTGGTTGAATTGACATGTTATATATGCATTATTTGATGATATTTGTGATATTGGCATGATTCAATAACTGTTAATATGTTGAATGCTGTCTGCTGCAATACCGCCTATGATAGGGGTATCGAAAGTAACACTGCCAATGAATTGGGGTGTCGAAATATGAAATACCGCCATGATGGGGTATCGAAAATAAAATCGCCACACGTTGGGATGTCGAAATGAGTAATACCACCAGTGTACAATGGTTGGTATCGAAATGTGTAATGTCACTGAAGAGAAGGTGACATCGAAATACCTTCATGAGTAAGGTGGCAATGGGACGCCATTGTTATGTGAGGATTGATGGTCAAATGACATATGAGGATGTTGAGAATATTTGATATTATGTGGAATTATGCTGTATTTAATTATGATGTGATGTTGAATATTTATGGTCATTATTTGAGTAAATAATATTTATGTAATTATTTTGAAAATAGCGGGTACCATGGTTAGTTTTTCCGGTTATCGCGCCGGCCGAGAACAACGCTTTTGTGAAAACCTTTTATGAATGTATTTCTATTCATTGGGATTATAAATCTCATCAGTAGTGTTGTTTTCAGAGATTGAGGACGACCCTGTTGAGCATCCAGACGCTTGAGGATTTGTTCTAGTAGGAGCTTGGGTTAGTGTGGCATGGCATATGCCAGGAGGATTATTAATATCGTTTATTTATTTATTTACGCGAGTTGTAATAGACGCCCAGTTATTTGGTTTAAAACTTATTATGTACTTTGTTTATTGGATTGGTATAAACAATTATTTTGGATTAATATTATATTATGAACTTATTCAGTATTTATTAAGGAAATTTTTTAATTACCTTGTTTTATTTAAATTATTATCTTGGGTTACTAATGTAACGAGGGGCGTTACACACGTCCTCCGGCGTCAGGTTCGTACGGAATGCCGTCCAGCTCCTCAGCAATTGGTTCCTCTTCGAGATCTTCCCATAAACTAAAAATAACACATATAGAAAATAAAGGGAGATAAGAATCATAATTCATCAATATGGGAGAGGGGCATCAGTACAGCATATATATATATATATATATATATATATATATACATCACACAACACAGATAACATATACAACACAACATCACCCATCTCTTAAGTCACCCATCACAATCATCTCAAACATCATTCTCTCAAATAAGCCTATAAGAGGGATACTAGTCCCTATGTATATGCTGACTTCCCTATATGCATGTCGGCCGATACATCACGTCCCAAATTGGACATCCCCGTCAGGATCACATCACATCCCGCCTCGGGATTTTAAGTAACGTCCCCAATTGGACATCTCCCTTTGGGATGAAATGTTGTGGTATGTAATGATATGAAAATGCAATAAACATCCATCGCAGGTTGATATCGGAACCTCACGTCTAAACACTCGTCCACGGCCACGACACATCGCATCACATCAACATCAACATCAATCATCAACATCACATCAGCATCAACATCATGACGCCTTGCGTCTACGAGCCACAGCTCTACGGTCGGGACCACAACGATATCAACCCGAACATCATCACTCATCATACTCTCACCAACGCTCAACCACCAGTCAAATTACAATAACATTACAATAGTAATTTATCCAGTATAAATATCACTATAAAGCTAGATAACAATAAATCACTCTAACAGTTTAACACAACAGGTAAACAGATAATCAATTAAACAAATCAACACTTCAACCTCAATCAATTTCATCATCCATAATATCAACTTAGTGGTGATAGCCCAAAAGTACCTACACCCAAGGTCCAGGCACTTTGTCCAGGGCTCAACCTCTAGTAGGGTTTAAGGGTTCCCCTAGACAAATATATATACTCTATACTAAGCTTGCCTTCCCGACGATATTAGTTCTTTCTCCCCACCTTAGTGATTTCCTCGTGCAGCTCCGGCTACGACTTCGCAGCTGTCAGTTGGGTGCGCTGTCAAATGTTCGAGTCTTGTCCGATTCTACACAACAGAACACAATCAGAAATTAATACAGTTAAATCAAAAACTCCCTAATTCCTTAGGATTAACTACTGCCCCTATTTAATTAATTAGGCTAGGGATGTCTAAAAATTCCTAACTTTTAGATCAATGATCCTTAGGGTCCCTAATACATAATCAATGAAGGCATTTACTCAAAAAAAAAATAAAGATTTCTCCTACTGCACTACCCCTAGGGTTAGGCCCTATTGAATGAAAAATAGCTAGGGAACTCCAAAAATTCTTATTTCTTGGATAACACCCTAACTAAATGTGATAACCCTAGATGTCAACTCAAAACATCAAAAACCAACCAAAACCTTACCTTACACACATAGGGGGTTCGGCCTCTCCTTTGAAAATATAGCTAGAGAGAACTCTTGGCTCTAATCTCTTGGATCATGCAAGTATGTCATGAACCTAGGCCATAGAAATTGGTTTGGTATTAAAATGATTTTTCTAAAATTTTTCATTGAATTTTAAAGATTTGGGGGTAAAAACCCTAACATTTCTAATCATGGAAATTTGAGGAGAATAAAGAGATTGAGAGAGATAGAGAGAGCTAGCTACCTCCTATGGTGATCTCCTTCAAAAATGAGTGAAGAAGCTTCACAAAAATCAAGCTTTCCAAGCTCCAAAAATGGAGAAATGGTGAGAAGAAAAGAAAGAAAGAAAAAAGAGAAAGAAGAGAAAAGGAAGAAGAAGGGGTCTGGAGATGTTCTTCTGGCCGAAGGAATAAGGTGAGAGTGAGTGAAAAATATGATATTTAATTAGGTGACTTAAGTCTTAGGAAAATAGGTAAAAGTAATAAAAGGTAATTAGTAAAAACTAACCAAAGGCAATTTGGTTAATTCACATCCCGACATTTTGAGAAACCCCCATGACACTGGTAGAAGTCTCCAAATGATTTAACATGGCCTTGGTATGAAAATCATTGGCTCAAGGTTCTCGAAAAACCCTAAGACAATTCGAATCGTCTACCCGATCAATTTTCGGCCCGAATATAAAATATTATTTATATTTTTGGATGTCAAGACACATTCTAGCAAAAAGGTAGAGAATTGAATTTTAAGACTAATGGTTCTGACCGTTAGTCAAAATGAGGTCTTGATAGTAGAAAAACACTATCATCCGAAAGAACATAGATCGGCTCCGTTTGAGTTTTCGGCCCAAAACTTAACCATAGTCTCCTACGTTGGCGTAGAGTGTGACTATGGCCTCGGAATAATTTATTAAATTTTCTAGACCCTCAAATAAAATACAATTACTTAAATACTGATTAATTAAAGAGATTAAGAAAATCGAGGTGTTACACTCTAGACATTTAGTAAGGACTAAAGTTATTTTATTAAAATGATCTTCTAAATCTCTGTTTGTGAAAACTAATATGTCATCAATATATATAAGACAAAAGTCTTTATAATCTTTGAATATTGAATCTATTCTTCTCTGAAAGATTCCTGGTGACTGCTTCATTCCTATAGGAAGTACATTCCATTCATATTGACCTTGAGGACAACTGAATGTTGTTAATGCTTTAGATTCTTCAGATAATTGTATTTGATAAAATCCTGATTTACAATCAAAATTACTAAAACATTGCATATTCCTTATTCTTTCGATAATTAAATCTTTTCTGGGAAGAAAATATGCGTCTCTTACCATGATATCATTTATTTGTTTATAGTTTATTACCATCCTTCTTTTTCTCCGTTTAATTTCACTATGGTTTTCAACAGAAAAGGTTGGGGCAGAGTGTTTGCTTTTAGAGGGTTTAATTAATCTTTTTTTACTCATTTGTCTAATATCTTTTACAAATTCATCTCTATCTTGTTTGGTATAAATCATGGGTTTTGTACTTTACTTCCTTTATAGGATCTTTTAATTTTAGTTCTATTAATTCTGTATTTTTATTGTTTATTTTCGGGTCTAGGGGGTTTTCGCTACATACCTTATCTAAAAGTTCTTCAATATGAGCTGGGATTCTTCTTCCTGGTTCTAAATTAATTAATGCATAGCGAATTTTTTGACAAATCGAAGTAACTAAATCACCATATTGTAGTCTGCTAAGCTCTGATGATTTCGTAGAAAAAGTGCATTGAGAGTAATGAATAATAAGTATAGAAAGTGTTTCTCGGAGTTGAGTATTTCTAATATAAGGTGTTCGCAGGGTGATATAGTCTAAGTATTGACAAAAGGGTAAGTATAGCCGTAAAAAGTTATTGCCTAAGATAGCATTTATTCCGGTTTCTTGTTGATATAATGTGGGTATAATAAATAATTTATTTTGTATTCTTAATGTTATACATTTCGCTACCCAGTATAAAGGGTGTATAGATTCATCTACTATTTGTATTTTTAACGGTTTTTCTAATTTTTCCCAATTATCAAAAAATGCTTTAGTTGCAAGACAAAGACTTGCACCAGTATCAATATAAGCTTCAGTTTCATTATTACTTTTTTCTATTATAATTTTAATATAAGTACTATTCGGATTCTATTTCTTCTGAAGATAATTCATCATGTTCAAAATATTCGTAAATACTTTCGTCAGTATTACTTAATTCTTCTTCGAGGGGTTATAAATTATATATTATATAGACCTGCTTTATTATTTTAGCTTTTTCTTTAAATTCCTTATCTCTTTTTTGAAGACATTCGTTTGCATAATGGCCTTCGATGTTGCAAATCCAACATACACATTTCTTTTTTCCCTTGGGACAATATTTTTTAGGTGTTCGTTTTTTCTTAAAATATTTTTTCTTTTTATTTTTATATGCTTTTTTCTTTGGGTAAGTTTTTCGTAGTCTAGGTATGCTTTTGTAATATCTACGTCATTTTATTGGTTTATTACATCCATAAATTCCTGATAATTCAATTTCTGGTATTTCCCAACAAATCTCATTTCGTCCTCTATTTAGTTGTCTTATTGTTTCTCTAGCTAAACATTGATCCCTTAATTCTTTGTAGAGAATTTGAATGATTCCTCCTAAAATATTAGCAGTGGTTAGTGGATTAGCTATCCAAATATTTTTTATTTTATTATTAAGAGGAAATGGTAGTTTGTCTATAAAAATTTCTTTATATATTTCTTTTGTTTCCGTATTTAATTGATAATAGTATTTTTGATATTCACAGATAAAGCTTCCTATTTCGTACATATCACATATTTGTAGTTTATTTAGATGTACTATAGCACTTTCATGTAAATATCTATTTACTTCTGCTCCTTGCTCTATACTAGCGTATTCGATGAATTCTTCATAAATTAATTCCATTATAAGTCTAGCAAAGTCTTGATTTGTTTGTGTAGAATTTATATATTGGTGCCACTTATCATCTTTTATTCCATTTAAGAATTTTTGTACATTTCCAGAAGTTTTGTAAAAGATAAAAAAATTTATAGCTATTCTGTCTAGTCCATTAAATTTTTCATCTCTTGCCATAATTAGAGTCATTTCGTTAATCCATTGTAACAGTATATCTTCTTTATTTTTTGCACAATCAAGATTTAATATATTTCCGGATTTAATTGATTCATATCTTGGTTTAAATTCGTCAGGAATTCTTGTTCACTTATTATTTCTTCTTACATAATTTCTATTATACATTGTTTCTTGTTCATAATTTTTCCATTCTTCTTTTCTTTTCCTTTTGGGTATCATACTACTTCTTCATTTTCTTGAGTGGTATTAATTTGTTCTATTTTTTGTATTTGATTATGTTCTTCTTCAACTATTTTTAGTTGTTCAATTAGTTGTTGAATTTCTTCTAAGTTATTTGACTTTTTTATTGTTTCCATATATTCAGTTTTTAACTCCTCCATGTCGATCTTGGAGCTAATGATTCAAGATTATATAAAGTGTCATTTTTCTTTAAAATGTCTTCTAATTCTTTTTTCGTAATGGGTTTATTATTTTCTTCATCTTCTAAAAGTTTCTAGTTGTTGAAGGATTTCCTTAATTTTTATTATGTTTTCTTTCTCATCAGTTAATTCCTTTCCAAGGTGTGTTGTATCTGACCTATTTCAGTTTGACATTTTTGTCTTTCATTATATGTATATTCTGCAATTTTATTAGTATTTTCTATTAATAGATTATGTTTTTATTTATTACTTCTAATAAATTTTCTAATTCTTTATATTTTATATCAATTTTTTCTATTAAACCTATACTTATTGTGTGATGAGGGGATGGTACTCTCAAATCTGCAGACGTACCATAGAAAATGCTAAATACCAATTGAACTTGGGGATATTATTGATGTCCCTTTCCCTCGTGGAGTTCACCACAAAATGAAAGAGTGATGAAAATGGCGTGAACGTGTAGCATAGGTCATATCCCAATACGGCATAAGATTTTGACACGTGGACAGTCGAGATACACACTCTCTCCTCAGCCCCGTTATAAATTGGGGTCACGACCCGCCTTTGCAATTTGTCCTGGTGAGTGTAGCCATCGTTGTTCCTTTCTCTGCATTCGTTATAGCGTGTTATTTCCTACTTTACTTCTCAGAATGTCTAGCTGTGGGTGTGGAAGTAGCTGCAACTGCGGCAGCGATTGCAAGTAAGAAATAGCTTTTTGGGGTCTTTGTTTTCCCCGAAAATGGGATTTTTTTTCCGGGAAAGTTTTCTTCTGAGTGTTTTGATTGGCTTTTTGGGTACCCTCTTGGATGACTTGTATGGTTTTCGTTTCTTTTTTTTTTCTTCCTACATGGGTTTTGAAGGGTAAGATTTTCTGATCTGTTTGAAGCTCTTTTTTGCCTTTCATTGAGCGTCTTTGTTTTTCTTATTTAGTCTGGAAAAAATTTTCTAAGTATTTTGATTGGATTTTTTGGTGCCCTATTGGCTGAATTTTATGAAATTCGATGCTTCATTTTTATTCCTACATCATTTTTTATGGGTAGGAATAGGTATAGGATTCTGATCTCTTCGTTGCTCTGTTTTGCTTTAACAGGGTCCCTTTCTGGTTTTATTTTCCAGGAAAATCTCTCTTTGATGTATTGATTGTCTCTTTGGGTACCTTTTTCGTTAAATTTCCAAAAGAATGATATTTTTTATTAATTTTTCCCCACTTAGATGTTGATTCTCGGGCAAAACTTTTTTGTGCCTTGAACGTCTCAGGAGTATTTTTTTCTCCACATATTTCATACATCTGTGTTGATTTTTCTTGTGCCGCAGATGCAATAAGTACTCAGACTTTAGCTATGCCGAGATGACAACGACAGAGACTCTGATTATGGGTGTTGCACCTGTGAAGACCCAATTCGAGGGTGCTGAAATGGGTGTTTCAGCTGAGGACAGTGGCTGCAAGTGTGGATCAAACTGCACATGCGACCCCTGCAACTGTAAGTGAAGTGTGCAGATGAAAGCTTGAAAGCAGAGATGTGATAATATACATGTTTCCACTATCACGGTCCACACTTATATGAAGTGTATGTTTGTGTTTGGTTGAACCCGGTTTATTGTTTTAGAATAAAGTAGTCGTGACTCACCTTCAGCAAATTCGAATGTTCTAGCCTTCTAGGATTTGTTGCAGGTGTCTCAGCTCTCAAGCTATGGTTCCTGTTTTTTTTTTTCGGTATGCAAGCTATGGTTCCCTTGTTGTCTGTTTGGTTGGTCTTGTGTGAAGTTAAGCTAATATGAACCGTCAATTTCTGCTTATAAATGGAATGGAATACTATTGGGGTAAAGGGTTTGTTGTTTTACTTTTGGCATAGTGGCAATAACGTTGCATGCATACATTTAGAGCTTGTTTGGTGATCAGGATAGGATAAGAACGGATAGGATATAAGAATTGGATAAGGATTGGATATGATATTAGCTGGATAAGCTCTTATCCTATCTGATGTTTAATGCGAATCAAATAATGATAAGATATGATATAAAATATCAACAAATTAAAAAATTATCCTTATATCAAAATTGCTATTTTAGAAACTAAATTTTAATATTATTTGATTTTTTATACATTTAAATTAAAAAATATAATTTTTTTTTTGATAATATATATTTTTATCTTTTTAATTATGCATTAACCATTTTTTAAATTATAAAAAATTAAATAAAAAATTAATTTGTGATATTTTTTTCACTTTTTATAAAAATTGTTAATTAAATCATATATTTTAATTAGTAATAAGATTTATTAATTAAGTTTGAAATCATAATTAAATAATAGCAATATTAAAGGTAAGAGATAAATGAAAAAAACACTTTCTTATTCTATCTTATTGGTTCTAACGCAATTCTTTCCTCAGGATATAATTATAACTAACTAACAGGATATGATAAGCTAACAGGATAAGTTTATTCTATCCTGTTGGTTCATTAAACTACAGATTAAAACAGGATATGATAATTTATTTTATCCTATCTTCTTTATCCTGACTACCAAACGGTCCATAAAGGAAACTTGAATTAATATTCTGTTTGAATTTGCTTTCACTTGGAGATCCAAGTAGTTAAAACCACGGTTTTAAGAGGGGTGTTCCTTGAACATCTATCTAAGGACATCGTATGCATCTTTCTTGATTGTTGCAGGTTCAGAATTTATGAGGAAAGAGAAAATAATAAATAAATGGTGATGATAGAAATATATGATATTATGTTTTGAGTTTGATGTTCAAATAATATTCCTAGGGTTTTAAATTGCAGACATAATCGTGGCTGTAATAATATTACGATTTTAATACCCTGCAACTATACTTGCGATCGTGAACATAACATAATCATGATTATAATTGCAACTGTAATTTAAAATCATATTTAAAATTTAGGATAAATTACTATCTCATCCTCAAGGTTTGATGAATTAACGATAAACTCTTAATAAAATATTACAGTGCACTCCTTTCGTTGACTTGACTAACTGTTGAGTTAATCTAATTCTTAATTACGGAATACTTCCTGTAGTAGTTGTTATGTTTTTTCTTACATATTGATGAATTATTTTTTATATCACATATATTAAATTAATAGATATATAATAAAGTCATAATCAGGCACCTCATCGAAGAACTGTATATGGATGCAATGACAACTCAATCAATGTGTGAACCATGCATGTATGTAGTGGCGGAGCTTGGAGGAGACCCCCATGTGCTGGGCTCCTGCCATGTTTTTCAAAAAAAAATTTATATACTCGTTGGGCTTGTGTAGGGTGAGGGTTAGTGGGGCAATGAAATACAATGTAGGTTCCAAGTTTTTCTATCAAGCTGGGGCTGATTTTTTGCACAGAACATATACATACCTTGGTTTTAGTATAGTTTTGGTTTGAGTTTTAAGTGTTTGTGGCCTCTTAGATGATGGTATCAGTTTTATCATGGGGTTTAAGATGTGTTTTATAGTAGCTTGTTGTAGATGATTAATGGGTTTAATTGTGTCAACATAATTGGGATGACTAAATTTGTAGTGATGCTTTTATACATTACTCTCTCTTCTTTTCTTTTCTTTTTTGATTTTTTTGTACATTTGTTAGAGTACCCATAATACTTTTATTAATATAATTACTTTGCTTATTAAAAAAAAAAAAACCAAAGGGACTAGGGATTTGATTTGATTCGATTAGGGATTTGAATGCTTACTGATTAGGGATTTGAATGGTTATTGATTAGGGATTTGATTTTTCGATTTGGGATTAACTCATCTTAGTAGGTATTGTTGGGCTTACTATTAAGGATTTCATATTTGAATACTTTCTTTGATAGTTACTATAGCTCACATTTTTTTGGGGGGACTTCATTGTAAATGGTTTATGATATACTCAATACCATTATTATTAATATACATATTTGATTTTTTTAAAAAAAATTTATAATATTTTAGTCAATAGCGGCTCCCCTTAAAATTTTAGGCAAGATCCACCATTGTATATAAGCAAGGGCGGAGGGAGGGGTGGCCTATGTATGCCATGGCCACCCCCAACTTTTTTTACTTTTAAAAGTGATTATATATGATATATGATTATAATTTATGGTTCCTTCCATTTTCCATTTTCAATTTTTATATTTATTAATTGGAGTGAAGGTCTTCTGATGGTATCTATTTGTTTTTTATGTCTATTTGCATTTTTCATATCTATAATTTCTCTAAATAAAAAAAGAAACTAGAAAAAGCATCTCTTGTTCATTTTTCTGAATTTCTGCATCAACAATTATTTACCGGACAAAACTTATGTACAACTTTTTGAGTGCACGTGATACTATTTTTCAATTAAAGTATAACATGTATAAGAATTATTACAGATGAATCGTTACACATTTTATCTTTTTATTGGAGAATAGCATCTCAAGCGCCTGAAAAATTTACTCAAATTTTGTCCTTATAACTTGTTAGAAAAAAAATAAGGAAAACACTGACTCTTTGATCTTGGCCACCCTTACAGTAAAATTCTGGCTCCGCCCCAACATATAAGTAAAAAATTCACATAGTAATGAAAGTCACTAAGCTAATATGAATTCTGCATATAAAAGTATCAAGATTCAAATATCGAAATTTGGTGAGTGACTAAAAAATAAAAATATATAATACCCAATTAAGTAGTATTAGTCTCTAGTATATGTTTTTTTTTTTTTTGGGGGGGGGGGGGGGTAAAATGGGATGGGGGAACAGCGTTCCCATGGAGCAAGGTAATTTTGCCCCTTGAAGAACCTTAATATTTTTGAAGCTAAACTGAAATCATATTAATATTGTTCACCAACTTTTCCAACGTCACAACTCTAGAGTTACTCACTGGTTTTACGATGCTGTAATATTTTGGTCTATTTACTGTACTCTATACCAGATGATAATCACAACGGCATAATACTTGATGTATCTTCCTTTATTTATGACCGAAGTTAGTTGACCACTCTGTTATTTAGGTAGGAAGATAACCACTCTGTATATAAACCAAACACTATGTTTCAGCTGAATGAGAATCATTTTTCACTCTCTTCACACTTCGTTTTACTCTATGGAGTCTGATCACGGGTTTTGACCTGCTATGTCTAGTGTATAAAACTAGCATAAAAGGAGAAGTTCAGCACTGGCAAATTTTCCTAAGCTTTGTTCCAATTGCTTCCTTGGACTCAAACCAATTCAAACAAGCTTCGATTGCTTGACTACGCAAAGCAACTGGCAAATTTGATATCTCATATGCACATACAGTGCTTCATCCAACATTCCAACTCAAGCACCACTACAAGAAAACTTACATTTTCAAACTGAATATTCGGATGGAAACATTTTCCTATGAACTTTCATGAAACCTTCGACGATTTTAGGATGGATTTGAGACAAATTAATTATCAAAGAGACTCCATCTCAAATTCGTCTCTATTGTGTCCGAAACTTTTGCGCTAGCGACGCGCCAAAAAAATGGATTGGTGACAAAAAAATCGATCTTAGATCTTTTTACCAATGTTGTCCGAAAATTTGAGATGGATTTCAAACAGATGATAGATTTTTTTAATTTTTTATTTTTAAGCTAAATCTATACGAAAATCATCCGAAATTTAGGACGGATTTCAGACGGATTGTGCTATTGGTTCAAGTAAGGGTGTTTATTGGTTCGGATCGATCCGATGAACCCGATGATCTGAACCGAACCAATTAAATTGATTCGGATTTTTTGGATACTCAAATCTGAACCGAACCAAACGAAACCAAACCCGATAATAATTGGTTTGGTTCTCGGGTTCAATAATTTTGGAACCGAACCAAACCGATTATATATATATATATATATATATATATATATATCTTTTACTATTTAATATTAATTATTAAGAGTTTCAATTTAGGGCGTCAGCTCTTTACGTTAGTTCTACCCTACATTTAGGGATTTCCCTTGCCTTTACGTCGTCTAGACCCTTCCACCCTTCTCCCACCTTCCAGCCGCCCCTTCTCCTTGTGTATCGTAGTTGTCGTCCGCCGTCCACCATTGCAGAGGCTTCCTACGATGCTATGTTTTCAGCTTCTTACCTCTCAATGTTCGGCAATTTCAGTATTTTTGGGGTTGACTTCAGTATTTTGGTGATTTCTACTTCTCTTTCCTATGCTACTGGTGTTTTTAGGTTGATTTCATTTCAGTATTTTTTTTCCTACGGTACTGGTGTTTTTGGGGTTGATCCCACCTTTGTTTCCTTTGTCTCTATTTTTTAAAAAGGAAAAAGATAATGTTTTATAACTTCTATATTGTAATAACTAACAACAATAATGCAAATAAAAGAAGGATAAAGTGAAACTTGTATCATATTTGTCTTGGGTCCAAGGAGGTGAATCTCAAGCCTAGCTTTAATTCGTGGGTCTAACTATCACCCTCGTCCCGGCATCTTCATCTCCAATGAATTGTATCATATTTGTCAGGATATAAGCTACGTAACTGGGTTTTTATTTTTGGAACAAGTTTTTTCGGTTCAGATACGAACCAACCCGGTTTTGAACGGGTTTGTTTGGTTCGGATTTTCTAGAAAAAAAAAATGTAGATCCGAACCAAATCGAACCAATTGAATTTGATTGGTTCGGATTTTTTCCCCATATAAATCTGAACCTAACCGACCCGTGAACATCCCTAATTTCAAGATTTTGTTCACAAGTGAGAGTGTACGAAATCTATCTGAAAGATTGATGTATTTCAGATGAATATAAACCTATTTTTTATTTTGCATTTTTTTAAAAATTCGTACAAAATCCATTTCAAAGAGGCTTTTTCAGGCAAAAGATATTCCCTCCGAAATCCATCTTTAAGGATCCATCCGAAAATGACAATTTTTTAGTAGTGCACTACGTATAAGTGGAAATGTAAAGACCTACATAGATCATCCCAAAGTCCCACTAGCGCCATTAAAGAGACTAAAAATGGGAGCTTTTTTGTTTGCAATGATAGAAAAAGTAAACAAGTTGTAGAGAGAGGGGGAGGTTATGGCCAAAGTTTCTTTTTCTTCTAAGAACTCATGCAAAATCTTATTACCCATAATTGACTAAACTGATTTCATATCGTTATAGTTGTTGATTCTGCATTTCCTTCCACAATTTAGAGCTTCTTTTGATTTTGCACCCAAAACAAGCAAACTAAGATTACTAATAGGAAAACCTAAGGACTCTTTTACTTTGTTTTTAGTTTTATGTTTTCATTAATAATTGCAAAAATTTCATATTATTTTTATTATGTTTCCTATACAGTAAATAATAAAATAACCTTGTTTTCACATTTACTGGAAACAAAGAAAACAAATCCAAAATTATCTAACATAAAAGTTGACAAAAATCACTACAACGAACAACCTTAACAAAAATAAAACAAAAGACAAAAAAGCTAAATCAAACAATTCTGATATCCAATTTGATGGAGTTGGCTACTTTCTATTCTCAAAATGTGATAAAATAACTCTTCCATAGAGTTATTAAATTATAGTATACATTATGTACTTTAACTATAAAACCAAGTAATTTGTAGATTACATGAAATGCTTAGATTAGTTAAAAAATATATATGCTTCGAAAACTATCTCAACATGCCAATCACTTGATTCAAGCCAAAAAGAATGTAAATGAAATAGCGAAATTAAATTTGACAGTTCAATGAAAGTGTTGTGAATGATGAAAAACACGAGAAAAGCAAGGAAAATAATATTGATAAGAATGGGAGAGATGAAATTGAGTTCAATTCGAATGTTTAGTTCAATTAATTAATTCATCATTTAAGAGTTGATCTTTTATTTTTATGACAAAGGGTTAAAGTTGACCTATAGTGAAGGAACCTGTTTGAAACACAAGAACGGAGGTTGAATTGTGTTTCTTAATCTTTTTCGCAAATCTTTTCGCAAACAGATAACTTTTAAACTAAGCGTGGACGCATATACAGGTTTTCGACGCAGAACGCGTAAACAGAAAACGATGGATGCACGCTAAAACGTTTTCTTTTAAAAACACTTGTTAGAACCAAACCAGTAATGGCTAATGATCCCTAAAAGTTTTAATGATTAACAAAATTATTATATGTTTAATGAATATACTCGAAGTCCAGATTATGCTAATCCATATGGTCAAAAGACCTTTTTATGTTTCTGACTTCAGATGGACTCTCAAAAAGATCATTATTTCTCAAAGTCCAAAGTTTCATCTCGCTAATAAAGAAACAAAAAGCTCAAAGCAATATCTGCGTCCAAAGAAAAATTGTGGTTCATCCAAAAAATTTCTGGACTAAAGTGGTAAAGGCCAACATACAGACATCATCATATAGTATTTTTGTGCGTCCAATTGTCTACACAATTGTGCATCCAACTGTCTATACAAATTATGTGTCCAACTTTTTATATATACCTGTGCATCCACTAACTTTATTTTGCAGATGACGTGGCTCTCTTTTTCAAAAGTCTTGATTGTTTTGAAAAGAAAATATCTTTTCACATAAGACAAAAGAAGGTACAAACGTCGTATACAACAAACCACGTAGAGCAAAGAATCACGTAGAGCAAAATGCTTGTCGACCAAAAAGGCAAATCAATCTGCTACAATTCAAGGTGCTATTCTACCAAGAGCAACCTTGCCTCCTCTTTTTCAAAAGGACAAATATCTAACGGAGAACAGCTGGCAAATAGACTTGTGTCTAACGGATTTTTCTCACTGAGTCTAAACGGAAAAGTTTCCTACCGTTTGAATTTAGAAGGACAGACAAAGCTATAAGAAAACCCACCTCTGAAGAAAAAGAAGACACACTAGAGCAAGAAATTATTCAAGAGAAAATTCATTGTGTAACAAAAAGCTTCAAAGCAATATTGATCTGTAAACCTTCTTATTCTTTCATTGTAAAGTTACAAACAGATTGTTAAGAGCTGTATCGTGTAATACTCTCACTCTTAGTGAGTCTGTAAAAAGCTTGAAAAACCCCACTCAAGTCTTAGGATTTGTTGAGCCTGAAGAGGCTTGTCTGTAAAAGAATACTTGTAGCCTAGAAAGGTATAGAATACTTGGAGTTGAGTCGTGGAGTGACTAGGAAACAACTTGTGAAAAGTGCTAAGTGATTTGGTGGAAAAAACCTTCTCAGGGAAGGGACTGGACGTAGCTCTTTGACTTGAAAGAGTGAACCAAGATATATCTCTGTGTGAATCTCTCTATCCCTATCTTGTTAAGTTTATTTATTTACTAACTTGGGGATTGAAAACAAAGTCTCTTAAATGTTGGTTATCGTTTTTATTTGATTCTTTCATCTTGCTTGTCTAAAACGTTTTTCAAAAGGATTTCGAAAATCGGTTAAGAAACACAATTCAACCCCGTTCTTGTGTTTCCCTATTTCACTTTCAACACATGTTAAGGAAATAATTTCAATCCCAAACATTAGTGATAAACAAACTAAAGGCAGAGATAAGGGAAATAAGATAACACAGATATATCCTGGTTCACTTTTAACCCAAAAGTTACATCCAGTCCCTCTACTTGAAGGATTGTTTTCTCTAAAAACTCTTAGCAAATACAAGTATTCTACAACCTCTTCAGGTAAACCAAGTATTCTACAACCTCTTCAGGTAAACCAAGTATTCTACAACCTCTTCAAGTAAATCAAGTATTATTTTCCAGACAAGCCTCTCCGGGCTCAAACAAGATTTGCTTGAAAAGAGTTTTTCAACGAAAACAAACTCACTAAGTGTGAGGATATGAAAGCCTAAGAACAAACTGTGGAAGTAAAACTCTACGAAGAGAGTTGATATAAAAGATTAAGATCATAATAAAGCTTGTGAGATTTTGTATATTTTGATTGCTTTGATAATTTTGGGTTTTGGTAACTTTGTTTCTTCAAAGTCTTCAGTATTTATATGCTTCAAGTCTTTAGCAAACTTCAACTTCAACGGTTGGCAAAGAGTCGTTCTGTGTAGCATTAAATGCATTATCTTGTGAGTCTGATAACTTGTCTTGAGGCTTCTAAAAAGCACAGTAGATTGTCAGAGAGAGCTGAAAGTAGAATTGACAGCTTTTCCTTGTACCCAAAAGTTGTCTTTTGTCTTTCCTGTTGGGTTTTCGTGAGACATCCCTCTTTTACACTATAAAAAAGGTGTTTTAGCGACCAAACATTTAGCGACCACACTTAATCAGTCGCTAAATATGGAAATTCGATCACTGAATCGACCGCTAAATGGTTTAGCGACCGATTTAGCGACCACCAAATGATTTACCGACTAGACAATCTGCTACCACGTTTGGCAGTCGCTAAATGGTTTAGTGACCAAATTTCCATATTTAGCGACAAAATTTGATGGTCGCTAAACACCTCTTTTTTGTAGTGTTAAAATAATGTCTTAAGGTGGAAGAAAATCATACCCCATGGATCGCACATTACAAAACAAGAATCACATAAAGCTATCATGTTTACCTCTTGAAGCGTGCTTTCAAAAAAAAAAAAAAAATTTGATAGCTTGCTCCGAATCACTAGTGCCACGATAGGGGCAACACCTCTACTCAGTCCACGCGATCAAACGTCCGTTGGAGGAATGCGTCTTGTGCTAGCTGATGACTACAGGGTTTGGCGCGATGTGAAATATGACAAGCATTAGCGGTGAGGGAGGTGCGCCATCTATTTAAAGAGTGGCGCTCCTTCACCCTTCATGCCACAACCCTGATGGGCTTGTCCATTACAAACCCAAACTGGAATTAATTAATTTATTCATATTTATTTAATTAATTTCTCTCCAACTATTTGTTCTATGCGTGTGACCCTATAGGTTCCCAATAAATTGAAAATAATATTAAATATTATAATAATATCAAATATTAATTACAATATCAAATATTATAAACAATGAACGGCATCTAGCAATGCATCATTGTTACCCAATTTATGAGAAAATTAGTGATTCAATTTTAACCTTACTACAACCAATATACCGTGTAGTAAATGTCCCTTCGTCCATATGTCATAATTGAATACAAGACATAAATGTGTCATCTTTGTTAGTTCCAATTATATGTTCCTCGATCTCCGAGTAGATGCGTCATCACAAACGGACCCAATATCGCATATTGATCCATTTCCGTGTGGCCACGCATATTTCACATCTCATTCTATCGAGAGGCCCATGGCATTACTCCTTTTATGTAGGAGGGCCGAATCCTATCTACATGACTCACATTCCTCAACATGTTTCATTGCAGGCCCAATAACTACCTTTATGATCATCCTGTTACAGATGACATTTGATAGCATTAAAGCCTACAGCTCCACATGCAGGAATCGTAGTTGTAACACCCCTCCTTCTGGTGTTACTTTCGTAACCTCAAAACAACACAAAGTATATAAAAAAAGAATTTGCTGGTTTACTTTCAGAAATTAGATTTTATTTGCTCCATTCTTTCTTTATTTGAAAATCGTGGTAAAATTTTTTTCTTATTCAAACGAAACTAAAGAAAACATGTACTCAAGATAATTATTAACACCACTCATATACACATATATGTATCACTAGTTAACAACATACATAGGAGACCTTGGACAATACGTCCGTCTTCAAAAAATAAATTAATAGAAGTAAACAATGCAAGCCTACAAC
Organism: Ammopiptanthus mongolicus; assembly: GCA_039655645.1. Classification (NCBI taxonomy): domain Eukaryota; kingdom Viridiplantae; phylum Streptophyta; class Magnoliopsida; order Fabales; family Fabaceae; genus Ammopiptanthus; species Ammopiptanthus mongolicus. The sequence continues at coordinate 41,239,881 of CM077350.1, forward strand.
TAGTTAGCGATAGTCTGGAAACTGTATCTCCAAAACCCTAGCCATCAGTAGCTGCTAACAGACTACCCAAAGGACACTACCTCAAAAGAAACCCTAAGCTGATCCAACAAAACTAGTACCTAACATACATCATACCAATGAGATTGGGTCTCGCCTTCAACCATTCATACCTCTTCGTCGTCAATCTCAAGCATTCAAGCTATAGGGTCCCGGAGTCACCTAGAGGACTGTTGATAAACATCTGTACATGTGTCCAAAAACACAACAGGGTGTCCAACATGTATAGGCAAGGGTGAGAAACCAATATATGAATTCAAAATACAAAAACTACATACTTCAAGCACAAACAACCAGTTCATATATATAAGCATCAACCAACATACTTGAACGTGATAAACATACCACAAAATATCATAATAATGAAGATAAATCACAAGGGTCTCGTGCCCAACAGACATTGTTATTTTCAAAACGTATGCATGGCATTTCCACATATATCATCTAACATTCGATTCTTAATTTCTGGAAATCCCATCACCTTTCAATGAGCGGATCAGGCTCACAATTCATTGGCCCGCAAGCAACATTGATTAGCACCAACATGCTAAACAGAAGTACATGAATCCCATGATACTACGTGATTCTCATATGGGGACGCAATCAGAGGTACTTAAAAATTGTAATCAAATCATACTATATTGTCCAACTCAAGGCACAATACGTTCCCCGAACACGTATGACACCATTGTCCATCAAGGCACAATGATACACAATGACATAAGTCATCCCCAGGTTTCCTTGCCATCAAGGTCCCCTCATTTCAAATGGCACGTCTGCCAGAAAAACATATGCATGAGAAAACCTTTGTTTCCGTAAGTTTTTCTTTGTCGTATCATTATTCTCTCGTTGAAGCACTAAGCTATTAACCACCACAACATTTTGACTCTTAAGTCTTTATAACATTTCACAAAAGGGGACATATAGTCCAAAATCCAGAAAGGGACACACAGTTTGAAACAGCTCGAACCCAAAAACCATCAACCGATGCACCGGTCTCAGAGTTTGGGCTCTATAGCACACAACTTGTCCACAAGCCTACGGGACCACAAGGATTGTCCACAAGCCTACAGGACCACTTATCTAACACGGATCCTCGATTCACGTGTTCTACAGAACCTTAGAACCCCGACGGTCTCGGTTTCTAGGTTCACATCCAAAAAAACAAACTGTTTCTTTTTAAAAACCTAAAAACCAAAACCCATATCTCCGAAGCTTACCCAAAGCTTTCGGGATTGGTTTTCCATAAAAACAACTCTTGGATCAAAACCACCTTTCTTTTGGTAAATCACAACACTTTGAAATACGGTTTGCGAAAAACCCTTTTTCTTGGATAAAACAATTTATTTCAAAACCAAATTTTCTTGAAAACACTTTTACTTGAAATGATTCGCTTTATTACTTTAAAAACGGTCGATGTCTCCAAAATGTACTTTTTGCTTCAAAGCCTTATTTTCCTTGAACTAAAGTTATTTTCCCCTTTATATCTTTTCACTCTTTAATAAACTATGTTTTACTTTACCCATTCTCAAAAAGATATTCATTTCATTTTGTTTTCAAAATCCTTTGAAACCTTAGCCTTTTATTTTCTTATTTTATATCCTAAGCTTGTTGAAGCTTTTAACTTTACTCAATTTTGAACCCTAACCGATGTTAGGTCCCTTAGCACAATATCATTCATGGCAAGCATAAACAGCATCATTCATCATAATTAAGTGCAACAAAGCAAAATTATGCATAATCAGGCATAATCAAATATGAGCAAGCCTAAATAAATCACTCCACATCAACACAGCACATTAAAAATATTACAAGCCATATACACAAACACAGCACACAGCTTAGAAATTGAATTCCTCGGGTTTTTTCCCTTACCCGTTGAAGTTCTCCTCCGAGCAAAAGTTCTCCGATCGATTCGCGGATTCTCCCGATTCCTCGTCCGATTACCCAACAACAACTACACACATACAATCAATCAAAACATCAAAATGAAACAAAATAATTTTTCTCACTGTCCTCTACCTAGGGTTCGGCCACTCTCTAATCAAATAGGCTAGGGAAGTTTTTGATCACATGATTTTGGATTCAAGGCTCTCTAAGTGTGATAGAACTAAATCAACACTTCTTAAACAAAAAAATTGAACAATACTTCATTCATCCAAAAGGGGGAGATTCGACCATTCATACCCATATGGGTTAGAGAGCTCTTTTTGTTACAAGCTCTTGGATTATGAGAGAGGGAAATGAAACTAGCTCATAGAAATTGGTTTGACGTTAAAAGGATTTTTCTACAATTTCTTACGAATTTATGAAGTTAGGGTTCAACTTGAACAAAAACTTGAAAACATGGAATTTCAATGGAGAAAGATGAAGATTGAGAGCTCAAGAATGAGTATTTACCTCTTAGAAGATGAAGGTGAGTGAAGTGATCAACTTAGCTTCTTTAAAGTGCTTGAAGATCCTTAAGGAAATGGAGAGAAAATGAAGGAGAAAGTGTTGAAGTGAAGAAGAAAGAAAAGTGAGAGACGAGAATGGATGAAGGGCGCGTGGGAAATAGGAAGGAGGGACAAGGATGTCCACCAAATTTTCACTTAAGGGTAGAAAGGTCATTTCACATAGGACCAAAGGGTAATTTCCATGAAAGTTCAAGGGCATTTTGGTCATTTCGCGTCCAGATATTTTAAAAATCATCATGAAACTGGCACGCATTCCTAGGTGACTTGACTTGACGTGACTTCAAGATTATCCGTTAGCGGGTTCCGGTAAATCCCTATCCAGCTCCGTTCGTCATCCGGTTTGAGAATTCGTCCACATAACTTATATTATTTTGATTTTTAGTGCGTGAAACCAATTTTAGCAAAAAGGTAGGAAATTCGATTTTAAGCCTAATTGTCTTGTTCACGAGTCAAGATTAAGTCTTCTGAGTAGTAAAATACTACTGTCAGTGAAAAACGAAGACCGAGTTTCGTCTGAGTTTTCGACCCAAAATTTAACCGTAACGTCCTATGATAGCGTAAAGCATGTCTATGGTCTCAGTTTATTTTAATTCACTCTCCAGACCCTTCAGTAAAATACAAACTCATATACACTTTTTATTGACTTTAGAAAGCTTGAAAAATCGGGGTGTTACAGTAGTGACTTCAAGTTGAAGGACTACTTCACTATAGTCGCCATGACAAGCTCTTATGACACTTACATAACTATTACGTAACATTCTCATAGTGGGTCATTCCAGTATAAATATTAGTCTAATATTTATACCTATGTGAAGACTTGATATCTTATATCACTAACCCGTGAGATGTGGTTATCGGTCTACTTACATAATAGTCTCAATTTATTATTGTTGTCCTAAATAACAATAATACTTGACTACGAATGTTTTAAGATAGCGTTCTATAATTTAATGGGGTCTCATGATCAAGTCACACTTGATGTTCCATTAAATGATTTTCCTATTCTAAGGATTTTATTATGCACAAAAGGATGACATAATAAACTGACTGCCTTATTCATATATCAAATATATAATCAAAGTCATGATGCAAGAGACTCCATTAGAACTAATCGGACATCAATCTAAAACCCATCGATCTAGCGTAAGTGTCATGCTACCACTGAGCAAGAGATTTCATTAGCGGATTGTTCAGTGTTGTTTTTTTGCACATCTTCACATATCCTCTATCGATCATATATCGAATGAGATGGAAACACCTGAGTGCATGTTTGGATCGCTGGTGAGATCAAGTTTCCTTAGCTTACACGATTACTCCATCATCATCATAACGAGATCAATGAAGTTCACAAAGTTAGGAACTATGTCTAGTTCATAAATGAACTTCCTGATCCAAACAACCTTTAAATCTGCATTTGAGGAAACTATACACTCGGCCTCGTTAATAAAATTAGCTTGGAACCCTTTCCAAGCTCACAGTGCCTGTAACACCCTGTTTTCACCCCTATGTTTATATGTGTTATTCTTGGCTTATATATGTTTATATATGCTTGTTATGATTGTTCTTGATGTCGAGGTTGATGTTTGGGTAGTTTAGCCTTTAGAAAGGGGTCAATGCATTCAACTCCAAGAAACATGTTTTCTGGTTTTGTCCATATCTTGAGTTCTAGACGTCTGATTGAGGTGGTCTTGGATGCGTTGGAAAGCTTAGAGAATTATGTACAAGTATTATTTCAGGTGTCAGGGCCAAATTTGGCTTCTATCGGTTCGTCTCGCGAATTTGGCGAACAACTTCTTGGAGCTCTCTGATTCACCTCGCGAAAAGTGATTCGCCTCGCGAATTGGCACGCAGTAGAAACATGTTTTTGGGCTTCTAATTAGCCCATAATGACCCTAACTCATATTTATACCATAAGACTCGACCTAAACCTATATTCTAACTCGAAATACTCTTAGAAAATGCTTCTCTCCAAACAAGGATTCCTAAAACCTTTCCAAGGATTTTTGAAGGAGATTGCACCTTTATTCATCATTTTTCGTTGCCTTCACTTGAGGAGCATCGCCGCCATCACAAACCCTCTTTCTCGCTGCTGCTCTTGAACCTTTTGGGGTTGTGGTCGTGAAATCAAGCATCGTGAGATCGAGCATTCGTGAGACGCAACCTTTTCCGGACCTTTTCCTTTCCTTTGTTCATTGTGATCGTCATACCAGGTATGGGGGAAGGAATAGATCATGAGTATTGTAACATCCTCATTTTTTCATCACTTTAATTAATTCATGAATGTATGGTTGACTAATTTATATGCTTAGAAAGTAGGTTAAAAGTTGGAGTTGAATTGGACTAAAGAAGGGTGAAGAGTGTGTGCTTCTGAGCAGAACGCTCAAGTGTGAAGCAATAGGACGCTCAAGTGTTCTAACGCTCTAGTGGGGAGAAGGGTGGACGCTCAAGCGTGGCCACTCTGACCAGTTGACTGGCAGTGATGGGACGTAAAGTGACACGTGTCGGTTACACGTCGCGGCTGGCACGTGATGGGCGGTGCCTTGGCGGTGAGGAAACGTCAAAGCTCAAGCGTGGGATAAGCCAACGCTCAACCGCTGGAACGCTAAAGCATGGAGAATCCCAACGCTAAAGCGTGGACAGTAGAATATTTCTCTATATATAGTTCCTTATTTTCACCGAGAAGAAGTTTTCACTTCTTCATTTCTTACAGAGAGCTCGAAACTGAGAAGGCAGAGTTGAGGTTGAGAGTTGTGATCCAAGTTCGTGATTCGTTCGTGATCCGATTTTAGTTCTGTTCGTGTATTCGTGATCAGCTCGACTCCTACTACATTTCCACCGGTTTACTTCTTTGATTCACCAAGGGTAAGTCGAATTTCCGTATCTACCTACATTGTAGTTATACAATGGCTTCCTTTATTTCTAGCTTCTATTCACAGTTATAGCTTCGTATTAGGGTTAACGATATAGTCTACATGTTGTTTCCATGATTAGGGCAAGTTTGGAAGTTGCATTCGGAACCCGTGGGAGAGAAGAGGACCGCGACTGTGAGGCTAGAGGAAGGAGATCGAAGTGTTTGTGGTGTTCGTGAGTGTTGCTACTTGCTATCAGGTGGGAGAAAGAACCACAATATCATCGGGGAGGCAAGAGTAAAATAATTTATATTGATATGCGTAGGGCGACCTAAACCCTACTAGTGGTTGAGTAACCGACAACACCTAACTCACATTGGCGACTACTAGTTGGTGGTACCGATGTAGTTTTAGACATTGTAGGTTTACTGCCGATAGGCTATTTCATGATATGTCGAGGTTCTATGCTTGGGTGTTAGTATGCTTAAAATGATACCTGTTGATGTGCATGTATGCTTAGTAACATGTTTAGGGTTACTTGAATATTTTCTGTGAGTTGATACGCCTATAAGTAGATGTGATAAATGTGTTTATTGAGGGTAACTATGAATGCCTATGATATGATATTTGTGATTTTTGTTGTATGAGTAGAGATGGGCAGTAATTCCTAATAAATTGGGAGATGATCATGTGATAAGGATTTTGAGGATATGTGTATGTTGTAGTGCTCAACCTAGAGACCCTGTTGATATATTCATGTTGACATATAAAGTTGATTCCCGGTTACACCGGAGAAAGTTGGTTGTAGTCGTGTACAAGTCGCGGTTGAGACACTAAGTTGCTAATTTCGAGATGAGTTGGTGAGATTCATGCTGCATCGTTGTTGTTCATCACTATGTTGGCATACAAACGATCGATCTTGCCTGCGGGGAGATGATCGTACCCATTAGTTGTTGACGGGTGAATGTCCTGACCTGGCCTGCGAGCGAGGGGATATGTCGTTACCAACGGGCGAATATTCTGACCTGGCCTGTGGGCGGGGGAATATGTCATACCTACAAGTTGAGTTGAGCCTGAAGGCTGTTGGCCGAACCTTGCATTACGGGGGGTGGCACAGTGATGAATGGGACATCTTGATCTGTTGGGAATGTTGCGTCGTGATCGCGTCCATGTAATTCGTTAGTTGCATAAGTGTGAGAGACAGTAGCTAAGGGAGAATGATTGGGGAGATGATTTCTTGATACTGTTGTGTTGTTGTATGTCGCTATCTATATAGCTTATTTTATAGTTGTTTCCCTATTTATGATGTATTGTTGTTTCATATCTCCCATTTATTTCTCTATGTTGTATTTTATTCTCGATCGTACGAGAAGATTCTGTTGAGGAGTTGCCATAGGAGATCGATGGCACACTTGTTGAGCCTGATGCTGGCGGGAGAGCCCTGGATCCCAGTGTTGGGGGATTTTGAGTTGCTGTACGAGGACGACGATCTTTACTGGGAGATTGACTACCCTCAGTGACGAGTGGTGTATACGGGTCTGACCACCATATGCTTTAGAGCTTAGGGGTCGTCCAGGAGCTACTTGATAGGAGACTTCCGGACCGCACAGAGACTGCCATTAGAGAGGCTGTGGAACAGGCCACGGGACTATCATCATGACTCAAATGCTGGTTGGAGATCTCGCGCATCCTCTAGGACTGGATATGTGGCTCGAGGCCGACGTCGTCGTGCTGAGAGGAGGATGAAGGAGTATAGTCGCCGTCGGATTGTGATGTCCGAGAGCAAGACCGAGTACGAGGCATTGCAGACTTATCGCCGGAGACAACAAGCATCTGTGGGGAGTTCTCGTTATCCCCGTTAGAGTTGTGTCGGGGGTAGTAGTCATAGGAGCTATGGCCAGTGAGTCTTTTCTCTTTTTGTGAGCATATGTATTTTGGGGGTGAGGAGAGGAAGTCTCATGTACGTATGTATTTTATTTTATTTTAGTTACTATGCTTTCGGTTTGCATATCTTGCGTACTCTAATAGTTGAAGTTGGTTGGCTGATATTAGTTGTAGGCTCTACTGAGAGAGCCAATACTTTTATATGTATGATATATATATATATATATATATATATATATATATATGTGTGTGTGTGTGTGTGTGTGTGTGTGTGTGTGTGTGTGTGTGTGTGTGTGTGTGTGTGTGTGTGGTTGTGGTACCAGTGTTAGTTGTTTTTAATATTTCCGCATTTTATATTATCGCGCTTCGCTGTAACGTCGAGGATATAACTTCGGGTTACTGAATGGGACCTCCAAGGAGGGGTCGTCTCAAGTATGTGGGTTTTGGGATAGGTTAAGATGAAGGGGTTAATCCATGACTCCTATATGTATGTCTATATGCGTTGTAAATGCCTATGTATATGTTATGAGTGTATGTATGTGTATGTTATATATAGCCATGTATATGCTAAGAATATGCCTGTGTGTGTGTGTGTGTGTGTATATATATATATATATATATATATATATATATATATATACATGGTTCTATGATTATGATTGTTGGTGTTTGTCATGATAAAATGATTGAAATGTTATGATATGCGATGAATAGTATGTACATACATACGATATGCATTGATGAGATTGTATGACGTGCATTGATAATGATGAACTGATGATAATGTGCGTTACGATGACGAAAATAGGATTAATGAAAGAACATAGTTTTAGGACGTCTAGCACCCCATAATGAATGAGTTGTTATGAGAGGTGAGATTGATAATGTTGGATAAGTTTTGGAAACCCATAGATATGATTCTTGAGAGATAGGATGATATGCATAGGGATAACTTAGAGAAATTCTTAAGATTCCCACATCTGTCACGATTCTCCAAGCGAATAGGAATTCGTGAGGCGAGACAAAGAGACCATTCGTGGTCTGATGCGATTTGCCTAGCGGATCTGACGCGATTTGCCTCGCGAGCCAGCTTTCGTCTAGAGAATCTGAGAACCTATTTAGGAGCTCTCGGGCTCGCCTTGCGATCCACGATTCGCCTAGCGAATCTGGGTTACCCACCTAGATTCCTTTGTGAAGAAGTAACTGAATAAGGTAATGAGAAAAAGACTATGAGATCATAATTCAAGTTGATAATCTAGGGAAGAATGTTAATACTAATAATGACGATACGATAATATTGGCAATGTTGATAAATGCAATAATGATGGTTAGCGCCTAGTTGTTTGATGATCATCGTTGATGGTCATTGTTGATAATCAATGTGATTGATTATGATGGTCGATAGTTGGACATGTGTTTGCATGTTGTTGAGCATATCATGCATTATACGTTGACGTTGATATGTTGGGTGGAAAGCAAATGATGAATCGCGATAGTGGAGGCCATGATGGGTGTTAACCCAGCCTTGCGGGTACATTGAGTATGGAAGTTCCAGTTGACATGGGCTAGTTACTTATTTTCGGAATGACCTAATGAATAAGCTTGAGTACCCTGACTAACCACTCTACGTTATCCGGATTGGTGAGAGTATTCGGGGATAGCCTGTGGCCTAGCATATCATCCACGTTGATAACCGGACATGTACTCCTAATCGTCTTTCCAGAGTGAGAGTTGTTGGCCACATGCATACGGAGTAGTGATGTTGCATTCGCATTGACATGCATCTTTGATATATATTGATTATATCTGTACGGATTGATGTATGTTGTATGCCATCTTAATTACTAGTTCATTCCGTTTACATATATTTATGATTGTGTTTCTTACCCCTCTCTTTATTGTTCTTGTGCATATGTTGTGGTATATGCAGAGGAGGGTGAGCATGATGACGATGAGTGATCCCAAGGAGATCTCTCTCAGTAGTTAATTAGGATTTATGTTTTACGTTATTTGGTTTTATTCCGATGTATGTTTAGGGATACCAGCTCTGATCATGTGACATCGAGATTTGGGTTATGTTTTACGTTTTATGTTTTTTCGCAGTTTATTATATGTTAAAGGATTTCGATTTATTCAGATTCTCGTGTTATGTTTTTGGATGATGTGATAAACTTTACCTTTGAGATTTATATTACATTGATATTATTTTAAAAAGCATGTATGATTTTCTTATGTATTATCGTACACGGGGTAAAGGGTGTCACTGTGCCACCATACAGGCAAAAACACAAATCCAAACTGCGATATGGAAATATCCTTACCGGTTTGGAAACTAGCATCGGTGTAACTAATGCAAACTGAGGATGGCCACCATTGACAAGAAGAACCAAACCAATTATGGAACAAGAAGAACCAATTTAGAAATTGTTGAAGCACTCATTTTCGTTGGTGACGAGCTTTCTTACTTGTTTCGACTTTAACTTGAGCTATGATCATCCGATTGTGTCATTCTTGGTTTAGTTAGAAAGCTAATAGAATTATATATAAGTCGTATTTCTAGCGTCAAGACCGAGTTTGGCTTCTATCATGGTCAAAACCGGGCTACAAGATTAGGATGAAATTCTGGACGTGATTTTTCTTGTATTTTGGGCTTTCTTTGTATTAGGATTGTGTTTGTTGTGAAACATAGACTCCTTATGCTGAAGAAGACATTACTTATATGATTAGGGTTAGCTGTCACCTCCGTAGAATAAAAGTCTATAAATCGGGATGTAACAACTATCTTTTTTAACTTTTGAATGAATTGAGAATTTACTCCATTGAGTATTCTAGAGTGAGGCCATGTGCTCTCTCTTAAGTTCTTGTTGAAGAACTTGCTTGATTCTTATCAAAGATTGCTGCTCTTTGTGATGAATCCTCACTTGGCTTATCAATCTTCCAAATCCATTGGATTATTGTGGCGCCTTCTTCTCATATTCTTCCTCTTCTATTTTCATCTTTTCTTTTCCTTTGTCTTGTTTATGTTTCATGCCACTTTATAGTTCATATTATTATTATTTTTAATTCATCTAGTTGAATAATTTCTAGTTTCATTTGTATTATTTTATCTTCATGTCATTCCCCTTTATTGATTTCAGTTCCAAAGAACCTCCCTTCCCTCATTTCTCCTTTTGTTCATCACATAAGAACTAAGAACAAACTCATGGATAGATCCTCAATTTTGGTGATTCCAACTTGGATCATATCATTTGGTATCTAGTGCTAGTTTCCTATAGCTTAATTTCTTTTGGTTTATGCAATTTCTAGTTTGGTGTTGTTTGAAATTTTTGGAAAATCAAATACCGAGAAACCCTTTGGGATCCACGCCCTTACCCAATTTTGATCTTCAAATTTGTTTTTGGGTGTTGTTAGACCTTGAAGATTGCAAAATCTAGCATCAATTTGATGTTTGGAAACTCACTTTGTCCAAATCCTTCATCATCCACGTTTTCATTTTCTTGAACCTTCATACAATTTTCTTAATCTTCTTGGGATTTGAGCCACTTTGATCTTGATGAATTTCATGAAATGATGTAGATTGTTAATCAACATCTTGATTGAAAAAATTGTTTAAGTGGAATCAAGTTATACCATTGTTTTTATCAAAGAAGCATGAAATGACAAAAGAACTTGATGAAACAAAAATCCAACTTCACGGTTTCCAATGCTAAAATGTTCATCATGTTCATGCTTCAAAAGTACGTATGATTCACTCATCTGATCTAACCAAAAGCGTATCAAAGCTTGTTGGAGGATCAGAGAAGCTAAACTTGATATTGAGGTATTCAAGATCACCTCACGATAAGTCTGGCTTAGGCTATGACTCTGAGAAACAACAAGCTAAGAAGCAAAAAGAAACCAAACAGCATGCATCCAATACCTATTGCAACTTATGTGGAAAGAGTGGTCATATCTTTTCAAAATGCATACATAAAAAGAAAAACAATATGCATGGACGAAGACTACAGACTAACCAAAAAGGACCCAAGTCTATTTGGGTACCTAAGAATATGATAATACCTATTGCAGACCTGCTTAGCAACACAAAGAAGACCGCAGTCCTGGTACTTGGACAGTGGATGCTCACGTCACATGACGGGAGAAAAGTCTATGTTCCAAGAACTACGTGAAAAGACTGGTGGATGGGTCACCTTTGGAGGCAACCAGAAAGGAAAGATAGTTGGAATTGGTAAGATTGGTAAGCATCATTTTCCCTCTATTGATAATGTTCTTCTGGTTGAAGGATTAAAACACAACTTGCTTAGCATAAGTCAATTATGTGACAGTGGGTCTAATGTTTCCTTCAATAAAGGTGACTTCGCCAAGAGGCAAAATAATCTTTATATGATTAACTTGGGGGAACTCTCAAATCAAAGTGTATCATATCCTAAAGTCCGTTGTTTGAGGATTAACTCCTTCATCTCCTAAAGATATTGGTCCATTTTCTACTTCTCTTTAACTGTCTTAACAAAATCACTGGAGATAGTGAGTCTTCCCAAACACATTTTATCTTCGAACCATTCTCCCCCCAAATTCAAATCTCGAAATGGCTCCACCAACTCTAGCTTTTTGACCATCATGGTAGATACATGCAGTGATTTCCTACTCAAAGCATCTGCTTCCACATTAGCCTTTCCTGGGTGGTAATGTAGCTCGAACTCGTAGTCCTTGATGAATTCCATCCATCTCCTCTGTCTCATGTTTAGCTACTTCTGGTCGAACTGATATTTCGGGCTTTTATGGTCACTGTAGACACTAAACTTGGCCCCATAGAGATAGTGTCTCTGGATCTTCAAAACGAACACTATAGCTGCTAACTCCAAGTCGTGAGTTGGATAGTTCCTATTATAAATCCTTAACTGCCTTGAAGCTTAAGCTACAACTCTCTCCTCTTGCATGAGCACACATCCCAGACCTTGATACGATGCGTCATAGTACACCTCGAACTGCCCCAAAGGATCTTGTAACATCCTAAAATTATAATATATTTTTGATAAAAATATTAAGCTATTATAAGGTTTAGTGTAGAAAATTGTTTGCATAAGAATTTATTAAAATTATTTTTTAATTGAAAAGAATGTAAAATTGAATGGACAAAAAAAAAAAAGAAAGATTTCGCAAAATATCAACTAGGCAACACCTATAGAATTCAATTTAGAATTCTTTGCAAAGGATGAACGGGCCCATGAATACAATAGTTAATTTGAAGGATTTTTTTTAAAACAAATAATAATAATAATAATAATAATAATAATAATAATAATAATAATAATAATAATACAAAGGCTGGTTTTCAATCAATTTGATTAAGCCCAGTTCGTTTACAATTGGAAATAGCTATGTATAAATGGGGGATCACGGGTTTTATTTCCAAAACGAAATTGAAGAAGAACTGCACTATTCAGTAGCGCCGTCAACGAAGCAGAGAGAGATGCAATGAAGCGTTAGAGTGTACTGAAGAGTGCATGGTATGCTCGGATTGTCTTCAATAATTTTGGAGCTTTTGGAGGTTTACAAAATGTAAGTAAAATACAATCTGTCTCACACCTTCATGGTATATTGAAAAGGTGTTTCGGGTTCTTAAAACTCATAATGTTATTTTGGGAGATTAATTGAGAAAAATTGGGGTTTTCTATGTTAGGGTTTAAGAATACTAAATTGAATTGGGCGTTTTACAATAAATGATAAATTGATGTGTTAGTGATTTTCAGATTTGTATGATTACAAGTTTTAAGACTTGTGTGTTGTTTTGAATTTAAAATGTGTATGATATATATGATTTGGAATGCCCATGTCTTGTTTTGGCATGAGATATATCATTATTATTAATGCATGGAACTTGTTGGCATGTTTGGGATAATTGTAAATGACTATATGATGATGTCTATATAATATAATCGATTATTGTGATGTATGTTTGTAATTAATGTTTATAGTGATGTATGAGTATCCTATGTAATGGGTACGTTTGTTTGAGATACCTCCATCGAGGCAATGGCTGTGACACCCACTACCCCGCATAAAATAAAATATAAATAAAATCATACATGTCTTTAAAAAAAATATAATAATGAAAATAAAAACATTTTCTCAAGGGTAATGTGCATCACATCATCTATAACTCAAAAGTAGGAATCTGAAATAATCAAAATCCTTTAAAAACAAACTGCGAAAAACATAAATAATAAACATATCCCAAATCCCGACGTCACATATTAGATTTGGTATACATATACCGATAATACATCGGAATAAACTAAACAACTGAACGTAAATCCTAACTACTATTACTAAGAGAGATCTCCACGGGATTAATCCTCGTCAGCATGCTCACCCTCCTCTGCACATGCAACATCATATGCACAAGAACAACAAAAGGTAGGGGTGAGAAATACGATCATAAATATATGTAAACAGAATGGAATAGTAATTAAGATGACATACAACATACATCAACCAACACATGTATAATCAATACATATATATATATACCAAAGATGCATGTCAATGAGAATGCAACATCACTATTCCGTATGCATGTGGCCAACAACTCTAACTCTGGAAAGACGATTAGGAGTACATGTCCGGTTATCAACGTGGATGATATGCCAGGTCATGGGCCATCCCCGAACACTCTCACTAATCCTGATAACGTATAGTGGCTAGTCAGGGTACTCAAACTAATTCATTAGGTCACTCCGACAACAGGTAGGTAGCCCATGTCACCTGGAACTTCCCTACCCAATGTACCTGCAAGGCCGGGTTAACACCCATTGTGGCCTCCACTATCGCGATTCATCGTTTGCTTTCCGCCCAACATATCAACTTCAACGTATGATGCGTGCAATGTTCATCAATATGCAAACACATGTCCAACCATCCATCATCAACACCATTACATGGCTATCAACTTTGACCAACAAGCATCAAAGATGATTTATCAACATCAAACTTGACCAATAAGCACCAAGAATGATTTAACCAACAATATCGGTAATAGTACGTCGTTACCAATAACATCATCGTCTTATTAATTGTTCTCTTTGTTAAGTCTTAACGTAACATTATTTTTATTAAGTATTATACTTAATCTTATTATCTAAACCTCAATTCATATTTTGTTAAGATTATAACTTAACCTTAATATTTAAACCTCAAGTCATATATTTATTAAGATTATAACTTAATCCTAATATTTAAACCTCAAGTCATATATTTATTAAGATTGTAACTTAATCTTAATATCTAAACCACAATTCATATCTTATTAAAATTATAACAAGCCTACATAACACTATTCATCAAGCATAAGGGGTCAAAACTGCTCCTAGGTACGTGAGAATCGATTTCCAATCTCTGGAATCGATTTCTCAAGTCTTCAAATCGATTTCCAATCTCTGGAAATCGATTTCAACATGTTCAAATCAATTTCCCCAATCGATTTTGAACAAGGAAAATCGATTCTAGAAATCGATTTCTACAAGGCCAAATCGATTTCCACACCTTGGAAATCGATTCTTGGAGGATTCAAATCGATTTCCATGTGCTGGAAATCGATTTCTGGGTTTCAGATCACACAGCAGCGGGTTTTCTCCGCTATCGGACTAGTCTGTGTTCTCTAATTAACATATCATTCGAGCCTAAGCTATTTATCACCAATTTGATTAGTCCAACACTCATAAATCATATCCTAAGGGTTCTCAAACTAATCCTTGGTCATCAACCTCACATTGACTAATTATTTTCTCCCTATAACTATGTTCTTATAGCATAAGGTTAACAAAACACCATATCATGGCATAAACAGCATGTTCATCATCATCAATTCATCAACAATCATATAAATCAGGAAATCATAGTTATAAACATGTTATAACATCAGATTATTCAACAATCAATACTCATATAGCTAGAAAACAACATAACAACATTCATAGGCATACGCAGGCATACATAGGGGTCATGGGTTAACCCCTTCATCTTAACCTATCCCAAAACCCACATATTCATGAGCAATTTTCTCCCCCATACCTGGTATGACGATTCACAGCCTAAGGGAAAGAGAACAGAGCCAAGTTCTGCTACGGTTCCTTCTTACGGGTTCAGCACTTGATCACGATCGCAACACTGGAAAGTAGAGTCGATCTTTAAGTTAAGGATTGAAAGGGAAAACAAATCTAGGATTAGAAACTCACCTTGGTTTCTAACTTAGGAGATTAACTCTAGCACCAGGGATAGACTAGCCAAACAACGGCGTGTTTTTGACGAAGAACACCAAAGCAGGATTCGTCCTTTGGGTTTTCTAGAGCAAGGGATCAATTAGAGCTTTTAGGGATGAGAAGAGGCAAAAAGTGTGTACAATAGGGTGTGGATACTAGGTTTAGGTCATACGCTATGTATATATAATTGTTAGGGACGTTTTAGGACGAATGGGCCGTACACAGCATAGCCCGGTAACCAAAACGCGTACACAAGCTCTGACACGCATGGGAATCGATTCCACAACCATGGAAATCGATTTTCCATTGGCCAAATCGATTTTCTTATCAAAGAAATCGATTTTTCCCTTTAAACAATCGATTTCCACTTTCTGGAAATCGATTTCTTCACCTGGAAATCGATTTCCCAAATCGATTTTCCTTTCAGAAAACGTGTTTTTGGCCTCGACACCTGAATAAGACTTGTAGATAATTCTCTAAGCTTTCCAACGCATCCAAGATCACCTCGATCGGATGTCTAGAACTCAAGATATGGCCAAAACCGTGAAACAGGTTATTTAGACTCGGATGGATCGATTATTCTAAAGGCTGAACTATTACAACTATGAACTTATGCACCAAAAACAAGCAAAAGCAACATATGAAAACATCTATAAGCAAGTATTAACACATATGTACATAGAAGTGAAAAAGCAGGGTGTTACAATTCCACCCCCTTATAAAAATTTCGTCCTCGAAATTTCTACTCACCTTGAGTAAACAGATGCGGGTATGACTCCTTCATCTTGCTCTCCAACTCCCACGTAGCACTTTCTTCTGTAGCTCCACTCCAAATGACCTTGACCAAGGGAATTTCCTTCCCTCTCAGCTGCTTGACCCTTCGAACTTCAACCTGAAGTGGTAACACCTCAAGGGTCAAGTTATCCTTTAGTGGAATAACATCGGGTACTATCACATGGCTTGGATCATGAACATACTTTCGAAGTTGAGACACATGAAACACATTATGAAGGTTTGACAAGAACGGGGGTAAGGCTATCTGGTAGGCGACTTCACCGACTCTTTTTAGAATTTGGTAAGGACCAATGAATCTAGGAGTAAGTTTCATCGCTTTCATTACTCTGCCAACCCCAGTTGTTGGAGTAACTCGCAAGAACACATGATCCCCCTCCTGGAATTCGAGAGTTTTTCTTCTCTTATCGTGGTAACTCTTTTGCCTACTCTGTGCCACTCTCATCTTATCTTGTATCATCCTCACTTTCTCTATAGTCTCTTGCACTACTGCAGGTCCTAACACAACATTCTCTCCAGGCTCATTCCAACACAAGGGTGTCCTACACCTCGTCCCATGCAAAGCCTCATAAGGTGCCATCCCAATACTGGAATGGAAGCTATTGTTGTAGGTAAACTCTATAAGGGGTAAAAACTTATCCCAACTACCAGACTACTCTAGCACACACGCCCTCAACAAGTCTTCTAAGGATTGGATTGTTCTCTCAGACTGACCATCGGACTGTGGGTGATAAGCTGAACTCAATCTAAGCTTAGTTCCTAAGGCCTCATGCAAACTATTCCAAAATCTAGAGGTAAATCTAGGATTTCTGTCTGAAACTATGCTAGAGGGTACACCATGCAATCTAACTATTTCTCTGATATACAACCCAGTCAACTTCTCTAATGGATATTCCATGTTCATAGGAATGAAATGGGCAGATTTGGTTAACCTGTCCACTACAACCCATATGGTATCACAACCAGCTGGAGTCCTAGGGAGTCCAGACACAAAATCCATAGAGATACTATCCCACTTCTACTCAGGGATACTCAAAGGTTGCAACTTACCTGAAGGTTTCTGGTGCTCTATCTTAGCCTTCTGACACACTAAGCAAGCATACACAAACTCAGCCACATCCTTTTTCATCCTAGGCCACCAAAACATCCGTTTCAAATCCTGATACATCTTTGTGGCTCCTGGGTGAACACTCAAACCACTCCTATGTCCCTCTTCAAGGATCAACTTCCTAAGCTCTGGAACATCAGGTATACAAACTCTATCCTGGAACCTAAAAATTCCATCAGTCCCTTCCTTGAAACTGAGATTTCTACCTTGAGCAATCAACTCCCTCTGGTCTAAAAGGTATACATCTATCTTTTGCCCTTCTCTAATCTGATCCATCAAACTGTTAGTGATTTTCAACATTCCTAGCCTAATGCTCTTAGGGGTAACTTCCCAAGCTAAACTCAAATCTCTAAACTCCTCTATCAAATCCATATCTCTAACCATCAAGGCTGAAATATGTAAGGTTTTTCTACTCAAAGCATCAGCCACTACATTGGCCTTACCTGGGTGGTAACTCAACTCAAACTCATAATCTTTAAGAAATTCCATCCACCTACGCTGTCTCATATTCAGCTCCTTCTGGTCAAACAGGTATTTCAAACTCTTATGATCACCAAAGCCCTCAAATCTAGCTCCATAGAGGTAATGCCTCCAAATTTTTAAGGTAAACACTATAGCTCCTATCTCCAAGTCATGAGTAGGGTAGTTCTTCTCATGGGTCTTAAGCTGCCTAGAAGCATAAGCTACTACCTGACCATTCTGCATCAACACACCACCTAAACCTTGCTTCGAAGCATCACAGTACACTACAAAAGGTTCACTAGGATTGGGTAACACTAACACAGGTGCAGATGTCAACCTATTCTTTAACTCCTGAAAACTCTCCTCACACTTAGAGTCCCACATGAAGATCTGACCTTTCTTAGTAAGGCGGGTCATAGGCAAAGCTATCTTAGAGAATCCTTCTATAAACCTCCTATAGTACCCGGCCAAACCTAAGAAACTTCTAACCTCGGTCACTGACTTAGGTGCTTCCCAATGGAGCACGGTTTCTACCTTAGCTGGATCCACGGCTATCCCTCCTTTATAGATGATGTGTCCTAAGAAACTCACCTCTTCTAACCAAAACTCACACTTAGACAACTTGGCACACAACTGTTTTTCCTTAAGGGTTTCCAAGACTATCCTCAAGTGTTCCTCATGTTCCTCCTTAGTCTTAGAGTATACTAGGATATCATCTATGAAGACAACTACAAACCTATCCAAGTATGGATGAAAGATCTTGTTCATGTAGTCCATGAACACAGCAGGGGCATTAGTCACACCAAAAGGCATAACTAGATACTCATAGTGGCCATATCGTGTTCTTAACGCAGTCTCTGGAATGTCCTCAGACTTGACCCGAATTTGGTGATAGCCTGATCTCAAATCTATCTTAGAAAACACACACGCTCCAATCAGCTGGTCCATAAGATCATCTATCCTAGGAAGAGGATACTTATTCTTAAGGGTCACCTTGTCCAGTTGTCAATAATTGACACACAACTTCATGCTACCATCTTTCCTCTTGTAACACATCAATAAGAATGACACTCTAGGATGGATAATATTGATCGGCACCTAAAGTCATACATACTCTTAGGCAACAATAAAACAAGTTAAGGTTCACTATCAATGGTTCAGACAGTTCCCTGCCACGACCCCATTGTCCTATCACTCAACGATCTTAACCAATTCAAAATTGGTTAAATCCTACTAGGAAAATTTTTACAGTCAAACAAGTTCAAAACACTTTTGTAGAGTACACAGAAGAGACACAACAGACACATACCCCGGCCTGTAGGACAGACCGGCTCTGATACCACTAAATGTGACACCCACTACCCCGCATAAAATAAAATATAAATAAAATCATACATGTCTTTAAAAAAAAATATAATAATGAAAATAAAAACATTTTCTCAAGGGTAATGTGCATCACATCATCTATAACTCAAACATAGGAATCTGAAATAATCAAAATCCTTTAAAAACAAACTGCGGAAAACATAAATAATAAACATATCCCAAATCCCGATGTCACATATCAGAGTTGGTATACATATACCGATAATACATCGGAGTAAACTAAACAACTGAACGTAAATCCTAACTACTATTACTAAGAGAGATCAACACGGGATCACTCCTCGTCAGCATGCTCACCCTCCTCTGCACATGCAACATCATATGCACAAGAACAACAAAAGGTAGGGGTGAGAAATACGATCATAAATATATGTAAACGGAATGGAATAGTAATTAAGATGACATACAACATACATCAACCAACACATGTATAATCAATATATATATATATATATATATATATATATATATATATATATATATATATATATATATACCAAAGATGCATGTCAATGCGAATGCAACATCACTACTCTGTATGCATGTGGCAAACAACTCTAACTCTGGAAAGACGATTAGGAGTACATATCCGGTTATCAACGTGGATGATATGCCAGACCATGGGCCATCCCCGAACACTCTCACTAATCCTGATAACGTATAGTGGCTAGTCAGGGTACTCAAGCTTATTCATTAGGTCACTCCGATAATAGGTAACTAGCCCATGTCACCTGGAACTTCCTTACCCAATGTACCCGCAAGGCCGGGTTAACACCCATCGTGGCCTCCACTATCGCGATTCATCATTTGCTTTCCACCCAACATATCAACTTCAACGTATAGTGCGTGCAATGTTCATCAATATGCAAACACATGTCCAACCATCCATCATCATCACCATTACATGGCTATCAACTTTGACCAACAAGCATCAAAGATGATTTATCAACATCAAACTTGACCAATAAGCACCAAGAATGATTTAACCAACAACATCGGTAACAGTACGTCGTTACCAATAACATCATCGTCTTATTAATTGTTCTTTGTTAAGTCTTAACTTAACATTATTTTTATTAAGTATTATACTTAATCTTATTATCTAAACCTCAATTCATATTTTATTAAGATTATAACTTAACCTTAATATTTAAACCTCAAGTCATATATTTATTAAGATTATAACTTAATCCTAATATTTAAACCTCAAGTCATATATTTATTAAGATTGTAACTTAATCTTAATATCTAAACCACAATTCATATCTTATTAAAATTATAACAAGCCTACATAACACTATCCATCAAGCATAAGGGGTCAAAACTGCTCCTGGGTACGTGAGAATCGATTTCCAATCTCTGGAATCGATTTCTCAAGTCTTCAAATCGATTTTCAATCTCTGGAAATCGATTTCAACATGTTCAAATCGATTTCCCCAATCGATTTTGAACAAGGAAAATCGATTCTAGAAATCGAATTCTACAAGGCCAAATCGATTTCCACACCTTGGAAATCGATTCTTGGAGGATTAAAATCGATTTCCAGCACATGGAAATCGATTTCTGGGTGTCAGATCACACAGCAGTGGGTTTTCTCCGCTATCGGACCAGTCTACGTTCTCTAATTAACATATCATTCGAGCCTAAGCTATTTATCACCAATTTGATTAGTCCAACACTCATAAATCATATCCTAAGGGTTCTCAAACTAATCCTTGGTCATCAACATCACATTGACTAATTATTTTCTCCCTATAACTATGTTCTTATAGCATAAGGTTAACAAAACACCATATCATGGCATAAACAGCATGTTCATCATCATCAATTCATCAACAATCATATAAATCAGGAAATCATAGTTATAAACATGTTATAACATCAAATTATTCATCAATCAATACTCATATAGCTAGAAAACAACATTACAACATTCATAGGCATACGCGGGCATACATAGGGGTAATGGGTTGACCCCTTCATCTTAACCTATCCCAAAACCCACATATTCATGACCAATTTTCTCCCCCCGTACCTGGTATGACTATTCACAGCCTAAGGGATAGAGAACAGAGCCAAGTTCTGCTACGGTTCCTTCTTACGGGTTCAGCACTTGATCACGATCGCAACTCTGGAAAGTAGAGTCGATCTTTAAGTTAAGGATTGAAAGGGAAAACAAATCTAGGATTAGAAACTCACCTTGGTTTCTAACTTAGGAGATTAACTCTAGCAGCATGGATAGACTAGCCAAACAACAGCGTGTTCTTGACGAAGAACACCAAAGCAGGATTCGTCCTTTGGGTTTTCTAGAGCAAGAGATCAATTAGAGCTCTTAGGGATGAGAAGAGGCAAAAAGTATGTACAATAGGGTGTAGATACTAGGTTTAGGTCATACGCTATGTATATATAACTGTTAGAGACGTTTTAGGACGAATGGGCCGTACACAGCATAGCCCGGTAACCAAAACGCGTACACAAGCTCTGAAACGCATGGGAATCGATTCCACAACCATGGAAATCGATTTTCCATTGGCCAAATCGATTTTCTTATCAAAGAAATCGATTTTTCCCTTTAAACAATCGATTTCCACTTTCTGGAAATCGATTTCTTCACCTGAAAATCGATTTCCCAAATCGATTTTCCTTTCAGAAAACATGTTTTTGGCCTCGACACCTGAATAAGACTTGTATATAATTCTCTAAGCTTTCCAACGCATCCAAGATCACCTCGATCGGATGTCTAGAACTCAAGATATGGCCAAAACCGTGAAACAGGTTATTTAGACTGGGATGGATCGATTATTCTAAAGGCTGAACTATTACAACTATGAACTTATGCACCAAAAAAACTAAAAAACAACATATGAAAACATCTATAAGCAAGTATTAACACATATGTACATAGAAGTGAAAAAGCAGGGTGTTACAATGGCAAAGGGCTTAACTTGTAGCTATGGCAGATTGGCCTAATGTGAGGCAATGGCAAAGGACCTAACTCATGGAGAAGGCAATGTGAAGACATTGCTTGGTTAGATACCTCCTTTGAGGCGATGGCAAAGGGCCTAACTCATAGCGATGGCATATTTAACCTAATGCGAGGCGCTGGCAAATGACCTAACTCAGGGAGAAGGCAATGTAGGGCATTGCAAGGTTATGGGGAATCTCCTTCGTAGAGATGGCATAGGATCTAACTCGTAGCGATGACATATTGACCTAATGCGAGGCGATGGCAAAGGGCCTCCTACATGGAGAAGGCATTGAGATGTCATTGTATTCATATGTTTGGTTTGTTGATTTTATTGTATGTGCTATGGCTTATCTATGTTATGATCTAAAATATTTTGGTATTATATTATTTTGGAATTGACGGACTACCATGATTGTTTTTCCGGTTACCGCACCGGGTGAAAGCAACATCTTTTCGAAAACCTTTTAAACTGTGTTTGTTTACTAGGATTATAAATCTCATTAGTGGTGTTGACTTTCAGAGTTCACAGGTGATGTTAGAGATGACGCAACGACTTGAGAAAGTCTTGTAGTCTTGAAGACTTTAGGAGTAGTGTTGTTTTATTTTATTTTTGGATATTTTTAGTTGTCCATGTTTTGAGGCTAAAATTGTTATTAAAGAATTGTTTTTTTATGAACTAACTTAAGGATTTTTTATGTAAATAAGTGAAAGTTTTAATTTATCTTAATTTTTGATGCTTTGAATGAATAATTATATTATTTAATTATCTATTCCTATGTAATATCTTTAGATATTACATTTTTGGTATCAGAGCAGTTCAATCCTAAATTGGACTTTGGTAATGGGTTTTCTTTTAAAACAAAAAAATTGGGCACATAGGACTATTGGTTGTTGGTTGTCGTTAATTCTGCATGCTAAATTTTGAGATATTGGGCCTGGCCAACTCAGTGTTTTATTGTCAGTTTATAGATTTATGACGACTAACAGATGTGGAACGAATCGCGACCTTGCAGCAACTTTGGATCATATGGTCAGGGCTATACAAGAGCAGACGGAGACTCTCCGTCAGTTGAGAGGGATTGAGGGCAGGAACAACGCTGGAGCGATGGCAACCCAGAACCCTCTGTATGCGAGGCTATCAGAGTTTAGGAAGAATGATTCACCATCTTTTCGAGGAGGTCCAGACCCCGTGGAAGCAGAAGAGTGGTTGCAAAAGATGGAGAAGATATTTCGAGTCTTGTGGTGCTCTGATGAACAGAAGGTGGATATGACACTTTTATGCTAGAAGCTGGCGCAGAGAATTGGTGGAACTGTACAATGGCAGGTTTAGTTGCTCAAGGGACTCCTATCACATGGGCGGCATTCACAGAGATATTTCTATAAAAGTATTTCCCCCATAGCATGCGGATTCCAAAAGAGGTTGAGTTTCACCAACTTCAACAGACAGGAATGACAGTAGGCGTATATGTGGCAAAGTTTGAGGAGTTGGCAAGGTTTTCTCGGTATTTGAGGGACCACCCGCTGGATGAATGGAAAGCCATAAAGTTCGAGCATGGTCTGAGGCTAGAGCTTCAGAATTCAGTTGGAATCTTGGAGATCAGAGACTATCCGACATTGGTGAACAAGTGCAGAGTGGCAGAGCAAAAGCTGCAGGCTTTAGCTATGGGAAAACATCCAATCGGAGGAGGAAAATTCCAAGAAAAGCTTAGACCTGTACCCACCATTAACAAGGGAAAATTGGTGCAAGGGTCTCTCGTTGGAAAAGGCTTTGCGTGCCGCAGGTGCGGAAAGTCACATGAGGATAACCATTGTCCTTCAAACCGGATCGTATGTTTCAAGTGTGGAAGGCATAATCACTATGCAAAGATGTGCAGGAACGGAGTGTCATGACTCGGGTATGTAAATCAATTTATTTTCTTGTTACTTGCTTGTCTATCTTTTTTTATTTTTTTCTATAAGTGTTTAGATGTTGAAATTTCGAGGACGAAATTTCTTTAAGGAGAAGAGGAAATGTAACATCCTAAAATTATAATATATTTTTGATAAAAAGATTAAGCTATTATAAGATTTAGTGTAGAAAAATGTTTGTATAAGAATTTATTAAAATTATTTTTTAATTGAAAAGAATGTAACATTGAAGGAAAAAAAAAGCAAAGAAAGAAAGAAATCGCAAAATATCAACTAGGCAACACCTATAGAATTCAATTTAGAATTCTTTGCAAAGGATGAACGGGCCCATGAATACAATAGTTAATTTGAAGTATTTTTAAAAAAATAATAATAATAATAATAATACAAAGGCTTGTTTTCAATCAATTTGAATAAGCCCAATTCGTTTACAATTGGATATAGCTATGTATAAATGGGGGATCACGGGTTTTATTTCCAAAACGAAATTGAAGAAGAACTGCACTATTCAGTAGCGCCGTCAATGAAGCAGAGAGAGATCAATGCAGCGTTAGAGTGTACTGAAGAGTGCATGGTAAGTGCATGGTATGCTCGGATTGTCTTACATAATTTTGGAGCAATTGGAGGTTTACAAAATATAAGTAAAACAAAATCTTTCACATGCCTCCATAGTATTTTGAAAAGGGGTTTTGGGTTCTTAAAACTCATAATGTTATTTTGAAAGATTAATTGAGAAAAATTGGGGTTTTCTATGTTAGGGTTCAAGAACACTAAATTGAATTCGGCATTTTACAATAAATTATAAATTGATGTGTTAGTGATTGTCACATTTGTATGATTACATGTTTTAAGACTTGTGTGTTGGTTTGAAATTAATATTTGTATGATATGGAATGCCCATGTCTTGTTTTGACATTAGATATATCATTATTATTAATGCATAGAACTTGTTGGCATGCTTGGGGTCATTGTAAATGACTATATGATGATGTCTATATAATATAATCGATTATTGTGATGTATGTTTGTAATTAATGTTTATAGTGATGTATGAGTATCCTGTGTAATGGGTACGTTTGTTTGAGATACCTCCATTGAGGCGATGGCAAAAGGCCTAACTCGTAGTAATGGTAGATTGGCCTAATGCGAGGCAATGGCAAAGGACCTAACTCATGGAGAAGGCAATGTGAAGATATTGCATGGTTAGATACCTCCTTTGAGGCGATGTCAAAGGGCCTAACTCGTAGCGATGACAGATTTAGCCTAATGCGAGGTGCTGGCAAATGGCCTAACTCAGGGAGATGGCAATGTAGGACATTGCAAGGTTATGAGAAATCTCCTTCGTAGAGATAGCAAAAGGCCTAACTCGTAGCGATGACATATTGGCCTAATACGAGGCGATGGCAAAGGGCCTCCTACATGGAGAAGGCATTGAGATGTCATTGCATTCATATGTTTGGTCTGTTGATTTTATTGTATGTGCTATGGCTTATCTATGTTATTTTGGAATTGACGGACTACCATGATTGTTTTTCCGGTTACCATATCGGCTGAAAGTAACATCTTTTTGAAAACCTTTTGAACTGTGTTTGCTTACTGGGATTATCAATCTCATTAGTGGTGTTGACTTTTAGAGTTCACGGGTGATGTTAGAGATGACGCAGCGACTTGAGAAAGTCTTGGAGTCTTGAAGACTTTGGTATTAGTGTTGTTTTATTTTATTTTTGGATGTTTTTAGTTGCCCATGTTTTGAGGCTAAAATTGTTATTAAAGAATTGTTTTTTTATTAACTAACTTAAGGAGTTTTTATGTAAATAAGTGGAAGTTTTAATTTATCTTAATTTCTGATGCTTTGAATGGATAATTATATTATTTAATTATCTATTCCTATGTAATATCTTGAGATGTTACATGTCTAGTAACACCAACAATGGTGACGTAGTCAACCTCTTCTTCAACTCCTGGAAATTGGTTTCACATTCCCCTGTCCACTCGAACGACTTGCCTTTCCTCTTCAACTGCGTCATAGGTAACGCAATCTCCGAGAAGTCTTCTATAGTACCCAACCAATCCAAGGAAACTTCTTACTTCACTGAATGTCTTCAGAATCTCCCATTGTACCACCGCTTCTACCTTCGTTGGATCCACTGATATACCATCTCTGTTGATCAATGTCCTAGAAACTGCACTTCCTCCAGCCAGAATTCGCACTTGGACAATTTCATATACAACTGCCTATCCTTCAGCACTTGAAGCACAATCTGAAGATGTTCCTCATTTTCCTCTCGAGTTGTTGAGTACATAAGGATGTCGTCGATGAATACAACAACAAACATATCCAAAAACGATCGTTCATGTAGTCCACAAACATTGCTGGAGCATTCGTTACGCCAAAGGGCATAACTAGGTACTCGTAATGTCCATACCGAGTCCTGAATGCCGTCTTTGGTATATCCTCCTTTTAACTTGAATTTGAAGATAGCTAAATCTCAAGTCAATCTTGGAGAATATGCTCGCTCCCTTTAATTGATCCATCATGTCATCTATGCTTAGTAAAGCATACTTGTTCTTTATCGTCACTTTATTCAGTTCACAATAACCCACGCATAGCCTCAAAGTTTCATCCTCCGCACTGAAAACATCTCAACAATCCCAGCTGCCCTTGGCTTGACCTTCCTCCTCTGACATTTACCACTTGCTGCACAGGTTTATTACAGGGTCCCTGTCCTTGATAATATCTTCCTCCTCTTCCTCTTTGGTTATTGTTGCGGATTGGCCTTGCGCTCCTTGGTTGTGGTTGAGCCACTCCACTGCGATCCTGGCCCTATAACACAGTGAAGTTCTCCATCAACTCTAGAAACAATCTAACATTCAACAATAGCATCGCCTTTTTCAACTCGGGCCTCAGACCGTCCTCAAACCTACTACAGATCCAATCTTTGTAACACCTCCATTTTCTATAACCGGTTATAATCACCACTACATTGTGATTGCTACCTTATGTTTGGTATGACCTAGTTATATATATATGTGGATGTCAGGATTAAGAATGAGGAAGAAATAGAATTGAATGACTAAAATAAGGTAAATGCCGACAATGTCGACTTACCTTGACGATACTCACATGCAAAGGTAGCAGTGCGAAGGCGTTGAAGCTACGAACCCAAATACGCGATCGGTTTAAAATTCCGATGACCGAAACCACTTCAACCAAGCTCTCAAAGTCTCCAAAAAATGTCTGCCTAGATTTTTCATATTTTCTTCACTCTCTCAACCTCCTCTTTACCTACGTGAAGGAGATGAGGTGAACCATTAATTTGCTTTCATTTTTCTTAGATTACTTTAGTTTTAGTGTTAGGTGTAGTATTAGAAGAACTAGGTGTCAAAACCATGTTATAAGTGGAATCCATGTGTCCTACCTATTATGTCCCTCACGCCACCTTCCTCTTGGTGACATGTTTCCAGTTGTGACACATGTCACCAACACCTGTTGCCGCGTGGTACCCTGTCGTACGTCCGGGTGTTTTCTTCCGCATTTTTCCGGTAACCTATTACCAGAATATTTTTCTGTATTATTTTTAGGCTATTCCTAAAAGTCTATTATACTCATGCCCCTGTATAATTTTAATATGCTAACCCTGCACTAATTAATTAATTAATCAATTAATCGCTCGGTTAGTATTTCATCGCGTTCGGGACCCGTCATTCCACGTTTTTTGCATTTTATGGACCCGTTCCAATGCCAAATTGTCTCAAATTTGGACCTGGATTCCTCAACACATAACGAACATAATTAAGCCCTTAAACATGCTTAACTTATTCCCCATATACTAATCAAGAAAACAAGGTATTACAGGCATCACAACACGATGGGAGCAATCCCACCCGTGACTGTTAGATGTGTCAAAATAGACCCAATCCGATATGCCAGCCCATTTAACCCGATATAAAAGGTGGTCTGGGTTGCCAAATTACGAGCTTGAACTTATTTTGGTTCGACCCGACCCGGCCCGAACCCGCTGGCCCGAAATATTTTCAAAATAAAATAAAACCAATTATAATAAAATTATTTATAATTAAAATTAAAATAGAATAAAATAAATATTTTCAAAATGTGTTGATCCAATTGTGACCTCTCTTTCATTGTTTTCATTCTTCGGTGGTTCTGCGTAATACATTTATATGAATTTTGGCAGGAAAAATTTGATTATGCATTCATTATTTAGGTGAATCCCATGATTCCAACCATGTGTATACTGTATAGCATAAAAAATTCATTACACTGCTTCGAACTACAATGGCCTTAATCATGCTTTTAATGTACAATTTTTTTTTATTGAATTTTAATGTACAGTTGAAAGGTCAACCATTCCAACTTGAATAAGTTACACTACATTACATCATTTTAGGGATGACAAATGAATGGATTGAATAAATTTTTATTCGGATTATAATAGATGGATTAAAAACAATTTATTAATCTATTATGATCCATTAAATTTTATTAAAAAAATCAAATCTATCCATGATCTATTATTATTCATACGCTTTTTATGCAATCATATTATATTATTTATGCATTATATGCACGTTATATAATTTATGCATTGTTTATGCATTATATTTTATTTTATAATTTTTTTTTAATTATGCATTATATTTTACTAAATGAAGTGTATGTTACAATTTATATAATGACATTATATGCACGAAATATTAATCATACAATCAATTTTTCTTCCAATTTTTAAAAAATTGGCCTGTGGGGTAGGCCGTTTGGCCCACAACCTGTAGAAGGTTGGGCTGAGCTAGTAAATTAGTGTCCCGACTTAATTTTGGCCCGATCCGACCCGGCTCGAAAATGCATTAGCCCGAATGAGCCGTCCCGAATGGGCTGGGCCAGCCCGAATTGACAGCTCTAGTCACTGTAGATTATTCCTGAGACTAGCAACATCCCCAAGGTCACTCACTTGATCGCCCCTTCCGCTCTCCGTACCAGCACTCAGGTACCACTAACCTCGCATGACGTTGGCATCCCATACTACTTGTCATACGGCCTCGCCACTTGGCAACCATGATATGCAGCAAACAACCTCAACGATATGATATTGGACCCTCACGCCTAAGCGCTCAACAACAGATCAACATCAGATGCCACGCATCATCACAAGCCACAACTCCAGCTTAACCAGCACAACACATCACAGCAGCAAAACCGTCCACGGTATCAACTCGCACATACGCGGCTCACAGCCACTCAACAACTAACTTAGGCACACCGCCATAACATCATAACAACCAATGCAACAGCAATAACAGTAATATGATAACACAACATGCAAGGATAGCATATCATACACCAAGTAGGCATGCAGGCACGTATACAGATAGCAGTTATCACAATCAACATCATAACAGTCATGCAAAACGGTTGATCGAGAAAACAGTTCATCTTCGATCAACCGTTGTCTAACCTAGGGTTCCAGCTTAGAGGTGATAACCCAAAGTAAACTAAACTTATGGTTTAGGTACTTTATCAGGGCTCAACCTCTAGTAGGGTTAGAGATTCCCTATGCCTCGAAAAAATCACAACTACGCTAATTTTGCTTTCCTGACGACAGCAATACTCTGTCTCCCCATACCTGAAAATTGGAGCGAATAACCACGCGATCACCGACAACCTCTCACACACAGCTGCTGAACCAAGAACAACTCAAAACCCCCTCTAGTAGCCGCGGCCTCAAGCTCCAATCCACGGACAATCACGAGCGCCAATTTTACCCTAATCACGAGCACAACACATATGCAATAGTGTTAGCCCTAGGGCAATCGCAAAACTCAAAAGAAAAGGTACAAACTCGAAGAAACACAAAGAAAGGGTGTTAGGGATTCGAGTTGACCATTGGCGAATCGAGAAATCAATCCGGGAAAGTTATAGAAAACTTCATCACAATCACAATGGTATGGTCAGAATTGCGTTCCGACATCTCGATCACCTCCGAACCAAGCTTTCTCTCACTAGGATGCTCTGACCTCTCTCTATCCTCTCAACAACACGAGCTCAAGAACATGGAAAATGAGCTAAGTGAAGGAGAAAGGAAAGACTTCACTTGGGGCATCCTGCTCAAAACACTAAAGCGTTGGGATTCTGCACGCTTGAGCGTGCCCACGCTTGAGTGTGGGATTTCTTCCACGCTTGAGCGTGAAGCCTTATCCACTTCGCCTTCAGGCTAGCTCGACACGTGTCTCACACACGTCAACACTCACATCAGCTGGCAAACGCACTCAGCACCCTTGAGCATGCAACATGCCCTTGAGCATGCACTTTTCCCATGCTTAAGGGTGCTGCTCAGTTGGGAAGAGCCATCCAAACTTCTGACTTCCCCAGTTCCTCGTGTTACACCTTATGCACTTCCAACAGTATTCAAGCCTGTTCCTAAGCTTCCAACTAGGTCTTAAACTAACACCAAACAAAGCACACAACCAATCAAAGCCATAATCGAGGTTAAGCAACTCGATCAGAGTTACAGAAAATCTGGATGTTACATGTTACCTTTGCCAGATCTCTTCAAGTTTCAACCTTTTTTTGTTGACAATTGATTTTTTTGGGTTTTTGTTAAAAGTTGGTTATTTTTTTCTTCTGGGTTTTGTTGTTGTTCTATCTTCTGTAATCAATATTTCTGGGTTTTTTTGAAAGTTAATTTTGTTTCTGGTCATAGTTCTTCACACGGGTATGCATGTTTTTTTTTCCTGGGTTTTCTTATTCTTTCTTATACTCTTCTTCATACTTAAAACAACCTTTTTGTTTGATCTAAACCGTGTCAACCCATCCGCCGACCCACCCAAACCGCCACACGCCCAACAGGCCCGGCCCAAGGGTAAAACAAGTGAAGCCCTTGTTTTAGGCCTCTCAAAATAAAATAATTTTTTCTTTAAAAAAAAGGCCCACTTTGTATTTTTTTTATATTAGCTTTTTGATATGTGTAATATATCAACAAACATAAGTTAGCCCATTTGGTATAAAAACTTACCATTAGGTTGAAGGTCCAGGGATCAACTCCTCATTATGCACAAAATAATTAATTTTGTATGAAAAAATTATTAGGTTAATTTTTTAAAAAGGCCTCACCATAAAGTTTGCTTTAGGCCTCAATAGGTGTTGGGCCGGCCCTGACGCCCAATCCGATAGCACAAACAAATGGGGATGGGTCCGATATTCTCATTTTCGATTTTTGTCGGATTAGGAGTTTTCAGCCCGAAACCGACCATTGTTCACCCCTAGTTTGGCGTAACCTGAAAGCAAAAATAAAAAACTTAGAGCAAAGGTCGCATGAAAAGTCACATCTAAGCTTTTCACCAGTGGTTTTAGAGAAATATCCAAGTACATGTCTACATAAAATTATCAATCGAACATCTAAAATGTAACATCAATCTAACAACCTTCTTTATTATTTAAATAAGAATTAAAAGATTAACAAGATATGTGTTATTTAATTGTTTTTTTATGAAAATAATTAAATACTTTTTTTTTTCCTTTTATGCTTTTAAGAATCGAGACATTTATGATCTGTTTCGTGGTTCTAACTGAACTTAATCCAAGATAATTTTAATAAGTTTGAGTTTTAAAATTAGACTTAATATATCTTTGAATCGAATTTAAATTATGTTGTAGGTGATTATCCAAAAAGATAATATGATAATATATTTATATTAATATTATTTATTTTAAAATATATTATAAAATAAAATATATATTAATTTTAATTTCATATTTTTTTATAACAATATAATTATAAATAATATTTAAATTTATATATTACATTAAAGGTTTTATTTTGATATATTATCGGTGTATAGTTTTTTATATTATCAACCAATCACAAATCATTATATATGATTTTTAAGGTAATTACGATAAGAATCAAAAAAATTAATAAAGTAATAATTTATGATTAATTAAAATAAAAAAAATATTTTATCAAACAATATATATCAATTAAATTGTGATATTAATAGATTTGATTCCAACTCTAAATGAAACTTAAATTGATATAAGCATTTGGATACGTCAAAAAGAAAATGACAATTCTAAAGTTATCACATATAATGAGAGAAAATAGCTCCTCCAATAATCTGAACCATTACTTAATTGAAAGATTTAAAAAACAAATCACTCAATCACTTTTCAACATCGGAAGGCGTGATCCTCCCCAAAAGCCTTTTTAGGCTTTACCTGAGGAAAAATAACAATTGAAATTGGGGACATTATTGATGTCCCTTTCCCTTGTGGAGTTCACCACAAAATGAAGAGTGATGAAAATGACGTGAACGTGTAGCATAGGTTATATCCCAATACGGCATAAGATTTTGACACGTGGACAGTCGAGATACACACTCTCTCCTCAGCCTCGTTATAAATTGGGGTCACGACCCTCCTTTGAAATTTGTCCTGGTGAGGGTAGCCATCGTTGTTCCTTTCTCTGCATTCGTTATAGCGTGTTATTTCCTACTTTACTTCTCAGAATGTCTAGCTGTGGGTGTGGAAGTAGCTGCAACTGCGGCAGCGATTGCAAGTAAGAAATAGCTTTTTTGGATCTTTGTTTTCCCCGAAAATGGGATTTTTTTTTTCCGGGAACGTTTTCTTCTGAGTGTTTTGATTGGCTTTTTGGGTACCCTCTTGGATGACTTGTATGGTTTTTGTTTCTTTGTTTTTCTTCCTACATGGGATTTGAAGGGTAAGATTTTCTGATCTGTTTGAAGCTCTGTTTTGCTTTTCATTGAGCGTCTTTGTTTTTTTTTATTTAGTTTGGGAAAATTTTTCTAAGTATTTTGATTGGATTTTTTGGTGCCCTATTGCCTGAATTTTATGAAATTCGATGCTTTATTTTTATTCCTACATCGTTTTTTATGGGTAGGAATAGGATTCTGATCTCTTTGTTGCTCTGTTTTGCTTTAACAGGGTCCCTTTCTGGTTTTATTTTCCAGGAAAATCTCTCTTGATGTTTTGATTGTCTTTTTGGGTACCTTTTTCGTTAAATTTCCAAAAGAATGATATTTTTTATTAATTTTTCCCCACTTAGATGTTGATTTTCGGGCAAAACTTTTCTGTGCCTTAGAACGTCTCGAGAGTAGTTTTCTTTCTCCACATATTTTCATACATCTGTGTTGATTTTTCTTGTGCCACAGATGCAATAAGTACTCAGACTTTAGCTATGCCGAGATGACAACAACAGAGACTCTGATTATGGGTGTTGCACCTGTGAAGACCCAATTCGAGGGTGCTGAAATGGGTGTTTCAGCTGAGGACAGTGGCTGCAAGTGTGGATCAAACTGCACATGCGACCCCTGCAACTGTAAGTGAAGTGTGCAGATGAAAGCTTGAAAGCAGAGATGTGATAATATACATGTTTCCACATATCACGGTCCACACTTATATGAAGTGTATGTTTGTGTTAGGTTGAACCCGGTTTATTGTTTTAGAATAAAATGGTCGTGACTCACCTTCAGCAAATTCGAATGTTCTAGCCTTCTAGGATTTGTTGCAGGTGTCTTAGCTCTCAAGCTATGGTTCCTGTTTTTTTTTTTTCCCGTATGCAATCTGTGTTCCCTTGTTGTCTGTTTGGTTGGTCTTGTATAAAGTTAAGCTAATATGAACCATTAATTTCTGCTTACAAATGGAATGGAATACTATTGGAATAAAGGGTTTGTTGTTTTACTTTTGGCATAGTGGCAATAACGTTGCATACTTGCAATTTAAAGGAAACCTGAATTAATTTTCTGTTTGAATTTGCTTTCACCGGGAGATCCAAGTAGTTAAAACCACTGTTTTATATTGGTGCCGCAGCTGTGGCGGTAACAGTTGTATTATTTGAATATTAACATGTAAATATAGTATGTGATATTATATTTCTTCATCTCTAACTTCTTTTTTATAGTTGTTATAAACATGTATTTTAAAAATACATCAAAAAATCAAAGTGATATCATGTGTCGTTCATATTTGAATGTTTAAGAAACATTTTTGTGTCCGTAATATTATGATTTTAATAGTCTTCGCAATCACATCACGATTATAATTGGGATCGTATCGATCATATTTTCTTACAATTTTTCATAATTATAATAAGCATAACATAATTGAGATTATAATTGCAACTGTTATTTAAAACCATGGTTAAAATTTAGGGTAAATTATGATCTCGTCCTCAAGGTTTGATGAATTAACAGTAAACTCTAAACTTAATAAAATATTACAGTGCACTCCTTTCATTGATTTGACTAACCATTGAGTTAATCCAATTCTTAATTACGGAATCCTTCCTTTAGCACGGAATCCTTCCTGTAGTAGTTGTTATATTGATGAATTATTTTTTATCTCACATATATTAAATTAATAGATATATAACAAAGTCATAATCAGACACCTCATCGAAATACTGTATATGGATGCAATGGCCATTCAATCAATGCATGGACCAAGCATGTAAGTAAAAATTTTACATAGCAATGACAGTCACTAAGCTAGGTTGATTCTGCAAATAAAAGTATCAAGATTCAAATATAGAAATTTGGTGAGTGACTAAAAAATAAAAATATATAATACCCAATTAAGTAGTATTATTCTTTAGTATATTTTTGGGGGGTAAAAGGGATGGAGGAACACCGTTCCCATGGAACAAGGTAGTTTTGCCCCTCGAAGAATCTTAATATTTTGAAGCTAAACTGAAATCATATTAATTAATATGGTTCACCAACTTTTCTAACGCCACAACTCTAGAGTTACTCACTGGATTTACGATGCTGTATTTTGGTCTATTTACTGTAATCTATATCAGATGATAATCACAATAGCATAATACTTGATGTATCTTTGTTTATTTATGACCAAAGTTAGTTGACCACTCTGTATATAAACCACTTTGTAGAAGTCAGTTATTTAGGTAGGAAGATAACCACTCTGTGTATAAATCAATCACTGTTTCAGCTGAATGAGAATCATTTTTCACTCTCTTCACAGTTCGTTTTACTCTTTGTAGTCTGATGACGGGTTTTGACCTGCTATGTCTAGTGTATAAAACTTGCATAAAATGGCAAGCTCGGCACTGGAAAATTTTCCTATGCTTTGTTTCAATTGCTTCCTTGGACTCAAACCAATTCAAATCACGGTCGGTCCAACAATTATTGAAGTCTAAAGCAAATTCTGTAAAGAGGCATTTTCAAAAAAATAACAAATTATCCCAACAATTTTCTCATAATAAGGAGTGGATCCTTGGACCTTACAGCTAATGGTAACTTTTGATACTAAGTGGGCTAATTCATGTTTGTTGATATAGCAAACATATCACAAAGATAATATTACAAAAAGATATAATCTGGGCCTTTTTTTAAAATAAAAAATTAATTTTTTGAGAGGCCTAAAGCTAGGCTTCACTAGCTTGGACCTTAGGCCGGCCCTGATTCAAACAAGCTTCGATTGCTTGACTATGCAATGCAACTGGCAAATTTGATATCTCATATGCACATATAGTGCTTCATCCAACATTCCACGTTGGGCCAACGATCGCACCAAGTACACGCACAGGGTTTAGAAACAGCCAAAAACTCATAAACAACCACGAAAACAACAACAAACGATTGCAAGGTTTCGAATCAATGAACCTAAAGCATTTAGCCACCAAAATCAAAGGAGAGAAATTACCAAACAGTGGCTATCTCGCAGCCCCAACCTCAAGCACGAGTCTTCTCGGGATTCCTCGAATGAACAATCGGGTAAAAAGACCCGTAAAACCCTAATGTGTTAGCAAAGCCAACATTAGGTTTGAGTAGGAGGAAGAAAAGGATAGACATCAAGGCAAATACCAAAAAGAACTTAGGGTCGACCATGTCGGCACCTCACCTTACCTAAAAGAAGCTTGAAACCAAAGTCGCACCCTAAGTGAATCCGAAGCTACGATCATGAATGTGTAGTTGGAATAACGAACAATTGGACCAGAAACATTCAAGAACTCCAAGAAATAGTTTCTGGACTTAGAGAGCTTTGAGAGAGAAGAAGACTTTGGGGAATTTCATGTGAAGTTGAAATGAAAAGGAAAACTAAACATTTTAGGCATTTAGTCAACACATTTTAGCATGCAGAATTCCCATGTCTGAGCGTTCCCACGCTTGAGCGTGGAACCTCGTCCACTCCCGTTTCTCCAAGGCTTGACATGTGTCCAAATGTGTCAAAACTAGCACAATGCACTCAGCACGCTTGAGTGTGCAACTTGCCCACGCCTGATAAGACTTTTCAGTGAATAAGCCTTATAGTCGTCCTAATACAGTGTATCAGGGTCGTATCCACAGGGATTTGATAATATTAACAAGCCATTCAACTATTCTTATACTAAAGTGAAGTG
This sequence comes from Ammopiptanthus mongolicus, assembly GCA_039655645.1. Lineage (NCBI taxonomy): Eukaryota > Viridiplantae > Streptophyta > Magnoliopsida > Fabales > Fabaceae > Ammopiptanthus > Ammopiptanthus mongolicus. Next base: position 41,276,404 of record CM077350.1, read on the forward strand.
TAAAGAGAATTGTGATGTGGTTTTAAACTTGTAACATGAACAAAGATTAAAAGGTTGTGATTCAAATACTTAAAGGCATTGGGATTGAATTTCATCAACTCCGTTTAGCGGTATCCAGTTGATTCGTCGCATTTCCATATCAAATCTGGTATTGATTTATCTTACCAAATCTTTCAACTATACTAATTCCTTAGTTAAAGTTAAATTGATCATTTGAATTAAACACATGATGATTCCCAATCAAGTGATTTAATCATAAGCATTAAGTTTAGGTAAAATATGATTGTAACATTAACCCTATTCCTAGTGACTTAATATTACAATTGATTCTAACAAGTTCAGATGTAAAACGATCTTTCCAACCTAATCAAACATCCAAGATCATGAAATGGTTGATCAAGCCAAACCAAGCATTAAACACATATTAGAAGCAATAAACCAATACAGAGATTAATATGAAAACACTAGAATCTCTTATAGATACATAAATAAGAGTTGATTACATTCAATCCCAATAAGAGAAGAGTTAGTAGTCCATTTCCATGGAAGCTTTCAACAAAAAGGTGAAAGGATGAATCTCCTCAATGGTTGAACCGGTGAAACAGCTTCTGTCTTCGTTCCTTAATCAGAGAAAAGAGAGTTAGTGAGCCTTTTGCTCCCCTCTTTCTTTTTGTATCCCCCAAAATTTCAAAACAGGGCAACCAGTAATTGATTAATTCGCTTAGCCCATAACAATTGGCTAAGCGAATGAAGAATTCTTCAGTGGAAGAAAGGTATTCGCTTAGCGCAGATGATCGCGCTAAGCGAATTTGATTTTCCAAACTTCCCTGGTTGCTGTGACAAATTCGCTTAGCCAATTTAGTTATGACTCTTCAAAACCCGTCTGTGAAATCATCTGTCTATGATCATCTGTCTGTGAACATCTGTCTGATCTCCTGGGACAAATTCGCATAGCGACACTATTTTAGCTAAGAGAATTTGTGGCAGTAAGTTGTTGCTGGTTTTTGTCCATTTCGTTTAGCGACGATGACTTAGCTAAGCGAAATTTCTCCAGTTTGGGCTTCTTTAAGGCTTTTCAAAATCTTCTACTCTCTCATTTCTTCACCTGTATACACAAAACAAGGATTTAAGATATAATCTTCAAAATAATTTCACAAAATATTTACTACTAATCAAACTATTTACAACATTAATCTTTTGGGGGTCAAGTAGGCTAAATTTCACCAATTTAAATTCAATAAGTACCTTAAACTTTTAATGTTTTCAAGTAACTATTGCACTAATCAACGCCTAAGCGTTGGCACGCTTGAGCGTGCACCTCTCTCACACTTGAGCGTGCTACTCGGCTAGGAAGAGGCCTCCAAACTTTCGACTTCCCTCGTTTCTCATGTTATGCCTTAAGCACTTCCAACGTAATTCAAGCCTATTCCTAAGCTTCCAACTAGGCCTTAAACTAACACACATACAATCACACAACCAAACAAACACCTGATCAAGGTTATCCACCTTAATTAGGGTTTCAGAGATTAGGGATCTTATAGTTTGGATCGTTGTTGCAGCGGCATAGGAGATTGATGACTTGCCACGTCAAGCAGAGACACTAGGTTTTGTGGTGGTGCACTATTCACGGTTAATTAGTGCGGAGATTTCAGGTGGTGAACAGTCCATCCACTGAGAAATTTTAATACTTCAGTGGGGATATGTGTGACACCCCCTTCTGGGCATCACATGGTAACCCGTTGCGGAAAAATAAAATTTTAACAAACTGAAGAATTTTTCAAAAGACACACTCAATCGAGTAGTTACTGGAAAACTGATACCAATGATAATCATGAACAATCACATGGAACAAATTAAATATTCATTCTTAATGATAATGACAATAATACTAGTAATCCAACTTCGCCATAAGGCGTACACTTTTTACCAATCTTTTAGTAAGCCATACGCACATAAAAAAAAAAAAAATCCTAAGAGCAAGTCTAGTAAAGAAACATCTAAAGATGATAGAGTATACAACCTAGTATACTTCATACTCATGTGACTAAGCCTCCTCGTCATCAGTCCACACATCATCGCCGTCGACGTAAGGAGACTCCAACTTCGGGATTCCGAAGAGACTCAGAAATTAGGTGAAATGCATCTGTACATGTATTCAAAAACACAATAGGGTGTCCAACATGTACAGACAAGGGTGAGATACCAATATATGGATTCAAATACGATAACTACATGCATTACACATCGACAGCACATGAGCATATACAATCATTATGTATAAGGTTCTAATGGATAACAAGGTATATCATACGGTCTCATACCCGACAGTCATCGTCATTTTCAAAAGAAATGCATGACACTTCAATATTCATCATCTAATTCTTTACTTAATCTCTGGAGATCACAACACCGTTGTATAAGAACTCAGCTGATCAGGCTCAAGGTACATTGGCCCCAGGCAGCAATGACCAGCACCTAAGTGCTTATTCAGAGGTACATGAACACCATGAGGTCGCGTTTACATGGAATTACATTCAGCGGTACTTGATGAAGTTGTAAATGGTCATACTCTATTGTCCAACTCAAGGCACAATATTCATCGTTCGTATGTACACCATTGCCCATCAAGGCACAATGTTACTTATCGTCTTGAATATCCTGCCATCAAGATCTCCAGATTAACATCGTTGGCACGTCTGCCGAATATTTTAATGCATGGAAAAACGTTTCAAGTCTTGCCACTTGTTCTTTGTATTCGTTCTTTCGTTGCCGTAGTTCGAAGCTCCCCACTATTCATGATTTACACCATTTCGAAACTTTTCACCGTTAACACAGGACGAAATGTCCGAGTGCTCAATCACGGAGCCCTAGACCGATGCACCAGCCCGAGGTCCGTGGTAATAGAAAACATCATTCACCTTTAATCACGTTTCCTCATAACAAGAGGAGTACATATAGTTCATAGGACACGCAGTCCATGACATCGTTGCACGACTTCTCGTGCTATTTTTACAGAACACTAGCATCCCGACGTCTCGTATGCTAGGTTCACATCTTCATCGTTTTTCACCATTTTTCGTTCTGTGAAACACAAATCCAAAACGAAAACTCTGCAACTCATCCAAGTTGTCGGATTTTACACCGTTGGGAAAAACTCGTTTTACAGAAAACCTTTTTTGTTTGGAAACTGTTTTGTAAACTATTGAATTTCTGATAAAACTTATCTTTTGTTACAAAGTCCCTTTCCAAAAACTATTTTCGAAAGGAAACAACTGAGACCAGAAACATCCTAGAACAACATTACTATTTTTCGAAAACGTTTTCCGTAAATCTTTTTGGAATTAAAACATCCTTTAGCGTTAAAAACGTCCTAGGTTTCAAAAACTTGACTTTTTCCTCTTAATGTTACTTTTACCACATGAAGATCAATTTATTCTTAAAAACTAACCTTTCCTACTAACTTCATAAATTATTTTAGGATTCCTCTTTTCCTTTAGAAAATTAGCATCATTGAAAATCCCCAACTTTTTCCCAAATAAATCTTTGGTGTTTACTACAAATCTTTTTAAGGCTTTTATCCACGTTAATTAATTGAGCACTGATCATTGTCAGGCTTCTCAATCACCAATCAACATCACAACATTGATATACCAACGTTATAGCAGATAATACAATTTATAACATGTATTAAAATACTATAACACATATTAGCAGATAATTCAACCAAGAATCAATAATCATCAGCAGACAAACAACAGCTGAAATAAATCAACCAATCACCACATAGCTCAACTAAATATATATATATATATATATATATATATATATATATATATATATATATATATATATATATATATATATAGACCATTACTGACAACACATAGTTATCGAGAGATTCCCTCAGGCAATTCTCCCCTTACCTTAAATGAAGTCTCTTTGATGAGCAAACTCCAAGTGTCAACTCCAAGAGGTGGCTGATCAAGGCGGCATTGACATCTCGGGTCCCTTTGGCGCTTCCTAACATGTGCAAGCAACTCCACAACAGCTCCAAGAATTGCATACCCAGCTCCCCCCAAGTAAGCATAGCCACAATCAACCACCAAGAGATGACATCCAAGCACATTCAACATTCTAACAACATATTAATTAATTAATCATCATTAAAAACATAATCTAAGGGATTTAAATATTTTATATAATAAAAACCAGAATTAATTTTCTAATAAAATTAATTGGGAAAATAAGGTTCATTACAAAATTAGGGAAAAACCAATTTGGTCATGAAAATATGAAATTGACTTAGGGAATCATTAATTAACTACTCTAATTGAACTAAAACAGAATTAATTTCATGATTAGAGTAAGATAAAAATTTAGGGATTTAGAGAAATTGGGAAATCCGAATTTAATACGGAACTTGAGCAATTGGCGTAGGGAATTTGAAATTGATATACTCAATTGCATAAAAACATAATCAATTTCACATTTAAAGTAGGGATTCAAAATGTTAGGGTTTCAATTTGGGGATTTAGGGTTAGGGTTTCTCATGAAACCAGAAGCTTAGAGAAGGGAAAGAAATAAATGAAGGATTCTTACCAAGGAGGAAAAAAGAGCAGTTCCGGCGGTCTTGGCGGTGACGCACGGTGGTGGCGCACGGCGGTTCCGGCGATGCTTGGTCCAAAACATGAAGAAAGATGCGACCTTCCACGTGATTGATCCATTTCTGGAAAGAGAGGCCAAGTGGTGGCCGGAAAAGCCCCAAAACAACGATGGCTTTACGATGGCATCGCCGTCAAAGATGTCCGTTTGCGAAGATGCTTGGTTAGAAATGTAGAGGAGAAGATGAGGAATATTTCTATGGTTTTTGTTTTGCAAGGGGGGTCGGAGGTGGCCGGAAAATAAGAGAGAAGGAGAGGAAGTTAGAGAGAGAGAGAGAGGGAGACGTCCTGAGGAAGAAGAAGGGAAAAAAAAAAGAAAAAGAAAGAGAGAGGGACGGTGGGTGACGGGGGTTTGGGGTCTTGCTTTTTTTTTTTTTTCTTTTTGTAGTTATAGGTGAAAAATGAATTGTAGAGATTGAGTAAAAAAATAAATAAATAAATCTCGACCCTTCGATCAAAAAGTAAAGAGGAACAAATCTAAAATTTCAAAATTAGAATTAGAGTAGAAATTGATGGTTGAATTTGTCAACATAGGGAATCAATGATCCAAAATAAACTTTTAATTGAATTCAAACCATTTTATTTTCAAATCTAAAATCAAATAGATGAAATGTAGAAAATAATTTCTTTCAATCATATTATTTAAATAATATTTTTTTTAATCAAATAACAATAATAACAATAGCATAATATTTTATTTTACAATAGTGTATAAATTGTAGTAAGGCACCCAATAACTAAATAAAATAATCCAAACATATATAATAAATTATTTAACATATATAAAATTTTCGAGATGTTATAATATGTTAGGGTGTAGATTTTCAATCTGGGATCTACAGCACTGGGCGATTTTATGTTTCCATGGGAAGGCTGTGGTTCTGCCCTATCCACAGAAGATTTTAGATTTCAGGTATCCTCCCAAATGTTTAAAATTTTAATGTTTTCATGCATAGGTTTTGCGAAGAAGGTGGCGTTAGGAATGACTACTCAGTGTTTGATGAAATTCCCAATAGATAAATTTTGTGCAACCTTTGAAATTTGTAAGCAGTAGTTGTATTGTCTTGCATGAAGGTTCTTCGGGAGGTTCGAAATTGATTTCATAAAAAATGTGGCATGGCAGGGACTGGATTTATCGAATGAGAATTTTGTGAAGGTGCATCGTGCTTTACCCGCTTCTTTGTACTCTTCTTCTTCAACTTGCTCGAAGCTTTACCCACGTTAATTAATCATTTGCATCTAATGTCTCATCATAAGGTTTGTTATATTGAGAATCACGAGGGCATAAAACTAAGAACAAACAAAAAATGACTCATCAAAAAAACTAAACTCAAAGATGATTCAGAGTAAAAAATGGAGGAATTGAAACCCCATCTAGTTATCTTTATGATTGCACCCGTTAATTAAAGTATGAAACCAAGGCAAGTAATGCCTCTACCGCTCCCATGCCTCCAAAAAATGGCTCCCTCATCGTCGATTGCGGCTTCTCATTCACCTACGCTTCCCCAATGTTTCAATACTTCACACTCAATTACATTGTCAAGAGGATCAATTTGGGTAGAAGGCACTCCAAACTGTTTCAGCTTCTGGGTCATGAAATCGTGCTAGGGGGACGACAGAGGGTGGATCAGTAGGAGGAGGAGGAGGAAGAGGAGGAGGAAGAAGGTGGCTTTGCAACTAATCAGATATTACTCTGTTTTATTTATTTCATTAAATATTATCTATTGAACTAAATAAATTAATATTATTAATATTTTAATTAAATAAATTAATATTTTTAAAAAGTTATAAATATTAAATAATATAAAAATATGAATTAAAAACATAAATTGAAAAATCCACGTGGCATCAAGTTATTTTTATTCATATACGTGGAATTAAAAAATTAATTATATACACACCTGACATGACTGATGTAACGTACTGTCAGCCACGTTATCACTTAACAGTAGAGTTGAAAAAATCGGGTCGCCGACCCGGCCCGACTGGAGAGTAGAATCGGATCGGACCAAGTCAGCTCGAATTTACTTCAGGCTGTGTATTTGATGGCCAACCTAATCCTATGTCGGGCCATCGAACCAAATCAGTCCTAATTATAAATAAATAAAATAAAATAAAACATCATTATATGAAAATTTCACAACAATTACTAGTTTCCCATATGTTTCAACACAATGTATAAAACCAGGTTTAATGCAGAGAAAAGATTTGAATACATACTACTAATCAGAACCAAGAAAAACATCTCAAGAATGAACTCAACTTATACTAATCATTGAATAAAAATAGTTGCTACAATCAAATATGATACAACCCGAGATACAACCTGTAAGATAAGTTAATGTTTGAATGTCCAATCATCACATCGTGATTGTGGCCCTGTTCTATAACGCCTTACTGCCTCAATTATTGCAGGAAGCCATCCTTTGCAAAGATATCTCTCTACTTAGCACCTGTATTAGATAAATCAGGTGGCGGCTAGCGTGGGACACGTGGGAGGAGAGTGCTCTGCTGGCCGGCGGTTGCTGTGTTGCCACTGTGTAGCGACTTCCGTGAGAAGTCAGAACTGAGCGCAAAGTGCATGAGAACTGAGAAGTAGAACTGAGTTTTATAATTTTTTTTTTTTTTGCCCTAGGGTTGAAGGGTTGAAGGAGGAAAGTGTGGTTCCTTTGCTACTGGGCCAAAATTGTGCATTGCACGTATGTTCTATGCGTCAATTATTGGGACAATTTTTTTATTCATTTCGAGGGCCAACCTGGAAAAAATCGGGCCAGCCCGGACCTGATTGGCCCATTCAACCAATCGGGTAAGGCCTAACAGATCAGATTTTTTTCGGGTTGGCATTTGAAGAATTCAGGTCGGCCTAAAATACGGGTTGTTTGGGTGAGTCCATTGGGCCGGCCAAAATTGACAGCTCTACTTAACAATGATTAACTAACGTTAGAGACTATTTTCAAACTTTTAAAATATACAAACATCAAATTATAAGAAAAAAAAAAATTGCAACGACTAAAACCAAAATGACCCCTATTTACAAGGACAAAAAAATTCATTAAACTTTCAAATTAATACTTTATACATAACCCGATAATATATTTAGTGAGACCATGGAGTATTGACACACATTTGGCTCATGTGAATCACCTATTGAACTAATTCCCATTTAATAGTGGAGTACCAAAGTTATGTAATCTCCACAAAGAGTTGATTTCCTGAAATTTGAATTCGCGTCTTGGTTTGGTAGGATCGAGGTTACTTATAATCTCAACTCACCATTTGTGGGTGGGTAACATGATAACATTTTTATGTAATTGTAATTATTAAAAATTTAAAAATGTATTATAAAATTTGCTTCGTTTTACATTTTAATATTGAAAACTTGACCTCAAAATTGACCATAAATTACACTCCATCCCATTTTTTAGTGTCAACTAAATATTGACTTAACACTGATAAGTTTCTTTAAAATAAAACATTATGTCTTCGGCTATCGGATGGATGATACCCTTGGTGCACAAAAAAATAGAGCAAACACCAAATTTGGTCCCTGAAATTGTAAGGTCGTATCAACCTGGTCCCTGACATTAACGAAATGGCAAATTGGTCCCTGAAGTTGTAAAACGTTAATCAAGTTGGTCCCTCCATCAATCCCAATTATTTAACACCGTCAGTGGATCTGACGTGGCACATTAAGTGTCTAGTTGGCACCCATATAAGCGTCCACGTGACCTTTATGATACAATTTTAGGGACCAAATTGATTACTAGGGACCAAATTGACACCTTTTCTCTTTTCTCCCTCTATCCCTTCTCTCGTCGGCCACCAAGTCCACCTTCACCTCCCATACCACCACCACCAATTCCACCCCAACTCCATGGCCAAATCATGTTATTGCTTACTGAGATTTGGGTATATAATCACTGATCATATTGAAGTCAAATTTGGATAAAAAAGTCTCTTTCTTTATTCTTTGATTGGTTCCCCTGCTCATGTTTCTTGCAGCGAGGAGGTAGTTAAGCCAAGTCATAATAATTTTCAGGGTCGTGAAGATTTCTTTGTAAACATGATTATCTCTGCACTTCTTACATCTGTTGGTATAAACACTGCTCTGTGTGTGTTGTTCTTCACATGCTACTCTACATTGAGGAAACAACCAAGCAATTATAAAGTTTAGGTACCGCAGCTTTTGGTTGAAGGAATTTCGACGAGGAGAGGTTGCTTCAATTTAGAGAGGTTGATACCTTCCCCAGATTGGGTTGCAAAAGCATGGAACCATGGAACAGGAACTAGGTGGTGGGCTTGGCCTTGGAGTTGGGTCAGGTCACAAGGTTGGGGTGGACTTGGTGGTGGTGGTTTGGGAGGTGAAGGCAGACTTGGTGGTTCCCTAATATCAATCTGGTCCCTAAAATTGCATCATGAAGGTCACGTGGACACTTACATGGGTGCCACCTAGGCACTTAACGTGCCACGTCAGATTCACTGACGGAGTTAACTAATTGGGGTTGACGGAGGGACCAACTTGATTAACGTTTTACAACTTTAGGGACCAATTTGACATTTCGTTAATGTCAGGGATTAAGTTGATACGACCTTACAATTTCAGGGACCAAATTGGATGTTTAATCTAAAAAAATAATTAGTCTACGGCTACCGACGGGAGATTCCCTTGACGCACCAAAAAAAGATTATTTCCAATTAATTATTTGATATCTATATACTAAAAAAGGCTTTTAAATATTAATCTTATATTTTCTCCATTACAAACTAAAGTTGATTTTTTAATTTGAAAATCTTATAAAAAGAAGTATAATTCACTTAAGTATTTATTTTTTAGTCCATTATATATTTATTTTACTCAAAAAAATATTTTTTATTCACTCTGACAAATAATGAATATAAAACTTATATCAATTATGTGAAAAATGATTATTTATTATATTCTTGATTTTCTATTTATTTAGCTAAACAACTTTTAAATAAATATCATGTTTTGAATTATTTACCTATATAAGATATATACTATTATAATAATTGTTGTTGATGATATGACAAATGCATTGTTTAAACAAGCATATTTGAGTAGGGGTGTCAAAATGGGCCGAGCCCGACGAGCTAACTCGATTAGTTCGATATAAAGCGAGAGTCCGATATTAAGCTTTCTATTCTTTCTCATGTTATACTTCTAGATTTAGACATAGCCATTGTGAAATTATCATCCTCGACAACATTATCATTATTTTGCTTTGCTGAAAGAGAGACATTCTCTATATTATCCTTATCCCCATCTCCCAAAAACTTTGCAAGTACTTTCATATCGTGAATAACATTAGGATGTATAGGGGTTGAACTAATCACGGGAGTCTCAAAACTCTTACCACTAATATTCAAACTATTATCACCTACAGTTTTCATATTAGCCTGCACAAATCCCAACAAAGGGTTAAAGGCTAACTTATAATCTAATTGATTATCTAATCGATTAGTTGGACTGTTATTTGCTTGACTTGTGTCATGACCCGAATTTCATAGTCATGACCGGCCGAAAGGTAAAGATTCCTCTTTCCCCTTCGCGGTCTCACAAGCATACATAAATCTGTTTCATCCAAAGTAAAAGATTACATTCATTAATTACATAAGGAATATAATACATCAGAGTGATTAACAACACATAAATTACAAAGTCCTGCTTTAAACTAGAAAGAATTTTAAACTAAGGGTACAATCCCTCAAACTATCTGTGAACACCTCATTCTGACCGGATCCTTTTTTTTACTTAAATGTACCAAAAAAAATGGAAAAGAGTCAAGATCATAAAAAAGTCTTTTTTTTTTTTTTTTTTTTTATAGGAATCCCAAAAAAAAAATGATAAAAGGAAAAATCACAAAAATATTTTGAGCTTCATTTATTTATTTTTGCTTGCATTTAAAATATAGAAAAAATCTAAAAATAAGATATAAATCACAAAAATATTTTAATTTCTTGTTAACGCAGTTTCTTTTATAGATGAAGAAATAAAAATTAAACATTTTGTTATTTTTAAGTTGTGTCTTGTTTTTAATACTAAAAAAAAAAAAATAATAATAATAATAATAAAAATAAAAAAATAAAAATAAAAAATAAGAAGAAAAATGTCTTTGGGCCAATAAACCAAGTTTCAGCCCATACCCGTCTATCTCCATAACCCGTCTATCTCCTCCATAACCCGTCTATCTCCTCCCTCACCCAAAAGTAACCCTAGCAGCCGCAAACCTCCATCAACAACGTGAATCTCGCTTCTTTCCCTTCTCACTCGCATCACTGGATCTCAATCACGCAAGGTATGTGTTATTCCCTTCCATTTTCGTTTCAAATTAGGGATTTTAATTGCTATTTTCGCTGATTTGCAGGAGAGGGAATCAAAGCAATGAGGGAGAAATATCTCTATAAAGAAGGAAGTAGAAACCAGAAAAAAAGGACAGCCAGAGGGGACCGAGTGAAAAGGAGAGACACTGACAGAATTCGAAAAACAGAGGGGGGGAGGGTGCAAACACCCACTGATAGGCGCAGAGAAATTAGAGGGAGAGAGTTGAGAGTTTTCTGGAGGCTTGAGAGAAATTTTGTAATTCTTGGTGAGACATTGTTCTTTTCTGTCAACACAGAGACTTCTTTTTCTTTCTCTGTCCTTTGTATTGAAGAGCTTTCAAGAATCTATGCATCTAGTTTATGGTTATCACTTTGATGTTGCTTAATATATTTTTATTTCAATTATATTTGGTTTAAGTTGGATGCTGAAATGAGGAATTATTCATACACCTGAAGCTGGTTTAGTGTTCTGCTGCAGCCTTGATAAAAATCGATTTTCATTCACCTCATGCATGATCTCCTTTATTTTCAGTTTCTATGTGCACTAGTTGTTTGATAAAATGCTTGACAAAATCTCTCCGCAGTAGTAGTTGTTTGTTTAATTTTTTTAAAAGCATTCTTTAACCCATTGGATCCAATGCTTGGACTCAGGATATCACGTTGCTGATGTTCTCTGCATTATTGGGAATATTTTGTCACATCTCTTGTTTTGTGGATAATGAGTTTACATGAGATTTGGTCCATATTCTATTATTTTGGATGGTTGATGATAATTTTAATAATAGTGATCCGGGTAGTAGCCTTATGTTGTCAAGGGAATATTTTTCAACCACGTTAAACTCTTGTATAACTTCTTGCTATATTCTTTTGTTTTATTTTTTTTTATTTGCTCTTCAATTATTTTTGCACTTATTTGTTTCAAAAATGGTGTGCTTCAATGGCCCATGCTGTCCATAGGTTCGGTAGCATCAAGAGTAAAATCAGGTTGTTTTGAAAGTTACTCTATGGATTGAGTGTCATGCTTAACCTCAAATTATGCTTACAATAAATCATATAATTAGTATTACATTAATCTTGGGATTACTCTATGAAAGGTATCATGCTCAACCTCATAGAACTAAGGTTGCTCTATGGACTGGGGTGCCATGTTCAACTTCAAAAATAATTTTTCCATTAAATTCTTTCTTTTTTCTTTTTTTTGGTGTAAATATTAATTATTAATCTCTTCATTCTTGTGAATAATCTTTGGGGTAATATAAATACGTTAAAAATTATTAATTATTTGCACAATGAATTTGGGTAACCGTTTTTTTTTAACGGGTACATTAGGGGTGTTGTGGGGTTAATTCTCTACCCTTCTCTATGTACAATCGACTCCCGAATTCGACTTGGTTCCAAAGACCATCTTGTTTTAAAGGTTTTCCAATTTTTTCTTAAATTAAATAAAATTGGTGGCGACTCTACATGTTTTGAATCTAGTCTCTTTTATTCGTCGTCTTCCTTCGCGATCCCGGTCGCGACAGATGGCGACTCCACTGGGGACTTTAGAGAGTCAAGCTCATTAAAATTAATTGTACAAATCTTTAATAAATTTTAACTTATTTGTTTTACCCTTTCTTTTTTCTTTCTTCTTTTTTGTTTTTTTTGTTATGTTTTGTTTCTCTATCCTTTATGAAAATTAAAAAAAAAATTTGAAAAAAAAGAAAAAAATGAAAAAAAAGTCTTTTGTGTTTTTGATATATGTTTTGCTTTTTTTTGTTCATTGTGTGTTTTTTTTTCCCTCTCTTAAAATAAAAAATATATATATAAAACAAAATTGGAAAAGATGAAAAATAGCATGACTTGTGTAAATATACTCTGCTTTGATTTGTTTTGTGAGAATATACTTTGTTTTGATTTGTTTCTCTCTTTGTGTGTTTTGTTGATGATTCTTGTTGGTTGTTTTTTCAACCTTAGGGTAGATGATTTTGTTTTTTCTTGGAATATATTATTTGAACTCTAGGGTAGATGACATTTGATTTTTTGTATATATATGTGACTTTGTTTTGCAGGTTTTTTTAGTTTTAGGATTTTACAGGTTTGTATGCCTCCAGCACACACATCACAATCACTCGTGTCACACATTTTCAGCTCTATACCCGAGCTTGTGGAAGCCTTAGGAGTAGGCGGTGCCTCAACACTGTCATTGGAAGGCCTAGTGCCCCTCTGATATTTGTTGATTCACCACTCAGATTGTTACTAGTATCATGGATTAGTCATCCTGGAGGGTTTATCCCTACTTGTGGCTAGGATCATGAGCTGGGTCCCGGTCTTTCGTGATTGGGACAATCTGGGAGCCATGACCTTTAGAAGTCTAGAACCACCATTGCACTCATAGATTAACCTAGTGGCTGCCTAATTTAAGAGTCGTCATAGGTACCCTTGACTATAGGACCTCCCTCTTAGGACAACTGGAGGCGTGCATCTTCTCTCTTCTTTCTCATTCGTGATTATGTGTTTTATTTCGTTCTTCTAAAAAAAAAAAATGAAAAAAAGAATAGAAGATAAAAAGGTAAATGGGTTCCCATCGCCTTGGGCCCAAATGATCCATTGAAATGGGTCACAAGAGGGACAATGCATTAGACGTCCTATGTCCTTTGGGTTTACAACCCTATAAGGACTCCTTTTTGCATCACATTTTTGTGCTTAGTTTCTCATTTTTCTATTTTTTTATTATTTATTTTTTTTAACAGATGATTTCTTTTGTGAAGGAAAGATCCCGTTACAATCCACGTAGCAAGTAATGGAAAGATCTCACTCTAGCAATGCAATCAGCTCAAGGAGGAACATTAGGATTGATGTAAAGGTAAATGATGTGAAGACCTTAATAGAAATCAGTCAGTTGATGCCAAGAGAGACACATTCAGCGTTTGCAAGCAAATATGGGAGAATTTTGGACTTGTTGTATATTCCTATAGATGTTGCGGGCTTGAGCGCTTTGGCCCAGTATTGGAATCCTACCCTAAGATGTTTTGAGTTGCCAAATTTGGATACGACACCAACTATAGAAGAATATGCTTACATGATAAGGATACCCCTTCCGAAGGAGCTTCGTGTTTACCTCTACTATGGCCAACATGTCAGTGATGGGAAAGTGGCAGAATTATTAGGAGTTCAACCGAAGCCATCAGACAAAATGGAAAAAGGAGTAGTCAAAGGCTTGAAGAGGAGATTCCTCGAGGTTTATCTCAGGGAATTGGCTCAACAACAAAATTGGGTTGTTTTCAATCGAGTGTTAGCTTTGACCGTTTATGGATTGGTGTTGTTTCCTTTTATACCGGACATGGTGGATTATGCAGCTATGGATGTCTTCTACAAAGTTGAAGAGTATGCTGTGAATCCTGTCCCTGCTATTTTGGCAGAAACGTTCCTCTCACTGCAAGTTTGCCACGAAAGTCAGCAAGGTAAATTGCGGTGTTGCACACAATTGATGTATGTTTGGATCGTGACTCATATGTATGCTCGCAAGCACATTAGCGAGACGGATGACCCTTTGAAGAGATTCCACCACATACCAGTAAAGCCAAATAAATCCTATGAATGGAAGCGAGAGTTTGATGAGATTGATTCGGAATCCTTTAATTGGATGTGTCCATGGTATAAAGGAGATACTGTTATTTTTAGCTGTGGGAATTTCTCGAATGTCCCCTTGATGGGGCCAAGAGGTTGTGTTTCATATTCTCCAGCACTTGTGATTCGACAACTGAAGTGGACTCAACGTGAACCTCCTGAAGAAGTGATGGGTGGGATCTCTTTCTTATTCCAAGATTGCGAAGTTGTCAAGAATACATCAATAGCGATTAGATTGGCTTGGAGTAATATCCGTACAGTGGGATCAAATGAGTTGGGGAGGCAAATCATTGCTTACACTAGAAACTACCTCGCTTGGAGGAAAGCAAGGAGAGAGAACATTACCGATCCTGAGCCGATCCCACACCATGATGAGATTCCTCAGACTGAAGCACAGTTGCTAGAGAAGACTGAGATTTTGATGGCTCAGATGGGGGTGCTAGAGGAGGTGAATCAAACGGCTCGAATCACCATTGCCACACTTCAGCATGAAGTCCATAAGTTAAACATGAAGGTAGAACGGTTGAAAGATGAATGTGCGGATGCATATGAAGCCGCCTGTCCAGCAAAGAGGGCGAGGAAAGAGAATGTGAAAGGGTCAGAAGTCCGAGGGTTGCGAGCAAGGGTAGAAGATCAAGAAAGAGTACTGACAAAAACTCTCAAAGAAAAAGAAAAGTTGCAGGCAAGCGTCGGGGTACATGTCCAAACGATAAAGATATTGGAGGAAAGAATAGGATCCTTGCAAGAGGCATTTGCCCATACTAAGCGCTACTCTGATCAAGGTTGGAATGCAGCTGCAACGTATCGCGAATCATTGGCAAAGGCACAAGAGAAGGAAGACCAACTGTGGATGAAGATACGAAAGCTTGAAAGGGAGAAAAAGCAATATGAGGATGAGATCCATCAGCAAAAAGAATGGTTAGAAGACTGGCATGTAGTGGCAGAGAAACTGAAGACTGATAGAAATGCTTGGAAGAGAAGATATGAATACTTGTCGGGAAGCTTGCAATACCATGCTTCTCGGTTCATGGATCGCCTCGAGGAGGCGTCCATTCAGGTTCACATGAGCGCTGAATCTCTAATACCTCCAAAAGTAGCCAGCTTCATAAAGTATTGTAGAAGTCTTGCTAGTGGTTTCAAAAAGAGAACCTCGAAACTTCTGATGTAATTTTTGTTAAATGTCGGACGTTGTACTGCTCTTCAATCAAATAAAAGTTATCTTTCACGTTATGTCCATCGATGAATTCTCCTTTACTTTCCTCTTTGTGTTATAAGTTTGCCTGCATGGTTGCATTGCTAGTGAGTGATGCGATCCATTGAGGGATGCACGCCCTCATGGATATGTCATCAACCATGCACAATCTAAGGGGGACGTACCCCTAGAGTTGCGCATGGGATGGAAATTTCTTGCTACAGAGACGGTCTTTCCTTGACAAAAAGAATTAATAGTGTAAATGAGATAGACGTAACTTTGATTTTACTAATTAAATTTTTTAATGTATTCGTATTAGGTTAAAATCAGAAAATTCAGGAACCATTGCACGACCCAGGAAAGACGACACCAATCAAACCCGAGTTCACAACACCAGATCTCGGACTAGAATGGCTGATAATAATGCCGAGGTGGGAAGAAATTTGAGCTTAGAGTTAGATGAAGTAAGGGGAAGAGTAGCTGAGATGACTGAAACCCAAGCAAGGCTGGAGGCGATATTGCAAGATATGAGAGAATCTCTCAATAGGCTTGGCGCCAATAGAGGTGCAAATGAAGATGATCCCTATGTGAGTGTACAGCCAGCCCTTTCCACAGTATCGGCACCTATGTTCTCAAGCATCAACACAGGTCTTACTCAGGGAATGCGTGCCCATGAACAATAGCAACACACAGCACCGATAGTACTTCCCATCGGAGAAGGATACCGCCCTTTTGAGAATGCCTATCATGAAGCTCCTGGCTATGCAGGACCCACATGGGAGCAACCCCATATATCCATCCCTGGACCGTTCATAGGAGCTCAGGTAGAGAAGGATAAGGTGAAAGATGAGTGGATGGAAAAGATGGAAGAACAGATAAAAGCGATAAAAGGATCAAGTACCTATGGCCTTCTAAAAATAGAAGAACTTTGTCCTGCCTCGGACGTGGTGATACCTAAGGATTTTAAGATCCCTGATTTTTCAAAGTATGATGGAAGTGGGAATCCTCGTTTCACCTTATCAGCTATGCCACCAAAATGGCCATCTGGTCAAAGGAAGACAAGTTCCTCATTAGCTTCTTTCATGAGAGTTTGACAGGTATTGCGTTAGAATGGTACCTTCAGCTAGACCACTCTAAGATTTCGCGATGGACAGAATTGGCTGACTTGTTCATGGACCAGTATAAGTTCAATTTGGATGCAGCTCCTACCCGTGAACAACTGACCTCAATGCAGAAAAGAAATGAGGAACCCTTTAAAGTATATGCGCAAAGGTGGAGAAGCTTAGCAGCACAAGTTCAGCCCCCGTTGACATTATCAGAAATGTGCTCGTACTTTTTGGGAACTCTCGGGGCCCCTTTTATAGGGGCAATGGCAGGAGCGGCTTATAGGGATTTCTCCGACTTGATTGCTGCAGGAGAAAGAATTGAATTTTTAGCTAGAGCGGGGAAACTGCTGGTTGATGCAGAAAGTAGTGCACCTAAGAAGGGATTCCAACCAAAGAAGAAGGAAGCTGAGGCGAATTATGTACAACACCAACAGAATGTTGGGCCTCGACATGTTCCCTCATACCCAACGTACCAAGCACCATATAACACGAACCTTCACATCCCATACCTTCAAACACCACTTTACCCACCTCAACAAGCCTTGCCAAACACCACTCAACCACAAAACCAGATAAATAATGTCCCCGCACCTCAGCCATATAACCCTACTCGCCCTGCATACGCACGTTATCCCCCCTGCATTCCAACCATATCGCCCATCCTATAATCGACCAAATTTCCAGAATCAAGGACACTCCACCACTCCAAACCTGCCACCTTTCCCTAGACTATCCGTTTCCAATGCAGAATTATTCCAACAATTGTTCGACCGTCATTTGATTGCTGGGAACCCTGTACGTCCCCTTCAACCACCTTTCCCTGCTTGGTACAATCCAAACTTGACCTGCAAATATCACATGGATGTCTCAGGACACTCCATTGAAGATTGCGAAGCCTTTAAGACAGCAGTGAGGAAACTAATCGCTTGTGGAAGATTGGGGTTTGAAGAGGAATCGGGGCCTAGCATTGTTAACAATCCAATCCCAAGCCATAATGTAGAAAACCGGGTGAATAGCTTGGAAGTAGAAGGGTATCAAGTCAAGAAGGTCCTCCACTTACGAACGCCTATGCAAGAGGTGTTTGATGGACTAAAGAAAGCAGGGTATGACATCGTCGCGCCGGGGGTGCCAATAGAAGAAGAAGAACAAAAGGATGATGGAATTTTGAATTGTGTTTATCACCATGGGCAGGCAGGACATGACATCGAGAGATGTTGGGACTTTAAGGTCCGAGTTCAGGGACTACTAACCCTGGGAGTTATACAAGCCAGGCGAGGTACGTCTGAGGGAATCAACATAGTCGAAAAGGTTATACTCCGAGTGCCATCCCTTAATAAGGCCCCGACACCAGAAAAAGTGATCTTAAGGGTAAAAAAGCCAATTCCTTTTGCGTATGACGACACTCATGCTGTGCCATGGAACTATGAAACAAAAGTTGAGCTGACGGCTGCAGGAGAGGCTTCGAAGGCCCAAGTTGCCAATGTGATAAGGATCGGGGGTATTACGAGGAGTGGGCGATGTTATGGCCCTGAAGAAGAAGAAATAAAGAAGAGTTCCAAGGATAAAAAGAAGAATGAAGCTGTGGAGGAAGAGGAAGAAGAGTTCCTGAAGATCATGAAGCAGAGTGAGTTCGATGTGGTGGAACAGTTGAAGAAGACTCCAGCCAGGATTTCTCTCTTATCACTTATTCTAACATCAGAATTGCACCGTAAGGCTTTGTTGAGGGTGTTGGGTGAAGCTTATGTCAAGCCTGATGTCACTCCCGAAAATGTGGTAAACATGGTAGATCCGGTGAAGCGTGTCAACATGATTACCTTTTCGGAAGGTGAGGTGGTTCCAAGGCAGGGTAGTGGGCCCAAAGCCCTGCATATTACTTTAAAGTGCAGGGGTTTTGTGGTTGCGAAGGTACTCATAGATGGCGGCTCGGCATTGAATGTGATTCCAATGTCTACTCTAGAGCAACTAAACATGGGTATAACAGATTTAACACCACAAGAGATGATTGTGCGAGCCTTTGATGGAACAACAAGAGGGATTTTAGGGGAAATAACTCTGCCACTTGAAATAGGGCCTAGTTGTTTCCCTGTCCTATTCCAAGTCATGGAAATTCAACCAGCATATACTATGCTTCTAGGGAGGCCTTGGATTCATAGCGCTGGAGTTGTTCCCTCAACATTGCATCAGTGCTTGAAGTACATCCACAATGGGGCGGTAATTACCATTCGTGGTGAAGAGGAAATCATGCTGACAAAGCCCGTTTCAGTACCTTATATAGAGAATACAGAGCAAATTGAGGATAACTCTTTGCACAATTTTGAAATTTTGAGGTCAGAGATCCCGAGGAAAGAGCCACCAATAAAGAATGTGAATGAAGTGATATTTCGTATTATGGAGAGGAGTGGATACCAGAAGGGTAGAGGTTTGGGGTCTAAGCTTCAAGGGATCCCACAACCGATCGAGGCCATTTCCAGAGAGGGAAAGTATGGACTAGGGTATGAGCCTTCTCTGGCAGAAAAAATGAAGATCACGACTCTCAAATGAAGAAAAGAAGGAGAGGGAGAAAACAAGTATGTTCCCCATCTAAAGGAGACTTTCCCAACACCAGCTGAAGTGATCAAGCCAGAAAAGTTGACCTCCCCTCATTTCACCATCAGTGCACTTGAAGAAGAGCAAGAAGGAAACCATGTTATCTATCTCTCTGGTGACAATGAAGTTCTTAGCAATTGGCGGTCTGAACCATTTGTTGATGTTATTTCCATAAAGTAATTATCTCTTTGTACAAGAAATGAACTGGTGTTTACCTTAATTGAGACATGAATAAAATGTGTTAGCATGATTTTCCAGCATGTTTTTTTCGTTGTTCCACTCTTTTACTTCCTCTATTCATTGCTTTATATTGCTTGCACCTTCTTCAACAAATAAAACTCTTGTCTATATTGTTCCTATTGCAAATTTTTTTTTCAGGAATCTCTCTCCCACTGAAAGTTTGCTTCATAAAAGGAACCCTGAAACCTCATTTATTGATTCCCTTGCGGCTGTGAACGAAGGTGATCCTAGGTCTGATGATGAAGAAGAAGCAATTGAGGAGTTCTCCAAATTGATGGAACACTCTGAAAAAGGGTTCATGAATGATGAGGTCATAGAAGTGGTTAATATGGGGACGGAGGAAGACAAGAAGGAGTTGAAGGTAGTGGATAACCCAGAGCATGCAGAAATGATCGCACTATTCAAAGAGTATTTGGATGTGTTTGCATGGTCCTACAGAGATATGCCAGGTTTAGATCCAGAGATAGCATCACATAAAATCCCATTGTACCCAGATATGGTGGCCAAGAAACAAAAATTGAGGAGGACGCATCCAGAAATGTCGCTTAAGATCAAAGAAGAGGTAACTAAACAACTGGAAGCTGGTTTTCTGGAAGTGTCAAGACACCCGGAATGGGTAGCTAATATTGTGCCAGTACTAAAGAAGGATGGGAAGGTCAGGATGTGTGTGGATTACAGAGATCTGAATAAAGCCAGTCCAAAAGATGATTTCCCGCTCCCTCATATCGATATCCTCGTAGACAGTACAGCAAGGAATCACAGGTTCTCTTTCATGGATGGGTATTCTGGATACAATCAGATCCTCATGGACGTTGATGACAAGGAGAAGACAACTTTTACCACTCCTTGGGGAACTTTTTGTTACAAAGTAATGCCTTTTGGTTTGAAGAATGCCGGGGCCACCTACCAACGTGCTATGGTAGCATTGTTCCACGATATGATGCATAAAGAAATAGAGGTGTACGTGGATGACATAGTGGCCAAATCCAAGGAAGGAGAAAGTCATGTAGCAGTTTTGCGGAGGCTATTCGAGAGACTGAGGAAGTACAAGTTGAGACTCAACCCTACAAAGTGTGTGTTTGGGGCATCAACTGGGAAGTTGCTTGGTTTTATTGTTAACAGAGAAGGAATAAAAGTGGACCCGGACAAGGTACAGGCAATAAGGGACATGCCCGCTCCCAAGAATGAGAAGGAGGTAAGAGGTTTTTTGGGAAGGTTGAATTACATTGCACGATTTATTGCTAACCTGACTAGCACGTGTGAGCCGATCTTCAAGCTCATGAAGAAGAATAATCCTGGAAGTTGGAATGAGGAGTGCCAAGAAGCCTTCGACAAGATAAAAGCATATCTGCTTAGTCCTCCGGTGTTGTTGCCACCGATTCGAGGACGTCCACTGATATTGTATCTCACTATATTACCGACCTCAATGGGGGCAATGCTAGGGCAATATGATGAATCTGGCAAGAAAGAACAGGCGATTTATTATCTGAGCAAAAAGTTTAATGACTGCGAAGTCCGATATATGGCAATTGAGAAGACTTGTTGTGCATTGGTATGGACGTCCAAGAGGCTCAGGCAGTACATGTTGTATCACACGACCTGGTTAATCTCTCGAATGGACCCTTTGAAGTATATCTTTGAAAGTCCTCACATCTCCTTAAGGGTTTCAAAGTGGCAAGTAATATTATCAGAATTTGATATTAAATACATGACTCGAAAGTCCATCAATGGGAGTGCGATTGCTGATCATTAGCTGAAAACCCTCTCGAGGGTGGACAACCAGTTACGTACGAGTTCCCAGATGGAGAGATATTGTCATTAGAGGAAGATGAAGCCGAAAATGAGAATGTGTGGCAGATGTATTTCGATGGAGCAGTTAATATGCACGGGAGAGGTATAGGAGCAGTAGTGGTTTCGCCGAATGGCAAGCAGTACCCAGTGGCCATTAAGCTTGAATTTGAATGCACCAACAACATTGCAGAATACGAAGCATGTGCAAGTGGATTACAAGCAGCAATTGAGCTTGGGATAAAACAATTGAAGGTCTTTGGGGATGCGGCTCTAATTATTTATCAAGTCAATGGTGAATGGCAAACCAAAGATTCCAAATTGATTCCATATCAGAAGTACTTGACTCAGTTGATTGCGAAATTTGATGATATTACCCTTTCGCATTTAACTCGAGACAAGAATCAATTCGCAGATGCTTTAGCCACGTTAGCTGCTATGACTAAGCTGGACATTTGTACCACCGTCCAGCCTATCCAAGTGAAGGTCCAGCGTGAACCGGCATATTGTGCCCATGTGGAAGAAGAGCCCGATGGTAAACCTTGGTATCATGACATCAAACAGTACATGCAGAGTAGGGCATACCCAGCTGAAGCAAATGAAGGGACCAAGAAGACTATTCGCAGGTTATCCATGGCCTTTTTTCTGGACGGAGAAGTTCTATATAAAAGAAACCATGATGGGGTCCTCTTAAGATGTGTTGATGCTCGTGAAGCCCGAACTGTCATGACAGAAGTACATGAAAGGATATGTGGAACGCATGCCAACGGTCATATGATGGCACGCAAGATTTTACGAAGTGGTTACTACTGGTCAACCATGGAAACAGATTGCTTGGAGTATGTCCGGAGATGCCATAAATGCCAGATATATGCAAATCGAATCAAAGCTCCTCCATTCCAACTGCACAATTTGGTGTCCCCTTGGCCCTTCTCTATGTGGGGAATAGATGTAATCGGGCCGATCAATCCTAAGGCTTCAAACGGGCACCGTTTCATCTTGGTGGCAATAGATTACTTCACCAAGTGGGTAGAAGCAGCATCATATGCCAGTATTTCTCAAAAGGTGTTCACAAAGTTCCTCGAAAGAGATGTCATTTGTCGGTACGGAATACCCGAAAGGATCATTACGGACAATGCTTCCAATCTTAATGGGGAAGAGGTACAGAAGTTGCTCGAGACCTTCAAAATCAAACACCATAATTCTGCTCCTTATAGGCCCCAAATGAATGGTGCGGTAGAAGCGGCCAACAAGAATATCAAGAAGATTGTCGCTAAAATGGTCGTGAACTATAAGGATTGGCATGAAATGTTACCCTATGCTTTGCATGCGTATCGCACTAATATACGTTCAAGTACCGGGGCAACGCCCTTCTCATTGGTGTATGGAATGGAGGCTGTCTCTCCCATAGAAGTCGAAATCCCTTCATTAAGAGTGTTGATGGAAGCAGACTTGGAAGAATCCGAGTGGATGAAGGCTCGGTATGATCAATTGAACATGATTGAAGAAAAAAGATTGGTGGCCCTTTGTCACGGACAATTATATCAAAGAAGAATGGCTAAAGCTTTTAATAAGAAAGTTCGTCCTAGGGAGTTTCAACCAGACGATTTGGTACTAAAGAAGATACTCCCCAATCAAGAAGACGCTCGAGGAAAATGGGCGCCGAATTATGAAGGGCCATATATTGTAAAGCAGGCATACTCAGGCGGAGCATTGATCTTAACAGATGAAGACGGGCAAGAATTACCAAGGCCCATAAACTCTGATGCTGTGAAAAAGTTTTATGCTTAAAAAAAAAAAAAAAAAATTTTGCTCGCTAGGTCGAAAACCCGTAAGGGCGGCTTAGGCAAAAGTTAGGGCAGAAAAATGTCCGTTAGGTCGAAAACCCGTAAAGGGCAACCTAAGCAAAAATTAGGGCAAAGAAAATAAATCTTGGGCTGAAAACCTGCAAGGGCAGTTCAAGTGAAGAAAATAGCACAAAGGCCACCACACTGAGGCAATTTTGCTTGTGATTGGGTACATGGTTGCGAAGAAAACTGTTGGAGGGTTAAAGGAGGAATGCACATCAAGAGAAGTTGAGAGTAAGGCCAGGGCTTGTGACGTCATTGGCCGATGGGAATCATCTGAATGAGGATCAAGGAACCGATACTGGGGCAAATTTTTTATGTGGTTATCATATTTTATTCCTTTCCTCTTATTCGCTCTTATCCTTTGTGTTCCCCTTGCACTTCCCCTCCCCATGTTATCCTTTCTGATTCCCTTATGTATAATCCAAAGTCACATGTGAAGGCAAAAGTTAATTCATGACCCCTTTGTGCTCAAATCATGTTTTATGCATTAAAATTATGTCTCAATCAAAGTAAATATGAGTTTGATAGTATGATTTGATAACTTTAATGGTGATTTTAATGAATGGTTTGGACCAACAAAGATTCAGCACTTCAAAGTCAATAAGTAAGATGACAGTGCACGCCGAGTGGGGGACTTAAAAGAATAAGGAAAGTCTCCACAGGTCACAGTCCAGAATAAATCTCTTCATGACTGCGTCTCTTACAAAAGAAACCATGTCATCAAAGGGAATAAATGGTGCTTCAACTCAAAGGTGTTTGTGAACAAGGGTATGATTGGTCGAAGTTTTCCTGGGAAGCGTTTGGTTCCGGTTTGTCTAAAGAAAAGGTAAAATAGAAATAAAGATAAAGTTTGATTTTGAGCTCAAAAGCTCATTGCAATTTAATTTTCGGGATCAGAGGCCCATTACCATTTAATTTTCGAGCTCAGAGGCTCCTTGTTTTGGGATCAGAGGCCCAAAGTCATTTACTTTTCGAGCTCAGAGGCTCTTTGTCTTTTATTTTTTCGGGATCAAAGGCCCATTGTTATTTAATTTTTTGAGCTCAGAGGCTCATCGCAATTTAGTATCTTTGGGATCAGAGGCCCACTATCATTTATTTTTCCGAGCTCAGAGGCTCATTGTCATTTAATTTTTGGGATCAGAGGCCCAAAGTCATTTACTTTTCGAGCTCAAAGGCTCTTTGTCTTTTATTTTTTCGGGATCAAAGGCCCATTGTTATTTAATTTTTTGAGCTCAGAGGCTCATCGCAATTTAGTATCTTTGGGATCAGAGGCCCACTATCATTTATTTTTCCGAGCTCAGAGGCTCATTGTCATTTAATTTTTGGGGAACAGAGGCCCACTGTCATTTAATTTTGAGCTCAAAGGCTCATTGTCATTTAATTTTTGGGATCAGAGGCCCATTACCATTCAGTTTTCGAGTTCCGAGGCTCATTTCCATTTTTGGGATCAGAGGCCCACGGTTATTTAATTTGCGAGCTCAGAGTCTCGTGATCATTTATTTTTTTGGGATTAGAGGCCCATGGCACTTTGTTTCTTTCATTTGTTATTATGCCTGCATCATTTGCATTAAATATCTTTGTATAATCACATGCATTCCCGGACAAAATGTGTGTTCTTTTTCTTTACTCGTTGTTTACTATGATCACATGTCTCCTAGAAAACAACAAGTAAAGAGGGGCAACTGTGAATACCTCATTCTGACTGGATCCTTTTTCTTACTTAAATGTACCAAAAAAAATGGAAAAGAGTCAAGATCATAAAAAAGTCTTTTTTTTTTTTTTTTTTTATAGGAATCCCAAAAAAAAAATGATAAAAGGAAAAATCACAAAAATATTTTGAGCTTCATTTATTTATTTTTGCTTGCATTTAAAATATAGAAAAAATCTAAAAATAAGATATAAATCACAAAAATATTTTAATTTCTTGTTAACGCAGTTTCTTTTATAGATGAAGAAATAAAAATGAAACATTTTGTTATTTTTAAGTTGTGTCTTGTTTATAATACTAAAAAAAAAAAAAATAATAATAATAAAAATAAAAAAATAAAAAAAAAATAAGAAGAAAAATGTCTTTGGGCCAATAAACCAAGTTTCAGCCCATACCCGTCTCTCTCCATAACCCGTCTATCTCCTCCATAACCCGTCTATCTCCATAACCCGTCTATCTCCCCCCATAACATAACCCGTCTATCCCATAACATAACCCGTCTATCTCCTCCCATAACATAACCCGTCTATCTCCACAACCCGTCTATCTCCATAACCTGCCTATCTCCCCCCATAACATAACCCGTCTATCCCATAACATAACCCGTCTATCTCCTCCATAACCCGTCTATCTCCATAACCCGTCTCTCTCCTCCATAACCCGTCTATCTCCTCCATAACCCGTCTCTCTCCTCCATAACCCGTCTATCTCCTCCCTCACCCAAAAGTAACCCTAGCAGCCGCAAACCTCCATCAACAACGTGAATCTCGCTTCTTTCCCTTCTCACTCGCATCACTGGATCTCAATCACGCAAGGTATGTGTTATTCCCTTCCATTTTCGTTTCAAATTAGGGATTTTAATTGCTATTTTCGCTGATTTGCAGGAGAGGGAATCAAAGCAATGAGGGAGAAATATCTCTATAAAGAAGGAAGCAGAAACCAGAAAAAAAGGACAGCCAGAGGGGACCGAGTGAAAAGGAGAGACACTGACAGAATTCGAAAAACAGAGGGGGGAGGGTGCAAACACCCACTGATAGGCGCAGAGAAATTAGAGGGAGAGAGTTGAGAGTTTTCTGGAGGCTTGAGAGAAATTTTGTAATTCTTGGTGAGACATTGTTCTTTTCTGTCAACACAGAGACTTCTTTTTCTTTCTCTGTCCTTTGTATTGAAGAGCTTTCAAGAATCTATGCATCTAGTTTATGGTTATCACTTTGATGTTGCTTAATATATTTTTATTTCAATTATATTTGGTTTAAGTTGGATGCTGAAATGAGGAATTATTCATACACCTGAAGCTGGTTTAGTGTTCTGCTGCAGCCTTGATAAAAATCGATTTTCATTCACCTCATGCATGATCTCCTTTATTTTCAGTTTCTATGTGCACTAGTTGTTTGATAAAATGCTTGACAAAATCTCTCCGCAGTAGTAGTTGTTTGTTTAATTTTTTTAAAAGCATTCTTTAACCCATTGGATCCAATGCTTGGACTCAGGATATCACGTTGCTGATGTTCTCTGCATTATTGAGAATATTTTGTCACATCTCTTGTTTTGTGGATAATGAGTTTACATGAGATTTGGTCCATATTCTATTATTTTGGATGGTTGATGATAATTTTAATAATAGTGATCCGGGTAGTAGCCTTATGTTGTCAAGGGAATATTTTTCAACCACGTTAAACTCTTGTATAACTTCTTGCTATATTCTTTTGTTTTATTTTTTTTTTATTTGCTCTTCAATTCTTTTTGCACTTATTTGTTTCAAAAATGGTGTGCTTCAATGGCCCATGCTGTCCATAGGTTCGGTAGCATCAAGAGTAAAATCAGGTTGTTTTGAAAGTTACTCTATGGATTGAGTGTCATGCTTAACCTCAAATTATGCTTACAATAAATCATATAATTAGTATTACATTAATCTTGGGATTACTCTATGAAAGGTATCATGCTCAACCTCATAGAACTAAGGTTGCTCTATGGACTGGGGTGCCATGTTCAACTTCAAAAATAATTTTTCCATTAAATTCTTTCTTTTTTCTTTTTTTTTGGTGTAAATATTAATTATTAATCTCTTCATTCTTGTGAATAATCTTTGGGGTAATATAAATACGTTAAAAATTATTAATTATTTGCACAATGAATTTGGGTAACCGTTTTTTTTTAACGGGTACATTAGGGGTGTTGTGGGGTTAATTCTTTACCCTTCTCTATGTACAATCGACTCCCGAATTCGACTTGGTTCCAAAGACCATCTTGTTTTAAAGGTTTTCCAATTTTTCCTTAAATTAAATAAAATTGGTGGCGACTCTACATGTTTTGAATCTAATCTCTTTTATTCGTCGTCTTCCTTCGCGATCCCGGTCGCGACACTATCCACATGGCATCCAAGGCTTCTGACGCCTTCGCAGATACCTGCAACTGAAATGTTAAACGTCGGGTGAGTCCACTGACTCAGTGAGAGAATTCCCCCAAACATATGCAGGCATGCAAGATAAGAATAAAACATTAGCACACAGTCACACAAGTAATCACTCATATCCACACATAATCCAACTCAAAAAAATATCCCAACAATAATACATAACAACATTCATATAGCAAACATAGCTCAAGAGGACATCTAATCCATCCATCGAGTACTTGTGGAATGCCTTGCACTTCATTTATTTCTCATATCACAAGTTCCTCACAATGGATCAATACATTTCTCATAAACACGCCACATATCATAATATCGTCGAGTCTTTGGGTATCCTAGGAGGTCTTTTCATTGAGTACCCATGCCACAACGGTTTTTAATTTCCTACCTCGGAGACACCGCATCCTCCAGCAAGCACCAATATCCCTCCTAACGCCTGGGGTATCTAACGGGGTCCCCTCGTCCTTGACGGTGATATTTATATACCGAAGCCTCCCTGTAACATCTCGATTTTTTTGTAACTCTGATCGAGTTAGATAATCTCGATTAGGGCTTTGAATGCTTGTATGGATCGTTTTGTGTTAGTTTAAGACCTAGTTGGAAGCTTAGGAATATACTTGAATACGGTTGGAAGTGCCTGAGGTGTTAAATGAGAAACTGGGGAAGTCAGAAGTTTGGAAGGTTCTTCCCAGCTAAGCAGCACCCTCAAGCGTGGGAAGGGTGCACGCCCTAGCGTGCCAACGCTCAGAAGTTGGCATATTGCACGCTCAAGCGTGCTGAGTACGTTTGCCAGCTGGTGTGCTTTCTGACGCGTGTGGAACACGGGTCAAGCCAGGGGGAAGGCCAAGTGAACGAGGTTCCACGCTCAAGCGTGGAAATAACCCCACTCTCAGGCGTGTTGATGGTCAACGCTTTAGCGTTCTCAGTAGCTCAAGTTGGTGGTGTTTTCCTTCTTCATCATTTCTTCCACGAAAAACTTGGAAACTCCAAAGCGTTCCAGAGCTGTTAGAGAGAGAAACATGGGTTCTTGAGCGAGAAAGCTCAGTTTTGAGGTGATCGAGTTGTCGAAACGCTATTCTGACTACAAGGTTGCGATTGTGACAAAGTTTTTTAAACATTTGACAGATCCGTTTCTCGATTCACCTAAGGTAAACTCGAATGCCTAACATATGTTCTTTGAGTCTTTACCTTTCCTCTTTGACCTTTGAGCTTGCCCTAGGGCTAACACTATTGCGTATGTGTTGTGCTCGTGTTTAGGGCAAAGTTCGTGTTTGTGATTGCTCGTGCTTTGGAGTTTGAGGTCGTGGCTGTTGGAGGAGCTTGGGGCTATTCTTCTCATTTTTGCTACGTGGAGGAGCGTGCCAGTGTTCATGTTGATATTCGCGGCAAGTGTTCATGTGGGGAGAAAGAGTATTGTTGTCGACAGGAAGGCAAGAATAGCGTAGTTTTACTCTCTGCTATGTGTAGGGAAGCCTTAACCCTACTAATGGTTGAGTCTGATAAAGTACCTAAACCCTACGTTTAGCATACTTTGGGCTATCAACGTTAGAATTTGAAACCCTAGGTTAGACAACTATCGATTGAGAATGATCTACTTCGTATGACTGTTTTGGAGTGGATTGTGCTATATGTTATATGTATACCTGCCTACATGCTACTAAGTGTATGATATGCATGTTGTATTGTGGATGTTGATATCATGGCGGTTATGTTGTACGTTGTACTGTTGTGTTGTGGCGGAATGCCGGTTAGCTTTAAGTTTGGCTGTGTGTCGTGA
The DNA here is from genome assembly GCA_039655645.1 of Ammopiptanthus mongolicus. NCBI lineage: Eukaryota > Viridiplantae > Streptophyta > Magnoliopsida > Fabales > Fabaceae > Ammopiptanthus > Ammopiptanthus mongolicus. The sequence continues at coordinate 41,305,676 of CM077350.1, forward strand.
TTGTTATCGGCTTGATACCGTGGATGGTGTCGTTGCTATTGTGCTGACTGTTTGAGGATGTGGCCGTAATGTTTGAGCTGTGGCTCATGGACGCGTGGCATCGAGGTTGTGGCCGTGTGGATGCGGTGGCATCGTTTATTGTTGATTGAGCGTTAGGCGTGAGGTTCGGTATCAAACTCGTAGAGGATGTTTGTTGCATATCATCAGCTGCCAAGTGGCGAGGCTGGATGACAGGTAGTATGGGCTGCCAACGTCATATGAGGTTAGCTGTACCTGAGGGTGCAGATGGCGAAGGGGGTGGTCAAGTAAGTGACCTTGGGGATGTTGCCGGTCTCAGGAATATTTTACAATGACGGATGAGGTAGCTCCTATCCTGTCGTGATGCCCGATCCAGTCCGGTTTTCCCGACTAATCCTTGAGCTTTCCACGTTCCAGGCTAATGTTCCGAGGTGACCAAGACGCCCTAGTTCCGGTATGGAAGAGGGATGCACTCTAATTGGTCACAACGAGCGGTTCGGTTACTTAGACAAACTAACTCTAATCCGACATAGAACCTGTTCCGTTGTGGACTTGTTCCAGTGTGGAACCGTTCCGATGTGGAACCAGCTTTATGAGATTCGACTGACATACTGCATGGGATTAGTATCCCGGTCTAGAGGATTGACCTGAGGGTGAGACTTTGGAGATGGATGCTTGTTGCATATGTGATCTCGAGAGACGTTTGGTTGTGTACAGTAACTGTTATATCTGTTATACATGCTGTTGCTTACTATACTACTGTTGTTATTTCGGATATGCTGTACACTGTATTCTTATCTCCCTACCATTTTCTGGTCGTTTGATGTTGTTCTCGGTTCGCGTGAAGACGAGGAGCTAGCTACGGGAAATGATGGACCCGAGAGTACACCCTTTAATCATGTCAGTACCGAGGATACCAGTATTGGGGCTGGTAGATATTATCTACCATGACGAAAGAGGGTGGCGTATGGAACCCTCTACCTGCTTGACGTTCTACACAAGACCGATTAGCATTCTCTTCAGAGGAGGGGCATCCCACGTGGAGGATCTTATAGGGCCGTTAAGAGTAGTCCAGTTCCTTCCCTTCCCGTGGATTTGGCACCAACTGTGATAGAGAAAGCAGGACTACCAGTGGGCAGCGCCATAGTCTTCAATGGTATCCAGTAGGCGAGGATTTGTCTACAAAGGTCAACGAAGGCATACCGATTAGTACCTGAGGACGTATCGGAGACGTCGTATTATTGTGTTGAGTTCTTCATCCGAGTACGACCCTACACAGGTCTATAGGCATACTCATGGAGAGGGATAGGGTAGATCAAGGCATCCTCATCAATGATGGTGAAGGCCTGCCAGTGCATCTCTAAGACAGTGTGGCAAAGTTTTGGTGTATTTTGTAGAGTGGGTTGGGGAATTCTAGTGAGCATATTTTGAGAGCTTTTGGAGGCCTTTAATGTATTTTTGTTTATATTTTCTGTTCTTATCGAACATCCGTTTGTATATATACTCTATGTACAGTGCCCTACTGTTGGGGTTACGTTTATGCATGGTTATATATATGTATAGTTACCTTATGATTGTGCTTTACTCTGATTGATCTACGCTTTCCTTAGGTTGAATGTTTATTGTGTTTTGTTTCTGCTAGTTGCTTGAATACCACGCTATCGCTATAATACGGTTAAGCATAGTTTATTATATAAGGCTTGGGACTAATGGGATTATCCTACGTAAGTGGGGTCGTCTCATTTTGGTGGTATCAGAGCAGTTTGGTTCTATAAAGGACTGTGGAGGTCTAGAACCATTACTGTGAGTCTAGAAAGTTTACTGGCTTCAACAGTTGATACTCACGTTGTATCAATTGAGTTTGGGTTTGGGTAGAGTATCCGATGCGTGAGTTGTCAAAGTGAGATGACTGTTTTCATTCATAAGGCATATGATATGTTTAACTGTTAAGTACTGTTATATGCCTTATGAATTGGAATTGATAGCTCCTTTTTACAGGAAGCAAAATGGCTCGTGGACGACGCAGAGGAGGAAGGTCGGCAGCAACCGGAAACAATAACAACAATGAGGGCCATAAGGGATTTGGTTGCAGCAATGATGCAACTAACTCCACAGACTACCCAGTACATGTAGAGGCAGGAAGAAAGACAGTTAAGGCAAACCTAGTTACAATCTATCATAAGGAACGTGACCGTGGAACACAGGTCTCAATGTCTTCATGAAAGAGAATCCTCCGCAATTCCACGGGGAGTACAATCCTGAAGCTGCAGAGATGTGGCTAAAAGAGATCGAGAAAGTGTTATGGCTATTCACTGTTAGTAAGGCCGGAAAATGATGTACGCTGCGTTCATGCTGGTAGGCGCAATAGAGGCTTGGTGGAAGAACAAGCACATGCTGTTGGAAACAGAGGGAAGAGTCATCACTTGTAACTTATTCCGGGAGTGCTTTCTGGAAAAGTACTTCCCGAGAAGCATCAGATAGGAGAAAGAGAAGGAGTTCCTGAGTCTAAAAACAGGAGCAGATGTCAGTTGGTGCATATACAATGCGATTCGAGGCGTTGCTGAAGTTCTCTCAGTTTTATCAGGTCCATCTCAACAACGAATGGGCCTGCAGAAGATTCGAAGATGGGTTGAGGCCCGAATTAAAGAGGCCAATGCTACTCTTTGGCATCTCATCTTTTCCGAAGCTGGTGGAGAAGTGTACATTGCTAGAGGGTCATGATAAGATGGGGAAAGTCCAGTCGCCACCAAAGAGTGGTGGACCTGTCCACAGCAGTGGACAGAGAGGCAGAGGTGGCAAGTTCCAGCAAAGGGCGAGGCCTTACGACCGCCCAGCTCAGTTTAATGTCACTCATGGAGGGAGTAGCTCTAGTCAGGGGTAATAGGAGATCAGGACTTGATTCTGATGCGGGGGACCACATCTGGTCAAGAGTTGCCCAATGTGACACCCACTACCCCGCATATAATAAAACATAAGTAAAATCATACATGCCTTTAATAAAGAATAATATAATAATTAAATTAAAAACATTTCTCAAGGGCAATGTGTATCACATCATCTATAACTTAAACGTAGGAATCTGAAATAATCAAAATCCTTTAAAACAAACTTCGGAAAACATAAATAATAAACATAACCCAAATCCCGATGTCACATATCAGAGTTGGTATACATATACCGATAATACATCGGAATAAAACTAAACAACTGAACATAAATCCTAACTACTACTAAGAGAGATCTCCACGGGATCACTCCTCGTCGGCATGTTCACCCTCCCCTGCACATACAATATCATATGCACAAGAACAACAAAAGATAGGGGTGAGAAATACGATCATAAACATATGTAAACGGAATGCAATAGTAATGTAATTAAGATGACATACAACATACATCAATCAACACATGTATAATCAATATATATATATATATATATATATATATATATATATATATATATATATATATATATATAGATTGATTATACATGTGGCCAACAACTCTAACTCCGGAAAGACGATTAGGAGTACATGTCCGGTTATCAACGTGGCCAGCAACATCACTACTCCGTATGTATGTGGCCAAATTTTGTTTTAGTAAGACCATTTCTTAATAGAAAATGAAACTAATTATTTTCTTATGAAATTATCAACTTGGACTAGATAAAACTTAGTATATGGATGTCTCTACTGTTTTACTTTTCTTTCTTTGTTTCATTTTATTTGTTTATCTATTTATAAAAATTTCTCAGTGCTGTAAACAATATAATAGTTTTGGTGTGGAATATAAGGGACTATAAGATCTACGTATGAAAGGTATAAAACTTTAAATTAATTTCTTTTGTGAATTATTTGTTATGAATTTTTCTGAGAATGCTTATAATGATGGAATGCAAGTGAAGATATTATGATTTTAGTATGATGGACAGAAACAAACGCTTAAGTACATGATTTTGGTCTGTAAATGTTATCATTATAGTTAACGTGCCATGAATTGTACACTTAATATGTGGTGAAATAGTTAATGACTATATGTATATTGATGGTGTGATGAGGATATGTAGGTTCTCTTAATGTTAGTAATTAGTAGTAGGTGATGAGATCTTACTAGGACCAGATTTAATCCAAGAGACCATAGTTAATACTTAAACGGGAAAGATGCATCCTGCGCAGATTGGGTAAAGGGTGTTGTGTCAACTAGAAAAAAAGCCTTTAGAATTCTAGGAAGAGGAATATGTAATCTTGAGAGTTATTCCTAAGATTGAGATGTGGGGGTCAAAGTCGATCAGTTAGAAAACTAATTCCTTGTTTTTACGATTCCTTTACAAATTCTCAAGAGAGTCGGGCATGTTGCTTACCAATTGGCTCTTCCAACATGGTCATCAAACCTTCATGATGTATTTCCGGAAATATGTGTCAGATATGACTCATGTAATAGCTCCTGAGTCAATACAATTTAGAGATAACTTAATCTTTAAGTAAGACCTAGTCAGATCATCGATAAGAACACTAAGACTCCGCAGAACAAGACAATTCTTTTGGTGAAGGTGGTTTAGGAAGTATTAACTCATGGGGAAGCTGCTTAGGAACTTGAGGAAGTTATCATGTGCTGTAACCAGATCTTATCAGTCAAGATACTTTAAATGTTTTGCTCTGTGCATATATGAAGTTTTGAGCGATCATGTATAAAATTAATTTCGGGGACGAAATTCTTAAAGGAGGGGAGAAAATTTAACATCCTAAAATTTCAATATGATTAATTTAATAAAAAGATTAAGCTATTATGAGATTTAGTATAGAAGATTACTAGTACAAGAATTTATTGGAATTGTTTAATAATTGCAAAAGAAATATAAATTTGAAATAAAATAAATAAATAAATAATACACATAAATAGAAAACTACACTAATAGGATTTGGCTTTGCCAACTATAAATCCCTGTCACTCAAAGAGTTGAGAAGGATAAAGTTCCACGCATATTAGAATAAAAGCGTCAGCGCTGGCAGCATATATAGCAGTGGAGAATTGCGCGCAGCAGGGGGATGTCACTGTGCGTGCAAGGAGAAACAGTGTGCTTGCCTTACAAGATAGAAGGAAGAGCTATATAAATAGGATTCGCTCTTAGCAAACGCTTTGTAGCTTTTGGAGGTCTACGAGATGTGAGTAGAAATACTTTCTTACCCTTTCCATGGTGCAATTTGTATGGGGTTTGGGTTATGCTTTATGAACACGTTTTTTGGGAAAATAATCCTGGTTTGGTCAAATCCTGATTTTATAAATTTGGGGGTTTTACTTATAAGGTGCTTCTGCTGTCAATTAAATGCTTATTATTGAGATTGGTGCTATGATATATATGATACATACGTGATTTGGTTGAATTGACATGCTATATATGCACTATTTGATGATATTTGTGATATTGGCATGATTCAATAACTGTTAATATGTTGAATGTTGTTTGCTGCAATACCCCCTATGATAGGGGTATCGGAAGTAACACTACCAATGATTTGGGGTGTCGAAATATGAAATATCGCCATGATGGGGTATCGAAAGTAACATCGCCACATGTTGGGATGTCGAAATGAATAATACCACCAGTGTACAATGGTTGGTATCGAAATGAGTAATGTCACTGAAGAGAAGGTGACATCGAAATACCTTCATGAGTAAGGTAGGCAATGAGACGCCATTGTTATGTGCAGTTCAAAAGTCATGTGACATATGAGGATATTTGAGATTGATTGATATATAAGATTTTGTCATATTTGATTTATGATGTGTTAGTGATGACTGATTACCGTCAATAATAATTTATATTATTATTATTATTTTACTATACATTATTTTGAAAATAGCGGGTACCATGGACAGTTTTTCCGGTTACCGCACCGGCTGAGAACAATGCTTTGTTGAAAACCCTTTTAAAATGTATTTCTGGTCACTGGGATTTTATATCTCATTAGTAGTGTTGTTTTCAGAGCCTGAGGATGTCCCTGTTGAGCAGCCAGACGTTTTGAAGACTATCTCTTTAGTTTTAGAGTTGGGTTAGTATTGTTTGGCATATGCCAGGAAGACCTTTATTATCTTTTAGTTATTTTCTTATGCGAGATGTTATAGACGCCCTGTTTTGAGATTTTTGAAAGTGATTATGTTATTTTAGTTTTGAATTAATGTAAACAATTATTTTGGATTAATATTATATTAAGTATTTATTTAAGAAAAATTTTATTTTCCTGATTTTATCTAAATTATTAATTTGGGTTACTAATATAATGAAGGGCGTTACAGTACACCCTTTAATCATGTCAGTACGGAGGATACCAGTACTGGGGCTGGTAGATATTATCTACCATGACGAAAGAGGGTGGCGTATGGAACCCTCTACCTACTTGACGTTCTACACAAGACCGATTAGCATTCTCTTCAGAGGAAGGGCATCTCACGTGGAGGATCTTATAGGGCTGTTAAGAGTAGTCCAGTTCCTTCCCTTCTCGTGGATTTGGCACCAACCGAGATAGAGAAAGCAGGACTACCAGTGGGCAGCGCCATAGTCTTCAATGGTATCCAGTAGGCGAGGATTTGTCTACAAAGGTCAGCGAAGGCATACCGATTAGTACCTGAGGACGTATCGGAGATGTCGTATTATTGTGTTGAGTTCTTCATCCGAGTACGAGCCTACACGGGTCTATAGGCATACTCATGGAGAGGGATAGGGTAGATCAAGGCATCCTCATCAATGATGGTGAAGGCCTGCCAGTGCATCTCTAAGACAGTGTGGCAAAGTTTTGATGTATTTTGTAGAGTGGGTTGGGGAATTCTGGTGAGCATATTTTGAGAGCTTTTGGAGGCCTTTAATGTATTTTGTTTATATTTTATGTTCTTATCGAACATCCGTTTGTATATATACTCTATGTACAGTGCCCTACTGTTGGGGTTACGTTTATGCATGGTTATATATATGTATAGTTACCTTATGATTGTGCTTTACTCTGATTGATCTATGCTTTCCTTAGGTTGAATGTTTATTGTGTTTTGTTTCTGCTAGTTGCTTGAATACCACGCTATCGCTATAATACGGTTAAGCATAGTTTATTATATAAGGCTTGGGACTAATGGGGTTATCCTACGTAAGTAAGGTCGTCTCATTTTGGTGGTATCAGAGCAGTTTGGTTCTATAAAGGACTGTGGAGGTCTAGAACCATTACTGCGAGTCTAGAAAGTTTACTGGCTTCAACAGTTGATACTCGCATTGTAACAATTGAGTTTGGGTTTGGGTAGAGTATCCGATGCGTGAGTTGTCAAAGTGAGATGACTGTTTTCATTCATAAGGCATATGATATGTTTAACTGTTAAGTACTGTTATATGCCTTATGAATTGGAATTGATAGCTCCTTTTTACAGGAAGCAAAATGGCTCGTGGACGAGGCAGAGGAGGAAGGTCGGCAGCAACCGGAAACAATAACAATGAGGGCCATGAGGGATTTGGTTGCAGCAATGATGCAACAAACTCAACAGACTACCCAGTACATGCAGAGGTAGGAAGAAAGACAGTTAAGGCAAACCTAGTTACAATCTATCATAAGGGACGTGACCGTGGAACACAGGTCTCAATGTCTTCATGAAAGAGAATCCTCCGCAATTCCACGGGGAGTACAATCCTGAAGCTGCAGAGATGTGGCTAAAAGAGATCGAGAAAGTGTTATGGCTATTCACTGTTAGTAAGGCCGGAAAATGATGTACGCTGCGTTCATGCTGGTAGGCGCAACAGAGGCTTGGTGGAAGAACAAGCACAGGCTGTTGGAAACAGAAGGAAGAGTCATCACTTGTAACTTATTCCGGGAGTGCTTTCTGGAAAAGTACTTCCCGAGAAGCATCAGATAGGAGAAAGAGAAGGAGTTCCTGAGTCTAAAACAGGAGCAGATGTCAGTTGGTGCATATACAATGCGATTCGAGGCATTGCTGAAGTTCTCTCAGTTTTATCAGGTCCATCTCAACAAAGAATGGGTCTGCAGAAGATTCGAAGATGGGTTGAGGCCCGAATTAAAGAGGACAATGCTACTCTTTGGCATCTCATCTTTTCCGAAGCTGGTGGAGAAGTGTACATTGCTAGAGGGTCATGATAAGATGGGGAAAGTCCAGTCATCACCAAAGAGTGGTGGACCTGTCCACAGCAGTGGACAGAGAGGCAGAGGTGGCAAGTTCCAGCAAAAGGCGAGGCCTTACGACCGCCCAGCTCAGTTTAATGTCACTCATGGAGGGAGTAGCTCTAGTCAGGGGCAATAGGAGATCAGGACTTGATTCCGATGCGGGGGACCACATCTGGTCAAGAGTTGCCCAATGTGACACCCACTACCTCGCATATAATAAAACATAAGTAAAATCATACATGCCTTTAATAAAGAATAATATAATAATTAAATTAAAAACATTTCTCAAGGGCAATGTGCATCACATCATCTATAACTTAAACGTAGGAATCTGAAATAATCAAAATCCTTTAAAACAAATTGCGGAAAACATAAATAATAAACATAACCCAAATCCCGATGTCACATATCAGAGTTGGTATACATATACCGATAATACATCGGAATAAAACTAAACAACTGAACATAAATCCTAACTACTACTAAGAGAGATCTCCACGGGATCACTCCTCGTCGGCATGTTCACCCTCCCCTGCACATACAATATCATATGCACAAGAACAACAAAAGATAAGGGTGAGAAATACGATCATAAACATATGTAAACGGAATGCAATAGTAATGTAATTAAGATGACATAAAACATACATCAATCAACACATGTATATATATATATATATATATATCAGAGATGCATGTCAATGTGAATGCAACATCATTACTCCGTATGAATGTGGCCAACAACTCTAACTCTGGAAAGACGATTAGGAGTACATGTCCGATTATCAACGTGGATGATATGCCAGACCATGGGCCATCCCCGAACACTCTCACTAATCCTGATAACGTATAGTGGCTAGTCAGGGTACTCAAGCATATTCATTAGGCCACTCCGACAATATGTAGCTAGCCCATGTCACCTGGAACTTCCGTACCCAAAGTACCCGCAAGGCCGGGTTAACACCCATCGTGGCTTCTACTATCGCGATTCATCGTTTGCTTTCCACCCAACATATCAACTTCAACGCATGATGCGTGCAATGTTCTTCAATATGCAAACACATGTCCAACCATCCATCATCAACACCATTACATGGCTATCAACTTTGACCAACAAGCATCAAAGATGATTTATCAACATCAAACGTGACCAATAAGCATCAAGAATGATTTAACCAACAACATCGGTAACAGTACGTCGTTACCAATAACATCATCGTCTTATTAGTTATCTTTGTTAAGTCTTAACTTAACATTATCTTTATTAAGTATTATACTTAATCTTATTATCTAAACCTCAATTCATATTTTATTAAGATTATAACTTATCTTAATATTTAAACCTAAAGTCATATATTTATTAAGATTGTAACTTAACCTTAATATCTAAACCACAATTCATATCTTATTAAGATTATAACTAAATATTAATATCAAACCACAATTCATATCTTATTAAGATTATAACAAGCCTACATAACACTATCCATCAAGCATAAGGGGTCAAAACTGCTCCTGTGCACGTGAGAATCGATTTCCAATCTCTGGAAATCGATTTCAACATGTTCAAATCGATTTCCCCAATCGATTTTGAACAAGGAAAATTGATTCTAGAAATCGATTTCTACAAGGCCAAATCGATTTCCACACCTTGGAAATCGATTCTTGGGGGATTCAAATCGATTTCCATGTGCTGGAAATCGATTTCTGGGTGTCAAATCATACAGCAGCGGGTTTTCTCCGCTATCGGACCAGTCTACGTTCTCTAATTAACATATCATTCGAGCCTAACCTATTTATCTCCAATTTGATTAGTCCAACACTCATAAATCATAACCTAAGGGTTCTCAAACTAATCCTTGGTCATCAATCTCACATTGCCTATTTATTTTCTCCCTATAACTATGTTCTAATAGCATAAGGTTAACAAAACACCATATCATGGCATAAACAACATGCTCATCATCATCAATTCATCAACAATCATATAAATCATGAACTTACAGTTATAAACATGTTATAATATCAGATTATTCATCAATCAATAATCATATAGCCAGAAAACAACATAACAACATTCATAGGCATACGTAGGCATACATAGGGGTCATGGGTTAACCCCTTCATCTTAACCTATACCAAAACCCACATATTCATGACCAATTTTCTCCCCCCATACCTTGTATGACGATTCACAGCCTAAGGGAAAAAGAATAGAGCCAAGTTCTGCTACGGTTCCTTCTTACGGGTTCAGCACTTGATCACGATCGCAACACTGGAAAGCAGAGTCGATCTTTAAGTTAAGGATTGAAAGGGAAAACAAATCTAGGATTAGAAACTCATCTTGGTTTCTAACTTAGGAGATTAACTCTAGCAGGAGGGATAGACTAGCCAAACAACGGCATGTTCTTGATGAAGAACACCAAACCAGGATTCGTCCTTTTGGGTTTTCTAGAGCAAGAGATCAGTGAGCTCCTAGGGATGAGAAGAGGCAAAAAGTGAGTACAATAGGGTGTGGATACTAGGTTTAGGTCATACGCTATGTATATATAACTGTTAGGGACGTTTTAGGACGAATGGACCGTACACAGCATAGCCTGGTAACCCAAACGCGTACACAAGGTCTGACACGCATGGGAATCAATTCCACAACCATATAAATCGATTTTCCATTGGTAAAATCGATTTTCTTATCAAAGAAATCGATTTTTCCCTTTAAACAATCGATTTTCACTTTCTGGAAATCGATTTCCCAAATCGATTTCTCTTTCATAAAACGTGTTTTTGGCCTCGACACCTTAATAATACTTGTAGATAATTATCTAAGCTTTCCAACGCATCCAAGATTACCTCGATCGGATGTCTAGAACTCAAGATATGGCCAAAACCGTGAAGCAGGTTATTTAGACTCGGATGGATCGATTATCCTAAAGGCTGAACTACTACAACTATGAACTTACGCATCAAAAACAGGCATAAACAACATATGCAAACATCTATAATTAAGTATTAACACATATAGACATAGAAGTGAAAGGCAGGGTGTTACAATTCCACCCCCTTATAAAAAATTTCGTCCTCGAAATTTCTACTCACCTTGAGTAAACAGATGCAGGTATGACTCCCTCATCTTGCTTTCCAACTCCCACGTAGCACTTTCTTCTGTAGCTCCACTCCAAATGACCTCGACCAAGGGAATTTCCTTCCCTCTCAGCTGCTTGACCCTTCGATCTTCAACCCGAAGTGGTAACACCTCAAAGGTCAAGTTATCCTTTAGTGGAATAACATCGGGTACTATCACATGGCTTGGATCATGAACATACTTTCGAAGTTGAGACACATGAAACACATTATGAAGGTTTGACAAGAACGGGGGTAAGGCTATCTGGTAGGCGACCTCACCGACTCTTTTTAGAATTTGGTAAGGGCCAATGAATCTAGGAGTAAGTTTCCGTGCTTTCATTACTCTGCCAACCCCAGTTGCTGGAGTAACTCGCAAGAACACATGATCCCCTCCTGGAATTTGAGAGTTTTTCTTCTCTTATAATGGTTACTCTTTTGCCTACTCTGTGCCACTCTTATCTTATCTTGTATCATCCTCACTTTCTCTGTAGTCTCTTGCACTACCTCAGTTCCTAACACAACATTCTCTCCAGGCTCATTCGAACACAAGGGTATCCTACACCTCCTCCCATACAAAGCCTCATAAGGTGCCATCCCAATACTGGAATGGAAGCTATTCTTGTAGGTGAACTCTATAAGGGGTAAAAACTTATCCCAACTGCCAGACTGCTCTAGCACACACGCCCTCAACAAGTCTTCTAAGGATTGGATTGTCCTCTCAGACTGAGAATCGGTCTGTGGGTGATAAGCTGAACTCAATCTAAGCTTAGTTCCTAAGGCCTCATGCAAACTATTCCAAAATCTAGAGGTAAATCTAGAATCTCTATCTAAAACTATGCTAGAGGGTACACCATGCAACCTAACTACTTCTCTGATATACAACCCAGTCAACTTCTCTAATGGATATTCCATGTTCATAAGAATGAAATGGGCAACTTTGGTTAACCAACCCATATGGCATCACAACCAGCTGGAGTCCAGACACAAAATCCATAGAGATACTATCCCACTTCCACTCAGGAATACTCAAAGGTTGCAACTTACCTGAAAGTTTCTGGTGCTCTATCTTAGCCTTCTGATACACTAGGCAAGCATAAACAAACTCAGCCACATCCTTTTTCATCCTAGGCCACCAAAACATCCGTTTCAAATCCTGATACATCTTTGTGGCTCCCGGATGAACACTCAAGCCATTCTTATGTCCTTCCTCAAGGATCAACTTCCTAAGCTCTGGAATATCAGGTATACAAACTCTATCTTGCAACCTCAAAATTCCATCTGTCCCATCCTTAAAATTGAGATTTCTACCTTGAGCAATCAACTCTCTCTGGTCTAAAAGGTATACATCTATCTTCTGCCCTTCTCTAATCTGATCCATTAAACTGCTAGTGATTTTCAACATTCCTAGCCTAATGCTCTTAGGGGTAACTTCCCAAGCTAAACTCAAATCTCTAAACTCCTCTATCAAATCCATCTTTCTAACCATCAAGGCTGAAATATGTAAGGTTTTTCTACTCAAAGCATCAACCACTACATTGGCCTTACCTAGGTGGTAACTCAACTCAAACTCATAATATTTAAGAAATTCCATCCACCTACGCTGTCTCATATTCAGCTCCTTTTGGTCAAACAGGTATTTCAAACTCTTATGATCACTAAAGACCTCAAATCTAGCTCCATAGAGGTAATGCCTCCAAATTTTTAAGACAAACATTACAGCTCCTAACTCCAAGTCATGAGTAGGGTAGTTCTTCTCATGTGTCTTAAGCTGCCTAGAAGCATAAGCTACTACCTGACCATTCTGCATCAACACACCACCTAAACCTTGCTTCGAAGCATCACAGTACACTACAAAAGGTTCACTAGGGTTGGGTAACACTAACACAGGTGCAAATGTCAACCTATTCTTCAACTCCTGGAAACTTTCCTCACACTTAGAGTCCCACACAAAGATCTGACCTTTCTTAGTAAGGTAGGTCATAGGCAAAGCTATCTTAGAGAACCCTTCTATAAACCTCCTATAGTACCCGGCTAAACCCAAGAAACTTCTAACCTCGGTCACTGACTTAGGTGCTTCCCAATGGAGCACGGTTCCTACCTTAGCTGGGTCCACGGTTATCCCTCCTTTAGAGATGATGTGTCCTAAGAAACTCACCTCTTCTAACCAAAACTCACACTTGGACAACTTGGCATACAACTGTTTTTCCTTAAGGGTTTCCAAGACTATCGTCAAGTGTTCCTCATGTTCCTCCTTAGTCTTAGAGTATACTAGGATATCATCTATGAAGACAACTACAAACCTATCCAAGTATGGGTGAAAGATCTTGTTCATGTAGTCCATGAACACAGCAGGGGCATTAGTCACACCAAAAGGCATAACTAGATACTCATAATGACCATAGCGTGTTCGGAACGCAGTCTTTGGAATGTCCTCGGACTTAACCCGAATTTGGCGATAGCCTGATCTCAAATCTATCTTAGAAAACACACAAGCTCCTATCAGCTGGTCCATAAGATCATCTATCCTAGGAAAAGGATACCTGTTCTTAATAGTCACCTTGTTGAGCTGTCGGTAATCGACACACAACCTCATGCTGCTATCTTTCTTCTTCACCAACAACACTGGCGCTCCCCACGGAGACACACTAGGCCTAACAAACTGCTTCTGGAGCAATTCCTCTAACTGTTTCTTCAACTTAGCTAGCTCTAGAGGGGACATCCTGTATGGTGCTATGGATATAGGTCCTGTACCTGGCACTAAGTCTATGCTAAACTCGACCTCTCTCTCAGGTGGCAAACTATAAATGTCCTCTGGAAAAACTTCTAGGAACCCTCTCACAACTGGCACATCCTTAACCTCAGCCTTTCTCTCTACTTCCAGGGAAGATAAGATCATGTATACTTGGGCTTCTTCTTTAATAGAAGCCTTGACTTGGGCAGTCAGAAAACTCGGATCCTTAGGATCGACAACAGTTCCAAAAACAACAGTTTTATCAAAGCAATTTAAAAGGACATGATTGGCAGATAACCAGTCTATACCAAGAATAACATCAAGTTGTTTAAGGGTTAAGCATATAAGATCAACTATGAAATCTCTATCATCAATGACAATGGAACAACCTCTACAAATATGTGAGGTAACAACAGGCTTGTTGGTAGGGGTAGCAACAACTAGATCATATTCAAGTTGGGCAACAGGTAATCTAAGGTACTCAATACAGTGATGTGATATAAAGGAATGCGCCGCACCCGAATCAAACAACACTATTAAAGGAGTCCCTTTGATGAGGCACTTACCTTAAATCAAGTCTTCAGGTTGCGTCGAGCCAAGACGAGAACTACATACCTACAATCCTATATCATCATCTACACTGAGCATAGATAATCACATAATAGTACACAGAAGAGAACACAACAGACACATACCTCGGCCTGTAGGACGGACCGGCTCTGATACCACTAAATGTGACACCCACTGCCCCGCATATAATAAAACATAAGTAAAATCATACATGCCTTTAATAAAGAATAATATAATAATTAAATTAAAAACATTTCTCAGGGGCAATGTGCATCACATCATCTATAACTTAAACGTAGGAATCTGAAATAATCAAAATCCTTTAAAACAAACTGCGGAAAACATAAATAATAAACATAACCCAAATCCCGATGTCACATATCAGAGTTGGTATACATATACCGATAATACATCGGAATAAAACTAAACAACTGAACGTAAATCCTAACTACTACTACTAAGAGAGATCTCCACGGGATCACTCCTCGTCTGCATGTTCACCCTCTTCTCCACATATAATATCATATGCATAAGAACAACAAAAGATAGGGGTGAGAAATACGATCATAAACATATGTAAACGGAATGGAATAGTAATTAAGATGACATACAACATACATCAATCAACACATGTATAATCAATATATATATATCAGAGATGCATGTCAATGCGAATGCAACATCACTACTCCGGATGCATGTGGCCAAAAACTCTAACTTTGGAAAGACGATTAGGAGTACATGTTCGGTTATCAACGTGGATGATATGCCAGACCATGGGCCATCCCCGAACACTCTCACTAATCCTGATAACGTATAGTGGCTAGTCAGGGTACTCAAGCTTATTCATTAGGTCACTGCGATAATAGGTAGCTAGCCCATGTCACCTGGAACTTCCGTACCCAAAGTACCAGCAAGGCCGGGTTAACACCCATCGTGGCCTCCACTATCGCGATTCATCGTTTGCTTTCCACCCAACATATCAACTTCAACGTATGATGCGTGCAATGTTCTTCAATATGCAAACACATGTCCAACCATCCATCATCAACACCATTACGTGGCTATCAACTTTGACCAACAAGCATCAAAGATGATTTATCAACATCAAACTTGACCAATAAGCATCAAGAATGATTTTGCTAACAACATCGGTAACAGTACGTCGTTACCAATAACATCATCATCTTATTAATTGTTCTCTTTGTTAATTCTTAACTTAACATTATCTTTATTAAGTATTATACTTAATCTTATTATCTAAACCTCAATTCATATTTTATTAAGATTATAACTTATCTCAATATTTAAACCTCAAGTCATATATTTATTAAGATTGTAACTTAACCTTAATATCTAAACCACAATTCATATCTTAAAACTGCTCCTGGGCACGTGAGAATCGATTTCCAATCTCTAGAATCGATTTCTCAAGCCTTCAAATCGATTTCCAATCTCTGAAAATCGATTTCAACATGTTCAAATCGATTTCCCCAATCGATTTTGAACAAGGAAAATCGATTCTAGAAATCGATTTCTACAAGGCCAAATCGATTTCCACACCTTGGAAATCGATTCTTGGAGGATTCAAATCGATTTCCATGTGCCGGAAATCGATTTCTGGGTGTCAAATCATACAGCAGCGGGTTTTCTCCGCTCTCGGACTAGTCTACGTTCTCTAATTAACATATCATTCGAGCCTAAGCTATTTATCTCCAATTTGATTAGTCCAACACTCATAAATCATAACCTAGGGGTTCTCAAACTAATCCTTGGTCATCAATCTCACATTGCCTATTTATTTTCTCCCTATAACTATGTTTTAATAGCATAAGGTTAACAAAACACCATATCAGGGCATAAACAACAAGCTCATAATCATCAATTCATCAACAATCATATAAATCATGAACTCATTGTTATAAACATGTTATAACATCAGATTATTCATCAATCAATACTCATATAGCCAGAAAACAACATAACAACATTCATAGGCATACGCAGGCATACATAGGGGTCATGGGTTAAACCCTTCATCTTAACCTATCCCAAAACCCACATATTCATGACCAATTTTCTCCCCCCATACCTTGTATGACGATTCACAGCCTAAGGGAAAAAGAACAGAGCCAAGTTCTGCTACGTTTCCTTCTTACGGGTTCAGCACTTGATCACGATCGCAACACTGGAAAGCAGAGTCGATCTTTAAGTTAAGGATTGAAAGGGAAAAAAAATCTAGGATTAGAAAATCACCTTGGTTTCTAACTTAGGAGATTAACTCTAGCAGCAGGGATAGACTAGCCAAACTACGGCGTGTTCTTGACGAAGAACACCAAAGCAGGATTCGTCCTTTTGGGTTTTCTAGAGCAAGAGATCAGTGAGCTCCTAGGGATAAGAAGAGGCAAAAAGTGAGTACAATAGGGTGTGGATACTAGGTTTAGGTCATACGCTATGTATATATAACTGTTAGGGACGTTTTAGGACGAATGGACTGTACACAGCATAGCCCGGTAACCTAAACGCGTACACAAGGTCAAACACGGATGGGAATCGATTCCACAACCATGGAAATCGATTTTCCATTGGCAAAATCTATTTTCTTATCAAAGAAATCGATTTTTCCCTTTAAACAATCGATTTTCACTTTTTGGAAATCGATTTCTTCACCTGGAAATTGATTTCCAAAATCGATTTCCCTTTCAGAAAACGTATTTTTGTCCTCGACACCTGAATAATACTTGTAGATAATTATCTAAGCTTTCCAACGCATCCAAGATCATCTCGATCGGATGTCTAGAACTCAAGATATGGCCAAAACCGTGAAACAGGTTATTTAGACTCGGATGGATCGATTATCCTAAAGGCAGAACTACTACAACTATGAAGTTATGCATCAAAAACAGGCATAAACAACATACGCAAACATCTATAATTAAGTATTAACACATATAGACATAGAAGTGAAAAGCAGGGTGTTACACCCAAGGACAAACACATCAAGTGTTTCAACTGCAATCAAATGTGTCATTATACGTCAGACTGCAAGCTCGGAGTTAATAGAAGGGCTCAGTTTCAGCAACCGAGCGGAAGTGCCCAGAGCAGCGGTGTGAGATCATAGGGTGCAAGCCAACAGAGTCGGCCATAAACCACCGGACGAGTGTTTGCCGCCAGGGGATCTGAAACCTCTCGATGCCCTGACCTGATACAAGGTAAATGTCTAGTCTTTGGTAAGCTTCTATCTGTTTTATTTGATTCGGGGGCTACACATTCTTTTGTTTCGATAGAGTGTATGGATCATATAGGGTTACCTGTTTCTGTATTGCCATATGACCTTACCATTTCTACCCTTACGGGTGAATCTTTGACCACCCTATCTGTATGCTTAAGTGTCCTATCACCATAGAGAACCAAACTTTCCTTATTGATCTTATCTGTTTGCCTATGCAACAGATAGATGTTATCCTAGGCATGGACTAGCTTTCGGCCAACCATGTTGTGTTAGACTGTTCAAACAAAACTCTCTTTTTTTCAAAGCAATCTGGATTGATGCCTGCGGACGAGAGTATTCTGATGGGTGGACGATCAGACGGATGCATGGTGTTTTTCTCTTTGGAGGCTAAGGAGACTCCTAGTGTCGGAGGTTTACCTATTGTGGGAGAGTTTCAGGAAGTGTTTCCCGATGGTGTTCCCGGACAGCCACCAGAGAAAGAGGTGGAGTTTGCCATAGACCTATTTCCGGGGATTGGGCCTATATCGATAACGCTATGTTAGATGTCTCCAGTAGAGCTGGCGGAGCTGAAGAAGCAGTTGGATGAGATGTTAGGCAGAGAGTTCATCAGACCTAGTGCATCTTCGCGGGGAGCGCCAGTGCTGTTTGTAAAGAAGAAGGACAGGAGCTCGAGGTTGTGTGTAGATTATCGCCAGCTAAACAAAGTGACGATAAAGAACAAGTATCCATTACCACGGATAGATGATTTGATGGATCAGCTGAAAGGAGGGTCTGTGTTTTCTAAGATCGATCTTTAATTTGGATACTATCAGATCCAAGTTAAGAAGGAGGATGTGGCAAAGACTGCTTTTCGGAGTCGGTATGGTCACTGCGAGTACTTGGTTATGACTTTCGGTGTGACTAATGCTCCAGTTGTGTTTATGGATTATATGAACAGGATCTTCCGACTATTCCATGTTTGTTATCGTGTTTATTGACGACATTCTTGTATACTCTTCGAGTAAAGAGGAACACCAAGAGCATCTAAGGATGGTGTTGCAAGTACTAAAGGACCGGCAGTTGTATGCTAAACTGTCGAAGTGCAAGTTCTGGTTAGAGGAAGTTCAATTTCTAGGCCATGTGATCTATAAGGATGGAATTGCAGTGGATCCTGCGAAGGTCGAGGCTGTAATGAGTTAGGAAAGCCCTAAGTCTGTAAGCTAGCTGAGAAGCTTTCTTGGTTTAGAAGGCTACTATCGGCTATTCATAGAAGGATTCTCTAAGATTGTGTTACTTATGACTCAGTTGACGAGAAATGGGCAGGCGTTTGAGTGGTCAGAGGCTTGCGAGCAAAGTTTCTTGGAGCTGAAGAGAAGGCTGACCACGTCACCGGTAATGGTGTTACCAGATCCTTTAGGACTATTTCATCTATATTGTAATGTATCTTATCAAGGTTTGGGATGTGTGCTCATGCAAGAAGAAAAAGTGGTGGCGTATGCCTTCAGGCAGTTAAGAGTACATGAGCGAAACATCCCGACGCATGATCTGGAATTCGATGGGATAATATTTGCATTGAAGATATGGAGACACTATCTGTATGGTACTATTTAGTATATTTAGCAACCATAAGAGCTTGAAGTATCTGTTTGACCAGAGAGATTGAACATGAGGCAGCGAAGGTGGATGGAAATCATAAGGGAATTTGAATTCGACCTGCAATACCATCCAAGTAAGGCGAATGTAGTAGCGGATGCGCTCAATAGGAAGTCCCTACACGTATCTGCCATGATGGTAAATGAGCTAGAACTGTTAGAGGTGTTTAGAGATCTGAATCTGGAAGCGAAAATCGTCGAGGATAGGTTGAATCTTGGGATGGTTAGAGTAACTAACGATTCCTGAATCTTTTATGGAAGAAACAAGTTGAGGATAAGTACCTCGAGAGTGTGAACCAATTGATAGAAGAAGGTAAGACTTCAGAATTCAAGAGAGGTACTGATTATCTGCTTAGGTATGGTGATCAGGTTTGTGTGCTAGCAGATAGCGAAGTTAAGAAAATGATCTTGGAGGAAGCACACAAGAGCAAACTGAGTTCTCATGCGGGGGCTACCAAGATATATCAGGACCTGAAGAAGTTGTTCTAGTGGCCGGGGATGAAGAAAGAGGTGGCAGCGTATGTCCTAATTTGCCTAGTATGTCAGAAATCGAAGATTGAACACTAGAAGCCAGCATGGTTGTTGCAATCGCTAGATGTCCCAGAATGGAAGTAGGATAGCATTGCCATGAACTTTGTTTCTGGGTTGCCAAGAACTCAGAAAAGGTGCGCTGCAATCTGGGTAATCATTAACAGGTTGACGAATTGTGCTCACTTCTTACCTATCAACCAGAGTTACTCTCTGGAGTGATTAACTCAGATCTACATTAAGGAGGTTGTGAGATTGCATGGGGTACCTTTGAGTATAGTTTTGGATCGTGAGCCAAGGTTTACCTCAAGGTTCTAGAGGAGCTTACAAAGTGCGATGGGAACTAGGCTAAGTATGAGTTTTGCTTATCATCCTCAAACAGATGGTCAGTCTGAACGGCCAATTCAATCATTGGAGGACCTCATAAGAGCGTACGTGTTAAAGAACACGGGAAGTTGGGATGAGTTCCTTCCATTGATCGAGTTTACTTATAACAACAGTTTTCATTCAAGTATCGGCATATGAGGCACTATATGGACGAAAGTGTAGGACTCCGTTGTGCTGGTTTGAGAGCGGGAAAAGTCAGTTGTTAGGTCCGGAGCTGGTGCAGCAAACAATGGAACAAGTTTGTGTGGTCCGAGAAAAGATGAAGACCGCAAGGAATAGGCATAAGAGCTACGTCGACAAGAGGAGAAGGCCCTTAGAGTTTCAAGAGGGAGACCATGTCTTCGTGAGAGTACCCCAAGAGCTGGTGTGGACAGAGCAATCAAATCCAGAAAGCTAACACCCAAATTCATAGGACAGTTTTAGATTGTTCGACGAATCAGCCCTATAGATTATCAGATAGCTTTACCACCAAATCTGTCAAATCTCCACGACGTCTTTCACGTCTCTCAACTCAGAAAGTACCACCCGATTCATCACACGTGTTAGAGCCCGAATCAATTCAACTAAAAGAGAACCTAGAGTTCGAGGCTTTACTGGTACGCTTAGTAGATAGAAGGATCAAGGAACTGCGCGGCAAACATATCCCTCTGGTGTGAGTGGAGTGGGACTCGATGACTGGTGATTCAATGTGGGAGCGTGAAGCTGAGATGTGTAACACCCCGATTTTTCACTACTTTTTAAATCAGTGAGCTGTATAATTAAGTTTATATTTTATTCAATGTTTTAGAGAATGAAATAAAATAAACCGAGACAATATTCATGCTCAACGCTATCGTACGAAGCTACGATTAAATTTTGAGCTGAAAACTCAAATGGAGTTCGGTCTGCGTTTTTTCATTGACAGTAAGATTTTACTGCTCAGGAGGCCTAATATTGACTCGTGAATGAGACAGTCAGGCTTAGAATCGAATTTCCTACGTTTTTGTTAAATTTGAAAAAAAATTAGTTCCTGCGCTTCATTCGGGCGAAATCTCAAAGCAGCTGCTTCAAAGCCAACGTGATGCTCCTTGGTCAGATGACCGAGAAGCTGATTCAATAGCAACCACTCTTACTGATGATCCCTCTTGTTGTAGGTCTTCAAACTACATTGAACAAACTAGAACGCCTTCAATTGCTTTCTGCATCCGCTAGTTCGGCATTTTCGATCTTCTTTTACTACATTGAATAGAAAAGAAAAGGCCCCTATAAGAGTTCTCCCCCGATAGGGAACCCGTGCTGGAGCAATGTAACTGGATAAAAAAAATGATGGATCGCATTAAAGACAAAGACGTAGTCAAGGCCGAATCAGAAAAAAACAAGAAAAAGGCCGCGATTCGAGCCTTAGAAGCAAAGCATGCAAAAGGATAGGTCTGGGAGACATGGTAAAAGCCCGGTAAACGGATAAGAATCAAACTTGTAAATGCAGATGATGCGAAGATAAGCATTAATGCATAAAAATAGAGAGATTGCCAACCTATAGGCCTATAGGGAGCGCACCAAGGCTGCCAAGCTTGCCTTTCATTAAGACCACTTCACTTCTTCATATGATGATTGATTTAATATTTCTACAATAAGCCTACGAGATGAATTGGTTGATTCCCGCTTTTAGGTTCTACCTAAAATGCCTTTCCTGGTGTAGTTTTAGTTTGTATTGGTACTGAATGAACATATCCCTTTACTTTAAAAAGAACCTAGTGGGAAATGAAAAAATGCGGGATTCCTCTACCACTCTATAAATGGAGGCTCAATAAGTGTCTTTTTCATCAAATTCATTCAAATCAAAGAAATTTCGTAATAGCATAGCTATGGATGTTGCAACTTCCAACAGGCTTTCCGTCGACGCGTTGGGAGTACCTATTGATGGAAGAGGGGCTCTAAGCGATCACGAGCGAAGACGTGTCGAAGTGAAAGCCCCTGGGATTATTGAACGTAAATCTGTGCACGGTCAGGGTAACATAATGGAAATGTATCGGACTGCAAATCCTGGAATGACGGTTCGACCCCGTCCTTGGCCTCGGGGAGTGGCGAGCAGCACGGAGCTGACTTCTGCTTCATCTGCAGATCGGATTCCTTCCCTCGTCTCTTCTAGCCCTTGAAAGGCTTCGCGAAAGAATCGTGTGGCGCGGTGAAACCCTAGCTACGCCATGTTCAATACAAAATCTGGAAAGCTGCAGGGATGACAAAAAGAGGGCGCTTTCCTGTGTTGCACTGAAAAAAAAAAGAAACCTCAGATAAGACGCTCTTCTCTGCTCTGAGGTTTCTTCCTCCCGTGCCTCGTCCCACAGCAAAGGAAGAAAGAGGCTTGCTCACAGAAAATATATCCCAGCTGGATGGGAAAAAGAAGAGAAGGCAGAAAAAAAAGGGGGGAAAGCTCTCCGTTCAATCTTTTTTTTTCAAATCTGGTAGACTTCCGAAGGAGGTAAACTCCACTGCCATTGCTCTTATTCCCAAAGTTCCGAAATTTGAGTGAGTTTACTTTCTAGGAATCTTTCCACTCTTCTCTGAGTGCCTTAAAAGTTGCTTAGGTAGACCGGCTAACCACTTGCTCTCTCAGTCGAGCAAACCTTTCGCTTTCCTTTGACTTGCGGATACTTCCTTGCGAATAAGGACGGACTATAGTGCTACTGCATTGGATTGGTTAATTTACTTAAAAATCCGAAAGGGCAGCGCCAGAAACAGAACCCAGTATTTCTTCTAGAGAATCTCCTAATTGTTCCAGAGCAACTAGAAAGAGATTCTTTAACCAGAAAGAATTCATTTCAGAACCATCTACGATGGGGGGAGCGAATGCGCAGGGAAGAAGGTTAACCTCCCCTCCGGAACTTATTCAACCAATTAGTCAATCCGCCCTGTGTCAGAAAGAGATTGAGGGCACATTCCGGCTAAGAAAATGAGTGAAATCCGTTTTTTGCATAGCTTGCATTCTATTTATTCAGGTTTTTCGTGCTATACACCACGTTGAGAAAGACCAGCCTCCTATGTACCGTACCCTTTTTTTACTTTACCCCCATCTGAGAATTCTTAATTGGTTAGTTTAAATTAAATAGCCCCATTCCGATTAAACCTTCTTTGCCGACGGAGGGAGCTTCCAAGGACCCCTTCTAAGCGAGTCAATCCCAGTAGAGGAAGGGAGGTTCTTTCCTTAGTAGTTGGCTTAAATCCGAATTAGTGGTTTGACTGAATCGTCAATGGATAAATAGGATTCTCTTTTTTCGAGCCTCTCCTTTATATAAAGCTATTCCAGTCAGAGACTGTCTCCCAAGAGCCCAAAGTCTTCGACGAGGCCTTTGCCGGTCAACTAATGGGAGGACTTTTCCGGGGATGAACTCCTAAATCATTTAACTCTTAGAAGTGGGTCCCGCTCTCGGAACCAAAACGATAGCAAACTCATTTTTCACCTTGAATTGATGGAAAGAAGAATTTTTTACTTTTCCCATTGATTGAATGTCTGAGGTAGGGCTTTTTTCTGAGGGCATCTGGAATTGTCTGTTTCGGTATTCACTCTTGTAAACGGCTCCGGAAACCCCAACGGGAAACCTTTCACCGCGCCACACGATTCTTTCGCGAAGACCGTGGCATACTTATACTGGATGCCCTTTGTTTTCCATTTTCCTTTTCTGATTGAAAGTAGCAAGCCACTCCACTACTCTATTCCAATCCCTAAAATCTTCTGACCATTCAGGAAATTGAAATAATAGTATACGAACGATATTTTTAGTTATCATGTGATCCGTCATTCAGTGCAATAAGAGGGTGATGCAAAGAAAGAGAGGAAGTCAACCTTCTTTTCCCTTCTACTTGAGAGCCCTACCCTCCAGTTCTTTGGAATCCTCTCAAGAGTTGTATCTCCGTCCGAACCCGCGTGCGGGCAGGATTGCTCGGGCGGGCTCGTTAGCTCTAGCTCCTTAGGGTATGGTAAGGTAGAGGCCTTACTCTATTCCGTGGTACGGAAAGCTGATTCTTAAATAAGGGAGTGTTTGAGAACGAAGGCCTCGGTTGACAGATTCCATGACCCAAACTTTGAGATAGCGAAGAATACGTTCTCCCATTCTTTTCGCTAAGCGTATATAATAAAATAGAGTGAAAGGTCCACCCCGAAAGGCGGGACTTCCTTTGCTCTAGCTCCGGCCCTTAGCTCTAGCTCCGGACCGTTCGGGCCCCCCCGAGAGTGCGGACTTGGACCTATTCTAAAAAAGTCGAGGCATTTCGAATTGTTTGTTGGGCCGGGGCTCTGCGCTCTTTCTTTCTGTGTGGGACGATTTCGGGGATAACCAGAAAAAGGCAATTCGAAGGATTCAATCCAGCCACAGGTTCCCCTACGGCTACCTTGTTACGACTTCACCCCAGTCGAAGACCCCACCGTGGTAAAGCCTTTATAGAACTTCCTAACATTCTTTCGTTCGTTATATAGCGATAATCATCTTTCACTCTACTTAGATGAAGCCTCTGAATCCAGATCGAAGAGACTGGGTACACCTTCTCTGCACAAGAAAACATCACTCCGTGCCAGCAGCCGCGGATCAATTGAGACCGCGGATCAATTCAGTGCTACGGCCCTCTATTGCACTCTTTGATCGAATCGTCTGTTGCGAGAAGAAAAGAAGGCCTTTGCCTGCGAAAGTAGGACGAGGTCTGCCTTTACCCTTCCTTTTACTAGGAGTGGATTAGTTAGCTTAATTTGACGGACGCGACGATGATAGCTACGAAATGTGCCGAGCTGGATATGGATTTACCGGGACTCGCTAACAGATAATCTTGATGTCACATCAAGTCACATCACATGGGAAAGTGTGCCAGCGTCATGATGACGTTTGAAAATATCTGGATATGAAAAGACCAAAATACCCCTAACCTTTTTCATTATTACCATTTAACCTTGAAAGAAAAGACTAAAATGCCCTGAAGTGATCAACTTTTGGACACCCTTGTCCCCCCATTCCCACGCACAAGTCAGCCTTATCAGAGCCTTCACCACTTCATTTTCTCACTTCATCTTCTTCCTTGAAACTCTTCCATTTTTCCTTTGGAGAAAGCTTGAGTTTTTTGAGACAAAAAGTGTGATTCTTGACCAATCTTCATTATTCAAGAGGTAATATCACTTCTTTGATCCTTAAACCTCATGAATTTCTTTCTATTTTATGTTTGAAAATCTTGATTCCATGAGTTTCAACTTCATGAGCCAAATTTCAAAAATTCCAAGAAAATTGTAGAAAAATCCTTTTAATGTGAAACCAATTTCTTTGATCTAGTTTCATCACCATCTACCTCAAGAGTATGTGATCGAACACTAATCCTAGCCTATTTTACTTAGAGTGGCAAAACCATAGAAAATTTGGGGAAAAGTGGATTTCTTCAATTTTTGTTCTATAACACTTGATCCCATCCTTTCCTTTGCTATGATCTTTGAATCCAAGTGATTGGAAAACCAAATCAAGTTCTAACCCTTTTTCCTTTTGATGGCCGAAACTTAAAGCATGAAGAACCATGAGTTTTGTTTCAAATTTTTGAGCAATAAGACTTAATCTAGTGTTAAGTATTCTTAAGAACCAACCATCCAAAAGATTGGAACCAAATGAAACCCCTAGCCTTTTTTCAAAATTTTGGCCAAACCTTAGACCAATTTTGGGGGAAGAAATTTATGTTTTGATTTTTTTTTTATTTTGTATTGATTGTTGTTGGGAATTGAATTGTGGTTGATTGTGTTAGGTGACGTGGACGAAAACGGAACCGGAACCGAAAACAATTCGGGAGTCGATCGTAGATGTTAGATGTGTTATTGTTGAACCGGAACCGAAAACGAAGAAGGATCTTGAGAAGTGTTTTGATTAATCAAGGAAAGTGACTTCCTTTTTAAAATGTTAGATCCTTTTAAAAGAAAAAATCGTTTCAAGAAAAGTTTATTCAAAGAGAAATTTCTTTTAGAAAAACGTTTTCAAAGAGACTGAACCTTTAGAAAAACAGATTTGCAAAGAAAAAGAGTTTTTCCTGGAAAATGATTTCTTGGAGGAAAATGTTTTAGGTCATGGCAACGAAGTTGAGTTTTGTTTTCCCAATGCTGTTTTGTGAAAATAAGACCGAAAGAAAAGCGGTGATTTCCCTTTTCACCTTAAGATGTATGCAATCCTAGTGACCGAGACGTCGGGCTAGTGTTTTGTGAATTGAGCATTTAGACTTCATGTCCTGAGTTTTGAATGAACGGGCCTTATGTCCTTTAAAACGAGCTGTGAGCTATATGCCTCGACATGAAAGAATGAACAAAAAAGAAAACAGAAACTTTCTGTGTACATACATGAAACGACAGACGTGCCATTTGAACATGAGCTACAACTCAAGTAGTTGAGAATATGAGCCAGTTAAGATCACTAGGTCTATAAGGGCATTCTGTGTTCGAAATTCCACAAGTGGCTAGAGGCATCACGACCCCATGTCGTGGTAAATTGGTTGCCCAACACGGATGAACTCAATCAGAGACTGGACTATTCATGATATGGTTATGACGTGGTACCCCTGAACAATTGGAGTTCAGACCTAAATTGAGAGGTCGACTCATGAGAACAATTGTATTACGGGAGAATTTGTGGCCTATCGCTCGATGAAGGGAAGTAGGAATCTCCGAAGAACATGAATTAGAAAGATGATATTGGAGTCTCATGCATTATTACAACTCATGATAGTATTTGAGATATTATGTTATATGAATATCTGTTATTATAACTATATTTATATGTGGATGTAATTGCTGTTTGTCGCTTGTGCGGCTATCGTGATAAACTTGTAAAATGAGTATCTCACCTTTGCCTGTACATGTTGGACACCCTGTTGTGTTTTTGGAATACATGTACAGATGCTGATCAGAGGTCCCCACGAACACGTGAGGACTCGAATGACGGAGTCTTTTGAAGATAAAGAAAAGGAGGATCCCTCCAAATTCCTTTGGGAATTGGAGCTGACTTTGGGGTTCATATCCCAATGGCTACTTTTAGCCCGACCAACATAGGATTTTTACTTTTTGAGGCAGTCATATTTTTATCTGCTGTATGTATGTTGAACACATGTTTTTAAGTCTGTAATATGACACACTAGACATGAACCTATTTTATGAGTTTAAACTATATTTCAAAGAAACTTATATGCTTCGGCATAATTACGTTATGACTATGTTGTTATGGATATTGAGCGTTGATGTGTGTTATAAGGATTATTCCTTTATCTTGAGTTTGGATTACTTGGTGTATGAAGAAAATTTTTAGACCCACGTTTTCGAACATGTTAATTAATTAAAGTATTTTTCGAAAGCAACCAGCGGTTTATTTTGTTTATGTTTTCCACAATCGAGTTCCAGTATGTAGCACCCAAGGGGGTGTTACAAGATGCGCCAAAGTCTTCCTTATTTTTTCTCAGGTATGCGACGGAAATTTTGGGGACGAAATTTTATTTAAGAGGGTGGTAATGTAACATCCCGATTTTTCTGTAACTTCGATCGAGTTGGAAAATCTTGATTAGGGCTTTGATTGTTTGTATGGATCATTTTGTGTTAGTTTAAGACCTAGTTGGAAGCTTAGAAATAGGCTTGAATACGGTAGGAAGTGCCTGAGGTGTAAACGAGAAACTGGGAAATTCAGAAGTGTGAAAGGCTCTTCCCAGCTGAGCAGTACGCTCAAGCGTGGGAAGGGTGCACTCCTTAGCGTGCGAACACTCAAATGTTGGCATGTTGCACGCTCAAGCGTGCTGAGTGCATTTGCTAGCTGGTGTGCTTTTTGATGCGTGTGCAATACGTGTCAGGCCAGGGTGACGGCGGAGTGGACGAGGTTCCACGCTCAAGCGTGGAGAAAACCCCACGCTCAAGCGGGGGCACGCTCAAGCGTGCTGATTCTCCACGCTTTAGCATTCTCAGTAGCTCAAGTTGGTGGAGTTTTCCTTCTTCCCCATTTCCGCCACAAAAAATTTGGAAACTCCAGAGCTTTCTAGAGCTGTTAGAGAGAGAAACAGGGGTTCTTGAGTGAGAAAGCTCAGTTTTGGGGTGATCGAGCTGTCGAAATGCGATTCTGACTACACGGATACAATCGTGACAAAGTTTTCTACAACTTTGACGGATCTGTTTCTCGATTCGCCAAAGATAAACTCGAATTCATAACACATGTTCTTCGTGTTCTTTGTGGTTCTTCGAGTCTTTACCTTTCCACTTTGACCTTTGAGCTTGCCCTAGGGCTAACACTATTACATATGTGTTGTGCTCGTGGTTAGGGCAAAGTCTGCGTTCGTGATTGATCGTGCTTTGGAGCTTGAGGCCGCGACTGTTGGAGGAGCTTGGGGTTGTTCTTCGCGTTTTTTCTATGTGGAGGAGCGTGCCTGTGTTTGTGTTGATATTGGCTCTAAGTGTTCATGTGGGGAGAAAGAGTACTGCTGTCGTCGGGACAGCAAGGGTAGCGTAGTTGTATTCTCTACTATGTGTAGAGAAGCCCTAACCCTACTAGTGGTTGAGCCCCGATAAAGTACCTAAACCCTAAGTTTAGCTTACTTTGGGCTATCACCATTAGGTTTGGAAAACCTAGGCTAGACAACTGTCGATTGAGAATGATCTGCTTAGTATGATAGTTGTGGTGTGGATTGGGCTATATGCTATCTAAATACATACCTCTACTTGGTGTATGATATGCATGTCGTATTGTGGATGTTGATACTATGACAGTTATGCTGTATGTTGTACTGTTGTGTTGTGGCGGAATGCCGGTTAGCTTTAAGTTTGGTTGTGTGCCATGTTTGTTATCGGGTTGATATCGTGGATGGTGTCGTTGCTATTCTGCTGATTGTTTGAGGTTGTGGTAGTGATGTTTGTGTTGTGGCTCGTGGACGCGTGGCGTCGAGGCTGTGGTCGTGTGGATGCAGTGGCATCGTTTGTTGCTGATTGAGCGTTAGGGGTGAGGTCCGGTATCAAACCCGTTGAGGATGTTTGTTGCATATTATTAGCTGCCAAGTGGTGAGGCCGTATGACAGGTAGTATGGGCTGCCAGCATCATACGAGGTTAGTTGTACCTAAGTGCGGGTATGAAAGATGGACGCGGAGACCGAATGAGTGACCTTGGGGATGTTGCCGATCTCGGGAATAGTTTACAGTAATGGATAAGGTAGCTCCTATCCTGTCGGGACGCTCGATTTAGTCCGATTTGCCTAACTAATCCCCGATGTTTCCACGTTCCAGGGTAATGTTCCCAAGCGACCAATATGCTTCGGTTTCGGTATGGTAGAGGGATGCATTCTTATTGGTCACGGCGGCGTTTCAGTTTCTTGGACAAACTAACTCCGTTCCGACACAGAACCTATTCTGTTGTGGACTTGTTCTGGCGTGGAACCAGCTTTGTGAGATTCGGCAGACATGCTGCATGAGATTAGTATCTTGGTCTAGAGGATTGATCTGAGGGTGAGACTTTTGAAGATGGATGCTTGTTGCATATATTGTCTCGAAAGACGTTTGGTTGTGTGTAGTAACTGTTATATCTGTTATACATGCTATATATTACATGTTGTTGTTTACTACACTATTGTTATTATTTTCGATATGCTATACACTGTATTCTTAACTCCCTACCATTTTCTGGCTATTTGGGGTTGTTCTCGGTTCGCATGAAGACGAGGAGCCAGCTACGAGAGACGATGGACCCAAGAGTACACCCTTTCATCATGTCGATATCGAGGATACCGGTACTGGGGCTGATAGAGCTTATCTACCATGACGAGAGAGGGTGGCGTGTAGACCCCTCTACCGACTTAACGGTTTACACAAGACCGGTCAGTATTCTCTTTAGAAGAGGGGCGTCTCACGTGGAGGATCTTATAGGGCCGTTCAAAGTCGTCTAGTTCCTGCCCTTCCCGGGCATTTGGCACCGAGACTGAGAGAGCAGGACTATCGGTAGGCAGCGCCACAGTCTTCAGTGGTATCCAGTAGGCAAGGATTTGTCTGCAAAGGTCTGCAGAGGCGTATCGACTAGTACCTGAGGACGTATCGGAGACTCTGATGTGATCTGTGCTTTTCGTAGGTTGAATGTTTATTGTGTTTTGTTTCTGCTACATTGCTTGAATACCACGCCATCGCTATAATACGATTAATTTAATTATATAAGGCTTGGGACTAATGGGATTATCCTATGTAACTGAGGTCATCTCACTCCCGCTCCCCGGTCGGCCTACCCAAAGATTCATAACCTCTCATTAGCAATCCATTCCATCAAGTACTGTTCATAAACTTTCAGCCACATACATCACTTATAATCACATGAGCATATTTAACATTCTCATAATCTATACTTTCACATTTAACATTTATCAATAACATAATTTAATTCATTCCAGGTTCAAGTATAGATATATTCAATTTAAATTCAAATATCATAGAACCAATTTCATAAACATAAAGTCCAAGAACAATATCCACACAAGCATTAATTTATTCATCCATACATTTAATCTTATCACTTAATAGTGTCAATAATTATTTTCTCACTAAATACTCAGAATATGGTAGTCAAAATAATCTTCTATACTCATCTCAATTCATTTTTAAATTAATACTCAACAACACATATAGTAGGTCTTTTCCAAGCATTAAAATAAAATAAGAGAATAGTATGAGAATAGGTAACAACTTCATAAATCTTTACCATCTTAAACATCTTAAATACATATTCTCAATACCATCATAATATATTTCCTTTCACAACAACAAATCACATGCTATCATTACTTGATCAGTTCATTCCAAAAATTACAACATGAGCATACACATAAACGATAACATTTGGATCCATTTATATCAGTCCATACCATAATTCACATCATTTCACTATCACCATATACCTTCAAAAAATAATACCCACCTTTTCATTTATATGACAATTATACACCATCATGTTCATAGGTTTCTCGTAATCCAAACCATCATATAAAGAGCTTACCAATAAAGTCATCAACTCAAATCATTATATAATACTTTCGATATGCAATCTTATGTACTATTCAATACTGTAATATCCTCATTTTCATCACCTTGATTAATGTATGAAAGTATATGAGTTTGTTTGATAAATACTATCATGGCTTGAAAGTGTGCTTAGAGGATATGTTAAGAATAGGGATGAATTGGATGAGAGAATAATGAGGAACACGTGACTCTGAGCAGAACGCTCAAGCGTGCCAACGCTCAGGTGTGGGGAGTTTGGATGCTCAAGCGTGGACCTACTGACTAGTGACTGGCTGTGATGGGACATAACGTGACACATGTCAGTTACGCGTCCAAGTTGGCACGTGAGCGACGGTGCCTTAGCGGCGAGGAAACGCAACACTCAAGCGTTGAGGAAGCTAACGCTCAAACGTTGGAATGCTAAAGCGTGGAAATCCGGAACGCTAAAGCATGGTCAACAAAGTTTTACCTCTACAAATACTTGCTTATTTTCACTTGGCATGAAATTTTGGTAAATTTACCAGAGGCCAGAGAATGCGAGGGAGGTTTAGAAGCTGTTCTTGAGCTTGATTTCAAGTTTGTGCTTCGTTCTTTTATCCGATTTCAGTTCCGTTGGTGTTTTCATGATCAACGCGACTTCTACTGCAACTCAACCGGTTTGCTTCTGTGATTCGTCAAGGGTAAGCCAAGGTTCTGTATCTACATACATTGTAGCTATACAACGTTCTTTTATGGTTTAAGTTTCTATTCGTGGTTTTAGCTTTGTATTAGGGCTAATGCTATAGTCTGCATGTTGTTTCCGCGATCAGGAGAAGTTTGGAAGCTACGTGCGTGATCCCGTTGGTGAAGGAACCCACGGCTGTGAAGGCAAGGAGAGGATCAAGAAGTGCTCGTCGTGTTCGTGATCGTTGTTACATTCGCTCTCAAGTAGGGAGAAAGAGTACACAAGTCAGGGAGGCAAGAGTAATTTATATAGCTTTATTGTGCATTTTGTGTGTATAGGGGAACCCTAAACCCTATGTGAGGTTGAGCCCCGGTAAAGTACCTAAACCCTAGATTTAGTCTACTTTGGGCTATCACCGCTATATTCGATACCCTAGGTTTAGTCTACTTTGGGCTATCACTGCTATATTCGATACCCTATGTTAGCAGATTATGATGCATGATAATATGTGTTATATGTTGATATATGCGTAACTGCTAATTGTTATATTTGTAATGTATGCATGATGTGTGATGATAATAGCATGTTGGTATGTGTTATGCTTATGGCCTTATTGAGCATATTGATAAATGATGAATTATGCATTGTATCTGGAAATGCGTACATACATGAGACTTGAAGGTCTAGTATGATTAGGGCTTTGATCCCGTTATGGACGTTTGAGATGATAGTTACGATTCGAGGTCGTAATTGGGGCTTGGAGCTCATAAGGTTATGATGGGAGCTTGGAGCTCATATGGTTACAAATGGAGTTTGGAGCTCATGACGGTTACAGTGGAGCTTGGAGCTCGTGTTGCTAAGAGCAAGTTGCATGTGTTGCTATATCAGCTCAAGAGAGATGGATGACCTGCATAGCATATGCATATGATGTAAAGTGGCGAGCCGTATGTAGGGAAGCATACGAGGTTGGTGCACCGAGTGCGGGTACGGAAAACGGAAGGGAAGGTTTTTGTGACCTCGGGGATATACTGGATGTAACATCCCAAAATTCCAATCTCTGTTTCTCTTAACTGTTGGTGTGAATAACTTGACTGAGAATACAATTCGACTAAGTTTAATCATAAGAATGGTTAATGATTGAGAATTTATATCTGAATTTCAATTATGAGCTTAATAATCACAAAATGTTGTTTGGAGCATGTTGTGTTGTTTCGAGTCGGAATCAATAAAAATATTATTATTTTAATCGGGACCGCTTTACCTTGGGATGCGTGCCAGGGCTGGGGAAGTTGTTCTGGCCCGAAGCCGGGAGTAGTTCATGATTGCATCTCACGCTTCACGAGACATTGTCACCTTTAGGACAACCGCCCATCACCTTTTCATTCTTTTAACCAATGGATTAACTTTCTATGACTCTTAGTTAATAACCATTCAACCTTTCCGTTTATGGAGAAAGCAAGTTAATCTACTTATGGTTAATCTTGCCCTCTTTAATCCTATGATCAACACCTATGTACTTGGTTTAATCCAAGCCTTCCATTTACTTACACTTCATCACATCACTAGTCATAAACATATCAACAAATTTGGTGACCAATATGCTAAAGGCCATTCGGCCATAGTGTTCCAAGAACACTAAACACACTTCATTTCCTCATCTCGCCAAGATAAAGCACACTCTTGTTCATGACATTTGAAATCCTCTCTTCTTTCTCTTTCTCTCTCACATTCGGCCAACACCATACCAATACCATCCAAATTTCTTTTTCAAATTCTAAGATCGTAGTTCTTCTAGTCTTGATCTCTAGATCATCTTTGATGAAGAAAGTTTTCTCTTTGGAGCAACTTTGTTCTTGACCTTCAAGAACACCATCTTGATCTTCAAACTGTTCTTCACTAAGTAGGTCTCTAATTACTTTTCTCTTCATATATTTTCTTAGAATCATGAAACAACTTCTTCTAGTTCACGATTTTTGTGAAACAAGTTCAAGATTTTACCTTTTCTTTCTATCTACGTTTCGGCGACTTTCTTTTCTTGGAGCTTGGATTTTTGCTCATCCTAAAGATCTTCATTAAGTTAATGAGGGAGTGAACCTCATCACACCACATTGGTGGTGGTGAAAATGGTTTATGGGTTTGGTTTGGGGAAAACCCTAATCCAAGGGTTTTGCCATTTTGTATATTTGGTTCTCTATGAGAACAATCTTGTAATAATTATTTATTACTTGATTTGTATTCACTGATGTGTTTGAATGGTTGAAAATAACTTCTATGTATGGAAAAACCTTAACCTAGGGTTCCTCCACATTTTTGTTGAAAAGAGTTTGTGAAAATGTGATTTTCGGATCTGACCTTGTGTGAGTCATTTCGGTTTTTCTCTCAACCTAGAGCTTGGATTTCAAAAATTATTTTTGTTCCTAAAACTATACATCTTGGGCTTTATTTTGAGAACAAATTTTGTGCGGTTTCATAAAGATTTGACCCTTAAAACCATGTTTCAATCTAAGCATAAATTTCTACCTTGGATTCTTACTACAATGACTTATTTCGTGAAACTGTACTAACTCGGTTACTGGTTGTGAAAATAAATTTTATAACAAAATATTATACATCCTAAGCTTTCATATGAGTCCTTATATGCTCAAATCCGAGTTCGTTTGATCAATCAAATGTTTGTCATAATTTTGTGTTTAAATGCTGCAAAATTTTGTATACGGGTTTGATGTTGATTTTTGGTATTGGATGTTATGTTATTGTTAATCTTGATATATTGATGATCATGATTGATGGTGGAATGATTTGGTGAAACAAAATCGTCACATACACCAAGTATACAATTAGGCCAAAGCCTAAAGAGAATAAGAAGTTGAACTTCAAACTTTGAAACCTAAGTAATCTTAGAACCCGAATTAACTTATTGAACAATGAAAAAAGTATTTTCAAGAACAAACAACCTTGAGGAAAAAATCATATTGGCCTTCAGCCATGAATAGGCTTTTAACATAAAACCAATATTTGAATTTCAATACAATGTTTTGAACATTAAAAATGTGTTTTGAATCAAGTAGGATTCATAGATATAAAAGGAAAGAAAACTTATCTTTTACACTCTAAGAGTAATATAGTCTTAAAAGGATGGTTGTGAAAACTCCTTTGAAATTAGTCTAAGTTTTTTCGTCACTCAATTTCAAGTTTACGTATAAATGATTTCAAGTTAAAAAGGATTTGGACTTAAGAAGATTTCCTTTCTTTAGTTAATGCAAAAGAGTTTTAAGCTCTTCAACTTTAAGTTTAATTTGAAGCTAAAAAGATTTTTGAAAGAATGTTTTCAAAGTATAAGATTTTGAATCAAAGGTACTAAGTTAGTTTGCCAAGGTATTAAACAAATAAGCATTTTGTGCTCACCTTTTTACAAAAGAGTTTTGAACTCAAGACTAAGGATTTTCCTAAATGTAAAACCCTAAGTTGAGTAACTGACTTAGAGTAAAATAAATAGATAAGAAAGTATAGGACATGGTGAAACAAGACCATATACTATATCATTGATGATTCATTCATCAATCGATTCATAAAACTTAATGAATCAAGATATATTTCATTACTTGAAAGACAAGTACCCTCTAACTTAGAAAGGATCTAAGACTTAACTAGAGGATTCTCAATCCTTTTTCATAAGACATTTAGGACTCGAGAAAAATATCATAAGACACAAATACAAACATGAAACGTTTTGGTTTGGAACAATAGTTCGATGACGGGCCGATGAGCCGGACTCGAGAATTTCGTCTAACTGTATAGTCTTCTGATGACTCGATCCCAGAGGGATCACGAGATTTATCCAGTGGATGAAAGTTTAAAACATTTAAAATGTGTGAAGAATCTAAGGAAGAGAACCTTGGTGAATCTTGAAGTTTATCCAGTGCATAAAAGTTTAAAACACTTAAAATGTGTGAAGATACTAAGGAAGAGAACCTTGGTGAATCTTGAAGTTTATCCGGTGGATAGACATGTTATCTCATATGCTTTGTGTAAGCATTGTCATTATTTTGCATGAGTCTCTAAGGCCTTGAGCCTAGGAGTCGAGCTTACACCTTGATGTGGGTACGAATCTTACAGTGACGTTTTAAATAGTCTTGGAGGTATAAAGGTTGGAAAGGCTGACATGTGACCAGTTGGTAGCTCTTCTATGTCATGGTGAATCTGAGCAATACACTGATATCCTCGACTAGATGCCGTCCTTTTCATGTTTGGTGTAGAGTGTTTCCGTAAAAGCCAGATACATGCATGTTACGAATGTTGTAGCATCTTACCCAAGGCTAGCGTAGACGGAACAAGTCTTTCCAGCCACTCTCTCCGACATTTTGTTAGCTCCATGGAATAGGGGTCAGAGTTTTACCGTTGTGGCATATGGCATTGAGTCATGTACATCGCATTGCATTGCATGACTGTTGATGGATACATTTACATGTTATACATTATTATCCTGTGTTGATGATGTCTTATGCTGTTGATTGAATAATAAAAGATATTAAGATGTATGACATGCATGACTAGCATTCTATTGTCTTGTGTGTCGTACCATTTTTACTTCTGCCATGTGTTGTGCTGATGAATGGGAATCTCACCTCATTACTTTGTATTGCATCGT
Organism: Ammopiptanthus mongolicus; assembly: GCA_039655645.1. Classification (NCBI taxonomy): domain Eukaryota; kingdom Viridiplantae; phylum Streptophyta; class Magnoliopsida; order Fabales; family Fabaceae; genus Ammopiptanthus; species Ammopiptanthus mongolicus. The sequence continues at coordinate 41,342,354 of CM077350.1, forward strand.
TGTGTGATTCTCTGGTTGTTTCTCGAGAAGGTCGTATTACCGACACTTCACCCGACGCTTCGGACGCATCTCTCTGTTGAGCCTCCCAGTGGTTACGGCGTTTGGACATCTAGTTATGATGGGCTTCTAGTAATGTACGTGTGAAGAGCCGCACTCACCACCCGCAAGGAGCGCAGAGGAAGGGTTCTTAACCACTTCACCGCTTGTTCTCATGTCGTCTGCTGTCAGGATTGTGGTCGTAAGTGGAATCCCAGATGGACTTTTCCACCGATGCGTTCAATGCCTTCTCCCTCTGTTAGGGATAGGCTGCTTCTTAGTCAACAGTCAACTCCTGCTATGTCTTCCATAGGAATGCCAATAGTAGTCCCTGCTAGGGTTTCTGTTAGGTCTCGTTTGATGGGTCCTGGTTGGAAGGTGATGAGTGAAGAGACTAGGAGTTAGGTGATCCATCCACATCTTACTATTTCTTTCGCTTGTCTCTTCATAAAGGAGAAATCAGAGGAAGTATTCAGCGATTGATCCGAGGGATGTCTTCAGGTGTAGTATGTTACCGGCCAGTGTAGGGTGTTAGAGCGTCTGTACCTTTTCTTTTGTCTTTCATGGAGCTGTATCTCCAAGTACCTTGTGTTTAGGAGCTGCGTCTCCAGTTCTTTATGTTGAGTCTGTATCTTTCTGTTTTATTTCCGTAGTCGAGTTGGGTTTTTATGTAAACCTTTATGAATTGATATTATGAAATGTTTCTATTTACCTTACACGCATAAACAGTTACCAGTTTTTACAGTTATGTCTTGTGAAAAGAAAAAATTTTCCCTATCTTTCTTAAATGATTTCAATTAACTCGTTTTTCGGCCTTATAGCTTTTATAAAATGTTCGTTATGTGATGCCCCCGAAAAAGGTGTTACACTGGACAAAGGTGTACCCACATGAGACCGGTATGGTAGCGCCTATTGTGTCGTGGCGGTCCTGAGCATGTCCTACTATCTTGACTGGACCCTGAGTCTTTCCAGTTGCTGGTGGATCTTCCAAGGAGGCCCAGATAACCCTTTCTGTCTGGGACAGTTGAGCGGCGATGCACTCTTACGGGTCACGGCGAGTGGAACCTATTACCGGAGCAAACCAACTTGTGATCCGATGAGCGGATATGATGTTGCCCATTAGAGGGTGTTTAGTACCGGCTGACATGCATAGAAAGAGTATGTGTGCATCTAGCTAGGGAATGACCGTGGTGTCGAGACATTGAGAGATGGCTGTGTTTTCTATATATTCTACATTGCATCATCCCTGTTATAGATGTGTTGTATATCTTATCTCCCATGTTCTTCTTTGTATGTGTCTGTTCAATTTGCGAATAGATGACGAGCTAGCAGAGTACTAGGATGGACCCAAGATTACACCTGTTTATCACGGGGGCACCGCGGATGCCGGTGCTGGGGGACATAGAGGAGATGGCAGTGGACCCCTCAACCTTTTTGGCCGTATACACCAAACCCGTCAGCCTGATCTTTTGGAGTGGCACGCCACCGTACATGGACATCATATGACCTTATCGCGTGTACCAGTTTCTTCCTTTGCCTCAGATGTGGCACCCACCGAGGCAGAGAGATCAAGACTACCTATGGGCGGCACCACAGTCTTTGGTAGTATCCAGCAGGAGAGGCTTCATCTACAGAGGTCAGCGTAGGCATACAGAACAATACATGCGGGCAGCTCAGAGACGTAGGATTGTCGTGTCGAGTTCCTCTTCCGAGTATGAGCCTATGCGTGTTTATAGGCGTACCTACGGAAAGGGGCAGGGTAGCTCAGGACATCCTCACCACTAAGAGTGAGAGCCAGCCAGTGCATCTCTAGGTCTGTGTGAAAAGGTTTTGATGTATTTTGAGAGTGGGCTAGGGAGAGTACTGGTGAGCTTCTTTGAGAGTTTTCTTTTGGAGGTCCTTGAATGTATCTTGGTTATGATTTTAGTTTCTTTATGTACCTTTGTTTGTATCTATATAGCCCTACTAATGGGGCCACCATGTATGCTTTAGTACTACTTGTATATACGTGTGCTTTGGTTTATCCTGCTACGTTTACTCTGATGTTATACACGTTTATGTTTGGATGCATGTTATCGTTTGTTCTAACAAGCGCATAATCGTTAAGTCATAGTTAATACTATAGTTGAGTTCTAAGGTTAATGGGATTTCCTTGAGTGGAACATGGGGATGTCACAAATACTTTAATCTCGTAACAAACACTTCACATAGCAACCAATCATCATCATATATACATATATATCAATTCACCCATATATACCCCATAACGCAAGTCATATATCAAAGTATGCAAAAAGGTTTTTGAATACTTCAAAATGCTCAATAGACATGTTTTCAAAAAGGTAAAAGAGTGTAATTATCATAAACTATGGTAAATCATCATTTTTTAAATGTAATATGTTGACCTTTGATCACCATTTCTATCATAACTTTTAAACTACTTAGATTTGTATTATTAAACTTGTTGCACATGAAAATAGACTTAGAGATCTTTCCAACAAGATATCATTTACCCAAAACGGATAAGAAATAAAGAAGTTATGAACATTGGAAGTTGGGTTGTTCTGCCTCAAGCACCCAACGCCACCTACGGGGTATTACCGTATTACATTACCACCTACTGCCGAGAAAGTTGCAGGAGCTGTTCTCAGGTGTCCAAGCACCTAGCGCTACTCACGGGGCGCTTGATGATCGCTAGGAACTATAGAAACGTAGCAAACGCTACTGTTACACAAATTTTTACTCCAAAACTCATTTTCATGCTCCCAAACTCAAATCCAACCACCAAAATGCACCAAATACCAACAAAAACAAGGTCCATGCAAAGATTTGTAGAATCATTAGCTCAAACCATTTCTATACATATTAGAGTCCTATTAAACCTTAACATTCAACCCACCAAAAATCATCACAACAAAACATATAATCTCTCACAAAAATCAGAATTTATACACTCAAATGGCAAAGGAAGAGGAACAAGGCATACCCATACTATTACCAAAGCGAAAATCAAATATAATCACACAAATCCCTCACCTCTTTGAAGACTTCCACGCTTGCTTCCAAGAAAAATGAAAATGCATTTAAAGAATATGAAGATGAAAAATCCATTTTAGGCTAGAAAGATTGGAGATACTCCAAGCTCCATAACCCAAGCTAATCTCCCTTTCTTAATCCATCCACCCACCCACCAATAAGGTTTCAGATTTATGAGCCAAAAACATAAGAGGAAAGGGTTAGACCCCTTCTTATAATGTCTTTTTTTAATGGACAAAAATGTCCTTGATCATATGAGCATTATAGGCAAAACCACTAAACTATCATTATTTCCTTAATTGAACTAATTAAATTATTAAGGTGTTTCAAACCACGCAGTACCCTATTAGGCCTTAAAACTCTCACTTTAAATTATTAAAGAATGGCCATGTGCATTATTAAATTATAACATAAATTATTTCTTAAAAAAAGATTTATAACTATAAAACAAATTGTCAGATACAATCGTGATACGAAGAGAAACTTTAAATTATCAGGCATAATGTCTTTTTAAACTTAAATTTAAATTATTAAAATTATCGGATATTACATTTTACCCCTGTTAAAAGGAATTCGTCCTCAAATTCTATGGACACATACTATCAACTGCAATTAACTCTTTGCCATTAACCTTTTCCTCTCTTTACACGAATCAGCTCTTTCTCACTTTTTTAATTTCATACTTGTTTGGCTTACATAAAGCATTTCAATAAAAACTAAATAAATAAATAAAATTAATTAAATTCAACCTTCCTTTATAACTAAAAACCTTGATCAAAATATTTACACAACATCAAGCTAAGGGGCCTCATGTTCCAAAACATATTATTACACGTACGTCTGGTAGAGCATCAACTAGTTCAAGGAATAATAATCACTATAACACATCTTCATTACAATCACATGATCAAAACACAACATAACTAAAAATATAACACCCGATGTCATAAGTTCATAAGAGCACCAATAATAGAATAATTATTTCCAATTAGAATACAAAAATGTTTTTTTAACGGCTATTCATTACCTTATCAACATAACTCATCTCCTTTCTTCTTTCTCTTGTTAACTCATATCATGACTTTATTGACATAACCAAAATTAATACATACTTCAATAAGAATTCATCCCTATACATGGTCATTCTCTATTATTAATCTTCACAACATACATTTTTTTTTATTAAAAGCATAAATGAGGTGCAAAAGCATCACCATAGGAAGGAGAAATCGTAACTAGATTGGCACCACAACTCCTACCAATCATTTGCAGTACCCCATAAATAAATTTATTAAAAAAGAAAATAAAGAATAAAAGAAAGCATGGGGGAACATAAACCAAAACCCATGAAATAGATTATTTAAATCTATAACTAAGGAGATCAAACCTATTTCTGAAGAACTCTTCCCTAATAAAATCAGGAATTAGATCCCACCAAGAATAACATTTAGATGAAATTCCAAAACGAGCTAATTTATCAGCACAAGTATTCCCTTCCCTATAAATATGAGAGATCATGAAAATCATTGCTTTTGCAATATGAAGACAATTCTGCCACCTAATCCGAAGTGTCCAAGGAACAATGTTGGGACTTGACCAGGCCAATACAACCAAACTTGAATCACATTCCAACCAAAGATTTTTCCAACCCTTTTGAGAAGCAATTTCAATAGCTGACATAGCTGTAAGGAGTTCAGCTTTTAAGGAGAATGTAACACCACAATATAAAGAGAAACATCCAAGAACTGCAGCCCTTGAATCTCTGAAGATCCCTCCTCCACCAGCATGACCAGGAGAAGCTCTAACAGCACCATCAGTGTTATATTTGACCCAACCACATTTAGGAGGAGACCAAATGACAGTTTTAATTTTAGGAGCTTTACACATATGAGTATTGACTGCAAACTACTTCAGAATATCTTCACAACATACATATTAGCCTCCACACAATAACTCATAACGTGATATTTTCATCAAAGATTCACCATCTCAAACACATCGTGCAATACTCATTCAAAAGAAAATTCCAATACCATTTCCCACAAAAAAAAAAATTACGGACCAATTCATAACCGAGAAAAATTAATACAGTTTAATAATAATAATTAAACCATATAAAATTCAAGTATTCTCAAAAGAAACAAGGGTAACCATATCTTATCAACATATTCTCAATTTATCATTTTCTACATACTATCACAATACATCATCTTTATACTTTAAATGATTCATTTTCTACAAGGGTTCATATACATCCACCCTATTCAACTTCTAACATTCATCATCATACACCTCTTTCTCCTTTATCATAGCATAAATATAAAAAAAAAAAAAATTCTAAAGTTCAATGTCTTATTGATAGTTTCATGAACACGAATCAATGTTATTATTTATGAATTGATAACCAAAATGTTCCAATTCCTTTTAACAACTCTTCATATTAATTGATTTATTACGTTATGCATACCAGGCCCATTTTCATATTTTAGATCCATATAAAAGAACAACCACAAGTAGCTGACAACTTCCTAAATATTTATAATCATAACAACATCATTTAAGAATTATCATCATTCATATCAAGCATACATTAAATATAACTTTCTCATAACATACTTTAAGAACATCTCAACAACAACAATAATGTAAACCTACTTTATCATAATTCCATAAATAATATTAACCATATTTTGAACATCAATATGTCATGCTTATACATTCTCAACTTTTCATTTGAACTTTTCTCATATTACGAGTTTCACAATTCATAATTACAACTCTTTCGAGGTTTCAAGCATCATATCTATGTCATTATTGAAAGAAAAACAAATTATCTCTTGTTTAATTTCACCTAGTAAACCTTTATAAGCATAAATTTAAAGATAATACCATAAAACTTATAATAATAAGTGACTTAGGACACTAGGTAGTCCATCTCACGCCGCCACCTTGCTGCCATGTGGAGTCATCTCTTAAAACTTTAGGCAAAATATGTTGATTGGACTTATACGTATATTTAATTTTTCACATCAGTCCCATAAGTTTTTTCTTTTCTCAAATTGGTCCTACACGTTTCATTCTGTTTCCAAGTTAGTCATTTCCGTCAATTTTGACCTAACGTCGTTAGTTTTGAGCTGACGTGGCACGATATTAGTGCGACACGTGTCTCTTTATTTGACAGCGTCAGGTCGAAATTGACGGAAATGACTAATATGGAAACGAAATGAAACGTGTAGGACCAATTTGAAAAAAAAAACCTATGGGACCGATGTGAAAAATTAAATAAACGTATAGGACCAATCAACCTATTTTGCCAAAACTTTATAAGAAAACAAAGCTGGAATAAAACCGTATTAACCTTTGTCTCAGACCTCGTCCGGATTCGAGATCCAACCACAAATGTTGTCAATGCCTAATTCCTATTTTAGGACTTTGTAACCTAAGCTCTAATACCTTTGCCATGACCCGAATTTTGTAGCTATGACCGTCCGAAAGGGAAAGATTCCTCTTTTGTACACCCTGAAAATCCTATATATGTTAATAATTAATTTGATTTGCTTAAATTATTTTATTTATTTTATTGAGTGCGTTATCATAGTTTATACACTCCTGCCAGACAAAAATATTATGCTATTGTTATTATTATTATTTGTTTTGAAAAATATTAAGTAATATGGTTGAAAGAAATTATTTTCTAAATTTAATCTATTTGATTTTAGATTTGAAAATAAAATGTTTTGGATTTAATCAAAAATTTATTTTGGATCATTAATTCCCTAAGTTGATAAATTTAATCATCAATCTCTATTCTATTTCAAATTTTGAAATTTTATATTTTTCCCACCTACCACAACTAAAAGAACAAAAGAAAAAAAGGAGGGGAAAAACTCCCCAAATTCCCCCACACACTAGCAACACACCCACCCTTCTCTTCCTCTTTCTCTTTCTTCTCTTTTCTTTTCTTTTCTTTCTCTCTTCTTCTTCGTCCAGGCGCCCTCCCTCCCGCTCTCTCTCTCTAACTTTCTCCTCTTTCTCTCTTAATTTCCGGTCAACTCTGGCCATCTCTCACAAAACCGAAACCACATAAATACTCCCCGCCTTCTCCTCTACAATTCTAACCAAACTTTTTTTTCCAAACGCACAAGGTTGACGGCGGAGCCACCGCCACTGTTCGGTCGTTTTTCGACCACCGTCCGGCCACCTTTCACCAAACCAACCCTATAACTTCGCTCTCCTCACCTTCCTCTACATTTCTACCGAACATTTTTGCAAATGAACAACGTTGACGGCGGAGCCACCATTGAGCCGCCACTGTTTTTGGCTTTTCCGGCCACCTGTTGGTCTCCCTTTCCAGAAATGAACCAACCACATGAAAGGCTGCACCTTCCTCCACGTTTTGGACTGAGCACCGCCACTGCCACCGCCGGAACCGTCGTGTGCTGCCACCGTGCGCCACTGCCGGGACCGCCGTTCATGCCCTTTCTTCCTCCTTGGTAAGAATCCTTCATTTACTTCATTCCTTTCTCTTGGCTTTTGATTTCATGAGAAACCTTAACCCTAAATCCCCAATTTGAAACCCTAGCATTTTAATTTCATGCTTTAAATGTGAAATTGATTATGTTTTTATGCAATTGGGTATATCAATTTCAAGTTCCCTATGTCCATTGTTCAAATCCCCCTTTAAATTCGGATTTCCCCAATTTCATTAAATCCCTAAATTTTTATCTTACTCTAATCATGAAATTAATTCTGTTTTAGTGCAATTAGGGTAGTTAATTAATGATCCCCTAAGCTAATTTCATATTTCTATGAATAAATTGATTTTTCCCAAATTTTGTTAGTGAACCCTATTTTCCTAAATTCACTTTATGGGAAAAGTAATTCTGTTTTTATTAAATAAAATATTTAAATCCCTTAGGTTATGTCTTTAATGATGATTAATTAATTGATATGTTGTTTGGATGTTGAATGTGCGTGGATGTTATCTCTTGGTTTTTGGTTGTGGCTTTGCTTACCTAGGGGAGCTAGATATGCATTCTTGAAGCTCTGGTGGAGTTGCTTACACATGTTGGGAAGCGCCAAAGGAACCCGAGACGTCAATGCCGCCTTCAGTCACCTCTTGGATTTGATGCTTGGAATTGCTCATCAAAGAGACTTCATTTAAGGGAAGGGGTGATTACCTGAGGAATTCCAATTCCAACAACTATATGTTGTAGTTGTGTAATTGGAGTGTAATTATTTATCTGTGCTAATTGGTTGTAGAGTGATTTAATTTACCTGCTTATAATTGCCTATGCCTAAAATATCTGTTTATGCCTGAAATACCCGCTTATATTTGATTCTATGGTATGGCATTGAAATTGGTGTATGGATGTATTATTTGCCTGTCATGGTGATTCTTGCATTAAAGGACCTAACACTGGTTAGGATCCAATATCGTGTGATATAAAAGCTTCAAAAAGCTTGGGACGTGGAATAAAGAAAATAATAACATTAAAGTTTCCAAGGAACTTAGGGAAAGAAAGGAAATAAATTGGCTTTTGTGAATAAAGAAAAATAAACATTTGCTTTATTAAAGGTTTAGTTGACAAAAAGGGAAAAAGAGAAAGAAATGCTTTAAATTGAGAAAAACAAGGTTTTGAGGTGAAAAGTGTGTTTTAGAGGCTTTGATAGTTTTAAAGAAATAAAGGGAACGTTTTTGAGCAAAAGTGCTTTTGGAAACGTGGTTTCAAAAATAAATTGTTTTATTCAGGAGAAAGAGTTTTTATGAACAGTATTTCAAAGTATTGCGTTTTACCGAAATATGACGAAAGAGAAAAAAAAGTGGTTTTCAACCACGAGTTTTGTTTTATGGAAAACCTATCCCTAAGGCTTTGTGTAAGCTTCCGAGATTTGGGTTTTGGTTTTTGAGTTTTTAAAAGAGAAATGTGGTTTTTTGCTTTGGAACCTAGAAACCGAGACGTCGGGGTTCTAGGATTCTACAGAATACGTACTGTTTGGTTTCTTTTAGATTTTTATGCTATTTGAAAACCTTATGATAATGATTAGATCTTGATATTTTGTGAGAAGCTTCTTGTTTCTCAGAGTCATAGCCTAAGCCAGACGTATTGTGAGGAGATCTTGAGTACCTCAATATCAAGTTTAGCTTTTTTGATCCTCCAACAAGCTTTGATACGCTTTTAGTTAGGTCAGATACCACTTGTTTGATTCTGGTTACCTATGAGATTCACTGGACTCGGAGGTGAGTTTATCAGTTAGACTGATATTCTCGGCTTTTACCTTATCGTTCTCTTCCACAAGCAACTTATTTTGCTTGCTAGTGTCTTCCAGCTCTTTGTTTATTTTAGAAAACTTCCTTTTAAGCATGATATATTGATTATGCATTAAGGAGGAATCATTAAGGAGTTCATCATATGCTTCTTGAAGAGAGTCAGAAATTGATACCTTATCTTCTTCTGATTCATCATCTGACGAGGTGTTTTCCATCAGGCAGAGGTTAGAAGCAGGAGGGCTTCTTGGTCCGAATAAACGATCTAAGGTTGCCAGCTTCTCATTTGCAGTTTCGAACTGCAACACCAACTCCAATCTTGGTCGATCTAGAGCATTGATGAGGGACTAGTTGGCACGAGCATTTAGAGAGTACCGTCTGATATCTTTGTCCGTCCAATCAGCTTCTGGCTTAGACGTTGTTGAGCCGTCTTCAAGAGTTATTGTTTGACGATGATCTCCATCAGTGAATACATTCCATGTCTCAAAGTTTTGAGCATGGACGTATATTTGAAATACAGATCTCCAGTAAGGATAGTCTGTTCCATTGAAAATGGGTGGAACATTCCATCCCCTTTCAGGAGTAGCTTCTTGAGTTCTTTCTTCGGAAACAATAGGTTGTTCATTATCCAAAGAGTTTTCATTTTGAGAATTGGACCATAGATAGAGGTTAGCTTCCTCATTTGCTTCTTCTTCCTCCTCAGCAGAATCAAGGTCTTGCCAGGTTCCCATGAAGTTCTTTTTCTTATTTTTGAAGAACTTCTTCTTGTCCTTTAACATAGGACAGTCAGCTTTGAAATGGCCAGGTTTGTTGCACTCGAAACAGACCAACTAACTTTTGTCCTTGGACTCAGCATGGTCCTTGAAGTTTTTCTGAAATGGCCTTCTTTTCAAGCCATTTTTCTTTCTCCACATATTTTGGATTTTTCTGGAGATGAAGGATAGCTCGTCATCATTTGATACTTCATCATCAATTTGATCAGCATTGTCACTTGACTCATCAGCTTTTAAAGCTTTTGAGCTGTTGGACTTTTGAGCTTTTAAGGCAATCCTTTTGTTTTTCTTGCCAGGATTATCAATATGAAGCTCCTGTTCATGAACTTGTAGCGTTCCTACCAGATCATCCAAGGTCAGAGTAGAGAGATCTTTGGCCTGGGTGATTGCAGTAAGAAGTGGCCTCCATTCCTTAGGCAAACTTATAAGGATCTGCGTAACATTCTCCTTGGTAGTATAAACTTTCCCAAGGGATTTTAAGTTGTTGGTGATCATTTGAAAATGACCTATCATGTCCAGGATGCACTCTCCTTCAGCCATGATAAACATTTCATACTAGCCAACCAGCATGATAATCTTTGAGTCTTTTACCTTGGTAGTCCCCTCATGGAGATTTGACAAGGTATCCCAGATTTGTTTTGCTGATTCACATGCGTGAATCTTCTGGAATTCATCTGGACTTAGAACACACATCAAAGCATATCTTGCTTTGTGAATTTTTTCCATCTTGGCTCTTTCAACATCAATCCACTCTTCTTCAGATTTTTGTGTACCATCAGAGTCGAGGGACACATTTGGACCATTCATGATTCTAGCCCAGAGAGCAGAGTTTGTACTTAAGATAAAGCCTTTGAATCTTTCCTTCCAGTATAGGTAGTGGGTTCCATTGAAGAATGGATGTCTGGTCATGGAAGTGCCTTCCATAACTGGCTGACTCCCACTTGGCATGCCTTGTCCTGCCATAACAGTTTTAGGATCTTTTCATCTACATGGCTAAATGCTCAACCCAGAGGCTGAGCACTGATGAGCACTGATACCAATTGAAGGAACCTGTTTGAAACACAAGAAGGGGAGTTGAATTGTGTTTCTAAAGTTTTTAAATAAGCAGATATAAATTTTCGCAAATGTTTGGACGCTAAAAAGACTAAGGACATAACAAGCATTTGCAAAAACTTGTTGGACGCTTGCTATGAAGGAAAAAGATAAAAGAACATGTGTTTTAAGAAAGCAATTCAATCCCAAAGAGTTAGTCAAAAGACAAGCTAAGATAAAAGCAATGGGAAGAAAAGATAACACAAAGATATTATCCTGGTTCACTCTTCACCAAAGAGCTACGTCTAGTCCTCTGTATTTGAGAGCTTTTGCCAATATAACAAAATCCTTTGTTACAAGTATTCAACACCTCTTCAGGCAAGTATTTAACACCTCTTCAGGCAACACTAAGTATTCTTTTTCCAGTCAAGTCTCTTCAGGCTCAAGTATTCTTTCTAAACAAGCCTCTTCAGGCTCAACCAACTAAGGTTTGAAAAAGGGTTTTAGTTCTTCTAACGTGTGAGGGTTTGAAACTAAGCTTAGAACTCTAAACAATACTCTTCACAGAGAGTGATATGGAAGTTTAAGAGCAGAGTAGCTTTGAAAGCTTTTGATTTTTCTCTTGATTGCTTGTTTTCTTGTATGCTTGTAATTTGCTCAAGTTCGGTCACTTTGCATCTTCAAAGGTGAAGGTATTTATAGGCTTTGGGCTTTGAGCAATCTTCAGTCTTCAACGGATGAAAAAAGATCTGTTCTGATCATGCATTAAATGCGTTGGTCCGTTGAGTCTGATATCTTGTTGAGGCTTCTAATCAACAATGTAGACTATCAGGCTGATAGCTTAAAGTAGTGCTGACACCTTTTCCTTGTACCCGAAAGTTGCCTTTTGTCTTTTCTTTCTTGGAGATAATCAAATCCTTTTGTGCTTGGAATAGACTGGCTTCAGCGTTCGATGGTACGAAGATTACAAAGAATATTTGTCCAGAGGATACAAGCTTTGTCACATAGAATAATAAATTCAAATAGTTTACATATACGTTCGCGCTTAAAACATTTTAAAGCATAAGTCTTTAGACTTTACTAAAGAGAACGTTTATCGGAAAGAGTCTTTGGACTCAGATACATTATTTAATGATTATAGTCCAGAAGGCGTGAGAACTTAGGCTTTGGACAAACTGTAAGTCTTTGGACTTAGATTTTCCTGCATAATTAAGATAAAGTATTATTCTATAGCTAATCTTTGTTCACTTAAATTAGTCTTTTGTTAACATCAAAACCTTAAGGGATTAATGGACCATAACTTCTTTGGTTCCAACACCCTATTGGTCCCTCTCCGTCTCAAGCTTTGAGTGTAATTCCTGATCAAAGGAATCCTGAGGCAACAAAGGCCACTGTTGAGAGATCATTCTCTGCTCTACCTCCGGAATTCCAAGATTTTGTTCAATGGTCCATTGAAGAAAACAATGTGGGGTTGCTACAACAGATTGTGGCTATCTTTCAGTTTTTCCTTCCAAAATGAGACAACCTGCCGTCCCATTAAAAAACCTAAGATATTAACTAACCTTAAACCATATTATAAACGTTAGCGCGCTTTATACAATAGACGAAGCAAAGCGAAAATGAAACTATACTAAAGCACAAATGCATCTAAGTAAACAGCTATAAAACATAAAAGATATATATACATGCATTAACTGCCCCATCAGTAGGGCTACAATAGTAATATATATACACAGAGTATAAAAAAAACCGACCATAACAAAAATACATCAAAAGACAAAGAGAAAACTCTCAGGTTGACAGCGCTCACCACCCCCACTCAAAATACATCCAAAAATCCTCCCAGCACACTCTTAGTACAGACGCACTGGCGGAAATCCCATCACCGATGACGATGATATCCTAAACTACCCTATTTTTCATCCTCCTCTGGTACAGAAATTAAAAACCTCTCAAGGTTGGGGTCGTAGCTCGCCCACCGGCATCAGGCTCATAAGGAGTGCCATCCATCTACTCAACATCCGGTTCCTCCACGAGGTCTTCCTATAAAATAAAAGAAACAAATGGAGAAAAGATAGGGAGATAAGAAACATGCATCATCAAACATGGGAGAGAGGCAATAGTATAGTCTATACACATGTCGAACACAACGACAGAAAACATGCAACATTCTAACAACCACCTCAAAAGTCATTCTCTTATATCAAACCTCTATGAGGGATACTAATCCCTATATCCATGTCGGCCGATTTCATCATGTCTCCAGTTGGACATCCCCGTCGGGATCAACAACGTCCCTAATTGGACATCCCCATCGAGATCAATAAAACACGTCCCCACTTGGACATCCTTGTAAGGATCAATAGATCACGTCCCCAGTTGGACATCCCGCCTCGGGATCGGTGGTACACATCTCGCCCCCATTTTGGCACCCCCATTGGGATCAAATATGCTATGATATGTAACAAACATCCATCACAGGTTGATACCGAAACCTCATGCCCAAGCACTTGGCCACAGCAAAGATGCATTGCATCCACATCACATCATCATCAACATCAACACAACGCCTTGCATCCACGAGTCACAGCTCCACAGTCAGAACCATGACGATATCAACCTGCACAACACATCAGTCTCACCATACTCACATCAACATCAACCAATCAATGACAATAACATCATCATAGCAATAAGCATGCTAGTACACATACCATCATATAGGTAGATAGACAAATAATCATATAGGCATAGTAGCATGCATATCACATCAACTTTAACAACAACGTCATCTAGCCTAGGTATTATCTTAGCGGTGAAAGCCCCAAAGATACCTACACCTAGGATTTAGGTACTTTGCCACGGGCTCAACCTCTAGTAGGGTTTAAGGTCCCCTTACACATGTATACATTCTACACTGCGATTGCCTTCCCAACAATATCAGTTTCTTTCTCCCCACCTAAAAGATTATGTGATCGCGACCACAAACACGATCACGAGCACAACACCACCACCACGACGAAAATCACCTCAAGTCAGCCACCACCACGTGGTTTCTCAGCCCAAGATCGCGGTTGCAAGCTCCTCCGGGAGCTCGCACAATCACGATCACGAACTTTGCCCTAATGACAGGAACAACGTGTAAACAACTTCATTAACCTTAGGGCAATCTCAAAACCAAAGAGATTCAAGGGAAAAAGCTCGAAGAACACGAAGAACATGAAGAACGCAAAGTCGACGTGTTAGGGATTCGAGCTTACCTTCAAGAAATCAATCGGTGAATCTGTAAGTACTCGAAGTCCTGATCGAAGTAGTGTAGTCGAAATCACGATCCGATGTTCCAAACTCATCCTATCTCAACTTTCTCTCTTAAGAACCCAGCTCTCTCTCTAGCTTCTCGGGACTGGGACAAATGCTTAAGTTTCATCCAAAACGAAATGAGAAAGAAAACTTAAGTGATGTTGTCAGGCTATCCACGCTTGAGAGTGGGAAAACTCCACGCTTCAGTGTGCATACGCTCTGACGTGGGAAAACTCCCCGCTTCAGCGTGTAACGCTGATTGCCACGTCTCTACTACGTGCCGCGTGCTTACTGACACGTACACCCCCACGTGTCCACTCTCCATGTTTTAACATGCAACTACCCATGACCGAGCGTCAACGGTCAATGTTTGAGCGTGGGATTTCTCCACGCCTAAGCGTTGGACGCCGATTAGAACTGTTATTTCATGTTTTTGCACGTTCTGAACTCGTTCCAAGGCCAAATTGTCCCAAATTTGAACCATGGCTTCCTCAATACACAAGGAACATAATTAAGCCATTAAACATTCTTAATTAATGTCTCAGACCGTAATCAAGAAAACGGGATGTTATACAAACTTCCTCCTCCTCCTCCTTTTTAAAACTTTCTTTCTTTTAAAGGTTTTTTAATATTTATCCAACATTGACAATGATGGTTTGTTCTCACTTTTGTCTGATGGCAAAAACGGGGAGAAAGGGAAATTTGATTGGTTTGATTTTTTTTTAAGAATGCTTTTCTGCTTGTTTGATTGCATATATTTTCCATTCTATTCTCGTTGCATTTATATGATTGCCTAAGTCTTATATCTATGTTATTTGGACTATAGTTTTCCATCCTTATATGCTTTAATTGATAATAGTCCTTGCCTTAGGGGGAGCCTTTATGTTCTCTAGGAAACTTTGTTCAATCAAATTAATATGTTTTGTCATCATAAAAAAGGGGGAGATTGTTGGAACCAAAGTAGTTATGGTCCATTAATCCCTTAAGTTTTGATGTTAACAAAAGACTAATTTAAGAGAACAAAGATTAGCTATGGACTAATGCTTTATCTTAAGTGTGCAGGAAAATCTAAGTCCAAAGACTTTCTAGGTCCAAAGACTTACAGTACGTCCAAAGACTAAAGTTCTCGCTCCTTCTGGACTATAAACTTTAAAGAATGTATCTGAGTCCAAAGAGTCTTTCCGATAAACGTTCTCTTAAATTAAAGTCCAATGTCTTAATTATGCTTTAATATGTTTTAAGCGCGAACATATATGTAATCTATTTGAATTTATTATTCTATGTGTAAAAGCTTGTATCCTTTGGAAAAGCATTCTTTACAATTTTCGCACCATCGAACGCAGAAGCCTTCTGCCCCTGATACAAAAGGATTTGACTATCTCAAAAAGGAAAGACAAATGACAACTTTCGGGTACAAGGAAAAGGTGTCAGCACTACTTGAAGTTATCATTCTGATAGTCCACTTTGCTGATCAGAAGCCTCAAAAAGTTATCAGATTCAACAGACCAATGCATTTAATGCATGATCAGAACGGATCTTTTTCCATCCGTTGAATACTGAAGTTTGCTCAAAGCCAAAAGGCTATAAATACCTTCATCGTTGAAGATGCATAATTACGGAACTTGAGCAAAATACAGCCATAGAAGAAAACAAGCAACCAAAAGGAAAAAAATCAAAAGTTGTCTAGCTTACTGTGCTCTTAATTTTCATATCACTCTCTGCAAAGAGTATTGTTTAGAGTTCTGAGCTTAGTTTCAAACCCTCATACTTAGTGAGTTAGTATAACAACGTCTTTTTCAAAACCTTAGTTAATTGAGCCTGAAGAGGCTTGTTTAGAAAGAATACTTGAGCCTGAAGGGGATTGTCTGTAAAAGAATACTTAGTATTTCCTGAAGAGGTGTAGAATACTTGCCTGAAGAGATGTTGAATACTTGTAACAAAGGATTTTTTTATAGTGGAAAAATCTCTCAAGTAGAGGGGACTGGATGTAGCTCTTTGGTGAAGAGTGACTCAGGATAATGATAACTCTTTTTATGAAGAGTTGTTTGTACCTTTTCCACTTGTGTTCTTGTGGTCTTTGAGTATTTTGAGTTTATGTTTTTAATGTTTTAGTGTGATTTTGTGTGAAGTGTGTTTTATAAGAGTTTTTTGTAAGTTTTAGTGTTCTAGTGTCTTTTGGAGCTGTTTTCAGTATTGGAGTGTGAGTTTTCTATGCAGGGCAATTTATGGAGATCTATGCACTAAACTAGAAACGTTGCTCTGGGATATGCTATAGCAATTGTAGCTGAAGCTGACTGTGCACAAGGACAAAGGCTCAAAACATTCTCTTACACATTGAGTTGTCCTTCGCTGATAAGGATAGTGTCCTACACGTGGAACTGATGTTTGGTGCATTAAAGTCAAGAAACTGGGCCAATGACACTTGTCCTAATCAGTTTATAGCCCAAAAAGGATGAGAGAGGAAAGGCCTTGAGACAGGCTAGAAAAAGAACCCTAAAAGGGGGACAACAAGGGAGAGATGAGGATCATCTTCCTTACTGGAGAGGGCAGCAGCTGCGCCCCTTTCTCTCTCTCCTCCATTGTAATGGCTTCTTCTTCCATTTCTTATTTTTCTCTTTGTTTTTGTAAGCTCAATATGAGCTAAACCTCTTGTAGCTATGGGATGTTGAACTAGTAATGGATTTCTAGTGAATGTTATGTTATGCCTTGCTATTGCATTTTCTATAAATCTGATTTGGTTGTGTTTTAATTGAGCTTGATCACCTTAGTTAGAACTTGAGCTCACAGCTGCTTGGAAAAGCTAAGTGTGGCAGAACTGTTTTATAGATAAGAGTAAAATCATTAATTGGAAAATTATGATGAAGAGTGATTTAGGAATGAACATTCTAACTCTTATGCTAGCTGGAACGAGCTTAAGTGAGGCGTGAATGTAACTAATATGGACCTAGGAATAGGAGACGATTAGTGAAGTTCATCTCAGAACTGTTGGAAAACAAACTTTCATTTCTTGGAGCCAAATTGCCGTAGCAGTGCAAACGCATAACTGAACTAGACTGAAATTGTAAGGGATACTTCCCCGTAGCTGTTTTACCCATTCTGTTAACAAATCTGTTTTTATTGCTCTAGCATTTATTTTCCCAAAACTGTCCTGGATACACACACAAATTATTTGTTACTCTTTGTTAATCTTGATCAATAGAACTATTAATTCAAACTTGGTACTTGATTCACCATATAATCCTTGTGGGAACGATCTCTCTTACACTTTATTACTTGTTAAACGATTGTGTATACTTGCACAAGCACATAAACCATTTTTATAGCAACAAGTTTTTGGCACCGTTGCCGGGGATTGTAATGGTGTTTAACGGACAAGTTTTAAATTGATAGTTCTATTAGTTGAGCCAACTGATCTGTGGAGTGTTTTGCTATAGCAACAGGTACTTTACTCTATATGCGTAGGCATAGCGCTCCTGAGTTCCAACTAGACCCAGAAATCAAAAGAACATTCAGAAGGTTGAACAGGCAGAACCAAGGCTTAGTCGAGTTGAGGAGATTGATTCCTGATACCCCTGACTACTCCTCTGCTGCCACTAGTTCTAACAACTCTGCAATGGGTGATAAACCTAATAGCATGGCTTTAGCCAATGATAGAACCGGTTCTATCAGAGGTTATGCCCTGTTTGATCCGGCAACAATAAACACAGGTATAGTGGTGCCCGAAATAACAGTTGAACATTTTGAGTTCAAGCCTGTCATGTTCCAGATGCTTATTGGGCAGTACAGTGGTGCTGCAACCGAGGACCCTCATTTGCACCTGAAACAGTTCCTGACTGTGGCTAATAATATCAGAAATCCAGGAGTCACTGACAATTCCTTCAGATTAAGACTGTTCCCATTTTCTTTGGCTAGCAAGGCTAAGAATTGGCTAAATTCTATGGAACCCAACTCTGTTAATACATGGAATAGAATGGTTGAGAAGTTTTTGACCAAATTCTTTCCTCCTATGAAGAATGCGAAGCTGAGAAATGATATAAGCTCCTTTAAGAAACTTGATGATGAGCCTTTGTATGAAGCATGAGAGAGATTTAAGGAGCTTTTAAAGAGATGCCCCCATCACAGCATTCCAATATGCATTCAGATGGAGCACTTTTACAATGGAGTGTTGCCATCTGTAAGAATGATGCTTGATGCCTCTGCAGGAGGCACTCTTCTTAAAAAGTCCTATAATGAAGCATATGAACTGATTGAAAGTATTGCTGCTAACAGTTATCAGTGGCCTATTGCTAGGCTAACGTCTGGAAAAAGCACAACTGCTGCAGGAATGCATGAAGTGAGTGTAGTTACAGCACTTACTGCTCAGTTGGCTTCCTTAACTAACATGGTGAAAAACCTAGCGATTACAAACAAGAGTAACCAGACATCTCAAGCAGCTGTAATTGAACCAGTGGTAAATGAACAACAGGCGCACCAAGCTGAAATTGTTTCTTGTGTGTATTGTGGAGGAGAACATTTGTTTGAAGACTGTTTTAGCAATCCTGCATCTGCTAATTATGTGAACTACAGCAACAACAGGGGAGATAAACCCTATTTCAATACCTACAATCCAGGGCACAGGCAACCTCAAAATTTTTCGTGGAATAACAATGCTAATGCTCCACCAGGGAACGCAAACTTTCCTGCCCGATCCACAACTGCTCCCTTTGGATTCTCAAATCAGCAACCAAGGCAACAACAGCAAGCACAACTGGTAAATCAAGAAATGTCCTTGGAAGCTGTCTTAAAGGCACTCATGTCAGAAACTAAAGCATAGTTCCAGAATCAAGGAGTATCCATGAGGAACCTTGAGAATCAGGTAGGCCAGCTGGCCAATGCACTGAACAGCAGACCCGGTGGCATTCTGCCATCTTCTACTGAAACTCCTTCATCCTCAAGCCCTCATGGTAAGGAGCACTGCAAAGCAATACACTTGAGAAGTGGAACTGAGTTACCAGCCATGGTAGAGAAAAAGAGCAAAGTGCAAATTGAAGAAACTGAGACTATTCCAGCAACTGGTGAAAATGTTGAGAAGACAGCTGAGAGAACTGCTAAGAAGCCTGAGGCTGTTCCAGAAGCTGAACCCTTGCCTAAATTTAGTCCAGAAAGACCACCTCCCCCTTTTCCTCAAAGGTTGAGGAAAGTACAACAAGACAAGCAGTTTAGCAAGTTCAAGGAGATTCTAAAGCAGTTGCACATCAATATACCTTTGGTTGAAGCTTTGCAGCAGATGCCTAATTATACAAAGTTCATGAAAGATGTGTTAACAAAGAGGAGAAGGCTTGGGGAGTTTGAAACAGTTGCCATGACAAAGGAAAGCAGCCTGATGCTCCAAGCCAAAGTACCACCCAAGTTGAAAGACCCGGGAAGTTTCACCATTCCCTGTATTGGAGATACCTACTGTGGCAGAGCACTGTGTGATTTAGGTGCTAGCATCAACTTAATGTCTATGTTGATTTTTAAACAATTGGGCATTGGGGATGCCAGGCCTATCACTGTGACACTTCAACTAGCTGACAGGTCTAATGCATATTCAGAAGGCAAGATCGATGATGTGTTGATAAAAGTAGATAAGTTTGTGTTCCCAGTGGACTTTATTATTATAGACTACGAAGCAGATAGGGAAGTTCCTATTATTCTGGGTAGGCCCTTCCTTGCTATAGGAAGAACTCTCATTAATGTACAGAAGGGAGAGTTGACCATGAGTGTTAATGAGCAACATGTGACTTTCAATGTGTTCAATGCCTTAAGGTATCCTGACGAAGGAGTGGAAGAATGTTCGTTTGTGCAGTCATTCGATGATTTGTTGCAACGACAGTTCATGACAAGAAGAACAGAATTAAGTGATGATAAGTATGAATCAGGTATAGATGATCCCTTGTTGGAAGAACTTTCTGAAATAAAGGATTGCACTGTAAGGCAACCTATGTGGGCTAGAAAATTTGAGTCATTAGAAGTCACTGATGAGACTTTCAAGGACAACATACCTGCAATTGTGAAGCCACCTATTTTGGAGCTAAAACAGCTCCCAACTCATTTGAAATATGTTTATTTGGGAGCTATGGAAACCTTGCCTGTGATTATTTCATCTTTCCTAACTACTACTCAAGAGAACAGTTTGATAGAAACCTTGAGACGACACAAGAAAGCAATCGGTTAGCAAATGGCAGATATCAAAGGCATTAGTCCTACTGTGTGTATGCATCGAATATTGCTAGAGCCTGAAGCCAAGAACAGTGTAGAAAGCCAGAGGAGACTGAATCCTATCATGAAGGATGTGGTAAAGAAGAAGGTCATCAAATGGCTGGATGCTGGGATTATATATCCCATTTCTGACAGTGTGTGGGTAAGTCCAATCCAATGTGTACCAAAGAAAGGGGGAATAACAGTTGTGGCTAACAAGAAAAATGAACTAATCCCCACTAGAACAGTCACAGGATGGAGGATTTGTATGGATTATAGAAAATTGAATAAATCCACCAGAAAAGATCACTTTCCCTTGCCCTTTATTGATCAAATGTTGGATAGACTTTCTGGTAAAGAGTTCTACTGCTTTTTGGATGGATACTCTGGTTACAATCAAATTGCTGTAGCACCCGAAGATCAAGAAAAGACTACCTTTACTTGTCCCTATGGCACTTTTGCCTTTCGAAGGATGCCCTATGGCCTTTGTAATGCCCCAGCAAAGTTCCAACGATGCATGATGGCCATATTCTCGGATGTTATTGAGAAATCTATGGAAATTTTTATGGATGAATTCTCAGTGTTTGGAGAGTCATTCCAGGAATGCCTTGAAAATATGGAACAAGTCTTGGATCGTTGTGAGGAAACTAATTTGGTGTTAAACTGGGAAAAATGTCACTTTATGGTTCAGGAAGGAATTGTATTGGGTCAAGGTGTCTAAGAAGGGTATGGAGGTTGACAAAGCCAAAATAGAGGTCATTGAAAAGCTGCCACCACCTACCTCAGTTAAAGGAGTGAGAAGTTTCTTAGGACATGCTGGTTTCTATAGAAGATTCATTAAGGATTTCTCCAAAATCTCCAAGCCTCTATGCCAGTTGCTAGAGCATGATAGAATCTTTGATTTTTCTCCAACCTGTTTGGAATCATTTGAAATTCTGAAGAAGGCCCTAATTACTGCACCAGTCATAACTGCTCACGATTGGTCTATGCCATTTGAGTTGATGTGTGATGCTAGTGACTTCGTAGTGGGAGCAGTTCTGGGCCAAAGGAAAGATAAGGTATTTCACTCTATATATTATGCCAGTAAAACATTGGTCGAAGCTCAATTGAACTATACCACTACAGAGAAAGAGTTGTTAGCTGTTGTGTTTGCCTTTGACAAGTTTAGACCCTACCTTGTTGGAACAAAGGTGATTGTCTATACTGATCATGCTGCCATCAAATACTTAATTGCCAAGAAAGATGCAAAGCCAAGACTGATTAGGTGGGTGCTTTTTTTGCAAGAGTTCGACTTGGAAATTAGGGATAAGAAGGGAGTTGAGAATTAGGTGGCAGACCATTTGTCAAGACTGTCTGAGGGGAATGAAGCCACAAAGAATTATGAGATCAAAGAACTGTTCCCTGATGAGCAGTTGCTGTCCATGGAAGATGCTGAAACACCATGGTATGCTGACCTAGTGAACTACCTGGCCAGTGGAATTGTCCCTGCAGATTTCAATCCACAACAAAGAAAAAGATTCTTCCATCAGGCAAAGCAGTTCTGCTGGGACGAGCCATACTTGTACAAGCACTGTGCTGACAATTTGCTTAGAAGGTGTGTAGCAGAAACAGAAGTCCCGGCTATTCTCTTACATTGACATTCATCCCCATGTGGGGGACATTTTGGAGCAATGAGGACGGCTGCCAAAGTCCTCCAGGCCGGGTACTTTTGGCCTACATTATTTAAAGATGCTTACTGTTTCGCCAAGGGCTGCAACAGATGACAACGGGTGGGAAATATTTCAGATAGACACGAGATGCCCCTCAATTCCATCTTGGAAGTAGAGTTTGGTGTTTAGGGCATAGACTTCATGGGTCCCTTCCCCCCTTCTTTTGGAAATTTATATATTCTGGTGGCTGTAGACTACGTGTCAAAATGGGTGGAAGCTGTAGCTCTCCACACAAATGATGCTAGATCTGTTGTGAAGTTTGTTCAAAAGCAGATTTTTACAAGATTTGGCATACCAAAGGCATTTATCAGTGATGAAGGTACACACTTCTGCAACAAGCTCCTTGATGGAGTCCTCACAAAATATGGGGTGAGACATAAAGTAGCTACAGCATACCATCTGCAGACAAATGGGCAGGCAGAGCTGTCCAATAGGGAAATAAAAAGAATTTTGGAAAAAGTGGTGAATCCAACTAGAAAAGATTGGTCCCTGCACTTAGAAGATGCTCTTTGGGCATATAAGACTGCCTACAAGACCCCCTTAGGAATGTCACCCTAGAGGTTGGTCTATGGAAAGGCATGCCATTTGCCCATTGAGCTGCAGCATAAAGCCTTCTAGGCAGTAAAAAAACTAAATCTTGAGCTAGCCCAGGCTGGGGCAGCTCGAATGCTGCAGCTCAATGAGCTTGAAAAACATAGGATGTTTTCGTATGAGGGGGCAGAACTCTACAAGGCCAAGACAAAAGCTGGGTATGATCGAAAGATCCAGAAGAGAGACTTTGCACCAGGAGAGCAAGTATTGCTCTTTAATTCCAGACTGAAGCTGTTTCCAAGAAAACTCAAATCTAGATGGTCTGGACCCTTCACAATAGTTCATGCCCACTCTCATGGAGCCATGGAACTGCTTGACGCGGCCTCTGGTAGGACCTTCAAGGTAAACGGGCAAAGGGTCAAGCATTATTGGGGTTAGCCATTTGCTAAGGCACAAGCCACCACAGTAATGGCTGATCCTTGAATGTTCAACATGCACTGAATCAGGTTGAGGACTTATAATCCAAGCGCTACTGGGAGGCAGCCCAGCATTTTTATTTTCTTTAATTTTAGATGTTATTTTGTTTTTGCTTTTTCGTTTTCTTTGGCACTAACTCAATAAGCAGAAAACAAAGAAATTGGAGTTGTGGCTGAAGGTGGTAAAATTGTCTCGATGGTGCCGTGGTTGTGTATTGGGCTGAAAAAGGTTGGGGGCCCATGTAGCTAATTCGGGATTGTGTTGGGTTTTGGGGGAAGCAGTCACGTCAAGCTAAAACCAGATAAAACAAATCCAAAAGGTTGGAGGGGAACCCTCAGACCACTTATTCTCCCTTGGTATCCGCGCCTCTCCCTAGCCACACACTCCTAACCACTAGCGTCAATCATCACACTCTCCCATCAAATCACTTCATAAAGCCCACGCCTTCCCCTTCCTTCCCACACGCAAACCCACTGCTTCCACTACCCGAACCCTAACGCCTTCAGTTCTCCCCCAAATCTCTTCCTTTCCCCACCTTCATCTCTTCCCCTCATCTTTGCCCAGCCATGCCTCGCGTAAAGCATACTGCTGTGAAGAAGAGCAAACCCACCGCAAGTGATGAGACTGAGGGGTATGAAGTGTTTGTTGATGCCGAAGCTGCAGCTCGGTACATTAATGTTACTGCGCTCAGGGAATCTCATGCAGAGAAAGGTTTCACCATCTCCACCAAGGCTTCTTATGGCCTCCCTGCTGAAATTGCTGTAGTGATTGACCAGCACAAGTGGAAACGTTTTGCTGGCCACCCAACTGGGTTATGCACTTCTTTTGTTCCCGAGTTCTATGCGAACATTGGAGGTGGCGAACAAAACCACTCCATGGTAAGGGGGTGCAAGGTCAGCTTCTCTGCTAAGACCATAAACTTAAAGCTGAACCTGGCTGAAGAGGACGATGAGTACCAACCTTTACTGACAAAGGCCACTCTAAAGCAACTAACTGATATGAAGGATGCTGTGATGGTCCCAGGGACGAAATGGCTCCCAACTTCTGGCAATCAGTTGAAAATCGCAAGGTCTGCATTGCAACCCTTCGCCAAGGTTTGGTATCACTTCCTTAGAGATAAGCTCTCCCCCACTGCCCACACGGAAATTGTTAAGAAGGAACATTTGGTGCTCCTTTACTGCATCATGGAGGGAAAGAAAATAAATGTGGGGAGGTTGATACAGCAGGAGATCTCCACTTGTGCCACGAGCACAAAAGGCCAATTGGTCTTCCCCTGCTTTATCACTGACCTATGCAAGCGATGTGGCATCGAGCTTCGAAAAGGGGAAGTGAAGGAGAGAAACGCAGGAAGCATTGATATTGGATTAATCAATCGATTTATATCCAACTCGGCTAAAGCAACCCAGGCCAAAGACCAAGAGCGGGTTATGGGACCAGGGGAGCCCTCAAAGTAGCAGGATGCGCTTTGTAGGGCTAGAACAAAAGGTCGAATCACTGACTCAAATGCTGCTGCAGCAGTTATATTGGCAATTTGCCTTGGATCAGTTTAAATGGCAACAACAGGTGCTGGAGCTTAACAAATGGAAGAAGGTGCACCCAATTCCACAGTTTCCAATTTATATTCTACCTGATCTGCATCACACCCCTGGGCAGCATAATAGTCCAAGTGCCACAGCAGTCCCGGATGACTCGGACTCTTCTGACTGGATGCCACCAGCTCCTTCACAACAGCAACAACCCACCACCACCACCATTGAAGATATCAGAAGTAACAAGAGAAAGAGAAGTACAAGCCCCTTGCCGAACTTGGGGGCTGAGACTAAAGGCAGAGCTTGAAAAAACTGAACCCGAAGCAACAACAACAACCCCTACCCCCTCTCGCGCTCCTAAGAAGAAAATTCCAGACACCCCTCTTCGGGATGTAATCACCAAAATAGCTGCTGATTACCCTGCCTTTGATGAGGATGCGGAGGACAATGTACTTCTTGCCAAGAAAGAATAGGCTGCCTGAACAAAGTGCCGTCAAGGGAAAGGGTCACCAGCCGTCTACAGCAGAGAGTGAGGGGGCAGGGGAAGTGCCGAGGGTACAGCAGCCTCAGCCACTGATGAAGAAGACCAAGAAGACTTGGTCTTTGTGAAGGAAGTGGGGACTTCAACCCCTACAAGCAAGAAGACCACTACTGCAAAAGGGAGCAGGAAGAGCTCCTACATCAGGAAGCTGAGCACTTGAGCACATCACAGCAAGTTCCTGCAACCTATTGCAGCAACCTATCAGGAGTTTCCTTGTTTCCCTTTTTGGTTATTTCTTCTGGTTTATGGTTTAAGTTGTTGTTGCTGTTTTATTTTGTTCAAATTGGAGCATGTAGTCGCGAAGTGGGGGTCAGCGGACCATGACCCCACCTTTTTTTTGTCAGCTTCGATTCCTGTATGTTTTACTCCACCATGTGCACAACCGTCCCCATCCTGGGGTTTTGCTTAATGCAGCTTGTCTGTTTTAATATTTCACAAGTGCATCTCTATGGCAATTTTGACTTGATTGTTGTCTTTCTAGCTTGTATGCTTGGATTTAATTGTTTGACACTCGAGGCACATGCTGTAGCATTCTGATCTACCTTGTGAGCTTTTGGGCCCAAACAGTTTTTTTTTCCTTCTTTCGGTGTGAATACCAGTCTTATGCATATTTCTCTGATTTTGACTTGCTGCTTTCACACTTGCACACATTTCTGCTGCACACGCTTTTGCTAGAGGCACCTTTTGTTTTCCTGAGCCAAGTATTGCCTAAATAACCTACCCTTGTATACTACCTTTGTGTACACCCCTTTGAGCCTGCAAGCCCTTTGTTTTTGATGAAGCCACATTACAAGCCATATCCTGCAAAACCAATATCCTCACTAGTTGGAGTGGCTGGTGTGCTTCCTGTGTTTACATGCTGTATAATAAGTTTGGGGGCGCTCCAGGACTAGCATAGTTTTAAGTTTGGGGGTGCTATGCAGCTGATATGTGGCAAAAATATTAGAAATTGAATTGTTGCTGGTAAAAAGCAACCTATATAAAAAAAATTAAAAAAAAAAAGGGAGTAAAGCAAAATGAAAATGATCAAAAAGTCCTCCCTAACTAGTGTGAGCTGGGCTATGAAAGAAATAATAGGAGGCAGCAAAAAGAGGAAGCATACCTAAGCTCCATTTAGTGTAGCCACCTTCCCAGAAGTGTTCCTACGTGAACCCAAGCCTCATTGCAACCGAATAAAGTCCTCTAGCAGTGTGCAGTTTTGATTGTGAATAGGTGTGTTTAGAAGCTTGTCAAGGTTGTGTTTGAGTGTGCATTTGAATGATGATTGAGAGTACCTATCTTAGCTTGAGAAGAGAGGAAGAACACACTGTTTTGAAAGTGCAGTGTTGTAGCATGTAGCTGAGAGTTGATGATGAGGACAGCCATGAATGCTTGCTTGATTGTACTTCATGAATGTTGATGCATTGTCAAGTATGCCTTCTGAAGAAAGTTGTGTTTGAACTAATTGGAGCACAAGTGTGGAGGTTTAGAAAAATTTGTGTCTTTTCTATCTTTCTTTTGTTTCCATTACTTGAGGACATGCAATGATTCAAGTTTGGGGGTGTGATAACACTTTTTATGAAGAGTTATTTGTACCTTTTTCACTTGTGTTCTTGTGGTCTTTGAGTATTTTGAGTTTATGTTTTTAATGTTTTAGTGTGATTTTGTGTGAAGTGTGTTTTATGAGTCTTTTGTAAGTTTTAGTGTTCTGGTGTCTTGTGGAGCTGTTTTCAGTATTTGAGTGTGAGTTTTCTATGTAGGGCAATTTATGGAGATCTATGCGCTAAACTGGAAACGTTGCTCTGGGATATGCTGTAGCAATTGTAGCTGAAGCTGACTGCGCACAAGGACAAAGGCTCAAAACATTCTCTTACACATTGAGTTGTCCTTCGCTGATAAGGACAGTGTCCTACACGTGGGACTGATATTTGGAGCATTAAAGTCAGGGAACTGGGCCAAGGACACTTGTCCTAATCAGTTTATTGCCCAAAAAGGATGAGAGAGGAAAGGGCCTTGAGACAGGCTGGAAAAAGAACCCTAAAAAGGGGACAACAAGGGAGAGATGGGGATCATCTTCCTTACTGGAGAGGGCAGCAGCTGCGCCCCTTTCTCTCTCTCCTCCATTGTAATGGCTTCTTCTTCCATTTCTTATTTTTCTCTTTGTTTTTGTAAGCTCAATATGAGCTAAACCTCTTGTAGCTATGGGATGTTGAACTTGTAATGGATTTCTAGTGAATGTTATGTTATGCCTTGCTATTGCATTTTCTATAAATCTGACTTGGTTGTGTTTTAATTGAGCTTGATCACCTTAGTTAGAACTTGAGCTCACAGCTGCTTGGAAAAGCTAAGTGTAGCAGAACTATTTTATAGATAAGAGTAAAATCATTAATTGGAAAATTATGATGAAGAGTGATTTAGGAATGAACATTCTAACTCTTAGGCTAGCTGGAACGAGCTTAAGTGTGGCGTGAATGTAACTAATACGGACCTAGGAATAGGAGACGTTTAGTGAAGTTCGTCTCAGAACTGTTGGAAAACAAACTTTCATTTCTTGGAGCCAAATTGTCGTAGCAGTGCAAATGCATAACTGAACTAGACTGAAATTGTAAGGGATACTTCCCCGTAGCTATTTTACCTATTCTGTTAACAAAACTGTTTTTATTGCTCTAGCATTTATTTTCCCAAAACTGTCCTGGATACACACACACAAATTATTTGTTACTCTTTGTTAATCTTGATCGATAGAACTATTAATTAAAACTTGCTACTTGATTCACCATATAATCCTCATGGGAACGATCTCTCTTACACTTTATTACTTGTTAAATGATTGTGTATACTTGCACAAGCATATAAACCATTTTTATAGCAACAGATAACATCGTTGTGTTCTTTTTCTTTCCCTTGCTTTTGCCGTAGTTTATTTTCTAACTAACTCTTTGGGATTGAATTGCTTTCTTAACATTTTCTAACTAACTCTTTGGAATTGTTTTGCTTTCTTAACGCACTTATTCTTTTATCTTAATCCTTCACAGTAAGTGTCCAACTGGTGTTTGGAAACGCTCTTTATGTTTGTTGTCATTTTAACATCCAACATTTGCGAAAATATGCATATCTACTTGTGAAAATTTTTAAAAACGTAAAAGACACAATTCAACCCCCCTTCTTGTGTTTCAAACAGGTTCTTTCATTCTACACCTCTTCAGGCAACACTAATTCGTTTACAGTCAAGCCTCTTCAGGCTCAAGTATTCTTTTTCAGACAAGCCTCTCCAGGCTCAACCAAGATCAACCATGATATTGAAGGAGTTTTAAGTTCAACTAACTCACTATATGTGAGGATATGAAACTTAAAAACAAAACTCTGAAGGATTAACTCTATGCAGAGAGTGATATGAAAGTATGTAAACTCAGAGAAAACTTGTAAGATTTTGTATGCTTTTGATTGCTTGTATGATCATGTAAAGGTTTGTAACTTTGCTTCTTCATGGATGAAGGTATTTATAGCCTTCAAAACTTGAGCAACTTGAATCATCAACATATGGCAAAAGGACTGTTCTGATAAGCATTAAATGCATTAACCCGTTGAGTCTAATAGCTTGTATGAGAGCTTCTGAAAAGCAGAGTAGACTATCAGGTTGATAGTTGAAAATGGCGCTGACTTCTTTTCCTTGTACCCGAAAGTTGCCTTTTGTCTTTCCTTTTGGAGATAGTTAATTCTTGTGTCAGGAACATACTGGCTTCTAAATGTTCCATGGTACGAAGTTTACAAAGAATATATGCCTGAAGGTTATTACCCTTTTACACATTGGATAACAATTTAAACTATTACTTATATAAGTTCACGCTATTCTAGAGTCCAGATATTTAATTCTGATGGACTGTTACATTGGACTGAGAAAGAAACTATTACAAGCAAGAGTCTTTGGACTCAAATAAGCAAAACGATAAGCATACTTAGTCCAATGTTGACTTAGCGAACATAAGACAGAAGGTTTGGACGAACAATAAGTCTTTGGACTTAGAAAGTCTTTGGACTTAAAATGATCTGCATACTTCAGCTAAACACGTTAGTCCATAACAAATCTCTGTTCAATTAATTTAGTCTTTTGTTATCATCAAAATCTTAAGGAGTTTATGGACCATAAACACTTTGGTTCCAACAATCTCCCCCCTTTTTGATGATAACAAAACATACTAATTTTGATTGAACAAAGTTTTTCTAAAGAGCCAAAAGGCTCCCCCTAAGAAACAGGCTAAAGGAACCTGTTTGAAACACAAGAAGGGGGGTTGAATTATGTTTTAGACGATTTTAAATTCTTTTCGTAAGCAGATAATGTTTTTCGCAAGATTGGACGCTTAAAACGATTAAAAGCAAAGAGAGCTCTTCCAAACTCCAAGTTGGACGCTCACTTAGTTTTGACTAAGACAAGAGGACAGCTTAATGAAAGGCAATTCAATCCCAGTTAGTTTGTTAGACAAAAACTAAAGTAAGAGAAGGGAGAGAAAGGAACACAAAGATATTATCCTGGTTCACTCTTCACCAAAGAGCTACGTCCAGTCCTCTCTACTTGAGAGCTTTATCCGCTATAACAAAAACCTTTTTTTACAAAGTATTCAACACCTCTTCAGGCAGTATTCTCAACCTCTTCAGGTTCTCTAAGTATTCTTTTATAGAAAAGCCTCTTCAGGCTCAACCAAACCAAGGTTTTGAAAAAGGTTGTTCTACTAACTCACTAAATGTGAGAATTCGAAACTAAAGCTTAGACTCTTGAAACAACTCTACACAGAGAGTAATATGAAAATGAGGATCAGAGTAGCATTTCTAGCTTTGCAAGCTTGAGATTTTCTCTTTTATCTCTTGAGCTAAGATTTGCTTGTATCTCTTGAAAGATTTTGAATTGCTAAGTGTTGCTTCACTTGTATTTTTGCTCAAGTTCAGTCTCCTTATCTTTTCTTTTTGTTCTAGTTTGCACTTTCAAAAGATGAAGGTATATATAGCCTCTTTTCTTTGAGCAGTCTTCAGTCTTCAACGGATGGAAAAGGATCCGTTCTGATGAGCATTGAATGCATTTGATCCGTTGAGTCTGATAGCTTCTGAAGTTTCTGATCAGCAGAATAGACTATCAGGGTGATAGTTGAAAGTGGTGCTGACATATCCTCTGAGTAGAACGAAAATTGCCTTTTGTTTATCCAAAACAAGAAGGTCAACTTCTTTAGGTGACAGAGACATTCTGCCTTATGCTTTACTTTAGTACGAATATTACAAAGAATGTTTTGTCCCACGGGTATAAGCCTTTTACAGGGAATAATAAATTCAAATGCTTTTACAGGATATTCGCGCTTGAAATTTAAAAGCATTTATTGGACTAGCTATTACAGAAGGTAACCAAAAGAGTCTTTGGACTCAAGGTTCTATAAATTACCGTCCAGTCGTAAACCAAGAATAAGTGTTGGACGAGATAAAGTCTTTGGACTATGTTGGACGAGATAACATCTTTGGACTATGTTGGACGAGACAAAGTCTTTGGACTATGGATAGTCTTTGGACTCAATTTAGATTTGTCCTGCACACTTAATATAAAACGTTAGTCCATAACAAATCTTTGTTCATCTTAAATTAGCTCTTTGTTAACATCAAAACTTAAGGGATTATCTGGACCATGACCACTTTGGTTCCAACAATCTCCCCCTTTTTAATGATGACAAAACATACTAATTTTGATTGAACAAAGAGTCCTGGAGAGCAGAAGGGCTCCCCCTAAGACAAGCATTTAAACATTTAAAGCATATAAGACAGATATAAGCACATGTATCATTTAAAGATTCAATCAACCCATTTAACTTTAAATATTCAATCAACCTTAAATATTAAATATTCAATCAATCCATTTTCTCCCCCTTTTTGTCATCTGACAAAAGAGTGAGAAACACATCATAGTCAGTTTATTTGAAAACAAAGAAAACAAAAATTTTTAAGAAGAGGGAGGAGGTTTTGGAATGAAGTCTTTGAACATGGCCGCAATCTGCTGAAGGAGCACCGCATTGTTGGCTTCTATTGTTCGTTGGACGAACTCTTGAAACTCAGGTGGAATAACCGAGGCGAAACTCTCAGCAGTGGCCTGTGCTGCGTCCACACCTTTTTGATCAGGAACTATACTCAGAGCCTGAGAAGGAGATGGATCATCAGGATGGACCATTGAGAGGGATCGGTTGAGACTTGGACTGAGCTGAGTCTGCAACTTGTTCCGTTTCCTCATGATGAGTTTCAGACGAAGGGTCAGCATAGATGATTTCGGTGTCCCCAGTCTCTTCAGGAATGACCGGCTTAGGAGGAAGAGGATGAGGAACATTTGGATCAATGACAGGTTTTGGTGGAGGAGGCAGCACTTCAAGTATGATATCAGCATCATCATACATGTTTTCCCTCCATCTGATAGCAAGCATAGGCAAAACATCTCTAGGATAAAGAGGTAATCCCAAAGATATCGTCTATGATCATGTAGTCTGCTTCACGGATTTGATATTGTCTCGGGTAGACGCGAATCTCTACTTTCTCCTCAACTGATAATCCAGATGATGATGCTTCTTGGGAACATCTCCAGATGTGGTTTTCCCAATAGATCCTAGCATCTGGGTCAACTCTGAATCGGGGATCTTTCTTCCAAATACTTTCTAGAGCCCCAGAGTCATCTCGATGTTTTGTACAAAACAGAGGATCGAAAGCATTTTTGTAAGGCAGCGTCCATGACTCAAGCCTTTTGTGAAGGTCCTTATCCTTGTTGGGATCTAGGATAGGGAGCCTTGGACAAGCTAGAGGAGGAACAACTCCTACGCTTGTGTGAGAAGACTTTGACCAAAATCTCTTTGGAAGGTTGTGATGGATCTTAGCTTCTCAAGTCATGTCACACTCCCTCCGCATAGCATAGTAAGGAAGAAAGTCCCGGAGATCAGAATACTCCTTCCAAGTTGATGGATAGCTTGGAATGAAAGAAAGGTCGGGATCAAGAATATAGTTGCTTAAGCCAAACGTCCTTGCCCTTCTTTCATACTCCGTCTTGTAACCTCTCTTGTCTTCATGACGAAGAACAACATGCCTCTTTATATTGTAGTGGCACCATTGGAATGCCTTGTCCTTGATAAGGTTGGGATAGACTTTCCTTGGAGGAAACGTCTTTTTCTCAAGGTAGGTAACCAAAGGTCCATGGGCATTGTATTTTTCAGAGGGAAGAGGTTTAGTTGAAGTGTATGGAATGGGTTGGTAGCCAAGTTTAGGTGGTGAGGTGGATGATGTGGAGGGTTGTTCAAGTTCATACTCGGGTAATGGAAGAGGGCTTTTGGGGTGAGGTTCTGTAGTGGGGGGTGTGTGTTTAAGGAATAGAACAGGAAATTTGCATTTGACCTCAGCCCAAATTGAGCATTTGTTATTGTAGTCTACTCCAGGGAGGCGTCTATATTTGCTTTTGGGAAAGATCGGTCTAGGGTAGGGAGCACCATAGGGTTGGAAGGGGTGATCTCTCCAGGGTGTGAACTAGTCTTCGGGTTCATTTGGTGAGGTTAGAGTTTGAGTTTGTGGTAGGTTAGTGGGTGAGAGTGGTAGGGAAGGTTCAAAGGTTAAGTCTTCGATCTCAGACGATTGAAAAATAGGAGAAGTAATAACTGAACTGGAGATAGGTTCAGTATTACCTTTCGTCTTTGCTCGAGTTGACCTTGCCCTTGTTGACAAAGGTTTAGGCAGAGGTGCAGCAGACGAGGTTTCCAATCTTGGCCCTTTAACTACCCTGGAGATGGGTAGATTGTCCTCGTCATCCTCATCAGTGGGAGCTAGAACCAGCTTCCTTTTTCTGGATGGTTGGACGGTGAGCTTTGGACGAGAAGAAGGAGTCTTAGCTATTGGACGAGCTCGTCCAGCAGAGCGTCCAGCAGTGACACATTGTTCAGACGCTTCTTCTGAGCCTTGCGTCTGAGCTCCTTTTTGTTTTCCTTCAAGTTTGGACTTTTTAAAGCAGTCCAACTGTATCATTACCAAACTTTGCCTGCTAAACTCAGGCTGATGCACACATTCAATGCCATGAACTCCATAGTATTTGAACTTTCTTTCTGGAGCCAAGTTCTTTAGGTCATCGTAGACCATATGCTTCTCAAATATTTTTGAGAGAAGAGCGCCATAGATGAGTGCAGTGTTCTTCCCAGAGCCTTCAATGGCATATTTGAAGAAGGAAAAGAGTAGGTGGAGAAGGTTTATTTGCCTTTCAAGAATCAAATGAACCAGACAAAATTGATGAGCCTTTGAAAATTATCCTTTGACCCAACCTTATGAAGGATAGCCTTGTTCAAGATTTGGTGAAGAACCCTAGCCTTGTCAGTCATTTTTTGAGGCTATGATTTGTCACTCGAGTTTTTCAACAAACAATCTCTGATGGTGGAAGCATCACCAATTTCTTCTTCCCAGTCATCTTCAACAGTTATGCCTGATTGAGCGCACCCAGTCGCATTAGAGATGGTTGCTTCAGATACTATTACTTCAGTATCAAGCACTTCGTTGCGAATCTCTCTTGCAGAGACAATGGGGTTTGTCCAGAACTCCCTAACTAGAGCAGGGTAGATTACTGGAGAACCTTCAAAGTAGCTTGACCATCCAGCAGCATGGATGTTAGAGAAGATGTCAATCCCATTATCAGCCAGGAATTGTAGGTTAAACTTGTACTCGACCATGACATCAGCAGTCTGAGCGTTAAAGGTTTTTCCTTTACTCTTAGAGCCAGCAGCAGAAGAGGTTGCCATAGTTTCAAAGAGGATGTTTAGAGAAAAAGGGTTTTTCAGAAAGGGTTTTCCTTTTCGAAGATGCAAGAAGAAAGATTAAAGCTTTTTGTAAAGGTTTGATTTTTATCAAAACTTAGGTTTTAAAGAAAGGAGAAGAGAGAGCGAAAACCTATCGTATTTTCAAAGAGAGAGAGAGCGAAACGACGTGCATTAAATGCCTGACACACGTTCAGACTTTGAAACCGTAAAAAGCATTTTTGGCAAATAAAGAAAACAAAAACTGACTCAGTTAAGGGAATGAAAGATAATAGTTCATTCGACAAAGATTGAGTTTCATTAATGCATTAGACAAGCATTCAGAAAGTACACTGGACGAGCATATATTGGACGTAATGCAAATATTGGACGCATGCATTGGACTCTCAGTCAATCAATGAAATGCATGTTCAGATATTTTCTTATAAATATAAACCTATCTTCGGCTAATGGTTTAGTGAAGATATCTGCAACAAATTGAATATCTATTGTTCCTTTTTGCACATAGTCCCTAATAAAATGATGTTTTATTTCTATATGCTTTGCTCTAGAATGCAGTATGGGGTACTTTGACAAATTAATAGCAGCAGTGTTATCACACATGATAGGGATGTTGCTTACAAACACGTTGTAGTCTTCCAACTGATGTTTGATCCATAGCAGTTGTGAGCAGCAGCTGGCTGCAGCAATGTACTCAACTTCAGCAGTTGATAGAGCAATTGTGCTTTGCCTTTTGCTTGACCATGAGACGAGATTAGCACCAATGAATTGACACCCTCCACTTGTGCTTTTCCTTTCTATTATGTCTCCAGCATAGTCAGCATCACAGAATCCAACTAATCTGTATTCATCAATTTTCTTATACAAAAGACCCAGATTAGTAGAACCTTTTAGGTATCTAAAGATTCTTTTTACTGCTGAGAGATGAGACTCTCTTGGATCAGATTGAAAACGAGCACATAAGCAAACGCTAAACATGATATCAGGTCTGGACGCAGTTAGATATAAGAGGGAACCAATCATACCTCTATATACCTTTTGGTCTACCTTTTTATCTTTATCATCTTTGTTTAGCACGGACGTTGGATGCATTGGTGTATTCATAGGTTTACAATCGTCCAACTTGAAGCGTTTAAGAAGCTCCTTTGTGTACTTCGTCTGATGAATGTACACTCCGTCTGAAGTTTGCTTTACTTGAAGTCCGAGGAAGAATTTTAGTTCTCCCATCATGCTCATTTCAAACTCCCTTTGCATTAATTCAGAAAACTCTTGGCAAAGAGATTCATCAGTTGCACCAAATATTATATCATCAACGTAAATTTGAGCAACAATAAATTCCTTTTTATTTACTTTTCTAAAAAGAGTTGTGTCCACTTTTCCTCTCGAGAAGCCATTCTCCATTAGGAAAGAGCTGAGTCTCTCATACCAAGCTCTAGGAGCTTGCTTGAGTCCATATAAAGCTTTCTTAAGCTTATATACATGCTCAGGACGGTTCTGATCTTCAAAACCGGGTGGTTGAAGAACATATACTTCTTCATTAATTACACCATTTAGGAATGCACTTTTTACATCCATTTGATAAAGCATGATGTTATGATGTGCAACATATGAGAGTAAGATGCGTATAGCTTCTAATCTAGCTACTGGAGCAAAGGTTTCAGTATAATCAATACCTTCCTCTTGTGAGTAGCCTTGGGCAACTAGCCTTGCTTTATTCCTTACAACCTTGCCATCCTCGTCCAGCTTGTTGCGATAGACCCACTTGGTTCTAATTATAGACTTATCCTTAGGCAGGGAGACCAGCGTCCAAACGTCACTACGTTGAAACTGGTTGACCTCCTCTTGCATAGCGAGGATCCAGCAATCGTCCAATAAGGCTTCGTCCACAGACTTTGGTTCCATCTCAGAGATGAAGGCTGAGTCAGCTTGCTCTCTGAAAGTTGACCTTGTCTGGACGCTATCATTAGGTTTGCCAATGATTTGATCCTCGGGATGATAAGTTCTGAATTGCCACGAACGAGGGGTATTTATAGCTTGCTGAGACGATGATGCGTCCTTCGTAGCGTCTAATGCCTCGTCTTTGTTGGTTGTTGGACGAGCATCTGAATCATTCAGATTCATATCTGCAAAAGAATCATCTAGCTCTGATAATCTCTTATCAGGCTGTTTGTCATCAAATTTAACATGAATGGATTCTTCAACAATCAAAGTTCTAGAGTTATAGACTCTAAAAGCTTTGCACGTTTCAGAGTATCCTAACAATATTCCATTATCTACTTTGGCATCAAACTTTCCTAGTTGATCCTTAGTATTTAAAATAAAACATTGACATCCAAAGGGGTGGAAATAAGAAATGTTGGGTTTGCGTCCTTTCCACAATTCAGAAGGAGTCTTATTCAACATTGGTCTTATGTATATTCTGTTTTGAATATAGCAGGCAGTATTTACAGCTTCAGCCCAGAAGTGCTTAGGGACAGAATTATCACTGATCATTGCCCTAGCCATCTCTTGAAGAGATCGGTTCTTCCTCTCAACAACACCATTTTGTTGTGGAGTTCTAGGGGCAGAGAAATTATGATGAATA
Organism: Ammopiptanthus mongolicus; assembly: GCA_039655645.1. Taxonomy (NCBI): domain Eukaryota; kingdom Viridiplantae; phylum Streptophyta; class Magnoliopsida; order Fabales; family Fabaceae; genus Ammopiptanthus; species Ammopiptanthus mongolicus. The sequence goes on from CM077350.1 coordinate 41,379,166, forward strand.
CCACTTTCATCACAGAACCTTTGAAAAAGCTCATTTTCAAATTCGCCTCCATGATCACTTCTGATCGAACTGATGAATATGCCTTTTTCATTCTGAACTCGCTTACAGAATATAGAAAAGACCTTGATAAACTCATCCTTGTGAGCAAGGAACTTAACCCATGTCCATCTAGTATAGTCATCAACTATGACAAGTCCATATTTCTTACCACTGACAGAGGCCGTCCTTGTTGGACCAAACAAATCAATATGCAACAATTCCAGTGGTCTAGAAGTACTAACAATGTTCTTGGACTCAAACGAGATCTTAACTTGTTTTTTTTTTTTTTTGATATGCATCACAGAGAGCGTCTGATCTAAACACAATCTTTGGTAAGCCTCTTACAAGGTTATGCTTGTTTAGTTTAGAGATTAATCTCATATTAGCATGACCAAGTCTTTTGTGCCAGATCCATCGCTCATCTTCGGCAGACACTAGACATGATATACTTTGAGTTGAAAGTTCCCCCAAATTAATCTTGTACAGATTATTTTGCCTTTTGGCAGTGAATAAGATGGACCCATCAGGGTTCTTGACCATACATTCACCTTTATTGAAGGAAACAACAGACCCACTGTCACATAATTGATTTATGCTAAGCAAGTTGTGTTTTAATCCTTCAACCAGAAGAACATTATCAATAGAGGGAAGAGGATGGTTACCAATCTTACCTATTCCTACTATCTTCCCCTTCTGGTTGCCTCCAAAGGTGACCCATCCACTAGACTTCTCACGGATTTCTTGGAACATACACCTTTCTCCCGTCATGTGACGTGAGCAACCACTGTCCAAGTACCAGGACTGGGGTCTTTTTTGTGTTGCTAAGCAGATCTGCAACAGGTATTATCATACTCTTAGGTACCCAGATAGACTTGGGTCCTTTTGGGTTAGTTGGTGGTCTTCGACCATGCATTTTGTTTTTGTTTTTGTAAATGCATTTTGAAGAGGTGTGACCACTCTTTCCACAAATCTTACAGTAAGTTCTGGATGCATGCAATTTATTTTCTTTTTGCTTTCCATAGGAATGAAAAACCTTGTGATTTTTGTTGGACCCTGATATTTTCTGAGACGCATTTTGTTTCTCAGAGTCATAGCCTAGGCCAAACTTATCATGAGGTGATCTAGTGTACCTCAATATCAGGTCTAGCTTCTCTGATCCTCCAACAAGCTTAGTTACGCTTTTGGTGAGATCAAATACCTCTTGTTTTAGTCTAGTTACCACATGAGGTTCACTGGACTCAGAGGTGAGTTTGTCAGTTAGACTGACATTCTCAGCTTTAAGCTTATTATTCTCTTCAACAAGCTGCTTATTTAGTTTGTTGGACTCTTCCAACTCCTTATTTACTATTGACAATTTTCTCTTAAGCACGATGTATTGATGATGCAATATAGAAGAATCATTTAGCAGTTCATCATATGCTTCTTGAAGAGAGTCAGAAACGGATACCTCGTCATCTTCTGATTCAGCGTCCGAAGAGCTTTTGGCCATCAGGCAGAGATTTGAGGTAGACAAGCTCCTTGGTCTGAACAGATGTTCCAGAGCGTCCAGCTTCTCCTTAGCTGTTTGGAATTGCGAGACCATGTCCAGTCTTGGACGATCAAGGGCGTTGACAAGACACCGGTTAGCATAGGCATTTTGAGAACATCGTCTGATATCATCACTCGTCCAGTCTGTTTCATGTTTGGACGATGTTGAACCGTCCTCAAGGGTAATTGTTGGACGATAATCTCCGTTAGTGAAGATGTCCCACAACTCTCAGTTTTGAGCTTGGACGTATAGTTGGAAAATTGATTTCCAATAAGTATAGTCTGTTCCCTTGAAGATGGGTGGAACATTCACATTCCATCCTCTTCCAGGAATGAGATGGAAGCAACTAAGTATATGTTCGGATCACTGGTGAGATCAAGTTTCCTTAGCTAACGCGATTACTCCATCATCATCGCAACGAGATCAATGGATTTCGCAAAGTTAGGAACTACGATTAGTTCATAAATGAACTTCCTGATCCAAACGTCCTCTAAATATGTATTTAAGGCAACTATATACTTGGCCTCCGTAATTAAATCAGCAACTGTCTCACGCTTGAAACCTTTTCAAGCTTACAGTGCCACCATTAAGGCAAAACACAAAATCAGACAGCGATTTAAAGTTATCCTTATCGATTTGGAAGCTAGCATCAGTGTAACCGATTACAATGAGCTCTTCCTCACTATTTTAGATCAAGAATGAATCCTTAGTTCTTCTCAAGTACTTAAGGATATTCTTGACTTATAGTCATACTATGAATTTGCTTGAAACTTTTCACAATCAGTTGCGCTTTAAAGATATTCACCTTCCCATCCATGTTAGTCTTCTTGTTAAAGACCTACTTGCACCTTATGGGTTTTATCCCTTTCAGGTGACTCAACCAAGGTCCATACCCGATTGGTGTACATGGATTTTACTTCGGATCCCATGGCTCCTAGCCACTTCTCAGAATCTAGGCCAATGACGGCCTCCTGGAAAGTCATAGGCTCATCATGATCCATGAGCGGTTCATCACCTTCTTGAGTTAGAAGTATTCCATATCTCTCAGGTTGATGACGCGTCCTGTTTGATCTATGCGACTCATATGTTACTTGAACTGGTGGTTGGACCACAACATCTTGTGGAACCGGTTCTTGTTCCATTGCAGGCGGATCAGTACTCTGTGGTGCTTGGATTTATCCAAATTCTACATTCCTCCCACTGTCTCCGTTGGAGATGTGTTCCTTCTCAAGGAACACTCCATTCCTAGCGACAAACATTTTGTCCTCGGACGTGTTCTAGAAATAGTGTCTGTATGTTTCCTTAAGACACCCCATAAAGATACATTTGTCACACTTGGGTCTAAGCTTATTTGAAACCAAACACTTGAATAAACTTGACACCCCAAATCTTATTGTAAGACATACTTGGTCGCATACCAATCCATATCTCATATGATGTCTTTCAGCCGTCTTAGATGGAACACGGTTAGGTGTGAAAGCTGTTGTATGTAAAGCATATTCTCTGAAAGAGTCAGAGAAGTCTGATTGACTCATCATAGATCGTACCATCTCCAACAAGGTGGGATTTCTCATCTTAGACACACCATTCCATTATGGTGTTCCAGGAGTAGTGACCTAAAGTATTGAAGTACTTCAGATAGTCATCAAACAGTTGACTTAAGTACTTACCACCACAATCTGTTCGTATGACCTAAATACTTTTCCAAAATTAGTTCTCCATTTCGTTCTTGAATTCTTTGAACCTTTCAAAGATTTCTGACTTGTGTCATACACAAATCCATCTTTACTGAAGTTATCATTAAATAAGACGAAGTACGGAAACTTGACTTTTATCAAACTTGTTTAGAGGCCCTCATACATCACGATGTATCATGCAAAAGATTACTAGCCCTTTCACCTTACTAGTGAATGGAGCTTAGTCATCTTTCCAAACAAGTAAGATTCACAGACCTCAAACAATTCATAATTGGATGAGTACAAGAGTCCATATTAGTGGAGCTTGGAAATGTGTTTCTTACTTATATGATCTAAAAGATATTGCAAAAGACATAGAGGGTCCAAATCACTTGGTTTGACCCTACTCGCATTTCAGTTATAGATGGGCATATCGAGATGAAAGACTCAAAGTCCATATCTCATATGAATACAAGCATAGAAGACACCAGTTGAATAAATGGAACAACAATTGTCCATTTATTGAAACTTAAAATTCTTTCTTGTCTATACAAGATATAGAAATGATGTTTCTATTATCAACTGGAATAAAATAACAATTATTTACTTCCATTAATGCCCATAAGGCAAATTCAAACTCTTATAGTTAATGTAGCAACTTTTGCTCCATTACCACTCATAGAGTAGACCTTTACCTGACGGTAAATTCAAACTCCTATAGTCAATGCAGCAACTTTTTCTTCATTTCCACTCATAGGGTAGACCTTTACCTAATGGTAAATTCAAAATCTTATAGTCAATGTAGCAACTTTTGCTTCATTTCCACTCATATGGTAGACCTTTACCTTTTAGTCAATGTCCTACTCTCTTTTATCCTTCACATTAATGTGAGATCCATATGCCGTATCCAATACCCATAATGTTGGAGTAGATATATTGACCTTCATGACAAATATGCCTGAACATGAAGTCATACTTCCTTTCTTGTTCGTATACTCTTTCTGGTACCTCTTATGCCTAGCTCTTGTTAGAGTATCATAAGGTGCATGATCATATCATACGCCTCTATGATTGTAAGCATGAGATATCGTACACCCAAAGGCATCGACTTGATGCTTCTTTTAAGCATCCCTTTCAATCCTTATGACATTAGCAACAACTTGCTTAGGAATTAGTTGCTCGAGAACATACAATTCTTTTCTCGTATTTGAGGACAATCCTCAAAATTTGTACCAATCCAGAAAATTAATTCAAGATAACTCATCCTTCTTAAGGATGTATCGCAACAATAAAATTATAGTTGTGTTTGTAGCCATGGTTATTTAATACAGAAACATACAGAATATAAGTATCATGATTAAAACATATTTAATAGGTCTTTTATTAAATACGCTCCCACTATTTTACTCCAATCAATGTCTCATCATTGACTCGGAAAATCCTGTTAAAAGATTTTCTAGTGGGACAAAGATCCATATTTCACCTCGTTCTGAGTCAGCTATGGCTGATCACCCAGAACTCAGCTATTTAGGTAGGAAACTCCTTTCCAATTACATCCAATGTAATTCTTGGACCAGTTGGGTGAATAACTCCTTATTCTAATCAATCATATGGATTAATGCCCAACCCCATGCCTCTAAGCCGTTTCAATCCTATTGAATATACTTAGTTAAGTTCAACCTAATGGTTGGTAGTAGGTTATTTCACCTTTCGTGTCTCACCGGAATATATTAAGGTGCTCAGCTGTAGCATGACCCACACTTAAATGATTCTGGCCTTGACGAGTGTCAAGCATCAGGAGGCATTTAATAACTTTATTTATTGAGGGAATTTAATAATTAAGTGATCTCACTGGCTTCTTTATCATATAAACGTCTCTCATAGCATACATGGCATATTAACTTACATACATTCAAAACATATTAAGCATGCAATGACATACATACTATCATACAATTTAAATTCTAAATTTAAATCATACATCTAATACATTTCATGCATCACATACATAAACATACAAGACATTTAAAAGGTATTATGATTATGGCTTCCTAATGTGGAATAACTAAAACTAATTTTACAATCTTTGACCCTCGAGCAAACTTCCAAAGTTCCTCCCACTGGCGTCATGATCTGGTGTTGCCTTCGTGTCAACCCAAATAATTTACAAAATTTAAAATAAAATAAATAAAGTAAATGTCACGACACACATGCCGTATTTATAAAATAAATACAATAAATCACGACACGCAGGCCGTATTTACCAAATAAAATTAAACACCAAAACTAGGGCCATAACCATATACCGCACATTTATAAACAATTTATAAATATGCAAAAAGGGGACAAAATCACATTCTGTCCATCAGCACGGCCGTGCTGAAAACTCGTTGACGTTGTTCCACATGTGCACGGTCGTGCCAAATGGCCCACGGCCATTCTGAAAACTTGCTGACACTGTTTAAAACTGGCACGGTCGTGCCAAACGGCCACGGTCGTGCTACGCGTTCACTAACGCTAACTCAAACGTGCACGGTCGTGCCACAAGGAGCATGGCCATGCCAAACGGCATAGCAGGATTCCAGAAGCGAATACTTGTTTATGTCAGGAGCACAACCAAGCACACAAAACATGTTCAAAGAGATTTATATCACATACAAATCATAAAAACATGCTTTTAAATGTAGAAATCATATTTAAAAGCAATAGACATGTTATCATACAATGGCAAACAATCCTAAGATACATGGCAAACTACGACCAAACGCTCTGATACCACTGTTGGGGTTTCAAGAGGGATAATTTTTAAAAAATAATTTATAAAAACCTCTTGAGCGGAAAAACCCCTATACTAAAGGACCACGTATGTATCGCACATAAATCACAAGGATATTGTGTTTACCTCTTGAAGCGTAACTTTACCACGAACATTGTGAGCATGTCAGCTGCACTGGTAAATCACGAACAGTGCTACGGTGTGAATGGCAACTTGATCTACACAGCTACAGAGCAGCAGATCCAAGGAACACTGCTACTATCACCACAAAGGGAGAGGTTCTTCTCTATCACCAGTATTGCAAAGTAGCAATACCTCTACTCAGTCTATGTGAGCAAACCAACGTCAGAGATAGCGTAGTGCTAGCTATCAGGATTGGGAGAGGCATGGCACACAGAGAGAAAAAAGAGGGCATGTCTGTCAAGGGTGTACAATGACCGTTATGAGTGCTCTATGTCGTGTGTCACTTCACAGCTTACTAATAGCCGTCACTCACTTAATCTAACCCAATTGGGTTACTGTACGCTATAAGCCCAATGTTTAATTATTAATTAAATCATAATTAATTAATTAAATTAATCCCATTTAATTATGAATTAAATCATATTTAATTAATCAATTAAATTAATTATCTGAACATTTGCTCTATGCATGTAACCTATAGGTTCTCAATTAATTGGCAATAATATTAATTATTATTAATCATATTAATAATTAATTAATATTATAAACAATGAGCGGCATCTAGCAATACATCATTGCTACCCAATTAATTAGAATATTGGTGATACAATAAAAACCACATTGTAACCATATATAATGTGAAGTCAACGTCCTTTCGTCTCAATGTCTTAATTGAACACAAGGCATAAATGTGTCATCCTTGTTAAGTCCAATTATTTATTTGTTGATCTAGTAATTGATGTACGATCATGTGGGCCCAATATCTCATATTGTCCCACCTTAGCATGGTCATGCATTTCTACGTCGCATACCATCAAAAGGCCTATAGACATTACTCCTATTATGTAGGAGGGACGAATCCTATCTAGATCACTCACATTCCTCAACATGTTTCATTGCAGGCCCAATAACTATCTTTATAGTTGTCCTGTTATAGACAACGTTTAACAGTATCAAAGCCTACAACTACATATGTTAGGAATCGTAGTGATTTCAAGTCGAAGGACTACTTCACTATGGTCATCATGAGAATCGCTTATGACACTTTCATAACTATTATGCAGCATTCTCATAGGGGGTCACTCAAGTATAAATATTTTACTAATATTTATACCTATGTGAAGACTTAATTATCTTATATCTATGACCCGTGAAATGTGGTCATCAGTACACTCACATAATAGTCTTAATGTATTATTATTGTCCTTATTAATAATAATACTTGACTATTGATAATTCAAGAATAATATCCTATTATTTAATGGTATCTCATGATCAAGTCATACTTGACGTTCCATTAAATGAACTACCTATTCTAAGGACTTTATTATGTTATATATATGATCATCACAATATCATAATAAATAAATGCCTTATACATATATCAAATATATGATCAAAGTCATGATACAAATGATTATCTATTCAAAATAGATTGGCCACTAGATCTTACACCATTAGAAACAAGCTGAGGATAAGTACCTCGAGGGCGTGAATCAGTTAATAGAGGAAGGTAAGACTTCAGAATTAAGAAGAGGTGCTAATGGTCTGCTTAGGTTCGGTGACCGGGTTTGTGTGCCAGCAGATAGAGAAGTTAAGAATATGATCTTGGAGGAAGCACACAAAAGCAAGTTGAGTTTTCATCCGAGGGCTGCCAAGATGTACCAGGACCTGAAGAAGTTGTTCTAGTGGCCGGGGTGAAGAAAGATGTGGCAGCTTATGTCCTAACCTGTTTGGTGTGTCAGAACGCGTAGATTGAACACCAGAAGCTATTGCAATCGTTGAATGTCCTAGAATGGAAGTGGGATAGCATTGCCATGGACTTTGTTTCTGGGTTGCAGAGAACTCAGAAGAGATGCAATGCAGTCTAGGTGATCATTGACAGGTTGACGAAGTGTGCTCACTTCTTACCTATCAACCAGAGTTACTCTCTAGAGCTATTGACTCAGATCTACATTAATGAGGTTGTAAGGCTGCATGGAGTACCTTCAAGCATCGTTTCGGATCGTGATCTAAGGTTTACCTCAAGGTTTTGGAGAAGCTTACACAATACGATGGGAACTAGGCTAAGTATGAGTTCTGCTTATCATCCTCAAACGGATGGTCAGACTGAACGAACAATTCAGTCATTGGATGATCTCTTGAGAGCGTACGTGTTGGAGAACACGGGAAGTTTGGACGAGTTCCTTCCATTGATCGAGTTTACTTATAACAACAGTTTCCATTCAAGTATTGGCATGGCGCCGTATGAGGCACTGTAGGGACGTAAGTGCAGGACTCCATTGTGCTGGTTTGAGACTAGAGAAAGTCATCTGTTAGGTCCGGAGCTGGTACAGTAAACAACGGAACAAGTCCGTAAGATAGGGTAAAAGATGACGATCGCAAGGGATAGGCAGAAGAGCTACGTCAACAAGAGGAAAAGACCCTTGAAATTTCAAATGGGCGACCATGTCTTCATAAGAGTTACCCCAAGAACTGGCGTGGGCAGGGCAATCAAATCCAAAAAGCTAACACCTAGATTCATAGGACCGTTTCATATTCTTCGGCGAATTGGTCTTGTATCCAATTAGATAGCTTTGCCACCGAATCTGTCAAATCTTCAAAACGTCTTTCACGTCTCTCAACTCAGAAAGTACCACCTTGATCCATCACACGTGCTAGAGCTTGAATCAATCCAACTGAAAGAGAACCTTGAGTATGAGTCTTCACCTGTTCGGAACGTGCATAGAAGGATCAAGGAACAGCGCTGCAAGCACATTCCGTTAGTCAGAGTGGAGTGGAACCCGGTAATGGGAGATTCAACGTGGGAGCGTGAAGCTGAAATGCGCCAGAGTCATCCTATCTGTTTCCAGGTATGCGACGGAAATTTCAGGGACGAAATTTTCTGTAAAGGGGGTGGTAATGTAATATCCCGATTTTCTGTGACTCTAATTGAGTTGGTTAATATCGATTAAGGCTTTGGATGCTTGTGTGAATTGTTATGTGCTAGTTTAAGACCTAGTTGGAAGCTTAGGAATAGGCTTGAACCAGGTTGGAGGTGCCTAAGGTTTTATATGAAAAACTATAGAAGTTAGAAGTTTGGAAGGCCTTTCCCAGTTGAGCGGCACGCTCAAGCGTGGGAAGGGAGCACGCCCTAGCATGCCAACTCTTAAGCGTTGGCATGTTGCACGCTCAAGCGTGCTGATTGCATTTGCCAGCTGGTGTGCTTTTTAACGCGTGTGCTACATGTGTCAGGCCAAGGTGAAGGCGGAGTGGACGAGGCTCCACGCTCAAGCATGGAGAGAACCTCATGCTCAAGCGTGGGCGCGCTCAAGCGTGCAGGTTGTCCACGCCTTAGCGTTCTCAGCAGCTCAAGTTGTTGGAGTTTCCTTTCTTCCTCATTTCTTTCACGAATGTTTGGAGACTCCAGGGCTATTCTAGAGCGTTTAGAGTGAGAAACAGAGTTCTTGAGTGAGAAAGCTCAGTTTCGAGGAGATCGAAGTACCAGAACGCGATTCCAACTACACGGTAGTGATCGCGGTGAAGTTATCTACAACTTTGACGGATTGCTTTCTCGATTCGCCAAAGATAAATTCGAATCCCTATCATGTGTTCTTCGTGGTTCTTCGAGTCTTTACCTTTCTTCTTTAACTTTTGAGCTTGCCCTAGGGCTAACACTATTGCATACGTGTTGTGCTCGTGATTAGGGCAAAGTTTGTGCTCATGATTGCTCACGTTGGAAGCTTGGGGCCACGGCTACCAGAGGGATTCGGAGATGTACATGGCTGAACTTGCACCTGGGAGTGGAGGAGCTTGTCTTGGAGTATGTGCTACGACTGTTCAGGTGGGGAGAAAGAGTACTGCTATCGTCGGGAAGGCAAGAGTAGTGTAGTGTGTTTTCTGCTATGTGTAAGGAAGCCCTAACCCTACTAGTGGTTGAGCCCCGATAAAGTACCTAAACCCTAGGTTTAGCTTACTTTGGGCTACCACCGTTAAGTTTGAAAACCCTAGGTTAGTGAACTGTTGATTGAGGATGATCTGCTTCGTATGACTGTTGTGCGGTTAATTTCTGTTGTTGCTATTTGTCTAAGTGCCTATATGCTACTTGGTATATATGATATGCTGCTATGTCCTACTATTGATGTTACTACTGTTGTTGTTATGCTGTTTGTGGTAATTATTGTATGGTGGCGGAATGTCATAGAGTTAAGCTGGTTGGGTGCCGTGTTGTTATCGGATTGATACCGTGGATGGTGCCATTGCTGTTATGTTGGTTTCTTAAGGCTGTGGCTGTAATTTTTGGGCTGTGGCTCGTGGACACGTGGTGTCGAGGCTCTGGCCGTGTGGATACAGTGGCATCGTGTTGTTCCTGATTGAGTGTTTAGGCGTGACATCCGGTATCAAGCCCGTGAAGGATGTTTGTTGCATATCATCAGTTGCCATGTGGCGAGGCCGTATTACAGGTAGTATGGGCTGCTAGAATCATACGAGGTTAGTTGTACCTAAGTGCGGGTACGGAAAGTAGAAGGGGCGATCAAGTGAGTGACTTTGGGGATGTTGCCGGTCTCAGGAATAGTTTACAGTGACGGATAAGGTAGCTCCTATCCTGTCGTGACGCCCGATCCAGTCCGGTTTGCCCGACTAATCCCTGAGCTTTCCACATTCTAGGCTAATGGTCTGAGGTGGCCAAGACACCCCAGTTCTGATATGGAAGACGAATTCACTCTTATTGGTCACGACGAGTTGTTCGGTTTCTTGGACAAACTAACTTTATTCCAACACAGAACCTGTTCCGGTGTGGAACCAGCTTTGTGAATTTTCGGCCGACATGCTGCATGGGATTAGTATCCCGATCTAGAGGATTGATCTGAGTGTGAGACTCATGGAGATAGATGCTTGTCGCATGCGTTGTCTCGAGAGACGTTTGTTGGAATGCAGTAACTTCTATATATGTTATATCTGCTACATGCTACATGTTGTTGTTTACTGCATTACTGTTGTTATTCCGACTTTGCCTGCACTGTATTTCTTATCTCCCTACTTCTTTTGCATATCTGTTTAGTTCTTGGTTCGCGTGAAGGCGAGGAGCCAACTGATGGATCCGAGGGTGCACCTTACATCACATCGGCACTGAGGATGCCGGTGTTGGGCCTGATCGAGATCATCTATCACGATGATCGGGGGTGGCGCGTGGACCCCTCTACTTTCCTGACGGTCTATAAAGAGCAGGTGAGCATACTATTCCGAGGAGGGGCATCGCACAGGGAGAACATCGTGGGACCCTTAAGAGTCATGCAGTTCCTACCTTTCCCACGCATGTGGCTACCACCGAGGCGTCATGAGCGGGACTACACCTAGGTTAAGCCAGCTTCTTTGCAAGCGACCAGCAGAAGAGTCTACGTCTACCGAGGCCAGCGTTAGAGGATGGAGCAGTATTTGAGGATCTACTGTCGGCGTAAGGTTGTTGTGTCCAGCTCGTCGTCGGAGTATGAGCCTTTGGTGACCTACAGGCGTACTCATGGCGAGGGCCAGGGTAGTTCAGGGCATCCTCACCACTGAGGGTAGGAGCTTGCCAGTACGTCTTAGGTTGTGAGCTGAGAGCTTTTCATGTATTTTTGAGTGGGGGCGGCTAGTGCTGGTGAGTTGCGAGGGTTTCTATCTTCTGCTTTTGGATGTACTTTTTGTTTCTTTTGGTTTGTTTTGTATAGTTTGTATACGTATGTACAGTGCCCTACTGATGGGGATACTCTATGCATGTTTTCGTGTGTGTGTGTGTGTGTGTGTGTGTGTGTGTTTGTGTGTGTGTGTGTATATATATATATCGTCATTGTTTGCGCTTTACTATGATGGTTTTCTATGCTTGTCGTGATTGTTTATTGTTTTGTTTCCATGACGTTGTTTGAATACCACGTGATCGCTTTAATATGGTTAGGCTTAGATAATACTATAAGCTCGGGTCTAATGGGATTATCCTTCTAAAAAAGGAGGGTCATCTCATTTTGGAGGTATCAGAGTGTCGAGGACGTTTTGCAGCCAATGGGATGGCTTTATATGTATGAGGTCGTCTCATTTTTATGGTATCAAAGCATCGAGCACGTTCTGCAGCCAATGGGATGGCTTAATATGTGTGGGGTCGTCTCAGTTTTCAAAGGTAATTCTGGGGGTGTATTGAGACAACCCGTCGTCCCATTAGAGAACCTAAGATATTAATTAACCTTAATCGTATTATAATCGTTATCGCGCCTTATTAATACGAAGCGCAGTGGAAAATTAAACGCGGAAGCAACACAAAATTAAGGCATGCATCACCTCAGAGTACACAGCTTTAAAATATAAAGAAATATATCACATACATCGGTTGTCCCGTCAGTAGGACTATAGTAATAATGTATACATGCAAAGTGCGTTAATACAGACGATAATCAAAATACGTAAAATGGCCTAGAGAAAGGTCTCTGGCTGACCACGATCACTGCCCAACCTCTCGAGGCTAGGGTCCATGACTCGTCCTCTGGCATCAGGCTCTTAAGGAGTGCCATCCAGCTCCTCAGCAATTGGTTCCTCCTCGGTGTCTTCCCGTAAAATAAAGTAAACATACAGAGAAAGCACAGAGAGATAAGAAACATGCATCATCAAATATGGGAGAGGGGCATCAGTATAGCAGATATACATGCATCACACAACACAGATGAAATATACAACACAACATCACACATCTCTTAAGTCATACAGTACAACCATCTCAAAAGTCATTCTCTCAGATAAGCCTATAAGAGGGATACTAGTCCCTATGTATATGTTGACTTCCCTATATGCATGTCGGTCGATACATCACGTCCCCCATTGGACATCCCGCCTCGGGATTAAAAACATCATTTCCCCAATTGGACATCCCCCTTTGGGACAAATATACTGTGATATGAAATGATATGATATGCGACAATCATCCATCGCAGGTTGATACCGGTACCTCACGCCTACGCACTCGACCACGACCACGACGCACCGCATCCACATCAACATCAACATCAACATCAACATCAGCATCACGACGCCTTACGTCTACGAGCCACAGCTCCATGGTCGGGACCACGACGGTATCAATCCGAACAACATCAACACTCACCATACCCTCATCAATACTCAACAAACCAATCACAATAAAACATCGCAACAAAAAATCATTCCAGTATAGATATCGTCACAAAGCCAGATAACAGTAAATCACACAAACAGTTCAACACAATAAACCAACAGATAATCGAATAAGCAGATCAACACATCAACCTCAATCAATAACATCATCCATATTATTTACTTAGTGGTGATAGCCCAAAAGTATCTACACCTAGGATCCAGGCACTTTATCCAGGGTTCAACCTCTATTAGGGTTTAAGGGTTCCCCTACACACATATATATACTCAATACTAAGCTTGCCTTCCCGACGATAAAGTTATTTCTCCCCACTTTAGTGATTCTCACGTGTAGCTCCGGCTACGACCCAACAGCTGTCAATCGGGTGCGCAGTCGAACGTACGAGTCCTGTCCGATTCTATACCACAAAACACAACCAAAAATTAATACAGTTAATTAAAAACTTTCCTAATCCATATGGTTAGGTTAATGCCCCTATTTAATTAAATAGGTTAGGGGTGTCGAAATTCTACCAACTCTTGGATGAATGATCCTCAAGTATGTACAACACTAGGGTAAGTCTTATTTCACAAAAACTTGAAGCAAAACTCATAGCTCACACACAAGCTAGGTTCGGCCCCTATTTTTAAAATAAGCTAGAGATGTCTAAAAATTCCTAACTCTTGGATCAATGATCCTTAAGTATACATAACACTAGAGTAAGTTTACTCAAAAATGGAATAAAAAATTCAAGCTTTCGCCACACATAGGATTCGGCCTCTCCATACCCATATGAGCTAGAGAGATTTTTTGCTTACAATCTCTTGGATTATGAAATAGGGTGAAGAATCTAGCTCATAGAAATTGGTTTGACATTAAAAGGATTTTTCTACAATTTTTCATGGATTTTTGAAGTTTGAAGCATAAATTGAAACTTTGAACTTTTAATGGAGAAAAATGAAGATTGAGAGCTCAAGAGAGAATTCCATACCTATTAGATGATAGAGGAGGATGCGAGGATCAAATTTGCTTCACAAAGTTTCTTGAAAATCTTTGTGGAAACTTGAGAAAAAATGGAGGAAAGTAATGGAAGAAAACGAGAAAATGGAGAAAGGAAAGAAGGAAAGAAAGAAAGAAAGGAAGGAAGAAGAAGAAGATGGAGGTGAGAGAGAGAAAGTGAGGCTCGAAATTGAAGAGAGAGAGAGTGAGGCTCAGGTCATGAAAATTTTAGATATTTTAGGGACATAAACGTCCTTTAGGAAAAAGACCAGGGGCATTTTGGTCTTTTCGCGTCCAGATATTTTCATTTGTCATTATGACAGTGGCGAGTCATGGCATGCTTCCCGAGGTGATGTGACTTGATGTGACATCAAGTTTATCCATTAGCGAGTCCCGGTAAATCCCTTTACAGCTCCAATCGTCTCCCGGTTCGAGTATTTGTCCGAATATTTTATTATTATTTTTATTTTTGAAGGTCAGGACCCATTTTTTCAAAAATGTAGAAAATGTGATTCTAAGACTAACTGTCTCGTTCACGGGTCCAAATTAGGTCTTGATAGTAATCAAACACTATTGTCAGTGAAAAACGCAGACCGGGCTCCGTCTGAGTTTTCGATCCAAAATTTAACCATAGCTTCCTACGATATCGTAGAGCTTGACTATGGTTTCGGATTATTTTATTTCACTCTCTAGACCCTCTAATAAAATACAAACACACAAATACTGTTCAATTAATATTAGAAAGCTTTTTAAGAAAAACAGGGTGTTACATGTATGATGATTGACTTTTATATGAAGCATGTTATATCTGAGTGAATTAAAATCTTCTAAGAATACTAGGAAAATTCAAAGGATGGTATAAGGCTTCTCAGAGTAAAAATCAAATCCCCCTTCTATGAAACTGTGAAAATCGAATAGAATAATCGATTATGTTTCCTCAAGAAAACAGGGAAGAGAGACAGAAGTGTAGTAATCGATTAAGGAAATCAATAGTAGGATGATCCTAGAAAAATCATAGAAAATAGTAAGCACATAATCGATTAAGGTAATCGATTATGCTACAAAATCTGGCATTATTTGAAAATGTCTCTTTAAATTAAATCCTAATTAATTTTTTAATAAATGCTTCATTATAAGATGATATCGGGTCAAATTCTCTAATCATAAAGCAAGATACCAATTTCAAAATTCAAAATATTTCAAATGCACATCAAATCAAACTTAAATCTTTGAAGAATCAAAAGAAAATAAAAATTGATAAATTCCTTATCATAATAATTTATAGGTTATCGTATCACATTAATATTATTTGAATATATTAAAGATTGTGATTGAAAACCCTACATAATAAATGAGACATTAAAATAGGATTCAAGGAATAATAACGATATCCTAATAAAGAAATTAATTTATTTGATCAAAAATTAAAATTCTCTTAGTATAAAAAATTCATTTAAATAATTTATTTATTATAACTGACTTTACTAATTTCATTCCATCTTCACGGAAAGAAAAAGAAAAAGAAAAAAGAAAACCCGTATTTTCTGCATTAATATTATTTTCGGCCTTATAACTGTTCGGGAATGTGACAGTTGGGAATGAGTGTCACAACAGACGCAAGGAGCATGAGCAATCAAAGGTTGGACGCTCGTTGTGATTGTTTACTATAAAGATAAACGATTTAAGAAAATAATTCAATTCTAAAGGTTAGTTATAAGCAAACTAAAGCCAGAGATAAGAGATAAGAGAAAGAGAAATAATACAGAGATATTATCCTGGTTCACTCTTAACCCAAAAGCTATATCCAATCCCCTCTACGTGAGAGTTTTTTCCACTATAACAAATCCTTGTTGCAAGTATTCAACACCTCTTCAGGCAAGTATTCTACAGCTCTTCAGGCAACACTAAGTATTCTTTTACAGTCAAATCTCTTCAGGCCCAAGTATTCTTTTTCAGACAAGCCTGTCCAGGCTCAACCAAGATTGATTTTGAAGGAGTTTTAAGTTCAACTAACTCACTATGTGTAAGGATATGAAACTTAAGAACAAAACTCTGAAGGATTAACTCTACGCAGAGAGTGATATGAAAGTATGTAAACTCAGAGAAAGCTTGTAAGCTTTTGTATGCTTTTGATTACTTGTATGCTCGTGTATAGGTTCGTAACTTTGCTTCTTCAGAGATGAAG
Organism: Ammopiptanthus mongolicus; assembly: GCA_039655645.1. Lineage (NCBI taxonomy): Eukaryota > Viridiplantae > Streptophyta > Magnoliopsida > Fabales > Fabaceae > Ammopiptanthus > Ammopiptanthus mongolicus. The sequence continues at coordinate 41,395,666 of CM077350.1, forward strand.
GTATTTATAGCCTTCAAGACTTGAGCAACTTGAATCTTTAACGGATGGCAAAAGAGCCGTTCTGATGAGCATTAAATACATTAACCTGTTGACTCTGATAGTTTGTATGAGATCTTCTGAAAAGCAGAGTAGACTATCAAGTCGATAGCTGAAAATGGCGTTGATATCTTTTCCTTGTACCCGAAAGTTGCATTTTGTCTTTCCTTTTGAAGATAATCAATTCTTGTGTCAGGAACAGACTGGATTCTAAGAGTTTCATGGTACGAAGTTTACGAAGAATGTTTTCCTGAGGGTTATTACACCCTTTTACACATTGGATAACAATTTAAACTATTACTTATATAAGTTCGCAAAATTCTAGAGTCCAGATATTTAATTCTGAGGACTATTACATTGGACAATGAAAGAAACTATTAGAAGCAAGAGTCTTTGGACTTAGATAAGCAAAACGATAAGCATATTTAGTCCAACATGGACTTAGCGAACATAAGACAGAGGGTTTGGACGAACGATAAATCTTTGGACTTAGAAAGTCTTTGGATTTAAAATGATCTGCAACAAATCTTTGTTCACTTAATTTACTCTTTTTTTATCATCACAATCTTAAGGAATTTGTGGACCATAACCACTTTGGTTCAAACAACAAGAACATGTAAATAAAAACATACCAACATCCATTGTGCAAATACAAAAACAATAAACACCTTTGACCAGTTTAACCAATTAACAAAATTCAACTAATGACATGTGCCAATCTAGATGACTCAAATTGCTTCACTTTAAGGTGCATCCATGCACCACTTTTGGAAGAGTGCACCACAGAATCACCCCCTAACTTGGGCACAAAATGATGAAGAACCCATTGAGGCTCTTTAAAATTTTGAGGTTGAATTCTTCATTTATGTTTATGGATTTTATCGATAATGATATTCTTACTATGATACTCCTTCCATGTTATAATATATATCTGTAATTTTATATAAACTTTTTGAAAAAATAATAATTTTGCTTCATTTTATTTATCTCTTTAAAAAATTAAGAAAATATGATTTTTTTTTTTCAAATTTATTCTTTATCTTGTTTCTCTAACAAATGGAATTAGAAAATATTAATGAAATGAGAAAATAATTTGGACAAATTAATACATACTTATATGATCCCTAGAATTAAGAGTATTATGGATTTGTCCCCTTAAGTCGGGTCATTTTTTTTATAAGCAAAAAATATGTTAAAAAAATTATAAAGGATATTCTAACCTATATACAAGAATGAGCCAAAGTAATATGCAAAAGTATCATAATGAAAAAATTCATCTCAACTATGTTGGCAGACAGAAACCCCAACAATTATTTGCACCATACTACTAAAAAAATAACTGAAAGAAAGACACTATAGAGCCAGCTAAAACATAGAATCCAACTTTATCGGAAAAAAACCAAACTGGCACTACGTTCCAACCAACTGATTGAGCACCAAAGAAAAAGAATTATCCCAAAGCTTTACTCGAACCCAGTTTAAAAACTCCACATCAGGTGCACCCATGAAGCATCAAACTAAGACCTTTAGAAACATATATAGTATATAAACCAACACCAGCAAAATTCAGCATATCAGCGAAGGTTAGTTTTATGGTGGTGCCATTGGTTTTGGTCACCACCAGTGCTCCCCAATTATTACTTGCTATAGTGAGTTAAAATTGGACTATTTGGTAAAAAAAATCAGTTAGAGGGATTTTTTGCAAAATAATTACAATTAAAGATTTGATTGCAAATTGAAAACTTTCTTTTTAAACTCTTTACTTTTCTTCTTCTTTTTCTCCTTCTCTCAACTTCATCTTTTCCAGCCAGACATCATCCAAAACACCACAAATATCTATCATCTTCATCTTCTCCAACTATCCAGTAGCGTCACCGCCACCATCGCACCGTTGCCACTACCGCGCCTCCAGATGATGCCCACCGTAGGGCCACCAATTCGCAAGCTTCACCACCGCGCCGCCACCGCCTGAGCACACTGCCGCTTCTGGTCTCCGCGTCCACCACAATGTTCCCAACAACTTGAACCTTCTTTGCATGTGAAGACCTCAATCTTGTTGCGTGCGTGTCAGATCTGAAAACTGAAGGAGGATCGGATCTGGAAACTGATAACACTTTCATCTTCCACCAGATCTAGGTTATGTAGATATTGATTTTTGATGGATGGAACATCGAGACTTTTTGGTTTTAATGGGACTGGGTTGCCCAACCCAACAACACATTGTAGAATATTCTCTAAAAATGAATTCCCCCAAAATTTTGTCCAGATTAAAGAGCGGCAAAAGGGGGTCAATGCTAATGGCGGTGATTGGGATGCCAATGTAATTACATACGTCATCTCTGTTCATTCAATTTTTACAAAACTACTTTCTTCCTCCTTCCATTCCCTCTATAAAATACCCAATTGAAATTACAACCGGTTCTTCACAACACAAGTGTCTGCCATGGTGTTGTGAGGGTTGTGGTGGCCATGGCTACCACCCAAGGAAGGGGTTAGAAAAAAGGATTTCTAATTTAAAATATTAAGAGACTTATAAATAAATATCACTTTCATGAATACCTTTTCATAATTTATAAAAGGGACTTATATATAAATAAAACATTTTACAGTGACTTATATCATAAATTGTAAAAACACTTTTGACTATTATTGTCAAAGGTTTGACAATTTCCAAGTCATTGCATCATCACCATTCATTTGAAAAATATGCAATATCAATGGTCATAAACTTGGGAAGCACCGGTGGTATCCATTTAATTGTCACTACCATAAAACTAGCCATCAGCGAAATCTTAGCAATAAGCTCAGACCCTAGTTGTATTTTCCTTACATCCAAGAACAAAACGGTTAAGTTGCAGGACATGAATTGTGAGTGTGTGAGTTCAAATCCCTACAGTGTGTTTCATCTTTTTCTCTTTCCCTTCTCTCCTATCTCTCTCCCCCATGTAAATTAAGTGTGAGCATCCTCTTAAACAATAAAAGAAAAAAGTCTTATAGATTTCTTAATTATGTAGTAAAACCTTAAACGCGGATATTATAATATGAATGAAGTATGTTATTAAAGGTCAAGATAAGTCATAACTCCTCTAAGATGCTAGCATCATTATTATGTATTTAATGTCACATGCATATCGAACTACTAATGTTATTGAAGTAAAGAAATATATGTTTCATCATATCACATTCATCAAATAGGAGCTCGACATATCAAGAATACTTTCAAATCATTCACGGATCAAAATATCCATTATTTTTTCAGTTGTTGATTAAGAAGACCAACATATCAAGAAAACTTTGAGAAGTCGGGATATCATTCACAAAGCTTCATTAGTAAAAAAAGGTGTCTATTAAATAATCATTAACACTAAAATCTATAGGTATATCTTCTAGATCTGGGGATCGAAGAGGTTCCACTGGTACACCAATATTTATAAATTCTCTATCGACACTTCCTTGCTCTTTTATTGCCTCAACATGAGTTTCGTGCTCATGCACTTCCGGTTGATTTTGCAATATTTCCTTTGAACTATTGCCCGATTCAAGATTTTCTTTCTTATCCTCAGTGTGTTGAGAATTTATACATTCTGGGTATCGACGAGGTTCCTCTGGTACACCAATATTTAAAGATTCTACATCGACCCTTTCCTTCTCTTTCATTGCCTCGACATGAGTTTCGTGCTCATGAACTTCCGATTGACCTTGCAATATTTCCTTTGAATTATTGCTCGATTCAAGATTTTCTTTCTTGTCCACAATGTGCTGAGAATTTTTGCAAGGAGAAAGCCTTTTCTTCAATTTTGCCGATATCTTCTCTCCTTCACCCTATACATGATAGTAATATAATTAGTCATTATTAAGTTTTGTAAAATTCTCAATCAATATTCTAAATGTATCATATATACTAGGACATTGATCAAATAATTTTAAAGCATCACCTTGCTTCTTTTCCTACTTGGCACTTTCATGTAGCTTTTAGGAAGCATATAGTTCATTACCTCAGTGATTGATCGAAATAATCGGCTTGAAGTACCGTGATAATAATACTGACAAGAAAACAAACAAACAACATGAATATGTTGTTATCAATGACATAGATGTTGTTCAAATATATTGTGAAAATAAGCAGCAAAAGAAGTAGTTTATTTTCTCAAATGTAGTATAATATAATATAATATAATAGTCAAAAAAATATAATATATTATAATATAATATAATATGCTTATGATAACATCCTAAATTTGATGATTTAGAGAGGATTTTACCTGACATCATATTTCATCTGAAATTCCGTAAGCAATTAATCAAAGACAAAATGTTAAATACACTCCTTATCAATATGCAATTTTGATTTTGCACCAAATTCGTTACAAGGTAGTGTGTGAATTAGCTTATAAAAAAAAGGTAGTCTGTGAATTATCTAAAAAAATTCTTTTAATCTTTTCAAAAAACTATAATAGTAGTAAGGATATGTTATTTTATCATTACTATCAGGTCCTGTTAACCGTGATTCCAAAGGTCCACTTGATACATTTTTATATCTATTTATAGACATCTATCTAATTTCATAGTATACCTAGATACTCATTCACACGGTCACATACATTAATATAAGATGTTTGTATTTAATGTCTAAGACTGATCATCTATAAAAATTATTTTCCATTTTATTTTAGATCCGTTAAAAGAGGCTACTCATTTAGGCTCTAGGCGCTAAGGGATTTTCATAGAGAGATAACCACCAAGCACAAAAATTAGTTAAATGGAGATTTAAACTCATGTATGAGGAGAATGAAAAATCTTATTTGAATACCTTCAAACAGTTGTGCCAACCCATGCATATTGCATCAGAATACAAACCATTCATGTTTTTTTTCAATTAAAACGATTTTATATAAATTTAATAAACATGCAGGATAGTTTTTTCTAAAATATTTGTTAGTTTCAGGCTTTGCGTAGATAAAAATGTAGCATGCATCAAGCAATTGTTGTGTTACACCAACAACAATTTATGACCACTTTTATGCTCTTTCATGCTGCCTATACAGGTCAGATAGAAATCTGTTATCTCAAAAAATGGTGTTTCGGTGTCCCCCACCAATCAAATGTTAGGAATGAGCATAAATATTAATGAGTTGTGATTTTGTTTTCTTAAGTGTCAAATTGTTATTGGTGGGGGACAGAGAATATGACAGGAAATTGGGACAGAAGATCTTCATCTATACAGGTCATGGTGGAATTCACAGATTTAATTCCAGTTTATTTTATTTTTCTATATGACAAAGGTATAGCAATAGAAGTGGTGCATTTAATAAAAATAATAAAGAACATCAAAGAACTTTTAATTTGGTGACAATTCAATTACCGTATCACACATCTTTGTGTTACGTTGTCTGATCTGTATCTTCCAATCCCCAAGCTTAGGTAGTAGTATATCTATGTCTTTAAAACTAGCAGGTTTACATTCTTCAGGAAGACAAAAGTTAACAGTCTGTTCTGCCACCAAATGAGTAGCTTTCAACCTTTTCTCAGTTTTCTGAGGTTCCTATGAACAAAATCAGCATATTAATTACCTAGTACACGTGCAATATAAATGAAATAGCATGTCCCTTACTTTACGTTAGCATGCCAGTATTCACATACAATGTTGAATGGAAAAAGAAGACCACCCTACAAACTATTTTGTACATACAATTAACTTGATCATAAAGGATGAGCTTACAGTTGTTGGTGAGACAGCAAGATTTTCAGCAATCTGTGCTCGGCTTATTGCTCTAACTTTCTGGACTGATTTCTGGGTCAGAATTATTATGTAGATGTAGTTAACTGCAACAACTCTTATAGTTATGTAAAAGAGTAAGAAAACAAAGAGAACGGTTTGCTTTACTTACTTGGATTGTTTTCCTGAGGATGTTAACTAGCTCTTGGCTATGTGGATCTTCCTCTTGAGTGTTATTGATTTCCATATCTTTTGGCATATTAGACTGTAACTCTGACATCATAGAATTTCCCTCATCAATAGCGTTTGGTGAATTGGCCTCCATTGAACCGGACATTCTTTCTACGTAGATAGAGGAAGAGAAAAATCTGCTAATGGGGCTAGCTATTGGGAGCTAGAATAAGGCACAGAAAAACAATGAAATGAATGTGTTGGGGAGGCTAAGCAAATGAAGGAGAGTATTTATTGATGGAGTGAAGGATTCTTCAGTGTAAATGTACATGAATCTATCATAGATACACACAATGTAGTCCACAACTTTGTAAGATTTCAAATTGTGACTGGTTTGACTACATTAGGGGAAAATTTCAAATAAGGAAGTAATTTGTTGCATGAATTAATAATAACAATAGAAAAAAATAACAAATAAATAAAAACATTGAAGATAAATATCCCGTGTTAAAACATTTCCATTTAATAAAAAAAATTAATGTATAATTAATGTTGACATCAATGAGTAAAAACATTTTTTTTTTATTATAATGAGTAAAAAAATTTTACTAAATACATTTAATAAATAAAAACATTAAAGACAAATATGTAAAAACATTTCCATTTAATAAAAAACATTAATTTATAATTAATGCTGACATTAATGAGTAAAAACATTTTACTACATACATTTAAATGTATCTTAAAAACATTTCATATTTGAAAACATTTCATATACATTTTATTTCATTTAGAAAGATTTCACTTTCTTTATAAAAGTTTTCATTAATGTTCCTCTTTTTAATAATAATTGGTGGAAAAAAATATTTTCCTTAATCATATTTAAAATATTATCTATGTAAAGACTAATATCTCATTTTGATTTTTCACTTTCCAATTTTTTTAGTCTTGATCCAAGAACGAGATTTTGGGCTTAATAACGTCAAGCCCATAAGCTTTTGGGATGTGACACCCAATCTTAGGTGACGTCACTATCCTTAATTATCTATTAAGAGAATATTTCACTTAGATGTTAATCATTCGCTAACTCATCCAAATGAGGAAAGTTGCTTTATAAAGTACATCAACATGGATAGGCCCACAAAGAAAAATGAAAAGGAATGAGAGTTTGACAGTCCAAGGGGACCACCGAGAAATTTTCTCAAGTACCCCTGAAGTAAAATCCTTGAGCGGGTGTAACATACGTTTTGCCAAGTGACTTCAAACTCAAGAGTGAGGTGAATTAAAAATTTGAAAACTTTTGAACAAACAAAGAAATTCAGCCGAACTTGAAACAAAATAAAGATATAAACAAGATAAATAACGAATATCATAATATTTATATATATAATTAATTATCTATATGGTGATAAGAATAACGACAAGATGTCGAGAAGGATGTGGTTTTATTAATAGTATAATAAATATGTATTTTAATAGATTAAAATAAAAATAAAAGAGGTGACAAAAAGAGAAAGAGAAAGAGAAAGCACGGATCAAGATTTATCCTGATTCGGCAACTAACCCCTCGTGGCCTATGTCCAGTCCTCAAGGTCAACCAACAAGCAATTTTTCACTAAACCTAGCTTAAATAGATTTTTGGAACCTTTTACAAAGTTTAACACTCTCCATTAGGGATACGATCTCCTCCCTCCCGTGCAAGAGCCTCAAAACAACCATAAGGGAAACCACCCTTGAAACCCTTGGGAATCACACTCAAACGAATAGGGATCACATTCTTTCACAATAGGGTAGACCCTATGAAATTTTCAAGAAACAAGATGAGAATCACTCTCAATAGTGCAAATAAAAATTACGAATTGAAGCTCTAAGAGATATTTAATATAATGATTAAAAGATCAAACTCAAAAGAGGATTATCACAAAGAAAATAATACAGAGAATGAGGCAAAATTTTAGCAGAGTTTTGGTGCTTAGAAGGTTGTTCTCAAATGGCTGCCTAAGTGCCTTTTATTTATAGGCAAAATTAGGTTAAACCTATTTAGCCCAAAATAGAATTTTCTTTAAAACACATATCATAATCGATTATTACGAGAGCCATAATCTATTTTGCCGGCTTAAAAACACGTTCTTGGAAAACAAGGAATCATAGTCGATTATAACATTTTTAGAATAGGTATAATCAATTAGCATAATTATGCTAATCAATGTGCCTATTTTAAAAAGGTTGTAATAGATAATCAAAAGTCGTAATCGATTATGACATCCCTGTTTGAAATACTAAACTTGGCAGAGAGGTACTCATACTCGACTATACCAAAAACCATAATCAAATGTCAATAAAAAACATGATTTTTGAAAACTCCAACAACTATTTTAATTTCAAAGCAATTTGTAAATGATTTTCAAGTTTGAAAACATATTTTTCCAAAAGCTTTAACTTTTAGAAAACCATTGGAAATATTTTTCAAATACTTTAAAGTGTAAAAAACGTGATTTTGTGATTTTAAACCTTTTGAGCTTTTTTATCACATTATCTTTCCTATCTTTAAAAATAAATCCTAAGACCGTATACATACATAATATTTCCCTGGTAAACCCATTTGGTCTTGGATCCTTGTTCATCTTGTTGGCATTAAATGATCTTCATATATATTTGAATTCTTGTCTTTTGAGGAATCCTTTTGTCATTCATCAAAACTAATGAACTTGTTAAAGCATATATTTACATTCTCTCCCCTTTTTGACGATAACAAACATCTCAAGGAGAGGTTTAACAAAATAGTACATTAATATCAAAATATAATATTATCATATATAAATGCAATGATATATAATAAAAGTTTAATTACTCCCCCTCACTTTATGCATTGGATTTAAATTTTGAAATTTGAATAAAATTTCAAATTACTCCATTAATTAACCGAAATCACTCCTCCTTAGTTATGCAGTTATATATCAAAAGGCGAGATTATATCATATAATTGCATGCATGAGTGAAGGCATACATAATAATTGCATAGCCACAGAAATAATAATGGAAATAAATATAAACACCCGTATAATAAGAATGGAGGTGAGGATCAATATGAGTGTAGCCTAAATAATGATAATAGTACAAAAATATAATTAATTTGTCCAAAATACAATGTGCCTCCGACAAGGCATCATCATCCTCATCCGAAACAAAAGGATTTGACGCAGGTGTATGAATAAGACTGTCCAACATAATCTCAGCCTAAAAAATCAACGCTCAATATAATCAAGGCAATGAGATAACTGTTCAGTCGCTGCTCTATGCTCTCGGATCTCTGTAAGGATGGCCTTAAGTGTGGCAGCAATATCAACTGGAGGAGAAGATGAAGGAGGAAGTGGAGGTACCTAGGAAGAAGCGCATGGTGCTTGAGATATGGTTGAAGCATGTTCCTCCTCACCTAAAGTATAATCAGCTAATCTACTACTGGACTTATGCACCCATCGATCTCCATAAAACTCTAGCCTCGTCTGATTAAGAGTGCTCCTATTACACATTTTATGAAACTTAGCTGTTGAGAGCTTAGTCCCACCAGCAAGCACCACTCCGACATGTCTTAAAATGCGGTTAATAAGATGCCCATATGTGAGAGCACTACTAGATTAACTATCTCACACGTGCTGCGTAACTAAACCTGCCCAATTCACCTTCTTCTTGTGAATTAAGATCCACGTCAAGACTATATCAATTTTTTACAGTTGAGAAAAATTAATTTTCCTAGGGAAAAGCAGTCTAGCTATAGTGTAGTCAACAACCTATTATTTATTTTAATGTGTCATGGAGTCATCTCCTTCTTAAGGTCCATAGTGTTGGGATCATCTAATAATGATTTCATAACATCTAACCTTACAAAATCATTTTCTAAGGGACCAAAATACCTCAATAGTGATCGTATGTTGTTGTAGACCACATGCACCAGCTCCGAATATACATCCTCATTAGTGGTGAGGAAGGAGGTCAAATCAATTGAATCCAAATATGTGTTGAAGGTGAAGTTTTCATCCCAAAAGAATTGTTGGTCCAAGAGCAGTGGAGTTTGAATCTCCCACAGCTTCAAAGAATGAGTGAAGTTGGCAATCTAAACATTATTAGAGAAGATTCTCTCCAAGTTCAAAATGCTAGGAGTAGCAGGGGTTGAACTTCGTCGACGTTTGGAAGACATGATAGTATTTAAGGTTCTTTCGGAGGATTGTGATGAGAGAGAACAAAGAGTTCGAAGAAGAGAGTTGCAAAATTTAGGGTAAAATGAATGAAAATAAGGACTAACCTTTTATACACGCTCCATAATCGATTATGAAGCTTGCCATAATCGATTGCCTTTGGGGTTGGCTCTCTACATTACGGAATTCACATTATAATTGATTATAAGCCTCCCATACCTTTGAAATTCATAATTTCGTTAATAATCGATTAATTACCCTAATAGATTATTTTCTAGGTTTTATGAGTAATCAATGGTAAACCCTCAATTACGTACATTTTATGAGGGGTAATTGAATTGTATTTTGATGCATTTAATGATATTTATTATTGTATTTCATCCTTTTGCCTTAGTTTTTACAAAATTGACGTTTAAGGCTGCTTGATGAACAATTAATAGACGTTGGAGGTTTTTGAGCTGGAAAGAGGATTTCTGAAGGCCTGAGCACGAAGCATGGCCGTGCACCTCACTAGGCACGACCGTACATACTTGTCAGTACAAACCAATCCAAATACATCCTTGCAAAAGTCTCAAGCATGCCCTCTAAAGTCGAAGCACGCCCGTACATACTATCAAGCATGCCCGTGCAGGAAGCTACACGCCCGTGCTCATTCCCGTGCTTTAGTGACGTTGATCCTATGAACTTTTGTGCCCGTGCTAAGATCATGTACGGCCGCATATGAAATGACGCACATATGAGCGTCGTGAAGAACGACCGTGCATGTGACGTTGACAGTAAATAATAGGGCTTTTCTCCTATTTAAGCCCACAACAACACTCTCATTATCAGTTGTTATACATAGTTTTCATCAGTTTTTAGTAGTCTATTTTCTTTTGGTTTAGATTTTTAGAGTAGGATTTGCGCTTGGAGGTTAAGTTGGATGTTTCTCATCTTCTTCTCAATTCTCCATGATGCATCTCCCCATGTTGATTTTGGTTTTATCTATGTCCATGGATAGCTAATTTCATCACTAGAGTTATGGTGAATCTTGTATTAGTAGAAATCCTTTTTGCCATGTCTTATTCGAATTCTGTTTGATTTCAAGGTTGCAATTCGAATAACGTTATTGTATTGTTCTTCAACCCATGATTAGGATTTATAACCCTTTGCATGCTAATAATCAATTAGTTAACCAGTGACCGTACTGCAATTAATTGGTGGACTTATAGGATAAATGGGGTTTGGGTTAATGCATGATCAACCTTTAATTCTAAACTTCCAATCGGGTTAATTGTTTACATTGATCAACCTCTATATGCTTTATGCTTTCTCCGGGTTTGAATTCCTTGCATGATCAAACTGGGAATTAATTTGGGGGAAAGATTATTGCAACTCATGATCATTGATTATTAATAGTTTTCGTAGAGGGATTGGTATTCTGAAAGCAGCCGCGAAATTGAATAGAATTAGGATTTTGGGAGTATCGAACGTACATGAGAAACCACGACTCTAGGCTTCACACTATTGATTTCAAAACCATTGTTTCTCTTTTATTTACCTTTCTATTATTGCCTACATCACAATCTTCACATTCTTTTGATTTGTCTAAATAGCATAAGGATTTCTCTATTCTGGTACTCATTTGCATATTACACATTAATTCCTTCGGTTCGGTATCTGGACTTTTGTCCTATATTACTTCTGCATCAGTATACACTTGCTCTTAAGTGTGTTCAGAACGCAACAAATTTTTGCGCCGTTGTCAGGGATTAATTTGTAATATTGGAAGAAGGAAATTCTAGTCACTTTAGACACTTCTTTGTTTTGATTATCTCTCTCTTTGTTTGCTAACACTTTCCCAAGTGCCTGAATTACATTTTGACAGGCAAATTGACATAACTTTTCATAGGTTGTGGAGGCAAGCAAGAGAGGAGAACATAATGGGGGAGAGGACTCGATTACTTTACCCTACCTGCTAATGTGATAGACAACATTGCCAATCCTGCGATGGATGCTAACAACTTTAAGATCAAGCCTGCTTTGGTCTCCATGATCCCAAACTCTAAACTTTTTCGGGGGTTTACCTACTGAGGACCCCAATAATCATCTGAAGAAGCTCTTGAGGATCATAGACTTGATCAAGTACAATAGGGCTTTGACAGATGCAATCAGATTGAGACTGTTCCCATTTCCTTTGTCTGGCAAGGCGAATTAGTGGTTTTCCTCTTTGCCATCTGGTTCTATCACTACTTGGGATCGGTTGACAGGCCAATTTTTGGCTAGGTACTTTTCACCTTCTAAATATGTTAAACTAAGAGCTGATATTTCGAAATTTGTGCAATATGACCGGGAATCTCTATATGAGGCATGCGAGCGATATCAAGATTGAATCAGAAGGTGTCCACATCATGGTTTTACAGTCCCTATTCTTATGCAGATGTTCTATAATAGACTTTCTCAGCAAAACAGATCTAGTTTAAACACTGCTTGTGGGGGCTCAATTTTGAAGAAGACACCCGAGGATGCTCAAGCCTTAATTGAAGAGATGGCAGCAAATCACTATCATTGACCACGCAGAGATACACAAGTAGTCAAGAAGCCAGTTGGAGTGTATGAAGTGGATGCCACTATAAAAATGGAGGCCAAGGTGGATGCTCTTACAAAGAAGATGGAAACATTAATGCAGGCACAAGCACAAATCATTGTGAACACCTCATTTTGACCGGATAATCATAAAAAAGTCTTTTTTTTATAGAAATCCAAAAAAAAAAATAAAAAAAATAAAAATAAAAATAATAAAAAAAAACAAACAAACAAACAATAAAAATAAAAATAAAAATAAAAATAAAAATAAAAATAAAAAAATAAGAAGAAAAAATGTCTTTGGGCCAATAAACCAAGTTTCAGCCCATAACCCGTCTATCTCCATAACCCGTCTATCTATCTCCATAACCCGTCTATCTCCATAACCCGTCTATCTCCTCCATAACCCGTCTATCTCCATAACCCGTCTATCTCCTCCATAACCCGTCTATCTCCATAACCGGTCTATCTCCTCCATAACCCGTCTATCTCCTCCCATAACCCGTCTATCTCCTCCATAACCTGTCTCTCTCCTCCATAACCCGTCTATCTCCTCCATAACCCGTCTCTCTCCTCCATAACCCGTCTATCTCCTCCCTCACCCATCAGAAACCCTAGCCTCCACCTCATTTTCGCTCTTCCCCTTCCCCAAAAGCACAGCCGCACACTAAACTCTTCCAGCTCCAGAAATTGCGCAATCAATCTTCTCCCAATTTGGAAATCCAGCAGCCTAACCCGGATCCACATCAGAAACACTCTCTCCCTCATTCAATTTTTGGACCGAATCATACTCAAAGATCAAGAGTGTGCACCATATCACCTCTATCCCGTAGATCACGTTTCATGCAAGCGGAGGGTGCGAGATTACAGGGATGTGATTCTCATCCATTTTCCATAATCAAGGTAATATCGTTACTCTTTATGGTTGATTCAAATCAAGATATTTGATTGTGGTTTTTCATTGATTGACAGGAAAGAGAAATCGGAGAGGTGTAGAAGGAGTCACTCTATAAAGAACAAGGGAGGCAACCAGAAAAGGGGGGAAAAAAACACAGAGACCCTAAGGGAGACAAAAGGAAGAAGCGTGGGATTGAGATTGAAGCGGGAAAGGAAGAGAGCAACGCTGACAGAGCAACATAGGCATTGAAAAGGCAGCAAGACGGTGACGCCAACGAGACAGAGGCGACGCACAAACTGAGGAAAAACTTAGCAGGTTTCGTTAGGTGGGTGCGTTTGTAACGTATTTGTGGCGTAATTCTTGAGGGGTTTTTAGCATCTACATTCTGAGTTTAGCTACTGTATACATTCAGACTCAATTGATATAGCCCCCTCATTGGTAAATTCGTTTCACTTTGTTACCTATTATTTATTTATTTTTATTTCCCCTTTGTCTGCAATTTGTGTTCAAAGATCGTGACTTCAATAAGAATGAGTTACTGAAAATTGACTCCATGTACATTTTGTTTGAATCATCTCTCAAATATTGTGGTATGTTGCGCTGCTCCATATAGGTATGAGGCACGCCAACTGTTTGAAGAAATATATCAGGATAGTGGATTGAATTTCCACTTACATGGAGTCTGGTCATTGCCAATATGGTGATGCCTGCAAGTTTGATTTCTGTTCTGTACTTTTAAACAATGAATGTCTTGAATCTGAACATTTTTGCTGCCTGGATTTCATCATCACATAGATATGATATGTTTGAGAAGATGTAAAGTTGTTGTTTGTAGGCAAAAGTGTTTGTTCATGTATGCAGTAGAAGGAATTAAATTATGAGGTAGAGGTTTGTGAAAATCATCATCCAAATGACTTTTTTTTTTATCATTATTATTGCTAGTTTATGTTGCCAACGAAACTGTTCTTGTTTTGATACATTCATGGCAGATCCTTTTTTTTAATTTTGAATCATGGCAGAGCCTCTTTTTTTTAATTTTGAGTTATGTTTTTTTTCCATTTTTTCCTATTTGGTAAATAACAAAAGTTTTGAATTAGTGTTATTTTGGGTTGCTCTATGGACTTGAGTGCCATGTTCAATCCTTTGGGTTCAAGGTTGCTCTATGAACTTATGTGTCATGTTCAATCTCTTTTAGGACTTGTAAAATAAATAAGAAACAAAAATAGTCACAAAACAAAAATCCTTTTTAAAAGATATTTTAATTCTTGTGAGCAGCTAAGTAAAATAATTGAACTTGTGCTATTTAGGGATGATATGTGTACTCATGTGTCACATTTAATCCCTTAGAATTAAGGTTGTCCTATGAACTTGTATGCCATGTTTTACTTTGTTTAGATCTTCTTAACATTTGGCAGCTAAAAAATAAAATACATTAAAGATAGAAAAGCATAAAAATATATCATTTTTGAATCCATGCATTTTATTCTTTTTTTGTAAATGATAATTGATTAGACCGAATTAATACTACTTTGGGATTGCTCGATGAAAAGTGTCATGTTCGATCCCTTAAAATTTGAGGTTGCCCTGTGGATATACGTACCACGTTCAACCTCACTTAGGGTTTATTAGTAAAAATTTCTAAAAATGCCAAATCAATAAAGAATTACAAACTATCACAAAGCTAAAATAATTTCCCCATTAAATCTTTCGTTCTTTTTTGGTGTAAATATTAATTACTAATCTCTTTATTTTTGCAAATAATTTTGGGGGTAAAATAAGTACATTATAATTTATTAATTATTCGCACAATTAATTTGGGTAACTGTTTTTTTACGGGTGCACTAGGGGTGTTATGGGGTTAATTCCTCATCCTTCTCTATGCACAAGCGACTTCCGAACTCAATATGGTCCCAAAGACCATTTTTTCAAGGTTTTCCAATTTTCCCGAATTGAATAAAATTGGTGGCGACTCTACATTATTTTTCATAAAATCTCTTTTTTTTCTCGCCGTTCCCTTCGCGATCCCGGTCGCGACAGATGGCGACTCCACTGGGGACTTTAGAGAGTCAAGCCCATTAAAATTAATTGTGCAAATCTTTAATAAATTTCAACTTATTTGTTTTACCCTTTCTTTTTTTCTTTCTTCTTTTTTGTTTTTTTTGTTATGTTTTGTTTCTCTATCCTTTATGAAAATTAAAAAAAAATTTGAAAAAAAAGAAAAAAAATGAAAAAAAAAGGGTCTTTTGTGTTTTTGATATATGTTTTGCTTTTTTTTTTTTTTTTGTTCGTTGTGTGTTTTTTTTCCCTCTCTTAAAATAAAAAATATATATATAAAACAAAATTGGAAAAGATGAAAAATAGCATGACTTGTGTAAATATACTCTGCTTTGATTTGTTTTGTGAGAATATACTTTGTTTTGATTTGTTTTATTTCTCTCTTTGTGTGTTTTGTTGATGATTCTTGTTGGTTGTTTTTTTCAACCTTAGGGTAGATGATTTTGTTTTTTCTTGGAATATATTATTTGAACTCTAGGGTAGATGACATTTGATTTTTTGTATATATATGTGACTTTGTTTTGCAGGTTTTTTTTAGTTTTAGGATTTTACAGGTTTGTATGCCTCCAGCACACACATCACAATCACTCGTGTCACACATTTTCAGCTCTATACCCGAGCTTGTGGAAGCCTTAGGAGTAGGCGGTGCCTCAACACTGTCATTGGAAGGCCTAGTGCCCCTCTGATATTTGTTGATTCATCACTCAGATTGTTACTAGTATCATGGACTAGTCATCCTGGAGGGTTTATCCCTACTTGTGGTTAGGATCATGAGCTGGGTCCCGGTCTTTCGTGATTGGGACAATCTGGGAGCCATGACATTTAGAAGTCTAGAACCACCATTGCACTCATAGAATAACCTAGTGGCTGCCTAATTTAAGAGTCGTCATAGGTGCCCTTGACTATAGGACTTCCCTTTTAGGACAATTGGAGGCGTGCATCTTCTCTCTTTTTTTATTCGTGATTATGTGTCTTATTTCGTTCTTCTTAAAAAAAAAAAAAATTGAAAAAAGAATAGAAGATAAAAAGGTAAATGGGTTCCCATCGCCTTGGGCCCAAATGATCCATTAAAATGGGTCACAAGAGGGACAATGCATTAGACGTCCCATGGGTTTACAACCCTATAAGGACTCCTTTTGCATCACATTTTTGTGCTTAGTTTCTCATTTTTCTATTTTTCTATTTTTTTTATTATTTATTTATTTATTTATTTATTTATTTTTAATTGGTGAGTTCTTTTGTGAAGGAAAGATCCCGTTACAATCCAAGTAGCAAGCAATGGAAAGATCTCATTCTAGCAATGCAATCAGCTCAAGGAGGAACATTAGGATTGATGTGAAGGTAAATGATGTGAAGACCTTAATAGAAATCAGTCAGTTGATGCCAAGAGAGACACATTCAGCATTTGCAAGCAAATATGGGAGAATTTTGGACTTGTTGTATATTCCTATAGATGTTGCGGGCTTGAGCGCTTTGGCCCAGTATTGGAATCCTACCCTAAGATGTTTTGAGTTGCCAAATTTGGATACGACACCAACTATAGAAGAATATGCTTACATGATAAGGATACCTCTTCCGAAGGAGCTTCGTGTTTACCTCTACTATGGCCAACATGTCAGTGATGGGAAAGTGGCAGAATTATTAGGAGTTCAACCGAAGCCATCAGACAAAATGGAAAAAGGAGTAGTCAAAGGCTTGAAGAGGAGATTCCTCGAGGTTTATCTCAGGGAATTGGCTCGACAACAAAATTGGGTTGTTTTCAATCGAGTGTTAGCTTTGACCGTTTATGGATTGGTGTTGTTTCCTTTTATACCGGACATGGTGGATTATGCAGCCATGGATGTCTTCTACAAAGTTGAAGAGTATGCTGTGAATCCCGTCCCTGCTATTTTGGCAGAAACGTTCCTCTCACTGCAAGTTTGCCACGAAAGTCAGCAAGGTAAATTGCTGTGTTGCACACAATTGATGTATGTTTGGATCGTGACTCATATGTATGCTCGCAAGCACATTAGCGAGACGGATGACCCTTTGAAGAGATTCCACCGCATACCAGTAAAGCCAAATAAATCCTATGAATGGAAGCGAGAGTTTGATGAGATTGATTCAGAATCCTTTAATTGGATGTGTCCATGGTATAAAGGAGATACTGTTATTTTCAGCTATGGGAATTTCTCGAATGTCCCCTTGATGGGGCCAAGAGGTTGTGTTTCATATTCTCCAGCACTTGTGATTCGACAACTGAAGTGGACTCAACGTGAACCTCCTGAAGAATGATGGGTGGGATCTCTTTCTTATTCCAAGATTGCGAAGTTGTCAAGAATACATCAATAGCGATTAGATTGGCTTGGAGTAATATCCGTATAGTGGGATCAAATGAGTTGGGGAGGCAAATCATTGCTTACACTAAAAACTACCTCGCGTGGAGGAAAGCGAGGAGAGAGAACATTACCGATCCTGAGCCGATCCCACACCATGATGAGATTCCTCAGACTGAAGCACAGTTGCTAGAGAAGACTGAGATTTTGATGGCTCAGATGGGGGTGCTAGAGGAGGTGAATCAAACGGCTCGAATCACCATTGCCACACTTCAACATGAAGTCCATAAGTTAAACATGAAGGTAGAACGGTTGAAAGATGAATGTGCGGATGCATATGGAGCCGCCTGTCCAGCAAAGAGGGCGAGGAAAGAGAATGTGAAAGGGTCAGAAGTCCGAGGGTTGCGAGCAAGGGTAGAAGATCAAGAAAGAGCACTAACAAAAACTCTCCAAGAAAAAGAAAAGTTGGAGGCAAACGTCGGGGTACATGTCCAAACGATAAAGATATTGGAGGAAAGAATAGGATCCTTGCAAGAGGCATTTGCCCATACTGAGCGCTACTCTGATCAAGGTTGGAATGCAGCTGCAACGTATCGCGAATCATTGGCAAAGACACAAGAGAAGGAAGACCAACTGTGGATGAAGATACGAAAGCTTGAAAGAGAGAAAAAGCAATATGAGGATGAGATCCATCAGCAAGAAGAATGGTTAGAAGACTGGCATGTAGTGGCAGAGAAACTGAAGACTGATAGAAATGCTTGGAAGAGAAGATATGAATACTTGTCGGGAAGCTTGCAATACCATGCTTCTCGGTTCATGGATCGCCTCGAGGAGGCGTCCATTCAGGTTCACATGAGCGCTGAATCTCTAATACCTCCAAAAGTAGCCAGCTTCATAAAGTATTGTAGAAGTCTTGCTAGTGGTTTCAAAAAGAGAACCTCGAAACTTCTGATGTAATTTTTGTTAAATGTCGGACGTTGTACTGCTCTTCAATCAAATAAAAGTTATCTTTCACGTTATGTCCATCGATGAATTCTCCTTTACTTTCCTCTTTGTGTTATAAGTTTGCCTGCATGGTTGCATTGCTAGTGAATGATGCGATCCATTGAGGGATGCATGCCCTCATGGATATGTCATCAACCATGCACAATCTAAGGGGGACGTACCCCTAGAGTTGCGCATGGGATGGAAATTTCTTGCTACAGAGACGGTCTTTCCTTGACAAAAAGAATTAATAGTGTAAATGAGATAGACGTAACTTTAATTTTACTAATTAAATTTTTTTAATGTATTCGTATTAGGTTAAAATCAGAAAATTCAGGAACCATTGAGCGACCCAGGAAAGACGACACCAATCAAACCCGAGTTCACAACACCAGATCTCGGACTAGAATGGCTGATAATAATGCCGAGGTGGGAAGAAATTTGAGCTTAGAGTTAGATGAAGTAAGGGGAAGAGTAGCTGAGATGACTGAAACCCAAGCAAGGCTGGAGGCGATATTGCAAGATATGAGAGAATCTCTCAATAGGCTTGGCGCAAATAGAGGTGCAAATGAAGATGATCCCTATGTGAGTGTACAACCAGCCCTTTCCACAGTATCGGCACCTATGTTCTCAAGCATCAACACAGGTCTTACTCAGGGAATGCGTGCCCATGAACAACAGCAACACACAGCACCAATAGTACTTCCCATCGGAGAAGGATACCGCCCTTTTGAGAATGCCTATCATGAAGCTCCTGGCTATGCAGGACCCACATGGGAGCAACCCCATATATCCATCCCTGGACCGTTCATAGGAGCTCAGGTAGAGAAGGATAAGGTGAAAGATGAGTGGATGGAAAAGATGGAAGAACAGATAAAAGCGATAAAAGGATCAAGTACCTATGGCCTTCTAAAAATAGAAGAACTTCGTCCTGCCTCGGACGTGGTGATACCTAAGGATTTTAAGATCCCTGATTTTTCAAAGTATGATGGAAGTGGGAATCCTCGGTTTCACCTTATCAGCTATGCCACCAAAATGGCCATCTGGTCAAAGGAAGACAAGTTCCTCATTAGCTTCTTCCATGAGAGTTTGACAGGTATTGCGTTAGAATGGTACCTTCAGCTAGACCACTCTAAGATTTCGCGATGGACAGAATTGGCTGACTTGTTCATGGACCAGTATAAGTTTAATTTGGATGCAGCTCCTACCCGTGAACAACTGACCTCAATGCAGAAAAGAAATGAGGAACCCTTTAAAGTATATGCGCAAAGGTGGAGAAGCTTAGCAGCACAAGTTCAGCCCCCGTTGACATTATCAGAAATGTGCTCGTACTTTTTGGGAACTCTCGGGGCCCCTTTTATAGGGGCAATGGCAGGAGCGGCTTATAGGGATTTCTCCGACTTGATTGCTACAGGAGAAAGAATTGAATTTTTAGCTAGAGCGGGGAAACTGCCGGTTGATGCAGAAAGTAGCGCACCTAAGAAGGGATTCCAACCAAAGAAGAAGGAAGCTGAGGCGAATTATGTACAACACCAACAGAATGTTGGGCCTCGACATGTTCCCTCATACCCAACGTACCAAGCACCATATAACCCGAACCTTCACATCCCATACCTTCAAACGCCACTTTACCCACCTCAACCAGCCCTGCCAAACACCACTCAACCACAAAACCAGATAAATAATGTCCCCGCACCTCAGCCATATAACCCTACTCGCCCTGCATACGCAGGTTATCCCCCTGCATTCCAACCATATCGCCCATCCTATAATCGACCAAATTTCCAGAATCAAGGACACTCCACCACTCCAAACCTGCCACCTTTCCCTAGACTATCCGTTTCCAATGCAGAATTATTCCAACAATTGTTCGACCGTCATTTGATTGCTGGGAACCCTGTACGTCCCCTTCAACCACCTTTCCCTGCTTGGTACAATCCAAACTTGACCTGCAAATATCACATGGATGTCTCAGGACACTCCATTGAAGATTGCGAAGCCTTTAAGACAGCAGTGAGGAAACTAATCGCTTGTGGAAGATTGGGGTTTGAAGAGGAATCGGGGCCTAGCATTGTTAACAATCCAATCCCAAGCCATAATGTAGAAAACCGGGTGAATAGCTTGGAAGTAGAAGGGTATCAAGTCAAGAAGGTCCTCCACTTACGAACGCCTATGCAAGAGGTGTTTGATGGACTAAAGAAAGCAGGGTATGACATCGTCGCGCCGGGGGTGCCAATAGAAGAAGAAGAACAAAAGGATGATGGAATTTTGAATTGTGTTTATCACCATGGGCAGGCAGGACATGACATCGAGAGCTGTTGGGACTTTAAGGTCCGAGTTCAGGGACTACTAACCCTGGGAGTTATACAAGCCAGGCGAGATACGTCGGAGGGAATCAACATAGTCGAAAAGGTTATACTCCGAGTGCCATCCCTTAATAAGGCCCCGACACCAGAAAAAGTGATCTTAAGGGTAAAAAAGCCAATTCCTTTTGTGTATGACGACACTCATGCTGTGCCATGGAACTATGAAACAAAAGTTGAGCTGACGGCTGCAGGAGAGGCTTCGAAGGCCCAAGTTGCCAATGTGATAAGGATCGGGGGTATTACGAGGAGTGGGCGATGTTATGGCCCTGAAGAAGAAGAAATAAAGAAGAGTTCCAAGGATAAAAAGAAGAATGAAGCTGTGGAGGAAGAGGAAGAAGAGTTCCTGAAGATCATGAAGCAGAGTGAGTTTGATGTGGTGGAACAGTTGAAGAAGACTCCAGCCAGGATTTCTCTCTTATCACTTATTCTAACATCAGAATTGCATCGTAAGGCTTTGTTGAGGGTGTTGGGTGAAGCTTATGTCAAGCCTGATGTCACTCCCGAAAATGTGGTAAACATGGTAGATCCGGTGAAGCGTGTCAACATGATTACTTTTTCGGAAGATGAGGTGGTTCCAAGGCAGGGTAGTGGGCCCAAAGCCCTGCATATTACTTTAAAGTGCAGGGGTTTTGTGATTGCGAAGGTACTCATAGATGGCGGCTCGGCATTGAATGTGATTCCAATGTCTACTCTAGAGCAACTGAACATGGGTATAACAGATTTAACACCACAAGAGATGATTGTGCGAGCCTTTGATGGAACAACAAGAGGGATTTTAGGGGAAATAACTCTGCCACTTGAAATAGGGCCTAGTTGTTTCCCTGTCCTATTCCAAGTCATGGAAATTCAACCAGCATATACTATGCTTCTAGGGAGGCCTTGGATTCATAGCGCTGGAGTTGTTCCCTCAACATTGCATCAGTGCTTGAAGTACATCCACAATGGGGCGGTAATTACCATTCATGGTGAAGAGGAAATCATGCTGACAAAGCCCGTTTCCGTACCTTATATAGAGAATACAGAGCAAATTGAGGATAACTCTTTGCACAACTTTGAAATTTTGAGGTCAGAAATCCAGAGGAAAGAGCCACCAATAAAGAATGTGAATGAAGTGGTATTTCGTATTATGGAGAGGAGTGGATACCAGAAAGGAAGAGGCTTGGGGTCTAAGCTTCGAGGGATCCCACAACCGATCGAGACCATTTCCAGAGAGGGAAAGTATGGACTAGGGTATGAGCCTTTTCTGGCAGAAAAAATGAAGATCACGACTCTCAGAGGAAGAAAAGAAGGAGAGGGAGAAAACAAGTATGTTCCCCATCTAAAGGAGACTTTCCCAACACCAGCTGAAGTGATCAAGCCAGAAAAGTTGACCTCCCCTCATTTCATCATCAGTGCACTTGAAGAAGAACAAGAGGGAAACCATGTTATCTATCTCTCTGGTGACAATGAAGTTCTTAGCAATTGGCGGTATGAGCCATTTGTTGATGTTATTTCCATAAAGTAATTATCTCTTTGTACAAGAAATGAACTGGTGTTTACTTTAATTGAGACATGAATAAAATGTGTTAGCATGATTTTCCAGCATGTTTTTTTTTCGTTGTTCCACTCTTTTACTATTCATTGCTTTATATTGCTTGCACCTTCTTCAACAAATAAAACTCTTGTCTATATTGTTCCTATTGCAAAAATTGTCTTTCAGGAATCTCTCTCCCACTGAAAGTTTGCTTCATAAAAGGAACCCTGAAGCCTCATTTATTGATTCCCTTGCGGCTGTGAACGAAGGTGATCCCAGGTCTGATGATGAAGAAGAAGCAATTGAGGAGTTCTCCAAGTTGATGGAACACTCTGAAAAAGGGTTCAGTTTGAATGATGAGGTCATAGAAGTGGTTAATATGGGGACAGAGGAAGACAAGAAGGAGTTGAAGGTAGTGGATAACCCAGAGCATGCAGAAATGATCGCACTATTCAAAGAGTATTTGGATGTGTTTGCATGGTCCTACAGAGATATGCTAGGTTTAGATCCAGAGATAGCATCACATAAAATCCCATTGTACCCAGATATGGTGGCCAAGAAACAAAAATTGAGGAGGATGCATCCAGAAATGTCGCTTAAGATCAAAGAAGAGGTAACTAAACAACTGGAAGCTGGTTTTCTGGAAGTGTCAAGACACCCGGAGTGGGTAGCTAATATTGTGCCGGTACCAAAGAAGGATGGGAAGGTCAGGATGTGTGTGAATTACAGAGATCTGAATAAAGCCAGTCCAAAAGATGATTTCCCGCTCCCTCATATCGATATCCTCGTAGACAGTACAGCAAGGAATCACAGGTTCTCTTTCATGGATGGGTATTCTGGATACAATCAGATCCTCATGGACGTCGATGACAAGGAGAAGACAACTTTTACCACTCCTTGGGGAACTTTTTGTTACAAAGTAATGCCTTTTGGTTTGAAGAATGCCGGGGCCACCTACCAACGTGCTATGGTAGCATTGTTCCACGATATGATGCATAAAGAAATAGAGGTGTACGTGGATGACATAGTGGCCAAATCCAAGGAAGGAGAAAGTCATGTAGCAGTTTTGCGGAGGCTATTCGAGAGACTGAGGAAGTACAAGTTGAGACTCAACCCTACAAAGTGTGTGTTTGGGGCATCAACTGGGAAGTTGCTTGGTTTTATTGTTAGCAGAGAAGGAATAAAAGTGGACCCGGACAAGGTACAGGCAATAAGGGACATGCCCGCTCCCAAGAATGAGAAGGAGGTAAGAGGTTTTTTGGGAAGGTTGAATTACATTGCACGGTTTATTGCTAACCTGACTAGCACGTGTGAGCCGATCTTCAAGCTCCTGAAGAAGAATAATCCTGGAAGTTGGAATGAGGAGTGCCAAGAAGCCTTCGACAAGATAAAAGCATATCTGCTTAGTCCTCCGGTGTTGTTGCCACCGATTCGAGGACGTCCACTGATATTGTATCTCACTATATTACCGACCTCAATGGGGGCAATGCTAGGGCAATATGATGAATCTGGCAAGAAAGAACAGGCGATTTATTATCTGAGCAAAAAGTTTAATGACTGCGAAGTCCGATATATGGCCTTTGAGAAGACTTGTTGTGCATTGGTATGGACATCCAAGAGGCTCAGGCAGTACATGTTGTATCACACGACCTGGTTAATCTCTCGAATGGACCCTTTGAAGTATATCTTTGAAAGTCCTCACATCTCCTTAAGGGTTTCAAAGTGGCAAGTGATATTATCAGAATTTGATATTAAATACATGACTCGAAAGTCCATCAAGGGTAGTGCGATTGCTGACCATTTAGCTGAAAACCCTCTCGAGGGTGGACAACCAGTTACGTACGAGTTCCCAGATGGAGAGATATTGTCATTAGAGGAATATGAAGCCGAAAATGAGAACGTGTGGAAGATGTATTTTGATGGAGCAGTTAATATGCACGGGAGAGGTATAGGAGCAGTAGTGGTTTCGCCGAATGGCAAGCAGTACCCAGTGGCCATTAAGCTTGAATTTGAATGCACCAACAACATTGCAGATTACGAAGCATGTGCGAGTGGGTTACAAGTAGCAATTGAGCTTGGAATAAAACAATTGAAGGTCTTTGGGGATGCGGCTCTAATTATTTATCAAGTCAATGGCGAATGGCAAACCAAAGATTCCAAGTTGGTCCCATATCAGAAGTACTTGACTCAGTTGATTGCGAAATTTGATGATATTACCCTTTCGCATTTAACTCGAGACAAGAATCAATTCGCAGATGCTTTAGCCACGTTAGCTGCTATGACTAAGCTGGACATTTGTACCACCGTCCAGCCTATCCAAGTGAAGGTCCAGCGTGAACCGGCATATTGTGCCCATGTGGAGGAAGAGCCCGATGGTAAACCTTGGTATCATGACATCAAACAGTATATGCAGAGTAGAGCATACCCAGCTGGAGCAAATGAAGGGACCAAGAAGACTATTCGCAGGTTATCCATGGCCTTTTTTCTGGACGGAGAAGTTCTATATAAAAGAAACCATGATAGGGTCCTCTTAAGATGTGTTGATGCTCGTGAAGCCCGAACTGTCATGACAGAAGTACATGAAGGGATATGTGGAACGCATGCCAACGGTCATATGATGGCACGCAAAATTTTACGGAGTGGTTACTACTGGTCAACCATGGAAACAGATTGCTTGGAGTATATCCGGAGATGCCATAAATGCCAGATATATGCAGATCGAATCAAAGCTCCTCCATTCCAACTGCACAATTTGGTGTCCCCTTGGCCCTTCTCTATGTGGGGAATAGATGTAATCGGGCCGATCAATCCTAAGGCTTCAAACGGGCACCGTTTCATCTTGGTGGCAATAGATTACTTCACAAAGTGGGTAGAAGCGGCATCATATGCCAGTATTTCTCAAAAGGTGTTCACAAAGTTCCTCAAAAGAGATGTCATTTGTCGGTACGGAATACCCGAAAGGATCATTACGGACAATGCTTCCAATCTTAATGGGGCAGAGATACAGAAGTTGCTCGAGACCTTCAAAATCAAACACCATAATTCTGCTCCTTATAGGCCCCAAATGAATGGTGCGGTAGAAGCGGCCAACAAGAATATCAAGAAGATTGTCGCTAAAATGGTCGTGAACTATAAAGATTGGCATGAAATGTTACCCTATGCTTTGCATGCGTATCGCACCAATATACGTTCAAGTACCGGGGCAACACCCTTCTCATTGGTGTATGGAATGGAGGCTGTCTCCCCCATAGAAGTTGAAATCCCTTCATTAAGAGTGTTGATGGAAGCAGACTTGGAAGAATCCGAGTGGATGAAGGCTCGGTATGATCAATTGAACATGATTGAAGAAAAAAGATTGGTGGCCCTTTGTCACGGACAATTATATCAAAGAAGAATGGCTAAAGCTTTTAATAAGAAAGTTCGTCCTAGGGAGTTTCAACCAGGCGATTTGGTACTAAAGAAGATACTCCCCAATCAAGAAGACGCTCGAGGAAAATGGGCGCCCAATTATGAAGGGCCATATATTGTAAAGCAGGCATACTCGGGCGGAGCATTGATCTTAACAGATGAAGACGGGCAAGAATTACCAAGGCCCATAAACTCTGATGCTGTGAAAAAGTTTTATGCTTAGAAAAAAAAAAAAAAATTTTGCTCGCTAGGTCGAAAACCCGTAAGGGCGGCTTAGGCAAAAGTTAGGGCAGAAAAATGTCCGTTAGGTCGAAAACCCGTAAAGGGCAACCTAAGCAAAAATTAGGGCAAAGAAAATAAATCTTGGGCTGAAAACCTGCAAGGGCAGTTCAAGTGAAGAAAATAGCACAAAGGCCACCACACTGAGGCAATTTTGCTTGTGATTGGGTACATGGTTGCGAAGAAAACTGTTGGAGGGTTAAAGGAGGAATGCACATCAAGAGAAGTTGAGAGTAAGGCCAGGGCTTGCGACGTCAGTGGCCGATGGGAATCATCTGAATGAGGATCAAGGAACCGATACTGGGGCAAATTTTTTATGTGGTTATCATATTTTATTCCTTTCCTCTTATTCGTTCTTATCCTCTGTGTTACCCTTGCACTTCCCCTCCCCATGTTATCCTTTCTGATTCCCTTATGTATAATCCAAAGTCACATGTGAAGGCAAAAGTTTATTCATGACCCCTTTGTGCTCAAATCATGTTTTATGCATTAAAATTATGTCTCAATCAAAGTAAATATGAGTTTGATAGTATGATTTGATAATTTTAATGGTGATTTTAATGAATGGTTTGGACCAACAAAGATTCAGCACTTCAAAGTCAATAAGTAAGATGACAGTGCACGCCGAGTGGGGGACTTAAAAGAATAAGGAAAGTCTCCACAGGACACAGTCCAGAATAAATCTCTTCATGACTGCGCCTCTTACAAAAGAAACCATGTCATCAAAGGGAATAAATGGTGCTTCAACTCAAAAGTGTTTGTGAACAAGGGTATGATTGGTCGAAGTTTTCCTGGGAAGCGTTTGGTTCCAGTTTGTCTAAAGAAAAGGTAAAATAGGAATAAAGAGAAAGTTTGATTTTGAGCTCAAAAGCTCATTGCAATTTAATTTTCGGGATCAGAGGCCCATTACCATTTAATTTTCGAGCTCAGAGGCTCATTGTTTTGGGATCAGAGGCCCAAAGTCATTTACTTTTCGAGCTCGGAGGCTCTTTGTCTTTTATTTTTTCGGGATCAAAGGCCCATTGTTATTTAATTTTTTGAGCTCAGAGGCTCATCGCAATTTAGTATCTTTGGGATCAGAGGCCCACTATCATTCATTTTTCCGAGCTCAGAGGCTCATTGTCATTTAATTTTCGGGATCAGAGGCCCATTACCATTTAATTTTCGAGCTCAGAGGCTCATTGTTTTGGGATCAGAGGCCCAAAGTCATTTACTTTTCGAGCTCAGAGGCTCTTTGTCTTTTATTTTTTCGGGATCAAAGGCCCATTATTTTTTAATTTTTTGAGCTCAGAGGCTCATCGCAATTTAGTATCTTTGGGATCAGAGGCCCACTGTCATTTAATTTTGAGCTCAAAGGCTCATTGTCATTTAATTTTTGGGATCAGAGGCCCATTACCATTCAGTTTTCGAGTTCCGAGGCTCATTTCCATTTTTGGGATCAGAGGCCCATTGTTATCTAAATTTTGAGCTCAGAGGCTCATTGTCACTAATTTTTGGGGGCAGAGGCCCACGGTCATTTAATTTGCGAGCTCAGAGTCTCGTGATCATTTATTTTTGGGATTAGAGGCCCATGGCACTTTGTTTCTTTCATTTGTTATTATGCCTGCATCATTTGCATTAAATATCTTTGTATAATCACATGCATTCCCGGACAAAATGTGTGTTCTTTTTCTTTACTCGTTGTTTACTATGATCACATGTCTCCTAGAAAACAACAAGTAAAGAGGGGCAACTGTGAACACCTCATTTTGACCGGATAATCATAAAAAAGTCTTTTTTTATAGAAATCCAAAAAAAAAAATAAAAAAATAAAAAATATAAAAAAAAAATATAAAAAAAAAAACAAACAAACAATAAAAATAAAAATAAAAATAAAAATAAAAATAAAAAAATAAGAAGAAAAAATGTCTTTGGGCCAATAAACCAAGTTTCAGCCCATAACCCGTCTATCTCCATAACCCGTCTATCTATCTCCATAACCCGTCTATCTCCTCCATAACCCGTCTATCTCCATAACCTGTCTATCTCCTCCATAACCCGTCTATCTCCATAACCCGTCTATCTCCTCCATAACCCGTCTATCTCCATAACCCGTCTATCTCCTCCATAACCCGTCTATCTCCATAACCCGTCTATCTCCTCCCATAACCCGTCTATCTCCTCCATAACCTGTCTCTCTCCTCCATAACCCGTCTATCTCCTCCATAACCCGTCTATCTCCTCCCTCACCCATCAGAAACCCTAGCCTCCACCTCATTTTCGCTCTTCCCCTTCCCCAAAAGCACAGCCGCACACTAAACTCTTCCAGCTCCAGAAATTGCGCAATCAATCTTCTCCCAATTTGGAAATCCAGCAGCCTAACCCGGATCCACATCAGAAACACTCTCTCCCTCATTCAATTTTTGGACCGAATCATACTCAAAGATCAAGAGTGTGCACCATATCACCTCTATCCCGTAGATCACGTTTCATGCAAGCGGAGGGTGCGAGATTACAGGGATGTGATTCTCATCCATTTTCCATAATCAAGGTAATATCGTTACTCTTTATGGTTGATTCAAATCAAGATATTTGATTGTGGTTTTTCATTGATTGACAGGAAAGAGAAATCGGAGAGGTGTAGAAGGAGTCACTCTATAAAGAACAAGGGAGGCAACCAGAAAAGGGGGGAAAAAACACAGAGACCCTAAGGGAGACAAAAGGAAGAAGCGTGGGACTGAGATTGAAGCGGGAAAGGAAGAGAGCAACGCTGACAGAGCAACATAGGCATTGAAAAGGCAGCAAGACGGTGACGCCAACGAGACAGAGGCGACGCACAAACTGAGGAAAAACTTAGCAGGTTTCGTTAGGTGGGTGCGTTTGTAACGTATTTGTGGCGTAATTCTTGAGGGGTTTTTAGCATCTACATTCTGAGTTTAGCTACTGTATACATTCAGACTCAATTGATATAGCCCCCTCATTGGTAAATTCGTTTCACTTTGTTACCTATTATTTATTTATTTTTATTTCCCCTTTGTCTGCAATTTGTGTTCAAAGATCGTGACTTCAATAAGAATGAGTTACTGAAAATTGACTCCATGTACATTTTGTTTGAATCATCTCTCAAATATTGTGGTATGTTGCGCTGCTCCATATAGGTATGAGGCACGCCAACTGTTTGAAGAAATATATCAGGATAGTGGATTGAATTTCCACTTACATGGAGTCTGGTCATTGCCAATATGGTGATGCCTGCAAGTTTGATTTCTGTTCTGTACTTTTAAACAATGAATGTCTTGAATCTGAACATTTTTGCTGCCTGGATTTCATCATCACATAGATATGATATGTTTGAGAAGATGTAAAGTTGTTGTTTGTAGGCAAAAGTGTTTGTTCATGTATGCAGTAGAAGGAATTAAATTATGAGGTAGAGGTTTGTGAAAATCATCATCCAAATGACTTTTTTTTTTATCATTATTATTGCTAGTTTATGTTGCCAACGAAACTGTTCTTGTTTTGATACATTCATGGCAGATCCTTTTTTTTAATTTTGAATCATGGCAGAGCCTCTTTTTTTTAATTTTGAGTTATGTTTTTTTTCCATTTTTTCCTATTTGGTAAATAACAAAAGTTTTGAATTAGTGTTATTTTGGGTTGCTCTATGGACTTGAGTGCCATGTTCAATCCTTTGGGTTCAAGGTTGCTCTATGAACTTATGTGTCATGTTCAATCTCTTTTAGGACTTGTAAAATAAATAAGAAACAAAAATAGTCACAAAACAAAAATCCTTTTTAAAAGATATTTTAATTCTTGTGAGCAGCTAAGTAAAATAATTGAACTTGTGCTATTTAGGGATGATATGTGTACTCATGTGTCACATTTAATCCCTTAGAATTAAGGTTGTCCTATGAACTTGTATGCCATGTTTTACTTTGTTTAGATCTTCTTAACATTTGGCAGCTAAAAAATAAAATACATTAAAGATAGAAAAGCATAAAAATATATCATTTTTGAATCCATGCATTTTATTCTTTTTTTGTAAATGATAATTGATTAGACCGAATTAATACTACTTTGGGATTGCTCGATGAAAAGTGTCATGTTCGATCCCTTAAAATTTGAGGTTGCCCTGTGGATATACGTACCACGTTCAACCTCACTTAGGGTTTATTAGTAAAAATTTCTAAAAATGCCAAATCAATAAAGAATTACAAACTATCACAAAGCCAAAATAATTTCCCCATTAAATCTTTCGTTCTTTTTTGGTGTAAATATTAATTACTAATCTCTTTATTTTTGCAAATAATTTTGGGGGTAAAATAAGTACATTATAATTTATTAATTATTCGCACAATTAATTTGGGTAACTGTTTTTTTACGGGTGCACTAGGGGTGTTATGGGGTTAATTCCTCATCCTTCTCTATGCACAAGCGACTTCCGAACTCAATATGGTCCCAAAGACCATTTTTTCAAGGTTTTCCAATTTTCCCGAATTGAATAAAATTGGTGGCGACTCTACATTATTTTTCATAAAATCTCTTTTTTTTCTCGCCGTTCCCTTCGCGATCCCGGTCGCGACAATCATGACTTAAGTTGTTGAACCTATATCTCCATTCCCTTATAATCACTATGGTTTGTTAAGATATGAGAGCAAATATTTCCAATTGGGTAATTCTTTTGCTCAACTAGCTGAGGAAGCTAATTATGTGGGCAATGCCAACCGGAAACAGAACGACTCTTTTCCAAGACCAGAATGTTTATAGACCACCCCACTGGCAAATTCAAGGTCCTAGACAAGAGGATAGGAAGCCTAACCTCCAAGAAACCATGATGAAGTACATGGAGAAGAATGATAGTAGATTTCAAGCCTTGGAAACACAAATATCTGCTCTTGCAGCATTGATGACTCAAAGGGCGCAAGGTACGCTACCTACCCAAACTGAGGCTAACCCAAGGGAGCAAGCCAAGGCTATCACTCTTAGGAGTGGTAAAGAGTTGAATAAAAAGCCTAAAAATGAAGGCAAGGAGACCGCAAAAAGAAAGGAAGCTCTTACTGAGGGGAACACTTCTGAGGAGAGAAGGAAAGTAAGGTTGACCATGAGCCTGGAAAGGTACACATCCCTTACCCTCATAGATTGAAAAATGAACATCATGATAAGCAATTTGGTAAATTTTTAGAAATTTTTAAGAAATTGCATATCAACATTCCCTTTCCTGAAGCCATTGCTTAAATGCCCAAATATGCAAAAAAAAAAAAATTGAAAGAAATAATTTCTAATAAAAATAAATTGGAGGGCTTTGAGTTGGTGAGGATAAATAAGGAATATGCGTCCATTGTTCTTAAGAAATTGCCACCTAAGTTGAAAGATCCAGGGAGTTGTACTATTCCTTACTCTATTGGCAACTTTTACTTTGAAAAAGCATTATGTGATTTGGGTTCCAGTATAAATTTAATGCATTTATCTATCTTTAGAAAACTTGGCATGCAAGAACCTCAGCCCACTAAAATCTCTTTGCAATTAGTAGATAGAAACATTGTGTGATAGAAAATGTTTTAGTGAAAGTTGATAAATTCATTTTTCCTGCTGACTTTGTTGTCTTAGACACAGAGGAAGATGAGAAAGTCCCCATTATTTTGGGGCGACCTTTCTTAGCTACAGGAAAGACCTTAATTGATGTCCAACAGGGAAGGTTGACTTTACGGCTTGGTGATGAAGAGACCATCTTTAGAGTTTTTAACTCTATTAAAAACCATATGTTTGAAAAATTGGGAAGGGACAATACTCCAAAGCCCAAACCTCCGATTGAAGAGGCCCCTGAGCTTGAATTAAAGCTCTTCCCCTCCAATCTTAAATATGCTTTCTTACATCCGCCTTCTTCTCTACCTGTGATTATTTCTGCAGCTTTGATAGGTACCATGGAGGAGCAGCTATTGAGAGTCTTGAGGGACAACCAAGAGGCCTTTGGGTGGATAGTTTGAGATGACCCGTCGTCCCATTAAAGGACCTAAGATATTAACTAAGCCTTAAACCGTATTATAAACGTTACGCGCTTTATTAAGACTAAGCGGAGCGGAAAGATTAAAAACAAGACCATGCTGAAGCACGGATACATTAGAGTAACGCAGTTAACACATAAAGGATATATACATGCATAAGGTGCCCCATCAGTAGGGCTATAGTATTAATATATACAAATAGAGTACATCGGTACCAACTATAAGCAAAATACATCAAAAGATAAATAGAAAACTCTCAGGCTAACAACGTTCACCACCACTCCACTCAAAATACATCAAAATCCTCATAACACACTCCTAATATAGACGCACTGGTGGAATTCGGTCACCGACGACGGCAATATCCTGAACTACCTTGTCCCTCACCATAAATGCGCCTATAGGCCCACAAGGACACATGCTATAATGAGGGATTCACATCCTTCTCTAGTACAGAAACTCAAAACCGTTCGAGGTTGGGGTTTGTGGCTCGTCCAACGGCATCAGGCTTGTAAGGAGTGTCATCCAACTCCTCAGCGACTGGCTCCTTCACAGGGTTTCCCCACAAAATAGAAGAAACACATAGAGAAAAGACAGGGAGATAAGAAACATGCATCATCAAACATGGGAGAGGGGCAGTAGTATAGCATGTAAACACGTAGCATTTAGCACATAGCAAACATACAGCACTCCAACAGCCATCTCTCGATTCATACATCACATCCATATCAAAAGTTATTCTTTCAGATCAAACCTCTATAAGGGATACTAATCCTTATATACATGTCGGCCGATTTCATCACGTCCCTAGTTGGATATCCCCGTCGGGATCAATGAATCACGTACCCAATTGGAAACCCCGCCTCGGGATTGGCGGTACACATCTCCCCCCCATTTGGGCATCCCTCATTGGGATCAAATATGCTATGATATGCAAAAAACATCCATCAAAGGTTGATATCGGAACCGCACGCCTAAGCACTCGGCCACAGCCACAATGCAATGCATCCATGTCAACATCAACATCAACACGATGCCTTGCATCCACGAGTCACAGCTCCATAGTCAAAACCACGACGGTATCAACCCGCACAACACATCAACCTCACCATAATCTTATCAACATCATACCAACCAATTCAACAGCTATAATATCATCATATCAATAAGCATGCTAATACATACAACATCAATTAGGAAGATAAACAAATAATCACAAAGGCAAAGTAGCATGCATATTACATCAACCTCAACAAACAACGTCGTCTAGCCTAGGGTATTAACTTAGCGGTGATAGCCCCAAAGATACCAGCACCTAGGGTTTAGGTACTTTGCCACGGGCTCAACCTCTAGTAGGGTTTAAGGTTTCCCTACACATGCATATATTCTACACTATGCTTGCCTTCCCGACGATAACAGTTCTTTCTGCCCACCTGAAACTGCTACGAACTGCTAACCGGGCGCTTTTTCGTACAAGTTTTCAAACATAGCTCCGCAACCAGCACTTTAGCACGCTTTTCAATGAACACACCACACGGCTCCTCACACAATGTAGCTGCTGGACTTATGCGAAGGTAGATTCGAAATTGAGCTAAAGGATCTAAGGAAAAAGGTACCAAACTACTACTGTACGAGCTCCATATCTTCTACTCCAGACCTTGAATCACTAATCCGAACATTGAAACTGAAGAACTACACATTCTTAACCTTCTGACAAAGTTTCAGCTCGATCCAATGGTTAACGAATGTCTGGCAACGATTTCATGGTGATAGGGTGGGTGGTATACGGGATGAGTTTCTCCCACTCTAGGCCCACGGTGTGAGCTGAATATATCAAATTCAAGAGCTTGAACCAACAATCTGAACGGTGAAAAGGAAGAATCAATTGTCTGGAATCGTCTTACCAAATTTCAGCACGATCCAACGGTGTATGACTTTCCGGCGAGAATTTTCCGGTGACACCCCAACCAAGCTTCAAAGGTCTTCCAAAAATAGTTTTCACTTTTGCTTTCACCTCTCCTTATCTTCCTCCTAGCTCACGAAAATGCAGAAGATGACGCTATTATTTTTGTCTTATTCCATTATGTTACTTCATTAGCTTTTAGTTAGCTTAGGTGTCATTTTTTAGGTGCATTAGGTGTCACTTAGAGTCATTAGGTATCCTAGTCTAGGTGCTAGGTGTCATGTTTAGGTTTAGTTAGGTGTCCTTTAGTTAGGCTAGGTGGCATGATCCTAGGCTAGTTAGGTGTCCTTTAGTGAGCCCATGTGTCACCTTTTGGTGGCAACCTCCTTGCCACCTTCTCCTCTACGTGACACGTGTCCAATTGTGATACGCGTCACCCACACATTTTGCCGCGTGTTGCCTTGTCAGCACACTCGGGTGTTTCTTCCGTATTTTCCTCACATAACTTACTATCGGAATATTTTTTATAATATTTTTAGGCCAACACTAAAAGCCTATTAAACTCAAGTCCCTGTCAAATTTTAATATGCTAACCCTCCATTAATTAATTAATTAATCAATTAATCACTCGATTAGCGTTTCATCGTGTTCGTAACCCGTTCTTTCCCGTTTTTGTACTTTCTGAGCTCGTTCCAATGTCAAATTGTCTCAAATTTGGACCATGGCTTTCTTAACACATAAGGAACATAATTAAGCCCTTAAACATGCTTAATTAATGTCCCACACACTAATCAAGAAAACAAGGTGTTAAACAGTTCATGGTATTAAAGGCATTAGTCCCTCCATATGCACTCATAGGATCTACATGGAGTATGAGCTTCAGGCACTACCTCAATGCCGCTTCAATCCAAACATGAAGGAGGTGGTTAAGAAGAAGGTAATCAAGCTTCTGATAGCAAATGGGTGAATCGTATCCAATGTGTCCCTAAAAAGGGAGGTACCATTGTCATGGAAAATGATAATAAGGAGTTGATAGCGGTAAGGAAAACCACTGGGTGGCGTATACGAATTGATTTTAGAAAATTAAATGAGGCCACTAGGAAGGACTATTTTCCTTTACCCTTTGTTAATCAAATGCTTGAAAAGTTGGTAGGGCATGAGTATTATGATTATATGCAAATACTAGTGGCTTTATAAGATCAAGAGAAAACTACTTTTACTTGCCCATATGGTACTTTTGCATATAAAAGGATGCCCTTTGGCTTGTGCAATGCCCCTGCCACTTTCCAAAGGTGTATGATGGCTGTCTTTTCGGATTTGATTAAAAAATGCATTGAAATTTTTATGAATGATTTTTCTGTGTTTGGTTCCTCACACTACAACAGAAAAGCGCTTTACCAGCGTTTTTTTTAGGCCTTCGCTAGCGCTTTCGGGCGCTAGCTATCTATCCGCTAGCAAAAAGGGGGAAAAGTTCGCTAGCGCTTGAAAAAACGCTGGTAAAGGTGCAAAATTGTCAGCGTTCCCTTGAAAAAGCGTTAGCAAAGGTTCACAATTGCCAGCGCTTTTTCAAGGGAGCGTTGGCAATTGTGCATCTTTACCAGCGTTTTTTCAAGGGAGCGCTGGCAATTTTGAACCTTTACCAACGCTTTTTCAAGGGAGCGCTGGCAATTCCCTTATTATTATTATTTTTTTATATATTTACATTTGTTTTATATATTTCCCCTGCAAACCAAAACAATTTGCAAAATCAACACAAGCAAAACCAGCAATTAAGATACAGATGATTCAAAACCAAACAGGTGAAATAAATTGACACAAGCATAATGAAAGTATAATAGGAGAGAAAACTATGGCAGTAGTTGAGAAACTCAAATTTGCTAATAATCAAAATCAAAAGCATTGGGTGGTAGTTGAGAAACAACCAAAATTTCAAGCATAAAAAAGAACAAAAGTGGGATTTCTAATAATCAAAATCAAGAGAACAATGGCAGTAGTTGATAAACTCAAAAATCAAAATAAAAAAAGGGAGAAACTCACAAAGAGAAACTCAAAAGAACAATGGCAGGAGTTGAGAACTCAAGCAGAGAGGAGTGAACCCTCGCAGTGGAAGCAACAATGGCAGCGAGAAGAGAGAGCAGCGAGCAGGAGGTTGCGCGAAGGAAGAATGGCAGGAAAAGGGAAGGTTTGAGGGTCACAGTGGTCCTTTTAGTGCAGCGAGCTGGACGATGGTGACGCGGTGATCCTTTTGATGCTGTGAGCAGGACGATGGTGGCACGGTGTGGGGCTTAGGGTCGCAGTGGTGCACGAACAGAACGACGGTGGGGCGGTGAGGGTCGCGGGAAGGAATACGAGCTTTAGGCGCGTGAGACTAGATTGAAATTGAAAAGTAACCTATAGGTGGGAAATTGAAATATTAGAAAAGGGACATTTCCAGCGCTTTCTAAAGAAAGCACTAGTAAAGGTTCTACACCTTTGTCAGCGCTCTCTAAAGAGAGCGCTGACAATTCCCATAATAAGAGTATTCCCAGCGCTTTCTTAAGAAAGCGCTTGTAAAGGTTCTACACCTTTGTCAGTGCTCTCTTTAGAAAGCGCTGGCAATTCCCATAATAAGAGTATTCCCAGCGCTCTTTCTTAAGAAAGCACTGGTAAAGTCTCACAATTTGCTAGCGCTTCCTTAAGAAAGCGCTGGGAATACTCTTCCGCCTCATATTTTCTAACGTTTCACGGGGAAATGCTGGTGAAGGTAGCGTCAATTATTCCCTAATGTGACGTAGTGTCATATGATAATTGCTTATATAATCTGAATTTGGTGTTGGAAAGATGCAGGGACACTAATTTAGTGCTAAATTAGGAAAATGCCAATTCATGGTTCAAGGGTGCATTATTCTGGGGCACAAGGTGTCCACAAACGGCATTGAGGTAGATCCCGCCAAGGTATAGGTGATTGCAAAATTACCTCCACCAAATTCTGTGAGGGCGGTGCATAGTTTTTTGAGCCATGCAGGTTTTATAGGAGGTTTATCAAAGGCTTTTCCAAAATTGCTAAGCCCATGATAGACCTCTTGGTTAAAGAGACCACTTTTGATTTTTCTAACTTATGGTTAAGGGCATTTAATTTATTAAAAGAAAAATTAATTAGTGCTCCTATTGTTGTGACTCCTGATTGGACTCTTCCTTTTGAGTTAATGTGTGATGCTAGTGACATTGCTGTGGGGGAAGTCTTAGGTCAGAGGAAGGATAAGGCATTTCATATCATATACTACGCTATTTGCACTCTAGATAATGCTCAAAAAAATTATACCACCATTGAAAAAGAGTTGCTAGCAATAGTATTTGTTTTTGATAAGTTTCGCCATTACCTTGTTCTTTCAAAAGTTGTTGTTCATACTCAGGTGAATAGGATGCAAAGCCTCGGTTGATTAGGTGGATTTTTTTGCTGCAAGAATTTGACTTGGAAATCAGAGATAAAAAGAGTTCATAAAATCTTGTAGCAGACCATCTATCACACCTTGACCATAGCGTGATGCAGCCCTCACATGCTAGGGAGATCAAAGAAGTGTTCCTTGATGAGCGTCTCTTAGTTATTTCCACTGCCCCGTGGTATGCTGACATTGTTAACTACCTGGTAGGTAAGGTTATCCCCCCTCACTTTTCATTTTAAGAAAAGAAGAAACTTCTCTCTGATGCTAGGCACTATCTACGGGATGATCCTTACTTGTTTAAGGTATGTGGGGATAAAGTGATTAGACGTTGTGTCCTTGCTCATGAGGTAGCTTCTATTCTTGAGCATTGTCATTCTAAAGAAGTTGGTGGCCATTTTGGCCCTAATATGACTGCATACAAAGTTTTGCAATGTGGTTTTTATTGGCCCACAATTTTTAAAGATGCAGATGTATTTGTGAAAGCTTGTGATAGCTGCCAGCGTAGTGGCAATATTTCTAGGCGTCAGGAGATGCCTTTGAATAATATTTTGGTTTGTGACATTTTTTATGTTTGGGGTTGTAGGGCATCGAGGGATCCCACATGTCTCCACATTGGTATGATATTATCCACTTTCGGCTTATACCCTCATGGATTTGCTTTTGGACATTACCCAAAAGGCCTCATACCAATGGGGACATTTTCCGTGCTTATAAACTCATGTTCCTCCCCTTGTTTTAGGCAATGTGGGACTTTGTTTCCACCTCAACAATCCTCCCCTCAAACAAATGACCATGGTTCATTCTCCCCTCCAACAGAACCCTTCATGTATTTAGCATGTTTATACTTGTATCGTCGACTAACGAGACACGTCATCGTATAGGGGTTAGGCTATAATGCTAAATTTGTTGATATTAACCCATTTTCTTTGATGATTGTGATTTCTTAGGTTGATACATTCTAGAACTTGTCTTGAGACCGTTTTGAAGCGAATTTGATTTGTATGCATGTGAGAATATGGTTGGGGCACTCTTAGGTATTTTTATGGCCTACATTAGTTTTATAAACACTTCCACTAGTTGGCCATTTTGAGCCTTTATGAACTTTTTTTTGTCCCTGTTTTAAAATTGAAAATTGTTTTTGGTGACCTCTTAAAAGTATATTGGAGCATAGTAATGTTTTATGTGAATTCCATTCCGAAAATAAAAGTGCTAACAATAGACTTGCAAGTGAAAAAAAGGCTACTTTCTCTCTCCATATATAAAATAAATAAAATCATCCAAGGATGGTGGACAGAGAAGAAGCAAGAAAAGAAAAGAAAAAAAGCCTATAGTAACGGAAGGGAAGGAAAGGTTGAAGAAAAACTGATATGTTCTTGAAATGTTTGCGGACAAAAAGTGTCAATTGCACTTGATGTTCTTATTTATGCTTCAAGAGGTTATTACTTAAATTTTTTGTTAGCGCTTTGTATACCCCTTTTCTTTCTCTATTATACTTGACATCAATGCCTTAGCCCTATTACAACCCATGAAAGACACCTTCCTTTTGTATGTATGTGAATCATATAGTGGAGATTTGGTCAATAGACAAGCCTATGGTAATGTGTTTACTTTGATAATCTTCAGTGCTTAATATCTTTACCTGATACATTATGAGAGTGTGAGAAAAGTGACCCATGGTCATTGAAAAGTTTGATCTCAAGGAACTTGAGTTTCTAATTGGGTAATCTCTTGACTTCTTCTGAAAATTGAACTTGTTTGACTATCTTTGCCATTATGATAATTCTGATAATTTGTTTTGAAAATTCTTTAAAGCCAGATAATGGCTTGAGGGCAAGCAATAATTATGTGGGGGAAGTTTGATAAACTTCAATTCTATGCATTTTATGAGGGATAATTACGTTGTATTTTGGTGCATTTAATGATATTTATTATTGTATTTGACCATTTTGCCTAAGTTTTTACAGAATTGGTGTTTAAGGCTGCTTGATGAACAATTAATAGAAGTTGGAGGTTTCTGATCTGAAAAGAGGATTTCTGAAGCCTGAGCACGAAGCACGATCGTTCACCTCACTAGGCACGGCCGTACATACCTGTCAGTACAAATCAATCCAAACACGCCCTTGCAAAAGTCTCAAGCATGCCCTCTGAAGTCGAAGCATGCCCGTACTAGATGAAGCACGCCTGTACATATTGTCAAGCACGTCCGTGCAGGAAGCTACACGCCCATGCTCACACCCATGCCTTAGTGACGCTGATTCTATGAACTTTTGTGCCCGTGCTAATACCTAGTACGATCGTTTATGAAATGAAGCACTCCCTAGCACCGTGAAGCACGGCTGTGCATGCGGCGCTGACCGCAAATAATAGGGTCCTTCGCCTATTTTTCCTATAAATAGAAGCCCTCGGTACCACTCTCATCATCAATTGTTAGATGTAGTTTTCATCAGTTTTTAGTAGTATGTTTTCTTTTGGTTTAGATTTCTAGAGTAGGATTTGCGCTTGAAGGTTA
The DNA here is from genome assembly GCA_039655645.1 of Ammopiptanthus mongolicus. Classification (NCBI taxonomy): domain Eukaryota; kingdom Viridiplantae; phylum Streptophyta; class Magnoliopsida; order Fabales; family Fabaceae; genus Ammopiptanthus; species Ammopiptanthus mongolicus. The sequence continues at coordinate 41,435,977 of CM077350.1, forward strand.
AATTGGAGGTTTCTCTTCTTCTTTTCAATTGTCCATGATGCTTCTTCCCATGTTGATTTTGGTTTTATCTATGTTAATGGATAGCTAATTTCATCACTAGAGTTATGTTGAATCTTGTATTAGTAGAAACCCTTTTTGCCATGTCTAGCTTTAAATCAAATTCTGTCTGTTTTCAAGATTGTAAATGTAATTTGAATAACGTTATTCTATTGTTCTTCATCCCACGATTAGGATTGATCACCCTTTGCCTGCTAATAATCAATTAATTAGTTGACCAGTGACCATACTGCAATTAATTGGTGGACCTATAGGATAAATGGGGTATAGGTTAATGCATGATCAACCTTCAATTCTAAACTTCCAATCAGGTTAATTGTTTACATAAATCAACCTCTTTATATTTTATGCTTTCTCTAGGTTTAAATTCCTTGCATGATCAAACTGAGGATTAATTCGAAGGAAATGTAGCACCTCGATTTTTCAAGCTTTCTAAGATCAGTAAACGATATAAATGAATTTATATTTTATCGAAGATTCTCGAGAATGCATTTAAATAAACTAAGACCATAGTCACGCTCTACGCTATCGTAGGGAGTTACGGTTAAATTTTGGTTTGAAAATTCAGCCGGAGCCCGGTCTGTGTTTTCACGGACAGTAGGATTTTATTGATCAGAAGACCTAATTTTGACCCGTGAATGAAACAGTTAGGTTTAGAATCGAACTTCCAACAATTTTGATAAAATTGATTTTTCGAACTAAAAAGTTAAATAATATAAGTTATACGGGCGAAATCTTAAATCGGGTGAAGAACGGAGCTGAATATGGATTTATCGGGACCCACTAACGGATAAATTTGAAGTCATGTCAGGTCAAGCCACCCATGAAAGCATGCCATGACTCACCAATGTTATGATGACGTTTGAAAATATCTGAACGCGTTCATACTGCGAAAAGACCAAAATGCCCCTAACCTTTTTTTTAATTACAATTTGCCCTATGATGAAAAGACCATTTTGCCCTTGAAGTGAAACTTTGTGGACCTCCTAGCCCTCCCTCTTCTCGTCCACGCATGAGGCTTTATGAAGGGCCCTCCATCCGTTTCTTCTTCATAACTTCACTTCTCCTTCACTTTCTCTCTTTTTCTCAAGAAGAACTCAAGAAAAGTTGGTGATCTTGCTCATTTTCATCCTCCAAGAGGTATGAACTCTTCCTTTGATCTCTTAAGCTTCCTGTTTCTTCCCTTGAAATCTTGTTTTTCAACTATGTTCAAGTTTTAACCCCAAAGTTCATAAATCTCTAGAAAATTGCAGAAAAATCCTTTTAATGTGAAACCAATTTCTATGAGCTAGTTTTATCATCCTCCTTCATTGTCCAAGAGTATGTAATCAAGAAACATTCCTAGCCTATTTATCTAAAGAGAGGCCGAAACCTTGACTATGAGGAACCATGAGTTTTTTATTCAAGTTTTGAGTAAAGAGACTTGTTTTAGTGTTTGGTATACCTAAGGATCATTCATACAAGAGATAGGAAATTTTAGACATCTCTAGCTATTTTTGGAGCAAGAGGTCGAACCCTAGATTAATGGATATAGGGAAAATTTATGTTGTTAAATGTTGATGTTTGAATTGATTGTGTGAATGTAGTTGGTGTTGAGTATACGGGCGTATAATCGGAAGATTTGTGGACCAATCGGACGACTTACATTCGTAGGATTACTTCAAGAGGTAAGGGGAGATAACTTGAGGAATTCAATTTCTGATGGCTATATACTATCTGTATGGGTGAAAATGTGTAGTTGAGGTGTATTGTATTTATTGTGTGGAGTGTTTTACTTATTGTTTAATTATGCTTGTTTATGCTTAATTATGGTTGATTATGTTTATGTATGCTTAGCATGATATGTTGACTGAAATGATGATTAGTATTGTGCTAAGGAACTTAACATCGTTTAGGGTTCAAAATCGAGTAAAGTTAAAAGCTTCAAAAAGCTTGGGATGTAAAGTAAGTAAATAAAAGGCTAAGAGTTTTTAAAGGATTTTGAAAACAAAGTGGATTGATATCTTTTGGGAATAACAAAAATGAAATATACTGCATTAAGAAATGAAAAGACATAAAGGGGGAAAATATCTTTAGTTCAAGAAAAGTAAGTTTTTAAAAAAAAAAGTGTTTTAGAAATCAACAGTCGTTTTTAAAGCGATAAAACGAATCATTTCGAGCAAAAGTATTTTCATGTGATCCAGTTTTTGAAATAAAGTGTTTTGTCAAAGAAAAAAGGTTTCACGAACCGTATTTCAAAGTTTTGATAGTTTACCAAAGTAATTCAAAAAGAAAAGTGGTTTCGACCAAGAGTTTATTTTTATGGAAAACTGATCCCGGTGACTTTGGGTATAAGCTTCGGAGATGTGGGTTTTGTTTTTGGTATTTCAAAAAGAGAAAAGTTAGTTTGGATGTGAGCCTAGAAAATGAGACGTTGGAGTTCTAGTGTTCTGCAGAACACATGGATCGAGGATCCGTGTTGGTGAAGTGGTCCTATAAACTTGTGGACATTCTGTGTGCTCTAGAATCCAAAATCTGAGATTAGTGCATCGGTTGATGGTATTTGGATTTGGGTTGTTGGATTGTGTGTCCTTTTTGTAATTGGACTGTGTGTCCTTTTTGGGTTTTGGGCTGTGTGTCCCTTTTGAGTAAAAATTGAAAAGACTTGAGAATCAAAAGGTTGTGGTGGTTGATAGCTTTGTGCTTCAATGAGAAAATAATGATACGAAACAGAAAAACTTAAGAAAACAAAGGTTTTCTCATGCATATGTTTTCTGGCAGACTTGCCGTTTAAAATTAGGGGACCTTGATGGCAAGGAAACCTAGGATGACTTCGGTCATTGTGTATCATTGTGCCTCGATGGACAATTGTGTCATACGTGTTCTGGGAACGTATTGTGCCTTGAGTTGGATAATATAGTATGACTTGATTACAATTTGTTAAGTACCTCTGATTGCGCTCCCATGTGAGAATCGCGTAGTGTCATGGGATTCATGTACTTGTTTATAGCACAGTGGTGCTAGGAATTGTTGCCTGAGGGCCAATGTATTGCAAGCCTGATCCGCTCTTTGAAAGTTGATGGGATTTCCAGAAATTAAGAATCAAATATTAGATGATATATGGGGAAGTGCCATGCATGCGTTTTGAAAATGACGATGACTGTTGGGCACGAGTGTAACACACCCCCTCGCGGGTGCTACATACTCGGACTATAATGCGGAAATAAATCAAGAAAATAAAACGCTGGTTGCTTTCGGAAAATACTTTAATTAAATAGCCACGTTCGAAAACGCGATTCTAAAAATTTTCTGCATGCATAGGTAATACAAACTCAAGATGAAGGAATAAACTTCATATCACATGTTGATATTCACTGTTCATAAAAACGTAAACATAACATAAATCCTGGTCTAAGATATAAGTTATTACAAACTTGAAAACATAAGTTCAAAAGCTTGCAGTAATATAATATAAGACTGCTCAAAATAAAAGACTCCTAAGCTGGTCGGCTAAAAGTAGCCATTGGGATACAACCCAACGTCAACTTCATCAGAACGCTCCATCATCCGAGTCCTCACGTCTCCGCGGGGACCTATGATCAACATCTGTACATGTGTTCCAAAAACACAACCAGGTGTCCAACATGTACAGGCAAAGGTGAGATACTCATATAATAAGTTTATCATGATAGCCGCACAGGCGACAAACAGCATAAATATAGTCATATGAACAGTTATCTATACAACACAATATGATATCTCAAACACAATCATGATTTATAATAATGCATAAGACTTCAATATCATCTTTCTAATTCATGTATTTCGGAGATTCTAACTTCCCAACATCGAGCAATAGGCCGTAGTAACACCCGTAACACAATTGTTCTCATGAGTCGGCCTCTCTATTTAGGTCCGAACAACAATTGTTCCAGGGTACCACGTCATAACCATATCCTGAATAGTCCAGTCCCTGATCGAGTTCATTCGTGCTGGGTAGTCGACTCACCACGGCACGGGGTCGCGAGGCCACCGGCCACTTGTGGAGTCTCGACACACAGAATGCCCCTACAGACCTAGTGGTCTTAACTGGTTCCATTCTCAACTACTAGAGTTGTAGCTCGGTTTCAAATGGCACGTCTGCCGGTTCATGCATGTACACAGAAAGTTTTCTGTTTTCTTTGCGTTCATTCTTTCAAATGTCGAGACATAAAGTCCACGACTCGTTTCGAAAAGGCATTAAGCCCACTCAAATCAAAAACACAGGACACAAAGTCCGAGTGCTCAATCCACAAAACACTAGCCCCGACGTCTCGGCCACTAGGTTTAGGTTCGTCTCAAAGGTTCATCATTTTTATCTTCGGTCAAACTTTCTCAAAACAACTTTGGAAAACAAAATACACTTTTGTTTTCTTGAAATAAAACATTTCCACATTTTCCGGGAAAACACCTAGCTTGAAAACAAAACCGTTTTCTAAGGTTTCACGCCCTTTTTAAACACTTTATAGAATAAAACACATTTTGCACGACTTTTCACAAAACCACTTTTTAAAGAACATACTTTTCAAAAGAACATACATTTCAAAAAAACATACATTTCAAAAGAACACACTTTTCAAAAGAACATAACTTTTCAAAAGAACATACTTTTCAAAAGGGAACTTAACTTTTCTTGAAAAGCAACACGTTTTCCAAAACCCACTTTTAATTTCGAAACGCGTTTTTCAAAACTTTGTTTTCGATTCCGAGTCTTTTAACAGTTATCGAGACATAGCCAGTCCTATGCTCATCCAGGATATAAATATATGTATAGATATATATATCAACAGTTCAATATCACAATAAGATATCATCCAAGGCATCCATGCCACAGTTATATCAAATAACCAGCTATGCACAACATTTAACATCCAATCAATCCAGGATATAAGTATACATATAAATCAAGTCTTAATTCAATCATAACACACTAATCAATCATATGCCATGAGGCTACCAAACTCAAAATGAACTACCTCCCTTTACCTCACAAAGGAAGTTCAATGCAAACTCGATCGGTTCTCGGCTCCGGCTCCGGTTCCGTTCGCGTTGCCTAAAACAATCAAACACAATTCAATTCAAACAACAAAGCAACATCAATCTATAACATCAAAACATAAGTTTTCTTCCCCAAGATGGTATAGGGTTCGGCCATGAAAGGATAAAAAGGCTAGGGATCTCATTTGGTTCTAAACTTTTGGATGGTAGGTCCTTAAGCATGATTAACACTAAATCAAGTCCTATGACCCAAAAATTTAAGACAAAACTCATGGTTCTACACCCTATATGTTTCGGCCATGAAGAGGAGAAATAGGTTAGGAGCTTTGGTTGATGTTTTGCTCTTGGGTTTAGGGTTCAAAGACATCAAGTAAGCTAGAACAAGTGTTATATAGCCAAAAATTGCAACAAAACCCATCCTTTCATAATGATTAGAACAAGCAAACTTTGGATCTCTATCAGAGACTATACTTGACGGCACTCCATGTAGTCTGATTATCTCTCTGATATACAGCTCAGTTAACTTCTCCACCGAGTAGTTGATCTTAACAGGTAAGACGTGTGCTGACTTCGTTAACCTATCAACGATCACCCAAATCGAATCAAAACTCTTGGAAGTTCTCGGTAATCTTACCACGAAATCCATTGAAATGCTCTCCTACTTCCATTCGGTTACATCCAAGGATTGAAGCATCCCTCCAGGTCGTTGATGTTCTACCTTTGCTTTCTGACAGGTCAAACATGACGCTATATACTCAGCCACTTGCTTCTCCATTCCTGGCCACCAAAACTTTTGTTTCAGATCTTGGTACATCTTGGTTGATCCAGGGTGAATGCTCAGCTTGCTCTTGTGTCCTTCTTCTAGAATCATTTTCCTCATCTCTGGGTTACTCGGTACACAAACTCGTCCATTGCATCTCAAGATGCCATCAGTTCCCAAACTGAACTCTGCAGCTCTCTCTTGTCCCAGTAACTCCTTTTTCTCTTGAAGGTACTCATCAGTTGCTTGTTGTTCACGGATCGTCTCCATCAGTCCACTAGATACCTTGATCATTCCCAAGCAAATATTCTCATTGTTCACTTCCACAGCTAGATTGAGATCACGGAACTGTTCCATCAATCCTAGCTCTTTAACCATCATTGCAGAGGTATGCAGGGTCTTCCTACTCAGAGCGTCTGCAACGACATTTGCTTTTCCAGGGTGGTATAGCAAGGTGAAGTCGTAGTCCTTAAGAAACTCCGTCCAACGTCTCTGCCTCATGTTAAGTTCCTTCTGATCGAACAGGTACTTCAAACTTTTGTGGTCGCTGAAGACATCAAACTTTGATCCATACAAGTAGTGTCTCCAGATCTTCAAAGCAAAAACCACAGCAGCTAGCTCAAGGTCGTGCGTCGGGTAATTCCTCTCATGAATCTTCAACTGGCGTGAAGCATACGCTACCACCTTCCGATGTTGCATAAGCACACATCCTAATCCTTGATGCGAAGCATCACAGTACACTTCGTAAGGTTCGTCTGGCTTAGGTAGTACTAACACTGGTGAGGTTGTCAAACGTTCCTTCATCATCTGAAAACTTTCCTCACATTTGCAGTCCACGTAAACGGTTGGTCCTTCCTCGTTAGCTGAGTCAACGGTGTAACAATCTTTGAAAATCCTTCGATGAACCTTCTGTAGTAACCAGCTAGTCCAATGAAACTGCGGATTTCTGTCACAGCTTGGGTCTCTCCCATAAAAGTACTGCTTCTACTTTTGTAGGATCGACGGCAATTCCTGCCTTCGAAATCACGTGTCCTAAGAATTTGACTTCATTCAGCCAAAACTCGCACTTGGGTAGCTTTGCGTACAGCTTTTCCTTGTGAAGGATTTGCAAAACTTGTCGTAGATGTTCCTCATGCTCCTCGGAACTTTTCGAGTAGATGAGAATATCGTCGATAAACACAACAACGAATTGATCCAGATACGGACGGAAAATCCGGTTCATGTAGTCCATGAATATAGCAGGTGCATTCGTCACTCCGAAAGGCATCACGAGGTACTCGTAGTGACCATAACGCGTCCTGAATGCAGTCTTGGGTACATCCTCGTTCTTTACTCTAATCTGGTGATAACCGGATCTTAGGTCAATTTTTTAAAAGACAGAGGCTCCCTGAAGTTGATCCATCAAATCATTTATGCGGGGTAGAGGATATTTGTTCTTGATCGTTATCTTGTTGAGTTGACGGTAATCCACACAGAGTCTAGAACTCCTGTCCTTCTTCTTCACCAACAACACTGGTGCTCCCCACGGGGACACAGTTGGTCTTACAAACCGTTTTGACATCAAATCCTCTAGTTGGGTCTTCAACTCGGCTAACTCCGTAGGTGACATCCTATAAGGGGCTATAGAGATTGGACCAGATCCTGGAACTAGATCAATCAAAAACTCGATCTCTCTCAAAGGTGGCAAACCTGGAACTTCCTCAGGAAAAACTTCCGGAAAATCTTTCACAACCGGCACATCGCTCAAGACAACATCCCTCTCGATTTCTATGCAGGATAGAAGCATGTATCCCTGAGCTCCTTCTTTCAAAGAATCTCTTACTTGGTTGGCAGTTAAAAATCCAGAAACCTCAGGGTCAGGAAAAACTGAGGTTCTATGTGCACAGTCTAAAAGGATATGATTGGAAGATAACCAATCCATGCCTAGAATCACATCCAATTGAGTCAAAGGCAAACATATTAAGTCCACCAGAAAGTTCCTACCATGAACAGTAACAGGGCAATTCAAACATACTGTATTGACAGTAACAGGTTTGGCATTTGGAGTAGTGACAATCAAATCAAAAGACAACGGAGAAACAGGCAAGTCCAAACGCCTCACACAGTCCAAAGAGATAAACGAATGTGTTGCACCCGAATCAAATAGTACAGTTAGGAGATTACCAGCTATGGTGCAACTACCTTGTATGAGATCATCAGATTTGGAGGCATCAGCACCACTCATGGTATAAACCCTTCCTCTCGCTGTGGGTCTAGCAGTTTGAACATTGTTGACAGTCGGCTCGGGTTTTGGTGTAGGGCACTCCCTCGCGAAATGTCCTATCTTCCCGCATTGGAAACATAGAACTCCTTTCAGATTGCAGGTGTCAGCTTGATGCCCGTGTTTCCCACAATTGAAACACCTCCGGATTTGGCCTTGATTTTGGTTGTTTCCACTCCCACCGCCGTAAATAGAAGCGACAGGACGATACGATTGTTGTTTCTGACTGCTCCCTTGAGGTCGAGAATATGGCTTCTTCTGGGACTGCTTCCCTCTCTGGTGCTGGTATTGGTTTGGGTTCCTGGACCTAGACGGTCCTCCCGCAGTACTCTTGTTCTCCCTTCCGCTTCTCATCTTTTCTACCTTTCTGCACTTCTCTACCAAGGCTTGAAAAGTATGGATCTCCAGGGGTAACACTGATTCCTTGATGTCGAAGCGCAGACCGCCTTCAAATCTCTCGCATTTCCAGTCCTCGTCAGGTTGAGCTTGGAAAAAGCGGAAATATTTGGCGAGTGATTCAAACTTGGCCGCATATTCCCCTACAGTCATGTCCCTCTGCTGCAGCTTCAGAAATTCTTGCTCCTTCTCGGTTCTGGCACTTTGGGGAAAGTACTAGTCCAGAAACTTGGTGTGAAATACTCCCCAAGTGATCTCTTGGTTGTTGGCTTCCAACAATTGTCTGGTTCCTCCCCACCAATACTCTGCATCTCCCAGAAGCAGGAACGTGGCGTATTCCACCTTCACTCCCTCGGGGCAGTGCAGAACAGCAAAAATCTTCTCTATCTCTTGCAGCCACAAGTCAGCCTTTTCCGGGCCACAGTCCCCATGAAACTGCGGGGAATCATGACGCCGAAAATCGACTAACCCTCTAGCATCAGCAGCAAGATCAACTCTTTGTTGATTCTGTTGGTTCTGTTGAGCCATCGTAGTTGTCTGTTGAGCAACAGCAGCCGCCATATCAGCCATGGCCTAGATAGCCCGATTAAGGTTGTTGTCATCAGCATTGTTGTCAGCAGTGCCACGACCTCCACCATGACCACCTCTAAGATTCATGTTTCCCTACAAGGCAAACCAGACATACCTTAATAAGGAAACATAAATCAAAACTAGTATGTCATCACACATTGCTTCAACAGAGAAACAATTCAAACAAGGTTCACAGAGATCACACAACATAAACATAACAGACTCACTTCCCAAGGATTCCCGAAAGACTCGACCAGCTTTGATACCACTAATGTAACACCCCCCCTCGCGGGTGCTACATACTCGGACTATAATGCGGAAATAAATCAAGAAAATAAAACGCTGGTTGCTTTCGGAAAATACTTTAATTAAATAGCCACGTTCGAAAACGCGGTTCTAAAAATTTTCTGCATGCATAGGCAATACAAACCCAAGATGAAGGAGTAAACTTCATATCACATGTTGATATTCACTGTTCATAAAAACGTAAACATAACATAAATCCTGGTCTAAGATATAAGTTATTACAAACTTGAAAATATAAGTTCAAAAGCTTGCAGTAATATAATATAAGACTGCTCAAAATAAAAGACTCCTAAGCTGGTCGGCTAAAAGTAGCCATTGGGATACAACCCAACGTCAACTTCATCAGAACGCTCCATCATCCGAGTCCTCACGTCTCCGCGGGGACCTATGATCAAAATCTGTACATGTGTTCCAAAAACACAACCAGGTGTCCAACATGTACAGGCAAAGGTGAGATACTCATATAATAAGTTTATCACGATAGCCGCACAGGCGACAAACAGCATAAATACAGTCATATGAACAGTTATCTATACAACACAATATAATATCTCAAACACAATCATGATTTATAATAATGCATGAGACTTCAATATCATCTTTCTAATTCATGTACTCCGGAGATTCTAACTTCCCAACATCGAGCGATAGGCCGTAGTAACACCCGTAACACAATTGTTCTCATGAGTCGGCCTCTCTATTTAGGTCCGAACAACAATTGTTCCATGGTACCACGTCATAACCATATCCTGAATAATCCAGTCCCTGATCGAGTTCATTCGTGCTGGGTAGTCGACTCACTACGGCACGGGGTCGCGAGGCCACTGGCCACTTGTGGAGTCTCGACACACAGAATGCCCCTACAGACATAGTGGTCTTAACCGGTTCCATTCTCAACTACTAGAGTTGTAGCTCGGTTTCAAATGGCACGTCTGCCGGTTCATGCATGTACACAGAAAGTTTTCTGTTTTCTTTGCGTTCATTCTTTCAAATGTCGAGACATAAAGTCCACGACTCGTTTCAAAAAGGCATTAAGCCCACTCAAATAAAAAACACAGGACACGAAGTCCGAGTGCTCAATCCACATTTATTCTTTCAAATGTCGAGACATAAAGTCCACGACTCGTTTCAAAAAGGCACTAAGCCCACTCAAATCAAAAACACAGGACACAAAGTCCGAGTGCTCAATCCACAAAACACTAGCCCCGACGTCTCGGCCACTAGGTTTGGGTTCGTCTCAAAGGTTCATCATTTTTATTTTCGGTCAACCTTTCTCAAAACAACTTTGGAAAACAAAATACACTTTTGTTTTCTTGAAATAAAACATTTCCACATTTTTCGGGAAAACACCTTTCTTGAAAACAAAACCGTTTTCTAAGGTTTCACGCCCTTTTTAAACACTTTACAGAATAAAACACATTTTGCACGACTTTTCACAAAACCACTTTTTAAAGAACATACTTTTCAAAAGAACATACATTTCAAAAAAACATACATTTCAAAAGAACATACTTTTCAAAGGGAACTTAACTTTTCTTGAAAAGCAACACGTTTTCCAAAACCCACTTTTAATTTCAAAACGCGTTTTTCAAAACTTTGTTTTCGATTCCGAGTCTTTTAACAGTTATCGAGACATAGCCAGTCCTATGCTCATCCAGGATATAAATATATGTATAGATATATATATCAACAGTTCAATATCATAATAAGATATCATCCAAGGCATCCATGCCACAGTTATATCAAATATCTAGCTATGCACAACACTTAACATCCAATCAATCCAGGATATAAGTATACATATAAATCAAGTCTTAATTCAATCATAACACACTAATCAATCATATGCCATGAGGCTACCAAACTCAAAATGAACTACCTCCCTTTACCTCACAAAGGAAGTTCAATGCAAACTCGATCGGTTCTCGGCTCCGGCTCCGGTTCCGTTCGCGTTGCCTAAAACAATCAAACACAATTCAATTCAAACAATAAAGCAACATCAATCTATAACATCAAAACATAAGTTTTCTTCCCCAAGAAGGTATAGGGTTCGGCCATGAAAGGATAAAAAGGCTAGGATCTCATTTGGTTCTAAACTTTTGGATGGTGGGTCCTTAAGCATGATTAACACTAAATCAAGTCCTATGACCCAAAAATTTAAGACAAAACTCATGGTTCTACACCCTATATGTTTCGGCCATGAAGAGGAGAAATAGGTTAGGAGCTTTGGTTGATGTTTTGCTCTTGGGTTTAGGGTTCAAAGACATCAAGTAAGCTAGAACAAGTGTTATATAGCCAAAAATTGCAACAAAACCCATCCTTTCATCATGATTAGGATTCGGCCCTCCCATGGAAGAATAGGGAGAAAATTTCTTTTGGGTTCATGCTTTTAGACACTCAAAGTACACATCATGATGGTTTCATAGAAATTGGTTTCATGATCATAGGATTTTTCTACAATTTTCTATGGATTTTCAAAGTTCTAGATCTAAACTTGGATCTTCATGAATCAAGTGATTCAAGAGATGAAATAGAGAGATTGAGAGAGTTAAGATGAGGATCATACCTCCTACGATCAAAGATTAGTGAAGAAGAAACAAGTTTTCACCTAAAAACTTCAACTTTTGAAGATCAAAATGGGTTTTTGTGAAGAATTTATTGAAGAACACATAAAGAACTTCAAGAACTCTATGAATTTGGACGAACAAGTGAGAGAAAGAAGAGAGAGAGAGTGTGTGGCCGAAATGGCCAAGAGAGAGAAGAGAGAAATATATATATTGATGTCATGGCAAACTTGTAAATAACCAAAAGGGTAATTTGGTAATTCCTTCAAAGACTAAGGGCATGTTGGTCATTTCCCTTATAAATATCTAGATATTTCTAGAAAGGTAATGATGACATGGTGAGTCACAGGGTCAGAATGGTTATTCCATAAATTCTCAAGGGCAAAACGGTCTTTTCATTCAAGGGCAAATGGTAATTATGAAAAGGGTCAAGGGCATTTTGGTCATTTTACGTCCAGATATTTTCTAAACGTAATCATTACACTCATGAGTCACTGATGAGTCATAGCACACCATGTGACTTCAACCTTATCCGTAGCGGGTCACTGAAATCTCGTATTCAGTTCCGTTCTTCACCCGATTTAGGTTTTCGCCCAAGAAAGTCGTATGACGACTTATTTATTTTGAATATTTTCAAAATAACCAATATTGTTGGAAATAAAATATAAAACCTAACTGTTTCGTTCACGAGTCGAAATTAGGTCTTGATAGTAGGAAAAAACTACTATCCGTAAAAAACGCAGACCGGGCTCCGTTTGAGCTTTCGCCCGAAACTTAACCATGGCTTCCTATGGTTGTGTAGGACATTCCTATCTGGTCATAATATTTTATTGCCATTTCTAAGGCCTCGAATAAAATATAAGTTCATAAATACTGATTAATTAGGAAAACTCGAAAAATCGGGATGTTACATTACTATCCCTCTAAAAAAAAATTTCATCCTCGAAATTACGTACCTTGAAAAAGATCGGGATACTGTAATTTCATCTTATCCTCGAGCTCCCACGTTGCATCACCCGTTGCTTCGTTCCAAATGACTTTGACTAAGGGAACTTGTTTTCCCCTGAGTTGCTTGATCCTCTTATCAACAATTCGCACAGGCGATGTCTCATAAGACAAGTTGTCTCGCAAATGTAATATATCTGGTTCGATTACATGGGACGAATCAGGAATATACTTCCGAAGTTGTGAGACATGAAAAACATTATGAATATTTGATAGAAGAGGTGGTAAAGCAATCTGGTAAGCTAATGGACCAATACGACGAAGAATCTGGTAAGGTCCAATGAATTTGGGAGTAAGTTTCCTGGACTTAATAGCTCTACCTACCCCAGTCGTAGGTGTGACCCTCAGGAACACGTGCTCACCCTCTTGAAACTCGAGGGGTCGTCTTCTCTTATCCGAGTAGCTCTTCTGTCTACTCTGTGCCGTTTTCATCTTTTCCCGGATCTGTTTAATCTTTTCCGTTGTTTGTTGCACAAGTTCTGGGCCTACGATCATATTCTCTCCATCCTGGTACCAACACAATGGCGTCTGGCACTTTCGTCCATACAGGGCTTCATAGGGTGCCATCCCTATACTAGAATGATAGCTGTTGTTGTAGGTGAATTCTATAAGAGGCAATAGATCATCCCAATTTCCACCATGGTCTAGAACACAAGCTCTTAGCAAATCTTCTAAAGACTGTATCGTTCTTTCTGTCTGTCCATCAGTTTGCGGGTGATAAGCTGAACTCAGCCTCAGCCTTGTCCCTAAGGCTTGATGTAAACTTTGCCAAAAACGTGAAGTAAACTTTGGATCTCTATCAGAGACTATACTTGATGGCACTCCATGTAGTCTGATTATCTCTCTGATATACAGCTCAGTTAACTTCTCCACCGAGTAGTTGATCTTAACAGGTAAGACGTGTGCTGACTTCGTTAACCTATCAACGATCACCCAAATCGAAGCAAAACTCTTGGAAGTTCTCGGTAATCTTACCACGAAATCCATTGAAATGCTCTCCTACTTCCATTCGGGTACATCCAAGGATTGAAGCATCCCTCCAGGTCGTTGATGTTCTACCTTTGCTTTCTGACAGGTCAAACATGACGCTACATATTCAGCCACTTGCTTCTTCATTCCTGGCCACCAAAACTTTTGTTTCAGATCTTGGTACATCTTGGTTGATCCAGGGTGAATGCTCAGCTTGCTCTTGTGTCCTTCTTCTAGAATCATTTTCCTCATCTCTGGGTTACTCGGTACACAAACTCGTCCATTGCATCTCAAGATGCCATCAGTTCCCAAACTGAACTCTGCAGCTCTCTCTTGTCCCAGTAACTCCTTTTTCTCTTGAAGGTACTCATCAGTTGCTTGTTGCTCACGGATCGTCTCCATCAGTCCACTAGATACCCTGATCATTCCCAAGCAAATCTTCTCATTGTTCACTTCCACAGCTAGATTGAGATCACGGAACTGTTCTATCAATCCTAGCTCTTTAACCATCATTACAGAGGTATGCAGGGTCTTCCGACTCAAAGCGTCTGCAACGACATTTGCTTTTCCAGGGTGGTATAGCAAGGTGAAGTCGTAGTCCTTAAGAAACTCCGTCCAACGTCTCTGCCTCATGTTAAGTTCCTTCTGATCGAACAGGTACTTCAAACTTTTGTGGTCGCTGAAGACATCAAAATTTGATCCATACAAGTAGTGTCTCCAGATCTTCAAAGCAAAAACCACAGCAGCTAGCTCAAGGTCGTGCGTCGGGTAATTCCTCTCATGAATCTTCAACTGGCATGAAGCATACGCTACCACCTTCCGATGTTGCATAAGCACACATCCTAATCCTTGATGCGAAGCATCACAGTACACTTCGTAAGGTTCGTCTGGCTTAGGTAGTACTAACACTGGTGAGGTTGTCAAACGTTCCTTCATCATCTAAAAACTTTCCTCACATTTGTCAGTCCACGTAAACGGTTGGTCCTTCCTCGTTAGCTGAGTCAACGGTGCAACAATCTTTGAAAATCCTTCGATGAACCTTCTGTAGTAACCAGCTAGTCCAATGAAACTGCGGATTTCTGTCACAGTCTTGGGTCTCTCCCATAAAAGTACTGCTTCTACTTTTGTAGGATCGACGGCAATTCCTGACTTCGAAATCACGTGTCCTAAGAATTTGACTTCATTCAGCCAAAACTCGCACTTGGGTAGCTTTGCGTACAGCTTTTCCTTGTGAAGGATTTGCAAAACTTGTCGTAGATGTTCCTCATGCTCCTCGGAACTTTTCGAGTAGATGAGAATATCGTCGATAAACACAACAACGAATTGATCCAGATACGGACGGAAAATCCGGTTCATGTAGTCCATGAATATAGCAGGTGCATTCGTCACTCCGAAAGGCATCACGAGGTACTCGTAGTGACCATAACGCGTCCTGAATGCAGTCTTGGGTACATCCTCGTTCTTTACTCTAATCTGGTGATAACCGGATCTTAGGTCAATTTTTTAAAAGATAGAGGCTCCCTGAAGTTGATCCATCAAATCATTTATGCGGGGTAGAGGATACTTGTTCTTGATCGTTATCTTGTTGAGTTGACGGTAATCCACACAGAGTCTAGAACTCCTGTCCTTCTTCTTCACCAACAACACTGGTGCTCCCCACGGGGACACAGTTGGTCTTACAAACCGTTTTGACATCAAATCCTCTAGTTGGGTCTTCAACTCGGCTAACTCCGTAGGTGACATCCTATAAGGGGCTATAGAGATTGGACCAGATCCTGGAACTAGATCAATCAAAAACTCGATCTCTCTCAAAGGTGGCAAACCTGGAACTTCCTCAGGAAAAACTTCCGGAAAATCTTTCACCACCGGCACATCGCTCAAGACAACATCCCTCTCGATTTCTATGCAGGATAGAAGCATGTATCCCTGAGCTCCTTCTTTCAAAGAATCTCTTACTTGGTTGGCAGTTAAAAATCCAGAAACCTTAGGGTCAGGAAAAACTGAGGTTCTATGTGCACAGTCTAAAAGGATATGATTGGAAGATAACCAATCCATGCCTAGAATCACATCCAATTGAGTCAAAGGCAAACATATTAAGTCCACCAGAAAGTTCCTACCATGAACAGTAACAGGGCAATTCAAACATACTGTATTGACAGTAACAGGTTTGGCATTTGGAGTAGTGACAATCAAATCAAAAGACAACGGAGAAACAGGCAAGTCCAAACGCCTCACACAGTCCAAAGAGATAAACGAATGTGTTGCACCCGAATCACATAGTACAGTTAGGAGATTACCAGCTATGGTGCAACTACCTTGTATGAGATCATCAGATTTGGAGGCATCAGCACCACTCATGGTATAAACCCTTCCTCTCGCTGTGGGTCTAGCAGTTTGAACATTGTTGACAGTCGGCTCGGGTTTTGGTGTAGGGCACTCCCTCGCGAAATGTCCTATCTTCCCGCATTGGAAACATAGAACTCCTTTCAGATTGTAGGTGTCAGCTTGATGCCCGTGTTTCCCACAATTGAAACACCTCCGGATTTGGCCTTGATTTTGGTTGTTTCCACTCCCACCGCCGTAAATAGAAGCGACAGGACGATACGATTGTTGTTTCTGACTGCTCCCTTGAGGTCGAGAATATGGCTTCTTCTGGGACTGCTTCCCTCTCTGGTGCTGGTATTGGTTTGGGTTCCTGGACCTAGACGGTCCTCCCGCAGTACTCTTGTTCTCCCTTCCGCTTCTCATCTTTTCTACCTTTCTGCACTTCTCTACCAAGGCTTGAAAAGTATGGATCTCCAGGGGTAACACTGATTCCTTGATGTCGAAGCGCAGACCGCCTTCAAATCTCTCGCATTTCCAGTCCTCGTCAGGTTGAGCTTGGAAAAAGCGGAAATATTTGGCGAGTGATTCAAACTTGGCCGCATATTCCCCTACAGTCATGTCCCTCTGCTGCAGCTTCAGAAATTCTTGCTCCTTCTCGGTTCTGGCACTTTGGGGAAAGTACTAGTCCAGAAACTTGGTGTGAAATACTCCCCAAGTGATCTCTTGGTTGTTGGCTTCCAACAATTGTCTGGTTCCTCCCCACCAATACTCTGCATCTCCCAGAAGCAGGAACGTGGCGTATTCCACCTTCACTCCCTCGGGGCAGTGCAGAACAGCAAAAATCTTCTCTATCTCTTGCAGCCACAAGTCAGCCTTTTCCGGGCCACAGTCCCCATGAAACTGCGGGGAATCATGACGCCGAAAATCGACTAACCCTCTAGCATCAGCAGCAAGATCAGCTCTTTGTTGATTCTGTTGGTTCTGTTGAGCCATCGTAGTTGTCTGTTGAGCAACAGCAGCCGCCATATCAGCCATGGCCTAGATAGCCCGATTAAGGTTGTTGTCATCAACATTGTTGTCAGCAGTGCCACGACCTCCACCATGACCACCTCTAAGATTCATGTTTCCCTACAAGGCAAACCAGACATACCTTAATAAGGAAACATAAATCAAAACTAGTATGTCATCACACATTGCTTCAACAGAGAAACAATTCAAACAAGGTTCACAGAGATCACACAACATAAACATAACAGACTCACTTCCCAAGGATTCCCGAAAGACTCGACCAGCTCTGATACCACTAATGTAACACCCCCCCTCGCGGGTGCTACATACTCGGACTATAATGCGGAAATAAATCAAGAAAATAAAACGCCGGTTGCTTTCGGAAAATACTTTAATTAAATAGCCACGTTCGAAAACGCGGTTCTAAAAATTTTCTGCATGCATAGGCAATACAAACTCAAGATGAAGGAATAAACTTCATATCACATGTTGATATTCACTGTTCATAAAAAACGTAAACATAACATAAATCCTGGTCTAAGATATAAGTTATTACAAACTTGAAAACATAAGTTCAAAAGCTTGCAGTAATATAATATAAGACTGCTCAAAATAAAAGACTCCTAAGCTGGTCGGCTAAAAGTAGCCATTGGGATACAACCCAACGTCAACTTCATCAGAACGCTCCATCATCCGAGTCCTCACGTCTCCGCGGGGACCTATGATCAAAATCTGTACATGTGTTCCAAAAACACAACCAGGTGTCCAACATGTACAGGCAAAGGTGAGATACTCATATAATAAGTTTATCACGATAGCCGCACAGGCGACAAACAGCATAAATACAGTCATATGAACAGTTATCTATACAACACAATATAATATCTCAAACACAATCATGATTTATAATAATGCATGAGACTTCAATATCATCTTTCTAATTCATGTACTCTGGAGATTCTAACTTCCCAACATCGAGCGATAGGCCGTAGTAACACCCGTAACACAATTGTTCTCATGAGTCGGCCTCTCTATTTAGGTCCGAACAACAATTGTTCCAGGGTACCACGTCATAACCATATCCTGAATAGTCCAGTCCCTGATCGAGTTCAATCGTGCTGGGTAGTCGACTCACCACAGCACGGGGTCGCGAGGCCACCGGCCACTTGTGGAGTCTCGACACACAGAATGCCCCTACAGACCTAGTGGTCTTAACCGGTTCCATTCTCAACTATTAGAGTTGTAGCTCGGTTTCAAATGGCACGTCTGCCGGTTCATGCATGTACACAGAAAGTTTTCTGTTTTCTTTGCGTTCATTCTTTCAAATGTCGAGACATAAAGTCCACGACTCGTTTCAAAAAGGCATTAAGCCCACTCAAATAAAAAACACAGGACACGAAGTCCGAGTGCTCAATCCACATTTATTCTTTCAAATGTCGAGACATAAAGTCCACGACTCGTTTCAAAAAGGCACTAAGCCCACTCAAATCAAAAACACAGGACACAAAGTCCGAGTGCTCAATCCACAAAACACTAGCCTCGACGTCTCGGCCACTAGGTTTGGGTTCGTCTCAAAGGTTCATCATTTTTATTTTCGGTCAACCTTTCTCAGAACAACTTTGGAAAACAAAATACACTTTTGTTTTCTTGAAATAAAACATTTCCACATTTTTCGGGAAAACACCTTTCTTGAAAACAAAACCGTTTTCTAAGGTTTCACGCCCTTTTTAAACACTTTACAGAATAAAACACATTTTGCACGACTTTTCACAAAACCACTTTTTAAAGAACATACTTTTCAAAAGAACATACATTTCAAAAAAAACATACATTTCAAAAGAACATACTTTTCAAAGGGAACTTAACTTTTCTTGAAAAGCAACACGTTTTCCAAAACCCACTTTTAATTTCAAAACGCGTTTTTCAAAACTTTGTTTTCGATTCCGAGTCTTTTAACAGTTATCGAGACATAGCCAGTCCTATGCTCATCCAGGATATAAATATATGTATAGATATATATATCAACAGTTCAATATCACAATAAGATATCATCCAAGGCATCCATGCCACAGTTATATCAAATATCTAGCTATGCACAACACTTAACATCCAATCAATCCGGATATAAGTATACATATAAATCAAGTCTTAATTCAATCATAACACACTAATCTATCATATGCCATGAGGCTACCAAACTCAAAATGAACTACCTCCCTTTACCTCACAAAGGAAGTTCAATGCAAACTCGATCGGTTCTCGGCTCCGGCTCCGGTTCCGTTCGCGTTGCCTAAAACAATCAAACACAATTCAATTCAAACAATAAAGCAACATCAATCTATAACATCAAAACATAAGTTTTCTTCCCCAAGAAGGTATAGGGTTCGGCCATGAAAGGATAAAAAGGCTAGGATCTCATTTGGTTCTAAACTTTTGGATGGTGGGTCCTTAAGCATGATTAACACTAAATCAAGTCCTATGACCCAAAAATTTAAGACAAAACTCATGGTTCTACACCCTATATGTTTCGGCCATGAAGAGGAGAAATAGGTTAGGAGCTTTGGTTGATGTTTTGCTCTTGGGTTTAGGGTTCAAAGACATCAAGTAAGCTAGAACAAGTGTTGTATAGCCAAAAATTGCAACAAAACCCATCCTTTCATCATGATTAGGATTCGGCCCTCCCATGGAAGAATAGGGAGAAAATTTCTTTTGGGTTCATGCTTCTAGACACTCAAAGTACACATCATGATGGTTTCATAGAAATTGGTTTCATGATCATAGGATTTTTCTACAATTTTCTATGGATTTTCAAAGTTCTAGATCTAAACTTGGATCTTCATGAATCAAGTGATTCAAGAGATGAAATAGAGAGATTGAGAGAGTTAAGATGAGGATCATACCTCCTACGATCAAAGATTAGTGAAGAAGAAACAAGTTTTCACCTAAAAACTTCAACTTTTGAAGATCAAAATGGGTTTTTGTGAAGAATTTATTGAAGAACACATAAAGAACTTCAAGAACTCTATGAATTTGGACGAACAAGTGAGAGAAATAAGAGAGAGAGAGTGTGTGGCCGAAATGGCCAAGAGAGAGAAGAGAGAAATATATATATTGATGTCATGGCAAACTTGTAAATAACCAAAAGGGTAATTTGGTAATTCCTTCAAAGACTAGGGGCATTTTGGTCATTTCCCTTATAAATATCTAGATATTTCTAGAAAGGTAATGATGACATGGTGAGTCACAGGGTCAGAATGGTTATTCCATAAATTCTCAAGGGCAAAACGGTCTTTTCATTCAAGGGCAAATGGTAATTATGAAAAGGGTCAAGGGCATTTTGGTCATTTTACGTCCAGATATTTTCTAAACATAATCATTACACTCATGAGTCACTGATGAGTCATAGCACACCATGTGACTTCAACCTTATCCGTAGCGGGTCACTGAAATCTCGTATTCAGTTCCGTTCTTCACCCGATTTAGGTTTTCGCCCAAGAAAGTCGTATGACGACTTATTTATTTTGAATATTTTCAAAATAACCAATATTGTTGGAAATAAAATATAAAACCTAACTGTTTCGTTCACGAGTCGAAATTAGGTCTTGATAGTAGGAAAAAACTACTATCCGTAAAAAACGCAGACCGGGCTCCGTTTGAGCTTTCGCCCGAAACTTAACCATGGCTTCCTATGGTTGTGTAGGACATTCCTATCTGGTCAGAATATTTTATTGCCATTTCTAAGGCCTCGAATAAAATATAAGTTCATAAATACTGATTAATTAGGAAAACTCGAAAAATCGGGGTGTTACAACGAGACCCATGTGTTTTATTAGTATGATATTCTGTGATATGTTTATCATGTTTTAAGAATGGTGGTTGATACATATATATGAACTTGCTGTTTGTACTTTATGTATGTAGTTGTCGTATTTTGAGTTCATATATTGGTTTCTCACCCTTGCTGTATCCTCGAATATGCTGTTATTCCTTGGTATATATTATTATCTGTACACAGATGGGACCGTAGCAGGAGAGCCTGGCCCACTCGGGGGGTCTGTTCCCTGGTTTTTGAGCCACAAAAAGACTCCACTGCTTCGGTTATACATCCGAGAGCAAGCAGTGCAACATATACTGGACTGGTTTGCACTCTGCGCAGGAACATTGAGGTGGGACCTCAGGAGAGAACGCATACTATCCAAATCCGTCTGCTGCCGATCTGGATGATCCTGCAGCATCTAGCGGATCAAGGGTCGTTGTAACACGAGATCCCAGCCGCCAAGCCCTTATAGCAGCAATCGCCCTTGACTCCTCCCCCTCCGTTCGTCTTAGTAGCAGAGGGGCAGGAGGAGGATCCTGAGGAGGACCCTCAGGAGGCTCCTGAGTATAAGCCTCAGGAGAACGGGGATGCTCCGGCTATGGGAGCAGGGAATGTAGGGATGGTCAACAAGAATGTAGATTCCCATGATCTCTCTTCTGATATTGACGTTGGACCCTCCTTTGAGGGAATATCCAACAGGTTTCACTAGATGTATACCAGCTTAGGGTGTTAGTTTTGAGGTAGTGATTTTTGGGTAGTCTGATATCGGCTACTGATGGCCATGAGTTTTAGTGGTATTGTTTCCAGACTGTCGCTGCCTAGTTTCTAGGTTAATAGTATTTTTACTTTTCTGCAAACTATCTTTAGAAACAGACATGTTGTCCTAGATTTTCTTGATGTATATGGCAAACTGATGATGCGTGTATATATATATACGAGTTATGTTGATGTTTCTCTTGAGTACTTGTTATTTATCATTGTAAGAAGAAAAAAAATTTATCACGATTTTCGCAGTAAATAAGATCTAAGTAAAGAAAATTTACTTTCCGAAAGTAACCAACAAAACTGTTACTTCGTATTTCATGTCGTTTTTGTGTCACTGTGTGATGCCAGATTATGGTGTCACAGAAAATATTATTGCAACTCATGATCATTGATTGTTAATAGTTTTCATAGAGGCATTAGTATTTAGAAAGCAACCGTGAAATCGAATAGAATTAGGATTTGAAGGGTATCGAACGTACAAGTGAAACCACGACTCTAGGCTTCGCACTCTTGATTTCAAAACCATTGTTTCTCTTTTATTTACCTTTTTTATTATTGCCTACGTCACAATCTTCACACTCTTTCGGTTTTGTTTAAATATCATAAGGATTTCTCTATTCCGGTATTCACTTGCATATTGCACATTAATCCCTTGTAGGCATGGCAATGAAATCCGAACCCGCAGGTACCCATCTGAACCCGCCCCGATTTTGACGGGGAAAATCCGGTTTGACTGGGTTCGGGTCCGGGTCCGGGTTTTCCCCGCTTAGCAAAATCGGGGGCGGGGACGGGGATGGGGATGGGGATGCTGATATCCGCCCCGACCCCGACCCCGTCCCGCTACTTATCAAATTAAAAAATTACCCTTACACAAGTATATACTTGTATCAGACACTTAAGTCTAGGGTTGTCGCTGCCTTTAGTCATTCATCTCTCCATCACAGATTCCTCTGCCAGCACTGCTTCCACAGTAGTCATCTCCACCAACCGCTCTCTTTCCAGGTTCGTTTTGTTCTTCGTTTTCATCTCCCCCTCCTTCTTCACTGTGCTGCTGTTGAATCTTCATTTTGAATTTTCATTTCTAGGTTCCACTCTCTCTCTCTCTCTCTTGCTCGGCCTCTTTCTCCTTGCATTTTCTCTCTATACGCTTTCACTCTCTCTTTACGTGCGCGATATCTCTCTTTCTCCGCCATTCTTACTTTGCTCAAGGTATTTTCATTCTCCTTTCTTTTTCAATTATAGTTGATAATGTCTCTTGCTTTGAATCTGTTCTGTGATGGCTGGAAGTATTCGAATATTTTGGGATTTTAGTTTTAAGTTTTGGGGGTTAGGGTTTAAATCCTTTTAAAGACAAGAAGGGAAAACTAATGTTTTATCCGACTACATTAATGGTACCATCCCTAAAGAATGGGCCACCTTAAATCTTGTCAACATGTAATACATATTTTATATCTCTCTATTTCTTTGGCTACCATGCTAATCCTTCTATGGGAGCCGTTTAACAGGTCCAACACCAAAGGAGCTTGGAAACATTACCACTCTCAAAAGTTTGTAAGTTTCTGGTTTTCCTCATTAGAATTTATACCATTTCAAAATTTTGTGCAGAATTTTAGAGGAATTTAATTTTAAATGGATAAGGTATTGGAGTTCAATCAATTATGTGGAAGTCTTCCTCCAGAACTTGAGAATCTTCCTCAGATTAAAAGATACTAAGCCTTTTATAATGTGACTTTAGCATTTACAGAGAATAGTTATTGTATTACTTTTTGGATTGGCGGATTGATTTTTACTTCTGAAATACTAATTTCTGGTGATTGATTTATTATTTGGTGCACATTCTATATTCCTATGCCTTCTATTGATTATTTATTGTTGTTTTAGACTTCTTACCTCCAACAATTTCACTAGAGAGTTACCTGCAACATTTGCTAGGCTCACTACATTGAAGCATGTTAAGCAATCTTGCTTTTATTTTTATTTTATTTAAATTATGCTAGACTGTACTATTATTTAGCTTCTTAATTGGTAATAATTTCTACTTGTTGCTTACCTTCCTATAATGTAGTCGGATTGGCAGCAATCAATTCTCTAGAGCAACAATACCCATTTTATACAGAGCTGGACAAATCTTGAGATAGTGTGTGCACTTTTCCCCCTTTTCTTTTGTAAACTTCAGCTGTTTTTAGTTGTTTTATTTACATATTGTCATTTTATCTGAAACAATTATTATTCTGTCAGCGTGATTCAATTATCTTTTCAATAAGAATTTGGTTGAGGGACAGGACAAACTGAATCCATTTATCAATGATTTGATGAAATACTTTTATTTTATTGGTGGGTATATATATCAATGAAATGAATTGCTGAAGGAGGTGGAGGAAGTTAAGAGATTGGGATTTAATCCTTCAAAAAACAATTTTTAGTTTAACGTTGCTTGCCAAACATACTGTCATAAATTCCAGATGGGATGAGAAAATTGATGTGTTTAAGATGTGGGGTTGGTCTGATGAAACTATTCTTGAAGCTTTAGGAGGCAGCCTAAATGTATGTTAGTATCCATTGAGGACGTTTCCAAATGAATCTTCAAGATGACAGGGAGGATAGCTGCATCCAGCAGTTAACAAATGTTTAGCTTGTATGAACAAATTTTGTGTATTTCTGTCTATTATGTTTCTTCATCTTATTCTAGGACTTGTTGTAGTGTTGTTTAAACTTGGATTACTACTAATTTGATTGACTTGTTTCATTTGCTCATTTCGAATATTCATTGATTGTAGTTACTGCTATAATCTATATCTACTTGTTTCAATTTTAATATTTTTATTTAATTTGTGGTTTTTCTTAATACAGATGAAATGTTGGCTAGTGGTGTTACTTCGCAATTAGAAAATGAACAATAGATGTTGGACTATTTGATGGATTTGAACATTGGTTTCATTTTTATTATGTAATGTACTTTGTGGTGTTGTTATTTGATGGATTTAAACATTGGTTTCTTCATTTTGTTTCACGTTATAAATCTATGGTTTATATATCCTAATTGTAGATTTAGTTATTTTTGGAGATGAAAATTTTTCTTAATTTTTCTTATTGTTTCAAGTTATAGTTTTTTGAAATTTTCTTTTAAAAAGACTTGTAATAATTTTTTTATCACATTTGCAAAAGGACAAAGAATACTAAACATGCAAATTGCATAGTTTGAGGCAGGGTGAGGAAACCCGACCCCCATCGGGGGCGGGGGTGGGTGTGAATTTTTCACCCCCAACGGGGATCGGGGTCGGGGTCGGGGATTATGTAGGGAGTCGGGGGCGGGGACGGGGAACACAAAACCTGTCCCCGTCCCGCCCCGCCCCGCCCCGTTGCCATGCCTAATCCCTTGGGTTCGATATCTAGACTTATGTCTTATATTACTTTTGCATCAGGGTACACTTGTTCGTAAGTGTGTTCAGAATGCAACAGTCAACTATTCTAATCGATTATTTTCTATGTTTCATATGGTTTATGAAGAACACGTTGAGTAATCGATTACCCTAATCAATTGAGCCTCGTCTGACTTTGCCATAATCGGTTATTGTTTTACTATAATCGATTATGGTGCTTCCGTATGGATTTCTAGTAATCGATTATGGCTCTATTGTTTCATAACTTTGGAATTTTGGCCATTTTTATTCATTTTCTTCACGAATTTCCATTTGATGTGCATTGTCTTGGTGAGTAATAATGCTTAGTTGGAGGATAACATGCAAAACTATGTTACTCCAATCCCCAAGTCGGAAATTTATTCAAGCAAAGCTGCAATCACAATCACTCACTCAATGCATGATTGATTCAAAGGTTTACTGGAAATATCTGGTAGTTGTTTAGATGTTTCCTTAAACTCAATCATACAATTTTTTTTTAACGTGATCTCTAATGAAGTGATCGAATTTCTATGTGTTTAGTTCTTGAGTATTGCATTGGATTCTTTGTTAAATTATTGGCACTTGTGTTGTGGCATCTTATGGGAATATTGTTAAGCTCAATTCCATAATCCATTAATTGTCATTTCATCCAAACTATTTGAGCTCAACAACTACTTGCCGCAACGTACTCTGCTTCGGCAATGGAGAACGTCACACTATTTATATTAAAAGAGTTTCAAAGAGAATAAAATTCTGATTAATTTTATTTACAGGATACAAATAAATATATATACATTTGTTCCTAGAGTTTCTCCTTGATAATAGGAGATTCTAAAGTAAAACGTAATCGTAGCTATTATGTAGCTATTATTGCAATCACAGCTGTACAACTCTAATAATACACAAAAACATTCCTATCTACAGCTAACTAGATCTTGTACCCGTGAGATGCACGGGTGTATCATATGTTTCGTTTTTTTTTTTTTTGTATGAATATTATTTTTTTTAAAATGTAGAAAGTAGAAAGTAAATCATTTAAAGATCAATGAATATGTATTTATATAGTATTTATAGGGTTTGGAATCCTTGTTAACCACCCCGAAGTTCAGGATGGATGTTGATGTGCAGAGCCAAAAGAAGTGGTTTGTTTGAGATATATGAAATTAAAACCTTTGGGGAAATGGACTTTAGTGAACAACTATTAAGAGAACGTTATGGTTTCATGTATATGTGATTGAGACGTGATATTCCACAAGTAGCCTCTTTGTGGACTTCACATCGTGTTTGTTTGAATTTAGCTGTTCGGACCGAACATTATACCGAGTGGTATGGTACTGTTAACAATTGGCGAACATAAACTTGTAAAGCACTATACATAACCGGAATGGTAGTGCAACAAATAATGGCAAATTGTCAATCACTCAAATGCTCATGAAGTTATCCATCAAATATATGAAATTGTTCTTTTAGAAATAAACTATTGGAATATTTCTAAAAAAAATTCATGTCCACACCCCCATAACATACAAGTTCTTCTGTCTCTTACCAATACATGAGCAATAGTTTCCAAGATATTTTTGCTTCTTTAGACAAAAAAACTAACAAAAAAATTTATAATCATTCAACTATCCATTCACGGTAAACAACGGTACAAAACTTCAAAGGGTATTCCAAAAAGGCCCTGTTTGAACTGTCCATTGCAATACTTGTATCTCTATTGGAGCAAAATCAGACGTCGTCCTTGTAACACTCTAAGCTTCACATAGACCAACCCGAACAACACTCTATACTAACAACAGCTGTCACCAATCAAGACACACCAAAAAAATGTTATTTTTTTTTTTCATTTAAAAACAAAATATTAAGTTAGCATTGTTCACATCTCTACAGTCTTTGTTCTTTTCACAAATTATAGAAAATTAAAAAATAAAAAAACTTTGTTATTGCACAAATTAGATAAAACAGATTGTGAATGTTAAAGACACATGCTTGAAAAAATTATTCTCCAGAAAACCAGCAGTTTGAATATAATGTTGCATATATTTGGCAGGAAAGGTAAGAAATATAACAATGTCAATAATGTTGCTACAATATATGGAAGAGAAATATAAATCTTAACACAACATATAAGACATGAAAAATGAGTTGCAGGTGAGAAATATATCAATGTCAATCATGTTTATTAGGCATTCCCTTCTTTTCATCTCTTTTTGGATGTGTTGAAGACCTGTCCTTTTCACATTGGGCTGATTATACTTTACTCTAAGTAATTGAATTCCAATTACTCAAATATCCCCGAAGACTACAATATATGGATGGACCCATGCATAATACCTTTATTCCATTTGCTTAAATGCACTTTTGTAGTTTTGTAACACAACTTTTGCAGATTAAAAATCAGCTGACCATGTCCTCTCTAGCAATAATAAAAAAAATGAATCAATGAGTTAACAGGTGCTAATAATTCATCCAGACCTAGCAACATCAACCCCCTATCACACTAAACTCAAAACAATACCAGCCAAAATGAAACTCCAAACATACCCAGCTGCAGCATCTGTTGCTTGACTGTAATGGCCAAAAAATTGTTAGTTTTTCATAACAAACTTTTTTAAACAATTTAGTGATGAATACAAAGAGACATATTTGCCAAAAATTAAATTTTTTTGCATTATCACATTTTTAATAAGTGTTGTACAGTATCAATAAACTTGCTATGTAGCCCTGGATAGGATCTTGTTTTTTAAGGCTGAGGAGCTACTGGGCCAAAAGTTTTTTGCATATGTCATGATAAACAGTAGTGTAAGTTCAATAAACTCGAGTAAGAGGAAAACCAGGTTTCAGATCCAACCAAAAGAACAAAGGGAAAGATTCTAAAGAGATTTGCTTTGTTAAATATAATAGTAGGACGAATAGTACTACTGAAAAAGCAATATAGAATGATGAATGTTACATTCAATTATACAAAGAGAGACATGCTCTTTGTTATGGAACAGTTGCCAAGGAAAGTGTAGCAAGCAACTCGATTAGAAAAATAACTGTCAACTAAGGAAAGGATGAGGAAATTAAGAATGTTCATGTTAATGGGCTGCAGCTTAACAAAATGCTTACATGGCAGTGAGATGGAGAGGAGATGTCATGGGGCATTTAGTTATATATAAGAGAGGGAGAGGATAGAGGTAGGCAGAATTTTAGTGAGAGTATGGACTTTTGGGCAGGGAGGATTGCAGACACTTGAAGTGCTGCAATATATTTTCTATTTTATGCATTATCTTTCTTTTCAATTTTATAATTCCTCATTCTTTTATAGAGAGTTAATTAGAAATTTGTACGTACTTTCATCCGGAACTAATAATCCATTAATACCAGTGACTGGGAAGGCAGTTTCTACATTTAAATTCACTAAAAGGTATTCTCATTTTTGGGTTCCTAACACTTTAGAAGACAATATATCCCCAGAAGCATCCCCTCCAAAAAAAGGTGAAAAAAATAAAGCAAACATGATGTAAATCCTTTGATAGCCATACTAATCCTTACTTTCCACTCCAAATAAAGTAAGCAACAAATAATATATGTAAATTTGAAAACAGATAGTAAAATCATTAGAAACAAATCTTCGCATCCCATGTATATTGACATATCAACAATTTCACATAAAGTCATTACCTCTAAAAAATTGAATAACTTCGAACAGATTGCATCAGAAGGCCAAGATGCTAGAATGATGTCGCCAATTCCACACCATTTCTCAAATCAGCAGTCTCTACCAAACCAGCATTTGTAACATCAAAGGAAATCACATTTCATGGCAATTGCATTTAGTTGCATAGTTTCTTCCCAACTCGTCGGCAAATTTCATCTACTGAGAATCGATGCAAAGGATTCAATGGCAGGGCCCTTCAAATTCTTCCTAAAAATACTGTTAACTAAATAAAAATTCATCGCATTGTTAAGCATTTGTTAGATTCAATGGCTAAGCATTGAAATACCAAACAAAACTCATGGAGACAAAAGAAAAAGCATTGATCCCACTCACATTAGCTAAGATCACTATACAATTAATAACAGTGTGAGCAACTGAGAGTTCAGGAGGGAATCCACCACTACAACAAAACAAAAACTACCATTTGATTTAAATAGGAATGAATCAAATAATCTCATGTTAAAACAAATTCAAATATACTTTGCAGAGTTGTTCACTTTTTTATACTTTGCAGAAACTTCACCATTCAAGAGGTCCTGCTGCAAAGCTTCTTTACCAAAAAGAGCAAGCTCAAAAGTCTTCTATACAACTTATGAACTACGCTAGTGGAAAGTGGGACCCACTTACAGATCCTTCTTCTCCCATCACAAACTACAAAATGCGGCAAAACTCACATTTTCAACCATCAAGAGATTGAATAGCATGCACATTGTGTACCTGCTAACCTAAAAGGTGTTTAGGATCCTAATAGAAACCAATCTATGTCATTACAATAATCAAGCGAAGATTTTACACTCTAAAAATTCTTACTTTCAGTTTGCACACCCTTTTTCTTTTTTCTGATGAAATCATAAAGTCATAATTTTTTTATTGAACAACTTAAATCAAATAAAATACTCATGGAAGAATGAAGTCTAATAATAATGACAAAACACCTTAAAAGATACATCATACAGACTACATGCAGCATCAATCATGATATTCCAACACCAATAACAATAATTGAAGGAAGAGAACAACATTGCCTCTCCATGTGTGAGGCAAAAGTGCCTAGTCATTGGACACCAAAATCAGAAGGGGGAAAATCCTCATATAATAAGAGAATGAACTAACCCACATCATTTGGAATTTCTCTCTTGCTACCATTATGTATTAAAAATCATTCTGTAAAGATTACTTTGGAATTGAAATTAGCTATAGCATCGTTAGTTTTTTAATGAATTTTACTTCTTTCCTTTTTCATCTAACCTCACTTTCTACGCCATATTTTCAAACTGAATTCATATTTTCAAACTGGTTTTTGGAGCACAATTTTCTTCTTATTTAAAGTCTATAAAATTTCACAGTAACACTCAACGCCATGGTTATTCTTTCTATCAATGAACATATAGATGCCATCATCAAACCCATAATCAAAATTTCCCTCAATACCCATAATGAAAAATTATTATGCTGCCGATGAGTATCATCAAAACTAATAACTTTAAAAAGTAAATAAGTGGAATGAAGTTCTTGAAGGATATATCATTTTACTTAATCATGCGGCTGAAAGGTATATCATTTTACAACCGACTATAACTTAGAAAATAGAAGAAAAAAAGGAAGGAAAAGGAAGAGCCAAAATCTAACTAACCCGTGGTGGAATGGTGGTGGCGTGAAACGATGCTACGAGTGATGCACGGCTGCTGTGAGCAATGCAAACGATGCTCCAAAACAGATTAAACATTTTTTAAAAGGAAATGTTCTGAGGGTTTTACGTTTTAACAAACCTAAGAAAACAAAATTAAAAATCAAAAGTGAAATTACTATATTACCCCAGCCACTACATTCCTTTTATATATAAAGATATTTGATTTCTTTTAACACCGCGCCTCAAGTTGGCGCATCGATATCACATATTCCCAACTTGAATAGAGATTCATTAAACACTCTGCTTGCTACTCCTTTAGTGAGAATATCAGCTAACTGCTATTCAGATCTTACAAAAGGAAAGTCAATTGCTCCAACTTCAAGCTTCTCGTTGATGAAATATCTAACAATTTCAACATGCTTTGTTCGATCATGTTGGACAGGATTATGAGCAATATCTATAGTTGATGTATTGTCACAATATAATCTCGCAGCCTCTTTGTTGGTGTAAGCCCTATTGGCCAATATATATTTTGGATTTATATATATGTTGTATCATGACTGTATTCTATATATTATATATGAGGCATTTATTTATTATATTGTATTTGATGATCATATTTATAGCATAATAAAGTCCTTAGAATTGGTAGTTCATTTAATGGAACGTCAAGTATGACTTGACCGTGAGATGTCATTGAATTATAGAACACTATTCTTAAATATCTATAGTCAAGTATTATTATTAATAAGGATAATAATAATACATTGAGACTATTATGTGATTGTACTGATGACCACATTTCACGGGTCATAGATATAAGATATCAAGTCCTCACATAGGTATAAATATTAGTGGCATATTTATACTGGAGTGACCCGCTATGAGAATGCTGCATAATAGTTATGTAAGTGTCATAAGCGATTCTCATGTTGACCATAGTGAAGTAGTCCTGCGACTTGAAGTCACTAGGATTCCTAACATATGTAGTTGTAGGTTTTAATACTATTAAACGTTGTCTGTAAAAGAAAACTATATAGATAGTTATTGGGCCTGCAATGAAACATGTTGAGGAATGTGAGTGATGTATATAGGATTTGTCCCTCCTACATAACAGGAATAATGTCTATAGGCCTCTTGATGGTATGCGACGTAAAAATGCATGGACATGTTAAGGTGGGACAATATGAGATATTGGGCCCACATGATCGTACGTCAATTACTAGATCAAGAAATAAATAATTGGACTTAACAAGGATGACACATTTATGTCTTATGTTCAATTAAGACATTGTGACGAAAGGACGTTGACTTCACATTATATGTGGTTACAATATGGTTTTAATTGTATCACCAATATTCTAATTAATTGGGTAGCAATGATGTATTGCTAGATACCGCTCATTGTTTATAATATTAATTGATTATTAATATTATTTAATCAATAATTAAATGAGATTGACAGGTTGACAACTTGCCACTAAAAAAAAGGGGATTGATTTAATTGATTAATTAAATATGATTAAATTGATAATTAAATGAAGATAAGTTTAATTGATTAATTAAATCTGATTAAATTAATAATTAAACATTGGGCCTGTAGCGTACAGTGGCCCAAGTGGATTAGGTTAAGTGAGTGACAGCTATTATTAAGCTGTGCACGTCACTTAAGCTAGAGACAACACAAAGCACTCATAACGGCCGATGTACTCTATTGACAGCTGCACCTCCTTTCTCTCTGTGTGTGCCACGCCTCTCCCAATCCTGATAGCTAGCACTACGCTATCTCTAACATTGGTTTGCTCGCATGGACTGAGTAGAGGTATTGCTTCTTTGCAATACTGGTGATTGAGAATAACCTCTCCCTTTGTGGTGATAGCAGCAGTGTTCCTCGGATCTGCTACTCTGTAGCTGTGTATATCAAGTTGCCTTTCACACCGTAGCAGTGTTCGTGATTTACCAAGTGCTTCTAATGTGCTCACAGTGTCCGTGGTAAAGCTACGCTTCAAGAGGTAAAAACAATATCCTTACGATTCATGTGCGATACGTGTTCTTTTAGTAAAAGGGTTTTTCCGCTCAAGAGGTTTTTATAAATTGTTTTTAAAATTTATCCCTCTTGAAACCCCAATAGTGATATCAGAGCGTCTAGTCGTAGTTTTCCATGTATCCTAGGATTGTTTGCCATTGCATGATAACATGTTTATTGCTTTTAAATATAAAAGCGTGTCTGTAAGATTTGTATGTGATATAAATCTCTTTGAACATGTTCTGTGTGCTTGGTTGTGCTCCTGACATAAACAGGGATTCGGTTCTGGAATCCTACTGCGCCGTTTGGCACGACCGTGCTCCCTGTAGCACGGCTGTGCACGTTTGAGGTAGTGTTAGTGAACGTGTAGCACGAACGTTCGTTGTTTGGCACGACCGTGCCACTTTTAAACAACGTCAGCGAGTTTTCAGCACGGTCGTGCATCATTTAGCATGGCCGTGCACATGTTGAATAGCGTCAGCGAGTTTTCAGCACGGCCATGCGCCGTTTGGCACGGCCGTGCTGATGGACAGAATGTGATTTTGTCCCTTTTGCATATTTATAAATTGTTTATTAAATGTGCGGTATATGGTTATGGCCCTAGTTTTGGTGTTTAATTTTATTTAGTAAATACGGCCTGTGTGTCGTGATTTATTGTATTTATTTTATAAATATGGTCTGCGTGTCTTGGCATTTACCTTATTTATTTTATTTTAAATTTTGTAAATTGTTCGGGTTGACATTGAGGCAACACCAGATCATGACACCAGTGGGAGAAACTTTGGAAGTTTGCTCGAGGATCAAAGATTGTAATAATTAGTTTTAATTATTACACATTAGGAGGCCATAATCATACTACCTTTTATATGTCTTGTATGTTTATGTATGTGATGCATGAAATATATGAGATGTGTGATTTAAATTTGGAATTTAAATTGTTTGTTAGCACGTATGTCATTGTATACTTAATATGTTTTGAATAGTATGCCATGTATGCTATAAGAGACGTTTATATGATAAACAAGCCGATGAGATCACTTAATTATTAAATTCCCTCAATAAATTAAGTTATTAAATACCTCCTGATGCGTGGCACTCGTCAAGGCCAAAATCATTTAAGTGTGGATCATGCTACAGCTGAGCACCTTAATATATTTCGGTGAGAAGCGAAAGGTGAAATAACCTACTTCTAACCATTAGGTTGAACTTAACTAAGTGCATTCAATAGGATTGAAACGGCTTAAAGGCATGGGGTTGGGCATTAATCCATATGATGGATTAGAATAAGGAGTTATTCACCCAACTGGTCCAAGAGTTACATTGGATGTAATTGGAATGGAGTTTCCTACCTAAATAGCCGAGTTCTGGGCGATCAGCCACAGCTGACTCAGAACGAGGTGAAATATGGATCTTGATCCCACTAGAAAATCCTTCAACGGGATTTTCCAAGTCAATGATGAGGGTCATTGATTTGAGTAAAATATTGGGAGTGTATTTAATAAAGACCTATTAAATATATTTTTTTTAAAAATCATGATACTTATATTTTGCATATTTATGTAGATATCCATGGAACCAAACACAACTAATAATATGTCACTACGATCTGTCCTTGAAAAGGACAAGTTATCCGGAAGTAATTTTGTGGATTGGTATCGAAACCTGAGGATTGTCCTTAGGCAAGAGAAAAAGCTGTATGTTCTTGAGGAGGCTGCTCTTGAACCACCCGAGGATGCTTCTAGGGCTGACAGCGATGCTTATAAGAAGTATCAGGATGATGCCCTGGATTTTAGCTGCCTCATACTTGCCACCATGAGCTTTGAGCTTCAAAAGCAACATGAGAATATGGAGGCGTTAGATATGATCGAATGTCTCAAAATGCTCTACCAAGAGCAGGTGAGGCATGTGCGCTTTGAAGTTTTCAGAGCCCTGTTTAATTGTAAGCTAGCAGAAGGAAGCCCAATTGGACCTCATGTACTCCTTTTGATTCGATATATTGAGAGCCTTGAAAGATTGGGTTTTCCACTGAGCCAAGAGTTGGCTACAGATGTAGTTCTGCAATAGTTGCCAGAAAGTTACAGTCAATTTATCATGAATTACAACATGAATGATGTTGACAAAACTCTGCCAGAATTGCTAGTCATGTTGAGAACTGCTGAGCAGAACACTAATAGGGGAAAGGTAAAGCCATAATGATGGTTGATTCTGGAAAGCAGACTAAAAAGAAGCCCTGGAGCAAGAAGAAGGGCAAAGGCAAGAAAAGGTTTAAGCTATTGGGAATTTGCATATTAAAAACAAAAAAACACAGCGGAAAAATTACCACCAAAAGATCCATGAGAATGGTCATGACTCATGATTGTTGTGTTTACCTCTTGTAGCGAAGCTTTACCACGATCATTGCAAGGGAAGAACAGTTCTTCTCAATTGATGGAGGATGAATGCTATCACCAGTACCGCAATTGAGTAGCACCTCTATGTAGTCCACGCGAACAAATTACCGCCACAAATTACCGCCGGAGAAAACATCGTGCTAGCTGACGGCAGGGGTGGGGCGCGCCTACCAAGGAGGTGTGACGGCCGCTAGGTTATGCGCAGCAAGCTTCTTATCGCTTAAGTGACGTGCACAACATTATAAGCTATCACCCAGTTACCCTAACCTCATTGCGCTTGTACGCTACAGGCCCAATCTATAATTAATATTATTAAATCATATTTAATAAATTAGTTCATTCTCCGACTATTTGCTCTATGCGTGTGACCCTATAGGTTCTCAGTAATTGGCAATAATATTAAATCACATTTAATATTATAAACAATGAGCGGCATCTAGAAATACATCATTGTTACCCAATTAGTGAGAATATCGGTGATATGATATATACCTTACGGTAACCAAAATAACCGTGTAGTAAATGTCCCTTCGTCCATATGTCTTAATTGAACACAAGGCATAAGTGTGTCATCCTTGTTAAGTTCAATTATTTATTTCTCAATTTCCGAGTAGACGTGTAATCATAAATGGGCTCAATATCTCATACTGGCCCATTGCAGCATGGCCATGCACTTTCATGTCTCACTTTATTGAGAGGCCCATGACATTACTCCTGTTATGTAGGAGGGACGAATCATGTCTACATCACTCACATCCTTCAACATGATTCATTGCAGGCCCAATAACTATCTTTATGATCATCCTGTTACGGATATGGTAGCATTAAAGCCTACAACTCCTTATGTAGGAATCGTAGTG
This sequence comes from Ammopiptanthus mongolicus, assembly GCA_039655645.1. Taxonomy (NCBI): domain Eukaryota; kingdom Viridiplantae; phylum Streptophyta; class Magnoliopsida; order Fabales; family Fabaceae; genus Ammopiptanthus; species Ammopiptanthus mongolicus. The sequence goes on from CM077350.1 coordinate 41,471,805, forward strand.
ACTTCAAGTCGAAGTACTACTTCACTTTGGTTACCATGAGAAGCGCTCATGACACTTACATAACTATTATGCAGCGTTCTCATAGTGGGTCAATCCAGTATAAATATTACTCTAATATTTATATCTATGTGAAGACTTGATATCTCATATCCATGACCCGTGAGATGTGGTCATCAGTCTACCCACATAATAGTCTCGATGTATTATTGTTGTCTTAATTAATAATAATACTTGACTACGGATAATTTAAGAATAGTATTTAAATTGTTTAATAGGGTCTCACGATCAAGTCATGCACTTGATGTTCTATCGAACTGAAATAACTATTCTAAGGACTTTACTTTGTTTAAACAATTAATAGTATAAACTGAAATGCCTCATATATAAATATATGTAAATAAAAGTCATGATACAAATGTAAATCTCAAAGAAAACTAATGGCCTCTAGGGCTTACACCAACAATCTCCCACTAGTACTAGAGCCAATCAGGCATAAATCTAATACCCATTGACCAAGTGTGACCATCATGCTTCTGCTGAGCAAGAGGTTTCGTAAGCGGGTCAGCAACATTATCAAGTGTTGGTACTCTTCATATCTTCACATCTCCTCTATCGATAATCTCTCGAATAAGATGGAAGCGCCTAAGTATATGTTTGGATCGCTGGTGAGATCTAGGTTCCTTGGCTTGTGCGATGGCTCCATTGTTATCACAATAGAGATCAATGGGATCCACAATGCTAGGAACAATACCAAGAGCAGTAATGAACTTCTTGATCCAAACGGCCTGGCCTCATTTGCTGCATTGGAGGCAGCAATATACTCAAACTCTATGGTAGAATCAGCAACTGTCTCTTACATTGAACCCTTCCATCTCACAGCGCCACCATTCAGGCAAAACACAAAACCAGACTGCGATCTGGAATCATCCTTATCGGTTTGGAAGCTGGCATCGATGTAACCCTTTAGAACAAGATCTTCCTCACCTCCATAAATCAAGAATGTATCCTAAGTTCTTCTCAAGTACTTAAGGATATTCTTGACAGTAGTCCAGTGACTCTCACCCGGATTAGACCCGTACCTGCTCGTTATGCTTAAAGCATACGAGACGTCTGGTCGAGTACATAACATGGCATACATGATAGATCCGATTGCAGATGCATACGGAATCTTACTCATGCGATCCCTCTCTTCATGATTGGAAGGGGATTGTGCCTTTGAAAGGCAAATACCATGTGACATAGGCAAGAGTCTTTTCTTGGATTCATGCATGTTAAACCGTTTTAACACGTTGTCTATGTATGTACTCTGACTTAGTCCGAGCATTCTCAACGATCTATCTATATAGATTTTGATACCTAACACATAGGTAGCCTCGCCTAAGTCTTTCATAGAGAAGCAATTCCCTAACCACGTCTTTACATTTTGTAGGTTAAGGATGTCATTTGCAATAAGTAGTATGTCATCCACATACAGTACTAGAAAGATAACAGTGCTCCCACTAACCTTCTTGTAGACACAAGGTTCATCTTCATTTTTGATGAATCCAAACTATCTTACAGCATTATCAAAACGAAGATTCCAGCTTCTGGAAGCTTGCTTCAATCTATAAATGGATCGTTGTAATTTGAACACCTTTCCAGCATTCTCTAGAGTGTCAAAACCCTTAGGTTGTGTCATGTACACGTCCTCGAGTAGATTTCCGTTAAGGAAAGCAGTTTTGACATCCATTTGCCAAATTTCATAATCCTGGTGTGCTGCAATAGCAAGCCAGATCCGAACAGATTTAAGCATTGCAACCGGTGAAAAGGTTTCATCATAGTCTATGCCATGAATTTGTTTGAAACCCTTAGCAACCAATCATGCTTTCTAGGTTTGTACATTACCATCCATGTCAGTTTTCTTTTTGAAAACCCACTTGCACCCTATGGGTTTTACCCCTTCTAGTGGTTCAACCAATTTCCAAACTTGATTAGTGTACATGGAATCCATTTCAGATCTCATGGCCTGATGGCTTCCTGGTAAGTCACAGGCTCATCTTGATCCATGAGTAAAACATCACCTTGTTGAGTCATGAGAAATCCATATCTCTCAGGTTGGTGACGTATCCTGTTAGACCTACGTGAGTCTTGTGCTACTGGAGCAAATTGTTGTTCCACAACATCTTGCGGAGGCTGCTCCTGTTCCATCATAGGTTCATTGCTATTTTGTGATTCTTGAACTTCTTCAAGTTCTATTTTCCTCCCACTGGTTCCTCTGGAGATAAACCCATTTTCTAGGAATACACTGGTCCTAGCAACAAACACTTTGCCTTCAGAAGGATTGTAGAAATAGTATCCCTTGGTTTCCATGGGATACCCCACAAATAAGCATTTATCAGATTTAGGTTCAAGTTTATTAGAAATTTGACGTTTCACATAAACCTCACAACCCCAACTCTTCATAAAAGAGATACTGGGTCGTCTGCCAGTCCATATCTCATATGGTGTCTTTTCAACCATCTTAGATGGAACACGGTTAAGTGTAAAAGCTGTTGTTAATAAAGCATGTCCCCAGAAGGAGTTTGGAAGGTCTGCAAGAATCATCATGGATCGAACCATATCTAATAAGGTTCGATTCCTCCTTTCAGATACACCATTCCATTATGGTGTTCCAGGAGGAGTGAGTTGAGATAGTATCCCACACTCTTTCAGATAATCAGCAAACTCCAGGCTTAAATATTCACCACTTCGATCGGATCGAAGTGCTTTAGTATTCTTGCCCAGTTGGTTTTGTACTTCATTCTTGAATTCCTTGAACTTTTCAAAGTATTCGGATTTATGTTTCATTAGATACACAAATCCATATCTACTGAAGTCATCAGTAAAAGTGATGAAGTATTGAAAACCACATCTAGCCGATGTGTTTAGGGGTCCACATACATCACTATGTATAAGGCCCAAAAGATCACTTGCCCTTTCACTATTACCAATGAATAGGGTTTTAGTCATCTTTCCCAATAAACAAGACTCGCATATCTCATATGATTCATAATCAAAAGAGTCCAATAGTCCATCTTTATGGCGTTTGGAAATGTGCTTTTCATTTATATGCCCAAGCGACAATACCAAAGGTAAGACGGGTTCAACTCGTTCGGTTTGACCCTTTTGGTATTAATGTTATAGATAGGCATATCAAGATCAAGGACATAGAGTCCATTATACATTTGTGCACTAGCATAGAAAATTTCATTTAAATAAATAAAAAAACATTTATCCTTTATTATAAAATGAAAACCATTCTTGTCCAAACAAGAAACAGAAATGATATTCCTGCTAATAGCAGGCACAAAATAACAGTTCTTCAACTGAATAATAAGCCCAGTAGGCAAAGTCAATACATAGGTTCCTATGGCTATAGCAGCAACTTTTGCTCCATTGCCAACTCGTAGGTCAACTTCGCCTTTTGCCAATGGTCTATTACCTTTTAGATTCTGCATATTTGTACAAATATGAGATCCACATCCAGTATCTAATACCCATGATACAGAAGTAGATAAATTGACTTCTATAATATACCTGAGGTGGATGTCTCACTTCCCTTTTTCTTGCTCTCTTCCAAGTATTTGGGGCAGTTCCTCTTCCAATGTCCGGTCTGACTGTAGTGGAAGCAAGTGCCCTCTTTAACAACTCCACCCGTAGGCTTTAAGCCAGAAGTGCTAGGTTTGGACTTATGGAAGCCCTTGCCTATGCCCTTATGCTTATCCATGGGTTTCTTGTGCTGCTTCTTGCCCTTTCCAGCTTGGACCATCATGATGGCCTTCCCCTTTCCTTTATTAATATTTTGTTCAGCAGTTCTCAAAATGCTCAACAATTTTGGCAACGGTTTGTCAAGATTATGCATATTGTAGTTCATGACAAACTGACTATAGCTCTCAGGCAACGGTTGCAGAACTACGTCAGTGACCAACTCTTGGCTCAAAGGAAAACCCAACCTTTCAAGATTCTCAATGTACCAAATTAATTGAAGTACATGAGGACTCACAGGGCTTCCCTCTGCCAGTTTAGAATTGAAAAGGGTTCTGAAAACCTCGAACCGCTCATGCCTTGCCTGCCCTTGATAGAGCATTTTGAGGTGCACGATCATATCGTACGCCTCCATGGTCTCATGTTGCTTCTGAAGCTCAGAGGTCATGGTAGCAAGCATGAGGCAGCCGACGTCTAAAGCATCATCCTGATTGATGCTTCTTATAAGCATCTTTCTCAGCCTTAGAAGTATTAGCAGCCGGTGGCTCCTCAGGGATTTGTTCTTCAAGAACATACAGCTTCTTTTCATGCCTGAGGACAATCCTCAGGTTTCTATACCAGTCCAGGAAATTCGTTCCGGACAACTTGTCCTTCTCAAGGATAGATCGCAGTAATAGGTTATTTGACGTGTGGTTTGCAGACATGGTTATCTACAACAGAAATATACAAAATATAAGTATCATGCATAAACATATTTAATAAGGTCTTTTATTAAATACGCCTCCCATTATTTTACTCAAATCAGTGACCCTTACCATTGACTCGGAAAATGCCGTTGGAAGATTTTCTAGTTGGACCAAGATCCATATTTCACTTCATTCTGAGTCAGCTTTGGTTGATCGTCCAGAACTAGGCTATTTAGGTAGGAAACTCTTTCCAATTACATCTCATGTAATTCTTGGATCAGTTGGGTGAATAACTCTTATTCTAATCCATCTTATGGATTAATGCCCAACTTCATGCCTCTAAGCCCTTTTCAATCCTATTGAAGTTGGCTTAGTTAAGTCAGACCCAATGGTTGACAATTGGATATTACATTTATCTCATCGCGTCTTACTAGTATAGACAAAGGTACTCTGATTTGGCAGATCTACGCTCAATTGATATTAGTCTTGACAAGTGTCGTGCATTGGAAGGCACATTCACACGTGACTTAATATTTCCTTTTGAGAGATTTATTTATAAATTTGATCTTACCATAAGTTAAACTGTTTAACCTACTATATACTAACATGCATCTCATACATATATAGCATATAACAAATGTGACATGGTTATGGCCCGTAACGCATTTATTCTCCCAAGCCAATGAGAAAATCTAATCTAAAACCCTAGTAGCGTACAAGCTTCACCAAGCATGATCACCTACCAAGTCATCCTCTTCTGAAGTCGTCTTCTTGTCTCCACCATAACATTACAATTGCAAGAAACCTCTTTTACATTCGAAGGGAATAAGGTGAAAAAAGAATATACATATGGAATTTAAAAGAAAGCCACGACACGCCAGCGGTATTTCAAAATAACCAAAGAAAGAAGAAAACGACTAAGGCCATAACCATCACCATACACAACCAAATACATAATAAAAATTTATAATAAAATATTTATTATTATTGACTAAGGCCATAACCATTCACCATACACAACCAAATACATAATAAAAATTAATAATAAAATATTTATTATTATTTATTATTATTTTTAAGTGATTTCTAAAACCACTCAAAATAATGCTTCTGATATCCTCATAATTGATTACCATAATCGATTATTGCAATTCTGACTTCTCAGAAATTGACTACTGTACTATCATAATCGATTATTGTACCACCATAATCGATAATTGTACTACCATAATCCATTGCATAATCGATTACATAATCAATTTTGTAATCTGTTATACGAACGTTTATACAAACTCTTTGCATAATCGATTACATAATCGATTATTGTGGTTCTGACCAGAAATTGCCTTGTTTCCACAATGATTAGGCATCAACACTTGAGCCCTCATAATCGATTATTGTTCCACCATAATCGATTATGACGCGTCTGGACGTAAGGTGCGCATGACAGCAACACTTGTTGTCGTCGCAAATCAAAACAAGGATTTCAGAAAAACGTTTTTCGCAAAACACTTTTACTATTTTCAAACATAACATGTTAAAGATCGTATCTTTTTAAAATAAAACATGTTATAACAAATAAACACACAAGAGAATCATGGTTTCGCAAGCGGCTTTGATACCACTATTAGGAATTTGCGTATTTAAAACAAAAAAACTCAGCGGAAAAATTCCCACCAAAAGATCCATGCGAATGGTCATGACTCATGATTGTAGTGTTTACTTCTTGTAGCGAAGCTTTACCGTGATCACTACAAGGGAAGAACAGTTCTTCTCAATTGATGGAGGATGAACGCTATCACCAGTACCGCAATGGAGCAGCACCGCTATCTAGTCCACGCGAACAAATTATTGCCGGAGAAAACGTCGTGCTAGATGACGGCAGGGGTGGGGCACGCCTACCAAGGAGGTGTGACGGCTACTAGGTTATGCGCAGCAAGCTCCTTAACGCTTAAGTGACGTGCACACATTATAAGCTGTCACCCACTTACCCTAACCTCATTGGGCTTGTACGCTACAAGCCCAATCTATAATTAATATTATTAAATCATATTTAAAAATTATTTCATTCTCCGACTATTTGCTCTATGTGTGTGACCCTATAAGTTATCAATAAATTGGCAACAATATTAAATCACATTTAATATTATAAACAATGAGCGGCATCTAGCAATACATCATTGTTACCCAATTAGTGAGAATATCGGTGATACGATATATGCCTTACGGTAACAAAAATAACCGTGTAGTAAATGTCCCTTCGTCCATATGTCTTAATTGTACACAAGGCATAAATGTGTCATCCTTGTTGAGTTTAATTATTTATTTATCAATTCCCTAGTAGACGTGTAATCACAAATGGGCCCAATATCTCATACTGGCCCATTGCAGCATGGCCATGCACTTTCACGTCTCACTCTATTGAGAGGCCCATGGCATTACTCCTTTTATGTAAGAGGGACAAATCCTGTCTACATCATTCACATCCCTCAACATGATTCATTGCAGGCCTAAGAGAAGCATTCATGACACTTTACATAGGTATAAATATTAAAGCCTACAACTCCTCTTGTAGGAATCGTAGTGACTTCAAGTCAAATGACTACTTCACTTTGGTTACCATGAGAAGCTCTCATGACACTTACATAACTATTATGCAGTGTTCTCATAGTGGGTCAATCCAGTATAAATATTACTCTAATATTTATACCTATGTGAAGACTTGATATCTCATATCTATGACCCGTGAGATGTGGTCATCAGTCTACCCACATAATATCTCGATGTATTATTGCCGTCCTAATTAACAATAATACTTGACTATGGATACTTTAAGAATAGTATTTAAATTGTTCAATAGGGTCTCATGATCAAGTCATGCACTTATTGTTCTATCGAACTGAAATAACTATTCTAAGGACTTTACTTTGGTTAAACAATTAATAGTACAAACTGAAATGCCTCATATATAAATATATGTAAATCAAAGTCATTATACAAATGTAAATCTCAAAGAAGACTAATGGCCTCTAGGGCTTACACCAACATAAGCCTAGGCACTTCTAGCTTGAAGCCCGTGGGCGGGGTAGCTAAGGAAGGCAATTACTACTATTAGGGCCAACGAGGCCACTGGAAGAGGAATTGCAAGAAATATCTGGAAGAGAAAAAGAAGGGAAGTGAGACTTCCGCTTCAGGTATTTATATTATTGATGTTAATTTATCTACTTCAGCATCTTGGGTATTTGATATTGGATGTGGTGCTCACATTTGTAATAATGTGTACGGACTAAGTAATAGGAGGAAATTGACTAAAGGTGAAGTGGACCTACGCTTCGGAAATGGAGCAAAAGTTGCTGCATTAGACGCAAGGACTTATGCTTTAACTTTACCTACTGGGCTTGTTTTGGAACTTGATAATTGTTATTATGTTCCGTTATTAGCAAAACATTATTTCTGTTTCTTGTTTGGACAAGAAGAGTTTTCATTTAATTGTTAAGGGCAAATGTTGTTCTCTTTATTTGGATAATGTTTTGTTTGCTAATGCACCATTGAGTAATGAAATTTATATTCTTGATCTCGATGTGCCCATATATAACATAAATGCGAAAAGGATCAAACCCAATGGTTTGAATCCTTCATATCTTTGGCATTGTCGTTGAGGCCATATTAATGAGAAACGCATCTCCAAACTCCATAAAGATGGATTATTGGATTCTTTTGATTATGAATCATTTGATACGTGCGAATCTTGTTTATTGGGAAAGATGACTAAGGCCCCATTTACTGGTAATAGTGAAAGGGCCAGTGATCTTTTGGGCTTGACACATAGTGATATATGTGGGCCACTAAACAAACCTGCTAGAGGTGGTTTTTCCTACTTTGCCACATTCACTGATGAATTTAGTAGATATGGATATGTGTATTTAATGAAATACAAATCTGAAACCTTTGAAAAGTTCAAAGAGTTCAAGAATGAAGTAGAAAACCAACTGGGCAAGAGTATTAAAGCCATACGATCAGATCGTGGTGGTGAATACCTTAGCCAGGAATTTGATGACTATCTGAAAGAGTGTGGGATAGTATCCCAACTCACTTCTTCCGGAACACCACAATGGAATGGCGTGTCCAAAAGGAGGAATCGTACCTTGTTGGACATGGTGCGATCGATGACGAGTCACTTAGATCTTTCAGACTATTTCTGGGGTTACGCATTGCTTGCAGCAGCTTTCACAATTAACCGTGTTCCAACAAAGGCAGTAGAACAAACACTACATGAGATGTGGAAGGGGCGAAAGCCTAGTTTGTCTTTTATGAAGACTTGGGGTTATCATGTCTATGTAAAACGTTTAATCACAAATAAAATGGAACCTAAAAAAGATAAGTGTAGTTTTGTGGGGTATCCTAAAGAAACGAAAGGATACTATTTCTATAACCCCTCTGATGACACAGTGTTTGTCGCCAAAACTGGAGTGTTTCTTGAGAAGGACTACATCTCTAAAGTAGACAGTGGGAAAACAATAGAACTTGGAGAAATCCAAGCACCACAGAGTAATGACTCGCCTGCAACGGAACAAGAACCGAATCCACAAGATGTTGTGGTTCAAGCACCGGTTCAAGTAACATAAGAACCACGCAGGTCAAACAGATCACGTATATAACCTAAGAGATTTGGACTTCTCCTAACTCAAGAAGGTGATGTACTGCTCATAGATCAAGATGAGTCTGTTACCTACCAGGAGGCCATAGCTGGCCCTGAATTTGAGAAGTGGCTAGAAGCCATGGGATCCGAAATGGAATCCATGTACACAAACCACGTTTGGACCTTGGTGGAGCCACCCGAAGGGAAAAAACTATAGGGTGCAAGTGGGTCTTTAACAAGAAGAAGATTGACATGGATGGAAAGGTTAATACCTTCAAAGCGTGACTAATTGCGAAAGGTTTCAAGCAAATTCATGGTATAGACTATGATGAAACTTTCTCTCCAGTTGCAATGATTTAATCTGTTTGGATCCTACTTGCTATTGCCGCACACCATGATTATGAAATCTGGCAGATGGACATCAAAACTGTATTCCTTAACAGGAATCTCCTCGAGAATGTGTACATGACACAGCCTGAGGATTTTGTCGATTCAAAGGATGCTAGAAAGGTGTGCAAATTGCAGAGGTCCATCTATGGACTCAAGCAAGCTTCCAGAAGCTGGAATCTTCGTTTTGATGAAGCTGTAAGACAGTTTGGATTCATCAAGAATGAAGATGAACCTTGTGTGTACAAGAATGTTAGTGGGAGCATGATATATTGCTTTTCTCGTATTGTATGTGGATGACACACTACTCATCGGAAACGACATTCCTACACTACAAAATGTAAAGACATGGTTGGGGAATTGTTTCTCGATGAAAGACTTAGGCAAGGCTTCCTATGTATTGGGAATCAGGATCTACAGGGATAGATCGCTGAAATTGTTAGACCTTAGTCAAGATACATATATTGACAAAGTGCTTAGGCGCTTCAATATGCATGATTCCAAGAAAGGTCTCTTACCTATGTCACATGGCATACACTTGTCCAAGGGACAGTGCTCTACTACATCTGATGAGAGGGAACGCATGAATAAGGTTCCATAGGTTTCGGCAATTGGATCTATCATGTATGCTATGATATGTACTAGACCAGATGTCTCGTATGCCTTGAGCATGACAAGCAGGTACCAATCTGATCCCGGTGAGAGTCACTGGAAAGCAGTCAAGAATATCCTCAAGTACTTGAGAAGAACTAAGGACACATTCTTGGTCTATGGAGGTGAGGAAGAGCTCATTGTAAAAGTTTACACTGATGCTAGCTTCCAAACTGATAAGGACGATTCCAGATCGTAGTCAGGATTCCTGTTTTGCCTTAATGGAGGAGTTGTGAGCTAGAAGAGCTCAAAGCAGAAGATAGTTGCCGATTCTACAACGGAGGCCGAATATATTGCTGCATCCAATGCACGAAAGGAGGCTGTTTGGATCAAGAAGTTCATCTCTGAACTTGGTATTGTTCCTAGCATTGCGGACCCGATTGACCTCTATTGTGATAACAATGGAGCAATCACGCAGGCCAAGGAACCCAGATCTCACCAAAGATCCAAACACATACTCAGGCGTTTCCATCTCATTCGAGAGATTATCGATAGAGGAGATGTGAAGATATGCAGAGTTGATACACTAGACAATGTTGCTGACCCGCTTACCAAGTCTCTTGCTTAGCAAAAGCATGACGCTCATACTAGGTCGATGGGTATTAGATTTATGCCTAATTGGCACTAGTGCTAGTGGGAGATTGTTGGTGTAAGCCCTAGTGGCCAATATATATTTTGGATATATATATATATATATATATATATATATATATATATATATATATATATATATATATATATATTGTATCATGACTTTATTCTATATATTATATATGAGGCATTTATTTATTATGTTATATTTAATGATCATATTTATAGCATAATAAAGTCTTTAGAATTGGTAGTTCATTTAATGGAACGTCAAGTATGACTTGACCATGAGATGCCATTGAACTATAGAACACTATTCTTAAATATCCATAGTCAAGTATTATTATTAATAAGGACAATAATAATACATTGAGACTATTATGTGAGTGTTCTGATGACCACATTTCACGGGTCATAGATATAAGACATCAAGTCTTCACATAAGTATAAATATTAGTAGAATATTTATGCTGGAGTGACCCGGTATGAGAACGCTACATAATAGTTATGTAAGTGTCATAAGTGATTCTCATGGTGACCATCACTACAACAGAAAAGGCTTTTAATAGCGTTTAAGCGCTATTAAATAAAGCGCTATTAAAGCTTGAACCAATAGTGGCGTTTAAAAAAGCGCTATGTAAAGTAGAAACGACAGCGCTTCCTTTGAGGAAGCGCTATCTAAAACCCATGATTAGATAGCGCTATCTAAAACCCATGATTAGATAGCGCTTTCTTGAGGAAGCGCTGTCTAATCATGGGTTTTAGATAGTGCTTCCTTGACGAAGCGCTATCTTTTCCCATTTTTTTTTTAATGATATACTCTATTTTCTCCTACTCTTCCATGCACTCAGCAAAACCCAAACAACAGTACAGTATACATAATTGGCACAGTATAAATAAATTCATTTCATTCATTAAAAATGTTATAATATACACCTAGAGTATAGTATACACAATTCAAACTAATTCGAACATGCATATTAGAATATACAATCCCAGACATTCCAATACACTACACTAGCTAGCTACTAATTAACCAAAACTTCCAGCAAAGCATCAACCTGCAAAACTGGAGACAAATCATCAAACTATTAAATGAACTTGAAGTATAATTCAATCTAATCATCACAACGCACAACTTAAATATAATACTAAAAAGACAAACTTAATTATCTTGATTCATAATAATATATATAGTTACACCACTAATCCAAAATTTCAAATACTTGATCATCAGTGTATGTGTCATATTTACTATCAGGAAAGTACTGCATGCGATAGAAAAAGTAAATTAAGTTAGAATCAAAGTATATTCAAATGGTCCAATGTAAGTGTAATTAAACCGAAATTACGTACCAACGATGGGATTTGAATTTGGTTATGAGCGATAATATCCTTAATGAACCTTTGAACGTAGTATCTATAGTCTATGCTGTTGTATTGGCGGGCACACTATAAAACAAAAATAACAAGTTAATTGATTTTAAATTGAAATAATTGCATAATTACAATGTGAACAAATTAATACCTCTACAAAGATCCATTTAGTCTTTTATGATTTTGAAGATCGGGACTTGGCTCCCCTTTTGCATCCACGATGAATTGTCAAACCATTGAAACGCAAAAACAAACAAATTCATTAAGGTACACGTATAATTTGAATCATCACATATATGAGATAAAATTTCAAATCATTTTTCTTACTCGTTAAAGATAGTCATAAGTATTTTCCGTTGTGCAAAGGGCACATGCAATCGATCCATATAGTAGATTGTGTCTTCATTGGGATTGATCGCTAACAATACTCAATGTCCCCTACAAAACAAGAAAATGAGTTAGCAAATCATAAGCAGATAATTAATCATAATAAAATATAGTACCATGTCATTAATTAACTAAATGACTCACACTACGTTCACAGGTGCCAGAAACAGGGAATTGCCATCTGGACTTGCTAGCTCAAGGCGTTCAGCCATGTACTGTTTTTGCCTAGATATATATGGATGTAAAGCTGTTTTATCTGGGCATAAGAATACAAACCTCCCGGTGTTATTCGCGGGGATCAACATCTCTCGGTATAAGTACCTTAAAACATGTATAATAAGAGTTAATATATATTTAACTTATGAAGAATAAAAGAAGTTATAAACTTTAAAGTTTGATGTATTACCTGAGATATACGCTAATACCAGTCTGACTGAGTTCATCACGAGTGATAATCTCCTCGATTTCATCTTTACCCACTGATAGCGTATGTTGATAACCCAAAATTTCTTCATCCATCTCCAATTCCATTATCCTCTTATTCAAGCTTCTTAAAAAGTCCTCAAATTCATAGCTTATTCATTTTACCCCATCTACTTTTCTCATTAATGACCAGTTACAATACCATTTCAGAAGCATGACTTTCCTGCTATACCTAAATTTCTCATCAACAGGCACATTACCACACACCATGCCAGCCAAGTGAAACAGTCCTATACTAACTTCATTTCCATGTTCACACGCAAATTAGAGTTTAAACAATTAATCACACATGGTTAGCTATGGCAACCAATAATCCAATGTTAATATCAAACTTTGAACAAATATAAAACTGCAGTATAAGGCACTCAAGCTCAGTCACAATACAAAAATAGAATTTCATTGATCATGTTCAAAACTCCAATACAAAACAGTAACAGAGAAGAAAAAATACCAATGACTGCAGTAATAGAACAGTAACAGCTTGCAGACACACACTCAACTTCACAAATGCATTGTGTCTTTGCCCACACCTTCACAAATGGAGTAACGGTGGAATGAGAGAAACCCTAACGACAGAGAGGGAAACGAGAGAGCTTACCTGAGAGATAGGCCGAATGAAAGAGCTTACCTGAGGGAAGGAGGAAGATGGAGAAGCTCGTGCGAGGGAGGGACGTGACCTGAGGGAGGGAGGGAAGGAGAAAAATGGAGAAGCTCATGCGGTGGCGTTCACGTAGTGGTGTGGCCAGAGAACCAAAATGGTGGTGGTGTTCGCGCACGGAGGAGGCAGGGACGGGTTAGGGAAAGGTTCGAAAGAAAGACTGAGAGTGAGGAGGGAAGTGTACGTTAAGGAATTAGCAACTGATGATAAATTAAAAAAATTTGAAAATGGGAATAGATAGCGCTTCCTCAAGGTTGAGGAAGCGCTATCTAAAGTGAACTTATAATAGCGCTTCATCTAAAGTTTGAGTTTAAATAGCGCTTCCTCAAGGAAACGCTATCTATTCCACATCCCAAGAATAGATAGCGCTTCCTCGAAATGCTATCTAAATTCAAACTTTAGATAGCGCTTCCTCGAAATGCTATCTAAATTCAAACTTTAGATAGCGCTTCCTTGAGGAAGCGCTATCTAAAATCTTTCGTTTTTTTTTTAATAGCGTTTCATTTAAAAACGCTATTAAAGGTGCGTCATTTAATCCCTTTTCTGGTGTAGTGATAGTGAAGTAGTCCTTCAACTTGAAGTCACTACAATTCCTAACATATGTAGTTGCAGACATTAATACTATTAAACGTTGTCTGTAACAGGACAACTATAAAGATAGTTATTGGGCCTGCAATGAAACATGTTGAGGAATGTGAGTGATGTAGATAGGATTCGTCCCTCCTACATAACAGGAGTAATGTCTATAGGCCTCTTGATGGTATGTAACGTAGAAATGCATGGCCATGCTAAGGTGGGACAATATGAGATATTGAGCCCACATGATCATACGTCAATTACTAGATCAAGAAATAAATAATTGGATTTAACAAGGATGACACATTTATGCCTTGTGTTCAATTAAGACATTGAGACGAAAGGACGTTGACTTCACATTATATAGGGTTACAATATGGTTTTAATTGTATCACCAATATTCTAATTAATTGGGTAGCAATGATGTACTGCTAGATGCCGCTCATTGTTTATAATATTAATTGATTATTAATATGATTAATAATAATTAATATTATTGCCAATTAATTGAGAACCTATAGCGTCATACGCATAGAGCAAATGTTCAGAGAATTAGTTTAATTGATTAATTAAATATGATTTAATTAATAATTAAATGAGATTGGTTTAATTGATTAATTAAATTAATATGATTTAATTAATAATTAAACATTGGGCCTATAGCGCACAGTGGCTCAAGTGGGTTAGGTTAATTGAGGGACAGCTATTAGTAAGTTATGCACGTCACATAAGCTAGAGACAACACAAAGCACTCATAACGGCCGTTGTACTCTATTGACAGTTGTGCCTCCTTTCTCTCTGTGTGTGCCACGCCTCTTCCAAACCTGATAGCTAGCACTACGCTATCTCTGACGTTGGTTTGCTCACGTGGACTGAGTAGAGGTATTGCTACTTTGCAATACTGGTGATTGAGAAGAACCTCTCCCTTTGTGGTGATAACAGCAGTGTTCCTCGGATCTGTTGCTCTGTAGCTGTGTAGATCAAGTTGCCTTTTACACCATAGCAATGTTCGTGATTTACCAAGTGTTGCTGATGTGCTCACAGTGTTCGTGGTAAAGCTACGCTTCAAGAGGTAAACAGAATATCCTTGTGATTCATGTGCGATACGTGGTCTTTTTGTAAAGGGGTTTTTCCGCTCAAGAGGTTTTTATAAATTGTTTTTAAAAATTATCCCTGTTGAAACCCCAACACTCTTTTGGTTTAAAACCCAAGTCTGATGATACACAGGTTTCACAAAAAAAATCTAAAACATTGCATTTATGAACTAATGATGGAAATAATCTTTTTAGATAACTAAAATAGGGATGTCCCAATCGTCTATGCCATAACCAGATCTCTTTTTTGTTTTTAATTTGTGTGTGTTCACTCACAAGATGAGCCAATGCTTCTTTATGTGTTTGCTTAATTAGAAACACCTTCTAGATAATACAACCCTCCATTTTATTTACCACCGCCAATCTTCTCCTTGGTGTGGATGTTCTGAAAAAGACAATGGGTAGGAAAAAGTAAAGCAACACAAGTATGTGATTTTGTTATTTGCTGACCGAGAGAAGATTACAATTTAGGGTAGGAACAAATAAAACATCAGGTATTGATAAGGAGGGTGAAAGGGATACAGTACCAACGCCTTCAACAGGAGATGAAACTACATTGGCATTGATAATGACGGTTTTAGAACCACTAGGGGAAAAGTGGGTAAATTTATGAGGATCACAAGTCATATGGTCAGTTGCACCTGTATCAATTATCCAATCACTACTCCTAGTAACAATAGAGAGGTTAAGAATAGAGTTAGATATACCTGACTTGGTCACAAATCCAGCAGCAGTAACAATATGACTTTTCATATTTTCTGCCTTGTTATTGGAGGTACTTTTGCCTTTTGGATGCCAATATGGATAGCCATGAAGTTTAAAGCATGTCTCAATCACATGATTATCTCCATTACAATGGGTACACTTGCGGACTCCCTTCTTGGAAGGCTTCTTGACAACAAAGGCAGTTCCTTCCGTAGACGCAACACCAAGCATAGCCTCTTGGCGATTTGCCTCAGCATAGACAACTGCATAAATTGCTTGAACATTTGGAAGAGGAGTGGTAGCAAGAATACGGCCATGAACTCCATCCAAATGTGAATCAAGACCGGCCAAAAATACATAAACCCGTTGAGAATTAACCATATTGGTATATTTCTCAACATCTTTAGTACACTCCATGGTACAATCTGTAATAGCATCATACTCCTGCCATAGCCTCTATAATTTCCCAAAGTATGTAATCACAGAGCCTCCATTTTGTTGAGTAGAAATTACCTCACGATATAATTGATAAGCTCTTAATGCATCTTGATGCACTGAGTACGTTTGCTTGATAGTGTCCCAAATTTCCTTTGCAGTAGCCAAGCGAATGAAAAGACATCTGATGTTTTTGGTCATAAAGTCTAGAAGCTACTACTTGACCAAAGGGTTTTCATCTTCCCGTGCTTCATATTCATCAGATTTCTTGTCTTTTGGTGCTGCCTTTGTTCCAGAAATATACCCCCAACGCTTTCTACCTCTGATCTTGTTCTGCGCATTTAACGACCACTCGACATAATTGTTACCGTCAAGTCGTTCAAGGGTAAGTGCTGAGGAGAGTTCCTGCATATGGAGCCTAGCCCCAGAATCAAGTTTCTCCGATTTATCATTATGAGGAGAAGCCATCATAAATTACTCTAAGAAACCAAAGTATATTGATTCCTATCTTAGAGAGGAATTTGGGGTTAGCTTTGATACCATATTAAAAGAGTTTCAAAGAGAATAAAATTCCGATGTAATTTCATTTACAGGATACAAATAAATATATACACGTTTGTTCCTAGAGTTTCTCCTTGATAATAGGAGATTCTAAAGTAAAACGTAATCGTAGCTATTATGTAGCTATTATTGCTATCACAGTTGTACAACTCTATTAATACACAAAAACATTCCTATCTGCAGCTAATATTTGATTTATTTTAACAATTTGCATCAGGGTACACTTGCCTGTACTAGTACTCTTTTGATCCATTTTGCATCCCCCAAAATCTGAATCTAAGTACCTAACTAATGTATATGAAGTATCCTTAGGGTAACATAGTCCCATATGTTGTGTGCCAATTAGGTATTTCATTCTACGTTTTATAGTTGTGAGATGAGATTCTTTTGGGTTCTATTGAAAACATACACATATACACACATTGGACATTATATCGAGCCTACCACTACAAGAAAATCAGCTTTTAACGTCAGCCAAAAGCCCAAGCTACAAGGCAAAAAGCCTACACTAATGGGTACTTTAGCGTCGGCCATGCATCAGCATCGGGGCCGACGCTCCAAGCCTCATCGCAACTGTTGCGAGTCCCACATCGGGTGGTTAACGAGCCTGATCGTTGCTTATATAGCTAGGTAGACCACCCCCTTATAAGCCGGTTATTAAGGGGACAATTCAGATACCTGAATTCTTAACATGGTATCAGAGCCACGTTCTGTCCGGTGGTGTGGATAGTGCCGCTAGCCCTCGCTTGTGATGACGAGCCCAGGCTCGAGGGGGAGTGTTGCGAGTCCCACATCGGGTGGTTAACGAACCTGGCTGTTGCTTATATAGCTAGGTAGACCACCCCCTTATAAGCCGGTTTTTAAGGGGACAATTCGGATACCTGAATTCTTAACAGCAACGTTTAGCGTCGGAAAGTTTAAGGTTGGCGCTAAGTGGCAGCTAAGACCACACCTAGCAACTGGCCGACGCTCAGTGAGCGTCCGCCAAAGCCCACGCTCGTTAGCGTCAGCCAAGCCTATGCTAATGTTAGCGTCGGTTAAAGCCCATGCTAGTTAGTGTCGGCATGGCCTACGCTAAAATTATTTATGCCAAAAAAATATATATTGATCAAAGATCATGCAAAGATACAATAGAGGATTCCACATCAACCACAGACATTGAAAATGTTTAGCAATTCAATAGCAATAGGATAAATACACAACATGTAATGCTTCATAGAACAAGAAAATTGAATTAGATTAAGGCCTGAATTCAGTGAAAATCAGTCAGGAAACCAAGCTACTTGAAATCATCTTCAAGGGCACGAATCATGTACTTGTGAAAATTGAACTTTGGATTTGACTTGCAGTGGGTCTACAACAAAGAAATATACCAAAGGATAATATTATGACTCAAGTATAGAAGCCACTAGCTAATAACCAGTGGAGAGAGAGAGAGAGAGAGAGAGAGAGAGAGAGAGGGATTAATTGACAACAAATATGGCACACTTGGATTTTACCATAATGAAACCAAACTGTAATGTCACCAAATCTGATTTTGACACATATCGGTAAAATTGCTTCAAAAAGGATAGCTGAAATGAACACAAGATCAGGAGAAGTAAGAGTGTAGCTCAGGTGCAGCTTATTACATTTGAAGCTATCTTAAGCCAATAAGGTTTAAATGAGATGAACTAAACTTGAGTTCCCTTTTGCAATCGCCTAGAGTATGGGTTATAACATGGTTAGACTATAAATCAGTAAATCACATGGTTATCTTAAAACCTATCCACGGGACCTTTTTTAATAATCTTCATTAATACATGAAAAAATTATTTCTAGCATGTATGTAGTCAAATTTAGCCAGAAATTGTCGAAATATCAGATATTAGAACCGTATATTATTTGTAATAACATCATAAGTGTACAATATTGAGATGACACTGTTATACTGAGAGTCCACGAGTAACAAGGAGATTATACAGATAGCACGAAGATGGATTTATAGAGCAAGGGGCAAGTGCCATTGTGAAAAGCTTCAACAAGGAGAGGATGAAACAAAAACTTGAAATATTTGATTGGGAACTGAGGCAGGAGGAATTAGAAAAATCATCTAGATTCAATAACGCAGGCTGTACAATGCAGAAATGTTTGTATCTGAAAATGGGTCTTTCTTGGAGTGAGTTCTCCATATGATATTCCATATTATTCCATTCCAAGCACTGACTCAGCCATTCCTATTTCTGGTGGAGTAGCTTGCATAGAAAAAAAAATTGTTGTAATTTGGCATGAGGCCATTTGATTTCAGAATCATTGATCTAGATTTATTGAAAACCAATAAAGGACAATCTACTACTTTGGATCGATGCACTAAATGTAAACCTGTCAGAACGTATTGCAAACCAATAAAGGTGCAAAACTACTAAAATTCTTCTGGACTAGAAAACAAATTTTAGAAGTTGTAATAAAACAGCAAATTACAATATTTTCATCATTCAATTCAACATCAAAAAGGCCTATACAAAATCTAATTGAAATCATGTCTTGGCTTGAGAAAATGGCCACTACAATGCCACATAGTAAGCAAATTTTGTTGTCCTCATCCCTTGTTAAAATTTGATAACTTGCCTTTGTTAATATTATGTGTCTGTGTTGTCAAGTAGAAAAAGAGAAAAAGAAAATCATTTCAACCAATAAGTAAAAGAAATGATAACTTATTATAAACATGTGGAATAATCTAACCTAGATAAAACTAATATCAGATACTCTCGGAATTGAAGATCTTTGTTCATGGTGGAGGAAAGTATCCTTCACGAGGAAGAAAGAATTAAGCATGTTTTAGTTTCTGATGGAATGGTAACTATGTGGTTATAGAAAAAGAAGATGAGGTGGCACTGATGTGTTAGAAATAATACAGATGTTATATTTTAATTGGACAACAACATCAACCGCACTTAAGGAACTTTATGTAAATTTTTTCCTTTTTGAAAACTCTAACAACTATTTTAATTTCAAAGCAATTAGTAAATGATTTTAAAGTTCGAAAACATTTTTCCAAAAGTTTTGATTTTTAAAAAGTGGTTTGAAATATTTTTTAAATACTTTTAAACCTTTTGAGAATTTTGATCACATTATCTTTCCTATATTTACAAATAAATCCCAAGACGATCTCCGCTCTTCTAATCTTAGACTTAGACTGACAAAGGTGAAATAAAGTAAATGAGAGTTCGATCATGCTATGTTAAACTCAAAGGGGTTAAACTTACTAACTTTAAGAGTTGAATGATTGTCCAATTTTCTTCCCTGTACTGTATTCCCTTGAACCGACTGAGGGGGGAAGGAAAACCAAATGTTATGTGGACTTCCTAATTGAGACCATATAAGTTGATATTGCCTGAGTGAACAAAAACTTCCATCACTCTTAAATTTCAATTTCTAGACTATTCAAGTTTAAAGTGTTTCAAATTTTTAATTATAATTAAGAAATAATCTTTTAATCCTTGTTTTGTTCGGACCTTATTTGAATAATTCCAGAGTACTCTTGGTTGATACCATGAGTGTATGAGTTAGACAAACCGTGAGACAATATGGAAGGAGCTTGAAAAGCTACAACTTGTAATGGGGATGGTAATCTAAAATGAGGAGAAATAAGGGTGGATTTTGATGAGTTGGACCTTTAAGACATTGCAATTGATGATGAAAAGTGAACCTTACAAACTTGGGAAATTAATGTGCAGCTTGAACCTCTGCTATTTTGAAGAAAAAAAGATACCTGGAACTCTTGTAATAGATTCATGAACTTATATTATTTGACCTTGAACATTGATACTTGGTTACCTATGACTGTGTGGAGACTATTTGGAGATTATGGACTTCAAGTTTAAAGTTTAACATGGAATTCTTTTGCTCCTAAACTTCTAAGATCTAAATCTTTTTGGCTTTATTATTATGTCTGCTGCCTATATAATTTCCTATTTGATTTACAAGGTAGATACTGTAAGATGTTATTTTATGGATACTTACTCGAATTTCATGTGGGAACATCCCATTTTGTTTGAGCTGTCTCTTTTAGGAAAGATTTCAAAGCTCTATTCAAGTTGAGTTAGAACGGACTTCAATTGATTCGTGTATTTTATTTTATATGAATAGTCTGACATTTTCACCATAAACCCATATAAATATAAATATGTGATTCATTATTAGTTTGAGGGTCACCATGTTTGTTGTTTATTATTTGTTTAGCATGAGCTTCAGCTTAATGGTGAATGTGTTTGACTGCGATGGATTATAGTGTAGAGTCCAATGGACCTAATTTACATGATGGATGGACATTAGGTTGCTAACATTTCATTTAGAGGGTAGAATCTCTACTTGACTCCACACCCTGCACTACCTATCCACGTGACAATTGAAATGAGAGGGACTTCGAGTGAAAGACTCTGTTCCTTATGCGTACACTTGTGTACAGCTTTAGCATAAAGAATTGGTGAGATCACTTGTGTACATGTAGTGTTATAACTCCTAGTACGATTACCAACCATAGTCATCAATACAAATGCAGACAAAGAATTAATAATCCTTAATAAAAAAAATTAATAACTCATTAAAACACAAACAACTAGATAACAAATCATAGATATGCAAAAATCTACTTCCTTGTTTCCATAGCAGCATTTACTACTATTTTATATACTTTACTCTCTAAAATGATGATCCAAATGCTCTTTGTAGAGGTTGAGCTGAATGCAGATATCCCTGGTACATGTCTTGAGTTAACCTTTTCAATGTTACTGTTCAGTGCTGAGTCCTCTAGTGAATTATAGTGTTGGATATTAATTAGAAACAAGCATTGAATAGATGTTTGATTGTTTCCAAGAAGCAAAGCAAGTTGTTCACATACCTTCAGCTAGGGTGGCAAAACGGGCCAACCCGTCCTGACCCGTCATTGACCTGCCTAAAACGGGATGGGACGGATTGACCCGCTTGAACAAAATAGGTTAAACCTCCTAATCCACCCCCGTTTAGTGATGGGTTGGCGGGTTGACCCGCCAAAAACAAAAAACTAGAAAAATAGATTGATGGGTTAACGGATTAACCTGCCAAAAAAATTAAAAAAAAAATTATAAAATATAGAAATTAGACATAAAAACTAAAAATAGATTGGCGGATCAACCCATCCCGCCTCGTCTCTAAACTATTAAAATAATAAAAAAAACTAATTAAAATATATATATTTTTAGAATAGGCGGCTAACCCGTCCTGCCCCGCCTCTAAACTATTAAAATAATAAAAAACTAATTCAAATATATATATATTTTTAGAATAGGCGGATTGGCGGGCCAACCCGTCCCGTCCCACCTTCTTGATGGGTTAAGCGGACGGGTCAAAACGGATTGATGGGTTGAAAACCCCAACCCAACCCGCCAAAATAGACGGGTTAAACGGATTGACCTGTCCGGTCGAACCCATTTTACCACCCCTACCGGCTTCAGCTGACTTGTAAACACACCATTGGCTACATTTTAAGCTTAGTTGACATGTGACAGGATGCAACAAATGTCTTTGATTTTGATGATAGTTTCGAAGTGTACAAATTGCACTTCCGCACTCAAGTTGCAGCACCTTTGTTATTAAGGTTGTCAAACAGTTCCTCCAATGCTTCAAACATTCCACTTTCAGCATTGACAAAACTAAATCAATGGTTACATTCTTATTTGAAACTCCACCTAAAAATTTATATTTAGGGAAAGGACAAAGGGAAAGTTCGGACATCGAAAATTTCTTTCCCAAGGAATACTGTACAAATCTGGTGTGATTATATATATATCCACAAATAAATGGGACCTATTAAATCTTATTCTGCACATGCCCGATAAATATTGTTGCTAAGTTCTAACCGTGTGTGAAGTGTGATGGAAATAAAAAATTATGCTTGTCCCCACCAATGGATGATATTTCTTTTATGAAAGATAACAGACTAGGGATCTTCAAAACTCAACTCTCAAGCCAAGTCATTTTCACTAATGCACTTTTTAATTTGGTAAACTGTGGTCAAGCACTGCTGAAAATCATTCAGTCAACTTCAAGAGCAAGCCCAATCATAATCCCTACAATGCAGAACACCAATTATCAAAATTCAGTACAATAAGCCAAGTTTAATAATTGAACAGGTAACAAGGCATGCAACGAGAATGCATTATCTACTGCCAAAAGAAATACAGGTAACAAACACAATTTATTACAAACACGTGACCTATTATAAATTGCTCACTCTTTCAGATTTTGTTGCTCAACGAATACTCCATTGCAAATTATTTTATCCATTAAGATTTGGGAATGGAGACAAAATAGTATTGAAAGGTTTATTGCTACTTTTTTCTTTTGCATAAGGAAAAAAACATGAAAAGTTGTCCTAGTTATACAGGTACCACTAACATATGGCGTCAAATATAAATTCTCAAGAGCAAAACCCTGGCATTGAAATAAAAAAGATGCAACATTGAAATAATTGTATTGTGATACAAATGACATTGTACAGCCTGTCACCAAAATCTTCATTAACAGTTTGATATATATAATTTGTTTAAAACAAAAGGATGAGATAATCATATTAAATATGTAATGTAGAAAGAAGGAATATGAAATATGTGAATGTAATTCCTTTATTATTGTGTACCACATAGGTTACAATATATATGGGCTAATGACATTAAATGCTAACCTATTAAGGAAGAGGAAAATCTATCCTAATAATGTCTAGAATAAAAAATGTATCTGTACAAGTAAAAGAGAATATCGGAAGATATTCTTCCGATATATTATAGCACACCCCCTCAAGCTGGTGAATGGATATCTACCATTCTCAGCTTGCAAGTAAGACCTTGAAACTGTTCTGCGTGAAGTCCCTTGGTGAAGACATATGCTAATTGGAACCCTAAGGGAACATACTACGCAGCTATAAGACCATTCTCTAACTTTTCTTTGATAAATGTCTGTCTATCTCTATGTGTTTCGTCTTATCATGCTGGACTGGGTTGTGAGCAATACTAATGGCAGCCGTGTTATCACAAAGTAATCTCATAGGAGCTTCATACTTTATTCTGAGATCATCCAGTATAATTCTCAGCCATAATGATTCACAAATCCCTTGGGCCATGACTCGAAATTCTGCTTCGGCACTAGATCTTGCAACTACATTTTGCTTCTTACTTCTCCAAATCACCAAATTTCCTCCTAGAAACATGCAGTACCCTGAGGTGGATCCTCTGTCTACAATGGACCCTGCATAATCTGCATCTGTATAGGTTTCTATGGACAAATCTTCCCCCTTTTTGGATAATAATCCCCTTCCTAGGCTTGCCTTCAAATATTGGAGGATTCTATTCACTGCTTGCATATGTCTCTCATGTGGGTAAATAAATTGGCTAACCACACTGACAGCATAGGCTATGTCTAGTCTGGTGTGGGATAAAATATGAGTTTTCCCACAAGTCTTTGATACTGGGGCTTTTCAATCCTTGAGCTCTCTTCATTGCTTCCAATCCTATGATTCTGTTCAATAGTTGCTCCTGTGGTTTTGCAACCTAGCTTGACTATCTCTTTAAGCAGATCTAGGACATTTCCTTTGAGAAATAAAGATACCTTGTTTGGAGTAGGAACCTCTATCCCAAGGAAATACTTCAGTTTTCCGAGATCCTTCATTTCAAACTGTGTAGCTAACTTTTCTCTTAGAACCTGTTTTTCAATCTCATCATTCCCTACAATGATCATGTCATCTACATAGACCAAAAAGAGGGTGAGCTTGCCTTCCTGAGAAAGTTTGATAAAGAGAGTATGATCTCCTTGGCTCTGTTTATAACCCAAGGAAATCATAGCATTAGTGAATCCTCCGAACCAAGCACGGGGAGACTGCTTGAGTACATATAAAGCTTTCCTCAATTTGCACACCTTATTCCCTCCACCAGTAAGGTCATATCCTGGTGGAATGTCCATATATACTTCCTCTTCCAAATTTCCATAGAGAAAGGCATTTTTAACATCAAATTGGTGCAAGTCCCAACCAAAGTGTGCTGCCAAGGAGAGAATAATCCTGACTGTGTTCATCTTTGCTAGTGGGGCAAATGTTTCCTCATAATCAATCCCATATGTCTGAGTGTACCCTTTCGCAACCAACCTTGCCTTTACCGGTCCGGAGTACCATCAGACCGATATTTCACCGTGTAAATCCATCTACATCCAACTATCCTTTTGTCCTTCGGTTTCTCAACAATATCCCCAGTCTCATTCTTGTTCAAAGCACTCATCTCTTCATGCATGGCCTGAACCCAGTTCCTATCCATTAAAGCTTCTTGTATTGAAGTGGAGACTCTAATAGAAACAATTGCTGAAATAAAGCTCTGGTGCTGTACTGATAGGTTTTTAGTGGACACAAACTGAGATATAGGGTACTTGGCACAACTTCTTTTTGTTTTTCTCAAGGCTATTGGCAAGTCATCAAGGTTAGGTTCACAGGTAATAATTAAAGGACTATTGAAAGGCTCAGAGTTGGAAATGTGTACTTTCGGTTCAGACGGCTGAAGTTGCTGTTGGATCATGTTGGGTTTTTTCCGCTGATACGTCTTCTGGTATCGATCAAAATCATTTATCTCATTCGATATGGGAATAGATACTGGTTCTTTAGGCGTCTCAGAAGTACCAGAAGAGGATGACACATCCTTCATCAGAGGACAGACAGATGACTCAATAGGTTCAGTCAGAAGAGGAACCAATGATGACTTAAGAGTTCTCCCCTTGAAGCTGAGGACCAGGGTAAAAGGACTCGGTTTCACGGAAGGTGACATCCATGGAAACATAAACACGACGACTTTGAGGATGATAACATTTGCACCACTTTTTGTCGGGTACATATCCTATGAAGATACATTTAACAGTCCTAGGATCCAACTTACCATGATGTTGACTATGAACATGAACCAAGGCAACCCAGCCAAAGATACGACATTAGAGACTTTTCTTAGTAAGAACGGAAGGAAAGAAAGATGTCATGAGTTGAACAGGACAATGACTATCCAAGATACGAGAGGGCAACCTATTCATTAAATATGTGGCAATCAAAACGGCTTCCCCCCAATAAGACTTAGGAACAGACATTTGGAAGAGCAGGGCTCTAGCAATCTCAAGGAAATGACAGTTCTTCCTTTCTGCAACCCCATTTTGTTGTGGGGTATCTACACAAGTTAACTCATGCAAAACATCATTTTCTTTGAAAAATTTGGAAAAAAATTGATTCACAGATTCCTTGCCATTATCAGAACGTAACCTTTTAATATCTCTACCAAACTGAGTTTGAATCATGCGATAAAAATTCAAGAATAATTGAAAATCTTCAGATTTATCTTTCATGAGAAATATCCGTGTGACCCGAGTGCAATCATCAATAAAGGAAACAAACCATTTTGCACCAGATAAATTAGAAGTAGAAGAAGGTCCCCACACATCCGAATGAACAAGATCAAATGGTTCAATACTTTAATTATTATGAGGACGAAAAGTTGTATGATGGTGTTTCGCAAACTGACAAGCATGACAATGAAAAGACTCAATTGATCCATTTTAAACAAATGGGGAAACAAAGACTTAAGAATACCGAAAGGAGGATGACCAAGGTGTTTGTGGTGAAGCCATATCTGAGATGCAGCTGAATCTGAACATGTCTGATGACAAGAAGTTGACAACTTCTGTCTGGTACTACCATGAGTCCGATTTAGAACATATAACCCTCCCTGTTCCTTAGCAACCCCAATCATCATCCCTGTGGTAAGATCAGAAGGATACTGTACAATTTAAATCTTGGGTAAGCTTATGAATAGAAATAAGGTTATTTGACAACTGAGGGACATGAAGCACATTATGTAAAGGAAGGGAAGGTTGAAGTGAAATAGTACCACATCCTGAAATAGAGACATGGGATCCACTAGCAACCGTGATGTGATGCTTACCGGACAATTTAGAGTACGTGGAAAAATATAAGGGATGAGGGGTCATATGATCAGTAGCACCAGAGCTAATAATCCAGAGAATCTCAGATATAGTACAAGAAACATTAAAGGATAACGAATTTAAATTCTTACCAATCATGATTAGTAAACAAGTGCCAGAAGGCTTACTAATAGGATCATGACTGAATGGTCATTTGGATTGAGAGCCGGAATGGCAACCGGAGAAGCTTCAGAGGTGGTGGAGGACTAAGCAGTCTCGGAATATGCCATTCTGAAGGGACCCACTTGCTTAAATAGAGCCGAGAGGAGAAAGTGAGCAAAATGGTGGAAGCGGCGGCAGAATCGGCTACTGGACGCGCCATCACGCACAACGGCACGTGGAACTCACGCGCAAAGAGAGGGGAGGCTCGTGAGGGCGCGTGGCGTTGGTTCTGGGTGGCGGTGTGCTAAACGGTGGCGGCGGATGGCGGGTGGTGGTGGCTGTGTTTTTAGGTAGAAAAATAGAAAGAAAAAAGGCTGCAATAAGGCAGCAGGCAGCAATAAGGCTACCAGGAGACAACAATAAGGCTGCTCGAGAAAAAAAAAAAAAAAAGAAACCCTAGGAACCCCCCAGGCTTCAGATACCATGTAGAAAGAAGGAATATGAAATATGTGAATGTAATTCCTTTATTATTGTGTACAACATATGTTACAATATATATAGACTAATGACATTAAATGCTAACCTAAAAATAAGGAAGAGGAAAATCTGTCCTAATAATGTCTAAAATAAAAAACGTATCTATACAAATAAAAGAGAATATCAGAAGATATTCTTCCGATATATTACAGCATGTATTAAATGCTCCACTTTATTTTGAACTCATAAACATTGTGTGTAAAACCAAGGACCATTAGAGTGGATGAGAAAGACAACTACCAATTTTCTTAATCCTTTCATGGAAACCAATAATTCACAGCTATACCCTTCTGCCAGATTATATAAATATTTTTCCTTTTAAATCACTGAAAATACTCAGGCATTATTGAAAAGTAACTAATCAAAATCCTAGTGAATTCAGTTTGCTATTCTGGCCATGGTTGTCAAACTCGCGAGTCAACTCGTAGACTCGTACGAGTTTGCGATTCTACCTACCCAAAACGGGTGAAATCGGACTCAGAATCGTTTTTGGGGTAGACTCGCCTTGACTCAGGTGGAATCGGTAGACTCGGGGTGGAATCGCGATTCTGGGGCGAGTTAGCGAGTCTGAGTGCATTTTCAAATTGATGCACAAAATACCAAAAAAGCTGCGTTTGGGTTAATTTTTTTGCCTTTTCCTCTCTTTTGTGCATTTTCGTTTGACCCTCTTGGACTCTCCCTCTCGATTTTGAGCTTCGGAAAAAACCTAGCACCCCTCTTCACCTCACTGACGCAAACGACCACCCTCCTTGCCGTGAACCACCGGCCTGCAGCCGCCACTTCGAACCCGTGAACAGCCACCCTCCCTGCCGCGAACCACCATCTTCCTTGCCTCCTACGTCCGCCTCTTCGAACCCGCGAGCCACCATCTCCCCTGCTCAAACCTTGTAGCTCTTCCCTGCTCGAGTTTGTTGCAGGTGTAGCAGCAAGCAATTTTCCTTCCTCTATTTTATCCTTCCTTGCTCAAACCCCCTGTTTCCTTCCCACTATTTTAGACATTTAGGAGTGTTTTTTATGTTCATGTTATATACTTATATGTTTTGGTAATGTTTTGTATTTGGATTATGATACTTTTTAATGATTATGATGATGGTAGATGTTATTGGATTATGATGTTGTTGTTTTGTTGGTTTTATGTTATTTATATATGTCATTTATAGTTTTTTTAATATTAGGTAGACTCTTACGAGTCTACGAGTCGAGTCTACGTGTCGAGTTTACGTATGCTCCACGAGTCTATCAAGACTCGCGAGTCTGACAACCTTGATTCTGGCTGAACTCCTTTCCTACAAGAACAACTGTCTTCTTAACCTAGTAGACAATAGTTAATCTGATTCCTCAAAGTTTAAGCAGAAGTACAATACAATACCATTTAGGAATGATAATTAAGGACTTGCAACTTACGAACTATGTGACACCCACTATGTCACCACAGTGCTCCTCTTTGTAGATATTTCCATCCTACCATCATGCATCTCTTCGCCAAATGCAAACTCAAGTTGTTTCTCCACAGACTTGACAACTGCTGTTCGCTTGGATCTTAACCGGTATGGAGGAGATGCATTGAAAGCCTTATTACTGGGGATGTTACTCCCACAGTCGTGGTTTGCTGGACTCTCACAGAACCGACCAACTTCAAAACCAGAATTATTCTTGCATCTCTCTTGTTCATTTGAAGTATGTGAATCATTTTCTGCTTTCACAACTTTACTAGGAGTGACATGTGTTTGGACTCCAGCAGTCCTTCTCTTCCTCAATATAGAAGGAGTGTTTGGGAAAGTTTTAGCTGCCATTTTCAATATTGATTCAGGAGATCCTGTGCATAGTTCACTACCCTTCAAACGAGGTGGAGTGGAGAAACCAATAGGTGACAACATTGGTGAAGAACTGTGCTCAGTCGGCAGGCAAAAGATATTATAATAAAGAGAATCTAAAGGGACTGAAACATCTAACTGTGGTGGCTCATAACACAGAGAACCAGAGGTTGGACTTTCTTGTGAAAAAGATGTTCTGATTAACCTGCTACTGCTCATTTCACCACTATTTAGACAATGCTCAATTGTGGGTTTGCCATTGAGTCCAGGATTCCCAAATTTTGGCTCATTGTTCATTCCAAAATTATCTCTTGACGACGGTTCTGAGTTGCTACAGCTGAGATCTATGTTGGATGATCGAGACTTACATTCTATGCAGTCAGAATCAGCAGATTCATTTGCAGGAACATTTGAAGAATCAGCAACATCTCTAACTGTTCCCGAGGATTCTAATTGATTCTTGTCACTGTTATCTAGATTAATAATGTTTGTAGTCTCGGATGATGATTCAACAGTGGCATCCAATCCTTTATTTGAACAAGAAAGTATTTTAGTTGTAGAATGTCGAACTGTATCTTTGATAGCAACATGCGGACTGTTCTTCAGAATTGGTGGAAGTCTTCCTGTAGCTAAATAGAAATCCAGTTTTTTCTTCAAAGAACTATTCCAGTGGTTCTTTATTGCATTATCAGTCCTGAAGAAGAAAATTCATGTAGACATATATTAGCATGTCACAAATATGAATCAAATGGCATACCAGGAAAAATTGAAACTATTTCACATCAGAAAACTATTTTACAACTTGTGCTGAGAGGTTGCATGATCAACTTATTGTACCAGCCTTTTAACACACCTTTATGATGACAAGAATATTTTTTGTTATTTTCTAGAGATCCATTCTACTAATTGGAATAATATGATCCATAATTGGTACTGAAAACAAATGAAATTGTAGTACTTCCACTACATATGTTTTTAATGAAACTGACCATATTGGTCTAGCAATGTGAGGGATTAAAGCTCTACAACAAGGACTGTGGAGAAATGTCAATAGAAATTAGTTGTTGATGGAAACCTTGAAAAGGAGGATTCTCAAAAAATACATGTATGTGCAAACTAGCAAAGGGCGAACTCACAAGTGGAAGAAGCAAAAACAGCCAAGCCTTTTCCCACTAGGTGGACTCGGGTACATGGATTAAACGACGCCATAATTTTCTATCATAAAGCATGTCTATAGACAAATCATTGATATCTAAATCTTTCTTAATGGTTTCGCCTATAATTTTGCTCGGTCTCCCTTTGCCTCTAGATATTGGGCTACCCTTCATTTGATCTATCCTCCTTACAAGGGCTTCTACAAGTCTTCTCCATACGTGCCCAAACCACTAAGGCGAGATTATACCATCTTTTCTACAATAGATGCCATCCCAACTTTCTCTCCAATGCATCCATTCCTAATCCTATCTTGTTTAGTGTATGTGTGCCCATCCAATGCAACATTCTCATCTTTGCTACATTGAGTTTATTCTCTTGTTGGCTTTTTATAGCTCAACATTCAATCCCATACAGCATCGCATGTCTTATAATTGTGCCATAAAATTTTCTCTTAAGCCTGAGTAAAATTTTAACTTTAAAGTATGAAGACCAATATTGTATGTCCACAGATAAAGAGGGTAGCTTGCTACAGCATTTTTCTTCATGCTTCAGATTTTCCTTGTGTGGTAGGTGAGTTGAATGAAAATTTCACTCAAGAGGAATAAAGGAGTGACAGTAGAATATATCCTCCTCTAAAGCTTATAGGGTAAACTACACTCACCTCCCTTGAGGTTTTTACTTATTACGCTCAATACCCCTCATGTTTAGAAAATTACACTGACTTCCCTTAATTTGTGTTGAGCTTGATCTTACAGGATTTATGATGAACGAAGAATTTTATTATGAAGAGGATAACAAATCCTCCTTCCCAAAAAAGAACAAAACATAACAGAAACATGAAGGAAAAAAAAGGAAACTCAATGCAACAAAACTGCTTAATCCCTTGACAACATATGTTAGAGAAACCCCATGAAAAAGGCCAGGAGCTTTGCACCAAATAGATGCCAACAGCCTAAAGTTTTCCAAAATGAAATGATGTGTGGAAGAAACCTCCTTAAAAATATTAGATTTTTGCTATAACCAAGTACACCATTTTGTAGCATAGATTGCACATTCCTACAAAAATTTACCCTCTTTGCTTCTACCGAAGCCATGAAAACTAACCAGAGGGACCCAATTACCTTTACCTCTCCTATAAATAACGTCTGTTAGAAAAAGAGACAGAGCAGTGAGCACATGCTATAATTACCCTCTTTGCTTCTACCAAAGCCAGCCATGAAAACTGACCAAAGGGACCCAGTTACCTCTCCTATAATTAACGTCCCTTAGAAAAAGAGACAGACCAGTGAGCACATGCTATACAAGTGAGTTGTGACACATCTGGCTTGCTTCTCTCAAAATGACATATTTGACCCTTTTATGCTATTGAAACATCTAAGCTTAGCATGACCAGTGGTTCCATCTCGGCCAAATCAACTTGGACAATGTTGTGCCTCTGACCATGCCAATTCCACTAGAACCAGCAAGCATGCTGCCGTGGCACCCTCACCTTCCTCTTTCTCTCGTTCGCCGTGGCAGCATCGGCCGCAGCAAGTTCAGAACCCCCGAGCAAGACTTAAACGCCATTCACCACCACCTCTACTCGCATGGCCGCCGTGTCATTCCCACTGCGTGCTCAAATACATTCAACCAAACACCACCAACATTGGCCCCAACAATTACACCACCTTGGATAAGCACAAACAAGAGGGGTATCAAGTGTAATGAGCGCAAATCTTAAGGGAGGTGATTGCAATTTCCCCAAGATGTTTTTTGTGTGTGTGTGGTGTGTGTGAGAGAGAGAGAGAGAGAGCCCTGCTCTCAACAAATCACGTTAAAAGCCTGTTAGAGGCCACTACTGAAAATCTTCTTCACAATTAGAATAATACCATGAACACAGCATTCTGTGATGATATGATCATGGGCACTCAAGGGCATCAAATCCAAAGTTTGGAGGGCATTCAAGGACCAAGGACCCCGTTTAAGGAAAAGGAAGGTCCAAGAAGCTTTACAAAGGGTCGTGGTCAACCAATTGACTTGGAAGCATCCAATGGAAGAGGAATCTACTTGTAACCTCTTATTGATTGAAGTCAAGACCACTTAGCTTTAGGAACTTGTAATAAAAGCACTTAGGAAATTGTAATAAAAGTGCTTTTACAAATAAGCACTTTTAAGATAGCATAGCATTTGGGCATACGAAGATTGGGCCAACTAGGCCCATAAAAACAAGGCCTATTCGGCCATTAAGCTAGGATTAGCTCATAGAGGTTCACATTGTCATGAAGCTAGAAGCTCACATGTATATAAGGCTCCTTTGTACTTCAATACACAATTAATGAATCATTTGCAAACTTTTCTCATTTTGAGGCTTGTGAAAGTTGAGAGAATCTCCTCTAGCTTTGGTTCTTGAGTTGAACCATGGATTCTTATCTAGAGTTCCAATACTCTAGTGGCAAATCTTCTTCAAGGCTTATCATCCAATCCTCTACCATGGATTGAGCTTGTGGCGCCTTCATCCCTCATCCCCCTCCATTTATGCGTTAATCTTCCCTTTGTTAATAGTAGAATTGCTTCTCTTCATCTCTTTTTGGTTCATTGAATTCTCACTTGAGATTCAATTGTATGATTAGATCTTAAAAGTTTTTCAATTGCTAGTTATTTTCTTAATTCGAATTCAAAGAAAGATCCTACAATCATCATGATCTATCCTAGATCATATCAACTGGTATCTAGAGCTAGTTCTTTGAACTTGAATTGTTAAAATTTGGATCACATCATGATTTGAGATTGGCGCCATTCTCTATTCAAATTCCCATGACTAATTGATCCTCAATAATCTTAGTTCATGTGTTGGATAGTGTAATCGGTGTTTCATTTGATCTAGTTTTGAATCTAGCTCTTGAATTTGTGAATTGTTGAATGATGATCATGCTTGAATTTTCAAATTTTTTCCTTCCCTCCAAAAAAGTGGCGCCACAATTCCTCTTCATATAGCTAATTGATCCTCAATGATCTTAGTTCATAAGTTGAATTGTGTTTGTGCTCTTCATATTGGAAGAATCAAGCATTGATCTATACATCTTACTTTGTGACGTGTTCATAATTTGAATCAAATTCAAATTTCACAAAGTTTGGTATTCATCAAGTGTTCTTGGTGATCCTTATTAGGAACCTTGTTTGATCTTGATGAAATTCAAAAAGTGAAGTTGATGTGTTTTCCAACCACTTGAATGAAAGATCATGGTTTCTAATTGTTAGAAATTGCTTGAAATTTTCATGGACTGTATTGCAATCATGGAAAAGTCAGTGGCTGTTTCGTAAATACAAAAGGAAAAAGAGCAAATATCTGAAAAATCCATTGGGCCACAATAGTAAACTAAATAGCAAAAGATCAAGGCAAAAGTGCAATTTCGAAAATTTAAAAAAAGAAAAAAACAGAATGCAAAATGCAAAATGCTATGAAAAAGACTTGCCGCTTAATTGCTTATCATAATATTGTGATTGATTTCCATTATCAAGCAATTTTTGAAATTATTTATGTTTGGATACACATACTTGTTCATACTCCACTACTTATATAACTGTTCTTGTGATTCACGGCTCAGGCTTGGTTGATGCACCATAAAAAGTGCTCAATCATTGGTTGGCATAGTGGTCACATTTGGTTTGACGTTTCTCTCTGAAATTTATTCAAAATTTTGGTTTGGAATCTTGATCAAATCACACATTTTCCTTTATTGTCTTCTTTGAAATCTTTCTGAGTAGTTCTTTCCTTCTTTAGCCTTTTTAGTTTGTCTTTAAATTCCTTGAGTTTTGTAATTTTCTGTTTTCACCTTTATTGATCTCTTTGGATGATCATTTTGAGTGTTTCTCAGTAGTGTTTAGGATTACCATCTCTTGAATCTTTATTTCAACTTAAAGATCCTTACATGAGGAATTCTTGAGTGGAAGAAGACAAGAGAGATCATATGCCTAAAAGTCTTTAGAGTGACAAACACGATTGAACATCTTTGAGTGAAACACTTAGCGAGTGGAAAAGGCCTATTTTTTTCTTCTGAATCTTTAGTTATATTTTTTCATTGTTGGTTTAGAATAATTTGATCTTTGTAAGTAATGCTTTCATTTTCATTTAGTGTAATTGTGTACTTAGTTGTAATTGCACCATGTCGTTACCAAATAATCATGAAAATGAAGCATCTCCTCCTCCTTCTCCAAGATCAAGAAGTTTGAATAGAAAGATTGAAAGGATGACAAGGAACATGGCGCATTTGTTTGGAAGATTGGAAGTGTTAGAACATAGAGAAGAACTAAGGCATCGTGACTCAAGCAACCATCGGGATTCATCTCATTCGGATAACAATGAGGATGGTAATAGAAGGTTTCGAAGGTGGAGACCAAGAGATGATGAAACTCGTAGAGGAAAAAGACATGATAGAGGATCGACTTCAAGGAATCAAAATCAAAGTTCCTTCGTTTCAAGGTAAAAGTGATCCGGATTTGTACTTAGATTAGGAAACAAAATTAGAGCAAATTTTCTCTTGTTACCACTATTGTAAGGAAAAGAAAGTTAAGGTAGCAAGCTTAGAATTTAGTGATGGTGAAGAACCTATTTCTACTTGGAGAGAGATGACTAAAATATTGAGAAAAAGATACGTACTATCTCAATAGAATAGGAACCTACATCTTAAGCTCCAAAGGTTGAGTCAAGGGAATAGGAGTGTAGAAGAATACTTCAAAGAGTTGGAAGTCACCATGATTCGGGCAAATTTTGAAGAGGATAGAAAAGCTACAATGTCAAGATTTTTGGAAGGCCTTAATCAAGACATTCAAGATGCGGTGGAGCTCTATCATTATGTAGAGTTGGAGGACTTAGTTCATCATGTAATCAAAGTGGAAACACAATTGACGAGGAAGAAGTCCTACAAGAAACCATTCTTCAACAATACTTCATCATGGAAGGACAATTACAAGAAGGAGGGAGACAACTCTAAGCTCTTGGAGGCCGCGGGTAAAAGTGGTCCAAAGGCCACAAATTCTAACTCAAAACCCTCAACTTCTTCTACTCGTTCTTCGTCTAGGTCTAGAGATATTAAATGCTTTATATGCCAAGGTAGAGGTCACATTGCGTCTTCATGTCCTAACAAAAGAACAATGATCTCTAGGGGTAATAATGAGTGTGAGATAACTAGTGCTTCTTCATCAAATGAATCTTCTAGTGAAAGTGAACAAGAAAATGAGATAAAACCACTAGAAGGCGATTTGTTGATGGTAAGGAGACTCCTTGGAGTCTAAGCAAAAGAGGAAGATAAAAGCCAAAGGGAAAATATTTTTCACACTAGGTGCATAGTGCAAGGAAAATTGTGTTCATTAATCATAGATGGTGGGAGTTGCACTAATGTATCTAGTCAAAGTTTGGTGACCAAACGTGGTCTCCAAACCAATCCACATCCTAGGCTATATAGGTTGCAATGGCTTAGTCAAGAGGGTGAGCTTTTGGTGAACCAACAAGTCTTGTTGAGCTTTGTCATTGGTTCATACAAAGACAAAGTGTTGTGCGATGTAATGCCTAAGGAGGCCAGACACATCTTATTGGGTAGACCTTGACAATATGATAGAAGAGTCTCACATGATGGTCATACCAATAGGTTTACTTTTGAGCATCACAACAAAAAAAGTCACTCTTGTACCTCTTGCTCTAAAAGAGATTAGTGAGGATCAAAGGAAAATGAGAGAAAAAAGAGCTTGAAAGAAAAACCAAGAGTGGCCGATGCACTCTCTAGGAGATTTGCATTGCTTGCAACCTTGAAACAAAACTTCTTAGGTTTGATCACATAAAGGAATCGTATCCTAATGATCCAGACTTCTCTGACACATTCACTCATGTAGATGTCGTGGCACATAAAGGTTATTTTATACATGATGGGTTTCTTTTTAAAGATAAGAAACTTTGTGTGCCAAAGCATTCTATTAGAGAATTGTTGGTGAGAGAAGCTCATCAAGGGGGACTCATGGAACACTTCAGTGTTCAAAAGACTTTAGAGGTTTTGCATGAACATTTGTTTTGGTCTAGAATGAAAAAACAAGTCCAAAAGATATGTGAAAAATGTCTTGTATGTTTGAAGGCTACATCTAAGAGTAAACCACATGGGCTTTACACCCCCTACCTAGTCCTTCTTTCCCTTGGATAGACATTTCCATGGATTTTGTTATTGCCAAGGACTAGGCGTGGGAATGACTCCATTTTTGTAATGGTCGATCGGTTTTCCAAGATGGCCCATTTTATACCATGCCATAAAAGTGACGATGCATGCCATATAGCCAATCTATTCTTTAGAGAAATAGTTAAACTACATGGGATCCCAAGAAGCATCGTCTCCAATAGAAACTCTATGTTTCTCAGTCACTTTTGGAGAACTTACTTTTGGATAACTTTGTGGGGCAAGCTTGGAACCAAATTACTCTTTTCGACTAATGGGCAAACAAAGGTGGTGAATCGGACTCTTTTTACTCTCCTACGCACCATCCTCAAGAAAACCTCAAATCATGGAAGTAATGCTTACCATTCATAGAATTTACATACAATCGTGTGCAACATTCTACTACAAATTCCACTCCTTTTGAGATAGTCTATGGTTTCAATCCACAAGCCCCTCTTGATTTGCTTCCATTAACATTAGATGAAATTGAAACAGATGATGAAAAACACAATTCGTCGACGAATTCGCCTCAAGAAGGAGGGGATGATATGATCATGGGCACTCAAGGGCATCAAGTCCCAAGCTTGGAGGCATTCAAGAACCAATGACCCGTTCAAGGCAAAGGAAGGTCCAAGAAGCTTTACAAAGGATCTTGGTCAACCAGTTGACTTGGAAGCATCCAATGGAAGAGGAATCTACTTGTAACCTCTTATTGATTGAAGTCAAGACCACATAGCTTTAGGGACTTGTAATAAAAGTGTTTTTACAAATAAGCACTTTTAGGATAGCATAGCATTTGGGCTTAGGAAGATTGGCCCAACTAGGCCAAAAAAACAAGGCCTATTCGGCCATTAAGCTAGGATTAGGGCATGGAGCTTCACATTGTCATGAAGCTAGAAGCTCACATGTATATAAGGCTCCTTTGTACTTCAATTCACAATTAATGAATCATTTGCAAACTATTCTCATTTTAAGACTTGTGAGAGTTGAGAGAATCTACTCTAGTTTTGGTTCTTGAGTTAAACCATAGATTCGTATCAGAGTTCCAATACTCTAGTGGCAAATCCTCCTCAAGGCTTATCATCTAATTCTCCACCATGAATTGAGCTTGTGGCGCC
This sequence comes from Ammopiptanthus mongolicus, assembly GCA_039655645.1. Classification (NCBI taxonomy): domain Eukaryota; kingdom Viridiplantae; phylum Streptophyta; class Magnoliopsida; order Fabales; family Fabaceae; genus Ammopiptanthus; species Ammopiptanthus mongolicus. The sequence goes on from CM077350.1 coordinate 41,509,677, forward strand.
TTCATCCCTCATCCCCTCCATTTATGCGTTAATCTTCCCTTTGTTAATAGTAGAATTGCTTCTCTTCATCATTTTTTGGTTCATTGAATTCTCAATTGAGATTCAATTGTATGATTAGATCTTCATAGTTTTTCAATTGCTAGTTATTTTCTTAATTCAAATTCAAAGAAAGATCCTACAATCATCATGATCTATCCTAGATCATATCATGTGATACCTGTTATGACTTTAATTTCCTTCATGACAACTAAAGAATTAATAAGAAAGCATACCTTCCTCGAAGAACCTTAGCTATTTCAGCCCATTTGTTCCCATGTATACCATGAGCATTCATGAGGACCAATTCCTCCTCCAAAGTCCAGGCATCCTTCTTTATATCAGGATTTAGATGATTGTGCCACCTGTAAATGTTTAAAACTTTTAACTTCATGATCATGAACCTATGTAGTGAAGCGAAGGCCATATCTTTGATGGTTATGAAGGAACCAACAATCAAAAGAATAAGTCATATAAAAAAAAAATGAAAAGCAAAAAATTCCAAATCTAGTGTAATTTGAGTAGCTCGTACGCAAAGCTAGGAGTTGTACTCGGCTCTTACAATACAGTCTCAAAAAAGGGTTATCATTTTCTACTTAGCAACATGCCGGTGAAATGAAGATTTTTAAAACCTTTGTTAAGGCAATATGCAAGAAATACGTCTACCAACTATAATTAATGATACAGTGAACTTCAGCATTTATCAATAAGAAGGATTAATAAAAAAATGGAAAAAGAAATAACTTTCACATGAACTTCATTTAACTTACCGCTCTCGGCACTGTTTTCCAATTCGACCAGGCAAAGACTTGGCTATCAAAGACCATTTTGTAGGCCCATATTTTGACACCATTTCGACTATTTTATGATCCTCCTGTAAGCCAAGCAAGAGAAGTTAATGATTGATTGAATAGGATTGTCACAAAAATAACAAATATTGAAAAGAAAAGTACTTGATTTCAACCTCTTGAGTCCAAGGTCCTTTAACAAGTTCTGGATTAAGAACCTTTTGCCATCTGTGCAGACATTGAACTTCTGATCTATCAGGAAAACACTCAGCTGCATTCCAAATGTCATTGGTGCATGAAAATGAGCATAATGCTTTCTGTAAGAACGTAGTAGTGAAAATCTTATGTATATACTCACACAGACAAACTCCTGTGGTTCACATGCATAAAAATTATCCTTGATGAAACAAATAGCAACCGAACACTATAGAGCAAAGGTACAAAAAGAGATTTAAAAGGTTTTGTTTTAGTGGTTTTATTCTCACTTTTTGCCTTCTGAAAAAGTGACAGATCAACTAAAAGTTTATCCCCCAGCCTATGTTTTTTATTTATATAATTTATATATTTGTCTTTCCAACTGCATTATTTTTTGTGATGAGGGATAGGATCCGTCTGCTCTAAGTTTTCACTACATATTGTTTTTATGTGTCTTACAGTGTTATCAAAAAACCGCCATGGCGGATTACGGTGGCGGATTTTTGGCCAACCGCTATGGCCAATTTATGAAGGATGGCGGCGCCATGGCCGCAATGGCATTTTGAGGCGGCTTAAAATGGCATATTTTTGGCCTTCCGCTATGGTCCGCCATCCGCAATTGATAACTTTGGTGTCTTACATATAAAATTTGAGTGGAATTTTCTATTTCAAAATATATGATGGGATGGCTCTGCTCTACATATGGAAAACGCTAACAAGGAACTTTACAAAACAACATTTATCAGGTTTCTTATGCAATTTAGTTTAGAGCTCAACACATAGCCTATCAGTTCAAATATATTAGGTAAATTCAAACATTCATGTTATCTGAACAGAATCACTTCCAACTATAAGCAAGCATGCATTGCCAACATAACTTTGTAAATCAAAATATAAAAGGTCATCACTTAACTTTTGAAGTAGATATCTCAATAGTGAAAGTTGCATAGCTATAACAAGTGATCTCAGACTCAGAGGCACAGCAGGGCAAATATAAATACCTATTTTCTTCCAACTCTTTCCCTTAAAAGCTGCAACGGCATTCCTTAATGTCTCATCCTGCAGCAAGTTGAAGAAAGCGCTAAGTGCAACTACCAATAAGAATACCAACAACAATAATGACAAAACAAATATCTTGGACTCAACTTACAATTACATGAGACCACATATATATATATATATATAGACCACATATATATATATATATATATATATATATATATATATATATATATATATATATATATATCATCAATTTTGCATATATACATGTATACTAACAGCCATTAAGCATTAAATCAAATAAGCTGAATTCACTGTTTAATCATCTTGCTAACAAGCAAGAACATATAAAACCAAAAACCAAAAGTAAAGAACAACTGTCTCCAAAGACTAACCTCCTGTGCAGTCCAACCACCCTTGGCGCGCCTTATAGGGCCAGTGGTCCTCCTGTGTGCAGTCAAAGTATTCACATGATGAAAAGCAATGCATGAAGGTCGCAGGGAAGATGCAAAATGGAAGAGAAAAAAATTCACCTTAGTAAAAAAGAAATCAGCTGCTATTTGCGGAATGAGAAATTAAACAAAAAAAAATAGGCATACAAAATAGATAGCATAGAACAGCACTGCCCTCAAACTACAATACTACGATTAATGAAGTAAAGCAGAAGTAAAGAACTTCAAACTGACGTTACCGATGAGAAGGCGACGTTGATGCTGGGCTACATATCGCTGAGGACTGGTGTATGGCACTGTCGCTGCCTTCAGATACAGACGAGCTAGAAGCAGCAGTAGATTGCTTATTCTCTAGACAACACTCCTCTGATTTCACCTCAGCCATATCCTTCTAAAATCATCTCCAAAACCCAAAATAATAATCAACAAACTGGTGGATATATCTATTTAAAAAAAAAATTCACACACATACACAAACACATACACACTCAAATTCCACATACCAATCATAAAAAACTCTATAAACCCCACTTAAATTCCAAAAGCTCCAAACTTTAGAAGTAAAATACAAAAATAAACAAAACCCAGATCCAAAAATTAGTTATCAGATCAAAATCTACACAGAAAAACTCCAAAACACCTCATCACAAGAAAGATAGAATTCATGGGCATTCACCACACACACACACACACACACACACACACACAAAAATTAAAAACAAAATACGAAAAAAAACACTATTACACAAAATCGAAGCATGTCGTGGGAAATCAGAAAATCACAAAAACTCGATCATAAAACACAAAGGATGCTGAATTTCCCAGAGGAAAAATAAACAAAGAGGAGAACAAACAGCAAAAAAAATCAGAACAAAACGTGAATTTCTCCGAAATTGAAGTACCTCTGCTTGCAGAGAAGTGGCGGGAATCGAAGTGAAGCTCGCAGAGATTGCGAAGAGCGAGCAATGGTTTTCGAAAAATCCTCGCCCGTTGAAACAGCGTAGCACAAAAGGAACAAAATTTAATTAAATTTAATTTAAAAATAAATAAAAACGATTATATATTTATTTATAGATAGCTAATAGCTAATAGCTAATAGTATATAGAAGCACCGATGTCTCCGTTACTTACCGTTACTTGTGCCTCTCGTGGTTGGTTTTTTGAGGAACTGATGTAACCCTATCCGTTGACGGTGGTTAACGGCTAGGCCTAAACGTTAGGGGATAAAGTTTAAACCTCAAACGGCATTGGTGATAAATGTCGAGTAGGTTTTTGGTTGGCGATTGATCCCTCGAGAAACTGAGCCGTTAGACGGGAGAAGAGATGACGGGTGGTTAAGTGCTATGAGGTCAAGAGAACCACCTTTGTTTCGAGGTTTAATTTAATTTATTTTGTATGGTGCGTTCTCTGATATTTCTAATAATTTGGAATAAAAATTATCATGTCAAAAAAAAAGTGTCATTTCAATTAAATGGGTCATATTAATAGGTCAAGTCAAATGATTGTCACTATTTGATTGGATCACCTAGTCAAGATAAGTTATACTTGAGATATCAGATAATTCACCATTTTTTATATGAAAAGGATTTTTATGGGCACCATGCCTATTAAGTACAAAAAAATCATATTCTCAATGGCCACCAAAATAGTAATTTAAAAAGATAATAAAATTCTTACTCAAATTATTTTAAAATTATCTTTATATTTTGATTAGTTGTTTTTAATAAACACGTGTTCATAAAAGATTTACTCTTTTTATATAGAATTTTTAAGAGAGTAATGCATCGTGTTGAGATCACTAAAGTCACTAGTGGTGTTCAACCAACAGCTGGTATGGATTTAGCTTTCTCAATCTAATCCGATTTTTTGATAAAGTCATTTTTTATATCCGAACTCAATTCAATCATGATTTGATAATATATAGGACGGGATCAGGTCAATCAATTGGTTAACATAATATATAAATTTCAACATTATGTATAATTAAATCATAGAATTATAGGAATGAAAAACTAAAAATAAGATATATTTTATAATATATATTACCAAAAAAAAAATATCAACCAACATTATGTTGGTCCGAGTAGAACTGGGTTCGAATTCCTTAAGCAAGGTCTTGGGTTCGATCCTTGTGAATGGAAAAAAACGTGATTGGGAGGGGAGACCCCGCTAAAGGTGGCTAGCCAGGTTCCCCATCAGAGATTAGTCATCAATAAAGCCGGTGGATACTTCGCACATATAACATGGTAAAAAAAAAAAACAAATATTATCAATATTAGTATACTATTATGTTATGCAAAACGTTATTCCTTAAGTCAAAAAGTCTTATTACTTGTACCAAGTTATGAAAAATGTATAAATATTAAAAGAATGTAGGACACCGGGTAGGGTTTGGATGACCCGAAGTATAATCTCCAAAACATGTCATGTCTAATTTCTAAAACTCAAATCCATCAAGATTAGCTTTTGATCGGGTCAGGTCAGTGGAACGAGATGAGTCTTAAGCCCCTTGAAAATCACCATGAGTGATCATAAAATGACAATTATGTTACTTAACCAGCCAAAATAGGACAACTTTGGGACAACTTTCGACAACAGTTAATGTTATTCAAAGTTGTGATTAATGCAGTTCAGTGGATGATTAATGAGATACTCATCTCGGTGTACCTATTAACCAAGTTTAACACATCATTAACCAAGTTCAACACATCATTAACCACAATTTTGAACGTCATTAACTGTTGTCATCGAGATGAGTAACTCATTAACCATCCACTGAGATGTATTAACCACAATTTTGAATGTCATTAACTGCTATCACTGATATCACTACAAGAAAACAACTTGTTAGTTGCAAACTATTAGCGTCGGCCACGACTACAACGCTAATTTCGGGACTTAGCGTCGGCCCATTGGACGCTAAGCCGTCGCTACGTCGCAAATATATTTTTTTTATTTTTTTATTACGTTTGCGTAGGCCAGGCCGACGCTAGGAGCCAGCGCTACATTTAATTTCAGTCTAGCGTCGGCTTGACAAACGCTAATTTCAACGGTCACCCAATTTTATTAAGCGTAGCGTCAGCCGGCCGACGCTAATTTTGAGACACATAAACCTCGAGCCCTTTTCTTCATTTTGTGTATGACAAAGCTCATTCTATCCAAAACCTCTCTCAGCTGCTGCACCACCATACTGCTGTCATCGTAACACCGCCTTGCTGTCGTCACGCCGCTCCTTTCTCTGCGCATCGCTCCACCATCACGGCTCTCCCTTCCCTGCGCACCGTTCCACCATCGCGGTCTCCCCTTCCTGTGCGCCGTCACCTCCGTAGGACAAACACCGTCGCCACCTCCACCTCCATTCGTATTTAGGTATGCCACCTCCTTCTCCACCATTAGTCATGAACCTCGATTGGGTTGGGGATTAGGGATGGTTGTCATGAACCCTAGAATTTGGGGATTTGTCCCTATTGATGAGAGTCTGGGAAATTGGATGTAATATAGGTGGGCGTTCTTCATGATAAAGTTAAATGAGCAATTCTATTCTATTTTAGGAGTCTGGAGCATTTGCCTTGTCGTCATGATAAAGTTCTTGCAGCTATAATTTTAAACGTATCTCGTGCTTCTAAAACATGGATTTCCTTTTCAAGATGTTTTCTGTTTTCATGATGTTTTCTCAGATGTTTTCTATTGTCCCCTAATAAATTATTAAACATTCATTATCCCTATAAGAAGAGCACTGCATAAACTGTTAAACATCCTACAACCATTTTCATCCGTTGATCGTACTTATTTCTGCTTTACCATCTCACAAAAATGTTATGCTATGTTACCCGGTGTTGAGTATAACACATTATCCTATTCCGCTAATATATATATAATTTGTATTGGTATTTTATTTTCTTTTTAAATGCAGATTCCTAATTCTAGATTGTCTTATCTGAAGTGTTTTTTCTGATGCTTTAATAACCAGATAACATGAAGCCAGAAGATGTTGGGCTAAGTCAAGATCTGCAATTTTTCAAGCCCGAAAGTATTGTGAAAGAGAACCCAAGAGCCACGTACATAACCATATACAAGTGTGATAATTTCTCGGTAAGTATTGCAAGCTCTAATTTTAGTCATTGTTCACCAATGTCATTGCTAGCTAGATATGCTTAATTTAAGGGTACTTTTCTTTTGTATATTCAACTCTGCATCTTTTTCCTTCCTGCAAAGGGAGTCATTCCTCTCCATAACCACCCGGGAATGACTATTTTCAGTAAACTTCTACCTGGACAAATGCACATTAAGTCTTATGATTGGGTCAACCCTGAGGCCTCTCACAATTTGTTGCAGTAACCATCTCAGTGTATTTATTAATTCAAATCTCTATCAATATCATTAAATTAAATGACCTTGAATTATGGAATATTTTAGTTTTTGATATTTAACCAATTTTTTTTGCTGTGATATTGGCAAAGTTAAAAGCTGATGATGTTTACACAGTACCCTGTGATACTTCAGTGTTGTATCCAAATACAAGAGGCAACATCCATGAATTCACAGCCATTACTCCATGTGCTGTTCTTGATGTCCTTGGGCCTCCTTATTCCAAAGAAGATGCCACAGATTGCTCCTACTATAGAGATCACCCTTATGATGCTTTTCTAAGTAAGGAACAAGTTTATCATAGATTACTATTATATTAAAAATTATCACTAAGGCACAAATATTTATATAGTTTATGAGTTTGCAACTTGCAAGTTTTGTGATTATAGTATTTCTCTTCAAAAAGTAAACAGGTCTGAATGTTTCTATTGCTTAGAATTCTTCTTTGGTCTAGTTTGGCTGAATGATGCAATCAAAAGGATGAGTTGTAGTTGATTGGTATTTTGGAAATTATGGAGGTGGGTTTAGGTGATTGAAAGAAGAGGGTGGGTTTTTGAAATTGTAGTTTTTATTTGATAAGAGAAACAGGATAAAATAGCTTTTTGTAGCTACTTTGGGAGATAGATGCTCATCTTGCTTACATCCTTGAGGCATCATGCCCATTTATGGGCACTCTTCCACCTCCATCAAGAAGCGATTTTTGCTTTTTAAATTTGTTGTAAATTCTAAATTTTCTTTTTTTGGGTACAAATTTTTTACTTTAACTTGCATTATTTTTACTTTAACTTGCAATTGTTTCTTGGATTTGTTCTTTTTCAAAGTATGATAACACTAAATCTGATTGGTTAACGATTTTTATGCTTGCTGTAGGCTCTTGGTGATAGGAAGTGTATTAACCGATTTGGTGACTTCTCTTCCAACTTGCTTTCTCTTACTGTAATGTACTCCCATGAAACATTTTTTCAAAGATAAAATCAAAGATCCCTCCCTTGCAATTTTATGGTCTAATATGTGATGTTTACTTATTTCTAGATTAATCTCTAAATTGCACATTATTTTCACAGCTAGTACTTTAGAACAACTTAACACCACTCATGATGCACATTTGTGTGAATCTTCATAACATCTCCATCCTTGGTCTTCATAATGCCTTTGTTGAATATCTATTGCTTGCTCCACCTTGCTTGCAATGCTTGAACTAGTTGATAATTATCCTTTAGAGTAGTGATAGTTATTAAGCAGAAATAGTTTTTTTTTTGCTGGTTAGAGACTTATTCATGTTACGCCTTGTCTTGTGATTTTAACTTATTATGACTTGCGCGTTATGCCTTCCTCTTGTATTTTGGGTCATTTTAGTTGTATCTATCAATTGATCTGACCTATTTTCTTATCAATGAATGAACAGTTACCAGCATTGTAGATCACATTATAGCCTTTGTGTACTCGTTGGCCCATGCTCAGCAAATTCTGTGCTATCCCAGCACATATAGATAACATCATAAATGATCTTTGTTGACCATATCTTTAGTTATTAGAGAATCCATGCCTCTGCAATTGGAAAGTACAAAGCCATATCTGAATTTTTAATTGAGCCACCAGATTTAGATGCTCTCTACATCTCTTGTATCCCTTGATAGTCTTAATAAACAACTAGTGGGATTTCTCTTTGCTTTTGTTTGAAGAAAGTGGCTTAGGGTAAGGGTATTCAAGTCAAAAGGAAAGTTGGAAGTTGACGTAGGTTGGAAAGAGACAACCCAATCCAAAAGAATGCAGTGCTAAGAATATATATATATATATATATATATATATATATATATATATATATATATATATATATATATATATATATATATATATAAGGGAAACCAAGCCAGTTTGAGAAAGCCTTGAAGGGATGATAGGCAAAGGCAATCAATACTCTAAGGCAAGCTAAGACCCTCTAATCAACCCAGTTTGGGACATTTTAGGAGTCTCGAGCATTATTTGTTCCACTTTATGAAAACAAAGAGCTTGTGGTCTCTTGGCATGCCATGCACCTTTATATTTGGCAACGCATAGTCATAATCAATTAAAGTACAAATGCTTAATCAAATCTCCACAAAACTACCAAGTTTCTCAAAACAGTAGTACATTTAAGAAGTAAAAGGTCCCAAGCAGGAAGGGACACTTCAAATGTTTCCATTTGAAGTTGATGTGAAACTAGACCAAAATAGGGGGAAATTGAGTTGGCAATTTATAGATAGTTTATAATCTTTTCCTCGCTGCCTGTGTTGTCAAAATATGATTTGCTAATTAGTGGGTAATATAATCTTTTCCTCGCTGCCTTTATAAATGCTTAATTCCTTTTATTTCTGAAATTTCCATTTCTACTATAATTAACTTATAAGCTTCTAATTTTATTGTGGTAGGACTGTTCGTGACACTCGCAGCTTACATAAGGAGTTGGAGGTGTGTATGCAAAGTTTTTTTTTTTTTTTTTTTATTATTTAGCTATGTTTATGTAATATGTTATAGGAATTGATACGTTGTTTGTTAGTGAAGAGCAAAGCTCAATAGGTGTGATCCTGTTTGAGATGTAGGATTTCCAGTGGAGAGCAAAGCTCAAAAGGACAAGTTGTTAATATAATGTTATTTTATCATATGTCCAGTTTTATTTCATCTTATATATACTGTTATTTGTACAAAATACAAGGGTTATGAAGCCAAAAAAATTTCAAGTTTATGCAGTACCCAGTGGTTGATAATTATATGTTTGCCATGTAGAGAATGGATCATACCTTGTTGTACGATAGGGTCATTCCTGATAGGGTCAAACTGTAAAAAAAAATAAAAAAATTAGCATCGGCCAAAGGCTACGTTAAATCAACACTATGGCACATCTATTTAGCGTCGGCCTGGCTTTTGCAAATATTAGCGTCGGCCAAGCCGACCTGGCTTTTGCAAATATTAGCGTCGGCCAAGCCGACCCTAAACAGTTGTGCCATAGAGTTGATTTAGCATAAGCTTTGGTCGACGCTAAGTTAGCGTCCGCCTTTTCTTGTATGGTCTAGCGGCTTAGCGTCGGCCATTATGGCCTTCCGCTAAACATTAGCGATGAAGCAAAAAGCGTAGGCCACGACACCGTCGCATAGCTGACGCTAAAGTGGACGTTAGCGTAGGCTTTTGGCTTTTAGCATGGACTTTTGGCTGACGCTAATCGCTGATTTTCTTGTAGTGGATAGGTAACTCATTAACCATCTACTAAGTTGCATTAATCAACCAATACTAAGATGCATTAACCAAGCTTTTATACATCATTAACCAAGTTATCAATTAACGAGTTACTCATCTACTACATGTCTATCCATTAACCAAATTCAACACGACATTAACCACAATTTTGAACGTCATTAACCGTTGTCGAAAAGTTGTCTCAAAGTTGTCCCATTTTGATTGTACAAATATCATTTATGTAAAACTACAGTGTTCAGGTTACGGACATATTTTTTTTTATACTTGGTGTTCAAAAGTGCACCTATACTAAACGAATAAAAAAAGAGGTATAAAATTTTGATGTTAACCAAGATTAGATCGAGGTAGAGCCAATATTTTATTTTATAGTTATACATATAAAGGATATATATATATATATATATATATATATATATATATATATATATATATATATATATATATATATATATAATTTACTAAAAAAATTAAATAAATATATAACAATATATTAAAAAATAAAATACAAATTTAATGTATAAATAAAAGAGAAATATATATAAAAAAATTTCTAATTTTAGTTATAAAAATTGAAAATCAAATAATTTGTAGAGTAAAAAAACTATTAAAAATTTAACAAAAATGATCGATTCAATGAAAAGTCACGAATCACACAGGTTGATAAGATGAAGATCATTTTTCCAATTTTTGATAATCCAATTTTTAAGGAAGGACTTGACAGGTTTCCAATTTTGGACGAAATTCCTCTGTCCCAACACTTTGTCTCTTTACCAGTCACTCCAATGAAACGATGACATGACAATTAAATTGAAATATCATTTTTATTATCTATTTATTTAAAATTTAACTAGACCTGTTAATTAATTGTGACGGACCATCATATTTACAGATCGGGCAGGGTCGAGCCAAATTAATTGTGGGTCAATAATTTTCTAGTTCATCCTAACATTCTACGAGCTACGTGCTAAATGTGCTGACTCATGGACTTATATTTTTTAAAATTTCATTTCTTAACAAAATAAATACTAACGAAAGACTAAAATAAATTATGATTGATTTTTCATTTCTTAAAAATATAAAAAAAAAATGTTTTATTTAACTACGTTGAAGTTTTTTAAAATATTGGACTTTTGTTTATTGTCATTTTATAACAAACCTTTATTGGAGGTCAAGAGTGACTTTTAAAGTTTCTGAGTTTTCTCTCCTCTTGTGAGAGTCTCTATCTAGTCTCTTTCTCAAATTTTCTTTCTGGTTCTTTAGTGTTTCTTTTCTGTGATAGTATTATGGAGGAAGGTTTTCAAGGGCTAACTATTAATGAGGTGGAAGGAGGGGGTTTTGAATTTGGTGGGGAGGGAGAGCAAGGGCAGGAAGCAAACTTGGAGCTGTGTCTTGTTGGAAGATTTCTCATGGAACGTAATATTTGTGTGAATACTATGATGGGGCATATGGCTGATATTTGGCAACCTGCAAGAGGAGTCGAGATCCGACGATCTGATATTGGTAGCTTTGTGTTCCAGTTTTTCATAAAATGGATATGCAAAGGGCGCTAGAGGAAGGTCCTTGGTCTTTTGACAACCATATGTTGTGCTTGAACAAGGTGCAATCGGGTGATATACTGGATCAAATAGCCCTGTTTCATATCAATATGTGGGTGCAAGTTCATGATTTGCTAGTAGGGCTTATGTCGGAGGTAGCTGGTATCTCTCTTGGAAATTTTATTGGTGAATTCCTTGAGTATGATTTCAAGAATAATACTGGAGTCTGGAGGTCGTACATGAGAATAAAGGTGAAGATTGATGTGAGGCTACCATTAAAGAAGGAGCAGCGAGTAAGGAAGCTATGAGGGGAGTGGAGTTTGTCCATATCAAGTATGAAAAACTTGGAATATTTTGTTTTATGTGTGGAATTATTGGTCACATTAACTGTTAGATAGTGACCATGATGATGGCAATAAAGTATGGGGAATTGAAATTAGAGCTGACATGAGGAGGGGAGGCACCGTTAGTAAGTGGTTGAGGGGAGGTGGTAGTGGATGCCCACGCACCTCTACTCGTGGAGAGAGAAATATGGCTGACTGTCGCGACCGGAATCGCGAAGGGAACGGCGAGAAAAAAAGAGATTTTATGAAAAATAATGTAGAGTCGCCACCAATTTTATTCAATTCGGGAAAATTGGAAAACCTTGAAAAAATGGTCTTTGGGACCATATTGAGTTCGGAAGTCGCTTGTGCATAGAGAAGGATGAGGAATTAACCCCATAACACCCCTAGTGCACCCGTAAAAAAACAGTTACCCAAATTAATTGTGCGAATAATTAATAAATTATAATGTACTTATTTTACCCCCAAAATTATTTGCAAAAATAAAGAGATTAGTAATTAATATTTACACCAAAAAAGAACGAAAGATTTAATGGGGAAATTATTTTGGCTTTGTGATAGTTTGTAATTCTTTATTGATTTGGCATTTTTAGAAATTTTTACTAATAAACCCTAAGTGAGGTTGAACGTGGTACGTATATCCACAGGGCAACCTCAAATTTTAAGGGATCGAACATGACACTTTTCATCGAGCAATCCCAAAGTAGTATTAATTCGGTCTAATCAATTATCATTTACAAAAAAAGAATAAAATGCATGGATTCAAAAATGATATATTTTTATGCTTTTCTATCTTTAATGTATTTTATTTTTTAGCTGCCAAATGTGAAAAAGATCTAGACAAAGTAAAACATGGCATACAAGTTCATAGGACAACCTTAATTCTAAGGGATTAAATGTGACACATGAGTACACATATCATCCCTAAATAGCACAAGTTCAATTATTTTACTTAGCTGCTCACAAGAATTAAAATATCTTTTAAAAAGGATTTTTGTTTTGTAACTATTTTTGTTTCTTATTTATTTTACAAGTCCTAAAAGAGATTGAACATGACACATAAGTTCATAGAGCAACCTTGAACCCAAAGGATTGAACATGGCACTCAAGTCCATAGAGCAACCCAAAATAACACTAATTCAAAACTTTTGTTATTTACCAAATAGGAAAAAATGGAAGAAAAAAAAAAAACATAACTCAAAATTAAAAAAGAGGCTCTGCCATGATTCAAAATTAAAAAAAAGGATCTGCCATGAATGTATCAAAACAAGAACAATTTCGTTGGCAACATAAACTAGCAATAATAATGATAAAAAAAAAATCATTTGGATGATGATTTTCACAAACCTCTACCTCATAATTTAATTCCTTCTACTGCATACATCAACAAACACTTTTGCCTACGAACAACAACTTTACATCTTCCCAAACATATCATATCTATGTGATGATGAAATCCAGGCAGCAAAAATGTTCAGATTCAAGACATTCATTGTTTGAAAGTACAGAACAGAAATCAAACTTGCAGGCATCACCATATTGGCAATGACCAGACTCCATGTAAGTGGAAATTCATTCCACTATCCTGATATATTTCTTCAAACAGTTGGCGTGCCTCATACCTAACGAAACCTGCTAAGTTTTTCCTCAGTTTGTGCGTCGCCTCTATCTCGTTGGCGTCACCGTCTTGCTGCCTTTTCAATGCCTATGTTGCTCTGTCAGCGTTGCTCTCTTCCTTTCCCGCTTCAATCTCAGTCCCACGCTTCTTCCTTTTGTCTCCCTTAGGGTCTCTGTGTTTTTTTTTTTCTCCCCTTTTCTGGTTGCCTCCCTTGTTCTTTATAGAGTGACTCCTTCTACACCTCTCTGATTTCTCTTTCCTGTCAATCAATGAAAAACAACCATCAAATATCTTGATTTGAATCAACCATAAAGAGTAACGATATTACCTTGATTATGGAAAATGGATGACAATCACATCCCTGTAATCTCGCACCCTCCGCTTGCGTGAAACGTGATCTACGGGATAGAGGTGATATGGTGCACACTCTTGATCTTTGAGTATGATTCGGTCCAAAAATTGAATGAGGGAGAGAGTGTTTCTGATGTGGATCCGGGTTAGGCTGCTGGATTTCCAAATTGGGAGAAGATTGATTGAGCAATTTCTGGAGCTAGAAGAGTTTAGTGTGCGGCTGTGCTTTTGGGGAAGGGGAAGAGCGAAAATGAGGTGGAGGCTAGGGTTTCTGATGGGTGAGGGAGGAGATAGACGGGTTATGGAGGAGATAGACGGGTTATGGAGGAGAGAGACAGGTTATGGAGGAGATAGACGGGTTATGGGAGGAGATAGACGGGTTATGGAGGAGATAGACGGGTTATGGAGATAGACAGGTTATGGAGGAGATAGACGGGTTATGGAGATAGACGGGTTATGGAGGAGATAGACGGGTTATGGAGATAGACGGGTTATGGGCTGAAACTTGGTTTATTGGCCCAAAGACATTTTTTCTTCTTATTATTTTTTATTTTTTTATTTTATTTATTTTTATTTTTATTTTTATTTTTATTTTTATTTTTATTTTTTTATTTTTATTTTTATTTTTATTTATTTATTTATTTTTTTTGGATTTCTATAAAAAAAGACTTTTTTATGATTATCCGGTCAAAATGAGGTGTTCACACTGACACAGTTAATGAGGGGGGTCCAATCAATGTAACAAATCCCAGCAATGAAAATGCAGATATGATGGGCGCAATCATTGCTATCTAGTTACTCCCAACAATTCTGTTATTATGGCTGAGGTTGTTACGGAAAGTCAATCTCTAAATTTAAATGATCAGGAATTATAGGAGGCAGGCGCTGAAATCATGGACACGGATGCGATAGGAGAGAGAAAGCGGAAGAGGGCCAATCTTGTAGGACAGGTTCACCTGACTAACAACCCAACTATTATTGTGGATCAGGCTGGTCATGCTCAACTCGGTAACTTAGCTCAGGTTCAAAATAATTTGAGTTATGCACAACTTGGTGACTCAATATTGGTTTTAGGTAACTCGGCTCATTCAAATTACAGTAACTCAGTAGTGCTTCGTGGTGACTCTGATGTGGGGAGTTCTAGCAGCAACACAATGTCTTTTTTATCGACAAGGCCTGGCTTCTAGGACTGCCGAAAGCCATGATTATTCTTAGTTGGAACTATCGTGGACTGGGTAACCTGTGTGCAGTTTCTTCTTTGAAGGATATTACCCGGACTCATAAACCAGATATCATTTTCTTATGTGAGACACTGGTTCATGAGAGGAAGATTGTGGAGTTGAAGGTGAAGTTGGGTTTTGATTGTTGTCTTGCAGTTGACAGGGAAGGTATGAGTGGTGGTATTGTTATATTGTGGAAAAGTTCTTTAAATGCTCAGATCACTGGTTATTTGTGTAATTTCATTATTTGGAGGTTGAGGAGGAAAGTAGAGGTAGATGGAGACTAACGGGTTTTTATGGCTTGCCAGAAACTTCAAGAAGGCATGACTCTTGGAACCTTCTTAGGTATTTGGAAAATTTATCTGATCTCCCTTGATGTATTATTGGTGACTTTAATGATACGTTAACCAATGATGAGAAGGTGGGTAGAGTGGAAAGACCAATATGGCTTATTGATGGTTTTAGGGGTGTTGTGTTGGATTGTGAATTAACAGATATTTATTTAGAGGGGTCCCTCTTACTTGGAATAGGACCAGGAATGGGGAGGTTGTGGTGGAGGAAAGACCAGATAGAGCTATGGTTAATTCTTCTTGGTGGAATTGTTTTCCTGAAGCTACTCTTAAAATTTTAATAGCTTCTGTAACGCCCCGGATTTCATGTTTTCTAATTCTTCAGTATTTTAATGTCTTTATTTTATTCGAGGTCTTAGGAATAGAAATAAAATATTCCGAGACCATAATCATGCTTAACAATATCGTAGGGAGCTACGATTAAGTTTTGAGTTGAAAACTCAAACGAAGTTCGGTCTGCGTTTTTACACTAACAGTATGATTTTACTGCTTAGGAGACCTCAGATGGACCCGTGAACGAGATAGTATGTCTTAGAATTCGAGTATCTACGTTTTGGTTAAATTTCGCAAAAACTTCAAAAAAATCACTTCCTGACCTTCGTTCGAGCGGAATCCTCAATCGGGTGACGAACGGAGCCACATATGGATTTACCGGGACTCGCCAACGGATAATATTGATATCACATCATCCCAGGACACTTGGGAGAGTATGCCAGAGTCGTCTCGACATTCGGAAATATATGGACGCAAAATGACCAAAATGCCTCTAACCTTAGTCTTTTACACTTTTACCATTCTACCCTTTTAGGCAAATGACCTTTTACCCTTAAGTGAGCTTTTAAGAGGCTGAACTCAGCCCCTCACTCCCTCATTTTCACACAGCCCTCTCCCCTCTAGAACATCATAGTTGCTCTTGAAGAAAACACCATTGTTGGTCTTGAAGCTCCTTGATTTCTTGTTGGAATCACTTGATTCCCTGAGCAATCTTCCTTCATTTCAAGGTAAGATCACTTCTATGATCTCTTAGCTTCTTGAATCTTTCTTTATTTCAAGATCAATCTTCATTTTCATGAAAAGAAATTCTTAGATCCAAAACTTTGAAAATCCATAGAAAATTGTAGAAAAATCCTTTTGAGGTAAGACCAAGTTCTTTGAACTCACATCATCATTCTCTACCTAAACCCAAGAGCTTATGATTCAACTCCCATCATAGCCCAAAATCCCTTTTTGGCGGAACCCTATTTGATGATGAAGAATAGTGTTTTCATCAATTTTTGATTTCTAACACTTGATTTCATCCTTAGTTTTCTAATGCCTTTAAATCCATGAAATGGAAAACCAAAACCAATTCCTAACCTTTTTAACCTAGGGTGGCCGAAATCCTCTTTGTTAGAATAGTTGAGATTGGCTTTGATTGTTGTTTAATGTTGGATTGTTGTGTTGTTGTAGTTGTTAACGGTTGTCAGGAGGTTCATAAAACCGATCAACTGACTTTGATCCGGGAATCTGCTCATCAACAAGTATGGGGGGATGAACCTCCTCACACCAAGATGGTGGTAGTGAAGATGGTTGTTTAAGTTTATGTGTGGGTGAAACCCTTTAGTCTGGGTTCACTTTTATGTGTTAAGTTTTGTTAAGTTCTCTTGGAGAATAAGATTGTCATGATGAGTTTATGCTTTAGTATGTTGTAGTGTGCTTTAGCATATGTTGATGATGATATGATTGAATGAAAATCATTTCCATGTATGTTGAAAAGCCTACTTTGATCACTAGATCAAATATGCACTTTTATGCTTGATTATGAGACCATGATGTGTGATGGACTTATATGTTTTGGTTATGATGTAATAAGGTGTAATTGTTGTTTATTATAATTTGTGTGAGATTTTGAGCTACATTTGCTTTGTTGGTGAAGCAAAGTCTCCATTTTTCATTGGAGGCTTGTGGCCTTAGTAAGAGGAAATATAAGAACATGTGTTGTTCTTGTTTTGGCAAGATTTTGATGCAACAAAACATG
The DNA here is from genome assembly GCA_039655645.1 of Ammopiptanthus mongolicus. Classification (NCBI taxonomy): domain Eukaryota; kingdom Viridiplantae; phylum Streptophyta; class Magnoliopsida; order Fabales; family Fabaceae; genus Ammopiptanthus; species Ammopiptanthus mongolicus. The sequence goes on from CM077350.1 coordinate 41,527,184, forward strand.
ATTTCATAACTTATGTTTTCAAAGAGAAACAAAAGTGATTTTGATCCAAAGATCAAATGAAGTTTTAACCTTTAAAGTGTGTCACCAAAGTGGGATAAATGGCTGAAGTCTTTTTAATCAAACTAAGCGTTTCAAAAGGGGAATTAATGAAGGAGTTAGGGAAAAGTGAAAACAGGGCACTCGCCCAGCGAACCTTGTCTCGCCACGCGAGACAGAGGGAAAATAAGGCATTCGCCAGGCTAACCTTGCTTCGCCTCGCGAGAGAGTGGGCTAGCCCGAGCAGCAAAGATGCAGCTCCTCAGCCTCGCGTCGCGAAGTCATTCTCGCCTCGCAAACTGCCTAAGTAGTGAAGATGCAGCTTCTCTGCCTCGCGTCGCGATACAATCCTCGCCTCGAGAAGCAGAAAGACTGTCTAAACAGTAAAGATAACTTCTCAGCCTCGCGTCGCGATATATATCTTTGCCTCGCGAGCAATGGTTTGTTTATAAAGAGTGTTTTTCAACTAAAACTGTAAAGTTTTACTCATTAAAAACCTAAGTTAAGTAATTGACTTAGAGTTGAAGACAAGGGATAATTAAGTATAATATGTGGTGAAACAAGGCCATATACTATTACCATCGATGACTTAGTACATCAATGACTTCATAAGACATAAACACAAACATGAAACGTTTTGGGTTTTGAAACAGTAGTTCGATGACGGACCGGTGATTCGGACCCCGATCAGTCGTTCAATTGTTTCAGTCTTGTGATGACTCGATCCCGGAGGGATCACGAGATTTATCCTGTGGATAAAGGTTTTGTTTTCAAAGACACATATAGTTCCTAAGGAAGAGAACCTTAGTAGACTTCGAGGTTTATCCGGGGGATAGACATTGCTTGATCGCATTTGCTTTGTGTAAGCATTGGCATTTCATTTGCATAGTTGTAAGGCCTTGAGCCTAGGAGTTGAGCTTACACCTTGATACGGGTGCGAATCTTACGGTGACAATCTTCAATGGTCTTTTTGGAGGTATCAGGGTTGGAAGGGCTTACATGTGACCAGTTGGTAGCTCTTCTGTGTCGTCGCGAATCCGTGCAATACACTGATATCCTCTACTAGATGCCGTACTTTTCATGTTTGGTCGAGAGTGTTTCCATAAAGCCAGATACGTGCACGTTACGAATGTTGTAGCATCTTGCTCATGGCTGGCAGAAACCGCAACATGTCCTCCCATTCACTCTCTCCGAACATTTTGTTAGCTCCATGGAGTAGGGGCCAGAGTAGTACCCAGTGACATTGGCATTGAGTCATATACATTGCACTGCATTGCATGGCTATTGATGTTTACATTTACTGTTATACATCGCTGTATTGTTTAAGAATGCTTTATATTATGCTGTTAACTGCTTAACATAATATTATGCTGCCAACTGCTTAATATGTTTGATATTGAGAATTCTTGAAAGCATGTTGGGTACGTTGTTACCCGGTGAGTCATCCCGTTTTTACTACTGCTGTTTTGTCGTGTTGATGAACGGGAATCTCACCCATATCTGTATGTTTTCTACTTGTACTTGTTGTTGCTGCTTGAACAGATGGACGTGATGATGGTTCAGTTCAGTAGTCTCCTTGAGCCCGGAGGCGGACTCTTTTTGCTGTTTTAGTTTTGTTGTAGGCCAGACTATGTCAGTTTTTGTAGTACCTTTTGGGAGCTACCACTCCTAGTACTTATTGTATTTCTTATGTCAGTTATACATTAGACTTATGTCTGTATACAGTAATGTTGACGTTTCTATTTCTGTTTCGGTTTTGTGTTTATTATACAACATGTTCTAGAAATGCATGGCGAACCTAAGTTCATTTATTAGTATTATTTACCTTTTACTAATCCCATTACATCTTGCGAAAAGAAAAAAAAACGGTATTTTCCACATTAAATAATATTTTCGGCCTTATAAACATTCAGGAATGTGACACTCAGGAAAGGGTGTTGCAGCTTCTGTTTCAGATCATTGTCCTATACTTCTATCTACCGAAGTTGCTCCTTTTCATCATTTTATAAAAAAAAAAAAAAATTGAAGTTTGAAAATCATTGGTTGCTTGAAAAGGGTTTGGAGGATGTGGTTAAAGGTAGTTGGCTTCTTGATGATAATGCCAATGTTCTTGACAAACTTCAACGTTGTACTCGTGACTTGGAGTGTTGGAGTTATACTTTGGGTCCAAATTTGCAAGTTGATATTGCTGTTTGTAAGAAAAAATTAGAAGAGGTTCGTCATCACAGAGATAGGGCAGGTGCTAATCATTTTGCTATGTTAAGGAAGAGGCTTGCAAAGCTGCTGGTGCAGGAGGATGTTTTTTGGCGTCAAAGGGCAAAGAATCATTGGTTGAAGGGGAGTGATTCTAATACAAAAATTTTCCATGCTTCCGCCTCGGTTAGGAAAAATATTAATTTTATAGAGTCACTGGCCAGAGAAGATGGAACATGCGTGGATTCTCAAGATGGCCTTTGTAGACTTGCTAGAGACTATTTTACAAGTTTTTTTGCTGGTCAGAATAGTAAAGTTATGCAGGTAGTGGAGAATATTCAACTTGTGCTTTCTGCAGGTGATAATGAAGCTCTTTTGGCTGATTTTACTGATGAAGAATTCAAAAGAGCTACTCTTGATATGCATCCAGATAAAGCACCGGGTCCAAATGGTCTAAATGCAGCTTTCTATCAAAAATTCTGGGATTTATGTGGTAATGATGTAATTACTGCTTTTAGGAGTTGGCTTCTTGATGGTAATCTCCCCTCTAATATTAATGATACAAGTATTACCCTTATCCCAAAATGTGAGCGCCCTGCTTCTATGAAAGGTTTGAGACTCATATCTTTGTGTAATGTTATTTATAAAATTCTTTCTAAGACTCTGGCAAACAGGTTGGCTAAAGTTATTGACAAGTGTGTATCAGAGGAACAATCTGCTTTTGTAGCTGGTCGATCAATTGTGGATAATGCGCTTATTGCTACTGGAATTATTCACTATCTTAAATGTAAGTGAACTGGTTTGAGGGGTGATGCAGCTCTCAAGTTGGATATTAGCAAAGTGCATGACAGAGTTAGTTGGGATTATTTGAGAGAAATTATGCTTAAACTTGGTTTTGATGGTCAGTGGGTCAGATGGATGATGATGTGTGTCTCCTCAGTTCAGTACTCGGTTTTATTTAATAGGGTGTTGGTAGGGTCAATTATTCCTGGGCGTGGGCTTTGTCAGGGTGATCCCCTATCACCTTACCTTTATATTTTGTGTACTGAAGGTTTGTTTGCTTTGATTAAAAAAGTAGCAGGGAGTGGAAGCATTCATGGTATCAACATTTGTAGAGGAGCCCCTATGATTACTCACTTGCCTTTTGAAGATGATAGTTTCTTTTTATGAAGGCTTGTGAACAGGAGGTAAGGCAAGTGAAGGATATTTTGTATACCTATGAAGCAGCTTCAGGCCAAGTCATTAATTTGTATAATTCTGAATTTATGTATAGTCATAATGTTGCTGAGCAAGACCCTATTGCATTATCTGATATTATGGGGGTGCAAGAAAAATTGGGTGTTAGCAAATATCTTGGCCTTCCCTCTATGGTTGGCAGAAATAAGAGGGGTGTTTATCATTATGTGAAGGACCGTGTTTGGAAGAGAGTGAGTTCTTGGCAAGAGAAGACGCTTTCCATGGCTGGTAAGGAGGTTTTGATTAAATCAGTGGCCCAGGCTATTCCTTCTTATTGTGTGAGCATATACCTTATTCCACCTTCCTTAGCTGATGAAATTGAGAAGATGCTGAATTCTTTCTGGTGAGGTTCGAATAATAGAGAATCCAAAGGTATCAAATGGCTCTCTTGGAATAAATTGTCCATGTCAAAGAAATTTGGAGTTATGGGTTTTCGCAATTTGCATGCTTTTAATTTAGCTATGTTGGCTAAACAAGTTTATAAATTTATCATGCAACCTCGTTCACTTGTGACCAAAATTTACAAAGCTAAATATTTTTCACAATGTGATTTTTTGGATGCTAATATTGGTCATAACCGATATGCTCGGAGAAGTATTTGGATGTCTAGGAATTTGCTTAGAGAAGGATTGCGATGGCGCATTAAGGCTGGTGATAATATCTCTCTATGGGGTATCCCTTGGGTAAGCAGTGGCCAATCCCTTTCTCATGATTCACTCATGGATAACATTGTTCAGGTACATAATGTTGCGGATCTTTGGCAGCTATACGCAAAGGTTTGGAATGCTCCATTTGTGAATATGCTTTTTGATAATGAGACAGCTATGAGTATCCTTCAAACTCTTTTAAATGAGGTTGTCACAGAGGATCAGATAATATGGAAGGGTAGTACTAATGGCATATTTACAGTGAGGTCTGCATATCATTTAGCCAACTCTAGCTTGGTTGACTCTTCACATCTATGTGAAGCTGGTGAGTGGTTACTTATTTGGAAATTAAAAGTTCCACCACGAGTTAAAATGTTTCTTTGGCGAGCTTGTAGGGATTGCCTTCCTACTCGTTTGCAATTACAAAGGAAAGGAATATCTTGTTCTAACTTACGTGTTGTTTGTGAGAATGAGTTAGAAAATTTATGGCATTTGATGTTTACATGCCCTGTCAGTGTTGAATGTTGGATCCAACAAAATTTATGGAATTATATCTCACCACTCTTACTCATTGTTGACAATTTTAAGGACCTATGCTCCCAACTATTATCCACTCTAAGTCCACAAAATGGAGCCAACTTTGTGAGTAAATACCCAATTTGGTCCTTGAAATTATAGGGTCGTATCAACTTAGTCCCCACATTATCAATATTCCAAAATGATCCTTGGAATTGAAAAATGTAGCAAATGCATCCCTGACATTATTTACTTAGTTTCAAATGCATCCCTGACATTACCAACTTAATGTCATTATAGTCCATGCAAATATCAGCGGAGGGACGAATCTGATTAACTTTCTATAATTCCATGGATCATTTTGGAATATTGATAATATGAGGGACTAAGTTGATACGACCCTACAATTTCAGGGACCAAATTGAGTATTTACTCCAACTTTGTTGTTACTTTATGGACCCTTTGGCAAGGAAGGAATGAGCGATTGTGGGAAGGCTCTATTGTCACGTCCATTCATCATGTTCAGCGACGAAGGTTCTTCCTTGGAGATTGGTTTCATGTTCAAAATTTTGGATCCATGGTCAATGGTCATAGCTGCAGCGCTTTACAGCATGTATGGACCCCTCCAAGACATGGTTTTTTAAAATGCATTGTGGATACAAGTTTTTTTGAAGGGCAAGCTAAAACAAGCTTTAGTATGTGTATTAGAGATGAATATGGGCAACAACTCTCTTCAAGGCTATTCAATGGGTTCAAGAGTTGAATTTGCACCATGTGATTTTTGAAGTTGATTGCCAGTAGAGGCGGATCTTGGTGGGAGCGGGGATGAGCAACGGCTCCCCCAAGATCTTTTAATCAATGTAAAAAAAATTAATGGCATGCATCTCAGAAACTGAAAAGTAAGGGTGAGCGAGTGTGTCTTACTTATACTCCACATATTTTTACTTGCACTTTGTTTTTCTGCGTTGTGTGTATCTTATGTTATTCTTCCCTGACTCAGAGAAAGAGTGAGTAAGAGAGAGAATCCAATCAACTTGTAATATAAAAAATCAATAAAAAGTAATGATTGTTATGTTATTTTGATCTGAAATCCCTCATAAATCGCCTTGAAACATGTCTCTTTACATTTATTCCTATCATTCACCTCTCTCTTCCCCTCCGCAATGGTGGTTTTTTTCCGGTCAGTGGGTTCCTTCTAGTTCATGCTTTTGCTACACTAAAAAAATGAAGTTGCAGCATAGGAATGACAAGGAGGTGAGAGAGTGTGGGGTCATGTAAGTGAGGTTGAATCGAACGAATATTGAAGAAAAAATGGAGTCTTTGGAGGATTTGGGCAAAAAGGGTTAGCCTGGGATTGCAAGAAAAGAAGGTCTTACAGCTGACTCTTCATTTTTTTATTCTTCTGAACTGAAATTGGTCCTTATTTGATTGAGTGTCAAAATTTGGGTGTTTAATTTGCAGTGATGTAATTATTATTGTAATTATCTAATACTGTTCTAAAATATTAAATTAAAATTGAGAAGAAAGAAGTGTTTCACAGTTGTTATTTTTATTATTATTTTCTTCAATTGAAGTCTAGAAATACATATTAGAGTTATTTTGTTTTATAAATTGTTCAAGGGTATGGCATGTTCATTCATTCACAAAAGTTATTTCACCTAGTAGTTAGTGGCTCCCCTGAAATTTTTAGTCAATATCTGCCACTGATTGCCAGGTTGTTGCTGCTAAGGTCAACATGCCCAAGGAAGATAATTATGAATTGGGATTTATTTTACAAGCTTGTTCTAATTTTCTTAGTTATTATCCAAACTTTTGTGTAAGTTTCGTTAGATGACAAGCGAATAGTGTAGCCCATACTTTGGCTAAGGCGACAATTTTCACAGCTAGTCCCACCATATACTATCATGCACCATTTTGTATTAGCTTTTTGATTATTAATGAAATGCAGTAAGTTTTTTGTTTAAAAAAACTACATTGAAGATTAAAATAAATTATATATTCTTCATAGAGTAAATATCCAACTTAGTCCCTGAAATTGTAGGGTCGTATCAATTTAGTCCCCCACATTATCAATATTCCAAAATGATCATTGGAATTTCAAAATATAGCAAATGAATCCCTGACATTATTCACTTAGTTTCAAATGCATCCCTGATATTATCAACTTAATGTCATTATAGTCCATGCAAATATTAGCGGAGGGACGAATCTGATTAACTTTCTACAATTCCAGGGATCATTTTGGAATATTGATAATGTGGGGGACTAAGTTGATACGACCTTACAATTTCAGGGACCAAATTGGGTATTTACTCATTCTTCATCCTTCAAATTTAATAATGCATGGTGAGCACCATCCACTTTCAGTACAAATCTTGTTTTCAAGCATTCAATACAAATCTTCTTCTAGTTACTTTTCTAGCACATTCTATTATTCTAATAATAACATTGTCATACTTTTAAATTAATACATCAAATATAACTATTTTATAGGTAATACATTCATGACTTGATGAAGTCCATCACAAAAAATTATATGAGCTCATAATGAAAAAAATAAATTTTGGAGCCCATCACAAAATAACATAGGCACTCATCATATCACAAAAAAGGATAGGATCCCATAAAAAAAGCATAAAAGCAATTCATGTCACGTATTAACATAGGATATCATCACAATAAATATTGGAGCTTATCATCTTCACACATTAAATCATTTCTAGTACACATTGCATTATGCCACATAAATAAATTTTATTTTTCTTGTAATTTTAAAATATTGTTCGGGCCAGCAGGTCGGCCCGCCCACCACGAGCCTACTTGTGTCAGGCCGAAGATTCTTCAGGTCGGGCCTGGCTAAAAATATTTTGATCTATATTTTTGTTAACGTAGCCCATGGACGCATCTGGCCAGTCCATCGGTCTAGCCCATTTGACACCCGTAAATTGAACACTATAACTTGTCAACCCTATTGTAACTCATAATCTTTACACAAATAGAAAAAGAAGGGAGAAACGGGCTCGATCGCGATAGTCTCTCAATGATGCTCGACGATGGTGCATGGACAACATGAGCAATAAAGAGCATTACATATATAAGAATTCAATACTCTCATGAATATATCAAAATTATGTATTTCCTCCTCCTTATGATAAGCATGAATTTTTGTTAATGATTTGTGTTCTGTTTTTTTTTAACGTCTCTTTTTGTGTTAATGTTCTGCTGGTCCTATTCTTTAGGAATGTGTTCTGGTTGTTAGGATTTTTAAGATAATGGTTGTTGTGATTCGTATTTTGGTGGGATTTCATATTGCTTTTAATTGTGCAATTGCCTATATAAAGGCTTTAATAACTCTGAATAAAGTGTGAAACAATTTCATACACATCTCTCCTATCCTATTCCCTGCACGTTTTTTTCCTGTTTTACTGCTATGTAATTAACAATGGTATCAAGAGCTTGGTTGAGAGTAGCAACTTCGAAGTGTAGAAAAAGGAGAGAGAGAGAGAGAGAGAGAGTAGATAATAGCAGTCTCAGAGTGTGAAAACGGAGAAAGAAGATAGTAAGAGTTCCATCAATGGCTTTCAATAATTATGTACAGCCAGTCATTCCTCGATTCGATGGTCACTATGATCATTGGAGCATGTTGATGTAAAACCTCTTCAGGTCCAAGGAGTGTCGACAGGTTGTTGAAGATGGTGTAGCAACAACAAAAGGAGCTTGATGGATGAAATTGAAAGAATTGAAAGCCAAGAATTACTTGTTTCAAGCAATGATTGAAGAACCGAACCGGTCGGTTCAACCGGTTCAATCGGGAATCGGCCATATCTACGGTTCGGTTGGACCTTAATAACCGATGGTCTGATATAACCGGGGAAAATTGCCGGAACTGGATCGAACCGCTCTTAACCGGAAGAATCGACTAACCAGGGCCGATTCTTAAGAACCGGACTGTCCCAAATATCTACAGTTTACCAAGAAAACCTAACCAAGAAATTCACAAATCCTCACTCTAGTCGCACGCCGCCCACTCCACCGCTCCCACAGTCGCACGTCGCCGCTCAGTCTAGCCTCCACGCTAGCGACTCCCTGTGCTCAGATGGCTATTCTGGTTTGCTCCCATTTCCTTTTGCTCTGGTTTTTATTTTGCTCTGTTACTCACTTTGTGCGTGTAATTTAAGAGTTTAAAGCAATGAAGAAATGAAGATATGAGAAAAAGAAAGTGGGGTGAGGTGAAAAGTTTCTCTAGCCTACCCGTGAGTGGAAACACTTGAGTCTGGTTACTACTTTTTGTTTTTCTTATTGAAAGTCCGGTTACTACTTTATTTCTTATTTAATTCTTTCAGGTTCCAATGTTTAGGAACCATATACAACTACTAGGGAATTGTAATCTTTCATTATAAATAATAATAATAATAATAATATATATGTTCCCAATATTTCTCATCTATTTATATGTTGGAAACTACATTGACTTTTGGAAATTGTACATACATACATACATATATATATATATATGTTTATTTATTAATCATCCGGTTCAACCGTTGGTTGAACGGTTGGACCTATTGAACCATGACCTGGAGGTCTCATCGGTTCAATCTCCGGTTCGGTTCTTAAAACATTGGTTTCAAGTGATTGATTGTTCTATCATGGATACTATTCTTTGCAAAGATACTTCCAAAGATATTTTGGACCCAATGAAGAAGAAATATCAAGGCTCCTAAAGAGTCAAAAACGCTCAACTTCAAGCTTTGAGAAGAGACTTTAAAACCCTTCAAATGAAGGAAGGTTAATCTGTTACTTGTAAAGTCCCAGCTGCTTTCTGAATTTGTGATTGTCCCCACAAACCAATACGAGTCTCTTCAACATCATTTGTCCTCACTCACAAGCTTCTAGGAAAATTTCCCAGGAGGTCACCCATCCCATAATTGCTCCAAGTAAAGCACACTTAACTTTGGAGTTCTTAAGTGATGGTCTCTCGAAAAGAAGATGCATTTTGGTAGTATTGCTCCAAGTCAAGCACACTTAACTTTGGAGTTCTTAAGTGATGGGCTCCCGAAAAGAATATGCATCTTGTTAGTATAGGTAGTACCAATCAACTCCTTCAAGTCTTCCTCAACTGTACAGTCTCATACCTGTACAGTCTTGATATCCCTCAACTCTGTAGTCCCATACCTGTACAATCTCGGGATCCCTCTCGTTCCTGTGTGAAATCAGTTTGTTCATGTGTCCCTCCGCCTAGAAGCCTGCCAGGAGCCGCTCCTTGTTTGTGCTTCATCTTTTGCATTGGCGATCACTCCCCACCCTCGTTAGCCTCGAGTGTCACATGCCCACCAACTTCTGCTTGGTTCGTCCCTGAAAAACACTATATTGAGAGAGTTGCCGCTCGGATACCATTTGTAACGTCTCAGCTGCTTTCCAAAGGGATGACTGTCCCCACAAACCAACACGAGTCTCTTCAGCGTGCTTTGTCCTCACTCACATGCTTCCTAGAAAAACATCACAGGAGGTCACCCATCCCAGAATTGCTCCAAGTCAAGCATGCTTAACTTTGGAGTTCTTAAGTGATGAGCTCCCAAAAACAAGATGCACAAAGCATGTTGAAGAGACTCGAGTTGGTTTGTGGAGACAATCATCAATTCGGAAAGCATCTGGGACGTTACATTACTAGCTGCTGTGCAACGGCCATGTGTCTTACTAACAACATGCGATCATATGGTGAGAAGATAGACAACACAACCATAGTTGATGAACTATCAATTGATGAGATTCAAAGTTCCTTGTTGGTTCATGAACAAAATATGAACAGAAGATCGACAGTGAAGGAGCAAACATTGAAGGCTTCTACTAATAAGCATTCCAACAACTCTAGAGGAAGGGGTATAGGTAGAGGACAGGGAGGACGAGGAAAAAAAGATTTCAATAGGAAATCCAAAGGTAACAGTGACATATCAGAAGGCAAAGGTAATGAAGGCATTGTGAGAAATCAAATTTAGAGTGTTATTGATGTCGTAAGTTTTGGCCATTATTTCTATGAATGTTAAACTAGATTGCTTAAAGATAACGAAAAGGGGGAGAGTTCAAATTTTGTGGAAAAGAAGGAAGTGGAAACCTTGTTGATGGCTGTTGAAGATGTAAAGGACGGTAAGGCTAAACTTTGGTATGTGGATATTGGCTAGTGGAAGTAAGTCCTCTTTCTCATACTTAAATGAAAATTTTCATTCTATTATGAGCTTTGGTGATTGCTCTACCATGAAAGTGAAGGGAAAAGGTCATATTAAGATAAAAATCAAGAATTACTTTGTGGAAACAATTTCAAATTTGCTTTATGTACTTGACCTAAAAAAGCAACTTGTTAAGTGCTAGTCAATTACAAGGAAAGGTTATGTGATCACTATTAGCAGGGGTATACTTGTGAAATTTTGGATCCTGTTATAGGTGTAATTGCAATTATAAAAAGGAGTTCAAATCGGTTGTTTCCCCTAATGATCGAAAGCATTGAATTTGGTCTCATGGCTAAAGTCACAAATTCTGCTTGATTGTGGCATTATCGTTATGGATACTTGAGTTTCAGTGGATTGAAGAGCCTTCAATAGAAAGAATGTTGAGTCAAAATCCTCTTGACCTTAAGTTTTAATGAGACAAAATTTCAAAAGCAAGTCTAAGTGTTCTGAAAAGAGAAGGACTAATATTGTATTGGAGATGTGTTTTATAAGTATAGGGATAGGTTGATTAAATCAGAAAGACCTTCAAGAGGTCATTCGAATATTCAGAAGGCTATGAGAAAGCCAACAATACATACTACTTGAGAAACCTCTTCAACAAGTGATTGGTGAAATCCACAAGTGTACAGTTTCGTCGTCAAGTAATAAAAGACCGAATCCACAGAGACCGTGATTATGAATACCAATTAATTATTAAATCGATTAAACTAAACAAGAAAGATTGATTTAAGAGAATAAAACCAAGTCACCAAAAAGGAACTTAAAATATCAATTGAATGAGATCAAGATTAAAATCAAAGAAAAACAAATTGGAGTTTTCAAATAGGAAGGAATATTTTCAGAAATTGGGTTACAACAAAACTGCCTATGCTTATAAATTTACTAACCCTTTGTTAATTAACAAAATGCTTTGAAGGTGAATTTATCCTAATAAAGTTAATGTTCCCTCTCGAGATACAAAAATCGTGCCCAAATAAACCAACTCCTACTCTCGTGGAAATTGTATTTAATATGGACCCACTAAGGTTTGTGACAATTCAATGAACTCTCGAAGGACAGCTTCTAACTCTCCTGATTTAAGTGCTAAGTTCAACCCCTACAGATGTAACACCTCGAAATCCGTATATGTTGTTTTTTTTCCTGTCCTTTAGTGAATCTGTTGGGAATAAATTGTTGATAACCCTAATTCGGTTAAATTAAATTAATAACCAAAAGTTGATGAGTAGAATACCATATAGGATTTGAAATCCATATTTAAAATCATGAAACACTGTTTGAGTTTTATCTGTGTTTTGATTGCAGACCGATAAAATATTATTATTTTAATCAAGTCTGTGAAGTTTTGGGAATTGGTCCCGAGGCCGGAAGATATTTTGGCCGAGAGCCCGGAATCATGGAATCAAGAGTAGAACCTAAATTCTAGAGACACAGTTAATTTTCATCTGCGGTTTCGTCACGAACCAGTGAAAGTATTATTTCCTCGATTTGCATAATTTTAGGGGTTCGGCCCGAGGGCCGAGAAATATTCAGGCCCAGAGCCGGGAGTCATCAACAAATTCAAATTTTTCACTATTTAAATGTCACTTTCATGGTCAAACAAAATATCTAAAACAATCACCAAAGTGGCAATATTACTTTTATGAATCCATTCTTACACATTATACAATTACCACTCTAAGCATTCAACTAGGAGACTTAAAATTTTTGTTTTCTTTCCCTCTCTTCACCTTTTCACTTGTTATCTTCAAACTAAATACATCATCTTCATATACTCTTCATCCTCTACAACTTTCATGAAGGAAGTTTTCCCATTGGAGCACTTTGATTTTTGAAGAAAACTCAAGACTTCATCTTTTCAACTTCATCCTTCAAGAGTAAGTATAGGTCTACTCTTTTCCTTCATCTGTAACTCATGGACTTCATGAAAAATCATCACTTTTATTAAGGAGTGATTTTCGAAAATACACTTGTCTCATGAGCTTACTGCTTCTTGTTAAGGTTTCAACCCTTGGAAACCATTTCCATCACCTTTTCAAGGAGCTATTTGTGGATCTACAAGATGTATGGGTAAGTGAACCAAGATCAAACTTTAGGGTGGATGAGAATGTGTTCTAAGTGGTCTTGAATGTCTTATTTGTTGAAAAAGGGCTTCCCTTTGTTGTGGAGTTCCTTTGTGATTTGGTTTTGTAATAATGTAGTTGCTGGATTTTCTGTCATTGCTTGACTCTTTGCTGTTTTTCTGTTAAACTGGACATCTGATTTCGAAAATTCTTTTTAATTTTGAAAGTAGACATCTTGGGCTTTACTTTGATCACAAATTTCGTTTGATTTAATAAATTTTTTATCCTTGAAAATCTATTCCAAAACTGGTTAAGAGATGTTGTCTTGGATTCGGGTCAGCTTGTGTTTTTCATTAAACTGTATTGATTGGAGGACTGTTTGTGAAAACTAATTTGATACACAAAAAGTAGACATCCTAAGCTTTCTTTTGAGTACTTGTTTGTCCAAATCGGAGTTCGTTTGATCTATAAAATGTGTGTTGCAAATTGGTGCTTGTATGCTGAAAATAATGTGGTATACAGGTTAGACTTTGGTTCTTGAAAATGGATGTGATATTGTTGTATGTTTAGATATGATTGTTATATTGTTGTTCAGCATATTGATCTATGTGATATATTTAATTGTGAGATGTTTTGATGAACGAAACATTACTAAAATACTACAATGAAGTTCGGCCATATTGAGAAAAATGTGAGGATAAAGTTGTGTTCGCAAACTAAGTTGATTAGTGTGCTTGATGATGGACTTAAGCATGATTGAAAACAAAGGAAAGTTGAAACAACATTTTAGCCTATGATGGGATTAGGGTTCGATTTTAGCTTTTGAATCCCACATAGAAAATGTTTTATTTTGATTCAATGGTTTAATTGATTTTAATGGAGTTAATGTAATCAAGTAAATCAAATTTTCAAGAAAAACCTCTCATTCCAAAGAATGAAGGAGACCACGATTTTGACATGTACTCAGGGTTCAAAAATGTGTTGGATACTTAACTTATGATCTTATGAAATTACCTAAGTCAAAAGTCAATTTAATTGAGAAAGTTTTGAAATGATCAAATCCTAGAGAGATTTGTGATCATACACTTCAAGTAAGTGTTTACTAAAATTTATTTTCAAACTCAATGAATGAAAGGCGACATCATGGTTTAGGCGCTGGAAATTGGCCACACTAATTAGCTTGATAGCTTACTTGGTGGTTTTCCATGGCTTGACAGTTGTTGGCTCACAAGAGTTCTTTTGTTGAGACTTAAGAGTTATGACAAAGGAACCATACCTTTAGAACTCTTCTTGTTGCTTATTTTAAAGAAAAATTCAATTCAAGGTTTAGTACCGAAGTATTTTGATCAAGTGTGGATGGGAAGTAATACCTTTCAAATGAATTTAGAAAATCCAAAGGTTTCATGTTTCAAAGGATTTTAGAAACTCAATGATTTGAGGTTTCAAAGGAAAGTGTAACTAAACCAATGTTTTACTTAAACACTAAGATATGAAAATCTAAGTGTATCATGTTTTGGAACAAGACTTCATGACATACCTTTGGTGATTTATATCATCAAAGGATCCATAATACTTAATAACATAGAGAATTTTGAATTGCTTGCCCGACAAGTAATTTCATTTCGGGAAGAACCCAAAGATAAGTATTGGTCCGATTAGAGAATCCACCTTCATAATATACTTAATCGTTGAGAGCCAGTGGTGGTCCAATGAGGTGTTTGGAACCAAAAGTTTGGACTACCTGGTATGCCTTGCGATATGACATTGATTTCCCGAAGGAAGTTCTGAGGTTTATTCAATGAATAAACATGAACACACAATTTACAATATCAAAAACCAATGATAGCCCAAATGAGGTGCTTGGATCCAAAGGGTTGGGAACTATCATGGAAAGCAACAATTTCAGAAGGAAACACCGAAGTTTATCTGGGTCGCTAAACATGAAAGCATTCGCATTGTTGGCTTAATCATTTTGCATAAAACTTCGAGTTAAGGCCTGCATGCTTAGGAGGTTGAGCTTACACCTTTTGTGCGGGTGCGGATATTGGGGTGACAATCTTCAATGATATTTGCGATGTCTGGGTTGGAAACTCCACGGATGACCAGTTGGTGATTCTTCTGAGTCGTGGCATTCCATGCAAAACTTTGACATTTGTGACTAGATACCAATATATCCACGATTTTAGAGTGTTATCATGAAAGCCTAATATCACATGTGATTACAAATGTTGTAAGCACAATTGGCCAAGGTTGCCACTATATGAGAAACATGTTCTACTACCACTTCTTCCGATTTATCCCATTGTGGCTCCTGTAACATCCCGATTTTCTGTAACTCTAATCGAGTTGGTTAATCTCAATTAGGGCTTTGATTGAATTTGTGGATTGTTTTGTGTTAGTTTAAGGCTTAGTTGGAAGTTTAGGAATGGGTTTGAATGTCGTTGGAAGTGCCTAAGGTGTTAAACCATAAATTGGGGGAGTCATGAGTTTGGAGGGCTCTCCCCAGCTAAGTAGTACGCTCAAGCGTGGGAAGGGTGCACGCGCTAGCGTGCCAACGCTTAAGCGTTGGCATGTTACACGCTCAAGAGTTTTGAGTGCGTTTGTCAGCTGGTGTGAGTTCTGAGGCGTGTGCAACACGTGTCAGGCTGGGGTGAAGGCAGAGTGGACAAGGCTCCATGCTCAAGCATAGAGGAACCCCACACTCAAGCGTGCAGATTGCCCACGCTAAAGCGTGCTCAACAGATCAAGGTGGACAAGTTTCTTTCTCTTCCTCATTTGTTGCACGAAACTTGGTGAGTCCAGAGCGTTTTAGAAAGAGGAGTAGAGTTTTAGTGTGAGAAAACTTAGTTTCGAGGCGATCGAGGTACCAGAACGCGTTTTCTGATTGCATGGTTGTGATCGTGACAAAGTTTTCTACAACTTTGACGGATTGCTTTCTCGATTCGCCAAAGGTAAACTCGAATCCCTGACACGCGTTCTTCATGTTCTTTGAGTTTTTACCTTTTTTCTTTGATCTTTGAGATTGCTCTAAAGCTGACACTATTATATATGTGTTGTGCTCATGATTAGGGCAAAGTTCGTACTTGTGATTGCTCGTGTACTGGAGGTTGAGGCTGCGGCTAGGGAAGCTGTTCCGGAGCTGTTCTTCGCGTTCTTACTACGTGGGAGAATGTACCAGTGTTCATGTTGATTTTCGCGCCAAGTTTTCAGGTGGGGAGAAAGAGTACTGCTGTCATCAGGAAAACAAGAGTAGCATAGTTGTATTTTCTGTTGTGTGTAGGGAAGCCTTAACCTTGCTAGAGGTTGAGCCCCGATAAAGTATCTAAACTCTAGGTTTAGCATACTTTGGGCTATCACCGCTAAGTTGGAACCCTAGGTTAGATAACTATTGATTCGAGGATGAAATGCTTCGTATGACTGTTGTGATTGTGTGTTGTGCTATCTGCTATCTGTATATGTGACTATATGCTACTTGGTACATGATATGCCTGCTATGTTGCTATTATTGTTGTCGTATGTTTAGCGATGTGCTATTGTGATGCTGTACATTGTGATGATGTGTGTTGTGGTGGAATGGCGATTACTGTTAAGTTGGCTCTGTGCCCTGTTATTGTCGGGTTGATACCGTGGATGGTTCCATTGTTGTTGTGCTAATTTTTGAGGCTGTGGGCGTGTTGTTGAGCTGTGGCTCGTGGATGCGTGGCATCGTGTTGTTGCAATTTGAGCGTAAGGCGTGAGATCTGGTATCAAGCTCGTTGAAGATGTTTGTTGCATATCATCAATTGACAAGTGGCGATGCCATATGATAGGTAGTATAGGCTGCTAACGTCATACGAGGTTAGTTATACCTAAGTGCAAGTACAGAGAGCGGAAGGGCGGTCAAGTGAGTGACCTTAGGGATGTTGCCAGTCTTGGGAATAGTTTATAGTGATGGATGAGGTAGCTTCTATCCTGTCGTGATGCCTGATCCAGTTCGGTTTGCCTAACTAATCCTTGAGCTTTCCACGTTCCAGGCTAACATTCTGAGGCGACCAAGACACCTTGGTTTCGGTTCGAAAGGGGGATGCACTCTTATTAGTTACAAAGAGCGGATCGGTTTCTTGGACAAATTAACACCTGTTCCGACAGGGAACCCATTCTTGTGTGGAACCAGTTCTATGAGATTCGACCAACATGTTGCATGAGATTAGTATCCCGGTCTAGAGGATTAATCTGAGAGTGAGACTTTTGGAGATGGATGATTGTTGCATGAGTTGTCTCGAGAGACGTGTGGACGTGTGATATATATGTTACACGGTTGTTCTTGTTACTTGCTACCTGCTATGTGTTTACTGCACTACTATTGCTATTCTGATATGCTATACACTGTATTCTTATCTCCTTACTGTTTTCCTGTTGTTGGTTTGATCTTGGTTCGCGTGAAGACGAGGAGCCGTCTGCTTTTGACGATGGACCCGAGGACGCACCCTTTCATCACATCAGTACTGAGGATGCCGGTACTGGGGCTAATAGAGATCATCTATCACGATGATTGAGGGTGGCATGTGGACCCCTCTACCTTTCTGATGGTCTACACGAGGCCGGTGAGCATACTTTTCCGAGGAGGGGCATCGTACAGGGAGGACATCGTGGGACCCTTCAGAGTCGTCTAGTTTCTACCCTTTACCAGGATGTGGCAGCTGCTGAGGCGTCATGAGCGGGACTACGCTTGGGCTAAGCCAGCCACGTCGCACGTGTCCGATCGGAGAGGCTTTGTTTACAGAGGCTAGCGACGGAGGACAGAGCAGTACCTGAGGACACACCGCAGGCGTAGGGTTGTGGTGTCAAGCTCATCATCTGAGTATGAGCCTCTTGGGACCTACAGGCGCCCTCATGGAGAGGGCCAGGGTAGTTCAAGACATCCGCACCATTGATGTTGGCAGCCTGCCAGTGCGTCTAGGCTAGTGAGCTGAGTGTTTCATCATGTATTTTTTAGAGACGAGTGGGTAGTGCTGGAGAGCTATGCGGGCTTTTTATTGGTTTTTGGATGTACTTTGTTAATACCTTTGCATTTTTCATGTTCAGACCATGTGTATATATATGTACAGTGCCCTACTGATGGGGCTATGCTTATGCATGGTTTATGTATAGTTGTCTTTTTATCTGCGTGTACTCTGATTATCGTCATGCTTTTCGTATGCTTGTATGTTTTATTGCGTTTGCTTCCGCAACATTCTTTGAATACCACGCTATCGCTGTAATACGATTAGGCATAGTTAATAAAGTAAGCTTGGGACTAATGAGATTATCCTGCGTAAGTGGGGTCGTCTTATTTTGGTGGTATCAGAGCATTGAGAATGTTCTGAGGGTAATGAGATGAATTCATGTATGTGGGGTTGTCTCACTATTATGGTATTAGAGTAGTTTGGTTCTGAAAAAGGATTGTGGAGGTCCGGAACCACAGCTGCAAGTCTAGAAAGTGTATTGGCTTCAACATTTGATACCCGGGTTGTATCAACTATGTCTAGCTTTGGGAAGAGTGTCCGATGCACTAGTTATCGAAGTGTGATAATTGTTTCCATTCATAAGGCATATGATATGTTTAACTGTTAAGTGTTATTATATGTCTTATGAATTGGAACTCGTAGCTCCTTTTTACAGGAAGCTAAATAGCCCGTGGACGTGGTACAAGGGGAGGTAGACTAGCTGCGACCGGAGACAACAATAACCACAACAACAACGGTGACCACTCAGGGACTGGAAGTGGTGATGATACTTGTGAAGCGATGAGAGCCATGCGGGATTTGGCTATGACAATGATGCAACAAACTCAACAGACAGCCCAGTACATGCAAAGGCAGGAAGAAAGAGAAGGGAGGCAGACTCAACTACAGGCTGTCCGAGGAGATGAAGCTATGGACACGTGTCTTAACGCTTTCATGAAGGGGAATCCTTCTCAGTTCCACGAAGAATACAATCCCGAAGCTGCAGAGATGTGGTTACAAGATGTAACACCCTGCTTTTCACCCCTATGCTTATATGTGAAAATCCTTTCTTATATATGTTTGCATATGTTGTTTATGCTTGTTTTTGTGTGTATAAGTTCATAGTTGAAGTAGTTCAGCCTTTAGGATAGTTGATCCATTCGATTCCAAGTAACCTGTTTCACGATTTTGGCCATATCTTGAGTTCTAGACATCCGATTGAAGTGATCTTGGATGCGTTGGAAAGCTTAGAGAATTATCTAGAAGTATTGTTCAGGTGTCAAGGCCAAAAACACGATTTTTAAAGGGGAAATCGATTTGGTAAAAATCGATTTCCAGATAAGATATCGATTCCAGCAAGTGGCAATCGATTTCTAAAAGCCAAAATAGATTTATTTTATAATAAAATCGATTTTTTCAATGGAAAATCAATTTCCATGGTTGTGGAATCGATTCCCATACTTGTTAGAGCTTGTACACGCGTTTTAAACATGTTTGTGTTATCGGGCTATGCTGTGTACGACCCATTCGTCCTAAAACGTCCCTAACAATTATATATATACATAGTGTATGGCCTAAAACTAGCCATTACACTCTATTAGACTCATGAGTTGCCTCTTCTCATTCCTAGGAGCTCTTATTGGTCTCTTGCTCTAGAAAACCCAAAAGACGAATCATGTTTTGGTGTTCTTCGTCAAGAACACGCCTATGCTTGGCAAGTCTATCCTTGCTGCTAGAGTTAATCTTCCTAAGTTAGAAACCAAGGTGAGTTATCTAATCCTAGAGTTGGTTCCCTTTCAATCCTTAACTTAAAGATCGACTCTGCTTTCCAGTGCTGCGATCATGATAAAGTGTTGAACCCGTAAGGAGGAATCGTAGCGGAACTTGGCTCTATTCTCTTTCCCTTATGCTGTGAATCGCCATACCAGGTATGGGGAGAGAAATTGGTCATGAATATATGGGTTTCGGAATAGGTTAAGATGAAAGGGTTAACCCATGACCCCTATGCATGTCTGCGTATGCCCATGAATGTTGTTATGTCGTTTTCTGGCTATATGAGTATTGATTGATGAATAATTTGATGCTATAACATGTTTTATAATTATGAGTTCATGATTTGTATGATTGTTGATAATTTGATGATGATGAGCATGTTGTTTATGCCATGATATGGTGTTTTGTTAACCTTACGCTATAAGAACATAGTTATAGGGTGAGAATAAATAAGCGAGATAGACTGATGATCAATGATTAGTTCAAGAACACTTAGGCTATGATTTTTGACGGTTAGGCTAATCAAATTGAGGATAAATAGCTTAGGCTTGAATGATATATTGATTAGAGAACCTAGAATGAACCTGGACATAGAAGAGCCGTTTTTGCGCGTTCAGAAACCTAGAAATCGATTTTCTGCACTTGGAAATCGATTTGCACTGTTCAGAATCGATTCCCAATAAAAGGAAATCGATTTGAACATGTTAAAATCAATTTACAAGTAATGGTTTGAAGACTTGATAAATCGATTCCAGATATTGGAAATCGATTCTCACATGCCCATGAGCAGTTTTGACCACTTATGCTTGATGGATAGGGTTATGTAGGCTTGATATGATATAAGGACTTTAGGTTACCCTTAGAAGCTTAAGAACACTTGATTTTTGATCTTACTTAACACTAGGATGTAACCTTATGGTTTAAAATAGAACGAGTTAGAGAAGAACGTCATAAAATAATAAAGATAATAATGATGCTGTTAATAATGGTAACGATGAGTTATTATTAGAGATGTTGTTGATGACCATCGTGGATGGTCATAGTTAATAATCAATGTGATTGATTATGGTGGTGAATGGTTGGCATTTGTTTGCATATTGATGAACATTGCACGCATCATACGTTGAAGTTGATATGTCGGGTGGAAAGCAAACGATAAATCTCGATATTGGAGGCCACGATGGGTGTTATCCCGGCCTTGAGGGTACATTGGGTATGGATGTTCCAGGTGACATGGGCTAGCTACCTATTGTCGGAGTGACCTAATGAATAAGCTTGAGTACCCTGACTAGCCACTATACGTTATCAGGATTGGTGAGAGTGTTCGGGAATGGCCCATGGTCTGGCATATCATCCACGTTGATAACCGGACATGTACTCCTAATCGTCTTTCCAGAGTTAGAGCTGTTGGTCACATGCATATGGACAGGGACGGATCCACACTCAAGGGAATGGGGGCAATTGCCCCCACTAGGCAAAAGAAATTTAAATTACAATATTTAATAATTTTGATTTTGCCCCCACAAAAAATTAGAGGTTGCCCCCACATGTCAAATTATTACCTATCTTTTGGTGTGAGAGAAAATTATTTTTGTAATTTATCATCTTTTGCTTAATGAATTGCTTCTCCTTTTTCACATATTGATATATGTTTCACATTGAAACCAAACCATAACATATCTTGTTTATTTAATATCATTTTTTTTTATCATTTATACATATTTATAATATTTTTATTTAGTAAAAATATTTATAGATTATTTTTTGCCCCTACTAACCAAAATTTCTGGATCTGTCCCTGCATACGGAGTAGTGATGTTGCATTCGCATTGACATGCATTATATATATATATATATATATATATATATATATATATATATATATATATATATTGATTATATATGTGTTGATTGATATATGTTGTATGTCATCTTAGTTACTATTCCATTCCGTTTACATATATTTATGATCATGTTTCTCACCCTTATCTTTTGTTGTTCTTGTGCATATGATGTTGTATGTGCAGAGGAGGGTGTGCATGCCGACGAGGAGTGATCCCGTGGAGATCTCTCTTAGTAGTAGTAGTTAGGATTTACGTTCAGTTGTTTAGTTTTATTTCGATGTATTATCGATATATACCAGCTCTGATATGTGACATCGGGATTTGGGTTATGTTTATTATTTATGCTTTCCGCAGTTTGTTTTTAAAAGATTTTGATTATTTCAAATTCCTACGTTTCACGTTATAGATGATGTGATGCACATTACCCTTGAGGATACGTTTTTATTTTAATTGTTATGTTATTTTTAAAGACATGTATGATTTTATTTATGTTTCATTATATGCGGGGTAGTGGGTGTCACATTTAGTGGTATTAGAGCCGGTCTGTACTACAGGCCGGGGTATGTGTTTGTTGTGTTCTCTTCAGTGTACTCTTATATGATTGTCTATGATGATAGCATAGAGTATTAAGTGTTTAGTTTTGTTTTGCTTGACTTTCGATATTGAGTAGTTTGCTTGAACGATGCAGGAAGTTATGGCAAGTAGAAACGATCGTGCGATTGCTGATGCCCTAGAAGCATTAGCTAATGCCATAGGGCAGAATCAGAATCACAACGGAGGTGGACCTGCTGAAATTCAGGGTTTGGATAAGTTCTAGAGGAATAATCCGCCATCTTTCAAGGGAGCTTATGACCCTGAAGGTGATCAGACATGGATCCGGGAGCTTGAAAAGATCTTTCAGGCCATGGCATGCACCGATGCTCAGAAGGTTACCTTTGCTACCTTCGTGTTAGTAGAAGAAGCTGAACATTGGTCGGAGAATTACCACCAACGTTTGGAAGCTGAGGGCGCTGCTGTTACTTGGGATGCTTTCAAGGAAAGATTCTTGGGTAAGTATTTCCCTGCTGATATACGCGACAAGAAGGAGATGGAGTTTCTGGCTTTGACTCAGGGAAGCATGTCCGTTGGGGACTATGCCGCTCAGTTTAAGGAGCTATCACGTTACTATCCACTCTACCAATATTGTAATGATGATCACTCCTAGTGTGTGAAGTTCGAGAATGGTTTGCGTCCAGAGATAAAACAAGCCATTAGCTATTAGGAGATCTGTGTTTTCCCCACCTTGGTGAACAAGTGCAGAATCTTTGAGGAAGACTACAAGTCCAGAGTTGCTCAGTTCAAGAATTCTGGTCCTCAAGGGAGTAAGAGGATGACCCAGCAGGATAAAGGGAAGCAACAGTTGGCATCAGTTAGCTGGGGGTTCAAGTACACCGGCAAGAAACCCGCAGTACACGTCGAGACCAGCTAGTGGCGGAGGATTTGCCTCTTCTAGGCCAATCAGGTGTGGCAGGTGTGGCAAGTGTGGTAAGGAGCACTTTACTCGTGACTGCAAGGAGACAGACATCATCTGCTTCAAGTGTGGGAAGCCTGGCCATACCAGTAAGGATTGTAGTGGAGAAAAGATGGAGCCACAGAGTGCCAGCAAGAGTTCTAAAGCCAATCGACCGAGGGCAAGTGGGAAAGTCTTCACTCTCAGTGGAGCTGAAGCCTCATAATCCGAAGACCTGATTCAAGGTAAGTGCCTCATCAAAGGGACTCCTTTAATAGTGTTGTTTGATTCTGGTGCGTCGCATTCCTTTATATCATATGATTGTGTTGAGTACCTTAGATTACCTGCTGCCCAACTTGAATATGATCTAGTTGTTGCTACCCTTACCAATAAGCCTGTTGTTACCTCACATATTTGTAAAGGTTGTTCCATTGTCATTGATGATAGAAATTTCATAGTTGATCTTATATGCTTACCTCTTAAACAACTTGATGTTATTCTTGGTATGGACTGGTTATCTGCCAATCATGTCCTTTTAAATTGCTTTGATAAAACTGTTGTTTTTGGAACTGCTGTCGATCCTGAGGATCCGAGTTTTCTGACTGTCAACCAAGTCAAGGCTTCTATTAGAGAAGAAGCCCAAGTATACATGATTTTATCTTCCCTGGAAGTAGAGAGAAAGGCTGAGGTTAAGGATGTGCCAGTTGTGAGAGAGTTCCCAGAGGTTTATCCCGAGGATGTTTATAGTTTGCCACCTGAGAGAAAGATTGAGTTTAGCATAGACGTAGTGTCAGGTACAATACCTATATCCATAGCACCTTATAGGATGTCTCCTCTAGAGTTATCTAAGTTGAAGAAACAGTTAGAGGAATTGCTTCAGAAGCAATTTGTTAGGCCTAGTGTGTCTCTGTGGGGAGCGCCAGTATTGTTGGTAAAGAAGAAAGATGGCAGCATGAGGTTGTGTGTCCATTACCGATAGCTCAACAAGATGACTATTAAGAATAAGTATCCTCTTCCTAGGATAGATGACCTTATGGACCAGCTGATAAGAGCTTGTGCGTTCTCTAAGATAGATTTGAGGTCAGGCTATCACCAAATTCGGGTCAAGTCTGAGGACATTTCGAAGACTGCGTTCAGAACACGCTATGGCCATTATGAGTACCTAGTTATGCCTTTTGGTGTGACTAATACCCCTGCTGTGTTCATGGACTACATGAACAAGATCTTTCATCCATACTTGGATTGGTTTGTAGTTGTCTTCATAGATGATATCCTAGTATACTCTAAGACTAAGGAGGAACATGAAGAGCACTTGAGGATAGTCTTGAAAACCCTTAAGGAAAAGTAGTTATATGCCAAGTTGTCTAAGTGTGAGTTCTGGTTAGAGGAGGTGAGTTTCTTAGGACACATCATCTCTAGGGGAGGGATAGCCGTAGACCCAGCTAAGGTAGAAATCGTACTCCATTGGGAAGCACCTAAGTTAGTAACCGAGGTTAGGAGTTTCTTGGGTTTAGCCGGGTACTATAGGAGGTTTATAGAAGGATTCTCTAAGATAGTTTTGCCCATGACCCGTCTTACTAAGAAAGGTCAGATCTTTGTGTGGGACTCTAAGTGTGAGGAAAGTTTTCAGGAGTTGAAGAATAGGTTGACATCTACACCTGTGTTAGTGATACCCAATCCTAGTGAACCTTTTGTAGTGTACTGTGATGCTTCAAAGCAAGGTTTAGGTGGTGTATTGATGCAGAACGGTTAGGTAATAGCTTATGCTTCTAGGCAGCTTAAGACCCATGAGAAGAACTACCCTACCCATGACTTGGAGTTAGGAGATGTAGTGTTTGCCTTAAAATTTTGGAGGCATTATCTTTATGGAGCTAGATTTGAGGTCTTTAGTGATCATAAGAGTTTGAAATACTTGTTTGACCAAAAGGAGTTGAATATGAGACAACGTAGGTGGATGGAATTTCTTAAGGATTATGAGTTTGAGTTGAGTTACCACCCAGGTAAAGCCAATGTAATGGCTGATGCTTTGAGTAGAAAAGTCTTACATGTTTCAGCCTTGATGGTTAGAGAGATGGATTTGATCGAGGAGTTTAAAGACTTGAGTTTAGCTTGGGAATGTACCCTTAGAGAATGGCAAAATATAGATGTATACCTTTTAGACCAGAGAGAGTTGATTGCTCAGGGTAGAAATCTCAGTTTTAAGGAAGGGACTGATGGAATTTTGAGGTTCCAGGATAGAGTTTGTATACCTGATGTCCCAGAGCTTAGGAAGTTGATCCTTGAGGAAGGACATAGGAGTGGTTTGAGTGTTCACCCAGGAGCCACAAAGATGTATCAGGATCTGAAACGGATGTTTTGGTGGCCTAGGATGAAAAATGATATGGCTGAGTTTGTTTATGCTTGCTTAGTGTGTCAGAAGGCAAATATAGAGCATCAGAAACCTTCAGGTAAGTTGCAACCTTTGAGTATTCCTGAATGGAAGTGGGATAGTATCTATATGGATTTTGTGTTTGGACTCCCTAGGACTCCAACTGGTTGTGATGCCATATGAGTTGGGGTGGACAGGTTAACCAAATCTGCCCATTTCATTCCTATGAACATGGATTATCATTAAAGAAGTTGACTGGGTTGTATATAAGAGAGATAGTTAGATTGCATGGTGTACCCTCTAGCATAGTTTCAGATAGAGATCCTAGATTTACCTCTAGCTTTTGGAATAGTTTGCATGAGGCCCTAGGAACAAAGCTTAGATTGAGTTCAGGTTATCACCCACAGACCGATGGTCAGTTTGAGAGAACAATCCAATCATTAGAAGACTTGTTGAGAGCGTGTGTGCTAGAGCAGTCTGGTAGTTGGGATAAGTTCTTACCCCTTATAGAGTTCACCTATAACAATAGCTTCCATTCCAGTATTGGAATGGCACCTTATGAGGCTTTGTATGGGAGGAGGTGTAGGACACCTTTGTGTTGGAATGAGCCTGGAGAGAATGCTGTGTCAGGACCTGAGGTAGTTCAAGGGACTACAGAGAAAGTGAAGATGATACAAGATAAGATGAGAGTGGCACAGAGTAGGCAAAAGAGTTACTATGATAAGAGAAGAAAAACTCTCGAATTCCAGGAGGGGGATCATGTGTTCTTGCGAGTTATTCCAACAACTGGGGTTGGCAGAGTAATGAAAGCGAAGAAACTTACCCCTAGATTCATTGGCCCTTATCAAATTCGAAAAAGAGTCAGTGAGCTCGCTTACTAAATAGCTTTCCCCCCATTCTTGTCAAACCTTCATAATGTATTTCATGTGTCTCAACTTCGAAAGTATGTTCATGGGCCAAGCCATGTGATAGTACCCGATGTCATTACACTAAAGGATAACTTGACCTTTGAGGTGTTATCACTTCGGGTTCAAAATCGAAGGGTCAAGTAGCTGAGAGGGAAGGAAATTCCCTTGGTCAAGGTCATTTGGAGTGGATCTACAGACGAAAGTGCTACATGGGAATTGGAGAGCAAGATGAAGGAGTTATACCCGCATCTATTTACTCAAGGTGAGTAGAAATTTCGAGGACGAAATTTTTATAAGGGGGTGGAATTGTAGCACCCTGCTTTTCATCCCTATGTTTATATTTGTTAATCCTTTCTTATAGATGTTTGCATATGTTGTTTATGCTTATTTTTGTGTGCATAAGATCATAGTTGAAGTAGTTCAGCCTTTAGGATAGTCGATCCATTTGAGTCCAAGTAACCTGTTTCACGGTTTTGGCCATATCTTGAGTTCTAGACATCCGATTGAGGTGATCTTGGATGCGTTGGAAAGATTAGAGAATTATCTAGAAGTATTATTCATGTGTCAAGGCCAAAAACACGTTTTTTAAATGGAAATCGATTTGGGAAATCGATTTCCAGATGAAGAAATCGATGATAGCAAGTGGAAATCGATTTCTAAAATCCAAAATCGATTTATTTTATAAGAAAATCGATTTTGCCAATGGAAAATCGATTTCCATGGTTGTGGAATCGATTCCCATGCTTGTCAGAGCTTGTGTACGCGTTTTAAACATGTTTGTGTTATCGGGCTATGCTGTGTACGGCCTATTCGTCCTAAAATGTCCCTAACAATTATATATACATAGTGTTTGACCTAAACCTAGCCATTACATTCTATTAGACTCACAAGTTGCCTCTTCTCATTCCTAGGAGCTCTCATTGATCTCTTGCTCTAGAAAACCTAAAAGACGAATCCTGTTTTAGTGTTCTTCATCAAGAACATGCCTTTGCTTAGCAAGTCTATCCCTGCTGCTAGAGTTAATCTTATTAAGTTAGAAACAAAAGTGAGTTATCTAATCCTAGAGTTGGTTCCATTTCAATCCTTAATTTAAAAATCGACTCTGCTTTCCCAGTGTTGCGATCGTGATCAAGTGTTGAACCCGTAAGGAGGAACCGTAGCGGAACTTGGCTCTGTTCTCTTTCCCTTAGGCTGTGAATCGTCATATGAGGTATGGGGGGAGAAATTGGTCATGAATATGTGCGCTTTGGGATAGGTTAAGATGAAGGGGTTAACCCCTGACCCCTATGCATGTCTGCGTATGCCTATGAATGTTGTTATGTCGTTTTTTGGCTATATGAGTATTGATTGATGAGTACTTTGATGCTATAACATGTTTTATAATTATGAGTTCATGATTTATATGATTGTTGATAATTTGATGATGATGAGCATGTTGTTTATGCCATGATATGGTGTTTTGTTAACCTTACGCTATAAGAACATATTTATACGGTGAGAATAAATAAGCGCGATAGACTGATGATCAATGATTAGTTCAAGAACACTTAGGCTATGATTTTTGAAGGTTAGGCTAATCAAATTGGTGATAAATAGCTTAGTCTTGAATGATATATCGATTAGAGAACTTAGAATGAACCTGGACGCAGAAGAATCATTTTTGCGTGTTCAGAAACCCAAAAATTGATTTCCAGCACTTGGAAATTGATTTGCACTGTTCAGAATCGATTCCCAATATAGGGAAATCGATTTGAACATGTTAAAATCAATTTCCAAGTAATAGAAGTCGATTTGAAGACTTGATAAATCGATTCCAAAGATTGGAAATCGATTCTCACGTGCCTATGAGTAGTTTTGACCCCTTATGCTTGATGGATAGTGTTATGTAGGCTTGATATGATCTAAGGACTTTAGGTTACCTTTAGGAGCTTAAGAACACTTGATTTTTGATCTTACTTAACACTAGGTTGTAACCTTATGGTTTAAAATAGAACGACGTCATAAAATAATAAAGGTAATAATGAAGATGCTGTTAATAGTGGTAACGATGAGTTATTATTAGAGATGTTGTTGATGACCATCGTGGATGGTTATAGTTAATAATCAATGTGATTGATTATGGTGGTGAATGGTTGGCATGTGTTTGTATATTGATGAACATTGCATGCATCATACGTTGAAGTTGATATGTCGGGTGAAAAGCAAACGATGAATTGTGATGGGTGTTAACCCGGCCTTGAGGGTACATTAAGTTCCAGGTGACATGGGCTAGCTTCCTATTGTCGGAGTGACCTAACAAATAAGCTTGAGTACCCTGACTAGCCACTATACGTTATCGGGATTGGTGAGAATGTTTAGGGATGGCCCATGGTCTAGCATATCATCCATGTTGATAACTGAACATGTACTCCTAATCGTTTTTCCAGAGTTAGAGTTGTTGGCCACATGCATACTGACTAGTGATGTTGCATTCGCATTCGATTATATCTGTGTTGATTGATGTATGTTGTATGTCATCTTAATTACTATTCCATTCCGTTTACATATATTTATGATTGTGTTTCTCACCCCCTATCTTTTGTTGTTCTTGTGCATATGATGTTGTATGTGTTGAGGAGGGTGAGCATGCCGACGAGGAGTGATCCCGTGGAGATCTCTCTTATTAGTAGTAGTTAGGATTTCCATTCAGTTATTTAGTTTTATTCCGATGTATTATCGGTATATGTATACCAGCTCTGATATGTGACATCGAGATTTAGTTTATGTTTATTATTTATGTTTTCCGCAGTTTGTTTTTAAAAGATTTTGATTATTTTAGATTCCTACGTTTCATGTTATAGATGATGTGATGCACATTACCCTTGAGGATATGTTTTTATTTTAATTGTTATATTATTTTTAAAGACATGTATGATTTTATTTATGTTTTATTATATGCGGGGTAGTGGATGTTACACAAGAGGTAGAGAAAGTGTTCATCGCCATACACTGTAGAGAGGATCGGAAGGTGACATATGTTGTGTTCATGCTGGTAGGCACCGCAGAGGCTTGGTGGAAGAACCATCTCATGCTATTGGAAACAGAGGGTAGATTTATCACTTGTAACTTATTCCGGGAATGCTTTTTGGAAAAGTACTTCCCAAGAAGCATCAGGTAAGAGAAAGAGAAGGAATTTCTAAATCTGAAGCAAGAACAGATGTCGGCTGGTGAATAAGCGATGCGGTTTGAGGCATTGCTGAAGTTTTCTCAGTTTTATCAAGTCCATCCAGATGAAGAATGGGTCTATAGAAGGTTTGAAGACGGGTTGAGGCCCGAGTTGAAAAGGACGATGTTACCCTTTGGCATCAGATCTTTTCCAGAGCTGGTTGAGAAGTGCATTGTTTTGGAAGGTCATGACAAGACAGGAACAGTCCAGCCAGCAGTGAAGAGTAGTGGACCAGTGCGTAGCAGTGGACAAAAAGGCAGAAGCGGCAAATTCCAGCAGAGGGTGAGACCATATGATCGCTCAGCTCAGTACAATGTTATTCACGGAGGAAGTAGCTCCATCCAGGGGCAACAGGAGATCAGGACTTGCTTTCGATGTGGGGGACCGCATCTAGTCAAGAGCTGCCCAAGGACCCAACATATCAGGTGCTTCAACTACAATCAAATGGGTCATTATCCATCAGATTGCAAGCCTGGAGTCAGCAGAAGGTCTCAGTTTCAACAACTGAGCAGAAGATCCTAGAGCAGTGGTGCGAGATCACAGGATGCAAGCCAACAGAGTCGCCCACAAACAATCGGACGGGTGTTTGCCGTTAGGGGATCTAAAACCTCCCGGTGCTCTGATCTAATACAAGGTAAATGACTAGTCTTTAGTAAGCTTTTATTTGTTTTATTTGATTCGGGGGCTACACATTCTTTTCTTTCGATAGAGTGCATGGATCATCTAGGTTTGCCCGTTTCTCAGCTACCCTACGATCTTACTATTTCCACACTTACGGGTGATACCTTAACTACCTTATCTGTATACCTAAAGTGCCCTATCATAATAGAAAACCGAAATTTCTTTGTTGACCTTGTCTGTTTGCCTATGCAACAGAAAGATGTTATCCTAGGCATGGACTGGCTTTCGGCCAATCATGTTGTGTTAGACTGTTCAAACAAAACCCTCTGTTTTTCACAGCAACCTGGATTGATGCCTGTCGACGAGAGTATTCTGACAGGTGGATGATCAGTCGGATGCATGGTGCTATTCTCTTTGGAGGCTAAGGAGACTCCTAGTGTCAGGGCTTTACCTATCTTGCACGAGTTTCTGGAAGTGTTTCCCGATGATGTTCCTGAACTGCCATCGGAGAGGGAGGTGGAGTTTGCTATAGATCTTATACCGAGGACTGGACCTATTTTGATAGCGCCATATCGGATGTCTTCAGTTGAGTTGGCGGAGCTAAAGAAATAGTTGGATGAGATGCTAGGCAAAGAGTTTATCAGGCCTAGCGCAACTCCGTGGGGAGCGCCAGTATTGTTTGTTAAGAAGAATGACGGAAGCTCGAGGCTATGCATAGAGTATCGTCACTGAACAAAGCTATGATAAAGAACAAGTATCCGTTACCACGGATAGATGATTTGATGGATCAGCTGAAAGGAGCGGCTGTGTTTTCTAAGATCGATCTACGATCTGGATACCATCAGAACTGGGTTAAGAAGGACGATGTGCCAAAGACTGCTTTTCGGAGTCGGTATGGTCAGTACGAGTACTTAGTTATGCCGTTTGGTGTGACTAATGCTCCAACTGTGTTCATGGACTGTATGAACAAGATCTTCCGCCCGTTCCTTGACAAGTTAGTTGTTGTGTTTATCGACGACATTCTTGTATACTCTTCGAGTAAAGAGGAACACCAAGAGAATCTAAGGGCAGTGTTGCAAGTGCTAAAAGACCGACAATTGTATGCTAAACTGTCGAAGTGCGAGTTTTGGTTAGAGGAGGTGTAGATTCTAGTCCATGTGATCAGCAAGGATGGAATCGCAATGGATCCTTCGAAGGTCGAGGCCGTAGTGAGTTGGGAAAGTGTAACACCCCATTTTCTTAATTAAGGTGTGGGACATTAATTAAGCATTTTTAATGGCTTAATTATGTTCTTTGTGTGTTGAGGAAGCCATGGTTCAAATTTTGGACAATTTGGTCTTGGAACGAGCTCAAAATGTGCAAAAATGTGACAGAACAATTCTGATCAGCGTCCAACGCTTAGACGTGGAGAAATACCACGCTTAAACGTTGATCGTTGACGCTCCAGCGTGGGTAGTTGCACGTCAAGATGTGGAGAGTGGACGCGTGGGGGTACACGTGTCAGCGTGCACGCGGCGGGTGGTAGAGACGTGGCAATCAGCGCTCCAGACTCAAGCGTGGAGTTTTCCCACGTCAGAGCATGCCCATGCTGAAATGTGGAGTTTTCTCACGCTCAAGCATGGACAGCTTGACAACATCACTTAAATTTTCTTCTTTCATTTCTCTTGGCACGAAATTCTTGTGCATTTTTGGACCAGAGAACGTAGAGAGTGAAAGAGAGGATTCCTAGAGGGAGAAAGTTGGGATAGGAGGAGTTTGGAGCATCGGATCATGATTCCGACTACACCACTACGATCAGGGCTTCGAGTA
Source organism: Ammopiptanthus mongolicus (assembly GCA_039655645.1). Lineage (NCBI taxonomy): Eukaryota > Viridiplantae > Streptophyta > Magnoliopsida > Fabales > Fabaceae > Ammopiptanthus > Ammopiptanthus mongolicus. Next base: position 41,559,077 of record CM077350.1, read on the forward strand.
CCTCAAGATTCACTAGTTGATTTCTTAATTTCTCGAAGGTATGCTCAAATCTCTAACACGTCTACTTTACGTTTTTCGTGTTCTTCAAGCTTTTCCCTTGAATCTCTTCGTTTTTGGTATTGCCCTAAGGTTAACGCTGTTTTTACACGTTATTCTCGTGATTAGGGCAAAGTTCGTGATCATGGGTGTGCGAGCTCCCGGAGTAGGTTGCAGCCGTGAGCTTGGGCTCAGAAATCGCGTGGTGGTGGCTACCTTGAGGTGGATTTCGTGGTTGTGGTTGTGGTGTTTAGCTTGTGATCGCGTTCGTGGTCCCGGCTACGCAATCCTTCAGGTGGGGAGAAAGAAACTGTTATCGTCAGGAAGGCAAGCGTAGTGTAGAATGTATGTATGTGTAGGGAAACCTTAAACCCTAGTAGAGGTTGAGCCCATGGCAAAGTACCTAAATCCTAGGTGTAGGTACCTTTGGGGCTATCACTGCTAAGTTAATACCCTAGGCTAGATGACGTTGTTGTTGAGGTTAATGTGATATGCATGCTACTTTGTCTATGTGAATATATGTTTATCTGCCTACATGATGATATCTATATTGGCATGCTTATAGGTATAATGATGTTATTGTCGTTGGTTGGTTGATGTTGATGTTAATGTTAATGTTGATGAGAGTATGGTGAGATTGTGATATTGTTCGGGTTAATACCGTTATGATTCTGGCCACGGAGTTGTGGCTCGTGGACGTAAGGCATTGTGTTGATGTTGAAGTGATGTGGATGCAATGCATCGTGGCTGTGATCGAGTGCTTAGACGTGAGGTTCCGGTATCAACCTGTGATGGATGTTTGTTGGGGTTCTTCGAGCACTATGCCAGGGTGTTAATGGATCTTGATCTCACAGCTAATCTAATCAATGAACTTATGATGGAGAGAGATAGTTATACATTTCATTTGGGAATCGAGTATGAAAAACTACCTACTTTCTGTAGTTTTTGCCAATCTATAGGTCATTCAGTGGCCCAGTGTAACAAGAAAGAAGGTAGAATGAGTATCAAGAATCAAAAGAGCCAATCTTTAGAACAAAAAGGTAAGGCAGTTGTTGTTCCTATTTATGTCCCTAAAAAAAGCATCTTGTTGAGGAGGCACCAAATAAGGATGCTAGTGAGAGCAGAAATGCCTACTTAATAATTGATCCTATTCGTGGGCCTGATCGGGTTATGGATGTGGATGAGAATCGAGGACTTGAAAGAAAGTTTGATATGGTAGTCAACAGAATTGATAATTGTTCCTAAAAATAATGTTGAAAACAATTCGAATAATAATCACTGTCAGGCTGAAGATGAGACTGATTCTGTTGAGATAATTTATGATGAAGTTGCTATGCTAGCTCAAATGAACTCTGCAGGTATGGAAAATAGTCAGGATCTTGAAACCCCAGGTTTTGTTGCAGCCACTGTTAGTGGTGATATTTTTGTTACTCCTAGGATTGATAACATGCCTGCACAAGTTCAAAATGAAATAGGAATGATTTCCAAACGTTGGAGTGATCAGGTTTAGAATGAAGTTGAAGGCAATAATAATGCAGAAAATAGCCATGTGCCTCAAGTTAATATAGTTGAAGAGGAGCCTTTTGATATTGCTTTGTCTAAATCACAGAAGAAAAAGATAAGGCATAGAAACAAGCAAGCTGTTAAGCAAGTTTTTCATAACACCCACAGCAGGTTAGGTCATAAAAACCTTGCCTAATGAATATCCTTTTTTGGAATGCTAGAGGAGTACCAACCCTCCGACTAGGTTGGTTCTTAAGAGGCTTTGTGTGTCTCACTAGCCAGACTTCATTTTCATTGCTGAGCCTTGGATGCTGCTTCAATACTTTCCTGTCAGTTTTTGGAATTCTCTAAATTTGAAGCCATTTGCTACTAGTGATAGGCGGTCATTGCCCCCTAATTTGTGGTGCTTGTGTGTGAAGCATATTAATCCTAATTTGATTGAAGCCTCAAAAGAGCAGGTGACTTTTTAAGTATGTTGAGAAAATCAGCAGGTTTTTGTTTCTGCAATCTATGCCAATACTGCTTATCTTCAGAGAAGGATCTTATGGTCAGAGCTAAATTCCTTGCAGCAAAATCATGTGGAGCCTTAGTGCTTTATAGGTGACTTTAATGCTATCATAGGAGCGCATGAGAAGAGAGATGGTAATCTACCCTTACAGATTTCTTATGATGATTTAAAGAATTGGGCTGATAGCAATAGTTTAATTCATTTAATGACTAGAGGAGCTGATTACACTTGGGCAAATGGTAGGAGAGGTGTTTATTTGGTTGAGAAAAGATTAGATCGTGCAATTTGTAATGACTCTTGGCTGAATTTTTGGGATAATACAGCATTTTGTACTCTAACCAAAAGCAGGTCAGATCATTATCCTTTGCTTCTCAATTTGAACAAAGATTTACAGCGTCATCCTTCTCGTTTCAAGTTCTTGAGCATGTGGTCTGATCACACTGATTGTCATAGGTTGGTTTCTGATGTTGGGAGCAAGCTAGTCCTTGGTTGTCCTATGCATGTGCTTGCCCAAAAATTGAAGAATTTAAAATTGGAGCTTAAGACTTGGAATAAAGAAATATTTGGTGATGTTCATTTCAAAGTGTAGCATGCTCAAGATGAGGTTGATTTAATTCAGGAGCAAATTCAGGTAGATGGTAGCAGTGATTCTTTAATTGATAAAGAGAAAGGAGATCAATTTGCTCTTCAAAAAGCTCCGCATTACCAAGAGGAATTCTGGAAAGAGAAGTCCAAAATTAATTGGCATTACTTTGGAGACAGAAATTTAGCTTTCTTTCATCGGGTAACTAAAATCGGCAATGCTTCTAAGCAGGTGTCAATTCTTAAAGCAGGAGATGTAATTCTGGAGAAGCAAGAGGACATTGAACAATATGTCTTGAATTATTATCAGGGATTATTTGCTACTGAAAACACCTGTTCCGGTAATGAGCTGATTGATTCTGTAAATCCCTCTTTAGTTTCCAATGAAGATAATCCTATGCTAACAAATATCCCCACAAAAGAAGAAGTCAAGAATATTGTTTTCAGCATGAACAGCAATGGTGCCCCGGAGCCTAATGGATTTGGTGCTTGATTTTGTCAGAAGTTCTGGAATGTTATTAAGGAAGATGTGTTTAATTCAATGGCACAATTCTTTACACAGGGATGGATTTTGCCTAACTTAAACTCCAATTTAATAGTCCTTATTCCAAAATTATCACCAACAGATACAATAGAAAACTACAGACCTATACCATTGGCAAACTTTCAATTTAAGATCATCACTAAGGTGTTGGCTGATAGGTTAGCTACTATAGTTCCAAAAATCATCACTGAAAATCAAAGAGGCTTCATAAGGGACAGGCATATTAATGATTGTGTGTGCATAGCTTCTGTGGCAGTTAACATGATTGGTCAGAAGATATTTGGTGGGAATCTAGCTTTTAAAGTTGATATCAGGAAGGCTTTTGATACCCTTGATTGGAGTCTCCTTCTTCATGTTCTTCATTCTTTTGGGTTTGATAGCAGGTTTTGCAATTGGATTAAAGTGATTCTACAGTTTGCAAAATTATCTATTTCAGTCAATGGCCACTCTATTGGTTGCTTTCAATGTAAAGGAGGGGTTAGGCATTATCCCCTCTTTTTTTTTTTTTTGTATTGCAGAAGAAGTTTTAAGTAAGGCAATCACCAAAGTAGTTAAATCTGGTTGTGTTCTTCCAATGGCAGGCCTAAAGGGATTCCAAACTCCTAGTCATGTGCTTTATGCAGATCATATTATGATCTGTTGTAGAGGTACAGAGAGAAATCTACTAGCTTTAATGAAGTTGTTCAAGTCAAATGAAGAAGCTTTAGGTCAAATAATCAGTCCTTCCAAAAGCAAGTTTTACACAGGAGCTATGCCTTCTTGAAGAATAAACAACATTACATCTACACTTGGTTTCTCTGTTGGCAGGTTGCCCTTCATTTATCTTGGTGATCCAATTTTTAAAGGGAAACCTAGAAAGTCTCACCTTCAACCTATTGCTGATAAGATTAAATCTAAATTAGCAACATGGAAAGGTTCTCTTCTTTCTATAATGGGGAGAGTTTAATTGGTTAAATCCATTATTCATGGCATGCTAGTCTATAGTTTTCATACTTATGCATGGCCTAAATCTTTGCTGAAAACTATTGATTGTTGGATAAAGAACTTCATTTGGGCTGGTGATGTAAATTCCAGTAAGCTAGTAACAATAGCTTGGCATACAGTTTGTTCTCCCATTGCTGAAGGAGGCCTTGGTCTTAGATCAGTTAGAAGCATAAATGAGGCAGCATCATTGAAGCGTTGTTGGGATCCGGTATCTTCTGATAGGTAGTGAACTAATTTTCTCAAGGCCAGATTCATGAAGGATAGAGTTCCAATCTCCTATCACATCAGTTCCTCTATCTGGCCTGCTATTAAATCTCAAATGCAAACAGTTAAGGAAAATGCATCTTGGCTCTTAGGAGATGGAAAATCAATAACTTTTGGCTTGATAATTGGATATCTAATACTGTGGTGGACATGTTGCATATCAGTGCTCCTTTGCATTAGTTATTAAAATCTACTGTCAGTGATTTTATCATCAATTTTTCTTGGTTCATTCCTGCTAAATTGGTCACTTTGTCCTAATATTGTTGCTGCTATTCGACAAATTACAATTCTTAAGACTTTTGGTCAGGATAGGCTTGTCTGGTCTAATTCAGAATCAGGAAATTTATCTTTCAAAGATGTTTATTTGTTTCTGAATCCAAAATCTCAGTCCTTGAATTGGTGCAAGTTGATTTGGCAATTTTGTATTCCTCCTTCAAAGTCATTCTTGCTTTGGAGATTGATTCACAGAAAACTTTCTGCTGATGACAAATTGCAAGCTAGAGGTTGTGCTTTGGGGTCATGTGCAGCCTTTGTGGCAAGGCTGCTAAGACAACTGAGCACTTATTTTTAACTTGCACCTTTGCTTGTAATATCTGGAATTGGACTAAGAGTTTGATTGGCGACATTGATCAGACCTCTTTCAAGTCAATTCTTTCAGTTTGTGATAAAAGCTGGAGCAGTCAAGTTAAGGGCACTATTTTGGCTGCCATTATCAATACTATTTGGATGATTTAGAGCTGTAGAAATAAACTTTGATTTGAAAACAAGTCTATTCATTTCAGGACAACAACTAATTATATTGCTGTAGCAGTTCATCTAACAGGGAATTCCTCCAAAGGTCTAATGTCATCTTCTATTCCGGAATTTTCCATTTTGAAAGCATTCTTGATAAATGGCCATGTTTGTTGTGCTCCAAGTATTAGAGAAGTAACCTGGATGTTCCCTCCCTTTAATTGGGTTAAATGTAATTCAGCCGGTGCTTCTAAGGATAATACCGATTGGCCTGCTTGTGGAGGAATTTTTAGGGACTACAGAGCTGCAACCCTCAGTTGTTTTTCTACAAACCTTGGTGTTTCTACTTCTTTACATCCGAGTTGATTGGTTCCATGTTGGCAGTTGAGCAAGCTTCTTTGAGGGGTTAGAAAAAATTGTGGTAGAGTGTGATTCTTAATTGGTAGTAGCAGCTTTTAAAGGCAATATTGTTATTCCTTTAAAGTTAATAAATAGATGGAATAATTGTATTGACCTTACTAAAAATATGAAATTTGTAGTGTCTCATATTTTTAGAGATGGTAACACTTGTGCAGTTAAGTTGGCTTCTCATGGTCTCAATACTCAGGATTTTATTTGGTTGGATCCAATTCCAATTTTTAATAGAGAAGACTTTTTCCGTAATAGATTAAGTCTTCCTTATTATAGGTTTCGTTGATTCTTATTTCTCATGGATCGGGTTTATGCCCCCCATGCTTTTTGTATTCTTTATTCTTTCTTCTTTATTAATAATAAATTTAGGGTGTGCTGCAGATGATTGATAAGGAATGGGATGCCAACATAGTTGGGATGTCATTCTCTATAGTGATGATTTTGCATGCCTATTTATTTGCTTAAAAAAATATATCCTTTTGATGTTCTTCCTCTTCATAACATGATTTTCAACAGAGTTGTATGAACTCATCGGACGACCTTTTAGCTTTTAGTGGCGTGAAGGTTTCCTTGCAAAATTTCATCTCAGCCTTGAGGGCAATAATCTTCCCTTCGTGCTGGTTTGTCAGCCATTTTTGTTTGCTTGGCAAGGTCTTTCCTCTACACTGTTAAGTACTCAACTCAGAGGTCTTGCTCTGATACCGACTGAAATAACCAAAGTAAACACTAGAAGGGTGTTGAATAGTGGTTACCTAAAACTTTTTCGCAAAAGGATTATCTTAACTTAAAATACAAACAAAGTTGCATTTTAGAACGATAATCAGACATATTACTCATCAGAAGGATTTCTTAATAAAACAAGATATAAGTTTAAAAAGAGAGCACACTTGTTTTAGTTAAGCATACTCAATCCCTGGTTAGTTAAAGAGACAAATAATCTTAAGCATAAAAGGAGATAAGGGATAAGAGAAAATCACACACAGATATATCCTGGTTCACCCACAACAACCTTTGGGATTACGTCCAGTCCTTGGCTTCACCAATATTTTCACTATAACTGATTAAGCTACAGATTCAAGTATTCTTTGCACACCTAGCCTCTTCAAGCTCAAAGAGTATTGTTCTTCATCGACTTCTCCAGGCCGTTGAGTATTCTTTTCACCTAGCCTCTCCAGGCTCAATGAGTATTGTTATAAACCAGCATCTCCAGACTATTACAATTATTCTTTTCACCTAACCTTTCCAGGCTCATTGAATTTTGATGAAGGTTACATTGAAATAATCTCACAATCACTCATAGAGTGTGTTTACAATGAAGTATAGAGATATAATATTATTTTTGCACTCACAAGAGTGAATATATAATGAAGTTCATAAGAACTTAAAGAAAATCTTTCATAACACTCACTTGAGTGGATACAAAATGATTTAAGTTGAGAGGCAATTCTGTTGAGATCAAAAGAGTGATGCTCTTATCTTTCATCAGTTGTGATAGCAACAATCTCCAGCTTGTGTGTGCATTCACTTATTCTTCTTTTATTCACACTCTCTCATATGCTATCTTATCTCGTCTTCATCTTCAAGATCTGCTATATATGGTGTTCTCAACAATAGATCCGTTGTGAGACATTCACTGAGTTGTTACCACTTTACTTCCAAGTACTCACTTTTCATTAAAAGAAATGGATCCGTTCTAATGAAGCTTTTAATGAAGAGAAACGTTGGCCTCACTTTTTTTTGACTGAGAGACATATCCAGATTGTAGCAATGATCTTTTGTTTCTCGATCACTGAGGCTTTTGCCATTTTAAAGTAAGTCATAGATGTATCAGTGAAAAGTCTTCTTGCAACATCCAAATATATCAAACTTCGTTTCTTGATGATAAGGAGTTTCTTTATCAAACTTTTGACTATAGCATACTTAGCTTTAACAATTCATCTTGAGATGCTTTAGAGCATATTTGAATACTTTGATGCGTCTGTATAAGTTTGATCAATAAACTTATAACATGAACTTCACTGTCTTGGTTCTTCGCATCTTCTCGAACAAATAGATGAAGCTTGATACTTGACACTTCAAAGTGTCTTCTTCAGAACTTGTTTTGCAAGCTTCTTTGTATAAGACGATTGTTGTTGATGCTTGATGACTTGTCTAATTCAGACGAGTATCTTGTAGTGTGATCTGTAATAGATTAGATGCAGTCATCTGAGACACTTAGACTCTTGGTCTTTGACTTGTTTTTAGCGAATGCTTGACTTTGATGAGACGTGTAAGCTTAGAGACAAGTCTTGTTCATTTGAAGCCTATTCTTTGAGAAGGACGTCTGATAATTCAGATGCTTAAATCTTATTATCTGGAATCAACTTCCTAGATAGAGGTCATTGTTAGTTAAGCACTACACACTTCAAGTAGATCATCAACAATATTCATCAGGTTCAATTTAATCATACTTGTCTTGTTTGTATTCATCAAAACCTTGGATTAACAATCCTAAAGGAAAAACAGAGACTTGGCATAATGTGGTTTGAAGTTACACAAAGATCTTGGTGGGAAGAAGGTTAATAGTACACTTTACAAACAAATTGTGGGTAGTTTGATGTATCTAACGACAACAAGGCCCGATATAATGTATTCTGTAAGTTTGATAAGCAAGTACATGGAGAATCTTATAGAAATGCATCTGTTAGCTGCCATGAGGATCCTTCACTACTTGCAAGGAACTAGAGAATTTGGATTGTTTTACAAGAAAGGTGAAAAGTCCAATCTATTAGGATTCATTGACAGTGATTATGCAGGAGATCAAGACGATAGAAAGACTACTTCTGGGTGTGTTTTAATACTTGGCACTGGTGTTGTTTCTTGGCTATCTAAAAAGCAACCTATTGTAACTCTATCAAGTACAAAAGTTGAATTCGTTGCAGCAACTGCTTGTGCCTATCAAGCCATATGGCTAAGGAGAATTCTTGAAGAACTAAAATTCAAGCACGGGGCTACTATAATTTACTGTGATAATAATTCAGCAATCAAGCTCTCAAAGAATCCAATACTACATGGAAGAAGCAAGCACATTGATGTCAAGTTTTGTTTCTTAAGAGAGCTAAGCAACAATGGAGTAATTGAGTTGATTTGTGGGAGTGAAGATCAAGTTGTTGATATCTTCACCAAGGTTCTTAAGAGATAGGCATTCATGAAGCTTAGAAGGTCACTTGGAGTTTGCCTGCGCACTAAACTCAATCAAACCTTTAAACTGAATGTTAGCAACCATTAGTTTAAGGGGGACATTATTAATAATTTGTGTTCGATTTTATTAAGGAAGATTCTATGGTATCCCTTGGAATCATACCCTTGCCTATGTGGACAAATCAGGTTGTAAGAACTTAATCCCATGTGATATTGACATGACTCAATTAATTGAGGTGAAACATTCTGATTGGATATAAAACACTTAAACACTCTACTTTTCAAGGGTACCATAACAACTTCCTTTTATTAATGTCTCTTTTTATGTTAATGTTCTGCCGATCCTATTCTTTAGGAATGTGTTCTAGTTGTTGGGTTTTTTAAGATAAATAAATGGTTGTCGTGAGTCCTATTTTGGCGGTAATTCAGATTGCTTTTAGTTGTGTAATTGCCCAACATGGATTCTCTCCATCCTCTCCGGCCCATGCAGCAAGAAAATAAGAGTGGGAAGAGAGTGAAACGGGGGAGAAAATTGAAAAATGATGAAGAGAGAGACAAAAAATAAGAGAGAGATAAAAAGGATGAAGAGAGAATGGAGAGAATCCAAATCCGTAATTGCCTACAAAAAGGCTTCAATAACTCTGAATAATGTGAAAGATTTTCACACACTTCTCTCCTATCCTATTCTCTGCACGTTTGTTTCTGTACGGCTATCTAATCAACCATTTTTATATTTTTATTTTTTAGGATGAATTCTGAACAAGCATGTTACTACAAGAAAATACAAGTCTTACCTCCAAATATAACAAATACATACAGCTACTTTATAATCTAAGGTAGATCTTAGACCTCTAGGCTCTAACAACCAAGTTTCTTTTGTGTATTTCAATTTACTAATATAAATTTTCATTCCTGGTATATGCCCATATTTACGCTTTATATCAGCTATTGAAAAATAGAGATGTGCCGAGAATTAAGTGCTTCTTGCAATCCTTTGTGTTTGCTTTCTGCTCCTACAATAAAGTGCACTTAATAAGGGAAAAAAACAAGAAAATTACAATTGCAGCTCCGGTGTTGGAAACAGAATTGCGCAGGTCATAAAATGCTCCCCAAAGTCAAATAATAATCTTATAATAACAGAGTTCATCCTTTTCCCTGTTATAAATAAAAAATAAGGTACAAAATGCTTATAATAATATTAGGACAGTTCTAATCTATCTATCTAAGAGATAAAAGAGATTCAAGGTTTTGCACAACTTTTAAAGTTCAGAGAAGCACCAAATCAGGATCTTGTTAGGCTCCATGCCACTTTTCTCTTTGAATCTGCTTTATAGACAATCCTCAACAAAAAGCCTGTTAAAGAAAGCAGTGACCTAATTACACTGAGCTAAAGAGCTCCTCCTAAGAAATATTGAAGATAGAGAAATTTAAGAAGAGGAGCACACTGCATGAAAACATGATGTCAAAACCATAACTTTAGCAATTGCCCTTTAATCTATCTAAAGAAATTTCACTTGTCATGAACAATTCCTGGTTAATAATAACCATAAAAATGAACACAAATATAATAAACAAAATTTCTGTGTGATACAAAAAATCGTTATCGAAAGGCTATTCAGAAACACCTCAGTTTGTTGTAGATTCTCCTTGGTTGAGATCTGAAAATCTCAAGCCAACTTGCATAGAAAGCCTCAAGTATTTCTCAGCACATCTGAGAACACATGTTTCCTCTGGCTTGGTCAAGGATTTCCGATAGAATGTATTGACACAATCCTTGAAACATCGATCCACTAATGAGTTATACATCCTTAGACTGCAATTTTGTTGGAGAATAAAATATATCAAGAAAATCCACCTTATGCTACAAGGAATCTATGATACCATACCTGAATAAAACTTCTACATTCAAATATTTTCAATTTTAAACTCTAGATGGAAAAATAGGTGCAGTGCTTTTATTATATATGTAAAAGATAGGTTAAACTCCAGTAAATTACTATTAGTATTATTATGTAAATTCATCAGAAAGTTGCAATTAAGTTATGTCAGTTCTAAGTTCTTAAAACATGCAATTCTGAAGTATCCAATCACAGTGTCCAAACAAAATCATCAACTAACATGTTAAGGCCATATATTTAGCCCACCTTACTGCAGTAGCAAACATTAATGTAAGTCCTCAACTTTACAACTTATTACTAGATTCACTAATCCCTGGATTGATAAATTTATATTTTTCATCATAGCATCAATTGTGAAATTCAATAGAGAATAGATCCATTAGACATGAATCAATAAGAATATCACAGAGAAAGAAAGAGAGCAAGAATTAGTCCAATACACCAATGTTCAGAAATTCGTATTTTTTGTTCTCCTCAACAGTTTGTAAATCTTATTAATTTTACATAGTCTAAGCATCAATCTGCTCAATAAAGAGCTTGTTTAGGCTTTAAAAAAATTGATTCTAAGCTACTTTAAAACAGTGATTTTTTTAGAAGCTGAAAAGTATCTCAGTTTTTTTTTCAGCTTCTGCTTCTTAGTAAAAGCTCAACCAAACTGGCATATATTAGAAGTGATATTTTTATCAAAGAACCACTTTTTGTGAAAGAAAGAAGTCTAAACAAATGGGCCCTAAGCTCTCTCATAAGTCATGAAACGTTAAAAACCAATCAAGATGCAAATACAACCCAATATCAACTTGCCAACTAGTTCAACGACTACCCACATTCTAAATACTATTCATATATAGTAGATGTCAGAAACATGTGAACCCATGAACCCAGACTCATGAATTTCAATTAATTGGCAAAATTTGATTCATTTCATATTACACAAATCCACCTAGATAAAGAAATTATATAACTAATTATTTCATTTTAACATTTTTTAACAAAGCTTCCCAGTTCAGAACCCCAATCTAGCATTCAACCCTTGATAATTTCTTCTTCAACATACATATGAACACCACAATACAACTTATAAGTAAACAAGAGCTACCAAAGCTTTTTTTTTGAAGGAAGAGCTACCAAAGCTTAAAACCATTATTTCCATGATAAACAAACAGAGAGTTTCATAAAAAGTAAAAATAAAAATAAAAGAAATACCTGTCTCTGGTCTGGAGTTGATCTATCATGGAGGACATTCTTTGCTGATCTTCTTCAGGAAGATTACTCAAGTCTCCGAACATGTTCTTGTCCATTTTCAATTAAGACAAAGAAAATAAAAGAAAACAGTTACAAAGGGTTTTAGGTTTATTGAGGGCTTAAGGTTTTGCCAAGTAACGTCTCTGTTTTCTGGAAACAGGGAAGAAGCGTCAATGCTTAAACCCTAAAATACCGTGACAGAAAGAAGTTCTCTTCTGCGTTTTAACCGATAAATTTTGCAACCCAACAATAAATTGTGGGTCGGGTTGGGTTATCGTTGCCCACACTCATCTGGTTTCAACTTTCAAATGAACCTTTTTTTGTGTGTGTGTGTGTGTGTGTTCAAAGTGGCGCAAGCGCCCAAACTTTCAAATGAACCTTACCCCATTAGTTTGAGTTTCGGGTATTGATATTTTTTAATCATATACTATTGAATGGGGAAATTGGGTCAGAATAGGCCATGCCGTTAGTCAAGAGTTTATGATATAATTTATTTAAGGTCTAGTCTGACTTAACCTATTTAACAAAAAGGTCTGGTCAAAGATTTTTAAAAAATTTATATAATTAAAGAGGTCATATTAAGACTTTAAAACGGGCCTGTTAGACCTATCAGACCGATCTATTTAATATATATATATATATATATATATATATATATATATATATATATATATATATATAATTTAATATAAAATACGATAACATATTATATCTAATATTTATAACATTTGAAAGTAAACACCTATTGCTCATTTAAATATAGAGGTCTACTTGCATATTTATTTGTGAATGCCTAACAGCCTATTTATCAATATAGGTGTACCATCCTTTTTCTCGTTAAAAGCTTACAAGCCTATATACAAGTGAAGACCTATGACTTATTTATAAATAAAGCCATATTTAAAGGTCTTGTTGAAAAATGGGCTTTTAAATAGGCTTCCAGGCCAAACTTTGAAGTAGACCAGGACAGGCCTTAAAAATTGGCTTATATTAGGCTAATAGGCCAGGCTCAGGCCTTGAGATTAGAATACAAGTCAGGCTCAGGCCTATCAGGGCTTAGCTCGGCCTAGCCTATTCTCAACCCTAATGGGGATGTTTATTGGCGTATTGGGTTGAGACCTAAAATTTAGATAATATATATGCAAAATTAGCATTTTGCTCCCTTAAGTTAATTAAAATTTTTAAATTGGTCTTTGAAGTTTTTTTTGTGTCAAATAGGTCCCTTAAGTTTTTTTTTTGTGGCAAACAGGCCCCTTAAGTTTTTTTATGACATCATAATTCACTGATTTAATAGTAAAATCATACAATATCATAACAACTTATGAGACCTGTTTGCTACAAAAAAACTTAAGGGACCTATTTGTCACAAAAAAAACTTAAGGGACCAATTTCAAAAATTAAATTAACTTAAGGGACTAAAGCACTGATTTTGCCATATATATATATATATATATATATATATATATATATATATATATATATTCATCAAAATTTTAAAGAGGAAATTATACTTTCCTCCTTAAATTTTATTAAAATAACAACAAATGGGCCCATATATTTTAACAACAAACGAGACAATAATTTTCTAATCCAACCCAGCACTCTATGGGCTATGGATTAAACGGGCTAGCACATGGGCCCATATATTTTAAAAGTTCATTTCTTAACAATATAATGAAAGGATAAAATAAATTATGTTTCAATTTTTTTTTCCAACAATATAAAGAAAATGTTTGATTTAACTATGTTGAAGATTAAGATAAATTAAATATTCCTCATCCTTCAAATTCAATGATGCATGGCGAGCACCATCCACCTTCAATACAAATCCTAATTCCAAACATTTAATACAAATCATCTTTTAATTAATTTTCTTGCACATTCTATTATTTTAATAATAACATTTTTATGGATTTTGAGCCCATTTAATAGTTCGAGATTGACATAACAGTAAGTTCAGGAGGTTAGGTTTTGGCTGATGCTCGTAGTTACGCACAAGCTGCTAGAACCCTTGCGGCAAGCGCCTTTTCCTCACCCACCATTCAATGTTGCTTATCTTCAATTGGCTTCTTTGATGTTGTAGCATTAAAATAAGGGTTCGATGGGGAGCGTCGACAGGGTAGAGAAATAGACACATCTCAGCGAAGTCACCAAGCCGCCTCAACGGAGCGACACTGTGTTCCACCATTCTTCATTCTTTGTTCCCTTCGTTTTTAGATTCGTTGTGCGTATTAGGGTTTTCATTATCTTCTCCATGGTCGTCGTCAATCCTGTTTGCCCATGGAGATTCATGGCTTCATATTCTCCCTCCCTTTCATAGTCTTCTTCATCAGCTAACACTCCTATTCAGCGCAAAACCTTTGTGCAAGCCTTGGAGAATTCTTGTGATATCCCTCTCAGTTAGCTTCCAAAACCATGACCGAAGGGTAAAGAAATCGCTATAAAGATTCCCGAAGAGGAGCATAGTGTAACACCCTTTTTCCGGGGGGTGTCACTTATGCGAAAAATAAATATTTATAAGGCCAAAAAACAGTTTAATTTAAAATTATTTATAAAATATGGGGTAAATTTTTTCTTTTTATAAGATACCATATATATTTATATGTATATACGTTTCATAATTTGTTTCATAAGTTCGAAAGAGACTTACGTAAGAACCCAACCAGACTAGAGTCAAAGAAATAAAAGAATGCAAGTTTAAACATAAAGCCATGGAGACGCCGCTCCGAATGATAAGGTACTCAGAGACCCAGCTCTGCCAAAGAACATATTTAACAATAGTAGAAATAGTCTAAGCTGGCCAAAAGGAAGAAAACCACTCAGAAGGATGTTTCCCAGACTCTATGCAACTAATAAGAGACTTTTTTTAACTAAGAAGAGGTACTGAACGCACCGGTGGAAAAATCCACCTAGCATTCCACTTACAATAACCACACGGATGACGAAACAAATGAAGATTAGCAATGAGGCGAATACGAATCCTTCCTCCACTATTCTTGCCAATGGTGATTGAGATCCATATGAGGTACTTCATCAATTGATTCATAAAGCTAGAAGTCCAATCACTCGCATCATAGTGAAGTCCAAATAGGAAGCTGTCCGAAGCGTCGGATGAAGTCTCCATATCGTCGTCTTCTAAAGATAGCAGATATACAAAAAAAACGAAGCAACCGAGCAATGGAGGTAAGTTTCCCATACTCAACACAACTTAGGGTGAAGGAAAATGGTACGACTCACAAATATATCAGACACAACATAATATACGATACATCATCAGCACATAGTCCATAACAACAACATGACATATTATATATCATCAATCAACAGTTATAATTTATATCAACAACAAGATAGCATGACATATCATATATCATCAATCAACAGTTAATGCCAGAACACAAGGCACAATAGGTAGTCCAAACTTTTGGATCCAAACACCTCATTGGACCACCACTGACTCCCAACGATTAAGTATATTATGAAGGCGGATTCTCTAATCTGACCGATACTTATATTTTGGTCCTTCCCGAAACGAAGTTACTTGCCGAGCAAGTGTAACACCCCAATTTTCACTGCTTTTTATATCGATAATTTATATAAATACGTTTATATTTTATCCGAGAGGTAGAAAATGAATTTAAATAAACTAAGACCACGTTCATACTCTATGTCATCTTAGAGAGCTACGATTAAATTTTGGGTCGAAAATTCAGATGGAACCCGGTCTGCGTGTTCACTGACAGTAAGATTTTAATGATCAGAAGACCTAATTTTGACTCGTAAACGAAACAGTTAGCCTTAAAATCGAATTTTCAACAACTTTTTTAAAATTGGTATTTCGCACTAAAAAGTGAATTAATATACGTTATACGGGCGAATTCTTAAATCTGGTGAAGAACGGAGCTGAATACGGATTTATCGGGACCCGCTAACGGATAAAATTGAAGTCACATCAGGTCAAATCACCTAGGAAGGCGTTCCAGTGTCATGATGGAAAATGAAAATACCTGAACGCGTTCACACTGAGAAAAGATCAAAATACCCTTGGTCTTTTTCCTAAATGACATTTTTGTCCCTAAAGGAAAAGGCCGTTTTGCCTCTAGGAATTCATGAAAACCCATCCTTGTCCTCATGACTCATCACCATCATCAAAATATCTAGATATTTTGGTGACTTTGGAGGTAAAAAGACCATTTTCCCTTGGTCTTTTGTTTTAATTCCAATTTTGTCCTTAAGTGAAATGTCCATTTTGCCCTTAAGTGAACAATTTTTGGACCCTTTTACCCCTTGATCCCCACGCCTATTCCCTCTTCATGAACCATCATCCATCAATTTTTCTTCAAACTCCATCTTTCTCTTAACTTTCTCTCATTTTCTCTAAGTGAAGCTTAACCATTTTTGGTGAAGAAAGTGTTGATTCCTTGCCATTTTTCATCATCCAAGAGGTATGATTACTTCCCTTGATCCATAAGCTTCATGATTCTTCAATCTTTTCTTGTTTTCAAGTCATGAATCACTATGTTTCAAATTCTAAGTTCAATCTTCAAAAATCTCTAGAAAATCATAGATAAATCCTTTTAATGTGAAATCAATTTCTATGATCTAGTTTTATCCTTCTCTATCATTATCCAAGAGCATGTAATCAAATAGCATGCCTAGCTATATTTTCAAGGGGGTGGCCGAACCTAACTTGTGTGAAAACTATGAGTTTTGCTTCAAGTTTTTGGATAATGGAACTTGATTTAGCGTTGTGTATACTTAAGGATCATTCATCCAAGAGTTAGAAATTTTTAGACATCCCTAGCCATTTTAAGTCACCTTGGCCAAACCTAGACCCTATGAGGCAAGGAATGATATTTTGTTAATGTTAAAGTTGTGATTTGTTGTGAAGGATCAGATTGTGTACTGGTATTGTTAGTTGGATCCACATCGGATCCTGACTTTAATTAGAGGTTGGGTAACGTGTCCGATACACGAATTATCTTGTGTGATAACTGTTTTCGTTGTGGCAAGCTGAGCCCCTATGTTAGTGAGTGTCAGCAAGGAAGTACTGGGAGAAGTCAAGTTCATTGGCGAGGCGAGAGTCTCAGAATGTGGGAGCGAGACAACAAGTGGCAAGTCAGCAGGACAGGCCACAGACGACGAGAAGAGTGTTCGCTGTGAGAGGATCTGAAGCCTCTCAATGTCCGGATATGATATAAGGTAAGTGCCTTGTAGCTGGGAAACTCTTATATGTTTTATTTGATTAAAGAGCTACGCATTCTTTTATATCATTAGCGTGTATGGATCATTTGAATTTGCCTATTTCATCCTTACCATATGATTTGACTGTTTCTACACCTACGGGTGATTCCCTAACAACCCTATTTGTCTGTTTATAATGCCCGGTCGTTATAGGGAACCGATCTTTCCTTGTAGATCTAGTTTGTCTGCCTATGCAGCAGATTGATGTTATCCAAGGCATCGACTGGCTTTTGGCCAACCATGTTATACTAGACTATTTAAATAAAACCCTCCATTTTCCCGAGCAATCTGAATCATTGCCTGCCAGTGATGGTATTTCGGGAGGCGTGCAATCGGGCGGGTGCATGGTGCTGTTTTCTTTGGAAACCAAGGAGATTCCGAGTCTACATGCTTTGCCGGTAATGCTTGAGTTTCCAAATATTTTCTCGGATGATGTGCCAGGATTGCTACCCAAGAGGGAGATAGAGTTCGCGATCGATCTTGCACCTGGAGCTAGACTGATTTTGATAGCACCCTATCGAATGTCTCCAACAGAGTTGGCAGAGCTGAATAAGCAACTGGATGACATGTTGAAGAAGCAGTTTATAAGGCCAAGTGTTTCACCGTGGGGAGCACCTGTGTTGTTCGTCAAGAAGAAGGACATTATTTCAAAGTTGTGTGTGGACTACCGATAGCTGAACAAGGTGACGATCAAGAATAAATATCTGTTGCCAAGGATTGACGATCTTATGGATCAGTTGAGGGGAGCAACAGTGTTCTCGAAGATCAACCTAAGATTCGGATATCATAAGATAAGGGTGAAGGAAGATGATACACCGAAGATAGCGTTCAGGAGTCGGTACGGACACTACGAGTATCTAGTTATGCTTTTTGGTGTGAAGAATGCTCCTGTAGTGTTCATGGACTATATAAATAGAATCTTCAGACAGTATCTTGTTAAGTTTGTCATTGTTTTCATCGATGACATCCTTATCTACTCCTCAGACAAGGAAGAGCATCAAGAGCATTTGAGAGTTGTACTTAAAGTTCTTAAGGACAGACAACTCTATGCCAAGTTGTCTAAGTGCGAATTCTGGTTGGAGGAGGTACAATTCCGTGGACATGTGATCAACAAGGATGGTATAACAGTAGATCCTGCAAAAGTAGAAGCTGTGGTTAAGTGGGAAAGCCCTAAGACGGTAAGCGAAATTAGAAGCTTTCTCGGGCTAGCAGGATACTACAAGGAGGTTTATCAAGGGATTCTTGAACATTGCATTACCACTGACGCAATTGACGAGAAAAGGAAGGGCGTTTGATTGGGCAGAAGGGGACGAGGCTAGTTTTCAAGAGCTAAAAGGGAGGCTAACTACATCTCCGGTACTAGTCTTGCCAGATCCATCAATGTTGTTCGATGTGTACTATGACACATCATATTAAGGTTTGGGTTTTCATGCAAGAGAGGAAAGTGGTAGCCTATGCTTCCAGACAGTTAAAAATGTATGAATGGAATTACCCAACTCATGGCCTAGAGTTGGCCGCAATAGTGTTTGCATTGAAGATATGAAGACACTATCTCTATGGCGCTAAATTCAGTGTGTTTAGCGACCATAAAAGTTTAAAGTATTTGTTTGACCAAAAGGAGTTGAACATGCGGCAGAGGAGATGGATGGAGTTCATAAATGATTATGAATTTGATCTACAGTACCACCCAGGAAAGGCCAACGTAGTAGCAGATGCATTGAGTCAGAAATCTTTGCATATGCCGGCTCTGATGGTGAAAGAGTTGGAGTTGTTAGCGCAGTTCGGAGATCTGAACTTCGACGTGGAGTGGTGTACGGATAAGATAAGTTTAGGAATGGTCACTATCACTAGTGATTTTTCTGAACTTGATCTGGAAGAAGCAAGTAGAAGATCAGTACCTATAGGAAAGGAATCAGATGGTAGAAGAAGGAAGGGCTTCAGAGTTTAAAAGAGGTGTTGACGGAATTCTGAAGTTTAGGGACAGGATATGTGTGCCTAAGGATAGCGAAATTAGGAACATGATCTTGGAAGAGGCACATAAGAGTCAAGCTAAGTTTTCATACCGGATCTACAAAGATGTACCATGACCTAAAGGGAATGTTTTGGTGGCCTAGGATGAAGAAGGAAGTAGCAGAGTATGTTCAATCCTGTTTGGTATGTCAAAAGGCAAAGATTGAGCACCAGAAACTGTAACGGCCTGGACTACTTTTTAAGGATTGCCGACTGTCCCCACAAACCAACACTTGTCTTTTCAGCGTGCTTTGTCCTCACTCACACGCTTTCTGGGAAAACTTCCCAGAAGGTCACCCATCCCAGAATTACTCCAAGTCAAGCACGCTTAACTTTGGAGTTCTTAAGTGATGGGCTACCCAAAAGAAGATGCATCTTGTTGGTATAGGTAGTACAAATCAATTCTTATAAGCCTTCCTTCAACCGTACAGTCCCATACCTGCACAGCCTCAGGATCCCTTTCATTCCGATGTGAATTCGGTTCATTCATGTTTCCCTCCGCCTAGAAGCCTGCCAGGAGCCTCTCCTTGTCCGTGCCTCATGCACCGGCGACCACTCCCCGCCCTCGTCAGCCCCGGGTGTTACATGCCCACCAGCTTCCGCTTGGTTCGTCCCCGAACCACACCGTACTGGGAGAGGTCCGCTCTGATACCATTTGTAACGGCCCGGACTGCTTTTTAAGGATTGCCGACTGTCCCCACAAACCAACACTTGTCTTTTCAGCGTGCTTTGTCCTCACTCACACGCTTTCTGGGAAAACTTCCTAGAAGGTCACCCATCCCAGAATTACTCCAAGTCAAGAACGCTTAACTTTGGAGTTCTTAAGTGATGGGCTACTGAAAAGAAGATGCATCTTGTTGGTATAGGTAGTACAAATCAATTCTTATAAGCCTTCCTTCAACCGTACAGTCCCATACCTGCACAGCCTCAGGATCCCTCTCATTCCGATGTGAATTCGGTTCATTCATGTTTCCCTCCGCCTAGAAGCCTGCCAGGAGCCTCTCCTTGTCCGTGCCTCATGCACCGGCGACCACTCCCCGCCCTCGTCAGCCCCGGGTGTTACAGAAACCAGTAGGGTTATTGTAATCATTGGACATCCCATAATGGAAATGGGATAGTATTGAAATGGATTTTGTTTCCGGACTACCAAAGACGCAAAGGAGGTGCGATGCAATTTAGGTCGTTGACAGGCTTACGAAATGTGCTCATTTCTTATCAATCAACCATAAGTAATCTCTGGAAAGATTAACCCAGATTTAAATCAAGGAAGTTGGCAAATTGCATGGGGTAGCTTCTAGTATAATTTCGGACAGGGATCCGAGATTTACTTTCAGATTTTGGCAGAGTTTAAACGGTGCTTTGGGAATTAAGCTAAGGATGAGTTCAGCCTATCATCCGCAGACGGATGGTCAGTCTGAAAGGACGATTCAATCTTTGGAGGATCTTTTAAGAGCATGTGTTTTGGAAAACACATGAAGTTGGGACGAATTCCTTCCACTGATTGAATTCACATACAACAATAATTTCCACTCGAGCATTGGCATGGCGCCATACGAGGCAGCATATGGATGAGAGTGCCGAACACCGCTCTGTTGGTATGAAACCGGAGATAATTAGTTGATAGGACCAGAGATAGTACAGCGACCAACAGAACAAGTTAAGAAAATTCGGGAAAGAATGAAAGTCGCACGAGATCAACAGAAAAGTTACAGTGACAAGAGGAGGAGATCCTTGGAGTTCCAGGAAGGTGATCATGTATTT
The DNA here is from genome assembly GCA_039655645.1 of Ammopiptanthus mongolicus. Classification (NCBI taxonomy): domain Eukaryota; kingdom Viridiplantae; phylum Streptophyta; class Magnoliopsida; order Fabales; family Fabaceae; genus Ammopiptanthus; species Ammopiptanthus mongolicus. Next base: position 41,579,976 of record CM077350.1, read on the forward strand.
ATGAGAGTTACTCCAAGAACTAGAATTGGCGGGCAATCAAATCCAGAAAGCGTACACCTAGATTCATTGGACCATTTCAGATTCTTCGCCTAATTGGTCCAGTTGCCTACCAAATTGCTTTACCTCCCAACCTATCCAATATTCGCGATGTTTTCCATGTTTCCCAACTTCGAAAATACCATCCCGATCCATCACACGTGATAGAACCTGAATCAATTCAGATAAGGGAGAACTTGGAATATGAGGCGTTGCCTGTATGAATCGAGGAAAAGAGGGTCAAAGAACTCCGCGGGAAGCAGATTCCCTTAGTCAAGATCATATGGGATGCTATAATAGGAGATCCCACCTGGGAACGTGAAGAAGATATGTAGCAGCGATATCCACACTTATTCAAAAAGGTATGTCGAATTTCGAGGACGAAATTCTTTTTAAAGGGGATAGTAATGTAACACCTCGATTTTCACTGCTTTTTATATTGGTAATTTATATAAATACATTTATATTTTATCCGAGAGTTAGAAAATGAATTTAAATAAACTAAGATTACATTCACACTCTACGTCATCGTAGAGAGCTACGATTAAATTTTGGGTTGAAAATTCAGATGGAACCTGGTATGCGTTTTCACTGACAATAAGTTTTTACTGATCAGAAGACCTAATTTTGACTCGTAAATGAAATAATTAAGCTTAAAATCGAATTTTCAACAACTTTGGTAAAATTGGTTTTTCGCACTAAAAAGTGAATGAATATACGTTATACGGGTGAAATCTTAAATTTGGTGAAGAAGGGAGCTGAATACGGATTTATCGGGACCCGCTAATAGATTAAATTGAAGACACATCACCTAGTAAGGCGTTCCAGTGTCATGATGGAAAACGAAAAATACCTGAACGCGTTCACACTGAGAAAAGACCAAAATACCCTTGGTCTTTTTCCTAAATGACATTTTTGTCCCTAAAGGAAAAGACCATTTTGCCTCTAGGAATTCATAAAAACCCATCCTTGCCCTCATGAATCATCACCATCATCAAAATATCTAGATATTTTGGTGACTTTGGAGGTGAATAGACCATTTTGCCCTTGGTCTTTTGTTTTAATTCCAATTTTGTCCCTAAGTGAAATGACCATTTTGCCCTTAAGTAAACAATTTTTGGACCACCACTGGCTCCCAACGATTAAGTATATTATGAAGGCGGATTCTCTAATCTGACCAATACTTATATTTTGGTCCTTCCCGACACGAAGTTACTTTCCAAGCAAGTATAACACCCCAATTTTCACTGCTTTTTATATCGGTAATTTATATAAATACGTTTATATTTTATCCGAGAGGTAGAAAATGAATTTAAGTAAACTAAGACCACATTCATACTCTACGTCATACTCTGCATTTTCACTGACAGTAGATTTTAATGATCAGAAGACCAAATTTTGACTCGTAAACGGAACAGTTAGGCTTAAAATCGAATTTTCAACAACTTTGGTAAAATTGATTTTTCGCACTAAAAAGTGAATATACGTTATACGGGCGAAATCTTAAATCTGGTGAAGAACGGAGCTGAATACGGATTTATCGGGACCCGCTAACAGATAAAATTGAAGTCACATCAGGTCACATCACCTAGGAAGGCGTTCCAGTGTCATGATGGAAAATGAAAATACCTGAACACGTTCATACTGAGAAAAGACCAAAATACCCTTGGTCTTTTTCCTAAATGATATTTTTGTCCATAAAGGAAAAGGTCATTTTGCCTCTAGGAATTCATGAAAACCCATCCTTGCCCTCATGACTCAGCACCATCATCAAAATATCTAGATATTTTGGTGACTTTGGAGGTGAAAAGACCATTTTCCCTTGGTCTTTTGTTTTAATTCCAATTTTGTCCTTAAGTGAAATGTCCATTTTGCCCTTAAGTGAACAATTTTTGGACCCTTTTATCCCTTGATCCCCACGCCTATTCCCTCTTCATGAAGCCATCATCCATCAACTTTTCTTCAAACTCCATCTTTCTCTTAACTTTCTCTCATTTTCTCTAAGTGAAGCTTAACCATTTTTGGTGAAGAAAGTGTTGATTCCTTGCCATTTTTCATCATCCAAGAGGTATGATTACTTCCCTTGATCCATAAGCTTCATGATTCTTAAATCTTTTCTTGTTTTCAAGTCATGAATCACTATGTTTCAGCTTCTAAGTTCAATTTTCAAAAATCTCTAGAAAATCATAGAAAAATCCTTTTAATGTGAAATCAATTTCTATGATCTAGTTTCATCCTTCTCTATCATTATCCAAGAGCATGTAATCAAATAGCATGCCTAGCTATATTTTCAAGGGGGTGGCCGAACCTAGCTTGTGTGAAAACTATGAGTTTTGCTTTAAGTTTTTGGATAATGGAACTTGATTTAGTGTTGTGTATACTTGAGGATCATTCATCCAAGAGTTAGAAATTTTTAGACATCCCTAGCCATTTTAAGTCACCTTGGTCGAACCTAGACCCTATGAGGCAAGGAATTATATTTTGTTAATGTTAAAGTTGTGATTTGTTGTGAAGGATCAGATTGTGTTCGATCGCCCTAAAGCGTGCTAAAGTGCCGGTTGCGGAGCTGTGTTCTGGAGCTTGTACGGGAAGGCGAGCGTGCGTAGCAGTTTCAGGTGGGGAGAAAGATCTGTTATCGTCGGGAAGGCAAGCGTAGTATAGAATTTATACATGTGTGGGGGGAACCTTAAACCCTACTAGAGTTTGAGCCCTGGACAAAGTACCTGGACCCTCGGTGTAGGTACCTTTGGGCTATCATCACTAAGATGATACTCTAGACGATGTGATTATTGAGGTTGATATGTTGAACTGCCTATGTGATTATTTGTTTACCTATTATGTGGAACTACCTATGTGATTATCTATTTACCTGTTATGTAGAACTACTTATGTGATTATCTGTTTATCTGTCGATGTGATGGTATCTATATTAGCATGTTTATTGTTGTGATATTTTATTATTGTGATTGGCTGGATCATTGTTGATGAGAGTATGGTGAGATTGTGATGTTGTTTGGGTTGATACTGTCGTGGCCCTGACCGTGGAGTTGTGGCTCGTGGACGCAAGGTGTCGTGATGTTAATGTTGATGTGGATGCAATGCATCGTGGCTGTGGCCGAGTGCTTAGGTGTGAGGTTCCGGTATTAACCTGTGATGGATGTTTGTTGCATTATCATAGCATTTCATACCATAGCATATTTGTCCTAATGGAGGATGTCCAATTGGGGACGTAATGTTTTTAATCTCGAGGCGGGACGTCCAATTGGAGACGTAATGTTTTTAATCCTTACGAGGATATCCAGTTGGGGGCGTGATGTTATTAATCCTGATATGGATGTCTAACTGGGGATGAGATGAAATCGGCCGACATGCATATAGAGATGATGACATACATATAGGGATTAGTATACTTCGTAGAGGTTTGATCTGAGAGAATGACTTTTGAGATGATTGTGTTGTATGACTCAAGGGATGGTTGTTAGTATGTTGTATGTTTTCTTTGTGTTGTGTGCTACATGTATATATATACTGCACTATCACCCCTCTCCCATGTTTGATGATGCATGTTTCTTATCTTCCTGTCTTTTCTATGTATGTTTAGTTTATTTTATGGGAAGATCCTGTGGAGGAACCAGTTGCTGAGGAACTAGATGACACTCCTTACGAGTCTGATGCCGGCGGACGAGCCACGAACCCTAATCTCTAGGGGTTTTGAGTCTTGTACCAGAAGTATGTCTAGCATGAGGGTTTTATTATCTCTTGATGTATTTTGCTTATAGTCTATACCAATGTACTCCGTACATATATACTACTACTGTAGCCCTACTGAAAGGGCAACCGATGCATGTATGTATCTTATATTTTTATAGACGTGTACTCTGATATGTTGCGTGCCTTAATTTAGTTTCGTGTCCGCATTTAATCTTTACCCTTCGCTTCGTATTAATCACGCATGCTAGCGTTTATAATACCATTAAGGATAGTTAATATCTTAGGTTCTTCAATGGGACGACGAGTCGTCTCCGCAAGCAATTCAAAATACTCTTTGTTATTAAATATTATGTGTAACATCCCAAGAATTAAATAAAAGTATAAGAGACTTTAACCTTAGCAAATAAATGTAATAAAGTATCAGGGAAGCCTAGAATGGTTGACTTCGAACCTTAAGGGTGGTGATTTGATCAAAAGAATAAAAGAGAGATTTTTTTTAAAGTTGAAATTTGTGACAGTAGCGTCGGCACGCCCGTGCTGAATAGAGCACGGTCTGAGCCGTGTCGTGCTAACTATTAGCACAGCTGTGTCGAAAAATGGACGAATTTGACGCTATTAGGCATGCCCGTGCTAATGTTCGGCATGCCCGTGCTAAAAGAGAGCACGGTCTGAGCTGCACCTTGCTACCTGTTAGCACAACTGTGTCGGAAACCACGCGAATTTTGACGATGATTGTCACGGTCGTGCCAATCGAGAGCACGCCCATGCTCTATGTCAGGATGCGTTAAAAAATAGGATATTAAATAGATAGCCAGTGCAACACTATATATACACCTTTATAACACCCTAGTGCGGCTAGAACCCCTATTTGCAACCTCAAACACGATGTTGTTTTGCCTTTGAGGATTGGAGAGCGTGGAGAAGACGATTCTAGAGTAGAAGGAGCCTAGAGGAGGAAGAAAGGGGTAGATTCTTGAGGAGCTTCTTTGCGCGTTCGTGACCAAACGCTTGGAGCTTCTTGGAGGTCTTCAAGAGGTGAGTAGGAATACTCTTTCTCACCCTTTCCATGGTGTAAATTGTCTTCGGGTTTGGGTTATGCTTTCAAAATACGTTTTTTGGAAAATAATCTTGTGTTTGGTCAAATCCTGACTTTCTAAATTTGGGGGTTTTCCTTCTAAGGTGTTTCTACTATAAATTAAATGTTTATTATTGAGATTGATGTTATGATATGTAATGATGTATACATGATTTGGTTGATTGACATGCTATATTTGATTATATGATGATATTGGTGATTTTGGCATGCTTCAATACCTGTTATATGTGTTGAATGCTATTTGCTGCAATACCGCCTATGATAGGGGTATGAAAAATAACACTGTCAATGAATTGGGGTGTCGAAATATGAAATACCGCCATGATGGGGTATCAAAAGCAACATCGCCACATGTTGGGATGTCGAAATGAGTAATACCACCAGTGTACAATGGTTGGTATCGAAATGAGTAATGTCACTGAAGAGAAGATGACATCGAAATAACTTCATGACTAAGGTAGGCAATGAGACGCCATTGTTATGTGCAGTTTGAAAGTCATATGACATATGAGGATGTTGAGATTATATGATATATGAGAAATTGTTGTACTTGATTATGATGTGTTGCTGAATGTTTATTGTTAATATTAGAGTATATAATTATTATCTATTATTTTAAAAATAGCGGGAAGCATGGTTTGTTTTTCTGGTTACGACATTGGCTGAGAACAATGTTTTGTGAAAACCTTCTGTAACTTTATTTCTATTCAATGGGATTAAATATCTCATTAGTAGTGTTGTTTTCAGAACCTGATGACGACTCTGTTGAGCAACCGGACGCTTGAAGACTATATTTTGGTAGTTAGCTTGGGTTAGTTGCATGGCATAAGCTAGGAGAACCTTTTGTATTGTTTAGTTATTTATTTATGCGAGTTGTAATAGACGCCCGGTTTTGAGGTTTAAAACTTATTATGTTATTTCATTTCTTTGGATTATTATAAACAATTATTTTGGATTTATTATTATATTATGAACTTATTCAGTATTTATTTAAGAAAATCTTTATTTACCTTGTTTTATTTAAATTATTAAGTTGGGTTTACTAATGTAACGAGGGACGTTACATTTTTTGTATCAGAGCATTTTAATCTAAATTGGAGTGTGGTGTTGGGTTGTTTTCAAAAATCAAATATGGGCGCATATGACTATTTGTTAGAGTTATATATGTTGCATGCTATTCTTTGAGATATTGGACCTGACTTCGTTCAGCAAACCACAAATTGGATAGAGATGATTAGAGAGAGAATTTTCCCTACGTAGAGTTGGCAGAAGAGCTATGCCGATAAGAAGAGAAAGCCTTTAGAATTCCAAGAAGATGAACATATACTCTTGAGAGTTGTAACACCCCTATTTTCTCTAACTGGTTATAATCACTTTAACATTGTGATTGCTACCTTTATGTCTTGCATGACCTTGTTATATATGTATGAATGGTTTATATGATGGTCTTATATCCATGATGTTGTGGTGATAAATTTTTCTTTTGTCGTTTTAAGACGAAAATAGGTAAAAGTTATGTTTTAACCGGTATTGGGTAATTTCTCGTTTCGCTTGCTTGAGGCCGGAAAACGGGGAATTGAGTAAGATGAAATGTTGAATTACATTTTCCATTTTCCTTGTTGATTATTCCTAATGAAGAGAATTAGTTTTCTTAAAATCCAAAAATTTACCAAAAGTAGTAAAAATCGATTATCCATTTTTGGTAAAAGTCCTAATCACCCAATTCCTAACCAAATGGAAAAAAAATGTAACTATCCTAGTTACATGGAAGGGCCATTCGGCCATGTTGCTTGGGGAAGAGCCAAAATCTCCCTTTATCATCATCCGAGAAAAGGTTATGACACTAACTCTTAATGGAAAAAGTGTTTTAGCCATTTTTAGTTAATCTTGTACTTAAACTCTCTACAAGCAGCAACACACTCACCTCTTTATATCTTGACCCTCCAATCTCTATGACCAAACTTGAATGAATTTTTGGAGTCCACAAGATGGACTATTCGGTCATCAAAGGGGGGAAGACACCCTAGATTACTATTTCATACATTTCACCCTTAAAACACCATAGTTCAAGTTTTCTCTCTTCCCTCACTTCTCTCTAGTTTCGGCCAGCCCTTGGTAAGCAACCTTACCCATTTTATTTCATCATTTTGACTTCATATTCTTGTCCATCTCATCCATCTAAACAACTTTCATCTTTTGAATTTCTTCATTTGAAGTTGTCTACTTAAAGTTATTCAAGAATCATTCAAGGAGGTTTCAAGCTTCTTGAACTTGTTGAGAACTTTTCTTTGAAGAAGTAAGTTCCTAATCCTAGTTCCTTCATGTTTTTTTTCTCTAAGGGAACACTTTATATTACCATGTTGTTGATGTTGAAAATCAAGTTTTTGAACTTGTTTCTTTTCTTTCTAGGCTACGGTTTTAGCCTTCTTTTGGTGACTAAGTTTTCTCTTCATCTTCTTCAAAGGAAATTTACAGAGGTAATGGGGGAGTAAACCATATCACACCTTAATGGTGGTGATAAAGGCCTCCTAGTTTTGTTGAAGGAAAACCCTAGATCTAGGGTTTCCTTATAAAGTTCATTACTTTGTTGTCATGATGTATTATGTTGTTGTGTTGTTATGGTGATTGTGCTTGAATGTGTTAGTAGAAAATCATTTTGGCATGGTGAAAAAATATTCTTGGGTCCAAAGACCTAAGGATAGGATTTTAGAATGATGAACTTGTTTATGTTCTAATTTACCTTGATAATATGCTTCTATGTTGGTATGATTTTATAGCTACTTTGGATGTTGTTGGATGGCTTCATTTTGGTTGAAAATAGCATGTAAGGTTTGGCCATATATTGATTTATGGGGGAAGCCAAAGCTTCCATGTTCTAGTGATGATGTGATGGACTTAAAATGGTTCCAAGAAGGCACAATAATTAAAAGAAACCTACCTTTGTTGCTTGGGGGCATTTGGCCTTGTCTTGCTAATTAGGGTTAGGAACTTAAAATGTTGATGTTAAGGGGTCTAATGTGTTCATACTAAAGTATAAGGGTTATATAATTTGAAGAGGTTTCCAAAGAAGTCAAGTTTTGGTTCCAAAAAAACCATGCGTTGTGAAATAAGTGTTTTTGACTTCATGTGAGAATTATTTTAAGAATAGTTTAGTTCGATGTTAATCAACCACTTATTTTAATACTTTTTTTTAAAGAAAAGATTTTCAAGAGCCAAGAGTTTCATAGTTAGTCAAGATGGTTTTCAAGGATTTTTGGTTAGTAAGTCTTATTTGAGAAAATGAGATTCTTACCAGCTTTTCTTTAATAACAAAGAGTTTTTACACTAGTACTACCTTTTAGAACTTTAAAAAATTATATAAGTTATAGTTCATTTGAAAATGAAATGGTGATTTCAAGTAAGAAGTATATTTCTTTTACACTAAGTAATAGAACTAGAAAACCAATTCAAAAGAGTTTTACACTAAATAAGACGCCTTATGGGCAATTGAATACAATTTTTCAAACTATACTTAATAAAGGAGATCTCATCAACTATTTTACTACAAGGATAGTACTTTGAAGCTTTTTACTCTAATAGCGTAAACACATGTTATCTCCTAAGAGAAATTACATGAGTTCCACAAAGAACTCACAAAGATTAAGTAAAAGACATGCACTAATATCTTGTGGTCATGACAAGTTCATGTCCCACACCCTTGATGATTTAGGTCATCTAAGGAATCCATAATGTTTAATCACAAAGAGTTACGTACATAGAAAATGTAACGTTTCTTTGATAGATAAGTGAGACTATATGATGAAGGGGATCCCTATGGATCCTATTTTCCAAAATGCATTTAGGTTATGGAATAATATATCATAAGACATGAACATCATTTTGCGAACGACGAGATGGTACGTGATTGCAAGGAACGGAACCAAGAACGGGCGACTGATGGCTAGTCGTGTGAAAGTGGGTCTCGTAGAGGTGCCTTATGGTTTATCAAGAGATAAACGTGGTACTACAGTGATAGAGTAGTACGTGTTTGTGTTGTGACATTTCTTGACATGCATACACATCTGTGCATGAGTTGGGCATTGTGCCCGAGAGTTGAGCTTACACCTTTGTGCGGGTGCAATTGTTGGAGGTGACGATCGTGGAGATCTTGAGGACATTGAGGTTGGGAAGACCACATGTGGCCAGATAGTAGCTCCTCTGTATCGTAGGTTACCTGTCGAAAAACGTTGACGTCCTGACTGGACACCGGACAAGTCATGATTTGGGTAAAGAACGTCTGGCATGAGCCGTTATAATAATTGCAATCTTTGGATGTGAAACTTTAGGATGAGATAATGCAGACAATGTTCTCCCAATCACTCACTTTTGTTATGTTTACCTCCATGGAGTAGGGGTCTGAGTCATGTTGCTTATTGTGTCATTACATATTCAATTGATGTTTGAACCATATTATTATTCTTGTTATATAATCTGTGATGTCATTTGATTAGTTGTTATGCTGTGAATGCCCATGCGCTGTGTGCCGATTAGGTGAGTGTATGCGTGACTTTTATCATTGCTGTTCTGGTTGTGTGATGTGTGAAATCTCACCTTATTACTTTTGTTGTTACGCTGCTCGTGTGGCTTCATCTTGCTCTAGTGAGTAGTCATGGCGAGCGATCCACCATCTCGGCTACCTTGGACCTGACACTCAATGATGGGGAGGACGCGTAGACGATCTATCCAGACGGACGTTGCACATACACTGGAGCTGTGAGTCTTACGAGTAGGAGAGAGTCACCCTTTTCCATGACGAGCTTGTCCGAGAGAGTCTGCACCCTGCGTGTCAGTGGCAGAAGTAGCTCGGGGATCACCCAGCCACCACCACCACCACCACCACCACTATCACCACCACCTGCTGATCGTCCATGCCCGCCTAATGCCCAGCCTGCAGTTCACCAGGAGGAGCCCAGAGACGTGTACGTTGACCCTTCTCCCATGCCACCTCCACCTACAGAACCGTTTACTTATGCCTTACCTGTACCTGCTGTCGGACCGTTTGTCCTCGTAGTCCCACCCCCGGGCCTACCTATGTGCCTTCCAAGCTACACCCTCAGATTCCTCGCCAGCGGGCGAATTTGAGGATGACTCCTTGTAAGACCACACCGGCTCATATCAGGGTATTCTTCTCCACTCCCCTCGTTATCCTCTCATTTTATGATGAGAAGATGGAGGAGGAGGAGGAGCAAGAAATTCCAGAGTATGTATCGGAGGACATACTTGAGGTAGCACCTGCCAGCGCGAGTCAGGATACGTGGTGGATGAGGACTGATAAGGAGACGCTATGGTATGTAGAGAAAATCATGAGCAGACATGACATGCATCCCTTGGAGGAGGACGAGGATGAGGATGAGGAGGCCATGGAGGAGGATTCAGAGGAGTACTACTCCGATGAGTAGTGCAACGTTTTGTTTTGACCAGTCTCTAGAGTCTTCCAGTGTCTGTATTTTTATGATGTACCCCCTGCCCTTTTTCAGTTGTGGAGCTGCGTCTCTAGTAGAGTAGGATGAGTTTGTCCTTATGTTGGTTACTTTCATTTGTAGTCAGATGTGGATAACTACTATCTATATATACTTTTGTGGGAAGCTTTTATTATTTCGATGTTGTTTATGATTTCGTATAATTATCTTTATGCGTACAATTATACTTTTATGTTTTGGGAACTTGAGTATAAAGAAAAAGAAAACCTATATTTTCGGTAAGCTCTTTATATTATATATATTTTCGCATTTCATTTTCGTCTTGTGTTAAATAATCGTGACCCATAAAGTGGACTGTTACAAGAGTCACTCCTAAGACTGGGGTGGGAAGATCCATGAAAGTCAGAAAGCTAAATCCGCGATTCATTGGTCCTTTTCAAATCCTAAAAAGAGTCAGACCTGTTGCTTACCAATTGGCTTTTCCACCTTTATTGTCAAACCTTCATGATGTTTTTCATGTATCACAGCTCAGAAATATGTATATGATGTGTCTCATATAATAGCTCCTGAGTCAATACAATTAAGAGGTAACTTGGTCTTTAAGCCCAAGCCTAGTCAGATCGTCGACATGATCACCAAGACTCTACGGAATAAGACAATTCCTTTGGTAAAGGTGGTTTGGGAAGGCATAACTCCTGAGGAAGCTACTTGGGAATTTGAGGAGGATATCATGTGCCAGTATCCATATCTTATTAATCGAGGTACATTACATTTCCGTCTTGTTAATGTACTAAGTTTTGGTGAGTGCTTAAGTATGGAGTTAATTTCGGGAACGAAATTCTTAAAGGATGGGAGAAAATGCAACATCCTAAGAATTAAATAAAAGTATAAGAGACTTTAACCTTAGCAAATAAAATTAATAAAGTATCAGGGAGGCCTAGAATGGTTGACTTTGAACCTTAAAGGTGGTGATTTGACCAAAAGAAGAAAAGAGAGAATTTTTTTTAAAGTTGAAATCAATCACAGTAGCGTCGGCACGCCTGTGCTGCATAGAGCACGATATGAGCCGCGCCGTGCTAACTATTAGCACAACCGTGTCGGAAAATGAACAAATTTGACATTGTTTGGCATGTCCATGCTAATGTACGGCACGCCCGTGTTAAAAGAGAGCACGGTCTGAGCCGCACCGTGAGACACCCCTTAGTATCTCATATAACCCTGTATTAAGATTAACTATTACATAATTCCATCTCACAACAATATGTCCTGTTTGATATATCTTTGTAGTCAAAATCCAACATCTTTTCGATATCCAAAACTACTAATATTCATATATTATATATGCCTCAGAATATCTTACATAATTAAGATGTGCAAGTCGAGTAAGAGTTTTATAGGAACTTAGTTAATAATATACACACCAACTATTAGGATATGTTTTACTATTTATATACAATCAAAAAGCAAAAGATTAGACTCGATTCCCAGATCTGGTCGAAAGACGCCTAGTACCCATCATGGAAAGTAAAGCGGAGAGTTCTCATATGCATTCTCCGACTCAACATCTGTAAATACAACAGGAGGTAAGAAAACTAACTTTCATGTAAAAAGGTATAGACTTAACATTTTAAGGAAAGCAATATAAATTAGGTACGAATCCAAAAATTTACTGTAATAATGTAAACATCATTATGTCATTCGCAAAATGTTAATTTGCCATCCATCACACATCCGCCATAATATCAAAGATGCACAATGTATATGGAATGAATATGCATATGTCTGTATTTGAACCGACTCAACTCCATAAAGTGACAACATCATCGGAGGAGCGATTAGGAGTACATATTCCGTATCACTAGCCAAATAAGTGCCATTAATCTAATTGCGCGCCAAAGGGCTCATCGGAACACTCTCCACTGATCCTGAGTAGTTTAGGGTCTGGTCGAGGCACTACGGTGTTCGCATTGAATACCACAGCTCGAGGGAGCTACCATCCAGCCCTCTGTGGAGTGTCGCACCATATTACCCCCTAGATCTGCATAACCTTCCCTATTAGGAAAGGTTTTTAATTGCAATCATTTGAATTCAAGGACATTTAAGGGTAATAGAACTTAAATCAACATTTCTTTAAGCAAAATTTGATACAAAAGTCCATGATTTCTTTACCCTAGGGCTTCGGCCATCTCACCCCAAATGGGTTAGAGAGCTCTTATGATTACAACTCTTAGGATTGTGGAAGAAAACATTGAATCTAGTTCATGAAAATTGGTTTGACATCAAAATGATTTTTCTGCAAATTATCATGAATTTTAGAAGTTCAAGAATAACTATGAACACATAGAGTTTCAATGGATAGAAACGAAGATTTAGAGCTTAAAGAAGAGATCTCTACCTCTTAGATGATGAAAAAGATCAAGTTAAACAACTTTACTTCAAAAGGTTCTTGAAGATCTCTTGAAGAAATGTAGAGAAAATGAAGTGGAAGCTTGAAGCTTTGAAGGTGGAGATGAAGTTGATGAAGAAAGAAAAGTGGGGAGAGATAGATGGCGTGAGGGAGATATAAGGGAGGATAAGAATATGATAAGGATAAGGATAAGGATAAGGATAAGATAGGTTTAATATTAGAAAGGATAGTTTTCCTTAAGAACAAAATTAGGATTCTATTATTAAAAATTAACTTGAATACTTAAAGGTTAAGAATGAAGAAATGAAGAAAGAGATATGAGAGGGAATTTCGTGGCTTATATAAAAGGAAAGAATAAGAATACGGTAATTATCACTTAAGGGTAGAAAAGTAACTTTACTTAGGAATAAAATTGGAATTGTATCAAAAGTTCTATTAGAACTTGAACATTTGAGCTTGAAAAATAAAGTGAAGGAGAAAGGAATATGAGATAGTATATGTACATATGAATGGCGTGGGGTTATGTGAAGTAAGGGTAAGGATTGTATAAAAATTACTTAAGGGCAAAAAAGTCATTTCCGTTAGGGGCAAAATTGTCTTTTTACACTAACATCATGACTATGGTGAGTCACCTATGTGACTCACCCCTAGTCATCATTACTATGGTGACTTAGGAGTCACCATAGGTGAGTCACTATAGTCATGATTACAAGTGGATAAGGATAAGGCTAAGGTGGCTTTGAAGGCGACCTTATGCTTATTCGTTACCGGTTCCTGTAGTCTCCTATGTAAATCGGGTTTCGTCTGAGTTTTCAACTCAAACCTTAACCATAATTCTCTACCAGTAATGTAGAGTAAAACCAGATCTGTGGTGGTTTCAAAATCCTCTCCAAGACTCAAATAAAATTCATAGAATTCACCAATCTTAAAAAACAGCAAAAATTGAGGTGTTACATTACTACCCCCTAAAAAAAATTTCGTCCTCGAAATTTAATTACCTTCAAATAATTGTGGATATTGCTCCCTCATTTTGTCTTCAAGCTCCCATGTAGCATCTCCTGTTGCTTCATCCCACAAGACTTCAACTAATGAGATTTGTTTTCCTCGAAGTTGCTTTATCTTTCTATCTTCGATCTTAACAGGTGAAGTCTCAAAAGTTAGGTTTTCACTTGGCTGTACCGTATCAGGTTCAATTACATGAGAGGGATCGGGAACATATTTTCGAAGTTAGGAGACATGAAAGACATTGTGGAGATTGGAAAGGAAAGGTGGTAAAGCTATTTGATAAGCAACTAGGCCTATTCTGCGAAGGATTTGATAGGGTCCAATAAATTTTGGCGTGAGCTTTCTGGATTTTATCACCCTGCCAACCCCAGTCCTTGGCGTGACTTTAAAGAATACGTGGTCGCCTTCTTGGAATTCAAGGGGTATCCTCCTTTTGTCACTGTAATTTTTCTATCGGCTCTGTGCTGTCCTCATCTTTTCCTGAGTGACCTTTATCTGATCAGTCGTCTTCTGGATTACATCCGATCCAAGAATAATACTGTCCCCCGAATCAAACCAACACAGAGGAGTTATACACCTTCAACCCTACAAAGCCTCGTATGGCGCCATCCCTATACTAGCCTGGTAACTATTATTATACGTGAATTCTATAAGAGGTAGGAATTCATCCCAGCTTCCCGATTTCTCCAACACACAAGCTCTTAATAAGTCTTCTAATGATTGTATCATTCTTTCAGATTGACCGTTCGTCTGTGGGTGATATGCTGAGCTTAAGCGAAGCTTTGTCCCTAAAGCTTGATGCAGACTCTGCCAAAACTTAGAAGTGAACCTTGGATCTCTATCAGAGATGATGCTTGAAGGGACTCCATGCAGTCGAACAACCTCCTTAATGTATATCTGAGTCAGCCTCTCCAAAGAGTATCTGATATTGATGGGAAGAAAATGGGTGGACTTCGTCAGCCTATCAATAATGACCCAAATAGAATCATACCCTTTTTGTGTACGTGGTAACCCGAATATGAAATCCATAGCAATGCTATCCTATTTCCACTCCGGAACATCCAAGGGTTGAAGCATACCAACAGGTCGTTGGTATTCCACTTTCGCTTTCTGACAAATTAAACAAGCTGCCACGAATTCTGCCACATCTTTCTTCATTCTGGGCCACCAAAACATTTTCTTCAAATCTTGATACATCTTGGTTGTCCCTGGATGAATACTCAGACTGCTCTTGTGGGCTTCTTCAAGAATTAACTTCTTAATTTCTGTGTCATTGGGTATGCACATTCTGCCTTGAAATCGTAGTATCCCGTCAGCACTTTCACTAAACATCGTAGTTTTTCCTTGTTCCATCAATTCTTTCTTCTCTAGAAGATATAGATTAAGTCTTTGTTTGTCCCTAATCTGGTTCGTCAATTCACTGGCAATCGTAATCGCACCCATGTGGATCTTACCTGGAACCAATCCTACCGTCAAACTTATATCTCTAAACTGCTCAATAAGGGCTAACTCCTTGACCATCATAGTTGACACATGAAGTGTCTTCCGACTTAATGCATCTGCGACTACATTCGCTTTTCTCGGATGGTACTGTAGCTCAAAATCATAGTCCTTCGACAACTCCATCCATTTCGTTGCCTCATATTTAGCTCTTTTTGATCAAACAAATACTTTAAACTTTTATGATCACTATAGACATCAAACTTGGATCCATACAAGTAGTGTCTCCATATTTTCAGTGCGAACACAACTGCAGCTAACTCCAAATCATGAGTAGGATAATTTTTCTCATGACTCCTCAATTGTCTTGAAGCATATGCCACTACTTGTCTATCTTGCATCAACACACAGCCCAAGCCTTGATGAGATGCATCACAATACATTTCAATTGGATCAGGTAGAATTAACACCGGTGAAGAAGTCAATCTATGCTTTAATTCTTGGAAGCTCTGTTCGCACCTTTCTGTCCAGGCGAATGGTTGGCCTTTTCTTGTCAGTTGTGTCAACGGTAGAGCAATCTTGGAAAATCCTTCAATGAACCTTCGGTAATAGCCTACCAATCCAAGAATACTGCAAACCTCTGTTACTTTTTTTGGTCTATCCCATTCCAGAACAGCTTCTACTTTAACAGGGTCGACAGCAATTCCTCTTTTAGATATTACATGTCCCCAAAATTTCACTTCTTCCAACTAAAACTCACATTTGGATAGCTTAGCGTATAACTGTTTCTCTTTCAAGATTTGGAGAACAATCCTAAGATGCACCGCATGGTCTTATAAAGTCAGAGAGTAGATAAGAATATCGTCAATAAAAACAACGACAAATTTATCTAAGAAAGGGCGAAATATCCTGTTCATGTAATCCATAAAGATTGCAGGGGCATTAGTAACTCCAAAGGGCATTACAAGATACTCATAGTGTTCGTAACGCGTTCGAAAAGCTGTCTTTGATAAGTCTTCTCTTTTTACCCGAATTTGATGGTAACCGGACCTTAAGTCTATCTTAGGGAAGATAGATGCTCCCCTTAACTGGTCCATCAAATCATCTATTCTTGGTAGGGGATACTTATTCTTGATGGTAACTTTATTTAATTGTCTGTAATCCACGCACAATCTTGAACCTCCATCTTTCTTTTTCACTAACAACATCGGAGCTCCCCAAGGTGATACACTAGGCCTAATAAACTGCTTTTATAACAATTCCTCTAACTGCTTCTTCAATTCGGCTAACTCAGAAGGTGACATCCGATAAGGGGTTATTGAGATGGGTCCAGCTTCTGGAACCAAATCAATAGAGAACTCTATCTCACGTTCCGGAGGTAAACTTGGTATGTCCTCAGGAAACACCTCGGGAAAATCCCGCACAATCGGCACGGAACCTAGGTCTACCATCCCCTCTACTTCCAAAGAACACAACAACAGGTATCCTTGAGCTCCCTTTTTCAAGGAAGTTTCTACCTGGTCGGCAGTTAAAAATCCAGAATTCTCTAACCCAGGAAAGATTAAGGTTTTATTGGCACAGTCTAACAGGATATGGTTGGAAGATAACCAATCTATTCCAAGTATAACATCTAACTCAAAAAGAGGTAGACAAATCAGATTTACTAAAAAGTTTCTACCCTCAACAACAACAGGACAATTTAAACAGGCTAAAGCAGTTGTAATAGGTTCATAGGTAGGAGTAGAAACAATTAAGTCAAAAGGCAAAGCGGAAGTAGATAGGTTTAATTATTTCACGCGATCCCAAGATATGAAAGAATGAGAAGCGCCTGAATCATACAGTACAGATAAGAGTGCACCAACTATGCGACTTACCCTGAATAATCATCTGATTTAGAGGCCTCAGTTCCTTCCATGGTAAAAACTCTTCCGGTTACTTTTAGTCTAGGCTTCTGGGTTTGGTTAGTTGTTAGTTCAGCCTTAGGATTAGTACATTCACGAGCATAGTGACCGGGTCTTCCACAATTGAAGCAGATTAGTCCCTTAATTAGGCAATCTTTGACATCATGTGCTTTTCCACATTTCAAACACTTTTTCAAGGCACCAGGTATTTGGGTAGGACTTCCTCCGCTTCCAAAAGTAGTCTGGAACGATCTATTGTAGTTGGGTCGAGAATAAGGTTTCTATTGTGGTTTATTGCCTTTCCTGACTAACCTTATGGGACCAAAGTCTCTTGATCTTCCTTCTCGTAGTTTCTTTACCTCTTCGACCATTGAACATCGTTCTAACAGTTTAGTGAATTCTTGGATCCGCAGAGGAACCAGCGCCTCCTTGATTTCTTGATGTAGACCATCATCAAATTGCCGGCACTTCCATTCTTCATTGGGATGATTCTGGAAGTATCGAGAAAACTTTGCAAGTGACTCTAACTTAGCAGCATATTCTCCAACTGTCATTGTGCCATGTTTAAGTTGCAAAAATTCTCTTTCCTTCGCATATCTCACACTAGCAGGAAAATATTTATTCAGAAACCTAGTTCGAAAAAATTCCCAAGTGATTTCTTGGCCTTCAGCTTCTAACACTTGACGAACTCCTTGCCAACAATACTCGCCATCACCAATCAGCATAAAGGTGGCATAGGTGACCTTTCGATCCTCGGGACAAGCCATAGCAGTAAATAATCTTTTCTAGCTCATGGATCCAGGACTCAGCTCCTTCTGGATTGTAACCACCTTTAAATTGTGGTGGATCACTCCTACGGAATTCAGAAAATCCTTGTGCCCCCGTTATAGCGTCATTCCTTTGCGCATTCTGGGTGTTCTGATTAGCTTGTTGGGCCATAGCAGTAGCCATCTCCCGAATAGCTCTCAGAGTGGCATTCAGCTCGTCATCATTCCGACCCACATCATCATTGTTCTGATTCATGTTCGTGCCCATACATCTTCGTGCCATTGCTTCCTACGAAAGCAATGCATTAGTCTTATCTTTATAAGACAAACAATTCTAACCTTTCCATCATCATCTACCTATATTGTCCCCCTTTGTACAAAGAAACAATAACCCAGAGCAAACACAGCGTAAACATGACTAGACCATACCCTCAACCCGACAAGACTCGACCAGCTCTGATACCACCAAATGAGACACCCCTTAGTATCTCATATAAACCAATATTAAGATTAACTATTACATAATTCCATCTCACTACAATATGTCCTGTTTGATATATCTTTGTAGTCAAAATCCAACATCTTTTCGATATCCAAAAGTACTAATATTCATATATTATATATGCCTCAGAATATCTTACATAAGTAAGATGTGCAAGTCGAGTAAGAGTTTCATAGGAACTTAGTTAATAATATACACACCAACTATTAAAATATGTATTACTATTTATATACAATCAAAAAGCAAAAGATTAGACTCGATTCCCAAAGCTGGTCGAAAGACGCCTAGTACCCATCATGGAAAGTAAAGCGGAGAGTTCTTATATGCATTCTCCGACTCGCCATCTGTAAATACAACAGGAGGTAAGAAAACTAACTTTCATGTAAAAAGGTATAGACTTAACATTTTAAGGAAAGCAATATAAATTAGGTACGAATCCAAAAATTTACCGTAATAATGTAAACTATCATTATGTCATTCGCAAAATGTTAATTTGCCATCCATCACACATCCGCCATAATATCAAAGATGCACAATGTATATGGAATGAATATGCATATGTCTGTATTTGGACCGACTCAACTCCATGGAGTGACAACATCATCGGAGGAGCGATCAGGAGTACATGTTCCGTATCACTAGCCAAATAAGTGCCATTAATCTAATTACGCACCAAAGGGCTCATCGAGACACTCTCCACTGATCCTAAGTAGTTTAGGGTCTGGTCAGGGCACTACGGTGTTCGCATTGAATACCACGGCTCGAGGGAGCTACCACCCGGCCCTCTGTGGAGTGTCGCACCATATTACCCCCTAGGTCTGCATAACCTTCCCTATTTTACTCTCACCCGCACTTAGGGTGTAGCTCACTCCAGCTTACCACAAGTAACATGCAATGATCAATGTCTTGATGTGCATGTCGTTTCGTTATCATAATCATTATGAAGGTGAAATCATGATCAAGTATCAATTCCAAGCAATCAATCACCACCGTTAATCTCATCATATGCTTATCAAGCTCACATATGCTCATTCTTAAACGTCTAATTAATCACACTAATAGCATATCATAACAATGAGCATGCCAATATAGCCAACATAATTTAATCATATAACTCATATAGCACACATATTCACAATCACATCATATGTTCATCAATGTTAACTCCACTCCAAATTACATAGAAGAGTCATCTTCCTCCCTACCTTAGATCAATGTAGTAATGTCCACAAGCTCCTAGCACCTTGCCACGGTCACAACTTCGTTCCTTTGACAGATAATCGTACACAATTTGAAGTACTTGAATATGATCTTATCCTTCATCACAAATCACAACCCAAATTAGTGTAATCAAACAACGTACATCTAGTTCTCATAAACTAGATTTCGGCCCCCACATAGGAATTTATGCTAGAAGTGTCAAAATTTCATAAACTCTTGGATCTATGATCCTTAAGCATAGATAACACTCCTGTAAGTCTTTTTATTCAAGAATTTGAAACAAAGTTCAAGATACACCAAGCATAGGATTTCGGCCTCTTCATATAAAATTAGGGTAGGATAGGTTTTTGATTCAATTCTTTTTGGATTCATAGACTTCTAAGTGTAATAAAATCAAATCAACAAGTTGTAACTAAAAACTTGAAGAAAGTATCATGAACTCATCAAGGGAAGGGTTCGGCCATGTCATGGAAAATTAGGGTAGGAAAGGTTTTTAATTGCAATCATTTGAATTCAAGGACATTTAAGGGTAATAGAACTCAAATCACCACTTCTTTAAGCAAAATTTGAAACAAAATTCCATGATTTCTTTACCCTAGGGTTTCGGCCATCTCATCCCAAATGGGTTAGAGAGCTCTTATGATGACAACTCTTAGGATTATGGAAACATTGAATCTAGTTCATGAAAATTGGTTTGACATCAAAATGATTTTTCTGCAAATTATCATGAATTTTAGAAGTTCAAGAATAACTATGAACACATAGAGTTTCAATGGATAGAAATGGAGATTTAGAGCTTAAAGAAGAGATCTCTACCTCTTAGATGATGAAGAAGATCAAGTTAAACAACTTTGCTTCACAAGGTTCTTGAAGATCTCTTGAAGAAATGCAGAGAAAATGAAGTGGAAGCTTGAAGCTTTGAAGGTGGAGATGAAGTTGATGACGAAAGAAAAGTAGGGAGAGATGGATGGTGTGAGGGAGATATAAGGGAGGATAAGACTATGATAAGGATAAGGATAAGGATAAGGATAAGATAGACTTAATATTAGAAAGGATAGTTTTCCTTAAGAACAAAATTAGGATTCTATTATTAAAAATTAACTTGAATACTTAAAGGTTAAGGATGAAGCAATGAAGAAAGAGATATGAGATGGAATTTCGTGGCTTATATAAAAGGAAAGAATAAGAATATGGTAATTATCACTTAAGGGTAGAAAAGTAACTTTACTTAGGAACAAAGTTGGAATTGTATCAAAAGTTCTACTAGAACTTGAACATTTGAGCTTGAAAAATAAAATGAAGGAGAAAGGAATATGAGATAGTATATGTACATATGAATGGCGTGGGGTTATGTGAAGGAAGGCTAATGATTGTATAAAAATTACTTAAGGGCAAAAAGGTCATTTCTTTTAGGGGCAAAATTGTCTTTTTACACTAACCATCATGACTATGGTGAGTCATCTATGTGACTCACCCCTAGTCATCATTACTATGGTGACTCACCTAGGTGAGTCACCATAGTCATGATTACAAGCGGATAAGGATAAGGCTAAGGTGGCTTTGAAAGCGACCTTATGCTTATCCATTACCGGTTCCTGTAGTCTTATACGCAAACCGGGTTTCATCTGAGTTTTCAACTCAAACCTTAACCATAATTCTCTACCAATAAAGTAGAGTAAAACAATATCTGTGGTGGTTTCAAAATCCTCTCCAAGACTCAAATAAAATTCATAGAATTCACCAATCTTAGAAAACAGTAAAAATTGGGGTGTTACACACCGTGCTACCTTTTAGCACGCCTATGTTAGAAACCACGCGAATTTTGACGTTGATTGGCATAGTCGTGCCAATCAAGAGCATGCCCATTCTCTATGTAAGGATGCGTTAAAAAATAAGATTTTAAAATAGATTCCAAGTGCAACACTATATATACACTTTTACAACACCCTAGTGAGACTAAAAACCCTATTTGCAACCTAAAATATGATTTTGTTTGCCTTTGAGGATTGAAGAGCGTGGAGAAGACGATTCTAGAGTAGAAGGAGCCTAGAGGAGGAAGAAAGAGGGAGATTCTTTGGGAGCTTCTTGGCGCATTCGTGACCAAACACTTGGAGCTTCTTGGAGGTCATCAAGAGGTGAGCAAGAATACTATTTCTCACCCTTTCCAAGGTGCAAATTGTCTTGGGGTTTGGGTTATGCTTTCAAAATACGTTTTGTGGAAAATAATGTTGTGTTTGGTCAAATCCTGATTTTATAAATTTGGGGGGTTTTCCTTCTAAGGTGTTTCTTGAGACGACCCGCCATCCCATCTGTAGAACCTAAGATATTAACTAACCTTAATTACATAATAAACGTTAGCACACCTTATAAATACGAAGCGAAGCGGAAAAATTAGCACGGAAGCAATCAAATACACGGCACGCAACGCTTCAGAGTACACAGCTTAAAATATAAAGAAATATATCACATACAACATTGCCCCATCAGTTGGGATACAGTAATAAAGTACTACATAGTGTATATTAGTACAGACTGAAATAAAAATACATAACTAAGCCAAGAGACAGCTCTCCGGCTAGCCACGATCATTGCCCAACCTCTCGAGTCTAGGGCCTGTGGCATGTCCTCCAGCGTCAGGTTCGTAAGGAATGCCATCCAGCTCTTCAGCAACTGGTTCCTCCTCGGGGTCTTTCCATAAAATAGGAGCAACACATACATAAAAAATTGCGGGAGATAAGAAACATATATCATCAATATGGGAGAGGGGCATCAGTACAGCATTTATATATATACATCACACAACACAGATAACATATACAACACAACATCACCCAGCTCTTAAGTCACCCATCACAATTATCTCAAACATCATTCTCTCGAATAAGCCTATAGGAGGTATACTAGTCCCTATGTATATGCTGTCTTCCCTATATGCATGTCGGCCGATACATCACGTCCCCAATTGGACATCCCCGTCGGGATTACATCACATCACATCACATCATATCCCGCCTCAGGATTTTATGTAATGTCCCCAGTTGGACATCCCCCTTTGGGATGAAATGCTGTGGTATGAAATGTTATGAAACTGCAGCAAACATCCATCCAGGTTGATATCGGAACCTCACGCCTAACCACTCGTCCACGACCACGACACATCGCATCACATCAACGTCAACATCAATCATCAACATCAACATCACATCATCATCAACATCACATCAGCATCAGCATCATGACGCCTTACGTCTACGAGCCACAGCTCCACGGTCGGGACCACAACGATATCAACCCGAACAACATCAGCGCTCACCAGACTCTCATCAACACTCAACCAACCAATCACAATAAACATCGCAACAGAAGATCTTTCCAGTACAGTTATCATCATAAATTCAGGCAATAATTCATCAAACAGACAGTTTACAAAAACAAAATCAATAGGTAATCAATTAAGTAATTCAACATAATCCACCTCAATCACTCTCATCATTCATAATATCAACTTAGCGGTGATAGCCCAAAAGTACCTACACCTAAGGTCTTGGCACTTTATGCAGGGCTCAACCTCTAGTAGGGTTCTAGGGTTCCCCTACACACACACACACACACACACACACACACACACACACACACACACATATATATATATATATATATATATATATATATATATATATATACATACTAAGCTTGCCTTCCCGACGATATCAGTTCTTTCTCCCTATCTTAGTGATTTCCTCGTGTAGCTCCGGCTACGACTCCGCAGCTGTCAGTCAGGTGTGCTGTCTGATGTTTGAATCCTGTCCGATTCTATACAACAAAACACAACCAGAAATCAATACAGTTAAATCAAAAACTCCTTAATTCCTTAAGATTAGCTATGGCCCCTATTTAATTAATTAGGCTAGGGATGTCTAAAAATTCCTAACTCTTGGATCAATGATCCTCAGGTATCCCTAAACATAATCAATGAAGGCATTAGCTCAAAAAGTAAAGATTTCTCCTACTGCACTAACCCTAGGGTTCGGCCCTATTGAATGAAAAACATGAAAAATAGCTAGGGAGCTCCAAAAATCCTCATTTCTTTGATAACACCCTAACTAAATGTGATAACCCTAGATATCAAGTCAAAACCTCAAAAACCAACCAAAAACGCTACCCTACACAATAGGGGGTTTCGGCCTCTCTCTGGTTAAATACCCTAGAGAGATTTCTTGGCTCTAAGCTCTTGGATCATGCAAGTAGGTTATGAACCTAGGCCATAGAAATTGGTTTGGTATCAAAATGATTTTTCTACAATTTTCTAGAGATTTTTGAAGATTTGGAGTTAAAAACCCTAACATTTCTAACCATAAAAATTAAAGGAGAATAAAGAGAGATTGAGAGAGAAAGAGAGAGCTAGCTACCTCCTATGATGGTCTCCTTCAAAAATGGGTGAAGAAGCTTCACAAAATCAAGCTTTTCTAAGCTCCAATAATGGAGAAATTGTGAGAAGAAAAGAAGAGAAAGAAGTGAAGAATGGGCTGGAGGGTGGGGGCTCTCTCGAGAGAAAAATAAGAGAGTGAGTGATTGGATATTTTATTTAGAAAACTTAAGAGTTAAGTAATAGTAAAAGGTAATTAGTAAAAACTAACCAAAGGCAATTTGGTCAATTCATATCCTGACATTTTGAAAAATCCTCACGACACTGATAGGAGTCCCCGAATAATTTAACATAGTCCTAATATGAAAACTATTGGCTCAAGGTTCTCGAAAAAACCCTAAGACAACTCGAATCGTCTACTCGATCGATTTTCGATCCAAATATAAAATATTATTTATATTTTTGAACGCCAGGACACATTTTAGTAAAAAGGTAGAGGATTGAATTTTAAGACTAATGGTTCTAACCATTAGTCAAAATGAGGTCATGATAATAGAAAAACACTATCATCCGAAAAAACATAGATCGGGCTCCGTTTGAGTTTTCGGCCCAAAACTTAACCATAGTCTCCTACGATGGCGTAGAATGTGACTATGGCCTTGGAATAATTTATTAAAGTTTCTAGACCCTCAAATAAAATAAAATTACTTAATTACTGATTAATTATTGATTAATTAAAAGATTAAGGAAATCGGGGTGTTACATTACTAACCCCCTTAGAAAGAATTTCGTCCTCCAAATTCGACGTACCTTAGAATAGATGCGGATACCGCTGCTGCATATCCTCTTCACGTTCCCAGGTGGCATCTCCTGTGGTAGCATCCCATATGACTTTGACTAAGGGAATCTGCTTTCCGCGGAGTTCTTTCACCCTCGTGTGTCAATCCGTACAGGCAACGCTTCATATTCCAAGTTCTCCCTTACCTGGCGGGCTCTATCACGTGTGATGGATCAGGATAATATTTTATGAGTTGGGATACGTGGAATACATTGTGAATATTGGATAGGTTGGGAGGTAAGGTAATTTGGTAGGCAACTGGATCAATTTGGCAAAGAATTTGAAATGGTCCAATGAATCTAGGGGTAAGCTTTCTGGATTTGATTACCCTGCCAATTCCAGTTCTTGGAGTGACTCTCATAAAGACATGATCCCCTTCTTGGAACTCCAAAGGTCTCCTCCTCTTGTCACTGTAGCTCTTCTGTCGATCCCGTGCGACTTTCATCTTTTCCCAAATTTTCTTAACTTGCTCCGTCGTTCAATGTACCATCTCTGGGCCTATTAACTGATTCTCCCCGATCTCATACTAACAGAGCGGTGTTTTGCACTTTCGCCCATACAGTGCCTCGTATGGCGCCATGCCAATACTCGAGTGGAAACTATTGTTGTATGTGAATTCGATCAATGGAAGGAATTCATCCCAACTTCCTCTGTTTTCCAGAACACAAGCCCTTAAACGATCTTCCAAAGATTGAATCGTCTTTTGAGACTGACCATCCGTCTGTGCATGATAAGCTGAACTCATTCTGAGCTTAGTTCCCAATGCACCATTTAGACTCTGCCAAAACCTGGAAGTAAATCTCGGATCCCTGTCCGAAATTATACTCGAAGGTACTCCATGTAATCTTACCACCTCCTTGATGTAAATCTGGCTTAATTTTTCCAAAGAATATCGTTGGTTGATCGGCAAGAAATGAGCACATTTCGTAAGCCTGTCAACGATTACCCAAATTGGGTCGCATCTCTTTTGCGTCCTCGGTAGACCGGAAACAAAATCCATTGCAACGCTATCTCCAGTGATTGCAATAACCCTGCTGGTTTCTGGTGTTCAATCTTTGCCTTTTGACACACCAAACACGATTGGACATATTCTGCTACTTCCTTCTTCATCCCAGGCCACCAAAACATTCCCTTTAGGTCCTGGTACATCTTCGTAGATCCGGGATGAAAACTCAGTTTGCTCTTGTGTGCTTCTTCCAAGATCATGTTCCTAACTTCACTATCCTTAGGCACACATATCCTGTCTCCATGCTTCAGGATTCCATTAGTACCTTTCTTGAACTCTGAACTTTTTCCTTCTTCTACCATTTGGTTCTTTTCCTGTAGGTACTGCTCTTCTCCTTACTTTTTCCAGATCAAGTTCAGAAAATCACTAGTGATAGTGATCATTCCTAAACTTATCTTATCTCTGGATAACTGCACGTCCAGGTTCAGATTCCTGAACTGTTCCAGCAATTCCAGTTCTTTCACCATCATAGCGGACATATGCAAAGATTTCCGACTTAATGCATCTGCCACCACGTTGGCCTTTCCTGGGTGTTACTGTAGATCAAATTCATATCCTTTATGAATTCCATCCATCTCCTCTACCGCATGCTCTACTACTTTTGGTTGAACAAATACTTTAAACTTTTATGGTCGCTAAACACGCTGAATTTAGCGCCATAAAGATAGTGTCTCCATATCTTCAATGAAAACACTATTGCGGCCAACTCTAGGTCGTGGGTTGGGTAATTCCGTTCGTGCACTTTTAGCTGTCTGGAAGCATAGGCTACCACTTTCCAATCTTGCATAAGCACCCAACCCAAACCTTGATACGATGAGTCACAGTACACATCGAACGACATTGATGGATTTGGCAAGACTAGTATTGGAGATGTAGTTAGCCTCCCTTTCAGCTCTTGGAAACTAGCCTCACACTCTTCTGTCCATTCGTATGCTTTTCCTTTCCTCATTAATTGCGTCAGAGGTAACACAATCTTCGAGAATCCCTCATGAACCTCCTGTAGTATCCTGCTAGTCCGAGAAAGCTTCTGATCTCAGTTACCGTCTTAGGACTCTCCCATTTAACCACAGCTTCTACTTTTGCATGATCTACTGCGATACCATCCTTGTCGATCATATGCCCAAGGAATTGTACCTCCACCAGCCAGAACTCGCACTTCGACAACTTGGCGTAGAGTTGTCTGTCCTTAAGAACTTGAAGTACAATCCTCAAATGCTCTTGATGTTCTTCCTTGTCTAAGGAGTAGATAAGGATGTCATCGATAAAAACAACGATAAGCTTATCAAGGTACTGTCTAAAGATTCTATTCATGTAGTCCATGAAAACTGTAGGAGCATTAGTCACACCAAAAGGCATAGCTAGATACTCGTAGTGTCCATACCGACTCCTGAAAGCCATCTTTGGTATATCATCTTCTTTCACCCTTATTTGATGATAACCGGATCTCAAATCAATCTTAGAAAATACCGTTGCTCCCCTTAATTGGTCCATAAGATCATCAATCCTTGGCAATGGGTATTTATTCTTGATCGTCACCTTGTTGAGTTGTGTGTAGTCCACACACAGCCTTGAACTGCCGTCCTTCTTCTTGATGAACAGCACAAGTGCTCCCCATGGTGAAACACTCGGTCTGATAAACTGCTTCTGCAGCATGCCGTCCAATTACTTCTTCAGCTCTGCCAACTCTGTTAAGGAACAACATTCGATAGGGTGCTATCGAAATCGGTCCGGCTCCGGGTGTAAGGTCGATTGCAAACTCCACCTCTCTCTTACGTGGCAATCCTGGCACATCATCCTGAAAGATATCTGGAAACTCACGCACCACTGGCAAAGCATCAAGACTTGGAGTCTCTTCGGCTTCCAAGGAAAAACATCACCATGCATTCTCCTGATTGTACACCTCCTGATACACCATCACTGGCAGGCAATGATCCAGATTGCTTGGAAAAGCAGAAGGTTTTGTTTAAACAGTCTAGTACTACATGGTTGGCCGAAAGCCAGTCCATGCCTAAGATAATATCATTCTGCTGCATAGGCAGACAGACTAGGTCCAGAAGAAAAGATCGGTTCTCTAACATAACCGGGAATTTTAAACAGACAAATAGAGTTGTCAGGGAATCACCCGTAGGTGTAGAAACAGTCAAATCATATGGTAAGGTTGAAACAGGCAAATTCAAATGATCCATACACGCCAAAGAAATAAAGAAATGTGTAGCCCCCGAATCAAATAAAACAGATAAGAGTCCCCCAGCAACTAGGCACTTACCTTGTATCAGATCGGGGCATTGAGAGGCTTCGAAACCTCTCACGACGAACAGTCTTCCTGTCGTCTGCGACCTGTTCTGCGAGCCCACAACTTGTTGTCCAGCCCCAGTATTACGAGTTCTTCCGACTTGTTGAATTTGACTCTTACCAGCATCTCCCGTTCGACACTCATTGGCATAGTGGCCCCATGTGCCACAACGGAAACAAGTGACGTTTGGTGCATGGGTACAATCTTTCACTTGATGCGGCCCACCGCATCGAAAGCACTTGGAGAATCTTGGTTTCCCTTGACTGGCATTTCCTTTCCCATAGCTTGCTGGTTGCTGATTCGGGCTAGTGTAAGGCTTCGCCCTCGGTTGGAACTTTCCTCCTCGGCCTTTCTGACAAAAGCTCCTGGCTGGTCCACCGCTTGTTACTGGAGTTTGTGTAATTCTCTCTTGATCGTGTCCTTCCAGTATGGTACATTTTTCCACTAGCTCAGGGAATGATCGGACGCTCAATGGAAGCATAGCCCTCTTGAGTTCGGGCCTCAGTCCGTCTTCGAACCTTCTGCACACCCAGTCTTCATCCGGGTGTACTTGACAAAAATGGGAGAATTTCAGTAGCGCTTCGAACCTTATGGCGTATTCTCCCACCGACTTCTGCTCCTGCTTCAGATTCAGGAATTCTTTCTCTTTCTCTTGGCAGACATTCCTTGGAAAGTATTTCTCCAAGAAGCGCTCATGGAACACTTCCTAGGTCAGCAGTCTTCCTTCAGTCTCTAGCAGTCTCTGCTTGTTTCTCCACCATGCTTCAACTGCTCCGACTAGCATGAAAGCAGCGTAAGTAACCTTCCTATCCTCTCTGCACTAGATAGCCACAAAGACTTTCTCGATTTCTTGCAGCCATAACTCAGCAGCTTCTGGATTGTACTCTTCATGGAATTGGGGAGGATTCCCCTTCATGAAAGCATTCAATCCTGTGTTTACCACTTCGCTTCCTCCGACCGGATTCTACTGCTGTCTAGCATCCCTCTCTTCCTGTCGCTGCATGAACTGAGCATTCTGTTGTGTTTGTTGTAGCATTGCAGCAGCCAAATCCCTCATGGCCCTCATCGCTTCGTTCTGATCTCCGCTACCTCCAATTCCCGAGGTATCCCCACTACTATCGGGGCTCCCGGTTCCAACTAGTGCTCCCCTTCCTCTACCACGTCCTCTGGCCATTCTTTCCTGGTAAAGGAAGCGTTAGTTTCAATCCATAAGACATACAATATCAATCAACAGATATACCTATCATATGCCTCATGAATAAGACAGTTATCACACTCGATAACTCGCGCACCGGACACACTAACCTTTTCCTTACACAGTTAGTACCCAATGTGGATATAACTATCAACGCTAGCATACTTCCTAAACCACACAGTCCGATATTAGAATCGAACTGCTTTGATACCAATAAATGAGACGATCCGCCGTCCCATCAGTAGAACCTAAGATATTAACTAACCTTAATCGCATAATAAACGTTAGCGTGCCTTATAAATACGAAGCGAAGCGGAAAAATTAGCGCGGAAGCAATCAAATACACAGGATGCAACACTTCAGAGTACACAACTTAAAATATAAAGAAATATATCACATACAGCATTGCCCCATCAGTAGGGATACAGTAATAAAGTACTACACAATGTATATTAGTACAGACTAAAATCAAAATACATAACTAAGCCAAGAGACAGCTCTCTGGCTAGCCACGATCATTGCTCAACCTCTTGAGTCTAGGGTCCGTGGCACGTCCTCCAGCGTCAGGTTCGTAAGGAATGCCATCCAGCTCTTCAACAACTAGTTCCTCCTCGGGGTCTTTCCATAAAATAGGAGCAACACATACAGAAAAAATAGCGGGAGATAAGAAACATATATCATCAATATGGGAGAGGGGCATCAGTACAGCATTTATATATATGTACATCACACAACACAGATAACATATACAATACAACATCACCCAGCTCTTAAGTCACCCATCATAATCATCTCAAACATCATTCTCTCGAATAAGCCTATAGGAGGGATACTAGTCCCTATGTATATGCTGTCTTCCCTATATGCATGTCGGCCGATACATCACGTCCCCAATTGGACATCCCCGTCGGGATTACATCACATCACATCACATCATATCCCGCCTCGGGATTTTACGTAACGTCCCCAATTGGACATCCCCCTTTGGTACCAAATGTTGTGGTATGAAATGTTATGAAAATGCAACAAACATCCATCGCAGGTTGATATCGGAACCTCACACCTAACCACTCGTCCACGACCACGACACATCGCATCACATTAACGTCAACATCAATCATCAACATCAACATCAACATCAACATCAACATCACATCATCATCAACATCACATCAGCATCAGTATCACGACGCCTTGCGTCTACGAGCCACAGCTCCACGGTCGGAACCACAACGATATCAACCCGAACAACATCAACGCTCACCAGACTCTTATCAACACTCAACCAACCAATCACAATAAACATCGCAACAGAAGATCTTTCCAGTACAGTTATCATCATAAATTCAGGCAATAATTCATCAAACAGACAGTTTACCAAAACAAAATCAACAGGTGATCAATTAAGTAATTCAGCACAATCAACCTCAATCAGTCTCATCATTCATAATATCAACTTAGCGGTGATAGCCCAAAAGTACCTACACCTAGGGTCTAGGCACTTTATCCAGGGCTCAACCTCCAGTAGGGTTATATATATATATATATATATATATATATATATATATATATATATATATATATATATATATATATATATATATATATATATATATACTCTATACTAAGCTTGCCTTCCCGACGATATCAATTCTTTCTCCCCACCTTAGTGATTTCCTTGTGCAGCTCCAGCTACGACTCCGCAGCTGTCAGTCGGGTGTGTTGTTGGATGTTTGAATCCTGTCCGATTCTATATAACAAAACACAACCAGAAATCAATACAGTTAAATCAAAAACTCCCTAATTCCTTAAGATTAGCTATTGCCCCTAGTTAATTAATTAGGCTAGGGATGTCTAAAAATTCCTAACTCTCGGATCAATGATCCTCAGGTATCCCTAAACATAATCAATGAAGGCATTAGCTCAAAAAGTAAAGATATCTCCTACTGCACTAACCCTAGGTTTCGGCCCTATTGAATGAAAAACATGAAAAATAGTTAGGGAGCTCCAAAAATCCTCATTTCTTGGATAACACCCTAACTAAACGTGATAACCCTAGATATCAAGTCAAAACCTCAAAAACCAACCAAAAACGCTACCCTACACAATAGGGGGTTTCGGCCTCTCTCTGGTTAAATACCCTAGAGAGATTTCTTGGCTCTAAGCTCTTGGATCATGCAAATAGGTTATGAAACTAGGCCACAGAAATTGGCTTGGTATCAAAATGATTTTTCTACAATTTTCTAGAGATTTTTGAAGAATTTGGAGTTAAAAACCCTAACATTTCTAACCATAGAAATTAAAGGAGAATAATGAGAGATTGAGAGAGCTAACAACCTCCTATGATGATCTCCTTCAAAAATGGGTGAAGAAGCTTCACAAAATCAAGCTTTTCTAAGCTCCAACAATGTAGAAATTGTGAGAAGAAAAGAAAGAAAGAAGAGAAAGAAGTGAAGAATGGGCTGGAGGGTGAGGGCTGTCGAGAGAGAAAAATGAGAGAGTGCGTTATTAGATATTTTATTTAGAAAACTTAAGAGTTAAGTAATAGTAAAAGGTAATTAGTAAAAACTAACCAAAGGCAATTTGGTCAATTCATATCCTGACAATTTGAAAAATCCTCACGACATTGATAGGAGTCCCCGAATAATTTAACATAGTCCTGATATGAAAACTATTGGCTCAAGGTTCTCGAAAAAAACCCTAAGACAACTCGAATTGTCTACCCGATCGATTTTCGGTCCGAATATAAAATATTATTTATATTTTTGGATGCCAGGACACATTTTAGCAAAAAGGTAGAGGATTGAATTTTAAGACTAATGGTTCTGACCGTTAGTCAAAATGAGGTCATAATAGTAGAAAAACACTATCATTCGAAAAAATGTAGATCGAACTCCGTTTGAGTTTTCGGCCCAAAACTTAACCATAGTCTCCTACGATGGCGTAGAGTGTGACTATGGCCTCGGAATAATTTATTAAAGTTTCTAGACCCTCAAATAAAATACAATTACGTAATTACTGATTAATTAAAAGATTAAGGAAATCGGGCTGTTACATTTCTACTATGAATTAAATGTTTATTATTGAGATTGATGTTATGATATGTAATGATGTATGCATGATTTGGTTGATTGACATGCTATATTTGATTATATGATGATATTGGTGATTTTGGCATGCTTCAATACCTGTTAAATGTTATAAATGTTGTTTGCTGCAATACAGCCTATGATAGGGGTATCGAAAGTAACATTGCCAATGAATTGGGGTGTCGAAATATGAAATAACGCTACAATGGGGTATCAAAAGCAACATCGCCACACATTAGGATGTCAAAATGAGTAATACCACCAGTGTACAATGGTTTGTATCGAAATGAGTAATGTCATTGAAGAGAAGATGACATCGATATACCTTTATGAGTAAGGTAGGCAATGGGACGCCATTGTTATGTGTAGTTTGAAAGTCATATGACATATGAGGATGTTGAGATTATATGATATATGAGAAATTATTATACTTGATTATGATGTGTTGCTGAATGTTTATTGTTAATATTAGAGTATATAATTTTTATCTATTATTTTGAAGATAGCGGGTGTCATGGTTAGTTTTCCCGGCTACTGCACCGGCTGAGAACGATGATTTTGTGAAAACCTTTTATAATTATATTTCTATTCACTGAGATTAAATATCTCATTAGCAGTGTTGTTTTAAGAGCATGAGGACGACCCTGTTGAGCAGCCAGACGCTTGAAGAATATACTCTAATAGTTAGCTTGGGTTAGTTACATGACATATGTCAGGAGAACCTTTAGTATTGTTTAGTTATTTATTTATGCGAGTTGTAATAGACGGCCGGTTTTGAGGTTTAAAACTTATTATGTTATTTTGTTTCTTTGGATTCATATAAACAATTATTTTGGATTTATTGTTATATTATGAACTTATTCAGTATTTATTTAAGAAAACTTTTATTTACCTTGTTTTATTTAAATTATTAAGTTGAGTTACTAATGTAATGAGAGACGTTACATTATGGATCCTTTTATGATATAAATAACCAAGGGTATACCATGAAGTCTTGTTCCACAACATGATACACTTAGATGTTCGTTTCTTAGTGTTTAAGTAAAACATTGGTTTGTTTAGTAAAACACTTTCCTTTGAAATCTCAAATAATTGAGTTTCTAAAATCCTTTGAAACATGAAACCTTTGGATTTTCTAAATTCATCTGAAAGGTATTACTTCTCATCCACACTTGTTCGAAATACTATGGTACCAAACCTTGAATTGAACTTTCCTTTAACTTAAGAAACATGAAGAGTTGTAAAGGTAAGAAACTTTTTCATAACCCTTAAAACTTCAAATGAATGAACTCTTTGGGTCAACAACTGTCAAACAATTGGATGTCACG
Organism: Ammopiptanthus mongolicus; assembly: GCA_039655645.1. NCBI lineage: Eukaryota > Viridiplantae > Streptophyta > Magnoliopsida > Fabales > Fabaceae > Ammopiptanthus > Ammopiptanthus mongolicus. The sequence continues at coordinate 41,613,636 of CM077350.1, forward strand.
TGAAAGCTTAATATTTAAACCCATAGTGACACTTATCCAAAAACCTAAACCATGGTGCCACCTTTCATTTCATTTCATTTGAAAATATTTTTGAGATAACACTTAACTCGAAATGTGTAAAACCACAAATTCTATTAAGTCCTTTTCTTTTCAAATTTTTTTGATCCAATTGACTTATGACTTAATTAAAGTTACTAAGTCATGATTTAAGGTTCAAATTAATTTTGGAAACCCTAAAACTCTAGCTTGGCCGAATTGCCCTCATTCTTTGGAATGAGTTGTTTTCTTGAAAACATAATTTCCTTGATTACACTAACTCCATCAAAATCCATTAAACCATTGAATCAAAATAAAACATTTCCCAAGTGAGATTCAAAAGCTAAAACCGAACCTTAATCCCATCTTAGGTTAAACTGTTGTTTCAACTTTTCTTTGATTTCAATCATGCTTATGTCCATCATTAAGCACAACAATCAATTTAATTTCCAAACACAACTTTTTCCTCACATTTTTCTCATTATGGCCGAACCTCATTGTAGTATTTTAGGAGTGTTTTCGTTCATCAAAACATCTCACAATCATGTATACCACATATATCAATTTGTTGAACAAAAATGTCACAATCCTATCCAAACATATGACAATATAACATCCATTTTCAAGAATCCAAGTTAAACCCGTATACCACATTATTTTCAACATACAAGCACCAATTTGCAACACACATTTGATAGATCAAACGAACTCCGATTTGGACAAACAAGTACTCAAAGGAAAGATTAGAATGTCTAATTTTTGCATATCAAATCACTTTTAACAAAAAATCATTCAATCAATACATTTTCAAGAAAATCGCATGCTGACCTAAATCCAAGACAACATCTCTTAACTAGTTTTGAAACAGACTTTCAAGGATCAAATCTTTATGAAATCGAACGAAATTTGTGACCAAAATAAAGCCCAAGATGTCTATTTCAAGATCAAAAAGAATTTTTGAAATCCAATGTCTATTTTAAGAGAAAAATAGCAAAAAGTCAAGCAATGTCAGAAAATCCAGCAACTACATTATTACAAAACCTAATTGTAAGAGAACTCTACAACAAAGTGATGCCCTTTTTCAACAAATAAGACATTCAAGACCACTTAGAAAAAATTCTCATCCACCCTAAGGTGTGATTTTGGTTCACTTTCCCATACCTCTTGTAGATCCACAAAGAGCTCCTTGAAAAGATGATGGAAACAATTTCCAAGGGTTAAAACCTTGACAAGAAAACATTAAGTTCATGAGACAAGGGTATTTCAAAAATCACTCATTAATCAAAGTGATGATTTTTCATGAACTCCAAGAACAAAAGTTGTAGAGAAGGATTATATGAATACTTACTCTTGAAAAAGGATATAGGAAAAAGATGATGTCTTGAAGTTGGTCCAGAAATGACGTTGCCCATTTGACAAAAATTTCTTCATGAAAGTTGTAGAGCTTGAAGGTTTGATCGAAATAATATCATAAAAAAATGATGATTTTTCATTATCCTCAAGAAGAAAATTTGAAAGAAATAAAGAGATCCATACTTACTCTTGAATGTAGAAAAAGAGCAGAAGTTGTGTAGAGATTTTATTCAATATGGAGTGGTCAAATCGAAAAACTTTCTTCATTAAGTTGCTAATCATGAAGTGTAGATAAATAAAAAGTGTTTATTTGAAAGAAATGAGTAAGGGAGTGAGGAGTTATGATGCAAACCGAATTCAGGCTTCAATGGAGTTTTAGGGAGAGAAAGTTTGATTTTCTAGAGAGAAGGAGGAGAAAAACTCAAGGAAGAAGATGAATTAAGTTGGAAAATGAAAATGAGAGAGAGATTAGCGAGGGGATGTGGGTTTTGGGTCAAAGAAAGGAGTGAAGATGACAAAGTTTTAAGTCATCTAGGTGTTATGCTTAAAGTGGTAATTGTCTTAAACTTGAAATAACGCAAGAGCATTATTACCCAAATAATGATTAGTTTAGATATTTGGTTTGCCTATGAAAGTGACATTTGGAAGGTGTGAAATTTGAATTTGATGACGACTCTATGTCCCGGACCAGAATATTTCCTGGCCCCAGGTCGAACTCTCGAAATCACGCAAATCGAAAAAATAATATTTTCACCGATTCGCTATGAAATCGCAAATGAAGATTTATTGCATTGTTAGAATCTTGATTTGGCTCGTAATTCTATGACTTAGGGTTCTGGGATAGAACTTCTCCTAGCCTCGGACCCAATTCCCAAAACACACGCAAACCGAGGAAAATAACATTTGTGCCGGTTCGCGATCAAACTGCAGAAAAAATTAATCGCATTTTCCTAGGGATTATAGTTGCTTCATGAACTCATATTGATTCCCCAGAATGTCTCCCTCCTTCGGGCACAATTCTTGAAACCTCATAGACTCGAGTAAAATAATAATATTTTTATTGGCTCTGTTACAAAACATCACAGAGAGATCCAAACTCTTATATTATTATTTATCAGACTCAAACTCTTTCCCTCGGGTCACTAGGGTTAACAGATCACAGTCTGAATTCCTACTGTCTGCTGAAATGTGAGACAACCACACTTACGTAGGATAATCCCATTAGCCTTAGAACATTCTCAATGCTCTGATACCACCAAAATGAGACGTCCCCCTGCCTCATTAAAGAAACTAGTTAACTAATCCTGATTACGTTATAACCGTTAGCGCGCTTATTACACATACGGGGATATTTAAAACTTTAGACATACATACATACAGTACATATATATATATATATATATATATATATTGTACATGTAACACGCAACTATCAGAGTAGCACAAACCATAAAGAGGAAAGCATGGTATAAAATATATACAGAAGACTTCCTCTCCTCGCCCCAAATACATCAAAAGAAAGACTCATTGGCCAAAAACACTAAGCACACTAACACCTTTTTCTTCAATCTGGACAATGGATACTCCTCGCTTGTTCTCGGCGTACAGTCACTTAGAACCTCCCAAGATTGGGATCTGTGGCTCTCCCACCAGCATCGGGCTCGTACAGAGTCCCATCCAGCTCCTCGTCGTCTGGCTCCACTACCGGATCTTCTTACCATTTTAAGAAAACATACATTATAGAGAAAACCAAGATAAGAATTGCATCTCATCACAGATAGGGATAAAGGTAAAGCGGGTACATTAATAGCACAACGGCACTCACAATCATCACCAACAACCATCCTCGGGGTTCATTGATCTTAATATTCACCTCACACTCTCATGCCCCTAGACCTGACATGAAGACGCGGCTACATTCCTATGTCACAACGTATCCCCTACCAAGCAGGATGAAAGTCAAACATCATCCGAGCAGCAGGTTCCGCTACACTCACGAGTACATTACATCCCCTACCAAGAAGGATGCTCACCCCCTACCAAGCAGGGTGACACTATTCCCCATCCTCGATAGGAATAGCTTTCCCAGTGTCGGAAGGCGCATCGGAGATCTCATAAGCTCATAGTAGACCTACCAGGTATCTATCTGTAGTTCCGGTTTGACCTCGCGTAATCCTAGATTTACGCGGCTGTGACATCACCACACGATGCACATCTAGCATGAATCCTCATGACTCATTCCGAGCAATAGCTTAGCAACTCAACCCCGTCACTTGACACAGTGATCACCAACACTCCCTACCAGGCAGAGCGTTCACGACTATCCATAGTCCTCAATCATTTCACCAGGTTGAGTGCAATAGCTTATCACCACCAAATGATCTTACCTCACACATCACCCAATTCACAACGATCATCGCTTAGCTCTAAGCATACCAACAGTCACATATGCAATATCATATTATCTCACAGCACATTATTACCATATCATCGAATAAAGTAAATAAACATGCTATCACAACATCACCCATTAAGACAGTAAAGCATGTTGTCACGAGCATAGCAGAGCACGTTTTCACACATACATCATGGCTTACATATAAGCATGTTAAACATATAACCTCGATCAACATAGTATCAACCTACGGTGATAAACCTACAATGCCTAACCCTACATTCGTACCACTTTATAATAGTCGCCAATGTGGACTTAGGTGTTGTCTGTTACTCAACCACTAGTAGGGTTTAGGATCCCCTACGCATATTAATGTATTCTACTATACTCTTGGCTCCCCGATGAGTGTAATTCTTTCCCCCACCTTAGAATTGATTGGTGCAAAGATCATGAACATAGTCACGATCACCACAACACCACCACCACCATGCAACTCCAACACCGCCACCACCACCACGGCTGCCTCCTTCACCACGAGCACAGTCGCAACCTCGAACTTTCCCCTAATCATGGAAACAACGTATAAACAACATTGTTAACCCTAGGGCAACACCAAAACCAAGAAGATTCAAGGGAGAAGCTCGAAGAACATGAAGGTCGACATGTTAAAGATTCGAGCTTACCTTCGAGAAATCGAGAAACCATTTTGTGGAACTCGTAGTACTCGAAGCCCTGATCACAATGGTGTAGTCGGAATCACGATCTGATGCCTCAATCTCACTCTTGCTTCATTTTCTCTCTCTAAGAACCTCTGCCTTCTCTCTAAACTCCGAAACCCAGAAAAACTCCAATGGTTTTCGTGCTAAGTGAAAAGAAGAGAAAAGGCTTAAGTGATGTTGTTAGCCTGCCCACGCTCGAGCGTGGGAGTCTGATTGCCACGTCTCTACCACGCGTCGCGTGCATGCTGACACGTGCACCCCCACGCATACCTCCTTCCACGCTCTGAAGTCAACGGTCAACGCTTAAGCGTGGGGTTTCTCCACGCCTAAACGTTGGACGCTGATTTACTCTGTTCCTTCACGTTTTTCCACTTTCTGGACCCGTTCCAAGGTCAAATTATCCCAAATTTGAACCATGGCTTCCCCAATACATAAGGAACCTAATTAATCCCTTAATCATGCTTAATTAATGTCCCATACACTAATCAAGAAAACGGGGTGTTACAAAATGCAGTCCAGTTTTTATTTGAGTTCTCAACTCAAATACAGATGAATTCTGAATTATAAACATCTTAATATTATTTATAATTGATTACTTATATTTTTAATCAATTTAATCACAAAATTTAATTATCTTCATGGTCGTCTAATCTTATCGAAGGGTGATGTTCCTATCAAAGTTGCAAACTTACGATCTAAGCTTTCATCCTTATGGAAGTCTATTGGTCATTGGAGCATGGTTTCTTTGGGGAAAGGGTTTTATGAATTCTCTTTTTTCCCCTATTAGACCTTCGCAACGTTTTATTGATTGGTTTTTGGAGTTTAAAGCCTGGATTTCTATGTCTTTCTACCTAGACCCCAGTCTTCAACCCCAATACCCAAAAGCAGACTCATGCTAATTGCTGGGTGTAACACCCCCTCTCGGTGTCACAGTTCGTAACCTAAATTCTCTTTTTCGGTTAATTAAAACCTTTTTGAAAATATCCATTAAACTTGTTGCGGAAAAATCTGATACCAATCTACAACTTTAACAACAACAGAAGAACAAATTCCACTCATCATTTATATAACTCATTCAACTTCACCTTAAGGCATACATCATTTCAATGTCGTATTACACATTATACTGAGTCACGGTCAAAGGACCTGACTTTAAATATCAAAATCCTAAGAGCTGGTCTAACAAAACTCTAAGAATAATAAAGTATTCTACCTAGCCTGCATCATCCCGATGAGACTGGGCCTCGTCATCAACAGTCCACCCGTCTTCGTCGTCCACATCAAGGTACTCAGCTACAGGGTCCCATAGTGACCTAGAGGACCGTTGGAAATATCTGTACATGTGTTCAAAAAACACAACAGGGTGTCCAACATGTATAGGCAAGGGTGAGACACTCGTTCACAAGTTTATCGTAATAGCCACACAAGTAAAGCAGCATGCAAATAATGCATCAACACAGTCATACAATAAAATATCAATATTCAATATAATATCACAATGGGATAATTTCACTTTCAAAATGTCGTACTCATTCATCAAGATAAGTCAAATGAATGCATGGGACTTCAATTCGACTCTCTAGTTCATGTACTCCGAAGATTCCTACCTTCCCTTCCTTGAGCGATAGGAAGCGAATACTCCCATAACACAATTATTCTCATGAGTCGGCCTCTCAATTTAGGTCCGAACTCCAGTTGTTCCGGGGTACCACGTCAACCATATCATGAATAGTCCAGTCTCTGATTGAGTTCATTCGTGTTGGGTAGCCAATTTACCACGGCACGGGGTCGTGAGGCCTCCGGCCACTTGTGGAGTTTCGAACACATAATGCCCCTATAGACCTAGTGGTCTTAACTGGCTCAATTCTCAACCACTTGGATCGTAGCTCGGTTCGTATGGCACGTCGGCCGACTCATGCATGTATGCAAGAGATTTTCTATTCTTTCTTTTCGTTTGTTCTTTCTTTGTTAAAGGACGTATTGCCCGTTCAATTCCAATTTCAGGACATGTAGTCCAAGTTCTTAATTCGCGAAGTACTAGGCCGACGTCGCGGACACTAGACTCGCATATAGGACACAAAGCCCGTTCTTTTTCAAAACACAGGACTTGAAGTCCGAGTGCTCAATTCACAGAACATTAGCCCGACGTCTCGGTCACTAGGTTCATGTACTTCACATACGTGAAGCGGTAATCCCCAATTTCATCAAATTCATTTTCTTAGTTCAAATCTCAAAACAAAAATCGGATTCTCTTTGGTATAAACCAAAACTCGTTTTCGCTTTAAAACTTATTTTCCACAAAACTTTTCTTTACAAATCATTCTCAAAGACTCAAATTCTAAGGATTCATTTTCAAAGGATTTTGGCTTTAAATGCCTTTTCTAAAGGTTCCATCGTCTTAAAACATTTTTCTAAAGATTGTTATCGGAGCAAACTTTCATGAAGAAACTTTTTCGTTTTAGAAAGTCAAATACTTTCGGAAGATACTTTCTTGACAAACTAAATACTTTTCATGGTTTTCTTTCTTTGTACAACATATTTAGAAAATAATGATAAAGCAACTTTCACTATTTTCCTCACCAACTCTCGACTTCCTAAGTCATATTCAAAATCATCTTGGGTTCTTAACTTAGTGGCTTTCTAGTAAAATTAGCCATTATAACATTTAGCTTAGAAGCTTTTCATTCCTCAAATCAAAACATTTCAAAATTGTCGATTAAGACTTTTAGTTAACTTAATCTTCATTATTGAGCTAAAGCCAGTGCTATGCTCTTAACCAATACAAGATATAAATATATATACACATCAAATCTCAATTCAAGGCATCCATGCCACAATTCATATTCAAATATCCAAGTATATACTTTATAAAATAAATCAAGTACATACACAACATATAGTATATCTTCAAAGCATCAATCAAGCATATATGTTACATAATTCATCAACCAGGAAAATCATCAACTTCACATCATGGTTACAATCATCCAACAAAATCTCATGAGGCTATCAAACTTATTGGAGCTAATCTCCCCTTACCTTTTGAAGTCATCCTTCGAAGGTAAAGTCGCTCGATCGGTCCATAAATTCTCCCGATTCCTCATCCGAGTACCCGACAACAACTACAAACACACAACCAATCCAATCATCAACAATTAACAACATAAATTTCTCTAATCCCTTAGAGGCTAGGTTCGGCCAAAAATGGTAAAATGGGCTAGGGATCTCATTTTGTTCCAATCTTTTGGATGGTTGATTCTGAAGCTTGGTTAACACTATTACAAGTCCTAATACTAAAAAATATGAAAGAAAACTCATGGTTCTACACATTCATAGATTTTGGCCATGAAGATAAAAATGAGCTAGGAATTGATTTGGTTTTCCAATCACTTGGATTCAAGGATTAAAGAAAAGGAAAGGATGGAATCAAGTGTTCAAAATCAAAAATTGAACAAAACCACTATTCCCCCTATTTTCTAGGGTTCGGCCCTTTCAACTTAAATAGGCTAGGATAAGAGTTTGATCATATGCTCTTGGATAGAGATAGAGGGTGAAGAAGCTATCTCAAAGATATTGGTTTCCCGTTAAAAGGATTTGTCTATAATTTTCTATGAATTTTTGAAATTTGGATCATAAACTTGAAAACTATGAAATCAGATTTCAAACTTGGGATGGGAAGAGATTCATGAAGCTTAGAGATCATAGAAGTGATCTTACCTAATGAATGATGAAGATTGATCAAGAATCAAGCTTTTCTCTCAAAGATTCAAGCTTTTCTCTAAGTGAAAATGGTGTTTTGGTTCAAAGGAAGAAGATGAAGTCTTGGAGGCTCATTTTGCTGGTCTTATGCATGGGGTTTGGGGGCTAACCAGCCCTTAAATCAACCCACTTAAAGGGTATTTTGGTCATTTCCTTCAAGGACCAAAATGTCATTTAAGAAAAGGTTACGGATATTTTGGTCATTTCGCGTCCAAATATTTTCAAACGTCATGATGACTTTAGCCCGCTTTCCCATGTGATGTGACATGATGTGACATCAATATTATTCGTTAGCGGGTCCCGGTAAATCCATATGCTGCTCCATTCTTCACCCGATTGAAGATATCGCTCAAAAAAAGGTCAGGAAGTGATTTTTTTTCAAATTTAACGAAAACGTAGGAAATTAAATTCTAAGACTTACTGTCTCATTCGCGAGTCGAAATTAGGTCTTTATAGTAGGAAAACACTACTGTCAGTGAAAAACGCAGACCAAGCTCCGTCTGAGTTTTTAGCCCAAAATTTAATCGTAGCTTTCTACGATAGCGTTGAGCATGACTATGGTCTCAGAATATTTTATTTCCCTCTCTAGACCCTTCAATAAAATACAAACATATAAATATTGATTAATAACTCTAGAGAGCTTGAAAAATCGGGGTGTTACACTGGGGGCGCTTCATAGGACTGTTGCAAGAGTACTGGCATGCCAAAGTAATATTTGCGATCACAATTGGTATTGGTGCACCTATTTGCTAGATGAGGCAACTAACAAAAGATGTTCGGACATTTTTTAAGAGTGCTTGTTGATCTTGATTTAAGTGGCAGCCTACGTGAGCAAATCTTGGTGGAAAGAGAAGTTTTTGCCGTCTTTGTGGGAATAGAATATGAGAATATGCCTTTCTGTTGTTCCAACTGCCAAACTATTAGCCACTTTGTTGATAAATGTAGAAGTAATCAGAATCAACCTTCTTTTGATGCTATGGATCAAGAAGTGTCCAAAGATTAGAAGGTTAATCCTCTTCCTTGGAAACCTGTCCAAAAGTATGTTCCTAAGAAATCAGTGAACGAAGGGCCAAAAAATGGTTCAGTCAGTAAAGGAAACAATGCAATCCATAGAGAGGTAAATGTTTCACAACAACATTTAAACTCTATTCCTTTGACTGGATTTGCATAGGATCATATAGCAAAGGAAGGTCAGAATAATGGTTAGGTAAATCGAGGAACTAATGAGGATTAAAGTCAGAATAATGTTTTACAAATGTAGCAGAATTCTATTAGTAATAACTTTACTCAACCAATTCAAATTGAGAAATCGGACCAAGACCCATTGGAGCATGTGCCTGATTCTATTCAGGAACATTCTATCCAAGGGATTAATAATGACCAATAGAATTTTCTTGGGACAGGTTGTAATACCTGATAATTTTAATAATATAAATTATAAGTTTAAAATGATATTATGCCTGATAATTTAAAGTTTCTCTTCGTATTGTGACACCTACTACCCTGCATATAATAAAACATAAACAAAATCATACATGTCTTTAAAAATAATATAAAAGTTAAAAATAAAAACTTAGCCTCAAGGGTAATGTGCATCACATCATCTATAACTTAAACCTAGGAATCTGAAATAATCAAAATCCTTTAAAAACAAACTGCGGAAAACATAAATAATAAACATAACCCAAATCCCGATGTCACATATAAGAGTTGGTATACATATATCGATAATACATCGGAATAAAGCTAAACAACTGAACATAAATCCTAACTACTACTACTACTACCAAGAGAGATCTCCACGGAATCACTCCTCGTCGGCATGCTCACCCTCCTCTACACATACAATATCATATGCACAAGAACAACAAAAGATAGGGGTGAGAAACATGATCATAAATATATGTAAACGGAATGGAATAGTAATTAAGATGACATATAACATACATCAATCAACATAGGTAATATATATATATATATATATATATATATATATATATATATATATATATATATATATATATATATAAATGCATGTCGATGCAAGTGCAACATCACTATTCCGTATGCATGTGGCTAACAATTCTAACTTTGTAAATACGATTAGGAGTACATGTCCGGTTATCAACATGGATGATATGCCAGACCATGGGCCATCCCCGAACACTCTCACCAGTCCTGATAACGTATAGTGGCTAGTCAGGGTACTCAAGCTTATTCATTAGGTCACTCCGACAATAGGTAGCTAGCCCATGTCACTTGGAACTTCCATTCCCAATGTAACCTCAAGGCCGCGATAACACCCATCGTGGCCTCCACTATTGCGATTCATCGTTTGCTTTCCACCCAACATATCAACTCGAATGTATGATGCGTGCAATGTTCATCAATATGCAACACATGCCAACCATTCACCACCATAATCAATCACATTTATTATTAACTATGACCATCCACGATGGTCATCAACAACATCACTAATAATAACTCATCGTTATCATTATTAACAGTATCTTCGTTATTATCTTTATTATTTCATGACGTTCGTCTCTAACTCGTTCTATTTTAAATCATAGGGTTACATCCTAGTGTTAAGTAAGATAAAAAAAAGCAAGTGTTCTTAAGCTCCTAAGGGTAACCTAAAGTCCTTAGATCATATCAAGCCTACATAACACTATCCGTCAAGCATAAGGGGTCAAAACTACTTCCGAACACGCGAGAATCGATTCCTTAATGTCAGGAATCGATTCCAGAAGTCCCAAATCAATTTCCCATGATGGGAATCGATTTTCACAAGGCCAAATCGATTTCCACACTATGAAAATTGATTATGGGATGTTCAAATTGATTTCCAAGTGCTGGAAATTGATTTCTTGGTGTCAGGTCGTGCAGAAACAGGTTTTCTGCACAGTCGAGCCATTCTACATTCTTTAATTGATATATCATTCAAGCCTAAGAAATTTATCACCAATTTAATTATTCTAACACTCAAAAAATCATAGCCTAAGTGTTCTTGAACTAATCCTTGATCAAGTATAAGGTTAACAAAAAAACTATATCATGGCATAAACAACATGCTCATCATCATCAACAATCATATAAATCATGTAATCATAATTATAAACATTTTGTAGAATCAAACTATTCATCAATCAATACTCATATAACCAGAAAACATCATAACAACATTCATAGGCATACGCAGGCATACATAGGGATCACGGGTTAACCCCTTCATCTTAACATATCCCAAAACCCACATATTCATGACCAATTTATTCCCCCATACATGGTATGACTATTCACAGCCTAAGGGAAAGAGAAAAGAGCCAAGTTCCGCTACGGTTCCTCCTTACGGGTTCAACACTTGATCACGATCGTAGCACTGGAAAGCAGAGTCGATCTTTAAGTTAAGGATTGAAACCTTGGTTTCTAACTTAGGAAGATTAACTTTAGCAGCAGGGATAGACTTGCCAAACAAAGGCATGCTCTTGACGAAGAACACCAAAACAGGATTCGTCTTTTGGGTTTTCTAGAGCAAGAGATCAGTGAGAGCTCTTAGGGATGAGAAGAGGCAACTTGTGAGTCTAATAGAGTGTAAAGGCTAGGTTTAGGTCATACACTATGTATATATAATTGTTAAGGACGTTTTAGGACAAACGAGCCGTACACAACATAGCCCGATAACACAAACATGTTTAAAACGCGTACACAAGCTCTGACAAGCATGGGAATCGATTCCACAACCATGGAAATCGATTTTACATTGACCAAATCGATTTTCTTATAAAGGAAATCGATTTCCACTTGCTGGAATCGATTTCTTCATCTGGAAATCGATTTCCCCTTTAAAAAAACGTTACACCTGAATAGCACTTCTAGATAATTCTCTAAGCTTTCAACACATCCAAGATCACCTCAATCGGATGTCTAGAACTCAAGATATGCAAACATCTATAAGCAAGGATTAACACATATAAACATAGGGGTGAAAAGCAGGGTGTTACACGTATCATGATTGTACCTGATAAATTTTTTGTATAGTAATAAATCTTTTTTTAAGAAATAATTTACGCTATAATTTAATAATGCACATGGGCATTCTTTAATAATTTAAAGTGAGAGTTTTAAGGCCTAAATAGGTAGTGCGTGGTTTGACACACCTTAATAATTTAATTAGTTCAATTAAGGAAATAATGATAGTTTAGTTGTTTTGCTTATAATGCTCATAGGATTAAGGACATTTTTGTCCATTAAAAAAAACGACATTATAAGAAGGGGTCTAACCCCTTCCTCTTATGTTGTTGGCTCATAAATCTGAAACCCTAAGGGGGGAAGAGAAGAGAAGCAGAGAAGAGGTAGAGAAAGGGAGATTAGTTTGGGGAATCTCCAATTTTTCAAGCCTAAAATGGATTTTCCATCTTCATATTCTTTTCTTGCATTTTCGTTTTTCTTGGAAGCAAGCATGGAAGTCTTCAAAGAGGTGAGGGATTTGTCTGATTATATTTGATTTTCGCTTTGGTAATAGTATGGGTATGACTTTTTCCTCTTCTTTTGCCATTTGGATGTATAAATTCTGATTTTTTGTGAGATATTATATGTTTTGTTGTGATGATTTTTGGTGGGTTGAATGTTAGGGTTTAATAGGAGTATAATATGTATAGAACTGGTTTGAGATAATGATTCTACAACTCTTTGCATAGACCTTGTTTTTGTTGGTATTTGGTGCATTTTGGTAGTTGGATTTGAGTTTGGGAACATCTCAAATGGGTTTTGGGGTGAAAATTCTTGTAACAGCAGCGTTTGCTGCTTTTCAACAGTTCCCACCTAGCGTCGGGCGCCCCGTAAGTAGCGTTGGGGGCTTGGACACCTGAGAGCAGCTCCTGCAGCTTTCTCGACAGCACTGGCCGCTAGGGGTAGAACAACCCAACTTCAAATGTCCATAACTTCTTTATTTCTTATCCGTTTTAGGTAAATGACATCTTCTTGGAAAGATCTCTGAGTCTATTTTCATGTGCAACACGTTTCATGTTAAAATTCTAAGTAGTTTTAAAGTTATCATAGAAATGGTGATCAAAGGTCAAGATATTGTTTTTCAACAATGATGGTTTACAATAGTTTATAATGGTTACACTCTTTTACCTTTTTAAAACATATCTATTGAGCATTTTGAAGTATTCAAAAACCTTTTTGCATACTTTGATGTATGTCTTGCGTAATGAAATATTATATATATACACACACATGATAATGATGAGTTGCTATGTGAAGTGTTTGTTATGAGATTAAAGTATTGAATTGTACCTAAGATTTCATATTGAAAGTATTATTTAATGATTTGAGTTGATGACTTTACTGATAAGTTCTTTTATATGATGGTATGGATTACAAGAAATCTATGAACATGGTGGTGTATAATTGTGATATAAATGAAGAGGTGGGCATTATTTTATGAAGGTGTATGGTGATAGTGAAATGATGTGAATTATTGTATTGACTGATATAAATGGATCCAAATGTTGTTGTTTATGTGTATGCTCATGTCATAATTTTTGGAATGAACTAATCAAGTAATGATAACATGTCATTTGTTGTTGTGAAAGGAAATATATTATGATGATATTGCGACTATGTATTTAAGATGTTTACGATGGTAAAGATTTATGAAGTTGTTACCTATTGTCATAATATTCTCTTATTATATTTTAATGCTTGGAAAAGACCTACTATATGTGTTGTTGAGTATTAATTTAAAAATGAATTGAGATGAGTATAGAAGATAATTTTGACTATCACATTCTGAGTATTTAGTGAGAAAATAATTATTGACACTCTTAAGTGATAAGATTAAATGTATGGATGGATAACTTAATGCTTGTGTGGATATTGATCTTGGACTTTATGTTTATGAAATTGGTTCTACGATATTTGAATTTAAATTGGATATATCTATGCTTGGACCAAGAATGAATTAAATTATGTTGTTGATAAATGTTAAAAGTGAAAGTATTGATTATGAGAATGTTAAATATGCTCATGTGATTATGAGTGATGTATGTGGTTGAAAATTTATGAACAGTACTTGATGGAATGGATTTCTAAGGAAAGGTTATGAATCTTTGGGTAGACCGACCGGGTAGCGGGAGGCTTCGATATATAAATATCATCGTCGGGGACGAGGGGACCCCAATAGATACCCCGGGCGTTAGGAGGGATGTTGGTGCTTGCCGGAGGATGCGGTATCTTCGGGGTAGGAAATCAAAAAAGTCATGGCAGAGGGTACACAGTGAAAACACCTCCTAGGATACCCAAAGACTCAACGATATTATGATATGTGACGTGTATATGAGAAATGTATTGATCCCTTGCGAGGAAGTTGTGATATGAGAAATAAATGAAGTGCAAGACATTCCACAAGTACTCGACGGATGGATTAGATGTCCTCTTGAGCTATGTTTGCTATATAATGTTGTTATGTATTATTGTTGTGGTATTTGTTTGAGTTGGATTATGTGTGGATATGAGTGAGTGCTTGCGTGACTGTGTGCTATTGTTTTATTCTTATCTTGCATGCCTGCATGTGTTTGGGGGAATTCCTTCACTGAGTCAGTGGACTCACCCCACGTTAAGCATTTCAGTTGCAGGTATCTGCGAAGCCTTCAGAAGCCTTGGATGCCATGTGGACAGTTTGAGGGATTGTACCCTTAGTTTTAAAGTTCTTTCTAGTTTAAAACAGGACTTTGTAATTTATGTGTTATTAATCACTTTGATGTATTATATTCCTTATGTTATTAATGAATGTAATCTTTTACTTTGGATGAAACGGATTTATGTATGCTTGTGAAGCTGCGAAGGGGAAAGATGTAACACCCCTCTCCTTCGGGTGTGACTTTCGTAACCCAATTTATCCCTTTTCCCTTGTTAACAAAAAAAAAAAAAAAACTTTTTCGAAAATAACTCTATAGAATGTTTGCAGAAATCTGATACCAAAAGAAAAGTTTTAACAATCAGAGGAAACAAAATGAAACTCATCATATATGACAATAATTCAAGTTCTGCCATTAGGTGTGTCGCGACCGTCCCGTCCGGGAGCCGCGAAAAAAAAAGGGGAGGGGGTTAAAAGAAAAAAAAAAAACAGAGGAGTCGCCACCGAAATTTTTATTTGGGAAAACTTTGAAAAACCCAATTATTTAAGGAAAACTGGTCCTAAAAAAAACAAGACAGAGATTTGAGTTCGGGAGTCGGTTATGAGTAGGGAAGGTGTTAGCACCCTATGTCACCCGTTCTAAGAACGGTACCCCAAGTTAATTGTGCAAAATTTTTAATAACCTTTGAAAATATTATTTCACCCCATTTTTAAAACAAAAAGGAAATAAACACGAAAGGAAGAAAAATAAAATTTTGGCTTGACAGAATGATTATTCTACTCCTACGTATTCCCCGGTGCGATGGAAAACTCAAAGCCACGTAGTTCTTAATAGAAAAAGTTTGATTGGTTGGTTGATTTTAGTTTTTTTTGGGAAAAAGATTTGATTTCAAAAAAGGGTTTTATTTCGAAACTGGTTCGCTTTTGCACAAGGTTAAAGATGGCAGTGCTATACGATAAACCCTTACAATTCTTATGACACTTGAGGATGGGAGACCATACATCAACGTCATAAATTGTCGCGCGAATTTTAAAATATTTTACTTAAAGAAGAATTCACTCTTGCACGGGGTTAAAGATAGCAAAACCATACGATAAACCCTTACAATTCATGCGACACTTGAGGATGAAAAATTCATACATCAACGTCGCAGATTGTTGCGTGAATTTCTTTGAAAGCCAATATTATTTTTTATTTTTTCACTTTTAAACAATTTTTCTATCACAACAAACTTCATGAGCCAAGCCCAATCATAGACCAGAACAAACACAGCCCAAAACTTAAAACAAAGGACAAAAAAAAAAAAAAAAAAAAAAGAAAAGGGAAAGAAATAAAAAGAGAAAGAAGAGAAACGGGATCAGACTGAGAGAGAGAGAAGGCAGAGCCATCGCGAGAGAAAGAGAGACCAGCGGAGGGAGGGGGACTTCGTCGCGCAGGGAGCGGCGGCGGCGGCGGTGTGGCTCGGGCTCGCGGGTCGCGGCTGCCGAGGCGGAGCGGGTCGCGCGGCTGGAGCTGGGCGAAGCGGGTCGCGCGGTGGTGGTGCTCCCTGGCGCGCGGTGCGGCTGGCGTGACCGAAGGCGGTGGCTCTGGCTCGCGGTGGACGGGGCTGCTGAGGCTGAGCGGGTCGTGCGGCTGGAGCTGGGCGATGGCGGGTCTGCTGCGAGCTCGGAGGGACGCTGCGCGACCGGCGTGACCGAAGGCGGTGGCTCTGGCTCGCGGTGGACGGGGCTGCTGAGGCTGAGCGGGTCGTGCGGCAGTGGTCAGCGGTGGACTTGCGGCGGCCGGCACTATGCAGGGGAGGAGGCCAAGGTGCTACTGTATTTCTCCTTCCTCTCCCTTTTTGTTTTAGTGTTGGTAGAAAGAAGTGAGTTCTCTGTTGCTATGGTGATGGGGATAGGACCTTAGTTGAGGATGAAGGTGGGTAGAGGAGGGTTATGGTCAGGAACAGGGGGATCTCTTTTTTTTTCAAATTTTCGGTGCCCATTTGTGTGTGGGTCTTTCTCTATTTCCTGTGCTCCTCTTCTGTGCGAGATCCCCCCTTTTGCTCTCTGTGAATTGTTGAATTTATAGGTAAAAAATCCTGAGAGAATGATGCCAAAATTTGCAATTAGGATACTGAGAGTGAAATTGTACAAAGCAGGAGATGGGTGCCTTAAAGGGGAAGCACAACAGCTTTATCCCTCTGTGCTTGGGGGTGCAATATGGAGGAGGGCAGTGTACCATTGCCCCTGCTGGTGCTGCTTAGGGGAAAAAGGAACTAAAGCAAAAAACTACAAAAGAAAGGGGAGAAAGAAAGAGGAGAAGACCTCCAAAAAGGGAAAACAAAAAACCTACGTATCCCATCTTTTGAATTGAATTTGCTATTATTTTTTATTTTTCATTTATTTATTTCGTTTTTTTTTTTTTTTGAACAAGAAAAGGGCTTTTAAGTGGGTTAAACAAAAATGGGATTACGGGCCAAAGCCTACTCAATTTTCCTTTCTTTTTCTGATCACCTAATCAAAGATTAATTAACCCGGACGAAATTGGGTGTTCACAGCTGCCCCTCTTTACTAGGTCCTTATTAGATAATAGGTGTAACCGTAGTTTACCTTTTATTGTTATAAGAAACGAGTAAAGACTTGAACTTCGATTTTGTCCGGGAGAATAAGATTCCCAAAGGTCAGATTGCCTACCGAGACTCAAACTAAAAAACTTGTGGGATGGACCGCTCGTTAGAAGCTCGAACAGAAACAAAAGGAGCCTACTGGGTGGATAGCCCATTTAGAAGCTTGAACGGAAACACAAAAAGCCTACGGGGTGGATTGCCCGTTAGAAGCTTGAACAAAAGATAAGGAGCATATGGGGTGGATAGCCCATTAGAAGCTCGAACGGAAACAAAAAAACCTACGGGGTGGATTGCCCGTTAGAAGCTTGAACAGAAACAAAAAGAGCCTACGGGGTGGATTGCCCGTTAGAAGCTTGAACAAAAGATAAGGAGCATATGGGGTGGATAGCCCATTAGAAGCTCGAACGGAAACAAAAAACCCTACGGGGTGGATTGCCCGTTAGAAGCTTGAACAAAAGATAAGGAGCATATGGGGTGGATAGCCCATTAGAAGCTCGAACGGAAACAAAAAAACCTACGGGGTGGATTGCCCGTTAGAAGCTTGAACAGAAACAAAAAGAGCCTACGGGGTGGATTGCCCGTTAGAAGCTTGAACAAAAGATAAGGAGCATATGGGGTGGATAGCCCATTAGAAGCTCGAACGGAAACAAAAAAGCCTACGGGGTGGATTGCCCGTTAGAAGCTTGAACAGAAACAAAAGAGCCTACGGGGTGGATTGCCCGTTAGAAGCTCGAACGGAAACAAAAAAGAGCCTACGGGGTGGATTGCCCGTTAGAAGCTTGACAAGAAAGGCACCAAAACTTGCGGAGTCGGGTATCCGCTGAAGCTAACAAATGCAATGCAATGATTGGCCTAAGAAATGATGTTATGATGCATGATGTAAAAGCTGCTTTTGCGACTGATGAAAAAGATGGTATGATATGCAAGAGATTGTTTTGATGAAACCATGATGATTTTTTTTAGTTTTTAAATTATTTTTTATTCTTGGTATTTCGTTTCTTCAAATCATTGCTTGATCCTCGACCCTTAAGATTCGATCACAGCGGGCTTGAGGATGAACTGGAACAAAGCCCATTACTCTTGGCATGTTTGTTAAAGGCATGCTTCATCCGTGACGATTGCCCTGATGGATGGAGAAATTGTTGTTTCCACAGCATCCCTGGTCGAGAGACTACCACGCTCTTCCCGAGCTTTAAAACCTTCAAAGAAATCTAAATGCTTTTATGATTACGTGTTTCTAGTTCAGTATACGCTTATCATAATGAATGCACACAGTTGATAATGAAAGGTGAGAGGTATACAACAGGAATGGAAGGAAATGTCATTTATTGAAAATGGAAAGGTGTACAAGGTAAATATCACAAATCACAAAGAAACTCAAGTTTAACAAGCAAGATTGCAGTGTGGAATCACATCTCTTTAATGACACTTTCTGCAATGACCAGAGCTAGTATCCCGCATTTAACCTCGAATACCCATTAATCAGCTTCAAAGAACATGATTTGCCCCAGTCAAGACTGAACATTGCCCCAGCTTACTAGCTTGATGACACTTCCTTCGTTTGCATTGGTGTATTTTAACCCTAACTTTTGCCTAGACTGCCTTCTCAGGTTTTTAGCCTAGCGGGTCGCTCTAACTTTTGCGTAGACCGCCTTTTCGGGTTTTCAGCCTAGCGAGCCATCTTTTTTCTCTTTCTCTTTCTTCTTTTCTTTTGCTATTTTGGAAGTGCGCTCAAGCATAGTACCTTTTGACCGCATCTGAGTTTATAGGGAGTGGCAGATCCTCACCATCTATCCTTGTCAGGATTAAAGCTCCTCCAGAGAAGGCCTTTTTCACAACGTAAGGTCCCTCATAGTTTGGAGTCCACTTCCCTCGGTGATCCTTTTGGATGGGTAGAATCTTTTTAAGCACTAAGTCCCCTTCCCGAAACTGTCTTGGGCGCACCTTCTTCTCATAAGCTTTCATCAACCTCTTTTGGTAAAGCTGGCCGTGACACAACGCGGTTAATCTCTTTCCTTCAATGAGGTTCAATTGTTCGAGTCAAGCTTGTACCCATTCAGCTTCCTCTAACTCGGCTTCCATCAGCACCCTTAGTGAAGGGATCTCTACCTCGATTGGGAGTACTGCTTCCATCCCATAAACCAGGGAATATGGAGTTGCTCCAGTTGAAGTACGAATAGAAGTGCGGTAGCCGTGCAAGGCAAAAGGCAACATCTCATGCCAATCCTTATACGTCACCACCATCTTTTGAACAATCTTCTTGATGTTCTTATTAGCTGCTTCGACTGCCCCATTCATCTTCGGACGATATGGGGAGGAGTTATGATGCTTTATTTTGAAACTTTCACATACCTCTGTCATCATCTTGTTGTTGAAGTTGGTCGCGTTATCAGTGATGATTTCACTTGGCAACCCATAACGACAAATCAACTCTCTTTTGACAAATCTAATCACCACATTCCTAGTCACACTAGCATAAGATGCAGCTTCAACCCATTTTGTGAAGTAATCAATCGCGACCAGAATGAAGCGATGCCCGTTCGAGGCTTTTGGTTCTATCGGTCCCATGACATCCATTCCCCACATCGAAAATGGCCAAGGTGATGTTATGACGTTTAAGGATGTTGGCGGCGCATGAGCCCGGTCGGCGTATGTCTGACACTTGTGGCACTTCCTTGCATAAGAGAAACAATCTCCCTCCATTGTTAACCAATAATAACCGGCCCTCAAGATTTTTCTTGCCATGGCATGTCCACTCGCGTGAGTCCCGAAAGATCCTTCGTGCACATCCTTGATTAACCATTTCGCTTCTTTTGCATCGACACATCTTAAAAACACCATATCATGATTTCTCTTGTAGAGGACATCCCCGTCTAAATAGAAACTCATTGCAAGTCTTCTTAGAGTCCTTTTGTCATTCTCTGAAGCACCTGAGGGGTATTCTCTTTTTCGGATAAAACTTTTGATATCGTGGTACCAAGGCTTCCCATCAGGTTCTTCTTCTACCACTTGGCAATACGCAGGATGATCACGACTTTCCATCTTGATGAGTGGCAAGTCTCTCTCGTCGCTTACTTTGAACATTGAGGACAAGGTAGATAGCGCATCGGCTAATTGGTTATCCTCCCGGGGAATATGGTGAAATGTAACTTCATCAAGCTTCTCAATCAAACCCTTGATGTAATCATGATACGGAATTAACTTGGCATCCCGAGTCTCCCAATCCCCTCTTAGTTGGTGAATGACCAAAGCAGAGTCCCCATATACCTCCAGCACCTTTGCTTTTGATTCGATTGCTGCATGGATCCCTAGCGCGCAAGCCTCGTACTCGGCGATGTTGTTCGTACAACCGAAACAAAGTCTTGCTGTGATTGGGAAAAAATTACCTTCCGGTGAGATCAAGATGGCTCCGATCCCATGCCCCAGTGCATTAGAAGCTCCATCAAACAACAGGGTCCACTTTTCTTCTTCTGAAGACTGCCCCTGCTCAAGCAAAGCCATTATGTCTTCATCTGGGAAGTCACATTGCATCGACCCATAATCCTCTACGGGCTGGTTGGCTAAATAATCTGCGAGAGCGCTTCCTTTTACTGCTTTCTGCGTGACATAGACGATGTCGTACTCGGATAGCAGGACTTGCCAGCGGGCAATCCTTCCAGTCAGAGCAGGCTTATTAAAGATGTACTTGATCGGGTCCATTTTGGACACCAACCAAGTAGTATAACTCAACATATAATGCCTTAGACGACGAGCTGCCCATGCCAAAGCACAACATGTGCGTTCCAGCAATGAATAGTTGGCCTCGCAACTCGTGAACTTCTTACTCAGATAATAGATGGCATGCTCCTTTCTTCCTGATTCATCATGCTGCCCCAGCACACAACCCATAGATTCATCTAGCACTGTTAAATACATGATGAGCGGTCTTCCAGGGACTGGAGGTACCAATACCAGAGGTTCTTGCAAGTATTGCTTGATCTTTTCAAACGCCTTTTGGCAATCCTCATTCCATTTTACCACCTGATTTTTACACAGCAACTTAAAGATTGGCTCACATGTCGCGGTTAACTGAGAGATGAACCTGGCAATGTAGTTCAATCTCCCTAAAAACCCACGAACTTCTTTCTCTGTTCGAGGTGCTGGCATATCGATGATCGCTCGCACCTTATCGGGATCGACCTCTATCCCTTTCTGGCTAACTATGAACCCCAAAAGCTTGCCCGATTTCACTCCAAAAGTGCATTTGGCCGGATTCAATCGGAGCTGGAACTTTCTCAACCGTTCAAAAAGCTTTTTCAAATCGTTAACATGGTCATCTTCAGACTTGGACTTTGCAATCATATCATCCACATAAACTTCTATCTCCTTATGCATCATGTCATGGAATAGAGTCACCATGGCCCGCTGGTATGTCGCCCCTGCATTTTTCAAACCAAAAGACATAACTTTGTAGCAAAAGGTACCCCACAGAGTGACAAACGTGGTCTTTTCCATATCTTCAGGAGCCATTTTGATCTGATTGTATCCCGAAAACCCATCCATGAAAGAGAAGAAAGCATGATGAGCGGTATTATCCACCAGAACGTCGATGTGAGGGAGAGGGAAGTCGTCTTTAGGGCTAGCTCTGTTCAGATCCCGGTAATCGACACACATCCGAACTTTTCCATCCTTCTTTGGAACAGGGACAACGTTTGCAACCCATTGAGGGTACTTCGCAACTGCTAGGAAGCCGGCATCTAATTGCTTTTTGACCTCTTCCTTGATCTTCAACGACATCTCTGCTTTCATCCTTCGTAACTTTTGCTTAACCGGAGGACATTCGGGCTTTAGAGGTAACTTGTGCTCTACTATGCTAGGGTCTAACCCCGGCATGTCCTGGTACGACCATGCAAAAATATCTTTAAAATCAAGTAGCAACTTGACCAGTCTGTGTCGCTCACTTTCTTTCAGGGAAATACCAATCTTGACCTCTTTTTTATCGTCTTCTGTTCCCAAGTTGATCACCTCAGTCGGCTCTTCATGGGGTCGAATTTCTTTGGTTTCCTGTTCTACTAATCTCATTAGCTCAGGGGGAATTTCTTCGTTGTCATCAATATCCTCGTCAGCATGATTAATGGGATAATCGAAATTGTATGCGGGAACACTAACACTGTCATTTTCAAGAGAGTCACTTTTAGATCTGCATTTTGATGATTATCAGGGAAAGGTGAATAAATAAAAGGGAAAAGGTGAAAACTGTATTATTGATAATTATTAGGGAAACAAAACAACAAAGGGCGGAAGAATAAAAAAAAGGACCGAATGCATGCATTTATTGATAAGTTAATACTGAAATAGGAACAAGTAAGCCCAGTACAAAAGACATCCTAAAGCCTTGGGCAGAGCTAAAGGATAAGCATTACAAAATTACTTTGACAAAGATTCTATGGTCCTCGGGAATTCAATGGTCTCCCAATTGCTGAGCTCTGTATCAGGAGAGCATGGATAAACAAGATTAACACTGTGATTGGCGGGATCATCATCTCCAAGGGCTGCTACTTGGTCAAGGAACACGAACCCTGCACTGCGGAAGCTTTGTCGTATGTCACAGACAGGAACCCTTTCAGCCTTGTACTCACGATTTTCCAAACGAGCAAGCCTCTTCTCTTTCCTCTGTTCTAGAACTCTCCTCTTATCTGCCTTGGTGGGTTTGTATCCTAACCCAAACCTGTCCTTGTTCTCAGTAAGCATTATGATGTCGGGAACCCCTTGGTTGCTTTTTCCCAATCCGTCCCCAGGTCGATATCCTCCTTTAAGCATAACCCTCACCATCATGACAGATGCTTTTGACGGCCGCGGTTTTGAAAGTAAAGCCCCCTCTCTTACGTAAGTAGTATTGGCAATCTCCAGAGATTGGAAAGCGGTCTCAAGGGCTTCTTCTGCTGCCTCAATGTAAGGGGTCGTTGTTGGTTTGCTCACCAGCATGTCTTCTTCTCCAGAAATAATTACCAATTTATTATCAATGATGAACTTCACCTTTTGGTGCAGCGTGGAGGGTACAGCTCCAGAAGAATGGATCCAAGGTCTCCCAAGGAGGCAGCTGTAGGTCGGTGTGATATCCATTACTTGAAAAAGGACCTCAAAGGTACAAGGACCAACCTGAATAGGTAATTCGATCTCACCAATGACCTCTCTTCGCGTGCCGTCAAATGCTCTTACTATCATTGAGCTCGGCTTCATGTGGGTCCCATCGAAAGGCAGCTTAGACAAGGTCGACCTTGGCATCACATTCAAAGAAGATCCATTGTCGATGAGCACTCTAGCCATAATATGATCCCGACACTTCACGGAGATATGCAACGCCTTGTTATGCCCCATTCCCTCAACAGGTATTTCATCATCGGTGAAGGTTACATAATTATCGGCGATGATGTTGCCCACAATGTTATCAAACTTATCAACAGTGATGTCATGAGAAACATGAGCTTGATTCAAAACCTTCATCAACACCTTTCTATGTGGTTCAGAGTTCATGAGCAGAGACAAAAGAGATATTTTGGCCGGAGTTCGATTCAACTGGTCCACCACCCTATATTCACTTTGTTTGATGAACTTCAAAAATTCGGAGACTTCTTCATCGGATACTTCTTTTTTGTATCCATTCCCTCTTGCGCCTTCCTCAACAAGAGTTTCTTTTCCTTTTCCCTTGCAACTTCCTCCTTCCTTTTCTGTATCTTCTTTTCGCAATGCCTCCGGGGTATAAACACGACCGCTCCGAGTCATCCCGCCGACTCCCGAGACATTGGTGACTACGGTGGTATCTTCAGAATATTGTGGTTGAACCTGCACGTCATATTTCCATGGTACTGCTTTGGTGTCCTTGTAAGGAAAAGGACTTGGAACTTGGATGACGAGTGGCCTCGGCCCACTTGAAGTCGGTGATGGTGCCTCGTTGGTATAGTATATCACCAGCGGTTTTGGAACGATTGTCTCAACAGCTGGCCGAGGGTCGACCCGGATGGTCAAAGGAGTTACATTGACCTGCATTGGGGAGACTGTAGACTCAGAAACCACATTTATGCCTCCCTCATCCAACTGGCAACCAATCAGGATCATCTTCATATCTAATAACCGTTGTACCACCTGTTTGAACTCTGCACAATCTTCAATTGCATGATCCTTCTCCCCATGAAAGTCACATCTTACGCCTTTGTCAAGGTTACCTTCCTCCTCAATCGGGGCTTGCATCATCCCATGCCTACACATCTCCCTGAAAATAACTCTCATGGGGGTCTTGACCTTGGAGACTTGACTGATGAGAGTATACTCCATGAAGTCCTCTATGGCGTTGACGCCAGGAACCCCATGATTTGGTAGAGGATCTTGCCCCACATTAGGCTGCTCGAAGCTCAACCACTTGGCGTTAATCAGCTCTTGCACCTTAAGCTTCAAAGCTCTACAATTTTCGGTGGAATGACCTGATGCCCCTGAGTGATAGTCACATTTAGTATTTGGGTCAAACCATTTCGGATACGGGGGTTCCATTGGCTTTGTTGGGATAGGAGCTAGCATAGAGCTTTTCACGAGTTGGCGTAGCAGCTCGGTGTAGGTCATGGGTATCGGGTCAAAATGTACAGGTTTTCTTTCCAGGTCCTGAGGTGGCCGTCTCTGGTTTGTGTTTGGGTTGTGATGTGGTGGTTGAACTGTTTGGGATGGTATGGCGGGAAGTGTTTGGTGATGGGTAGGGTATGATGGCCGGTAAGGTGTCATTGGATGCTGAGGTTGGGGATGTGGAAATTGTGAGGTGGCGGCAATATATGGATGGTTAGTTTGGTGGTACGGAGTTTGTGGGTAATACTGGGTTTGGAAATATTGCTGAGGGTGGACAGGCATCAAGTTTGGTCTCCACTGGCCAGACTTATTCTGGACAAAAGTCACAGCATGTGCTTCTCCTTCCTTCTTCTTTACAAACGGGGGCTTCTTCGGGCCGGGTGCCCCGACTGAAGTCTCGACAATCTTGCCATTCCTCATTCCACCTTCAATCCTCTCACCGATAACGACCATATCTGAGAAATTTGACGATACACTACCGATCATCCTATCATAAAAGGGCGACTGAAGTGTGTCAATAAACATCGCAAGAATCTCTTTTTCTGCCAACGGGGGCTCTACCTGGGCTGCCACTTCCCTCCAACGCTGCGCATATTCCTTGAAAGTTTCTGTGTCTCTTTTAGACATATTTTGCAGCTGCATCCGATCAGGCGCCATGTCAACATTGTACTTGTATTGCTTCAAGAAGGCGTCGGCCAAATCCCTGAAAGATCGGACATGTGCCCTCTCCAGGTGCGTGTACCAACTCGAAGCTGCCCCAGACAAACTGTCCTGAAAGAAATGAATCAGCAACTTATCATTGTGCGCGTATGATGCCATCTTTCGGACATACATGGTTAAGTGGTTCTTGGGACAAGTGGTTCCCCTGTATTTGTCGAAATCTGGGACCTTGAACTTCGGTGGGATTACGACATTGGGCACAAGGCAAAGCTTCGAGGCATCTCTGAGGCCATAACTACTTGCTCCTTCAATAACCCTTAATCTTTCCTCTAGTGTCTCCAACTTTTCCCTAGATCGGGGGTTCTCGCCGGACCGATCCACATGAGCTTCACCGTACATGTTCTGTGGAAGGTACTGTGGCATGTAGGCGGATGTGAAGTTTGGTGCCGCTTGAGCCCCATTGGGTCCAAAGTGCAGGGTGTACGGTGGGAGCTTTGGATTAGGAGAAGGTATCACTGCCGGAGCACTACCTTCCGGAGGGTTTTGTGGCGGAGGGACCCCCTGTGTTGGGAATGTGAGGACAGAATTTTGAGGGACCTGGGCAGTGTCTTGGTGGTTAGGGTTATTGTCCTGTGGGCCAGCAGCAGTTGGCGGCACATAACCTGGAGGAAGACCGTATGGAGGATGGTTCATTACAGTAGACTCATGATGATTGGCAGCTGAGGAATGAGTCTGGTGGTTTGGATAAATAGCGAAAGGCACCATGACTCCTTGTTGGTTGAATCCTTGCATTTGCACAGGAACCTGAGTGAAACCAGGTGGGAGAAGAGGCGTAGATGCTCTTCATTCGAGGCCGAAGGGTTCTCATCTGTGCTTTTCTCCTTTTGCATCGCTTGCAACAACTCCAACATCTTTGCCATCTGTTCCTTGAGTTGGTCTACCTCTTCTCTCATCTCTTGGGTTTGTTCTAGGTCAGCCATAACTTTAGCTTGCGAACGAGTGCGGTAAGGGTGTCGCGGAGCAATGGTTCAAAAGATCACTGTTTAATTACAACAACGAAAAAGAAAATGAATAAAACAAAAAGGGATAAGAAAACACAGAAAACATATTAACCCTTTCGAGATGCTTGAAATTATTAAATTTTATTTTTCAGAGAGTTAACGCCCCAACGATTGACAAGAGATGGTCCCTCCACTCCATTCAGAGGGCATTTTGCCCATAAGACGGCGTGGGGTTGACAACGAATCTAGGGGAGAGGATCCTTTCCACAATAGATGTCGTCTTTAGGCACACTAGCATTGCTGATTCCGAGTCGAGGAAGTAACAACTACGCTTTACACAGAAGGATAACTCCTATAAGGCAAGGACGTAGTTAGCAACATACTAAAGGGAGATTACGCTCCACGATAGGCGTTGTCACGAATCAAGTATAAGAGATGGAGAGCGAGAGAAAGTAAAGGCGAGAGAATGCATTTCATTTCATTGAAACCTACAAGGGTAGTACATAGATTGAAATAACATTAAAACATAAATTCGCAACAACGCTTTTATCCTAAAGTCAACAACTTTGATCTTTTCCTTTTTAGGCCCCGGGTGAGTCCATCACACATCTGCATGAAATCTTCTAACTCCGGAGGGAGACGTAGCATAGGGTTCACGCGAATCCGCTTGCTAGCCTTCTCAAAGCGTTGAACAAAGGTCGGGATGCAATGACTTAGCTCATTAGCCATACTTATATACCTCTTCCTCCATATATCGACATCCAATCCTCGCTCTTTGGCTTCTCCCCTCCACCATTTCATGGCATTCACCGCTCGCGTCACCTGGCCATGATAATGTTTAGCTGACGTCCACCCTAGGTCGCAACTTTGTTTGATTTCGAACAGCAAGGCATTCAGGTCCTCGACTTTCTGTGCCAATCCAGCCTCCACCTTGTTGTGTGTACAGATCTGGTTTTTTAAATCGTCATTGGCCTCCCTTTGCCGATTAATTTCCGCCTCTAATGCCTTTCCTCTCTCATCTCGCCGATTAACTTCGTCTTTTAACTGGCGTGCCTCTTCCTTTAGTTGAAGCTTATCCTTTGTCAAAGTCAACATTTTCCCTTCAAGTTTCTGGATTCTGGCCATGAGGCTCGCTGGAACCTTATCTGTTGTTCTTTTGACACCTGAGGTTGTGGTGATGTCGGCGCACATGTTTTTTAAGTGCTCATTTTCTCTTGCCAACTTCCCGTACCGCCTTTGATTGGTGACTGCCTTCAGCTCAGCATCTTGTTTTTCTTGCTCCACCGCTTTCATTTGTGCCTCCATGATCTTTAATTTTTCTGCCATCTGAGTCACCAAAAGGGAATGATCTTCGTCTTTCTGATCCTTTTTCGGAGTGCTGATGGGAACCTTCCTTGCTCTTCTCCATGTTTCATACTCTGAGACAATGATTAGGATCGGCCTGCCTAATTCGGCTCTCCCTGCCATCTTCACATTTTTCCATGCATCTCTGACCCTTTTCGCTGACAACTTGGTATCTTCACCGTCTTCATATCGGAAACAACATCCACCGAGTTGTTCTTCTCGCGGTACAGTTTGTGTCCAGCAAAGCTGTCGCAGGGCTATGGTTGGCGTGTAAGATATGCATCCTCTCGGGCCCATTAAAGGCACATTTGGGAACTCGCCACAACTGTAAATGATATCTTGCCCTTGTTGACCTTCGTACCATGGGCATACCCACTTGAAAGAGCTGCCATCCACTTTGTCAAACTCGTTCTTCCACTCTTGTTCACTTTGCTGTTTCACTGGGATATTGTGGAAGCCTCTCAGTGGATCTGAATGTCGGCTGACATGGCCTTTCGCATACATGTGAGTGATGACCCATACATACAACAGTTGTGCACAACATCGAAGCTTCCCCTTTTGATGGCGCTGGCAAAAATCTAAAGTCAGAAACATCTCAGCTAATATCGCGGGCACTGGATTCCTTTTCCTTTCTACTGTGAAGAATACATCCAGTGCAGCTTGGTCGATCATATCCAGTGCTGATGGAAACAAAACCAGCCCATAGATGACAAGTGCCAATACCCTTTCAAAAGTCCCCCAATCTCGTTGATCTTTCAACCTTTTCAAGAGATTTTCAAGGAATGTTCGAGTCAATCCCCACGAGTTTGAGTGTCCGGTCAAGTGGACGTCTTTTTCAGGAAGCCCCAGCAACCCTGCTATGTTGGTGACGGTCAGGTATTGCCCCATATGGAAATAAGTGACAGGCTCGGTCTGCATCGGTAACTTTAACAGACAAGCATATTCTTCGATGGTAGGGGTAATGTCCATGTGAGGCAACTCAAAACATCTGAGCTGCGGGTTCCAATACTGACTCAGAGTGCTCAAAACGGCAGTTTCAACTGGTATAAAGATAAGGTCCAGAATCCCTCCATACTTCTTGACAAAGCTTCTTCGATTCTCTTGAGGTAATGCCCGACTTAACTCCCTCAGGTTCTCCAGCGAGTTCATTATCACCTTGGAGCTCTTGCTAGTGTGCCTGGCTTTTTCCATCTCTTGTTTATCAAAGAAAGGGTTAACTCTCACCAAATTAATCTGTGAAAGGGAAATTTTTATTAGCAAAAATTGAAAAATGAATGCACTTTATGAATGAATGAGGGTGCTGGTACACATAAAAGGGGCGTGAACCCCTTAGGGTGCGCTATGTATTACTAGCGCATGACTGTCCTTGCAATTGACTGCGTTTCGAAGTGCAATGGAAACGTAGCATAATGCTCAAGTCAAGGACGACATCGGTCATCCAAGCCTAACCTTAGGCGCAACGATGCATGAAAAAGGAAATGAGTAATATGCTTGAAATCATGATGGATGTGAATACGTATGCAGCAGAAAGGAAGGCGGAATGTGCTCTTCTTTGTCCTACACAGGTTGCATCCTATGGTTGGGATTTCTGAAGTTAAAACCCTAATTCGGACGGCTTCTATTGGCAACTTATGTGCAGAACTCTTGGCATAGATCTAGACTCCTAAAAGGCCCCCAGATTACCCTCATCTAAAAAGATAAGGACCCGGATCTATGAACCTCACCACAGGGACAAATAAGTCACAATATGGCAGTCCATGTACCGGTAGCAATCTGAGCGGGAGAATCAGTGACTGCCAGGGATGCAAAAGCATCACAATAACACCACTGAAACCCCTTCTAAACCTATGGCATTCCAGGACTCGGGTATAGAGCCCAACAGTGTGTGAAGCAAGTGATAGTGCGGTGTGTGCAGAGAGCATACAAACCTGTACAAAATCCTATACAAATAAAAAATTCCCCAAACCTGCAAGAAGAATCAACCCACAGCACAATGGTTTTCTATCCTAAGGTTGCAAGAATATATACAAAAAAGTATTAGAGGAAAAAAATAAAAATAATAATAAATAAATAAATAAATAAATAAAATAAAAAACAAAACAATGTACCAGGTAAAAAAAGAAAAAAAAAGGGGTAAAATAAATAAATAAAAGTTATTAAAGATTTGCACAATTAACTATGATGGGCTTGACTCTCCAAAGTCCCCAGTGGAGTCGCCAGCTGTCGCGACCGTCCCGTCCGGGAGCCGCGAAAAAAAAAGGGGAGGGGGTTAAAAGAAAAAAAAACAGAGGAGTCGCCACCGAAATTTTTATTTGGGAAAACTTTGGAAAACCCAATTATTTAAGGAAAACTGGTCCTAAAAAAAACAAGACAGAGATTTGAGTTCGGGAGTCGGTTATGAGTAGGGAAGGTGTTAGCACCCTACGTCACCCGTTCTAAGAACGGTACCCCAAGTTAATTGTGCAAAATTTTTAATAACCTTTGAAAATATTATTTCACCCCATTTTTAAAACAAAAAGGAAATAAACACGAAAGGAAGAAAAATAAAATTTTGGCTTGACAGAATGATTATTCTGCTCCTACGTATTCCCCGGTGCGATGGAAAACTCAAAGCCACGTAGTTCTTAATAGAAAAAGTTTGATTGGTTGGTTGATTTTAGTTTTTTTTGGGAAAAAGATTTGATTTCGAAAAAGGGTTTTATTTCGAAACTGGTTCGCTTTTGCACAAGGTTAAAGATGGCAGTGCTATACGATAAACCCTTACAATTCTTATGACACTTGAGGATGGGAGACCATACATCAACGTCATAAATTGTCGCGCGAATTTTAAAATATTTTACTTAAAGAAGAATTCACTCTTGCACGGGGTTAAAGATAGCAAAACCATACGATAAACCCTTACAATTCATGCGACACTTGAGGATGAAAAATTCATACATCAACGTCGTAGATTGTTGCGTGAATTTCTTTGAAAGCCAATATTATTTTTTATTTTTTCACTTTTGAACAATTTTTCTATCACAACAAACTTCATGAGCCAAGCCCAATCATAGACCAGAATAAACACAGCCCAAAACTTAAAACAAAGGACAAAAAAAAAAAAAAAAAGAAAAGGGAAAGAAATAAAAAGAGAAAGAAGAGAAACGGGATCAGACTGAGAGAGAGAGAAGGCAGAGCCATCGCGAGAGAGAAAGAGACCAGCGGAGGGAGGGGGACTTCGTCGAGCAGGGAGCGGCGGCGGCGGCGGTGCGGCTCGGGCTCGCGGGTCGCGGCTATCGAGGCGGAGCGGGTCGCGCGGCTGGAGCTGGGCGAAGCGGGTCGCGCGGCGGTGGTGCTCCCTGGCGCGCGGTGCGGCTGGCGCTGGGCGAAGCGGGTCGCGCGGCGGTGGTGCTCCCTGGCGCGCGGTGCGGCTGGCGTGACCGAAGGCGGTGGCTCTGGCTCGCGGTGGACGGGGCTGCTGAGGCTGAGCGGGTCGTGCGGCTGGAGCTGGGCGATGGCGGGTCTGTTGCGAGCTCGGAGGGACGCGGCGCGACCGGCGTGACCGAAGGCGGTGGCTCTGGCTCGCGGTGGACGGGGCTGCTGAGGCTGAGCGGGTCGTGCGGCGGTGGTCAGCGGTGGACTTGCGGCGGCCGGCACTATGCAGGGGAGGAGGCCAAGGTGCTACTGTATTTCTCCTTCCTCTCCCTTTTTGTTTTAGTGTTGGTAGAAAGAAGTGAGTTCTCTGTTGCTATGGTGATGGGGATAGGACCTTAGTTGAGGATGAAGGTGGGTAGAGGAGGGTTATGGTCAGGAACAGGGGGATCTCTTTTTTTTTCAAATTTTCGGTGCCCATTTGTGTGTGGGTCTTTCTCTATTTCCTGTGCTCCTCTTCTGTGCGAGATCCCCCCTTTTGCTCTCTGTGAATTGTTGAATTTATAGGTAAAAAATCCTGAGAGAATGATGCCAAAATTTGCAATTAGGATACTGAGAGTGAAATTGTACAAAGCAGGAGATGGGTGCCTTAAAGGGGAAGCACAACAGCTTTATCCCTCTGTGCTTGGGGGTGCAATATGGAGGAGGGCAGTGTACCATTGCCCCTGCTGGTGCTGCTTAGGGGAAAAAGGAACTAAAGCAAAAAACTACAAAAGAAAGGGGAGAAAGAAAGAGGAGAAGACCTCCAAAAAGGGAAAACAAAAAACCTACGTATCCCATCTTTTGAATTGAATTTGCTATTATTTTTTATTTTTCATTTATTTATTTCGTTTTTTTTTTTTGAACAAGAAAAGGGCTTTTAAGTGGGTTAAACAAAAATGGGATTACGGGCCAAAGCCTACTCAATTTTCCTTTCTTTTTCTGATCACCTAATCAAAGATTAATTAACTCGGACGAAATTGGGTGTTCACAAGGTGTACATACTTCAAATCTCTTAATACACAACACTCATAGTCATAGTCGGAAGACTGGACTTACACATTTATAAATCTTAAGAGCTGGTCTGACAAAAAAATTCTAAGGGCAATAAAGCGTACTACTTAACATGAGTCGTACCAATGAGATGGGTCTCGTTGTCAACAATCGACACCTCTTCGTTGTCAATCTCAAGCACTCAAGTTATAGGGTCCTGGAGTGACTTAGAGGACTGTTGATAAACATCTGTATATGTATCCAAAAACACAACAGGGTGTCCAACATTTACAGGCAAGGGTGAGAAACCAATATATGAATCCAAAAACGACAACCTTATACTCAAACACATACAGCAGATTCATTTAAGCATGTCTCACAAATCATCATCATGGATTATATAATACAATATATCAAGGCACCAACAGTAAAACACAAGGGCCTCATGCCCAACAGTCAACGTTATTTTCAAAACGTATGCATGAGCACTTCCACATATATCAACTAACGTTCAGTTATTAATTTCCGGAAATCCCATCACCATTCAAAATGAGCTGATCAGGCTCCACAATCATTGACCTGCAGGCAACAATGGCTAACACCAAAATTGGTAGAAACATAAGCACTTGACTCCCAGGAAATAGCACATGGGCACACATGTTAGTGGTACTTACGATGTAATCAGTCATACTATATTATCCACTCAGGGCACAATACGAACACACAACATGTATAACATCATTGTCCATCAAGGCACAATTTTACATGATGACACAAGTCATCCCCAGGTTTCCTTGCCATCAAGGTCCCCTCATTTAACGGCATGTTTGCCAAAAACATGAATGCATGATAAAACTATTTTGTTTTCGTCAGTTTATCTTTGTCGTATCAATATTTCCTTGTTGAAGCATTGAGACGACCCGCCATCCCATTGGAGAACCTAAGATATTAACCAACCTTAATCGTATTATAATCGTTAATGCGCCTTATTAATACGAAACGAAGGGGAAAATTGAGCGCGGAAGCAAAACAATTTACGGCACGCAACGCCTCAGAGTACACAGCTTTAAAATATAAAGAAATATATCACATACATCGCTTGCCCCATCAGTAGGGCTACAGTGTTAAAGTAATACATACAGAGTATATTAGTACAAACCAAAATAAAAGTATGAAAATAGGCCGAGAGACAACTCTCCGGCTAACCACGATCACTGCCTAACCTCTCGAGGTTACGGTCCGGGGCACGTTCTCAGGCGTCAGGCTCATAAGGAATGCCTTCCAGCTCCTCAGCAACTGGTTGCTCCTCGGGGTCTACCCATAAAATAAAAGTAACACATACAGAAAAAAATGCGGGAGATAAGAAACATATATCATCAATATGGGAGAGGGGCATCAGTACAGTATATATATACACGTATCACACAACACAGGTCAAATATACAACACAACATCACCCATCGCTTAAGTCATACAGTACAACCATCTCAAAAGTCACTCTCTCAGATAAGCTTATAAGAGGGATACTAGTCCCTATGTATATGCTGACTTCCCTATATGCATGTCGGTCGATACATCACGTCCCTAGTTGGACATTCCCGTCGGGATGACATCACATCACATCACGTCCCCCATTGGACATCCCGCCTCGGCATTTAAAGTATCACGTCCCCAATTGGACATCTCCCTTTGGGACAAAAATGCTATGGTATGAAATGATATGCTATGTAAAAAACATCTATCACAGGTTGATACTGGTATCTCACGCCTACGCACTCGACCACGACCATGACCCATCACATCTACATCAACATCATCATCAACATCGACATCAACATCATGACGCTTTGGTTCTACGAGCCACAGCTCCATGGTCGAGACCACGACGGTATCAACCCGAACAACATCATCAATCACAATACTCTCATCAACACTCAACCAGCCAAATCACAATAAAATCTCGCAACATCAATTTACCAATATAGATATCATCACAGCGCCAGACAAACAGTTAATCACACAAGTTGTTCAACAGAATAAAACCAACAGATAATCAAATAAATAATTCAACATATCAACATCAATCAATCACATCATCCATATTATCAACTTAGTGGTGATAGCCCAAAAGTATCTACACGTAGGGTTCAGACATTTTATCCAGGGCTCAACCTCTAGTAGGGTTTAAGGACTCCCCTACACACACACACACACACACACACACACACACACACACACACACACACAGACACACACACACACACACATATATATATATATATATATATATATCCTATACTAAGCTTGCCTTCCTGACGATAAATTTCTTTCTCCCCACCTTAGTGATTCACACCTACAGCTCCGGCTACGACTCCGCAACTGTCAGTCAGGTGAGTGGTCGAATGTTCGAGTCCTATCCAATTCTATACAACAAAGCACAACCAGAAATTAATACAGTTAAATCACAAACCCCCTAGTACAAATGACCAAGGTGCTGCCCCTATTTAATTAAATAGGCTAGAGATGTTGAAATCCTACCAACTCTTGGATCAATGATCCTTAAGCATACCTAAGACATAATCCATGATCAATTATCAAAGATTTGAACCAAAACCCCTTAAACCAAAAACTTGGGGTTTCGGCCATCACCATGAAAAATAGGTGAGAGCTTGATTTGGTTTCTTAATCATTTGGATTACATGATTAAGGAATGAAATAGGTGAAATCAAAAATCATTTCGCAAAAATTGAAACAAAGCTCATTTCCCCCCAAAAACTTACCTAGGTTCAGTTCCTCAAGGATTAATAGGCTAGGAAGATTATTTGACTTCATGCTCTTAGATAATGATAGTAGAGGATGAAACTAGATCATAGAAGTTGGTTTGGCATTAAAAGGATTTTTCTACAATTTTCTAGAGATTTTTGAAGTTTAAGCTTCAAAGTTGGAAAAGCTTGAAAATGCATGAATCGATGGAGGAAACATGAAGTTTAAGAGCTCAAGGATGAATTTCATACCTCCTTGATGTTAAGGATGAGCAGGATCAACTTTGCTTCACAACTTCTTTGAAGATCTTGAGAGAAATGAAGAGAAAATGATGAAGAAAGATGAAGAAATGGAGGAGAAGAGAAAGGAAGAAGAAGAAGAAGAAAGTGGAGGTGAGAGAGAGAAAGAGGGAGCTCGAAATTATGGAGAGAGAGTGAGGTGAGTCATGCCACTTTTAAGATATTTTAGGGACAAAATTGTCCTTTAGGAAAAGACCAGGGGCATTTTGGTCTTTTCGTGTCCAGATATTTTCGTTTGTCATTATAACAGTGTCGAGTCATGGCATGCTTCTCGAGGTGATGTGTCTTGATGTGACATCAATTTTATCCGTTAGCGGGTCGCAGTAAATCCCTTTACAGCTTCAATCGCCTCCCGGTTCGAGTTTTCGTCCGAATATTTTATATTATTTTTCATTTTCGAACGTCGCGACGGAATTTTTCAAAAATTTAGGAAACGTGATTCTAAGACTAACTGTCTCGTTTATGTGTCCAAATTAGGTCTTGATAGTAGTAAAACACTACTGTCAGTGAAAAATGCAGACCGGGCTTCGTCTGAGTTTTCGACCCAAAATTTAACCTATTGCTGTTGCTATGCTGTATGCTGTAATATTAAGAGTTGTGGCGGAATGCCGTAGAATAAGTTTGGCTGTGTGCCGTATTGTTATTGGGTTGATACCGTGGATGGTGCCGTTGTTGTTGTACTGGCTTCTTGAGGCTGTGGCCGTGTTGTTTGAGTTGTGGCTCATGGACGCATGGCGTCGAGGCTGTGGCCGTGTGGATGCAATGACATCGTGTTGTTTTTGATTGAGAGCT
Organism: Ammopiptanthus mongolicus; assembly: GCA_039655645.1. Classification (NCBI taxonomy): domain Eukaryota; kingdom Viridiplantae; phylum Streptophyta; class Magnoliopsida; order Fabales; family Fabaceae; genus Ammopiptanthus; species Ammopiptanthus mongolicus. Next base: position 41,649,985 of record CM077350.1, read on the forward strand.
TAGGCATGAGATCCGGTATCAAGCCCGTTGAGGATGTTTGCTGCATATCATCATCAGCTGCCAATTGGCGAGGCCGTATGACAGGTAGTATGGGCTGCCAGCGTCATACGAGGTTAGCAGTACCTGAGTACGGGTACGGAAAGTAGATGGGGCGGTCAAGTGAGTGGCCTTGGGGATGTTGCCGGTCTCGAGAATAGTTTACAGTGACGGATGAGGTAGCTCCTATCCTGTCATGACGCCCGATCCAGTCCGGTTTGCGCATCTCATGTTTATTACAACTTATGTGGGAAAAGTGGTCACACCTTCTCAAAATCCATACACAAAAAGAAAATGGTTATGCACGGACGAAGACCACAGACTAACCAAAAAGGACCCAAGTCTATCTGGGTACCTAAAAATATGATAATCCTTGTTGCAGACTTGCTTAGCAACACAAAGAAGACCCCAGTCCTGGTACTTGGACAGTGTATGCTCACGTCACAAGACGGGAGAAAAGTCTCTGTTTCAAGACCTGCGTGAAAAGACTGGAGGATGGGTTACCTTTGGAGACAACCAAAAAGGAAAGATAGTTGGAATTGGTAAGGTTGGTAAGCATCTATTTCCTTCTATTGATAATGTTCTGCTGGTTGAAGGGTTAAAACACAACTTACTTAGCATAAGTCAATTATGTGATAGTGGGTCTGATGTTTCCTTCAATAAAGGTGAGTGCATAGTCAAGAACTCTGATTGGTCCATCTTATTCACTGCCAACAGGCAAAACAATTTGTATAAGATTAACTTGGGGGAACTCTCAAATCAAAGTGTATCATGCCTAGTGTCTGTTGAAGATGAGCGATGCATCTGACACAAAATACTTGGTCATGCAAGTCTGAGATTAATCTCAAGACTAAACAAGCATAACCTCGTAAGAGATCTATCAAAGATTATGTATAGATCGGACGCTCTCTGTGATGCGTGCTAAAAATGAAAATAAGTTAATAACTCTTTTGAGTCCAAGAACATTGTTAGTAATTAAAGGCCACTAGAGCTGTTGCATCTTGATTTGTTTGGTCCAACAAGGACTGCTTCTGTTAGTGGTAAGAAATATGGACTTGTCATAGTAAATGCCTACACAAGATGGATATGGGTTAAGTTCCTTGCTCACAAGGATGAGTCCATCAAGGTCTTTACTATATTCTGTAAGCGAGTCCAAAATGAAAAAGGCATATGTATAAGCTCAATTAGAAGTGACCATGGAGGCGAATTTGAAAATGACCTTTTCCAAAGTTTCTATGATGAAAGTGGTATTCATCACAATTTCTCTGCTCCTAGAACACCATAACAGAATGGTGTTGTTGAGTGTAACACCCCGATTTTTCATTGTCTTTAGATATCAATTAGTGAATAATTAAGTTTATATTTTATTCAAGGTTTTAGAAAATTAAATTAAATAAACTGAGACCATATTCATGCTCAACGTTATCGTACGAAGCTACGATTAAATTTTGGGTTGAAAATTCAGCCAGAGCCCACATTTTCACTGACAGTAAAATTTTAATGATCAGTAAACATAATTTTGACCCGTGAACGAAACAGTTAAGTTTTATATCTCGTTTCGAACAATATCGGCGATTTTGAAAATTTTCAAAAAAATAAGTTCTTATGACTTTCTCGGGAGAAAAACCTAAATCGGGAAATCAAAGGAATTGAGAACGGACGCGCGGGGACAATACCAGACACAAGATGAGGGACACGAGTCACCAGAGCAGGGTGAGTCAGAGGGTGAGTCACCATCATGACTCACCAACATCATCATTGCAATTCTACAAATATCTGAGATATTTAGGGCGAGAAAAGACCGTTTTGCCCCTAGGAACTAATGGAATTACACTTGTGCCACATGATACATCACCTTATCATTATCATCATTACTTCTAACAAATAGCTAGATATTTTTGGTCTTTTTAGAGGTAAAAAGACCAAATTGCCCTTAACTTTTCCTAAATGATATTTTTGTCCCAAAAGGAAAAGACCAAATTGCCCTTAAGTGAAAAAATTGTGGACATCCTTGTCCCTCCCTTCATACCCACGAAATTGGCAAGCTTCAAGAAGCCTTCACCTTTTCATTTCACTTCTATTTCACTTCATCTTCTTCCTTGAAACTCTTCCATTTTCACTTAGAGAAAAAGCTTGAGTTTTTGAGAGAAAAAATGTGATTCTTCACCATTCTACATCATTCAAGAGGTAAGAACACCCTCTAGATCCTTAAACCTCATGAATCTCTTCCTATTTCAAGTTTGAAATCCTTGATTCCATGAGTTTCAAGTTTATGATCCAAATTCCTAGAAAATTGTAGAAAAATCCTTTTAATGTGAAACCAATTTCTTTGAGCTAGTTTCATCACCTTCTACCTCTATCCAAGAGTATGTGATCAAACTCTCGTCCTAGCCTATTTTATTGGAAAGGGTCGAACCATAGAAATTTGGGGAAAGATGAGTTTTTCCAATTTTTGTTCTATAACACTTGATTCCATCATTTCCTTTCCTATGATCCTTGAATATAAGTGACTGGAAAACCAAACCAATTCCTAGCCAACTTTTCTTATTCATGGCCGAAACCTAGAGTGTGTAGAACCATGAGTTTTGTTTCAAATTTTTGAGTAATAGGACTTAATCTAGTGTTATGCTTAAGAACCAACCATCCAAAAGTTTGGAACCAAATGAGATCCTTAGCCTATTTTAAAAATTTTGGCTAAACCTTAGACCAATTTTGGGGAAGGAAACTTATGTTTTGATGTTATTTTCGTATTGATTGTTTTTGTGAATGGAATTGTGCTTGATTGTTGTAGGCGACCCGGACGAAACCGGAACCAAAGCCAAGAACCGTTCGGGAATTGATTTAGAACCTTAAGAAGGTAAAGGGAGTTACATCATAATGAGTTTGATAGTCTCATGCTGCTTTGATTGTTAGAAGTGTTATTGTTGAATTGAGATTGATATGTGTGTTTTTGTGTGTGTGTGTGTGTGTGTATATATATATCCTGGATTAGTTGAGAGCTATGTTTTATGTATGATTGGTTATTTGAATGTGAATTGTGGCATGGATGCCTTGATTGAGATAGATTGTTATTGTTGAATTGACATTGATATATATATATATATATACATATATATATATATATATATATATATATATATATATCCTGGACTGGTTAAGAACATAGCACTGGCTATGACTCGATAAAGAAGATGAAAATACTCAAAAACCGAAATCGGAGTTTTGAAAACGGATTTTGAAACCAAAGAAAAGTTTTGAGAAATGTTTCGCTTATCGAGGAAGAAAACTTTTTTTTTTAAAGTATTAGATTCTTTTTTTTTTAAAGAAAAAGTCTTTTAAGGAAAAATCAATGTAAAGTGAAATTCCTTTTAGAAAAACGTTTTTAAAAGAGTTTTTCCCAGAAAATGTTTTCTTTGAAAAGAATGTCTTAGTTCAAGACAATAAAACTAAGTTTTGTTTTACCAAGTTGTTTTGCGAAAATAAGACCGAAAGAAAAACGATGATTCTTTTGAGATGTATGCAAACCTAGTAACCAAGACGTTGGGCTAGTCTGTTGTGGATTGAGCACTCGGATTTGGTGTCCTGTGTTTTGAATGAACGGGCTTAATGTCCTTTAAAACGAGTCGTGAGTTATATGACTTGACAAGAAAGAATGAACGAAAAAGAAAACAAAACTTTCTGTGTACATACATGAAACGACAGACGTGCCATTTGAAAACGAGCTACAACTCAAGTAGTTGATAATATAAGCCAGTTAAGACCACTAGGTCTATAGGGGCATTCTGTGTTCAAAACTCCACAAGTGGCCGGAGGCATCGCGACCCCGTGCCGTGGTAAATCAGTTGCCCAACACGGATGAAATCAATCAGAGACTGGACTATTCAGGATATGGTTATGACGTGGTACCCCAGAACAATTGGAGTTCGGACCTAAATTGAGAGGCCGACTCATGAGAACAATTATTTTACGGGTGTATTTGCGGCCTATCGCTCGATGAAGGGAAGTGGGAATCTCCGCAGAACATGAATTAGAAAAATGGTATTGAAATCTCATGCATTATTATAACTCATGATAGTGTTTGAGATATTATGTTGTATGAATATCTGTTATTATAACTGTATTTATTTGTGGATGTATTTGTTGTTTGTTGTTTGTCACTTGTGCGGCTATCGTGATAGACTTATAAAATGAGTATCGCACCTTTGCTTGTACATGTTGGACACCCTGTTGTGTTTTTGGAATATACAGATGCTGATCATATGTCCCCACGGACACATGAGGACTCAGATGACAGAGTCTTTTGAAGGAGCAAGAAAAGAGGAACCCTCTGAATTCCTCTGGGAATCGGAGCTGACTTTGGGGTTGTACCCCAATGGCTACTTTTAGCCGACCAGCTTAGGAGTTTTATTTTTGAAGCAGTCTTATATTATCTGCTGCATGTATATGGAACAAATGTTTTGAGTCTGTAACATGATATATTAGACCTGAATTTAGGCTATGAGTTGGAACTATATTTCCAAGAAACTTATATGCTTCGGCATAATTATGTTATGATTATATTGTTATGAATGTTGAATATTGATGAGTACTATAAGGATTATTCCTTTGTCTTGAGTTTGAATTACTTGATACATGAAGAAAATTTTTAGACTCACGTTTTCGAACGTAGTTAATTAATTAAAGTATTTTCCGAAAGCAACCAGCATTTTATTTTGTTTATGTTTTCTGCAATCGAGTTCAAGTACGTAGCACACGGGGGTGTTACATTGAGAGAAAGAACCGATCTCTTCAAGAGATTAGGGAGTTCTGGACTAACCCTACCATTTCCGTAAGGGAAATCAGAAACAACGTCTTCAACACTGAAGTAATTGTCTCCAAGGTAACCATTTCCAACGCCATTAGGTGTGCCCAATCAAGGATCACCTGTGAAGACAAATGGGAATAAGACTTAGGTGGTATGGACACTATCAAGGAGTGTCTTCTGAAGAACTTGTCTGACAAACTGATAGCCTCGAGAATGACTGGCAAGGCTAGGGTTCTTCATCAGATTCTGAACAAATCCATCCTTCACAAAGCTGACTCAAAGGACTTCGTATCAAAGGTTCATGAGTTTGGCCTAGTTTATTTGATTCAAGAGAGGCAAGTGAATCTCCCACACCTTCTCTTCTCCTGATTCAAGTATGCCATTGAAGGCTCTAGGAAGAATAGAACCATCATCTATGCTGCTCTCCTCACAAGAATTTTTTAGAGGCATCTGGTGTAGAATGATCTTAAGTTTCAAACTCCAGGGCAGAAACTCAAATATGTTGGAGTTCATGGAATGGAATGTGTGCTAGAACTAGAGTTCAGCAAGTAGAGTTTGATGATGATGAGGCTGGATTGCATTGAAAAGTCCAAGAAGGAAAGGAAAGAAAAAGGTATTTAGATCAGTCAGACGCAAGGTGTTGATGAAGCATCTGAACAACAAGCCCCTGCTAGACGCTCGATAGAACTTGTGCGTCCAATAGCGAAGTCGTCTTCTAACCATCCAACAACTGCTTCTGTCCAACTTGTAAGGAAAAGAAAGCGAATTCTTGCATCTGTGGATGAAGAAGAAGAAGAAGATGATGATGATGATGATCAGCCTATCTCTAAGGTGATCAAAGGTCCAAGAAAGGGATCTGCTCTTGAAGCATCTTGGCCAAAACTTGCTGCAAGAAGGTCAAGGACCACTCGATCCAAAACTCAAGGTAATACTAAACCTCAATCTTGTTCAGTTATTACACCTGTTGTAGAGCAACCCGTTGTGGTTGAGGATTTGGCAATGGACTCACAACCGTCCATAGGACTATCACCCCCACCTCACCTCAAACACAAACCATCCCTTCATCAAAAAGGCCAACCTTACCCCCACCTACCCTTGAACCTTTCCAACCCTGTGGAGCACCCTTTCCCAAAATCCTTTACCCCAAAAGAAAATATAAAAGCATACCTAGGATAACCTTTGAAAACGAAAGCTCAAACAGGGCTGACGTCAAAAAAAGATTCCTTGCTCTCTTTCTTAAACACACACCTCCCTCTACTTCCCAACATCCAAAAGGTCCAATCCCTCCACCAGAATATCAATAGAAGGAAAAGGATGCTTACCAATCTTACCAATTCCAACTATCTTTCCTTTCTGGTTGCCTTCAAAGGTAACCCATCCTCCAGTCTTTTCACGCAAGTCTTGGAACATAAACTTTTCTACCGTTATATGACGTGAGCCTCCACTGTCCAAGTACCAGGACTGGGGTCTTCTTTGTGTTTCTAAGCAGATCTGCAATAGGGACTATTATGTTTTTAGGCACCCAGATTGACTTGGGTCCTTTTTGGTTGGTATGCGGTCTTCGTCCATGCATAACGGTTTTCTTTTTGTGTATGCATTTTGTAACACTCCGATTTTCAAGTTTTTGTTGATTAAAAAGTATTTACATATTTGTATTTTATTCGAGGGCCTAGAGAACGAAATAAAATAAAATAAGACCATAGTCAAGCTTTACGATATCGTAGAAAGCTATGATTAAATTTTGGGTCGAAAACTCAGACGGAGCCCGGTCTGCGCTTTTCACTGACAATAGTGTTTTACTACTATAAAGACCTAATTTGGACTCGTGAATGAGATAGTTAGTCTTATAGTCACGTTTCCTACCATTTTTCTAAAATGGGTCTTGATCTTCAAATATAAAAATAATATAAAATATTCGGGCGAAAACTCGAACCGGGAGCCAAACGAAGCTGAATTGGGATTTACCGGCACCCGCTAACGGATAAACACGAGGTCACATCAGGTCACATCACCTCGGGAAGCGTGCCATGACTCGCTATTGTCATGATGACGTTAGAAAATATCTAAAAGCATTCATACCGCAAAAAGACCAAAATGCCCTTGGTCTTTTTCCTAAAGAACATTTGTGTCCCTAAAATATCCAAAAAGTTGGATGACTCACTCCCTCTCTCTCCTCAAGTTCGGCCAGCCTCTTCTCTCTCTCCTCCTCCATCTTCTTCTTCTTCCTTCCATTTTCTCTTCTTCCTCCATTTCACCATTTCTCTTCATCACTTTACCTCCATTTTTCTCAAGCTTCCACAAGGATTTTCAAGAAATTTTGTGAAGCAAAGTTCATTTTTCTTCATTGAAAGTTCATGACTTCAAGTTTGAGTTTCAAACTTCAAAAATCTCTAGAAAATTGTAGAATTATTCTTTTAATGCCAAACCAATTTCTATAGTCTAGTTTCATCCTCTAATTTCATAATCCAAGAGCATGAAATCAAATAAGCTTCCTAGCCTATTTAACTTAAAGGGGCCGAATCTATGCATTTTGGGGGAAATGGGTTTTGGTTCAATTTTTGTGAAATGATTCTTGATTTCACCTATTTCATTCCATAATCATGTAATCCAAGTGATTAGGAATCCAAATCAAACTCTCACCTATTTTTAGAGGTGATAGCCAAAACGCTATGTTTTTGGTTGAAGGGGGTTTTGGTTCAAATCTTTAACATTTGATGATGGATTATGTTTAGGTATGCTTAAGGATCATTGATCCAAGACTTGGTAGAATTTAAACATCCCTAGCCTATTTAATTAAATAGGGGTAGCAGCCTAGTCCTAAGGATTATGGGTTTTTTAATTAAGTTGTATTGATTTCTGGTTGTGTTTTGTTGTAAAGGATCGGGCAGTGTTCGAACGTTCGGCAATGCACCCGATTGACAAGTGGGGAGCCGCATTCGGAGTCGCACGAGAACATCACTAAGGTGGGGGAAAGAACCACAATATCTTCAGGGAGGCAAGATTTAAAATAATATATATTGATATGCGTAGGGCGACCCAAACCCTACTAGAGGTCGTTTGACCGTTAGGTTGATTTTACTGTATATCGAGGTTGTATGATCTATGATTGGATGTTTAATATGATATGTATGATATTTATGTTATGTATATTATATGCTTATGATTAATTAAATGTTAGTTATTTGTGAGTTGATGTTATTGTTGAACCTGTTTCTGGTTCTTATTGATGTGCTATTGTGACTGCTAATGCCTGAGTAGAGATAAGCAGTAAATTCTGATGAGTTGGGAGATGAATGTGTGGTGAGAAAATCGAGGATATATATATACATATATATGTGAATATATGTATGTATATATATATATATATATATATATATATATATATATATATATATATATATATATGTCATAGTGCTCAACCTAGAGATACATTTGATCTGTTGATGTTGTGATATAAAGTCGATACCCGTTTAAGCCGGAGGAAAGTTGGTCGTGATTGTTTATAAGTTGTGGTTGAGGCACTAAGTGTTGATCCTGAGATGAGTCGGTGAGACTCATGTTGCATAGTTGTTGTTCATCATTGTGTTGGCACACAGGCGATTCCGATCTTGCCTGCGGGGAGATGATCGTACCGATTAGTTGTTAACAGACGGGCGAATGTCCTGACCTGGCCTACGGGGGGGGGATATTTGGTAACCATAAGTTGCGTGGTTGACGGGCGAATATTCGGACCTGGCCTGCGGGTAGGGGAATATGTCGTACCCATGAGACGAGTTGAGCTTACGGGCTGTTGGTCGAATCTTGCATTACGGGGGGTGGCACAGAGATGAACGAGACATCTTGATCTGTTGGGGTTGTCGCGTCGTGATCGCGTCCATATAGTCGTTAGTCGCATGAGTGTGTGAGACAGTAGTTAAGAAATAATTATCCGTGAGTTGATTGATTGACTCTGTTGTGTTGTTGAGTGTTGCTATCTATATAAATTATTTTATATAGCTGTTTTCCCATTTATGATGAATTGCTTTTTCTTATCCCCTATATTTCCTCTATGTTGTATTCTTTTTATTCTCGACTGTACGAGAAGATCCTATTGAGGAACTGCCGGAGGAGATCGATGGCATCCCCATTGAATCAGATGCTGGCGAGAGAGCCTCGGATCCCGATGCTGGACGCTTTTAGAGCTTGAGGTTTTATTACCCTTGTTGTGGTCGACTTGGGTTAGTAGTATTAGGTTGTTATGGCCAGTGTATGGGATAGAGTGAAATGTATTTTGGGGTTAGGAGAGGAAGTCGTGTGTATTTTATTTTGCTACCATGCTTTCATCTTATTTACTAGTTAATTACAGTTGTTGTAGGCTCTACTAATGGAGCCATTACTCTTACGTCTGTATAATTTATCATGGTATCAGTGTGTTGATTGTTTTAAATATTTTTGCATTTTATATCGCTATGCTACGTTGTAACGATAAGAATTCGAGTTCGGGTTACCAATGGGATCTCCGAGGAAGGGGTTGTCTCATTTTATGGTATTAGAGCAGTTTAATTCTTAATCAAGGATTGCTTGGTTCAAGTTGTGATTTCTAGCCATGTCTAGTTGAACCCGCATTGAATTTTAATTGTGCTTAGAAGTTGGGTAGAGTGTCCGATGCGCAAGTAATCGAGTGTGATAACTATTTTGTTCGTAAGCCATATGATATATATGTCTGTTGATTATTATTGTATGTTGCTTCTGTTTGGCTCGCGAGGCGAGCCTTGGTTTCGCGTTGCGCTGACGAGAGGCTGTACTTTACTGATCAGGCTGGCCTTCTGGCTCGTGTGAAGATAATAGTGTTCGCGTTGCGAGGCCAAAAGGCCGTACTTTACTATTCAGGCTGGCCTTCCGGCTCGCGTAGCGAGCACCTTGATTTTACCTTTTCCTTTGTTTGTTTTTCCCCTACTAGCTGAAAAACTAGATAAGCCGCAGGTTTATCGTATGTCTTACAAATGTGAGCTGACAATTTCTTCCACGGGAAATTAAATGGCTCGCGGAAGACCTAGAGGACATGGCGGAAGGGTCACAATGAGTACCGCTGAACTCAGGAATAGTTACAAAGGAAATTCCAACGTTGGTGGTGGGATAGAATCAACTGAAACCCTGAGGACAGTTAGGAAATTAGCAACAGCAATGCTGCATCAAACACAGCAGAATGCTTAACTACTACAGTTGACCATGCAGCAACAACAGAGACAGAATCAGCGAGGTGAAGTCATAATGGAAGACACCAGACTGAGTACTTTTCTGAAAAGGAAGTCGCCGCAGTTCAATGGCGACTTCAACCCAGAAGGAGCTGAACTCTGGGTACAAGAGCTGGAGAAAATCTCTGCGGCAATGCATTGCCGTGAGGACAGAAAAGTGACTTATGCATCCTTCATGCTGATGGGAGGTGCAGAACTGTGGTGGAAGACAAGCAGGGGACGCTTGAAGCAAAAGACAGAGTTATCAACTGGGGATTGTTTCGGGAATGCTTCCTGGAGAAGTATTTACCCAGGACGATGAGAAGGGAAAAAGAGCAAGATTTTATGGGTCTGAAGCAAGGAACCATGTCTGTCGGGGAGTACGCTGCAAGATTCGAAGCGTTGCCTAAATTTTTTGAATTTTACCAGAGGTTCCTTGACGAAGAGTGGGTTTACGGGCGTTTTGAGGATGACCTGAAATATGATTTGTAGAGGGTGATCGCACCACTAAATATCACCCGACTGCCTGAGATGCTGGAGAGATGTTCAATCATTGAGAACATCGACGAGAAGCGAGAGCTACAGCAAGGCAGAACTGGAGGGCCTACCCAGAGATTCGATCAGAGAGGCCGAGGAGGAAAGGGAAGATTTCAGACGGGACGGAGGCCTTATGACCGTCAAAAAACAAGACCAGCTGAAGGACAACTCCAACCAAGTGGTTGCTTTAGGTATGGAGGATCACATCCAATTCGGGATTGTCTGATAAAGGAGACTCGCCAATGTGGCCAAGTGGGTCACATAGCGCCAGAATGTACACAAGGAGCGAGGTACAACACAGGCGAGCAGGGCCCAGTGACCAGGACCTAAGGAACCGGACAACAAGCAGCGAGACCGCAAGCCACCGGAAAGGTATTTACCATACGAGGAGCTGAATCCTCTCAATCCCCTGATCTTATACAAGGTATGTGCCTAGTATCAGGTAAACTCTTATCAGTATTATTTGACTCGGGAGCTACTCATTCTTTCATATCCCAAGAGTGTGTGGATCATTTAAAAATGCCTGTTTCTTTACTTCCCCATGACTTAACTGTTTCTACTCCTACCAGTAATTCTTTGACAACCATAACTGTTTGTTTAAATTGTCCTATTTTCGTTGAGACTCTAACTTTTTCTGTTGATCTCGTTTGTTTGCCTATGCAACAACTTGATAAAATTTTAGGCATGGATTGGCTTTTGGCTAACCATATAGTGTTAGACTGTTCTAAAAAGACCTGATCTTTCCCTGAGCAATCTAGATTGATGCCTGTTAATGATAGTAAGATAGGTAGTAAATCTCAGAAACACGTGTTGCTACTCTCTATGGAAGCTAAGGAATCTCCTAAGTTGGATTCGTTGCATATAGTGCGACAGTTTACGGAAATTTTCCCAGATGACGTTCCGAGTTTACCACTTGAAAGAGAGATGGAGTTTGCTATAGATCTCGTACTAGGAACTAGATCGATTTCGATAGCACTTTATCGAATGGCTCCAGCAGAGTTAGCAGAGCTGAAAAAGTAGTTGGACGACATGTTGGATAAGGAGTTTATAAGACCGAGTGCTTCACTTTGGGGAGCGTCGGTGCTGTTCGTCAAGAAGAAGGACGGAATTTCAAGGTTGTGTGTGGATTATCGACAGTTGAACAAGGTGACAATCAAGAATAAGTATCTGTTGCCGAGGATGGACGATTTGATCGACCAGTTGAAAGGAGCAGTAGTATTTTCAAAGATTGACTTAAGATCTGATTATCACCATATTCAAGTCAAGAGGGAGGATATACCGAAGACGGCGTTTAGGAGCCGGTATGGACACTACGAGTATCTGGTTATGCCCTTCGTTGTAACTAATGCTCTAGAAGAGTTCATGGATTACATAAACCGGATTTTCCGACCGTTCTTAGATAAATTTGTTGTTGTATTTATCGACGACATTCTTATTTATTCCCTTAATCGGGAAGAACATCGGGAACATCTTAGGATTCTGCTTTAAGTGTTAAAGGACCGACAGCTTTATGCAAAGTTGTCCAAGTATGAATTCTGGTTCGAAGAAGTGCAATTCTTAGGTCATGTGATTAATCGTGATGGGATAGCAGTAGATCCAGCAAAGGTTGAAGCTGTAGTACAATGAGAAAGCCCTAAGTCGTTAAGTGAGATACGGAGTTTTTTGGGCTTAGCTGGATATTATCGAAGGTTCATCGAAGGATTCTTGAAGATCGCGTTGCCAATGACGCAGCTAACACGGAAAGGAATATCCTTTGTATGGACGGAGGAGTGTGAGAAAAGTTTTCAAGAGCTGAAAAGGAGGTTGACTACATCACCAGTACTGACGTTATCAGATTCTTTCGGACAGTTTGACGTGTACTGTGATGCGTCATACCAAGGATTGGGCTGTGTCCTAATGCAAGAAAGGAGAGTTGTAGCATATGCATTGCGGCAGCTAAGAGTCCATGAGAGGAATTATCTGACTCGTGATTTGGAATTAGCAGCTATAGTGTTTGCTTTAAAGATATGGCGACACTATTTCTATCGGCCTAAGTTTATAGTGTACAATGACCATAAAAGCTTAAGGTATCTATTTGATCAAAAGGAGTTAAATATGAGGCAAAGGAGGTGGATGGAATTCATAAAAGATTATGAATTCGATCTACAATACCATCAAGGAAAAGCGAATGGAGTAGCGGATCTGTTAAGTAGGAAATCCTTGCACATATCTGCTATGATGGTAAAGGAACTGGAATTAATGGAACAGTTCAGAGATTTGAATCTAGGTATGGAATTATCTAGGGATAAGATACACCTAGGAATGGTCACAGTAACGAGCGACTTTTTGAAGACCATCAAGGAGAAGCAGGAGGTTGATCAGTATCTTCAGGAAGTGAAGGAACAAGTAGTGGAAGGCAGAACCTCTGAGAGTGACTCCATGCAAAAAATGGAATTGGCAGAGCAATCAAATATAGAAAGCTTACCCCTAGATTCATAAGACCATTTCAAATTCTTCGCCGAATTGGTCCTATAGCCTATCATATCGCCCTGCCACCAAACTTATCCAACCTTCATGATGTCTTTCATGTCTCTCAGTTGAGAAAGTATTATCCCGATCCATCACACATCTTAGAACCAGAGTCAATACAATTGAGGGAGAACCTTGAGTATGAGGATTTACCTATAAGGATCGCGGATAGAAGGATAAAGGAACTTAGAGGTAAACACATTCTGTTGGTCAAGATCATATGGGACGAAGTTACCGGAGATGCTACCTAGGAACGCGAAGAGGACATGCAGCAGCAATATCCGAGTCTATTTGGAAAAGGTACGTCGAATTTCGAGGACGAAATTCTTTTTAAGGGAGGTAGTAATATAACACCCCGATTTTCAAGTTTTTGTTAATTAAACAGTATTTACGTATTTTTATTTTATTGGACGGCGTAGAGAGCAAAATAAAATAAACTAAGACCATAGTCAAACTCTCCGATATCGTAGGAAGCTATGATTAAATTTTGGGTCGAAAACTCAGACGAAGCCCGGTCTACGTGTTCCATTGACAAAAGTGTTTTACTACTACAAAGACCTAATTTGGACTCGTGAACGAGACAGTTAGTATTTTAATCAGGTTTCCTACCTTTCAGCTAAAATAGGTCTTGCCTTTCAAAAATAAAAATAATATAAACTATTCGGGCGAAAACTCGAACCGGGAGCCAAACGGAGCCGAATAGGGATTTACCGGGACCTGCTAACGGATAAACACAAGATCACATCAAGTCACATTACATTGGGAAGCATGCCATGACTCGCCGCTGTCATGATGACGTTAGAAAATATCTGAACGCGTTCACACTGCAAAAAGATCAAAATGTCCTTGGTCTTTTTCCTTAAGGACATTTATGTCCCTAAAATATCCCAAAAATTGGATAACTCACTCCCTTTCTCTCTCCTCAAGTTCGGCCAGCCTCTTCTCTCTCTCCCCCTTCATCTTCTCCTTCCTTCCATTTTCTCTTCTTCCTCCATTTCATCATTTCTCTTCATCACTTTACCTCCATTTTTCTCAAGCTTCCACAAGGATTTTCAAGAAACTTTGTGAAGCAAAGTTGATCACCTCATCCTCCTCTATCACCTATGAGGTAATAGACTTCACTCTTGAGCTCTCAATCTTCATTTTTATTCATTGAAAGTTCATGACTTCAAGTTTGAGTTTCAAACTTCAAAAATCTCTAGAAAAATGTAAAAAAATCCTTTTAATGCCAAACCAATTTATATAATCTAGTTTCATCCTCTAATTTCATAATCCAAGAGCATGAAATCAAATAAGCTTCCTAGCCTATTTAACTTAAAGGGTCCGAATCTATACATTTTGGGGGAAATGGGTTTTGGTTCAATTTTTGTGAAATAATTCTTGATTTCACCTATTTCATTCCCTAATCATGTAATCCAAGTGATTAGGAAGCCAAATCAAACTCTCACCTATTTTTAGAGGTGATGACCGAAACCCTATGTTTTTGGTTAAAGGAGTTTTGGTTCTAATCTTTGACAATTGATCATGGATTATGTCTTAGGTATGCTTAAGGATCATTGATCCAAGAGTTGGTAGAATTTCAACATCCCTAGCCTATTTAATTAAATAGGGGAAGCATCATAGTCCTAAGGATTAGGAGATTTTTAATTAAGTTGTATTGATTTCTGGTTGTGTTTTATTCTAAAGGATCGTGTAGTGTTAGAACGTTCGACAGCGCACCCGATTGACAGTTGCGGAGCCACATCCGGAGTCGCACGAGAACATCACTAAGGTGGGAGAAAGAACCACAATATCGTCGGGGAGGCAAGATTTAAAATAATATATACTGATATGCGTAGGGTGACCCAAACCCTACTAGAGGTCGTTTGACCGTTAGGTTGATTTTACTGTATATCGAGGTTGTATGATCTGTTATTGGATGTTTAATATGATATGTATGATATTTATGTTATGTCTATTATATGCTTATGATTAATTAAATGTTAGTTATTTGTGATTTGTTATTATTGTTGAACCTGTTTCTGGTTGTTATTGATGTACTGTTGTGACTGCTAATGCCTGAGTAGAGATAGGCAATATATTCTGATGAGTTGGGAGATGAAAGTGTGGTGAGAAAGTCTAGGATATATATATGTCATGATGCTCAACCTAGAGATACAGTTGATCTGTTGATGTTATGATATCAAGTCGATACCCGATTAAGCCAGAGGAAAGTTGGTCGTGGTTGTTTATAAGTCGTAGTTGAAGCAATAAGTGTTGATCCTGAGATGCGTCGGTGAGATTCATGTTGCATAGTAGTTGTTCATCACTATGTTGGCATGCAGGCGATTCCGATCTTGCCTGCGAGGAGATGATCGTATCGATTAGTTGTTAACGGACATGCGAATGTCCCAACTTAGCCTGCGGGCAGGGGATAAGTCATTACCTTAAGTTGCGTTGTTGACGGGCGAATATTCCGACCTGGCCTGCGAGCGGGGGAATATGTCGTACCCATGAGACAAGTTGAGCCTGCAGGCTATTGGCCGAACCTTGCATTAAGAGGGATGGCACAGAGATGAACGAGACATCTTGATCTTTTGGGGATGTCGCATCGTGATCTTGTCCATATAGTCGTTAGTTGCTTGAGTGTGAGAGACAATAGTTAAGAGAGAATTATATGGGAGTTGGTTGATTGACTCTGTTGTGTTGTTGAGTGTTGCTATCTATATAAATTATTTTATATAGCTGTTTTCCCATTTATGATGAATTGATGTTTCTTATCCCCTATATTTTCTCTATGTTGTATTCTCTTTATTCTTGACTGTACGAGAAAATCCTATTGAGGAACTGCCGGAGGAGATCGATGGCATCCCTGTTGAACCAGATGCTGGCGGGAGAGCCTCGAATCCCAATGTTGGAGGACTTTAGAGCTTAGGGTTTTATTACCCTTGCTGTGGTAATCTTGGGGTTAGTAGTATTAGGTTGTTATGTCCAGTGTATGGGATAGAGTGAAATGTATTTTGGGGCCAGGAGAGGAAGTCGTGTGTATTTTATTTTGCTACCATGCTTTCATCTTATTTACTAGTTGAGTGCTCTGAGGTTGTATATATATTTAATATCAGTTGTTGTAGGCTCTACTGATGGAGCCACTACTCTTACGTCTGTATAATTTATCATGGTATCAGTGAGTTGTTTGTTTTAAATATTTCCGCATTTTATATCGCTAAGCGACGCTGTGACGTTAAGAATTCGAGTTCATGTTACCATTGGGACCTCCGAGGAAAAGGTTGTCTCACATTTAGAAAAGGTGTGACCAGTTTTCCCACACAGATTGCAATAACTATGAGATGCGTGCTATTTGGTTTCTTTTTTATTTTTATGAATTTTGGAAACCTTATGATAATGGTTGGGTCTTGATATTTTGTGAGAAGCTTCTTGTTTCTCAAAGTCGTAGCCAAAGCCAGACTTATCATTAGGTGAATTTGAGTACATCAATATCAAGTTTACCTTCTCTGAACCCCCAACAAGCTTTGATACGCTTTTTGTTAGGTCAGATAGCTCATTGGAGTCAAAGGTAAGTTTATCTGTTAGACTGATATTCTCAGCTTGCAGCTTATTGTTCTCTTCAATGAGCTTCTTATTTGTTTATTGGTATCTTCCAGCTCTTTGATTATTTTCGAAAACTTTCTTTTAAGCATGATATATTGATGATGTAGTTAGGCGGAGTAATTAAGCAGGTCATTATATGTTTGTTGAAGAGAGTTATGACTCATGCTCTACATGCAATGCAATACGATGTACATGACTCAATGCCATATGCTACAAGGGCAAAACTCTGACCCCTACTCCATGGAGCTAACAAAACATCGGAGGGAGTGAATGAAAGGACATGTTCCGCGTATGCTAGCCATGGGCAAGATGCTACAACATTAGTAACGTGCACGTATCTGGCTTTACGGAAACGTTCTACACCAAACATGAAAAGTACTGCATCTAGTTGATGATATCAGTGTATTGCTAGGATTCGTCACGACACAAAAGAGCTAGCAACTGGTCACATGTCAGCCTTTCCAACCCTGATACCTCCAAGACCATTCAAGACGCCACCGTAAGATTCGCACCCGCATCAAGATATAAACTCAACGCCTAGGCTCAAGGCCTTACAAACTCAGGCAATGAAATGCCAGTGCTTACACAAAGCAGATGCGATAAAGCAATGTCTATCCACAGGATAAACCTCAAGGTTCACTAAGGTTCTCTTCCATAGGAACTATACGTGTCTTTGTATTATAAAACTTTTATCCACCGGATAAATCTTGTGATCCCTCCGGGATTGAGTCATCACAAGATTCACCTTTAACAACGTTCATCACAACATAAAGAGGACACAAAGTCCATAGGACACGAAGTTCCCAAAACCATAACACGGATCCCAGATCTACGAGCTTTTATCACAGAACACTAGTACCCCAAAATCTGGGCTACTAGGCTCATGTGTTAATGTTTACATCGTTTTCGTTCTGTGAAACACAAATCCAAAACAAAATCTTTGCAACTTATCCAAGTTGTCGGAAGTAACACCGTTGAGTCAAACTCGTTTACAGAAAATCCTTTCCGTTTGAAATTCATTTATAAAACTGGCAAATCACAAATAAAACTGATTTTCCTTTGAAAGTCATTTTCCAAAGCTTGAGTCCTTGAAAGAGAGTCATTTGAGACTAAATATCTGTCCAAATAAATATTGTTGTTTTTAAAATACCTTCCGTAAATATTTTCAGAATTAACAGTCGTTTAGCATTTTACAAACGTTTTAAGTCAAAATTTGACTTTTTCTTTTAAAATAATTTTCACAACATAATAATTAAGTTATTTTTGAAAATTAACTCTTTCTAATAACTGTTTTTTTACTTCATTGTAGAATTTCTTTCGTAAAGACTAACGTAACTAAAAAATTTCGCAGGTACATCTTCACTCTTACTCATAGAGAGAAGAGAGAGAGATTAACCTAATGTAGGTAGTTTAGACTTTTACATAAAAGAAAAGTTGACAAAGGTGAAAGTTGTCATGAATTGAAAAAAGGATGACTGTCCATACTCTACTTTATTGTAGAGAGTTACGGTTAGATTTTAGGTGAAAAATTCAGACGAAAACTGGTCAATGTTTTCCACTGACAGTAAAATTTTACGGATCAGAAAACCAAATTTTAATTCGTGAACGAAACGGTTAGGTTTTATATGGAATTTCCAACGATATTGGTTATTTTGAAAATTTTTAAAATAAATAAGCTATTATACTTTATTCGGGCGTAAAAACCTAAATCGGACACCGGACGAGGAACATAGGTCACCTGAGTGTGGTGAGTAAGAAGGTGAGTCACCACCACGACTCACCACAAGTCATCATTTTTTCCTAAAATATCTAAGATATTTATGGCAATAAAGACCATTTTGCCTCTAAAAACTAATGGAATCCCATCTTTGTCCTATGACTCAGCATTTGTCATGATTGTTTTCCTAAATATCTAAGATATTTAAGGCACGAAGGACCATTTTGCCCCTAGAAACTAATGAAATCACATCCTTGCCCTAGGACTCATCATTTGTCATGATGGCTTCCTTGAAAATATCTAAGGTTCCTTACGAAATGACCAAAATACCCCTTAACTTCTTTATGAATTTCATTCATATCCAACCAGTGTTTTGACAACTATAGGTTATCAGTGAGTGCTCCGACTCAAAACAACATAGCAAGCTCAAAATAATATCTCATGATCATTAAGCTCATAATTGAAATTCAAATATGAATTTTCAATTATTAACTTTTTTTACGATTATTATTAATCAGGTTGTGTTCTCAGTCAAGTCATACACAAACAGTTAAAAGACAGCTATAGGAATTTTGGGATGTTACATATTTGGTATTGTAAATGAAATAGAGTATGAAATGGATGGTAAAGTACTGTAACATGAACATACAATTACTGGTGAGAGGTTAAAGATAAATTAAAGAGTTTTCAAATGGGTTTGAAGAACACTATAAGAGAGGAACATTTAAAGATAAAATTAAAGAAATAAGTAAGAAGAACTGAAGAACAACTAAGAATTGATGAACATGCATTCGCAATAATGAAACTTGAAACAAGTATGGATTGAAAATGTGAATTCTTATTGAGATAGAAGGGTGGAAAGAGTACTTGATCTTTGATCCGTCAATCTGCTATGTGTGAGATGTGTAGGATGCTTCTCAAGTATCCAACCCCTTATTACATAGAATGAACTAGTATTTATTGGAAATCCTAAATATAACTGCCCATCTATCTATTTGTCACCTATACATGGCAGTTTGTGATTTACTAAAATATTGTATAACTGCTACAACACTAAATTGGTCTTCTGACAAACGACATTTATACTTTAAATCTTAGCCTTGTTTTACGTTCGTCTTGTCAATGATACGTAGCCGTGTCAACAATTATGTTACCTTTCTCTAGCGATATCTTGTTTTTGACGACCTTTTCATTTGTTTGTTTTCCAATCAGATGTGTCTATCAAGCTTGTACCATTTATCAACATGTCGAGTGAAAAGACCTTTGTCAAGTGAAATGCTCTTGTCGGGTTTGAGATTTATTCATAACCTCAAGTTTCTTTACTTCTAACAGATCTTCTACTACTTTTATCTTTCAACTTATTGGCGAGTTAAACTCTTTGTCAGCTCAAAATATTTTGTCGATTTGAGACTTAGTAATATTTTCTAATTCTTCATCTAAATCATTCTTCCATGAGCTTTCCACCAACTCAAATATCTTAGTCAGACAATATCTTTACCATGTATTTTGTCAATTCCCCAATACCTGTCGAAGACAAAAAATTTGAAATTTACACCTAACAACATCTTTGAGTGAAACACTTAGCGAGTGAAAAGGACCAATTTTCTTTTCTTTTGAATTCTTTAGTTGTATTTGATTCATAGTTGGTTTGTAATAAATTTTTTTTTTTGGAAGTAGTGGTTTATTTTTCATCTTAGTGTAATTTGTCATCCATTGTAATTGCACTATGGCTTTACCAAAAAATCATGAAAATGAAGCATCTCCACCTCCTTCTCCAAGATCAAGAAGTTTATACCGAAAGCTTGATAGAATGACTAGGAACATGGAGCAAATGTTTGAAAGGTTTGATGTTCTAGAGAACAGAGAAGGAACAAGACATCGAGACTCATGCTCCCATAGAGATTCATCTCATTCGGAAGACAATGAGGATGGAACTAGAAGGATTAGAAGATGGCGACCAAGGGATAATGAAAATCATAGTGGAATAAGACATGATAGAGAGGATCCACTTCAAGGAATCAAGATTAAGGTTCCTTCGTTTCAAGGTAAAAATGATCCAGTGTTAGACTTGGATTGGGAAACTAAGTTAGAGCAAAAAAAATTCTTGTTATCACTATAGTGAGGAAAAGAAAGTTAAGGTAGCAACCTTAGAATTTAGTTAAGGTAGCAACCTCTGACTAACCGCACTCAGGTGACATGTGCCCCTCATCCAGTGTCTGGTTCTGTCTCTGCACGTCCGTTCTTGACTCCGTCGATTTGTCGATTTAGGTTTTACGCCCACATGAAGTATAATAACTTATTTATTTTGAAAATTTTCAAAATTACCAATACTGTTGGAAATTAGATTTAAAATCTAACCGTTTCGTTCACGATTCGAAATTTGGTTTTTTGATTCGTAAAATCTTACTATCAGTGAAAATGCCAACCGGGTTCCGTCTGAATTTTCAATCCAAAATTTAACCGTAACTCTCTGCGATAATGTAGAGTATAAATATGACTTTGGTTTATCCAAAATTATTCACCAGGTCTCGGATAAAAATATAAAAGATATATATATATATATATATATATTTACCGTTATTGATAAATAGTAAAAAATCGGGGTGTTTCTGTAACACCCCGATTTTCGAAACAAACAGTATTTACAAGTTTGTATTTTATTGGAGGGTTTAGATAGCGAAATAAAATAATCCGATACTATAGTCACACTCTACGCTATCGTAGGAAGCTATAGTTAAATTTTGGTCAAAAGCTCAGACGGAGCCCGGTCTGCGTTTTTCATTGACACTAGTATTTTACTACTATCAAGACCTAATTTTGACTCGTGAACGAAACAGTTAGGTTTTAAATAAAATTGCTAACGATATCGGTGATTTTGAAAAAAATTCAAAATAAATAAGTTTTCACGACTTTCTTGGGTGAAAACATAAATCAGGTGAACAACGAAGCTGAATACGGGATTTACCGGGACCCACTACGGATAAGGTTGAAGTCACATCACCTATGAAGGTGTGCCATGACTCATCAGTGTAATGATTACGTTTAGAAAATATCTGGACGCGAAAATACATAAATGCCCCTGACCTTTTCCATAATTACCATTTGCCCTAGGATGAAAAGACCATTTTGCCCCTAATAATGTTTGCAATGACCCTGTGATTCATCCATTTCATCATTACTTCTAGAAAACATCTAGATATTTATAGGGGAAATGACAATTATGCCCCTAATCTTTTAAGGAAATTATCAAAATGTCCTAAGCTTAACTACAAGTTTGCCATTGAGACAAAATAAAATCTCACCTTCACTCTCTCTCTCTAGGCCACACGGCCTTTCTCTTTCTCACTCTTCTCTCACTTGTTCTTCATTTTCTCTCTTTGTTCTTCATTGTTCTTCCTTTGAAACATCTGAAAACTTGAAGTTTTTGGGTGATTCAAGCTAGTTTCTCTTAAGTTTCATCATCTAGGAGGTATTAACTCCATCCTAGCTCTCTTAATATCTCTATTTCATCTCTTGAATCTCTTGATTCATGAAGATCTAAGTTTTGATACACAACTTTGAAAATTCATAGAAAAGTGTAGAAAAATCCTTTTAATGTGAAATCAATTTCTATGATATAGTTTCATCATCCTCTTTCATTATCCAAGAGCATGAAATCAAATAAGTTTTCTACACATTTCTTCTTAAAGTGGCCGAACCACCTAGCTTGAAAAAGGTTCAGTTTTTTATTCACGTTTTGAGTAATAAGACTTACTCTAGTGTTGTGTATACTTGGGGATCATTGATCCAAGAGTTGGAAACCAAATGAGCTTCCTAGCTCATATGGGTTTTCTTGGCTGAAACCTCCATGTGTTGGTGGATGGGATTTTGGTTCAAGTTTTGGTGTAATAGGCTTTGATCTAGCCTTACCATACCTAGTATGGATGGAATCCAAGAGATAGGAATTTTTGGATATCCCTATCTATTTTTATAGCTCCATGGCCGAATCCTATATAGGTAGGTATAGGAAGATTTGTGTTGTTAAATATTGATGTTTGGATTGCTTGTGTATATGTAGTTGTGATTGATTAATTGGACGAGGAATAGGGAGGATTCGTGGGCCGATCAGACGACTTTTGCTCGGAGGATAACTTCAACGGGTAAGGGAGTTTGCCTGAGGGATT
Organism: Ammopiptanthus mongolicus; assembly: GCA_039655645.1. Lineage (NCBI taxonomy): Eukaryota > Viridiplantae > Streptophyta > Magnoliopsida > Fabales > Fabaceae > Ammopiptanthus > Ammopiptanthus mongolicus. Next base: position 41,672,551 of record CM077350.1, read on the forward strand.
TTCCGATAACTATATGTTATCTGTGATTGATTTGTATAGCTATGTTTGAGCTTCGTTGTGATTGTAATAATGGTTTTTACTTTAGTATGCTTTAGCATATGTTTTTGATGATGTTGATTGGATGAAAAATATTTTCATGTAGGTTGAAAAACCATACTTTGATCTCTAGATCAAGTAAGGATTTTTATGCTTGATTATGATGCAATGATGTATGATTGTTGTTTGTCATAATATTGTGAGCATTTTGAGCTTTGACTTGACAAGTTAGTGAAGCAAAATCTTCACATCCCATTGAGGGAGCATTCGGCCTTAGTCAAAAAAAAATGAAGAACATGAGTTGTTCTTGAGCATTCAAAGTTTTTGAGGTAAGAAAGTGTTTTAATAAAATATATTTCAAAGAAACACAATAAGTGGTTTTGATGCAAAGATCAAATGGAGTTTCAACATTCAAGTGTTACTAGGTGAAAATATCCTTTTTACTTTAGTCCTAGTTTATCCAATTAACTAAGTGTGTTAAAAATAAAAGGATGAAATGATTTCATGAAAGTAAAAGTAATATGAAAGTTATCTTAGATTTTAATGAGATATCACCTTGATATTAGAACTAAGATAATATTCCTTTTTCAAATATAAAGAGGACTTTGTCCTTAAGCGTTAATTAAAGGAACCATAGTTAGAAAGTTGAATAAAGATTACATTTCCGTTATACTAACTTAGATCATAATTTTACACTAAGCTAGTAAGGAAAATCCTTTTAAAAATAGTTAAGGTATTTTACCTTATTCAAATTAACAAAGTTCCTTCAAGTCATGAGTTTTCAATCAAAAAGGATTTGGTTTACAAAGGGAGTTTTGAACTCTAAATCGTAAAATTTTTACGCGTGAAAATCTAAGTTAAAGTAATTAACTTAGAGTTGAAGACAAGAGGTAATTAAGTATAGTACATGGTGGAACAAGACCATGCACTATACCATTGATGACTCAATTCATCAATGATTTTATAAGACTTAAGTGAAGCAATGCTTATTTCACTAATTGAAAATCAAGGAGTTAATATCTTAGAAAGGATCAAAGACTTATCTAAGAGGATTCTCAATCCTTCTTCACAATACTTAGGACTTGAGTTGTGATTCATAAGACATAAACACAAACATGAAACGTTTTGGGTTTTGAAACAGTAGTTCGATAATGGACTGGAGGTCCGGATCCAAGAAAAATCGTTCGATTGTTTCAGTCTTGTGATAACCGGAAAGAGAGGGACCCTGAGGCTGTGCAGGTATGGGACTATATAGTTGAAGGAATCCTGAGGCTATGCAGGTATGAAACTGTATAGTTGAAGGAATGCTATAAGAATTGATTAGTACTACCTATGCCAACAAGATTTATCTTCTTTTCGGAAGCCCAGAACATAAAAACTCCATAGTTAAACGTGCTTGACTTGGAGAAATTGTAGGATGGATGATGTTCTGGGAAGTTTCCTGGAAAGCATGTGAGTGAGGACAAAGCATGCTGAAAATACCCGTGTTGGTTTTTGGGGACAGTCGGCAATTCTGAAAGTAGTCTGGATCATTCCAAAAAAATCACGAGACATTTATCCGATGGATAAAAGTATTGTAAAACAAAGACACGTATAGTTCCTACGGAAGAGAACCTTAGTGAACCTTGAAGTTTATCCGATGGATAGACATTGATTTATCGCATCCGCTTTGTGTAAGCATTGGCATTTCATTGCATGGGTTTGTAAGGCCTTGAGCCTAGGAGTTGAGCTTACACCTAGATGCTGGTGCGTATCTTACGGTGACGATCTTAAATGGTCTTGAGAGATATCAAGGTTGGAGATTCCACAAGTGACCAGTTGGTGATTCTTCTGTGTCTTGGTATTCCGTGCACTGCTTTTACATCTTTGACTAGATACCGTACTTTTCATGTTTGGTCGAGAGTGTTTCCGTAAAGCCAGGTACATGCACGTTACATTTGTTGTAGCATCTTGCCCATGGCTGGCATTAACCGGAACATGTCCTCCCATTCACTCTATCTGACGATTTGTTAGCTCCATGGAGTAGGGGTCAGAGTTTTACCCTTGTGGCATATGGCGTTGAGTCATGTACATCGCATTGCATTGCATGGCTGTTGATGATTACATTTACTTATTGTACATCATTATTCTATTTTCGAAGATGTCTTATGCTGCTAATTGATTGAATATGATATATTGCAATTTATGGTATGCATGTTGAACATGTTATTACTTGGTGTATCGCCCTGTGTTACTTCTACTTTTGTGTTATGTTAATACTACATATGTTCATATGCTGTTTTGTGTGTCGTGCATGTAGTTATCGTATTTAAATCCATATATTGGTTACTCACCCTTGCCTGTACATGTTAGACACCCTGTTGTGTTTTTGGATATGTGTACAGATACTTCTCAACGGTCCTTTGGGTCACTTCAGGACTCTATAGCTTGTATTTCTTGATTCCTACGACGAAGATGTGTGGACTGTTGACGACGAGGCCCAGTCTCATTGGTACGATGTAAACTAGGTAGTAGGCTTTATTTTCCGTAGAGTTCTTTTATCAAACCAGCTCTTAGGATTTTCAATGTTTAAATTGAGAAAATCGGTATATGTGGTTTTGAAAACCTCTACATAGTTTGGAACTTCTATATGAAAAACAATTTCAGGAAAACTTATATGTGATGGTTTAGGGTTTGTGAATAAACCCAGTTTACGTGTGTTGTTAAGTATAATGTGATTTTATTATTGTGATTTGTGAATTGCTTTTCTGAAGTATTATGCCGAAAATTTTTATACTCGAGTTTTACAACTTAAAGTAAATTATCCTTTTCCGAAAGCAACCAGTAATTCTCTTTTAAATTTAATTCCGCACGTGTTAACTATGTAATGCCCAAGGGGGGTGCTATAGTTACAGTAAGGAGCATCCAAAGTTGGCCAACACCTACAAATGTAGGAGATCTTAGGAGTTTCCATGGATTGGCAAGCTTGTATAGGCAATTTGTTAAGGACTTTAGTACCTTGGCACGTCCTCTAAATGAAGTCTTAATGAAAAATGTGTCTTTAAAATAGGGCCAAGACCAATAAAATTCCATAAACATTCACAAGCAAAAGCTCACTAATTCAACTATTCTCGCGCTTCCAAATTTTGTTAAGTCTTTCAAGATAGAAATTTAGGCATTGGGGTAGTCTTGCTTCAAGAAGGTCACCCCATAGCATACTTTAGTGAGAAGTTTTTCGAGGCATCATTGAACTATTCTACGTATGATAAAGAACTTTGCCTAGTAAGAAGTCTCAAAGTTTGGCAACACTATCTTTTGCCTAAAGAATTTGTCATACATAGCGATCATGAATCCTTAAAGCACTTGAAAGGTCAAGGCAAATTAAACAAGAGGCATGCCGAATGGATGAAGTTTATTGAACAATTCCCCTATGTGATTAAACATAAAAAGGCAAACACAATGGAATTTGCATTGCTTGCAACCCTTGAACAAAACTTCTTGGGTTTGATCATATTAAGGAATTGTATCCTAATGATCCAGACTTCTCTGACACTTTTATTCATGTAGATGTCATGGCACATAAAGTATTTTTCATACATGATGGGTTTCTTTTTAAAGATAAGAAACTTTGTGTTCCAAAGCATTCTATTAGAGAGTTGTTGGTGAGAGAAGCTCATCGAGGGGGACCCATGGGACACTTCGGTGTTTAAAAGACTTTAGAGGTTTTGCATAAACATTTCTTTTGGTATGGAATAAAAAAGCAAGTCCAAAAGATATATGAAAAATGTATTGTGTGTTTGATGGCTAAGTCTAAGGGAAAACCACATGGGCTATACACTCCCTACCTAGTCCTTCTTCCCCTTGGATAGACATTTCCATGGATTTTGTTATGGGATTGCCATGGACTAGGCAAGGGAATGATTCCATATTTGTGGTGGTTGATAAGTTTTCAATGATGGCCCATTTCATACCATGCCATAAAAGTGATGATGCATGCCATGGAGCCAACCTATTCTTTAGAGAAATAGTTAGACTACATGGGATCCCAGGAGGCATTCTCTCAGATAGAGACTAGAAGTTTCTTAGTCAATTATGGAGAACTTTATGGGGAAAGATCGTAATCAAATTACTCTTTTCGGCTACTTGCCACCCACAAACTGATGGGCAAACAGAGATGGTGAATAGGACTCTTTCTACTCTCCTACGCACCATCCTCAAGAAAAACCTCAAATCAAGGGAGGAACGCTTACCATTCATAGAATTTGCATACAATCGTTTGCAACACTCTACGACACATCATTCTCCATTTAAAATAGTATGTGGGTTCAATCCCCAAACTCCTCTTAATTTGCTTCCATTACCATCAGATGAATCTTTATTGCATCAAGATGGGCTTGCCAAAGCCGAATATGTTAAAAAGCTCCGTGAACAAGTAAAATTGAACATTGAAAAACAAGGGGAGGATAATGCAAGGCTAGCAAATAAAGGTAGAAAACAAGTGCTGTTCAAACCAGGCGATTGGGTTTGAGTACACTTAAGAAAAGAACGACTACCTTTACAAAGGAAGTCCAAACTCCTACCTAGCAGCGATGGACCTTTCAAAGTATTGGAGAAAATAAATGATAATGCCTATAAAATTTACCTTCCAGAAGATTATAATGTTAGTGCCACATTTAATGTGTTTGATCTTAGCCTTTTTTGAAACGGACGATGAAAGACACAATTTGTGGACGAATTCGCCTCAAGAAGGAGGGGATGATATGATCATGGGTACACAAGGGCAGCTAGTCCCACACTTGGAGGGCATTCAAGTACTAATGACCCGTTCAAGACAAATGAAGGTCCAAGAAGCACTACAAAGAATCGTGGTCAACCATTTGGCTTGGAAGCATCCACTTGAGGAGGAATATACTTAGAACCTCCTATTAGTTGATGTCATGACCACCTAGCTTATAGGAAATTGTAATAAAAGTACTTTAGGACTTGTAATAAAAGTGCTTTTCCAAATAAGCACTTTTAGGTAGCGTAGATCACTTAGGCATAGGAAGATTGGGCCAACTAGGCCCATAAACTTGATGACCACTCGGCCAACGAGGTGATTAGCGCCTATCACCATGGGCTTCAAGCTCACATGTACATAAAGCCTTCATGTACTTTATTTTTCACTTGATGAATCATTTGTGTAGTTTTCTCATTTTGAGAATTGTGAGAGTTAAGAGAATCTCCTCTACTTTGGTTCTTGAATTGAACCTTAGATTCTTATTTAGAGTTCCAACACTCTAGTGATAAATCCTCCTCAAGGCTTATCATCCAATCCTCCTCCATGGATTGAGCTTGTGGTGCCTTCATCCTTTCCCCTTCCATATTTATGCTTCCTCTTGCTTATTGTAATATAATGCTTCTCTTCATCTCATTTTGGTTTATTGAATTCTCACTTGAGATTCAATTTGTATGCTAGAATCTTCATAGATTTTGAATTGCTAGTGTTTTTCTTCAATCAAATTCAAAGAAAGATCCTAAAAACATGATGATCTATCCTAGATCATATCAAGACCTTTGGTGACCGGGGTCACCCAAGGTAAAGATCTTTCTTTCCTAACTCTGGATGATTTGATTGGTACTCTGCAAGTTCATGTGTAGGAGCTCAATAAAGACAACCCAATAAGAAAAGGAAGTCTATTGCCTTAAGAGCTCATAAGATCATAACCTCAAAAACCCTTAAAGCTGATAAGTCCAACGATGAGGTAGAACAAATGAAGGAAGATATGTCAGATAAAGATGAGTTGTCTTTCATTTCTCGAAAAATTCAAAACATGTGGAGGAAGAAAGGTGGCATGAGAAGAAAACAATTCCCCGATAAAGTCTTCAAAGATCATGGGAAGCCAAATACAAACACCTTACGGTACATTATGAGTGTATGAAGTTGGGGCACTTCAAAGCTGAATATCCTTTACTCAAAGATAAGAAGAAGTTCTTCAAGAAGAAGAAGAAAGGTTTCATGGCAACTTGGGAAGACCTCGATCCTATTTGATGACCCTAAACCCCCGAACAACTAGCTAGTTCACTAAGGTTGGTGGAATTGCTCCCCTAGTATAATCACCAGATGTCCTGCATAAAATCCCTCGAGGAAAGACTGAACCTATTTGACTGTGTAACATCCTAAAATTTCAATATAATTAATTTCATAAAAAGATTAAACTATGAAGAGATTTAGTGAAGAAAATTATTAGTATAACAATTTGCTGGAAACCTTTAGTAATTACAAATTAAAAAAAAAAAACACATGGGGCTCGCGGGTGATGAAATTGCAATTCAATCATTCAATTGCAATAGTAGCTTTGGCCAAATGCAAATGTCCAGGCGCAAATCATTGTGGGAAAGTTTCTAATCGTTATTTTTATAATAAAACTCCAGCGGGATCCCTGTTAATAAAAATAGAATTTGAAAGAAAGAAAAACAAATAAACAATTGAAATTTCACAAAGAAAAACGTGAAAGTCATTCACGTAGGTTAGAGACTTCTTTTATTCAATAAAAGTAAGAATGAGCCACCAATCTATTTAAAAGCAAGTGAAAGGGAGAAACCTATTCACACATTCAGGATTTTTCTTTTGGAAACAGAAAAAAAGATGTTGGCAACCTATCTGTCTAGCGCCGAACAGTGAAGAAGTATATAATAAGAGTCAAGAACGTTGTTTGTTGCAGTACAAAGTTTGGAGTCAGCGGTCAAGAACGTCAATGAGAAGAAAAGAAGGATTACTGGTGACACACTAGGATTTGTCTTAGATAATTTTTGGAGCTTTTGGAGGTCTACGAGAGGCGCGTAAAAACGACTTTTTTCTCAACCTTCCATGGTTCAAACAATTTTGAGAAAAGGGATTTGATTTATCTAATGATTTTGAGAGAGATTTCAATTGAAAAATACATGTTTTGGTCAAATTCTATTTTCCAAATTTGGAGGTTTTCATAGAAAACGAAATTAATGTTTAATTAAGGAATTTTATGATATGAATGCTATTGCTATGAATGTTTGTTTATTCGATGTGAATTCTGGAATTCCCTGATGATTGAATTGGTATGTTGTTATATGTCATATATGGTATGTATTATTAAATGAGATTGATATGTCATGAATGATTGCTATAAAAAAGAATGATTTATTGATTGCTTGGCATGTACTTAATACTACCACAGCAGGGGTATTAAGGGTTGAGGAAATACCACAATGGTAGGGGTATTAACCTTGAGTAAAACATTACCATTGTAAGGATGTTGACAATATCACCATTGTAGGGGTATTGTAATTGAGAAATATCCCATGGTAGGGGTATCAAAAGTAAGAAACATCACCACAGCAGGGATGTCGAAAAATACTACCATAGTAGGGGTATTGAAATGAGAAACATCACCACAGCAGGGATGTTGAAAAATATCACCACAGCAGGGGTATTGATTTGATAACTTCACCACAGCAGGTGAGGTCGAAACACTCCTCATGAGTAGGGGTGGGCAATGGGGCGCCATTGTTGTGTGCTAATGATTGGTAGAATAAGTGCGTAAGTTAAATGTACTTGTTGATAATTGAAATATGTGATGTGTTGGTCTGAATATTTTATATTAATGATAGTATAGAAAATTATATTATTTTCGAAAATAGCAAGTGTCATAGTTGTTTTTCCGGTTATTGCGTCGGCTGAGAATAACACTGGTTGCGAAAATATTTTATAACTTTTTTATTCACTGGGATTTCCATCTCATTAGAAGTGTAATTTTCAGAGCACGATGACGACATTTCTAAGACCGAGGAGGCTTGAAGACATGAGAGTTCTTAGTACTATTTATAGCTTTGGTTAGTATAATGATGTACTGGAGCCGTTTGTGGCTAAGACCTTGATTTATTTCATTTTATATGTTTGGGATTAGTTGGCGCCTTGTTTTTAAGAGTCTTTGGTTTATTGATGTTAATTCAGCTTGAGATTTTATTGATGTAAAAACTATTTTGAGATTATTATTATTGCTAAAGTATCATACTATGAAAAAATTTCATTTCACTATGTTTTATTTAAATGTTTTATTATGGGTTACTAATGTAATGAAGGGCTTTACAGACTGTAGGCTGTTAACTCTAGTACTGACTAATAGAATGGTAGACAAGCCGAGGCAGGTGGAATCAAGTTCCATGGCTACTCCCCCGTATAGTCTCCAAGTAGCTTAACCTGCATCAATCCATAGGTCGTGGCTGGATAGGTAGTTTGGCCACAAGTTGGCACCATTAGCTAAAGCATTTCGCACTAAATACGGCATGCCCAGCTGGCCAGCCACATTAGATGCCATTCTTGTCATAGAAACATGTCCATATTGCCAAGTTGCATGAGTACCATCATTCACCACTTGTTGTCCCTCGAGGTTAGTGATATGAAACATAATATTTTGAATAGTAGAGGTGGATTGTGGTACCTGATGAACAATGTTCGGCTAAACCTGTTGAAAAGGTCCTACTTGAACTTGTTGCATGAAACCTGATTGCCATTAAGGGGTTCTTATCGCAGGGACCATCTGCAATGGGTTCGGCTGGCCTGGCTATGACGCTCCCAAAACTTAACTTCACTCTCTCTGATACCTTAAAACACAGTCGGAAAAAGTGCACTTCAAAATTTAAGCAGATAGGCACTTATTATAGTCCAAGGTTACACATCAGAGTTTCGCATGGAAGCCATGGCGTAAAACTACAACAAAGTACAAAACAGACACCCGACTAGACGTGGTATAAACTTATAAGAGGCTAAACAATACCACGGAGGTCCCTTTTCATCTACTTGAGAAGCGCTAACATCAACCTTGTTGCTCAAGATAAAGCCCACCTTGACTCGGCTTCATCCGCTGCAACACTGCCGACAACCAACCAGCACCTCCGCCTTCGGATCACGACCCAAGTAACCACATACATGTAAAACACAGGGAAGCATGCATAGGAGGTAAGAAACTCTACAATATCATGCAAAGGGAGATCACGTAAAATATAACACATCAACATGCACAACCAGCAGGTACAACCATCTCCCGAGATCACCACAACAATCAACCTCTAGATAATCACAACTAGGGATTACCGCCTATTCTACATCCACAACTGAGTCTACATGATTGGCCAATCTACAACATCACCATCCTTTCCCTTGGGAATGTTGTCCTCCAACTGTGATAGTAGCCATTTCCCAAGGTAGGAAGGTCACCCTCCAACTGTAAGGGCGTCCAGTTGGTAGTCCAGGTTACTGGTTTCCCTCATTCCCAAGAAAGTGCAACAGAGGTTCCTCCAACTATGAGAAAGCACTTGCATCCCTCCAACTGCGAGTTCAGCGATCTTGGCCACTCTGGAACGTCCACCTCGACCTCGTGTGACAGTTACCCAAACTGTTGTTGCAACCGTAAACACGGCTCCCTTTACATAATAACTCAAACGGCTGTTGCAGTTGTATACAGGTACTAGCTTATATGATAGCCACTCAAACTGTTGTTGCAGCTTTTCATACAGCCCCTTGTGACAACCACTTAAACAGATGGTGTAGTTGTCCACAAGTCCCGACCTCAAGTGATAAGTGCTCAAATGGCTGTTGCAGCAAATCTCGCGGCTTTCCACTACAACAATGCAAATGCTATGATTATGTATCCATCACCTCAACGGCGTTCTAACGACAACTTAAAGAACGCCTCAAGGTCCACATCCTCCAACTGCGAGAATGTTGCTCTCCAACTATGAGAGTCACCTTCAACTTAGATCAACTTTATTATTCTACTAGTCCAATTACATCAATCATTATCTTATCATCCTACAGCATACCAATCATCTCCAAGTATAACCAGGATCATATCAATCACAATCACGGCAACAAACTATAGCATGACAATATCATTGAAGACATATTGAATAACAACTACGCATACTAGAGCATTTCATTTAGCATGTTATCACATATGATGCCAGCTAATTATATTATCAAACTTAACATATAGTCACCCAACCTCGATCAACAATTATCATAGATTTTCCTAACGACGATAAACCTACAATGCCTAAAACTGCATTGGTACCACAATCCGGTAGTCCCCAATGTGAGTTAGGTATTGGCGGTTACTCAACCACTAGTAGGGTTTGAGGAGCCCTACAGATGTTAACAGTTATACCGTACATCTACATTTCCCAGATAATTGTGGTTTCTTCCTCCCCACTTGGTAATTCGTTCCAGTACACTCTCATATCCACGGTCATCCTTGACCTTTGATCTCACGAATACGACGAACACAACCACGACCACTACGAGCTCACCATGAAGCTCCCCAACACTGCCAAATATACCCCCGGCATGCACGTTGGGCCAACAATCGCCCCGAGCGCATGCACGAGTCCCAAAAATAGCCAGAAACACAAACAATAATAGAATCAACATAGGATTCCAATCAAAGAACCAGATCAAATCAAGACACCAAATTGAAGGAAAAGCTTACGAGAACAGGGGCTGGACTTAGGCGAAGATAGATTCAAAAGTGAGCTCAAGAATCTGGGGAAAATGTACCAAAAATATGATACTGTGGGAGCTCCATATCTCAAGCTACAGCCTTCGTCTCAGAAATCCAAAGGGTGAAAATGAAGAAAAAACTCCTCCTAAACCTACTAACAAAATATTAGCCCGATCCAACGGTGGACGAATCTTGGGAGACGATTTTACTGCGACAGTGTAGGTGGTATATGGGATGACTATCTTACACCTTAGGCCCACGGTGAGAGCTGAATATCTCACTCTGGAGATTGCCTCGACAATCCGAACATTGAAGATGAAGAATAACATGTCCAAGACCTTCTCACCAAATTTTAGCATGATCTAACGGTTGATGAAGTTTTGGAGATAATTCCACTATACCACTCCAACCAAGTTTCAAAGCTTCCAACAATGGTTTCACTTTTGCTTTCACCTTGCCTTCTCTTCCTCCTAGCTCACGAAAATATAGAAGATGAAGCTATTGTTTTTGTTTCATTCTATTAGATTACTTCATTAGCTTTTAGTTAGCTTAGGTGTCCAATAGTTGGCTAATTAAGTGTCTTTAAGTTACTAGGTGTCATTGTTTAGGTGCATTAGGTGTCATTTAGACTCATTAGGTGTCCTAGTCTAGGTGTTAGGTATCATGTATAGGTTTAGTTAGGTGTCCTATAGTTAGGCTAGGTGGCATGATCCTAGGCTAGTTAGGGGTCCATTAGTTAGGCTAGGTGGCATAATCCTAAGCTAGTTAGGTGTCCCTTAGTGAGTCCATGTGTCACCTTTTGGTGGCAACCTCCTTGCCACCTTCTCCTCTATGTGACACATGTTCAGTTATGATACGTGTCACCCACACGTGTTGCCGCGTGGTGCCCTGTCAGCACACTTGGGTGTTTTCTTCCGCATTTTCCCGCGTAACCTACTGCCGAAAAGTTTTCTATAATATTTTTAGGCTATCCCTACTAGCCTATTTTATTCATGTCCCCGTCTAATTTTAATATGCTAATGCTTCATTAATTAATTAATTAATCATTCGATTAGCATTTGTTCGAGGTTTGGGCCCGTTATTCCACATTATTGCACTTTCTGAGCTTGTTTCAAGGCCAATTTATCTCAAATTTGGACCATAACTTCCTCAAGCTATAAGGAACATTATCCAACTTTCAAACATTCTTAACTTAGGCCTTAAACCTTGTTCAAGAAAACAGGATGTTACATTACCACCCCCCTTAAAAAAAATTTCGTCCTCGAAATTCAGCAGCAGATAGGTGTGCAAATTACCCTAACTTCATCCAATAATGAGTAACCACACTGTACAAACTTCATTGAAAGCATATGCTTGCTACATCAGTTTAGGACATATATACAGACGATGATGTAGTCCTTACACTTAACATTCCAATACTATTGTTCTTTCAACATAACTAAACAAAGATCATCCTGAAAAGGATGTTACAAACTATTTCCCAAAAAGGTACACTTATAGCTTCTGCTCATGGTTGGCAAGTCCTAGCTCCTTGTATTGCAAACACGTGTCCCATCATAGGAGATCTCTCCGCTCTCTCTTCTTGTCCTTCACCTTTGTTAGGCTTCGCTGTTGTCCGCTGTTTGCGATCGCGAGCAATGTGTTCTGGCTTTCCACATCGGAAACAAAGGGAATCTTTTGCTCGACATTTCCTAATCAAATGTGATCCTCCACATCTGAAGCATCTGAACTTTCCTTGCCCCTTCTCCTGCTGCCATAGTCTGTGGTCTAGAACGGTCATACAGTTTTTGCCCTTGCTAAGACCTTTCCTCTCTGTCCCTCTGATGGTTTCTCATTGGTCTTTTATCCTTCTTTTGTTGATGTGCTTTCATTTGTCTGTCAAGATTTTCCACCGCAGCACATCTTTCGAGCATATCTGGGAACCTGAAAATTCCCAAAGGTAACACTGCCCTTTGCAGTTCGTGCCTTAACCCATCTTCAAACCTTCTACAAATCCAACTCTCGTCTGGGCATACCTGATAAAACTTGGAAAACTTGAGAAAGGACTTGAACTTCATTGCAAACTCACCCACCAATAAGCTTCCTTGCTTCAAGCTAAGGAATTCCTTTTCCTTCTCATGTCTGAGTGTTTCAGGGAAGTACTTCTCCATAAAGCTTGCCCTGAACAGTTCCCATGTAATCATACTTCCATCTACCTCCAACATTCTTTGCTGATTCTTCCACCAGGATTATGCCCCTCCGACCAGCATGAAAGATGCGTAGGTAACCTTCTGGTCTTCCCTACAGCGCATAGCCAAAAAGATCTTTTCCACTTCCTTTATCCATAACTCTGCTCCTTCTGGATTGTATTCTTCATGAAACTAAGGTGGATTTCCCTTCATAAATGCAACCAATCCTACATCCACAACTCCTTCCTCTCTTCCTTGATTCTGCGTCCTCTGTAGGAACTCTTGTTGCAGCTGCATTAGCTGTATATTCTGTTGCAACTGTTGTAGCATAGCCGCCGCCATATCCCTCAGAGTCGTCATGACTTCGGAATTCCCTACTCCAGTCCTAGGAGATCCATTGATCTCAACTCTAGCATCCTCGTCCCTGACGTTTCCTTCGCTGCGAGTCCTTCGAACCATTGATTCCGACTAAACGCAACCGTTAACAAATATTATAAGATGTATAACATAATCAGCATGTAAATACAAATCTTATGAATAACCAAGACAGTTATCATTCCATCTCAACCCAGAAACAAAAGACAACTCGTGAATCAGACACTTTACCCAACTTCTAAACATAGTCAATGCCCTGTGCCGGTTCAACTAGACATAACCAGTCCCAATAACATTACCTCACAGTCCGGATAGAGCCGAACTGTCCTGATACCACCTAATATGACGCTCTCGAAACTTAACCTCACTCTCTCTGATACCTTAAAACACATTCGGAAAAAGTTCACTTCAAAAGTTAAGCAGATAGGCACTTATTACAGTCCAAGATTACACATCAGAGTTCCGCCCGGAAGCCGTGGCGTAAAACTACAACAAAGTACAAAATGGACACCCCACTGGACGTGGTACAAACTTACAAAAGGCAAAACGATTCCTCTGAGGTCCCTTTTCTTCTACTTGAGAAGCGCTAACGTCAACCTTTTTGCTCAAGATAAAGCCCACCTCGACTCGGCTTCATCCGCTGCAGCACTGCCGACAACCAACTAGCACCTCCGCCTTCGGATCACGACCCAAGTAACCACATACATGTAAAACACAGGTAAGCATGCATAGGAGGTAAGAAACTCTACAATATCATGCGAAGGGAGATCGCATAGAATATAATGCATCAACATGCACAACCAGAAAGCACAACCATCTCCCGAGAACACCACAACAATCAACCTCCAGATTATCACAACTAGGGATCACCGCCTATTCTACATGCACAACTGAGTCTACATGATTAGCCAATCTACAACATCACCATCCTTTCCCTTGGGAATGTTGTCCTCTAACTGTGATAGTAGCCATTTCCCAAGGTAGGAAAGTCACCCTTCAACTGTAAGGGCGTCAAGTCGGTAGTCCAGGTTACTGGTTTCCCTCGTTCCCAAGAAAGTGCAACAGTGGTTCCGCCAACTATGAGAAGCACTGCCTCCCCGAGCCCCCCAGCTGTGAGAAAGCCCAAAAAGTTCACCGTGAAAAAGCACTTGCATACCTCCAACTGCGAGTTCAGCGATATTGGTCACTTCGAAACGTCCACCTCGACCTCGTGTGACAGTTACTCAAACTGCTGTTGCAACCGTACACACGGCTTCCGTACACAACCACTCAAACGGTTGTTGTAGCTGTATACAGGTACCAGCTTATATGATAGCCACTCAAACTGCTGTTGCAGCTATTCATACAGCCCCTTGTGACAACCACTTAAACAAATGGTGTAGTTGTCCACAAGTCCCGACCTCGCGTGATAACTGCTCAAACGGCTGTTGCAATAAGTCTCGCAGCTTTCCACCACAACAATGCAAATGCTATGATTATGCATCCATCACCTCAACAACATTCTAACGACAACTTAAACAACGCCTCAAGGTCCACATCCTCCAACTGCGAGAATGTCGCTCTCCAACTATGAGATTCACCTTCAACTTAGATCAACTTTCTTATTCTACTAGTCCAATACCATCAATCATTATCTTATCACCCTACAGCATACCAATCATCTCCAAGTATAACCACAATCATATCAATCACAATCACGGCAACAAACTATAGCATGACAATATATTATCATTGCAAGCATATCGAATAACAACTATGCATACTAGAGCATTTCGTTTGGCATGTTGTCACATATGATGTCATCTAAGCATATTATCAAACATAGCATATAGGCACCCAACCTTGATCAACAATTATCATAGATTTTACTGACGGCGATAAACCTATAATGCATAAAACTGCATTGATACCACAATCTGGTAGTCGCCAATGTGAGTTAGGTATTGGCGGTTATTCAACCACTAATAGGGTTTGAGGAGCCCTACACATGTTAACAGTTATACCCTACGTCTACGTTTCCCAGATAATGGTGGTTTCTTCCTCCACACCTGGTAATTCGTTCCAGGACACTCTCGTATCCACAGTCATCCTTGACCTTCGATCTCACGAACGCGACGAATACAACCACGAACCACTACGAGCTCACCACACAGCTCCCCAGCACTACGAAAGATACCCCGGCATGCACGTTGGGCCAACAATCGCCCCGAGCGCACGCACGGGTCCCAAAAACAGCCAGAAACACAAACAATAACAGAATCAACATAGGATTCCAACCAGTGAACCAGATCAAATCAAGACACAAAATCAAAGGAAAATCTTACGAGAACAGAGGCTAGACTTAGGCGAAGGCAGATTCAAAAGTGAGCTTAAGAATCTAGGGAAAAGGTACCAAACATAGGATATTGTGCGAGCTCCATATCTCCAGCTACAACCTTTGTCTCAGAAATCCGAACGGTGAAAATGATGAACAACTCGTCCTAAACCTGCTGCCCATATTCAACGGTAGACGAATCTTCAGTGACGATTTTTCTGAGATGGTGTAGGTGGTATACGGGATGACTATCTTACACCCAAGGCCCACGGTGAGAGCTGAATATCTCACACTCTGGAGATTGCCTCGATAATCCGAACGGTGAAGATGAAGAATAACACGTCCAGGACATTCTCACCAAATTTTAGCACGATATAATGGTTGATGAAGTTTTGGAGACAATTCCACTATACCACTCCAACCAAGCTTCAACGCTTCCAACAATGGTTTCACTTTTTCTTTCACCTTGCCTTCTCTTCCTCCTAGCTCACAAAAATGTAGAAGATGAAACTATTGTTTTTGTTTCATTCCATTAGATTACTTCATTAGATTTTAGTTAGCTTAGGTGTCCAATAGTCAGCTAATTAGGTGTCTTTAAGTTACTAGGTGTCATTGTTTAGGTGCATTAGGTGTCATTTAGAGTCATTAGGTGTCTTAGTCTAGGTGCTAGGTGTCATGTGTAGGTTAGTTAGGTGTCCTTTATTTAGTCTAGGTGGCATGATCCTAGGCTAGTTAGGTGTCCTTTATGTTAGAACCAAAACAGTAACGACTAATGACCCCTAAAAGTTTTAATGATTAACAAAGTTATTATATGTTTATTGAAAATACTCAAAGTCAAGTATATGCTAATCCATAAGGTCAAAAGACCTTTGTATGTTTCTAACTTCATATAGTTCTCCAAAACCAAAGTTTCACCAAGCTCTTAAAGGACAAAACCTCACTGCAATATCTTCGTCCAAACGAACTAAGTGGTAAAGGTTTACGTACAAAACGTGATCATATAGTATTGTGCATCCAAATGTTTACACTGCTTTATCGTCCAATTGTTTATAATACGTATGCGTCCAATTGTTTTTAACTATTGTGCGTCCAATTGTCTTCAATGTTTGTTCGTCCAATTATATATTTGCCTGTGCATCCAATTATATATTTGTCTGTGCATCCACTAACTTTTTTTTGTAGATGACGTGACACTCTCTTATTCAAAAGTCTTAAATGGTTTTAAGGAAATATCTTTTTCAAATAAAGACAAAAGAAGTTACGAACGTCGTACAAAGCAAATAACGTAGAGCAAAGAATCACGTAGAGCAAAACGCTTGTCGGCCATCAAAGCAAAATCAGTCTGCTACCATTCAAGCTGCTACTACCTCCTTATTCTGAAAGGAAAAATACAGAACGAAAAACAACTGGCAAATGATCTGTGCCTAACGGATATTTGATTGAGTCTAAACGGAAAAGTTCTCCCTATTTTTTTGAAATCAGAAGGTCAAGACAAATGATATAAGAAGACCACCCTCTGAAGAAAAAAAGAGAACACACGAGCAAGAAAATATTCAAGAGATTTCATTGTGCAAACAAAAAGCCTAAAAGCTTTCACTCTCAATTTTTGATCTGTAAACCTTCTCATTCTTTCATTGTAAAGTTGTAAACAAATTGTCAAGAGCTATATCGTGTAATACTCTCACTGTTATGAGTTTGTAAAAAGCTCAGAAAAACCCCTCTCAAATCTTAGGATTTGTTGAGCCTGAAGAGGCTTGTCTGTAAAAGAATACTTGTTGCCTGGAGAGGTGCAGAATACTTGGAGTTGTAGTCTTGGAGAGACTTGGAAACAGTTTGTATTAAGTGCTAAGAGTTTTAGTGGAAAAACCTTCTGGAGGAAGGGACTGGACATAGCTCTTTGTTTGAGTGAACCACGATATATCTTTGTGTGAATCTCTCTATCCCTATCTCGTTAAGTTTTTATTTATCACTAACTTGGGGATTGAAAACAAAGTATCTTAATCACCTAATCGTTTTAGTGTGTTCTTTCATCTTCATGCTTTAAACGTTTTGTTTTTTTTAAAAAGTGGTTTTCGAAAATCGGTTAAGAAACACAATTCAACCCCCTTCTTGTGTTTCCATATTTCACTTCCAGTTGGTATCAGAGCTCAGCCTCTGGGTTGAGCATTTAGCCGTGCTTGAGGAAAAGATCCAAAGCTCGATGGCAGGACAAGGGATGCCCAGTGGGAGTCAACCTGTTCTTGAAGGTACCTCCTTGACCAAACTGCCTTTTTTCAATGGCACTCACTACCTCTAGTGGAAGGAAAGATTCAAAGGATTCATCTTGAGTATTAGCTCTGTGCTCTGGCCTTTGATCATGAACGGTCCTCACAACGTCAACAATAATGATGGCACTCAAAAAGATGAGTCTCATTGGACTGATGATGAGAGGAGGAGGATCGAGCCGAACTACAAAGCTAGATACACACTGATGTGTGCTCTTAGTCCAGACGAGTTCCAAAAAATTCATACATGTGAATCAGCAAAAAAAATTTGGGATACTCTATCCAATGTTCGTGAAGGAACATCCAAAGTAAAGGACTCAAAGATCATTATTCTTATGAGTCAATATGAAATGTTCACTATGGAAAATGGAGAAACCATCGTTGATATGATTAGTCGTTTCCAAACTATCATCAATAATCTTAAGTCTCTTGGAAAGGTCTACACTACAAAAGAGAATGTTACGAAGATCCTCAGGAGCTTACGCAAGGAATGGAGATCACTCATCATAGCAATCACGCAAGCTAAGGATTTGACTTGAAAAGTCAAAATTCTAGCAAAGCTGATGATTCCAGCGATGACAATGATCAAAATGAAGAGGAGGAATCCGGTGACGAACTGTCTCTCATATCAAAGAAACTTGAACGTATTCTGAAAAAGAAAAATATGAGAAGAAGACCATTTACAAAGAAGATTGTCAAAGACCATGGTGAAACCAAGGATAAAAATCCAATGGTTTGATATCAGTGCAAGAAACCAGGCCACTTCAAAGCTGAGTGCCCTCAGCTAAAAGATAAGGAAAGGTTTTTCAAAAAGAAAAGCAAAAATCTCATGGCAACATGGGAAGATCTTGACTCCTCTGAAGAAGAGGAAAACGAAGAAGAAGCTAAACTATGTCTTTGGTCTGAAAATCATCTCCCTGAAGATTCTTTTGAAGAAGAGGAATAGTCGATCTCTTCAAATCCTGAGTCATTGAGAGAATTCAGTAACCTCTCTATAAATGGACCACCTATGCTCTATATAACTGGTGACTATGCCATGTGGAGAGAACTATTCATGAGATTCAGCTTGGAACGGAATGTTGATGACCTATGGAGAGCTTACACCGATGATAACTTTTGTCCTACCACCGTTATCAATGGTGAACGCATAGTCAAACCAGAGCTGAATGTTCTGAAGAAGAACAAAGAAGAGTGAGAATCAATGCTAGAGCTGTCTACATTCTTACATGTGCCTTGGACGCAACAACTGTTAACATGGTGATGTATTATGACATCGCAAAAAGAGTGCTTGACATGCTAGATGCCCTTTTTATGAGAAGGAGATCTGCTCATTCTGAAGGATTACCTATTTATCAATCTTCAGAATCAGAATATGAAGCTTGGAAAGAGAACTTCAGATCCTTTGATGTAACCCAAGGATCAGAAGAACATTGGAAAACTCTCACTGACGAAACCTTCTGTCCCATCATCATCATCAATGGAGAATACATGATGAAACCTCTAGATCGCTGCAGCTTTAAGGAAAGAAGAAGAGTTGATCTTGACTGTGAGGCAAGGGCATTTCTGTTTCGGAGTATACATGGAGCAAGGAGAGATGTCCTGGCTGAGGAGACAACTGCTTGGGGAATGATGAATCTAATGGATATTCTTGAAAGATCTCCACCTGCATCCCCAACAACAGATATGTGTCTCATGGCAAGTATTTCCTCTGAGACAGAAATAGAAGAAGATGAGACTTGCTTGACAACAGAAAGAAAACACCAATCTTGGTACCTGGATACTGGTTGCTCACGACACATGATAGGAGAAAAGTCTATGTTCCTAGACCTAAAACCAAAGTCTGAAGGATCAGTTGTTTTCGGTGGCAATCAAAAAGGAAAGATTGTAGGTATTGGTAAGATTGGTAAGAATAAGTCTCCTTCTATAAATAATGTGTTGCTAGTTGAAGGGCTAAAACACAATCTGCTTAGCATAAGCCAATTATGTGACAATGGGTTTATAGTGTCTTTCAACAAAGATAAGCGTATAGTCAAATATGCTGATGAGTCCACTCTATTTACGGGTAAGAGGCAAAACAATGTTTATAAAATTGACTTGGAGGACCTCTCTAATCAAAATGTATCATGTCTAATGTCTGTGAATGATGAGCAATGGATTTGGCACAAGAAACTTGGTCATGCAAGCCTGAGATTAATCTCAAAGCTACAAAAGCATAACCTCGTAAAAGGATTACCAAAGCTGGCCTATAAATCGAATGCTCTCTGTGATGCCTGCCAAAAGGGGAAACAATTCAAAAATTCTTTTAATTCAAAGAATATTGTTTCAACATCCAGACGTTTAGAATTGCTACATTTAGATTTGTTTGGTCCAATAAGGACTGCCTCCCTAAGTGGAAAGAAATATGGACTTGTCATTATTGATGATTACTCTAGATGGACATGGGTAATGTTCGTAGCTCACAAAGACGAGTCTTTTGAGGTATTCTCAATATTCTGTAAAAGGATTCAAAATGAGAAAGGTATATGTATCAATTCAATCCGAAGTGATCATGGAGGAGAGTTTGAGAATGTAAACTTCCAACTATTCTATGAAGAAAATGGCATTCTTCATAATTTCTCTGCCCCTAGAACACCTCAACAAAATGGGGTTGTTAAGAGAAAGAATAGGTCTCTTCAAGAGATGGCAAAAACATTACTCAATGATAACTCTATCTCTAAGAACTTTTGGGTTAAGGCTGTTAACACATCATGCTAAATTCAAAATAGAGTATACATAAGATCAATACTGAAAAAGACTCCATATGAATTGTGGAAAGGACGAAAACCCAACATATCATATTTTCATACTTTTGGATGTGCCTGTTTTATATTAAACACTAAAGACAATCTAGGAAAATTTGATGCCAAAGTTGATAATGTATTTTCTTAGGATATTCTGAAACATCTAAAGCCTTTGGAATTTATACTTGTAGATCATTAATTGTCGAAGAATCCATTCATGTTAAATTTGATGACAAGAAGCCTGATAAAACACTATCAGAGCTGGACGAATCTCTTACAGATCTGGATCTGAATGATCATCGTCCGACCAACAATGAAAAGGAAATCTTCGATGATGTCAAAACTGATGATCCACACTTGTCTAGTGATAGCCAGAAATCTTGGCAATTTAAAGTTTATCATCCTGAAGATCAGATCCTTGGTCAACCTAGTGACAAAGTAAGAACAAGGTCAACCTTCAAAAATCAAGCTAATTCAGCTTTCATCTCTGAGTTAGAACCAAAAACTGTGGATGAAGCTCTCTCGGACGATAGAAGAACTCAATCAGTTTGAGAGAAACAAAGTTTGGACCTTAGTTCAAGAACCCAAAGATAAATCCATTATTGGAACTAAGTGGGTATTTAGAAACAATTTTGATGAAAATGGAAAGGTTGTGAGAAACAAAGCAAGGTTAGTAGCACAAGGTTATTCTCAAGAAGAAGGTATTGATTACACTGAAACCTTCGCTCCTGTTGCTAGAATAGAAGCTATACATATCTTAATATCCTTTGCTACTCATCATAACATAACCTTATATCAAATGGATGTTAAAAGTGCTTTTCTGAATGGACTAATTAACGAAGAAGTCTATGTAATGCAACCCCCTGGGTTTGAAGATCATTCCCACCCTGAGTATGTATGCAATCTTCAGAAAGCTTTATATGGACTCAAACAAGCTCCTAGAGCTTGGTATGAGAAACTCAGCTCCTTCCTCATGGAAAATGGTTTTTGTATGGGAAAGGTAGATACGACTTTGTTTAAGAAAACTAAAAAAGATAATTTTATAATAATTCAAATCTATGTTGATGACATTATTTTTGGATCTACTAATGATTCTCTTTGTAAGGAATTTTCTGATCTTATGACAAAAGAATTCGAAATGAGCATGATAGAAGAGCTCAAATTCTTTCTGGGTCTGCAAGTAAGACAAACCTCAAAAGGTGTGTACATTCACCAGACCAAGGATACTAAAGATCTCTTGAAGAAATTTCAAATGGACGATAGCAAGCCAATGAGTACACCTATGCATCCAACGTCCATTTTGACCAAAGACAACAAAGATAAAAAGGTAGATCAAAAGGTTTACAGAGGTATGATCGGATCCCTTTTATATCTCACCGCGTCTAGACCAGATATTATGTTTAGTGTATGTCTTTGTGCACGTTTTCAAGCTGATCCATGTGAAAATCATTTAACTGCTGTCAAGAGAATTTTTAGATATCTAAAAGGTACTTCTAATCTGGGTTTATTTTATGAGAAAACCATTGAGTACAGATTAATAGGATATTGTGATGCTGACTATGCTGGAGATAGAATTGAACGAAAAAGTACAAGTGGTGGTTATCATTATCTTGGAACAAATCTTATCTCATGGTCCGGTAAAAGACAAAGCACCATAGCCTTATTAACTGCTGAAGCTGAATATATCTCTGCGGCAAGTTGCTGCTCACAACTTTTATGGATTAAACATCAACTGGAAGATTACAATATTCATGAAAGTAAGATTCCAATTTATTGTGATAATACTGCTACAATTAATTTATCGAAAAATCCTATATTGCACTCGAGGGCTAAGCTTATAAAAGTCAAAAATTACTTTATTAGAGATTACATTCAAAAACGTGTGTTTGATGTAAAATTTGTGGATACTGACCACCAGTGGGCAGATATCTTCACAAAACCCCTTGCAGAGGATAGATTTTCTTTAATAAGAAAACAGCTCAACATGCTTTTTGTTGACTAACCTTGTGTCCAATAAACGCTTGTGTCAAAAAAGCATGGGCATAAAATGGTTGCGTCCATTTACTGCTAACGTCATTATTCCTTGATATTTAATGTTTGTCATAATTTTTTTTTTTTGGTTAAAATCTCTGCATCTGTCCTCCACATATATTCTATACTGAGTCAGCACTCTCGGGTGAGGTCAAACGACATGCGTTTGCTACTTCACTCTTAAGTAGCCTCCCTCGGTAACCGCTAGTCATCATTTTTTTTAACCACGGTTACTTTCTCTGATGCTTCGGTTACTTTCGCTTCTCTATTCAAACCTCAACCCGTGAGCTCAAACCTCACCAAACGTCCTCTCTTTGAAATCTTCTCTCTCTCTCTCTCTCTCTCTCTCTCTCTCTCTCTCTCAACTGTTCATATTCTCTATCTGCTCTTTCTTCACTCTTCTGAAAAATGGGAAGAAATCTGCGATCAGCTGGAGAAGGAAGCAGTATTCCACGGGAGACCACTTCACCGCTCGGTCATCCCACTCGTGAGATTCCTAATAACTGTCAGATCAATATTGAGCACCAGATCGACTTGAATATGCTAGCGAGATTGGGAGCAGACGTCAGGGTCTACATCATCGGTGCTGGATGGGATCATTTCTTTATCAACTATCCAGAAGTCTATCCAAGACTTCTCAGTGAGTTTTGGAAGACAGCTCACCTTGAAAAGAAGGTCTTATTTCTGGGTTTGTTCTGGGGACACACAAAGTTGAAGTCTCCAAAGTCTTTATAGCTTCTGCTATTGGGTGTCTATCTCTCGGCGCCACCTATTTCAAATCTTGGCACAACAAGTTTAGAGGAAAAGACAATGTCTTTAACTTCCTCAGAAATCTCGATGCTCAGCCAAATGCACTGTTCCGTGCTGCTATCATGAAGGATGAAGCTAGAGTTCTTAATCAAATCTTGAACAAAGCCGTTCTGCATAAAGCCGGATCCAAAGACTCTATCTCTGAGGTGCATTCCTTCCTGCTCACCCATCTGTTGTATGGTATAAAGGTCAATCTTCCCTCTCTTCTCTTTGACCGTTTCAAAGAAAACTGCATTGATGTCGTCTCTGTGAAGACCATTACATATGCAATCCTTCTCTCCCGCATCTTTGAAAATCAAGGGGTTTATCTGATGCTACAAAAAGTTCATCCTAGCATCAAAACCTCCTATCAAACAGTGAGCTGCCCTGTGTTTGGAAAGACAAACCTCTCCAAAATGCAACTCAAAACTGTGCTGGCTTTTTATCAAGCTCAGACCTCTTCTGCTCAAGCTCCACGCATGGACGATCTTCAAAGTCATAAGAGAAGGAAACATCAAACTCAAAACGTTGCAAACCCTCCTCTTTTCTCCTCTGATCCATCCACTCAGGCTTCGTCTCAAAATGTGTTCGAAGAATTTGAGGAAAAGCCGAGCCTGGAGTTCGCCTCAATGATAGAAGGAATTGCTTACACCATCAATGGAGAAAAGTTCATCAAGCTTAATGGTGTGGTACTTCCATTTTTTGAAGAGATTCATGGACCTTTGCTTAAGGCTGATTTCGGCTCAAAGCAACAGGCTCATGTTTCCTCTCAAGCGAGTCTAGAAGCTGGTTCCTCTAAACCTCGTTACAGAAAGAGAAACCTTCTGGTGGATGAAGACGATGAAGAAGATGATGAGGACAATGTTCCTATTGCTCTTCTTCTTTCTAAGAAAAGTAAGGTCTCTCCTTCACCCTCACCCTTACCCAACCCTTCTGTACCATCCACTCCTTCTGAAGAACCA
The DNA here is from genome assembly GCA_039655645.1 of Ammopiptanthus mongolicus. Classification (NCBI taxonomy): domain Eukaryota; kingdom Viridiplantae; phylum Streptophyta; class Magnoliopsida; order Fabales; family Fabaceae; genus Ammopiptanthus; species Ammopiptanthus mongolicus. The sequence goes on from CM077350.1 coordinate 41,696,763, forward strand.
TCTTCTATCCCTTACCCCAATCCTAAACTCTCTGCATCCATCCCTCTTCCACCAAAACCAATGCGCATCAAAACCGTAGCCCCACGGCCACCTCGACCCAAAATCCTCATATCAGACTCCTCAACCTCCACTCCCTCCCCACAAAAATCCATTTCCCCATTTCCACCTCTCTCACCTCAAGTTGCCCCACCCTCCGTACCTCCATCATAGGTCCCGGAATCATCTTCTCCTCCTCCTATTCTTCTGCTTCCATGGTATTCTCATGAAGAAGCCACATCTTCATAGGTTCCAGTGGATAATTCTCCTGCTTCAATTGCTATTCCTTTTTCCCAAACGGAAGCCAGCTCGGTTCAGCACACTGAACGTCTTGATGCTACTTCCACCCTGTCTGAAAACACGGTGGAACTACATCTTGATGAGGAAGATGTCAACTCTTCCACAGCTGAAGAAGCTCGCCCTGCTCTAGCTTCAGCTCCTTATCTACCTCCTGGTCTGACTTCTGAAGTTGCTGACTACTTAGTAGATCGGATCTCAACTAGAGTCACTGAAGAGTTGGATCGAAAGATGGCTCAGTTATTCTCTTATCTTCATCGCGTCTTCCCTGACTTTCCGCCTACATCTCCTTAGAATCTTTTCATTTCTTTTTGCTGACAATGATGTTGTATCCTCCCTTTATTCCTTTTGTTTCATGACAAACAGGGGGAGAAAATATATGAAATGAAATGTGTAAAGTTGTTATATATATGAAATGAATTGACCGTTTGGTTGTATATCCTGTCTTTATACTTTCATAATCTGAGTTATGTCTTCAATATGTAAATACATAATCTCAGGGGGAGAGCTTTTATACTTACGATACACTGTCTATATTGTTTCAAAAACATGCTTCATAATAATGTTTGTCATCATAAAAAAGGGGGAGATTGTTAGAACCAAAACAGTAATAACTAATGACCCCTAAAAGTTTTAATGATTAACAAAGTTATTATATGTTTATTGAAAATACTCGAAGTCAAGTATATGTTAATCCATAAGGTCAAAAGACCTTTGTATATTTCTAACTTCATATAGTTCTCCAAAACCAAAGTTTCACCTAGCTCTTAAAGAACAAAACCTCACTGAAATATCTTCGTCCAAAGAAACTAAGTGGTAAAGGTTTTACGTACAAAACGTGATCATATAGTATTGTGCGTCCAAATGTTTATACTGCTTTATCGTCCAATTGTTTATAATACGTATGCGTCCAATTGTTTTTAACTATTGTGCGTTCAATTGTCTTCAATGCTTATGCGTCCAATTATATATTTGCCTGTGCGTCCAATTATATATTTGTCTGTGCATCCACTAACTTCTTTTTGTAGATGACGTGGTACTCTCTTATGCAAAAGTCTTAAATGGTTTTAAGGAAATATCTTTTTCATATAAAGACAAAAGAAGGTACGAATGTCATACAAAGCAAATCACGTAGAGTAAAATGTTTGTCGGCCATCAAAGCAAAATCAGTCTGCTACCATTCAAGCTGCTACTACCTCCTTATTTTGAAAGGACAAATACACAACGGAAAACAATTAGCAAATGATCTGTGCCTAACGTATATTTGATTGAGTCTAAATGGAAAAGTTCTCCCTATTTTTTTGAAATCAGAAGGTTAAGACAAATGATATAAGAAGACCACCCTCTGAAGAAAAAAAAGAGAACACACGAGCAAGAAAATATTCAAGAGATTTCATTGTGCAAACAAAAAGCCTAAAAGCTTTCATTCTCAGTTTTTGATCTGTAAACTTTCTCATTCTTTCATTGTAAAGTTGTAAACAGATTGTCAAGAGCTATATCGTGTAATACTCTCATTATTGTGAGTTTGTAAAAATCTCAGAAAAACCCCTCTCAAATCTTAGGATTTGTTGAGCCTGAAGAGGCTTGTCTATAAAAGAATACTTGTTGCTTGGAGAGTTGCAGAATACTTGGAGTTGTAGTCTTGGAGAGACTTAGAAACAACTTGTATTAAGTGTTAAGATTTTTAGTGGAAAAACCTTCTAAAGGAAGGGACTGGACGTAGCTCTTTGTTTTGAAAGAGTGAACCAGGATATATCTTTGTGCGAATCTCTCTATCCCTATCTCGTTAAGTTTTTATTTATTACTAACTTGGGGATTGAAAACAAAGTATCTTAATCACCTAATCATTTTAGTGTGTTCTTTCATCTTCCTGTTTTAAACGTTTGTTTTAAAAAGTGGTTTTCGAAAATCGGTTAAGAAACACAATTCAACCCCCCTTCTTGTGTTTCCCTGTTTCACTTTCACTTTAGTGAGTCCATGTGTCACCTTTTGGTGTCAACCTCCTTGCCACCTTCTCCTCTACGTGACACGTGTCCAGTTGTGATACGTGGCACCCAAACATGTTGCCGCGTGTTGCCCCGTCAACACGCTCGGGTGTTTTCTTCCGCATTTTCCCACGTAACCTACTGCCAAAAAGTTTTTTGTAATATTTTTAGGCTATCCCTACAAGCCTATTGTATTCATGTCCCTGTCTAATTTTAATATGTTAACCCTCCATTAATTAATTAATTAATCATTCGATTAGCATTTCTTCGAGGTTTGGGTCCGTTATTCTACGTTTTTGCACTTTCTGAGCTCGTTCCAAGGCCAATTTGTCTCAAATTTGGACCATAACTTCCTCAAGCCATAAGAAACATTATTCAACCTTCAAAAATTCTTAACTTAGGTCTTAAACCTTGTTCAAGAAAACAGGATGTTATACTGGCTGTCCCAAGATTGCCAAGGTAGTCGAACTCTCTGCTACATTTTGTTGCCTTTGTTCTTGTTCATTTGCTTGTTGCACTTCATTGTGCACCATAGGCTTCACAATGTCTGCCAGCTATTTAGACACTTGATACATGAGCTCATTGATGCCCATGTCAATTTGCTGGCGGATAAAGGAGGTTGTCCTCACCATTGGTTGTCCATGGTTAGCCATCTCCACTACTATTGATGGCCCAGTCGTGGTTATTACTAGCGTGTGTACATGTTGGTTAGGAGGCATTGTTACTACTAGCTATGAAGAATGACATTCCCAAAGTAGCTGGAACTTCAACTGCCTTGTGTCCACCATTCTTCTTTTTCTGCTGCAATTAATCCATACTGTCAAGACTCCTTCCAAACCTCAAGTGCATATGCCAACGAAAATTGTGACTTGGAGAGACAAACTTCCTAATAAGTTCAACTTTCTTGGTCCCACCGGAGGTGCCAAATTTGTCACCTTCCTTTATTTTTATGCAAACTTAGCCAATCTAGTTTAACCTTTCATTGGCACATGATTCCTTCCACTTCCCATCATTGGATTTCTATCTTATCCTTTTCTCTTTTCTTATCAAAGAACTCTTAGCCACACCCCTAAAATCTAAGAATCAGTGGTTACTGAATAAGACTTTGCTTAGTCGACCTTCTTCTTTCAACGTTCAGAATTTTCTTATAAGCTAACCAAGTATCTTTTTGACACTCATAAAAGCCCATTATCAAAGCTAAGCCCGATAATGTTGTTCAATCGAAAATCTCATCAGCTAACTCCAATTCAACAAATCATCATTAGCTATTTATCAATTTGGTTATAATACCCATTTGGTCCCAATAATTTCACTAAGTTTTTCAATAGGTCTCGTAGCTCGAAAGTTTTTAATAGAACTCCTATATTTTAAAAATAGAAATTGATCCTTATTGGTTAATGACTGTTAAGAATTTTCTTAATCAACTTCAAGCCATCCTGTGTTATTATAGATTTCAGGGACCTAATTAAAAAGTCCTATAATTAATGAAAATCCAATTAAAAACTTATTTAAAATATAAGGAACAAATTAAAATAAAATATGTAAAAGTATAAGGATCTCACTTAAAAATTTTAAACTATAAAAACCTATTTAAAAATTCAGGAAAACTTTAAAAGCCAAAAGAACAATTTAATCGCTACTGTTCAGCGAAGAATAAAAATAAAGCTCCTTATGTTTGTTCTTTTACTGGGTAAAGTTCCCTTATGTTAAACACGACTTGAGTGACTTTAGAAAATGCAGATTGGCTACAAGCAGCCAGACCACATAACACGCACCCAAAGACATGTTTGCTATCAGGTTTCAGACCATTTCTTTTCAATATAGGAAATATGAATTGATTTGACCCCCCAAATGTCTAATTTTTATTTTTTTGGTAATATCCCAAAGTCTTTTCTAAACGAGCACATTTCTCCAATCTCAGGCTCCAAAGATGTTCCAGTAGCTACAGAAATGGAAACTAACCATCAAAATGTTCGAAGAAAAATATAAGACAAGGAAGATTATTGGAAAGGGGTTAAACAAAATCTTATAAAAATGAAAAGCTTGGAAATGTAAAAGGCATAATTTGAAGAAGAATTCAGTTCTTCAGAACGTTATGCAGTTTTGAATCTTTTGATGGACCTGTTTGACACTTATTTTGATCATTGTTATCACCTAAACTGAATTCAAAATCTCATTGTTGTTCAACATAATTACGAGATACTTGTATTCTAGTAACACTAGAAGATTTCATACTGCTCAGCAAATGCCACATTAAGACAAGAATTATGGGGGAAACATATTCAGGAATATTTCAAAGTTCATATTCATAAAGATGGATGTGATGCCAGGCACGTACATTACTGCTAACATAAATTACTCAAGTTATATGAATAGAAAGGATATTGATAGACATCTGTAATAAAAATAGAGCAAGATCAAAACAAGAATAAACATAAACTGCATATAGTTCAAGTCATAAGAGCAACCATATCCGATTTACCAATGATGTCCTCATCTTCCATTTGCCTCGGGGAGGGCCGGTCGGCATCCTACATGTTCAAGAAACCTACTAAGCCGCAAATGCTTCACAGCCCATTGCTCTGCCAACTTCTGCTCCTTGCTTTCAGCATCTCTCCTCAATCCAGCTAACTGTTGCCTGTAGTCTGCCTCAATTCTACCCAAATCAGCTTTCTGCTCTTCCTCAAGAGCTTTTATCTTTGCTTCAATTTCTTCTATCTTCTCCCTCCTTCGACATGCCTTCTCTGACTCCAACTGCAACTCCACCCTTCTTAACCTCCAGATTGCCTCCTTCTTATGTGCTACCCAAGCATGATGCATTTCCTCCAACTCTTTACAGCACTCCACCAACTCAGATATGAGCATGCTATCACCAAAAGCTGGAACAGATCCATGAGGTGCTACATTCCCCAGAACAAAAGGAATACTATTCGGTCCTCTCTCAGGTTGCAACCATGAAAATGGAGGTGCTGCTACTGTTGATGGGGAAAGACGCAGTGTCACGGAGGGGGAACTTGGGGTGACAGCTGCAGCACTATTAGAATTGCAAAGCCACGAAGGAAGCACAGCTGATGCAGGGGCTGGCGCATCAGTACGCAAAAATGCCCCATTGGAAGCAGCCATAACAAATGATGGCGAAGGGTGCTCCTTCACTAGTTTCTCTGCAAAACTCTCTAGTATATGCTCGTACTTGCTATTGTTAATTGGGTCAGAAATTCTATTGATCTCCTTTTTTTCTCTCTGTTGCTTCTCTTTGAATACTTCCCACCACTTGCCTAATCTCTTAGCAGTGCGACCTGGGACTTCTGCAGCAATTTTCTTCCATTTATTCCCGTATTTTGCTTGTAGGCGGATGACAAGACGCTGCTCTTCTTCAGTAAGAGAACCTTTCTTAATACCAGGCTTGAGGTAGTTCTTCCACCTTTCTAAGCATGACTTTGCATCCCTGTTAAGAGGTTTGCTCATTCGCTGAGACACAAGATTCCATTCCCTAGGACCATACTGTCTCACATAAGTGCATAATAAAGCATCCTCTTCAGCTCTCCAACGTTGCCTCTCCTTCATTTCCAAGTGCAAATCCCACAGCCCATTTCTTGAAACTTGAATTCATCATGCCTCTAGAGAATTTATGACAATTTGAAAAATCAATTCACAATAATTAAGTAAGAAACAGAAATATTAAAAGGGAAATGGAAGCATATGTCAACAAGTGAGTCATATGACTAGAATGTATGCCATTCCTCTGAAATAACTATGCCTTCACACCATAATCAAGAAAGGTAAACAACTAAAACATTAGAAAAAAAAAGAAGATAATCTTTCATAATGTTTGCTAAATGCGATAAGAAAACCCTAGGGTTAAGGCAGGGATCTGCAACAAAAACTGAACTTAAAAATCAGGCAGAACTAAAACTGACACTTCATCATGCAGAAATCCATAGTACCTATCACAGTGCCAAACATATTGCAGAAATTTTTTGTTTACACTTTGCACATGCTAGAAGGATCGAGCATTGATTGTGTAGTGAATATCTAACAGAAAACGACAACTAACCATGCATACAAAATATTTTATCCACCAACAAAAAATTAGGAAGAGAGAACATGAAAAGAACATAAACCCTCAAGGATCAATAACTTCAAAGCAATAAAATTTAGTCAGATTAAGTGCCTATAATATGACCACAATAGTTAGTCTTGCCATAGGTGTTCAAATATTTGACCAGCAGACTAAGTTCCATATTTTCTGAACAAAATATTATAAATTCAGTATGTTATGTTGCAATCAGACAGTACATAGATTAATGAAGGTATCATATTCTTTTTTGTTGGCTATCAAATTTCATTTATTTGTTTCAATTAGAAAACAAATATGAAAATGACAACGACAACAAACCTTACGAAGACAGAACATGAAAAGAACATAAACACTCAAGGATCAATAACTTCAATTTCAGCAATAAAATTTAATCAGCCTAAGTACCTATTTCATAAACACTGTTAAAATATTTGCACAGTGCCTAAAATGACAATAACAACAACAGCCAGTCATATCTGACTAAGTGGAGTTGGCTACATGAATCAATCAATGCCACTGGACTCTTACAAATTTCTGGCCTTCGTACAGAGGCCCCAACTATATGTAACACAATAGTTCTGAATACCTATAAGTTCTTTGAATGACAGAATATTTGAAAACAATGGTTGTCTCAATTGAAACAGGAAATTCTGAAATAGGTTATACTTTCTTCGAGTAATATGACAAAGAACCATGAATTAAAAGCACCACACCAGTTGTTGAAAATCCCTAAGGTTGCATTTGGATAAGCCATTTTGAGGATACTGAATGACAAATAGTTTGTTTGGATGTTTAATTGGAGAATCTTGAAAATTTCAGAGAAATTCTACCGAGCATTTTGTTACACGCAAAATGGGTGTCCAAAATCATTTAGCAGCTTCAAATCAGGAGTTCTAGAAATCAATTTGAAGTAACAGCAAACCAGAAGCACTAAAAGCCAAAATATACAAATTGAAATATAACACTGAACCATATTTTAGTTGAGGCAGTTAGTAATTAGTTACAAGTTAATTATTTTCTCACAGAAACCACGTAGATAGATTGATGTAATCAACTTTTCTCACAGTAAATTTCAGTTAGTTTTCTCTCCACTCTTACATTATCTAAACCCTTGAAATTTAAGGTACAATGTAAAAAAAAACACATATAAAACTTTGTCTTACCAACAACCTGTTTGATCAAAGATTGAGTAGTAAACAAACATTGCTCCAAAACCCACTTACTGAAACCTTCAATACATGGAAGAAAAAAAAATTACAGAGCTTTTTTAGTTTTTATAGTACTAGCACCCCCTAATGGGTTCCAAAAAAGCAATGAAACTTAGTTCATAACAGAATGCTAAAAATGAAACATACCCAGATGCTTAAAAACAAAGAAGATGAAGTTGGAATGCTTAAACTTGCTGCCTAAAACATGGGTAAACCGAGAGAAGATAAGGAGGTACCCTTATTCATTCATTCATTCATGCTTCATGCGATGGGAATGGCATCATATGATGATATGGCGGTAAGGGTAGAGAGAGAAAATATGCTCTGCTAAGGAGTAGACAGAGCACTGAAATGGAGCAGACAGAGAGAAAGTGAGAATAGACAATACAGGGAAAGTGTGACCCCACGGAAGAGAGAGAGAAATTGAGAACAGAGGGGGGGAAATGCGACAGTGGTGTACGTTGGTTTCAGCGCTTATTATGCGAGAAAGATGGCACGCGAATGATAAGGGTAACGTCTCGTATCAAACATGCTCGAATATGATACAATGATTGAGATTATTTTGTTTAAAAAAAAAATTAACCTGAGACTTGATAAACCAATTTGTTAACAAATTATAATATAATCCCTGTAATTTTACGGCGGTGCTGATCCGAGGTGGAGCTGCAACGGGAAACGACGTTCCCGGTGCGATACTGACGGCGACGGTTGTGCGTACCTGAGTGAATGATTCTGCGTGACGGTTGGGCTTTTGGTGGCTGTTTGGATGGAGCACGATGGTAACGTGACGAGGACGAAATCGACGACGCGATTAGTGGAGTCAGAGGTCGGCAACGAGGGTGAAATCAATGGTGCGATCGACGAAGCCGAGACAGAGTATGAGATAGTAAGGACGGACGTGTTAAATCGATCATTCAAAAAAAAATGAAGAATTTATTATTACTCCGCTGTTGTTGCTATTGTTTGATACTTATTTTAATTTATACTTAACACACAAAATATCAATTTGTAATCGATTACCCATTGAAATCGGTAATCGATTACAAATTTCAATGGGTAATCGATTACAAATTTCAGTTGGTAATCAATTACCAAAATTGGTAATCAATTACCCAATGAAATTGATAATCGATTATCATATTGATAATCGATTAACTATTTTGGTAATCGATTACCCACCAATTTCAATGGGTAATCAATTACCAAAATTGATAATCAATTACCAAATTTTCTCGGATGTCCCTCCTCTCATAATTTAATAGAACCTATCTGCAATTACTTAAATTTTACTTACCTACAAATACCGCATAAATCAGCTACACACGATCAAAAAACTCCCTCACCGATGTACCACATGTTGAGATACTTCATGCTAGCATCCACCATAAGGGAGGCACCATTTCTTTTAGGCCACATATTCGGCCGATTTGACATCACTGTGCCAAGATGGGAGAAATGTTAATTGTACAACTTTCTCCTACAAAATTCAAATAAAAACAAAATCTTAATTTTGATATATATTATTTAGAGATACAATTAATTAGAGTTGCTTAATTAATTAAAGTTACGTAATTTCTCTTTTTATTGACTCTATCATGTTATTTCGTCATTTTTTACTTTATTAATTTACTTTAAGTAACTCTATACTTAAATGATGTAACTCTTAAAAGTTTATCAATTTCTTTTATCAGAAAGAAAGCAAGAACCAAAACACAAAAGAAAAACTACAATCTCAACCTAGTAACACCAAGTGCATCTGCTAGAAGAGTAGAATGCAGTTGGGGAGGGCATTGAGGCCAAGAAAGCAAGGCTTCAACAAAGGAAGCACCAAATTTCGCTAGCCAATCAACACATTCATTACCTTCACGCAAGGTATGCACAAAGCTCAAGGACCAAGACCTTGTAAGATTGCTACAAATGTAGTTGATCAAAGGAGCATAAGGGTGGAAAGAGCTAGTGCCTTTAGTTATCAGCTCCAAAGCAATTTTTGAATCAAACTCCAAAACAATGGCCCTATGGCCAGCTTGCCAAGCTAATTGAAGACCATGAGAGATAGCAGCAAGCTCAGCATTCAGGTTTGTAGTAATACCACAAGAACCAGAAAAGCCAAGAAGCCGTTCACCACAATTATTCCTCCGGCAACTTCCAAAACCTGCTCTATCGGGGTTACCAAAAGGGCTACCATCAACATTTACTTTGATCAAATCAACTGTTGGAGGCCTCTACGACATTTCCCTCTGATTAGGAATTTTCTCAGTTGAGCTAAACATTTGAGTTATCAGAACCAATGAAGAACGAATATGGTTGAGAAGGTACCAATCCCGCCACTTAGTATCATTAAAAATCTCAGCATTTCTTGACCTCCAAATGGACCGGCAAGTCAGAACAAAGAGGGAACCATTTGTATCAAGAGCCTGATGTCGAATCCAATTCTGCAGGCTAGCAGAAAAGAAATTCTGAGTTGTAAAAACTTGTAAAGCCACCCAGATTTTATTAGAAGCAGCACAAACTCTAAGAGTGTGAATAATAGTTTCATGAAGGGAACCACATCTAATACAAGAAGCATCAGAAGTGAGATGTCTATAAGATCTAAAATCATTAGTTGGAAGGCATTCACGTAAGACAAGCCAAAGAAAATGTTTGATGTTTTCAGACAACTTCAGCTTCCATGGCCAAGACCAGCCAACAGCAGGCATGGTCAAGTTTTTTATGTCCTGATCCAGAAATTGATACCCCCACTTTGTAGCATAAGAACCAGAAGCAGAATTTCCCCATATAACAACATCATCTGATATGCCATCACAGAAAATGTTTTTAATATGCAGTTGAGTTTCTAAAGGAATTTGAGTTGCAAGCCTACAAAAATGCCACACACCATTAACAACAATATCATTAACCTGCAGATTAGTGTCCTGGATATTCATATAAGGAACAAGATTGCACAGGTAACCATCATCTAGCCATTTATCATACCAGATAGAAATCTCCCATTTGCCAATTCTGTATTTAAAACCATGATTGATGCAGTTAAGAGCTTTGATAACAGACTTCCAAAGATAAGAATCACCAGCTTTGTAGGTAGCCTACAAGATATGGGAACCTCTCAGATATTTAGATGACAGCAGCTCCACCCAAAGCTTATTAGGACTATGTATAATGTCTCAAACATGTTTCCCAAGGATAGCTATGTTAGACTTCCTGGTTGTGTGAATGCCTAAACCTCCTTTCACCTTAGATTGAACCACTGTCTTTCGGTTAACCCAGTAACAAGATTTGCAGCCCCAAACAAAATTCCTAATACTGGCATCAATATTATCACATATCCCTTCATGAAGCCAAAGATTTTGCATGGTGTAAACTGGCATAGAGGCAATAACAGACTTGGCTTAAGTTACACGCCCAGCCCTGCTCAACAAATTGCTCTTCCAACCAGTTAAAAGACCATTACTTTTATCAGTAATATAGATAAAATCACACTTATTCACCCCTATCGGCAAGCATTGGAAATCCCATATATTTGCCAAGCTAATAAGTATGTTGAACATTGACTATAGAAGCGAATTTAGCAACCTTGCTCCTATGAACATTAGCTGAAGGCATGAATCTAGACTTCTGGATATTCACTTTCAACCTAGAGGCTTTACAAAAGGTCTACAACACTTCCTTTACTAGCTTAGCTTGAGAGGTTTTTTCTTGAGTGAAAAGGAGGCAATCATCAGCAAAAAATAAATGAGAAATAATAGGGCCATCCTTAGAAATATTTACTGGCAACCACTTTTTCGCATGCACCTTTTCCTAGATAAGCAAGGCTAGTTTTTCCAAACAGATCACAAATAAATAAGGAGACATTGGATCCCCTTGTCTAAGGCCTCTGTTAGGAGCAAAACTATAAAGTTGCTCATTGTTCCATTTCAAAGATAAAGATGAGGAAGTAATACAACTCATGATAAGATTAACAACAGGAAGTGGAAAGCCAAATTCCAAAAGAGTAAGTCTAAGGAAGTTCCAATTCACTCTATCATAAGCCTTCTCAAAATCAATTTTAAAGAGAAAATGGCAGTCCCTCCCTTTCTTTTTGTGCATATAATGAACAATCTCTTGGGCTATAATAGCCTTATCTGAAGTTCCCCGATTAAGAATAAAACTACTTTGAAGAGGACCAATGAAAGTATCTACATGCGGTCTAATCCTTCTCACCAGAACTTTGGAGATAATTTTCAATAAAATATTACACAGACTAATAGGTCTAAATTTCTTCAAGTTGGTTGGATTATCAACTTTAGGGATAGGAACAACTAAAGTTTCAACAAGTCTTGGATCAATTCTCCTCGAAAGAAAAGTTGTAGAAATTAAGTCTCAAACCTCATTAGCCAGAATATGCCAATAGGTCTTGAAGAAAATAGGTTGGAAGTCATTCGATGTCATAATCCGAATTTCGTAATCATGACCGACCGAAAAGGAAAGAATAACTTTTCCCCTTCATAGCCTATCAGACATACTAGATTCGTCTCATCCAAAGTAAAAAGGATTTCATTCGCTAATATATATATAAAGAATTAAATCTTTCAGAGTAAAACTAAATATACTTAAATTTTACATAGTCCTGAAAACAACCCAAAGACTATAACCCAAAACAATTATGGGGCACAAACCCAAAACCAAACAGGGACTCTCCACATGACATCCAAGGCTTCCAAGCGGCTCCAACGCACTAGGCACATGAGACGATCGAGATAGTTCTTTACCTGAACCTACAACATATAATTTAAGCGCGGTTGAGTACAAAACTCAATGAGGGTCCCCACACTCACAATATAAAGTGATAATCATGTACCGATCAACATTAAAACAGAATCAAATTATGACATGTAGATCCATCAATGAAAGTACTTGTGGAATGGCTTGGTGAATCCACATCAGTTTTACTCATCAAGGTATAGGAAACATTGCCATTATTGTGAATATGATGAATCAAACCTTTGGGTTACCCTTGCGGTTGTTCACTAAGGTCCCCCGCCTCGACGGTTTTTATTTATATCCCGGAGATTCCATCCCCTCCGACCATTAAACTCCTTCCTTAACTCCGGGGTTGTTCACTAAGGTCCCCACCCTCGACGGTTTTAGTTTCTATCCCGGAGATACTGCCCCCTCCGGTCGTATTCCCAAAGATTCACAACCAACATTTTCAATCCATTCCACCAAGTACTCGTTTCAATTCCAAAACATAACATTTAATCAAAGTTCAATCTTTAACAAAGTCAATATCCTCTTCACCCATTATAACCAACAATCATAAATTATCATAGTGCCATATCATCAATTTTGTGACATACCTCAACCATCAATATTATCAATGATGTTCCCAACCATAACAACAAATAATAACTAGTAGAGGGAGGACAAATGAGGGAGGATAATAACTAATCAACAACTTGTAGCTTCTATCAACACCACTTTTGTCAATAAGAAGCAATCAAACACACTAAATGAACTTTCAAACCAGTTCAACAAGCTAAGCACCAATTGACATAAACACTTCACATGCACATCAAATGATAACACAAATAAATGCCCACTAAAACACAAATAAATGCCCACTAAAATAAGCCATACAGTAAAAAAACGCATTACCCAATCCAAATGAAAAAAGAAAGAAAAGACAAATATTCTAACACTAGATTGCAAGAACATAGTCTGTGAAGGAGTCAACATATGATTACAACATTCTAGCTATCATTACATGATACAAACAAAACTTGGTGCGAAAGGACTCCATTATAATTGATAGTTTTCATAACCAAGAATGTAAGCCACACCTGGACTAACAAATTCAAGTACAATAATAACTTACTTAAGATAATGCTTTTGTTTCATTCTCAAATCCACAAATAAATTATTGATTATTATACACTAATATGTAAGAAGCATAAGCAATCAAATCAACAGTAGCGCACAATTAGTGAGTGGCTTAGAAAGTTATTAATATAGAATATACAATTTTTCTTTTTTTCTTTTTTTTGCAAATCAAATAAAACAAAAATTAGTTGATGATATACAAGCTCATTTATGGTTCAAACAATTGTAAGGGGCTGCATAGATGTCCAGGTTTTGTTCTGACTCCAGCTGGAGACTTTCAATTTAAAACAAATATAAATAGCATAAATTATAAGAAGAATCTATAAACAAGACTTCAAAATTATTGAGTCAACAAAGCAAAAATTCCACCAGTAAACTAATGAAGTCAATTACCTTTGTAAAGAAAGACAAAAAAAAAAAAAAATACAACCCACCGCCTAGTGTGTAGTCCAGCAAATACCAATGTAAAACCAATAGCCCACCCCTCAAAATTCAAGTGAAAAGAAACGTCTCTCCCTAAGACTCATGCGAGCTGAAATGCTAGGCAAAGAGGAAGCCCTATCCATACAAGTTCATCTATGCATATTGTACCGCCAATTACAGAGAGGGAATGTATCTCATAGCATCAACTTCCAGGAACAAAGAATGAATAAAACCCTCACCTTAGGTTGACGATCCTTACGTTGCCTCCTCTTCTTCTCCTTTATCCCCTTCTTCCTTCTCTTCGTTTTCTCTTCCTCTCTTGGCCCTTCCCTTCCTTTTCTTTTTCTTTCTTTCCTTATTCTATGCTTTTCTTCGTTTCTTTCTTCTTCCAAGAGGGTTCTAGAACCCTTTTTTTTTTTTTCCTTCTAAAAAAAAGCTACCAAGAAAAATGAATAAATAAAGGGATCCCTTCCCTATGTAAATATATTCCTAAAGTTTAAATAAAATGTCTTTCACGGCAAAGGTATTTGAGGAAATCCAACAATCATTTTGCCGCATCAATAATTTTTTTTTACATTATCGAGGGTCAAACTATACACTATCCTATCTATATCATAAACCCTTTTAATAAATTTATAAACGTACTTGCACCAAAAATTAATATATAACATAATTAATTATTTAAAAACGTTTTAAGAAAAAAATTTGTGTACATTAATTATACAAGAAAAATAAATTTATATTATGTATAACGCTTATTAAAGCTTATAATTTATTAACTAAATTTTATGGGTATAACATCCTACCCTTGAGCTTTGTAAGAATTCATTGAGAAAGGAGCACCTTTCATATCTTTCATTGTCACACGACTAAGAAGAGCTTCCTGTAAATCATTGCCAATTTGAGGAATAGTATCCAACTTCAAGCTATGTGGGTGGCAAGGATCATTAGCTTGAAAAAGATTTCTGACGAAAGATTGTGCTTCTCTTTTAAGAGTATCCTCATCAGTACACAAAATATTATTGATCTAAAGACCTGAGACCTTGTTCCTTCTCCTTCTAATAACATTTTGAGTATGAAAGAACTTCGTGTTTCTATTGCCAAACTTGACCCAATTCTCTCTAGACTTTTGGAACCATAACATTTCCTCTTGAGCCAGAATCTTATTATACTCAACTTGAAGTTCCTTCTCTAGTTTAATAAGATCAGAATAAGGACAAATGTCTAACTGACGATGAACCCCTTTGATGCGGCCCTCTAGATTTCTCTTCTTCTTAAATATGTTTCCAAATACTTCCTTATTAAAAGTGATTGATTTCCTTTGAACACCATTCAAAGTAGAAATAACATTACCAGAAGCTTCTTTCCAAGTGTGCTCAACCAAAAGCTCATAATCTGGGTGAGAAATCCATGCAGCCTGAAAGTGAAAGAATTTAGCTCTAGAATTTTGAGACTTCATACAACTCAACAAAAGAGGATTATGATTCGAGTCATGAAGAGGAAGGATCTCTAATAGAGCATTAGGGAAAAGTAACCTCTAGTCAACATCAACTAAGAATTTGTCAAGCTTTTTTCTCACATGACCCATTGAGTATTTTTTTTTTCTCCAAGTAAAAATCCCTCCAATAGTATCAAGATCCATAACAGCACAAGCAGACATCATATTGGAAAAAATATTAACTCGAGTTAAACTAAAAGAGCCACCAGAGACCTCCATAAAGCACTTAACTTCATTAAAATCACCTATCAAAACCCAAGGGCCGGGAATGTTACCTCTGAGAGAAGAAAGATGACCCCATAAGCCACAACGAACTGAGTAAATAAGAGATGCATAAATGGCCGAATAGAACCTGATATTCGTATTCTTCTTGATAGAGAAAGTAATAGCCTGATGCATGCTATCCACAAGAGAAAAATTTAGATCATCAACACATGCAGGATACAACCCAAATGCCACCAGAATGCCCCCGAGCTTCTTGAAGAAAAATCAACTTATAACCCAAAGAAGTCCAAAGTTTCTCAACCTTAGCAAAGACACCATGTGCCTCATAAAAAAGAAAGAGAGAAGGATGGTGAATCTTGATAATATCACGAACATGACGTCCGGCACTATGACCCAAGGCTCCACGAATATTCCAACAAATAATTGATATATTATTGAACAAGTCCATTAACAAACAAATGGAAAGAAGGATGACACATTTTAAAGAACTTACGTGACTATTTGTTCAGAATGAGCTTAAGTCTCAGGTAACATGCATTGGCTGCCTTCCAATTGGCTACCTTCCATTTGAATGGAGGAAACCTTCTCATTTATGACTTCCATATTGGTGTGGGCATCTTCCTCATCATTAGGTAGAAGAGCTAAATGAGTGTCAGAGATATCTTTCATCTTAACTGTAGATTTAGCCCTATTACCAAGATCAGAAACCATCGGCTTCATGCTCGCCTCTTTACTATCAGAGGACGAAGGTTTATATTTACTTGCATCCATTGGTGCACCAGTGGAACCCGCAACCTTTTGAAGAATTCTCCATGCAGGAATGCCAAAATCTTTCATTGGCCTTTAATATTTTATATGATAAGTACCCGACATAGATGCCTTAGCCATTATGGTTGACCCACCAGAAGTCTTAGCATTAGAGAGGGACTTCCCATGATTATTAGATGTATCTTTCGTTGTATGAGTTTTGTCATGACATTTGTCCTTATCCCTGACCACATGCACCTTGTGATATGTATGTTGTGCCTAGTAACATGCTTAGGATTACTCGATCATTTACCTATGAGTTGATAAGTTGATATGCTTACATGAGTATTTAGTACGATGAACATGATTATTGAACATGATTATGGTTGCTTATGATATGATGTTGTGATCACTGTTGTATAAGTAGAGATAGGCAGTAATTTCTTCTAAGTTGGGAGATGAACATGTGGTGAGGAATTTGAGGATATATATGTTGTAGTGCTCAACCTAGAGATTCTGTTGATATAATTATGTTGAGACATAAAGTTGATACCCGGTTAAGCCGGAGAAAGTTGGTCGTAGTTGTGTACGAGTTATGGTTGAGACACTAACTTGTTGATCCCGATGAGTCGGTGAGGTTCATGTTGCATCATTGATGTTCATCACCGTGTTGGCGTATGGTCGATTGATCATGCCTGCGGGGAGATGATCGCACCCATTAGTTGTGAACGGGCGAATGTCCCGACCTGGCCTGCGGGCGGGGGGATATGTCGTTACCGTAAGTTGCGTTGTTGACGGGCAAATATTCCGACCTAGCCTGCAGGCGGGGGAATATGTCGTACCCATGAGACGAGTTGAGCTTGCGAGCTGTTGGTCGAACCCTGCATTACTGGGGGTGGCACAGAGATGAACGGGACATCTTGATCTGTTGGGGATGTCTGTCGTGATCGCATCCATATAGTCGTTAGTTGCATGAGTGTGAGAGAGAATAGCTAAGAGAGCAGGACTTGGGAGATGATTTCTTGACACTGTTGTGCTGTTGTATGTTGCTATCTATATAGCTGTTTCCCTATTTGTGATCTATTACTGTTTCTTATCCCCGTATTTTTCTATGTCGTATTTTATTTAATCTCGATATATCGCACGAAAAGATCCTGTTGAGGAATTGCCAGAGGAGATTAATGGCATACCTGTTGAGCCCGATGCTGGCGGGAGAGCCTCGGATTCCAGTGCAGGGAGACTTTGAGCTGCTCTATGCAAAGGACGATCATCTTTGGGAGATTGACTACTCTTATCGAAGAGTAGTGTATACGGGCCCGACTACCATATACGTTAAAGTCTCGTTTGGGTAACAGTCTTAGGTTGTTATGGTTAGTATAGGTTTGAGTGAAATGTATTTTGGGGCCAGGAGAGGAAGTCTTATATATTTTATTTTGTTACCATGCTTTCAGTTATATATGTTATTAGTTGCATACTCTGAGATAGTTGATGTGGTTGCAAGCTCTACTGATAGAGCCAATGCTTTTATATGTATGTTATATATATAGTCATGGTATCAGTATTGGTTGTTTTAATATTTCCTCATTTTTGATTAATCACGCTACGCTGCAATGTTAATAAGGGTTACTAATGGGACCTCCGAGGAGGGGTTGTCTCATTTTATGGTATCAGAGCAATTTGATTCTTAATCAAGGACTGCTTGAGTTAAGTTGTGATTTCTAGCTGTGTCTAGTTGAGCCCGCATTGGGTATTAACTATGCTTAGAAGTTGCGTAGAGTGTCCGATATGTGAGTTGTCGTAAGAGGCAACTGTTTCGAACATTTGTGAGGCATATGATCCATGTATATGATAATATGGTCTTGTATGTCTTACAAATGTGAGATGATAATTTCTTCCATAGGAAATCAAATGGCTCACGGACGAGTTAGAGGACGTGGTGAAAGGGCCACAGAGAGTGCCACTGAACTTAGAAATGGTGACGAGGAATATTCCCAAGTTGGTGGTAGGCCAGAGTCAATTGAAACCCTAAGGATAGTTAGGGAGTTGGCAACGGTAATGCTGCATCAGACGCAGCAGAACGTTCAACTGTTGCAGGTAATCATGGAACAACAACAAAGACAGAATCAGTGGGGTGGAGTTGAGACGGAAGACACTGGACTGAATATTTTCTGAAAGGGAAGCCTCCGTAGTTTAATGGTGACGTCAATCCGGAGGGAGCTGAATTCTAGATACAGGAACTTGAGAAATCTTCGCACCGATACACTATCGTGAGGACAGAAAGGTGACCTACGCATCCTTCATGCTGATGGGAGGTGCAGAGCTATGGTGGAAAGGCAAGCATAGGATTCTTGAAGCAGAAGGAAGAGTGATTAAGTGCGGACTGTTTCAGGAATGCTTTCTGGAGAAGTATTTCCCCAGAATGATGAGAAGAGAAAAAAAAAGAAGGAATTCGTGAGTCTGAAACATAGTACCATGTCTGTGGGTGAGTACGCTGCAAGGTTTGAGGCGTTACTCAAACTTTATGAATTCTATCAGAGGCTTCTAGTTGAGGAATGGGTGTGCAGGCGTTTCGAAGATGGTCTAAAGTACGACCTACAGAGGGTGATTGCACCACTGAATATCACCCGACTGCCTGAGATGTTAGAGAGATGTTCAGTCATTGAGAACATTGACAAGAAGAGAAAGCTGCAGCAAGGCAGAACTGGAGGACCTACTCAGAGATTTGACCAGAGAGGTCGAGGAGGAAAAGGAAGGTTTCAGACGGGACGGAAGTCTTATGACTGTCAGGTAACAAGACCAGCTGAACAACAGCAATAACCAAGTGGATGCTTCAGATGTGGAGGATCGCATCTGATTAGAGATTGTCCAGTGAAGCAGACTTGCCAATGCTTTCGGTGTGGCCAGATGGGTCACATAGCTCCAGAATGTTCACAAGGAGCAAGGTACAACACAGGCGGGCGTGGCCCAGTGACCGGAGCCCAAGGAGCAGGACAGCAGGTGGTGAGACCGCAAGCCACCGGAAAACTGTTTATCGTAAGAGGAGTTAAATCCTCTCAATCCCCTGATCTTATACAAGGTATGTGCCTAATGTCAGGTAAACTCTTATCAGTATTGTTTGACTCCGGAGCTACGCATTCATCCATATCCCAAGAGTGTGTGGATCATTTGAAATTACCTGTTTCTTTACTTTCTCATGACTTAATTGTTTCTACACCTACCAGTAATTCTTTGACAACCATGTCTATTTGTTTTAAATGCCCTATCATTGTTGAAAATAGAAGAGTTGGTAGTTCAGGTAACCGCTTCCTGAGTTTCCAAGACAGTGCAACAATGGTTCCTCCAACTGCGAGGAGGACTACCTCCCGAGCCCCTCCAACTGTGAGAAGACCCGAGAAGTTCTCCAACTACGAGAAAGCACCTGCATCCCTCCAACTGTGAGTTTAGCTATCTTAGTCACCCCAGAATGTCCACCTCGAACACCAACCTTGTGTGACAACCACTCAAACTGTTATTGCAGCTATACACACGGGTTTTCACCACAACAATGCAAATGCCATGGTTATGCATCCATCACCAACTATATCGTATTCAACATATGCACCTAACAACCCAACAACATTTCAACAATGGCATGATCAATGTCTTAAAGGTCCACATCCTCCAACTGTGACGATGTCACTCTCCAAGTGTGAAAGCCACCATCATCTTAGATCAACTCACTTAATCCACTAGCCGGATATTATCAATTGTCCTATTGGTCTAACGTCACACCAACCAGGATCAGAGCCTTCATAATATCAACATATACAACAGGCATATCATCATATTAGGCATATCAAAATATCAAGTAATCATGTTATCGCAACAAGCATACCAGGGCAACCCACTTAGCATGTTATCACATATGACATCATCAGACAATGTCATTTAGGTATGTTATCAACCACAACACATAGGCATACATCCCCGATCAACATATCATTATAGTTCATCCTACCGCTGATAAACCTATAATGCCTAATCCTTAGATTGGTATCACTCCACGGTAGTCGCCAATGTAAGTTAGGTGTTGTCGGTTACTCAACCATTAATAGGGTTTGAGGATCCCTACACATGTCAACAGTTATATCCTACGCCCAGTTTCCTCGATAATTGAGGTTTCTTCCTCCTCATCTGGTGACTCGTCCCAGTATGCTCCTATACCAACGAACAGCCTGGACCCTCGATCTCACGAGCCCAACGAACACAACAACGACCACCACGAGCTCACCACCACCACCACCACCACTCAGTCGCAGCTTCTTCTCCAGCCACCAACACCACCATGACCTTGAACCTTGCCCTAACCAAGGGAACAACATGCAGGTATTATTGTTAACCCTAAGGCAACTCTAAAACCAAGAAAGATTCGAGGAAAAGCTCGAAGAACATGAAGAATACTAATGCTGACGTATCAACATGTTAGAGATTCGATCTTACCTTCGAGGAATTGAGAAACCAATCGGTCGAACTCGAAGATATCAAAGCCCTGATTGTTGTGGTGTAGTCAGAATCACGATTTGACGCCTCGATCTTCCTCTACCTTCACTTTCTCTCTCAAAAACTCTTCTCTCTCTCTCTCTAGTTCGCTAGAGCTGAAAAACTTCATAAGTTTCATTCCCATTGAAAATGGAGAAGAAAACTTAAGTGATGTTGTCAGACAGTGCACGCTTGAGCGTGTAGAATCTCCACGCTTGAGCATAGGCACGCTTGAGCGTGGCGCGTGTGCATGCACGTGTGCATGCAAACTGAAACGCGTACCTCTACGCGTACCCCTGTCCACGCTTTGACGTGCACCTACCCCACGCTCGAGCGTCAACAATCAATGTTTAAACGTTGGGTTACTCAACATCAAAGCTTTGGATGTTGATTAGACCCGTTCTTTCACGTTTCTTCGCTCTCTGAGCTCGTTCCAAGGCCAAATTGCCTCAAATTTGGACCATAGCCTCTTCTAGCCATAAGGAACATTGTCCAACCTTCAAACATACTTGACTTAAGTCTTAAAACTTATTCAAGAAAATGGGATGTTACACGAAGGGTTGCTTGAAGCTGACTTGCTTGCATCATTCACACCGGTTTGGAAGGCCCAACGGTCGCTTTTTGCATCAATTGTCCATGGCTCCCCTCCACCAAAAATTCACCCAAACCACCAAGCGTCACCGACAATCCACCACTACAAACCATAACCTCCCATAACCTCAACAACATGGCCTCAAATATTGAACTATTATTTTGTAAATAGTCATACCACTGCAAGTTTATTCTCATATTTACCCACATTTCATAAGAAATTGATAAATTACTCATTAGAGTTTACATAGCTACTTTTCGCTGCACTATCACTAGAGCTGAGTATATGGGCTTGGGCCCGCGGACGATCCGTTTAACCAGCGATTCGTGCTGGTTAAAACCAGGCAAAACATAGGATCGTTTAAATGCGGGCCTTTTCAGCCCACTCCGTTTATCCCGCGGGTTAGACGGGTTGGGTCCGCGGGTTAACGGACCAGCCCGCGGACCACTACTTCCTTTTACACAAAAAAATAAACAACTTTGACATATGAGTTTGTACCATATCTTATTTCTCCATCGATAGCCCATATGCTTAATGGTACATGTTTGAATGCATTATTTTCTGAAGAATCCTGTTATCCAACTTCATGATGCTTTTGAATAACATATTTCACTATGTATATTTTTTTCTCTCGTTATATTTGGACTTCCTTATGTTTATTATGAAACTACATTTTGTTTTCCATTTTACTTATGTGGTCATGTATGACGGTGTGACAATCTTTGTGATACAATTTTCTTTGTCTAACTGTCAGACCAAAAGGTTGCAAAACAGATACCGTAAAGAGAATAAAACAACAGCATAGTGATGTTTCTTTTTCAAAATATCATATATTATTGTGAATATAGTGGTTGAATATAGCGTTTTCAAAATAATTTGAAATTTTTATTTTTTTATTAATGAGTCTATGGGCCAACCCGTTGAACCCGCAAACTATGCGGGTTGGATGCAGACTAGCTAAATGCAGGTCCGTTATCTTCGCGGGCCAATCCGGCCCGATCCGTTTAAGTGCGGGCCAATGCGGGTTGGCCCTAAACGGACCGGGCTAGCCAGTATACCTAGCTCTAACTATAACCAATTCAACCAGAAAAAGAACTCACCATTCCATAGAGCTGTCAATGTGAGCCAACCCGGCTACCGGGTTGGCTCACCGTAGGTTGACTAAAAAGTAAGCCAACCTAACCCAGCTCACTTTTTGGTGAGCCAAGAAATAGCCACCCGGCTCGACCCACTACGGGTTGGTGGATTAAACGGGTTGGTTAACCTAAAATTAAAAAAATGAAAATGAAAATAGTATAAAAATAAAAACAAATTAAATAAATAAAAGAAATAAAAAAAACGAAATTGACTTTGAAGTTTTGGTAATCCTGGCCATTTTGGCCTATCACTTGGTCATATGAAACATCTATCCCAAGATTTTTTTCTTTAACCCGTTCTGAAACTACGTCAATCCGCTTGCCGTGGAAAGAACCAAAAAATAAAACATCAGACTTCCCACTAAACCTTTCAACCATTTACACGGCTTCTGTCAATGCCATCTTCTTCAGCTGGTAGAATAGTGGAAAGGAGTACTTTCAAACTGATGGATGGAGGCCGATGCAAAAGGCTAGGGTTCACTCAGTTCCGATGGATTTTGATAATTGGATTTGGCCATTACAGGAATATATATATATATATATATATATATATATATATATATATATATATATATATATATATATATAAAGCAACCCGTAAGCCAACCCGACTCGAACCCGCTTGACCTGTGGCTTAAGTGAGCCTGGTCAAAATAACCTGGGATAAAAGTGAGCCAGCTTTTGTCCAACCCAACTGACCAGAGAGCCGGGTTGGCTCACGGGCCAGAAACCATTTTGACAGCTCTACCATTCCACCATAAACCAGCAGAGAACACTCTGCCATTAGTGTAGTTTCTATTGATGGCTTTAGAAGTTGTTAAAACAATGGTTGAAAATGGTGTTTGAGATTACTTGTATGCAATGAAATTATCCTGTGGTGTTTGAGCTTGGAGCTAGCGATGATAGGGAAAGGCGGAGGGTCGAATGGCGGAGGTAAGGGAAGGTGGATAGATAGGCAGGGAGATTATATGTGAAATGTTGGAGGGTGAATGATGTGGAGACAACAATAGTGGTGGGTGTTGATTGAGGAACACTATTGGAGGGTGTTAGGTCAAGCAACACCTAACCTCATTTTTTTTAAATTTTTAATTACAATTACACTAACCATATTTAAGATAAAACATATTCCATCAATATACTCTTAACCATGGTTGAGAAAATCGAAACGGTCGGATCAACCGGTGAACCAGCCTTAGTACCGGTACGGGTGGCCCTTAAAACAACTTAGAATAAAAATTGGTAGCGAACCGATCAAATCGATGCAAAACTAGTAAAAATTGACGGTCCAATGGCATTAAACGATTTGCGAAAACTTTTTTTTTTATTTTATATTAAAACAAAAACTAAAACGATGTTGTTTTATTTTTAGTTTTATGACATTTTACACTTTCACACTTTCAACCTTAATTAATAATTCTATAATGAATGAATGTTGTTTGCTGCTTTATTTTATAATTCTAAATGTTAATAATGGATATTGTTGTCTTTGTTGAACACTTGAACTTAAATATTATGTTATAGTTGGACGTGTTTAATGTAAATTCTTAATGTTATCTTTATTGTTGATTGAACTTAAAATATGTTGTCATACGGTTTGATTATGAGTGTAAACTATTTTATTAATATGTTAGTTTATTGTTTTATTATTGAATATATTATATAAAATAAAAAATATATATTTAATTAAAATTGGTTCGATCACGATTGAACCGCAGTTGGACCAGTGAAGCGTGAACCGGTCCTTCACTATTTCAATTAGGGATGAAAAATTTCACCTGTGCACAAAGATCCCCGCGGGGACTGCCTCATTCTGGGCCCTGAGAGCGGGGATTTTTTCTTGCAGGGACGAGAGAGAAAACCCCCCCGAAGGCTATTCGGGGATGGGGATAGGGACCTTACTCCCCACCCCGCGGGATCCCCGTCCCCACGAACATTATAGAAATATCCTTTATATATATATTATTAAATTATTAACAAAGACTTATAGAAAATCCTTCACAAATCTTCTGCAAATTCTCGAAACCATCATCGATTTTACAACCTGGAACCCTATGGTCACAACAGCGAAGCTTTCCAACCCACATTTGCACCCACATCCACCACAAACCCACCTCTTCCCTCATTTTTTTCGCCTTCTCCAGGACCTCCTGAACAGTGACTGAGATGTCAGGTTTGCAAAAAGGTTTCCTTTTGAGCATCACCACAATGTTCTTGTGGGGCTTGTTGTGTAGGGTTCTGAAATTTGAAAGCGAGTATAAAAAAGGATATCAAACGTTTTGCACAACGTTGGCAACAACAATGTGGTCCTGAGGGCATTTAATTCAATCTAAAGGGGGGATTGCATTGAAGGAAATATAGGTGTTAACAACAAGGAAGCTAAGGTTTGAGTTTGCACCAATTGTTCTTTTGGGATCCTCATGATGATCTATGGGGCGGTGGAGAACGGGAATGGGGGATAAATACTCCCCATGACGGGGTCGAGGATTGTCATCCATAGATATAGATTCAATGATCAGTTCGGTTTTTAAAACATTGTTTTTAACACTTTTGTTTGCTATTGTGTTTGTTCCAGTGAGCTGCAACACATAACACATAATACGTCCCAGGAAATTGGAACATAACTGAGTTCATGTTCATAAAGATGGATGCAACTCACGCAAGATTGCACGTCCGTCATCAACTCCTAATGCAAATTCCTCAAGATACATAAATAGGTAGGGTAATAATAGACATCTGAACCAAAACTTGAGACCAGGCACAAGATCAAAACTACAATGAGCAAAGCTCCGTATAAGATTCAAGCCCCAAGAGCAACCAAGATACAAATTCTGAATGATGTTTTTATCTTCCATTAGGCTCAGCAAGCCGGGGTCTGCATCCTACCTGCTCGAGAAACTTCACAAGGCGCAAGTGCTTTGCTGTCCACTGCTCAGCCAACTTCTGCTCCTTGGCTTCTGCATCTCTCCTCAATCCAGCTATCTGTTCCCTGCAGTCTACTTCAATTCTATCCAAAGCAGCATTCTGTTCTTCCCTAAGAGCTTCAATCTTTGCTTCCATTTCTTCCATCTTCTCCCTCCTTCGACATGCCTTCTCTGACTCCAACTGCAACTCCACCCTTCTTAACCTCCAAGCTGCCTCCTTCTTATGTGCTGCCAATGCACGATGCCCTTCTTCCAACTCTTTACAGCACTCCACTAGCTCGGGCATAAGCAAGTTATCACCAAAAGGTGGAATAGATCCATGACAGGTTACATTCCCTAAAACAAGCGAAGCATTCTCCGATCCTCTTTCAGGTTGCAACCATGGAGGAGGTGCCGCCACCGTTGAGGGAGAGAGACTTAATGTCACAGAGGGAGAAGGTGGCCTGACAGCTGGATTGTTATTAGAATTTGAAAGCCAAGAAGGTAGCAAAGTTGATGCAGGGGCTGGTGCATCGGTATGAAGAAAAGGCCCATTAGAAGCAGCCATAAGATATGATGGTGAAGGGTGCTCTTTCACTAGTTTCTCAGCAAATGTCTCTAGTATATGATTGTATTTGCCATCTTCGATTGGACCAACTGTTTTGTTAATCTCCTGTTTTTCCCTATGCTGCTTCTCTTTGAATACTTCCCACCACTTGCCTAATCTCTTAGCAGTGCGACCTGGAACTTCTGCAGCAATTTTTTTCCATTTGTTCCCATGCTTTGCTTGAAGGTGGATGACAAGACGCTGCTCTTCATCGGTAAGAGATCCTTTCTTAATGCCAGGCTTGAGGTAGTTCTTCCACCTTTCTAAGCACGACTTTGCATCCCTGTTAAGAGGTGTATTCATGCGCTGAGACACAAGATTCCATTCCCTGGGACCATACTGTCTGACATAAGTGCATAACAAAGCGTCCTCTTCAGCTTTCCAACGTTGTCTCTCCTTCATTTCCTAGTGCAAATCCCACAGCCCATTTCTTGAAACTTGAACTCCTCATCATGTATCTAGAAAACTCATGACAACTCAATACATCACGCAATTTCTATGAAATACCAATCCCCTCACACCATGATTAAGATGGGGCAAGATCATCTTCCATGAATATAGATCTACACATGACAAAACTAGTCTGAAGACTGGAATCTGCCATAAGAATAGAACATTTAACAGTAGAAGATTTACCACAAACTCATTTGGGAACTCAACCAAGCAAAAAAAAAAGACTTCGTTCAAGAGAATATCAACATACTGTAAACAATGAAATAATCTACCAAACTAAAGAAAGACATTTCATCATTTTCTCTCCCTTAGAAAATGTGTACTTTAATTGCATTGTGGGAACAAAACCAACAGAGACATCTTAGAATTTAGAGTATATATAAGAGCCAAATATATGTCGAAAAACTCTATTTGTATCCTAAGGACCAAGCATTAATAAAGCAATGAAGTATCTAACTGAAACAAACCATTCATTCAGAATATTTAGGAAAAGGCAATACAAGCAGAACACAAATGCTCAATGATCAATAACTTGGATTTCAAATAATGGAACCATAATATCTAGTCTTGGTGGAAATCTTAAAAATATTTGACAAGTAGACTAATATCCAGATTCTAAAAAGTCAAAACAAAGTTATTTGAGAAAATTAAATTAGGAGACTTGGAGATTGAATTTATTATTAAGTTTAAGGTAGTTTAAATTAAAAGGCTTTCTATTTAGTCAAGATGCTTGAGAGAAAAAATTATAATGACCACACTTCGGAGTTGAATGGCTGCAATAATCCTTTTAAACAGGGAACATCCTTTTCAGGTAACTTTAGACAGTTCTGCTAAATGATTATCATACAAACGCAGTATGTCATAATGCAATCACAAATAAATAAAAAATCATTATTTCTTTTCAGAATAGTATTTCATGCAATAGTTTTGGCTAGATATGAAAATATAATATTCAAGAATTTCTAGTCTTAATATGTTGTTGAGGCACAAGCGCTATGCAACAGAACAGTTCTGAATACACCTTTATTATCCCAAGCATTTGCAAAATAGTACGGTCTCAATTGAAACAGGAGATATTAGATACCTTCTTCAAGCTACAAGACTTAGGAACCATGAACAATAAAGCACTGCATCAGTGGTTAAAAGAGCCCAAAGAAATTCCAAGTGTGATAAATTCCATGACTCATTCGAAATTGCAGTTTCATATTAGGATCAAGAAACGTGAGAATAAAGGTAAAAGCTATTGACACTCCCAAATATCTATTCATATTTCTTAGGTTTAATTACTGCGGGGGTCCTTGAATTATTTGAGAATTTTTAAATAGATTCCTGAACTAAAAAAATTTGTAATTGATTCCCCGAACTTTAATATACTTTGTAATTGGGTTCCTGCACTTTAAACGTTTGTAATCAGGTCCCTGGACTTATTAATAGTTTGTAATTAAGTCCCTGGGATGTGAGGCATTTTTAAAACCTTTGCTATTATGATGATCTAATAATTCTATTAACCTTCAAGACCGATAAGAAACCTCGAAATATTATACGGTGATCTAATTACAAGGTTCTTCTCTTATCTCAGGGACCTAATTACAAATTATTTAGAAGTTCAGGGACCCAATTACAAACGATTAAAGTGCAGGGACCCAATTACAAAGTATTTAGAAGTTCAGGGACCCAATTACAAAAATTTTTAGTTTAGGGATCTATTTAAAAATTCTTAAATAGTTCGGGACCAGCGGAGTAATTAAACCTATTTCTTATTTACCAATCAAAAAATTTATTTTTATTTTTAAAAAATAATGAGCGGCTAATAAAAAATATGTGAATAGACATTTAAAAGTTGGGAAGAAAAACAACTATATCATCTTAAAAACGATCAAAATGGTATCTGAGAGTATCCAGAGCAAAAAGTGCTGTATCTTCCCAAAGTAATACAATTAAAATAATAACAATCAAACCTTTTTTCACGTGTACATGTGATCTAATGACGTCGTAATATCTCATGATAAATTATATTTATAGACAAATCATTCAAATTATAAACTTTTTTTCTTGATCTCCCTCTCACTCTAACTATTAAGCTACCTCCATCTGCTCTAATATCCTCACTGGTGCTTTTACGGGTAAACAGCTCGTGAAAATATAGGTAAGATGGTTGAATACAAGAAATTTGGTTTCCAAAATCTGAAAATCATGTAGCAGGAGCAGCTTCAAACTCTGGAATTCTGGAAAAAAAATTTAACTTTGAAGTAACAACGGAACTATATACAACGTGAATATAACAGTGAAACATACTGCTAAAGAAAGACCTTGCAGGAATTTTCTTCACTAGCAAATTTTCATTATAGTCTAAACCCCAGAAATCAAAATATAAAATGCAAAGAACGTAACCACGGAAACAAAACCAACAACCCCAAACGGCTCTTTAACACAGAAAACAAAAACTAGAGCCAACCCTGATGCTCAAATAAAAAAGAAGAAGATGAAGTAACACTTACATTTGGTCCCTAACTACCTAGCAGCTCGCATCTTCTCGGAGGCATATATCATGGTCCATGAAAGAGCACAATTTCGGGTTCTTAAAAGAAAGAGAAATGGAAAAAAGCGAGAAGCACCCATTCCATTATTCTAGAGAGAGAGAATATACCCGGGATGGGTTATAGAGTAAAGACAGAGAACTGAGGGGGAGAGAGAAAGTAGGAATTGGACAAGACAGGAGAAGAGACCCCACAGGGTCACAGGTTGAAGAGAGGGAGATGAGAGAGTGGAAAAAGCATTAATAGTTGCAGCGTCGTATTACAATTTACAACCCCACAGGGTCATGTGGTGTCGTAAGTTATAAAGTGTTTTTGTTATTCAATTCATCCTAATTAGGATCTTTCATTCTGGATTCGTGAAGTATTCCATAAGCGGTGACGGCTAGGGTAAGTCACTTATCGTGGGAGACTTGTTGTAGCCGTCAGATTTTATGAAGAAAAAATTGGACGGACTTGATGAAAACATGCTACCGGTTCTTTCGGTTACTTTGAAATTGCCGACCACCTCTTCCCCTCTCCATCGACAACGACAAGCTATAGAACCTCAAGAACCTCAACTCCCTCCTTCTCAAAAAAACCTCCCAACGCAAGCAAAATCAACTCAACCGTTCAATCCTTGGTCGACGCTAACCACGCTCTCAAATCTTCACCCAACCATCCCGCCATGCAAAATCAACTCTTAGAGTCTCACCTCTCTAAACAAAAATGGGGTTTCTCTTTGCTTCATTGCTCATAGAAAAATGACATGGAACATGCCGTTAACTCAGAGAGGGTCCCGTGTTGCGTTTTTGGAGGATGAAGTGGATGAACTCAAGAAGATTCTCGAAAACAAGAAGGTTCAGTTCAGTAGGGTGAGCGCAGAGAGGGACCATATGGAACACAATTTTGATGGTCTTGTTGATGCAAATGGGTTGAAGGAGAAGCTTCTAGAAACATAGAACAGAGAGAGGAAGCTTCTAGAAGAAGCGGAGCAGCTGAGGTTGGAAGGGGAGAAGTTAATGGAGGAAGGGTTTCAAAAAAAAAAAAAAAGAGAGTATTGAAATCTTAAAGGAGCCAAGATTGCGAAATTGTTTTCATCCGATTTTCAATTTTCATTTTTTGAATCTTTTCACCCGAAATTGTTTTCTTTCTTTTCCATTCAAATTGGGTCAAGTTAGGGTTTTTTGCCTAACTAAAATTTGTTGTATTTCATGAAATTGTCATCTTTGCATTGAACTCAACTTTCGTGTAATCTAAAGTTCAGTTTTATTTTCTATTACACTTCTCAGAAGTGATGTTGGTGAGTTTGATTCATGGTGAGTTTTGGAAATGAAGAATAATAGTGATTTGGGGTTGGTATGTTGATGTCATTCAAGGTTTGGAAAATATGGGATCGGTACAAGGGTTTATAGGTGCTTCAAATATTGACTATTGCCTTGAAAGTTCTGGCGTTATTCGTGAAATTGTTCAGTTTGTTAATGAAGTTGGTCCAATCCCATTTGCACGACCACTTCCTTGGTTTCTAGTCGTGAAAGAATGGGTGCTGACTCCGAGTTTTTCGCAAATAGGAGAAGTGCCCCCTTGGAGCATATTCATGCTTGGTTGTTACCTGCATTCCACCTACTATAGCCTGTAAAATTAGCTCTCTCACGATGAGAGACTTTCCAACCTCTCTCACCCTAGCAAAAGCCCTTAGATTTTTTGGACCCGCTATGGGACTAATTTTCACTCGGGTGCTTAGTTACAGTTAAGGTTCTTCGCCCCTCTCCAAGAATGTATTTTGTGGGATTTGAACCACGATCCTCCCCCACAAACTCATCTGTGCAATCAACTGAGACACACACATTGGGTACGTTGTAGTGTTTAAATTCAATCCAATGTAATCTAGATACTTGAAATAGAATTGAAAAATCCAAAACGAAACGAAGAAAATCGAAATAAATGAAAATAAATAAATGAGAAAAAGAAGAAGAAAAGTTTAAGGCTAAAATACGTTTTTAGTCCCCTAATTTTTTACTTTCGCGAAAATCGTCCCACCATTTTTTTGCGCGAATTTGATCCTCAAAGTTTTCTAACATAGCAACGTAAGTCACTTTGTCAGTGTGTTGTCCAAAAACTAACGGAACGTGCCTACGTAGCAAACGGTTTACCACGTGGCACGTTTAATTGGGTGAGTAAAAATATTAAAATCATATTAAATAATAGGCTAAAATGCACTTTTCGTTCCCTTAGTTTTTCACTTTCATAAAAATTGTTCCTCCATTTTTTTCGTGAATTTGGTCCTCCAAGTTTTCCAACATAACAATGTTAATCCCTCCATTAGTGTGTCACTCAAAAGATGTGGTGGCGGTGACGGGGGCGTTTCGTGACGGAGAGAAAGAGAGAGAAGCGGTTCAGGTGGTGGCAGATCTGTAGGTGGCATGCGAAGTAAGAAAGGTGGTTGTCGGCGTAGGTTTTGGATCTTGTAATGTTAAATAATGTGATTTTGGGGAGAAAGTATGAACAGAAAAATAAAAAATAGAAAGAAATAGAGAAAATAGTGAGCAAAATGAAGAATTAGTTGTTGAGAATGAAGAGAAAAAAGCAAGAAATTAGTTGCTGGTTGATAAGGAACAAAGGTGCTCAACGTGAATTTATTAATGAGAAACCAAAACAAAAAGCTCTATGTTTTTTCTTCTTTTTGGATTGCTTGAGGAAAGGAAGATGGTGTAAAATGGTTCTTTGAATTTTTTATATTAGTTCTGTGGAATATGGGTTTTCATTGTGTATATGGTGGGATAGAGTGAAAATGGATGAAGAAGTGAGTTCAAGGTGTTTGTGGTTATGACTTAATGGTTGATGGAGTGGAATTTTTATGGGTTTCTACTGGTGAAGGGAGATTGTTTGATGGTGAATAAGTTTTTTTCGGTATACAATGGTGAATAAGGTTTTTAGATTCTGAGTTGTTATTAGAGTGAGGGAGATGTTTTTTTTCTTAGTAAAAAAAACGTTTGTTTTTTTATTTGATGCCCCCTTTTCTTATATAGCACGTCCCGTTAGTTTTTTGATGACATACTGATGGAGGGACTAACGTTATTTTGAAAAACTTTGAGGACCCGAATTCGGGCAAAATAATAGAGGAACGATTTTCGTGAAAGTGAAAACCAAGGGGGACTAAAAATGCATTTTAGTCTAATATTTTTACTCACCCAGTTGGACGTGCCACATGGCAAACCGTTTGCCAGTAGGCACATTATATTAGTTTTAGGATGACACACAGATGAGGGACTAAAGTTGCTATGTTGGAAAACTTGGAGGGCCAAATTCGCGCAAAAAAATGAAGGGACGATTTTCGTGAAAGTGAAAAATTAGGGAGACTAAAAGTGCATTTTAGCCAAAGCTTAATGAAATTTTTAGTCATGCAAAGTAGGCGAGTTTTGGTTTTCTTCCCTACACTTTTTTTCGTTGATTTTCGTCCTTGTAAGTTCAAAACATTTGGTTTTAGTCTTTGCCGTTAGTGACACACTCTTCTTCCTCGTTCTATATTGTTTCATCCTCAATTAGCGTTTTTATTCCTCCTTCTCCACCGATTCTTTCATAAAGCATACAGATCAGAAAGGAATTACCATTCCGGGATCATTAGTTAATGCATCCAACACATTCTCCGAGCCATTCATACTTGTTGCTACATGAAGGGGAGTAAATCTAGCAGGCCTAACAACATCAGGTCTAAATAAAAGCTTGTAAGGGGCCTTGTCAACTTGCTTCTCTTTACTATCTGCATCATGTGAAGTTTTAACTCGCACAAATTTTAACAATAATTCCACCATAGGCCGACAGTTTCTCTTCACGGCTGTGTAGAAGACTCGTGTCTAACATTGTAAGCTCAATGGAGGTATGCTCTCTTACATCAACACCACCCTCAAAGATAGTGTCCAAGAGTTTTTTCATCACAGCACACCAATCATGGTCCATGGAGAAGTCAACAAGCCACATGAATCGATTGAAATGGAAGAGATCCTGGATAGGTGCTTCGGGACCTAGCCTAACTTTCACACGACTGCTATGAAGGAGCTAACCCATTTCTTGTAAGAAATCCAAAGCTCAAGTCTTTTCTTCCATTTGTTTGTTTCTCATTTGGATGTCATCAATGGCCTGAGTTACCTCAATCACACTCTCTAGCTTGTGGATCTCTGAAAAAGCTTCTTACTCTGCAACTTTAAAAGGAAAGGAACAACTGCTAAGATCATGATCATCCACATGAGAGTAAAATTATCAACTCAGATGAAAATATAGCTTCAGACGTTAGAAAAATAGAAAAAGCCTTTTTAAATCTACCACGAAGCAATCCTCTGCTTTATCTGCAAAAAAATCATCTTTATGCTTTCTTTCTTGGGATAGCTTGCCTCTATTCAACAACTTTTTCCAACTTTTTCAAAAAGATTTAAAATTTTGTAGTTTGGTGTAATGTACAAAAAATGGAGGATCTAACTTTCCACTCATTTTCAATTATAAAGATTGGTTTTAAAGAGTTTGTAAGAAAGCCAGAACAATATAGGACTAAGGTCAACTAGAAGTTTACAAAAGCTAAAAGTAGTCTAAAGGCAAGGATCAACAACAGCAATATTGAATCATTGGCAAAAGAGTTATTAACAAAGGACATCCCAGAAATACGCAGGTCTGGACGAAGGAAGAAAATACGCTACAAAACGAGGGAAGAAACGATGGAGGAAGAAAAAAACGATGCAGAACGAAGGAGGAAATGATAGAGAACGTGAAAGAAGAAAGGAGAGTCATATTTTATAAAAAAAAAAAAACAAATAATAATATTATAATAATAAAAATTAAAATAATATAATGGTTAAATATAATAAAATATCATGTTAATAATTTTTTTAAAAAATATAAAATAAATATGTGCCAACCTACGTGACTTTAAATAATAATATTTAAGCCTACATGTGCCACGTCATCACTTCACGGTGGGTCACTAACGACACGGATTAAAACCAAATGTTTTGAACTTGCAGGAACGAAAACCAACGACAAAAAAAGTGAAAGGACGAAAACCAAAACTCGCTTTGTAGGACTAAAGAGTTCATTAAACCTAAAAAATTGAAATCAGTTCAGTTTTCAATTTTCATTTTACAATTGGTTCAATTTAAACGAGTCGCATATTTTGATACTATATATACTAGTATTATTCTTGCGCTGATGCACGAGCCGTTGTTCAGTAGTGTAGGACCTAGGCATAGAGTGTGGTATAGAATTTATGTAATCATAGAAGCATAAATTATATAACTATAGGCTAAGTAAATATAAAAATGTTGAATTTCATATTTTGGTCTATAGTTGCAATATATTAAAATTATCAATCATGAATCCATAGAAACTATGAAAAGTGCATTACACCAATGGAAAATGAGTTATTGCTCTACTTAAATTACGTATTGTGTGTGATTGAGAATGTTGAAATAAACAAAGTAAACAATAGAAGGGGGATGAATCGTGTCTACCTAAAGTTTTTGCTAAAATAGAAATTCTGTTCGCAAAAACAAAAAGCAGACGCTTAAAAACAACTTATAGACGCTTGGGATGCGTCTAGAGATTTTTCACAACTTGTCCTAGACAAGTGTTCAAAACACAGAGATTAAAAACAACTTTGATAAAAACAAGGCTTGTTTAGATAAACAAATTAACCTTGGTTAGATAACAGTCAAACAAAGAAAGTAATATTAAAAGATAAGGGAAAAGATAATCACATAGAATAATTATATTAGTTCACCCTCAATCTTGGTTTACGTTCGATCCTTGGCTTAACCAAGATTTTCACAATAATTGATCGGGTTAGAGACACAAGTATTATTTGCACACCTAGCCTCTCCAAGCTCAACAACACTAGCATTGTTTGCACACCTAGCCTCTCTAACCTCAACAACACAATTATTCTTTTCTCACCTAGCCTCTCCAGGTGAGAATAACTTCAGCTTTGAATGCATTCAATAAATGTGCGTATTTGTTCTTGGAAATTCTTCAGGGTCTTCTTTATATAGTCCTCACAGCAATAAATCGTTTGTGAGACATTCTTTCTTCAATAGTTGCTTTACTTCAGATGTTTGGCGAAACCATTAATGCATAGAGCCGTCCTGTTGGAGCTTTAATTGGTGAATAATGTTGGAAATACTCTTTATCAAAGCAACAAGAAGTTTAGAGCAGTATCAGAGTCTTGAGCGACACGGATTTCTTCTTTTGTGCAATCAGTCAGAAAGTCCCGAGGTAAAGTGACTTTTGTTTCATACTAAAAGTATTATGTCAGGTACTATGAAACAAGGATACTTTTTCATTCCTTTGACTTTAAGAAAATATTCCTTGGGTCAGCTCATTAACTATTTTCCAAATAGTATTTAATGAATCTGCGGATTAGTTCTTCTTTGTGTTGGACAAGATGCTTCGAGTACTCTTTGAAAGATGTCTTCATTAGACGCTTTACAAGCACATTGTTTTGTGTGTGACTTCCACTTGAGTAGACGCTTGGGTAAAAATGAGTCTTATTTATCAAATAGACACTTAGTCTTTAGAGATGCTCTTTGTTCAGTCACTCAGGCGCTTTCTTATATTGGTCTTTCAGAGAGACGCGTACTTGAATCGGTCCATATGAGTTCCTATCTTTTGAACAAGATAACTGTACACTAAACAAAATCTTTAGTGGATTTCTTATTGTTCATTTAAATCATTCTATAAATGTTTGTGTTCATCAAAACTTAGGGTAAAAGTCTATTTCAGATGTTTGGAGACTCAAAAAATGGGACAATCATCGCCTTCATCAAAGTCTATACGAACTTGCTCTAACCTTGGAATTGCAACATTAGTATAATTAGTATGTATAAGACTGAATCTTGAAACTTTGTGTATATACATACATGATATATTATAATTTTCACCGTAATTTGGGTGATTTTATGGGACACCTCTTTGAAAACAACATTTGTGGTGCTTGTTGTGTAACTCCTATTTGAATCGATCGTCAGAACCTTTAGGCCTATCCTCGTTCGAACCTTTTCAAAAGCCACATAGAGTTCTGTAAAGCCCTTCGTCGCATTAGTAACCCATAACAAAAATTTTTAAATAAAACATAGTGAAATAAAAATTTTCATAATATAGTATTTAATGTAATAATAATAATTCCAAAATAGTCTTACATTAATAATTCCTTAAATCTGAATAACATCAATAAACCAAAACTCTTAAAATAAGGCGCCAACTAAAACCCAAACGTATAAAATAAAATAATTACGGTCTTGCCACAAACAACTCCAGTATGACATAATACTAACCAAAGCTATACGAATACTAATATGAAATCTCTAGTCTTCAAGCCTCCTCGGTCTCAGAAATGTCGTCCTCGTACTCTGAAAATAACATTACTAATGAGATGGGAATCCCAGTGAATAAAAATAGTTATATAATATTTTCACAAACAGTGTTATTAACAGCCGCCACAGTAACTGGAAAAACAATCATGACACCTGCTACTTTCGAAAATAATATAATTTTCTATAATATCAATAATTTAAAATATTCAGACCAACACATCACATAATTCAAATGACAACATTTAACATTTTTTTTAAACAAAGGTAAGGAGCCTCGTTAAAACCTTCAGATGCAAAATCCTCCTTAGGGAAAAAATATCATGAAGGAAAAAGAGTACTCCTCCTTAATTTTATTAAAAAAGGAAAAAATACAGGATGAATGGGGGGACTTAATACCAAAACCCATGAAAAATACAAAATCCTCTATCAGAGGATAAAAAATCCATAAACAAAGAAGATCACCTAAATCTATAATTAGGAAGGCTAAATCAATTTCTAAAAAAGTCATCACTAATAAAACTACGAATTAAATTCCACCAAAAACAACATTTAACATTTCATTCACGTACTTATTCTAACAATCATAAACACACAACAATGGCGTCCCATTGCCCACCCCTACTCATGAGGAGTGTTTCGACCTCACATGCTGTGGTGAAGTTACCAAATCAATACCCCTGCTGTGGTGGTCTTTTTTGACATCCCTACTGTGGTGATGTTTCTCATTTCAATACCCCTACTATGGTGGTTTTTTTCAACATCCCTGCTATGGTGATGTTACTCATTTCAATATCCCTACTATGGTGGTATTTTTTGACATCCCTGTTGTTG
This sequence comes from Ammopiptanthus mongolicus, assembly GCA_039655645.1. Lineage (NCBI taxonomy): Eukaryota > Viridiplantae > Streptophyta > Magnoliopsida > Fabales > Fabaceae > Ammopiptanthus > Ammopiptanthus mongolicus. Next base: position 41,734,021 of record CM077350.1, read on the forward strand.
TGATGTTTCTCTTTTCGATACCACTACCATGGGATATTTCTCAATCACAATACCCCTATAATGGTGGTATTGTCAACATCCATACAATGGTAATGTTTTTCAAAAGGTCAAGACCCCTACAATGGTGGTATTTCCTCAACCCTTAATACTCCTGCTGTGGTAGTATTAAGTACATGCCAAACAGACAATAAATCATTCTTTTCATGGCAAGCATATATGGCATATTAATCTCATTTAATAACACATTTCATATATGTTATATAGCAACATACCAATTCAATCATCAACATACCAATTCAATCATTATAAAATTCCAAGGTTTACATCGGATAAACAAACATTCATAACATTCCTATTATAAATTTCCCTAATTAAACATTAACTTCGTTTTCTATGAAAGCCCCCAAATTTGGAAAATAGGATTTGACCAAAACATGTATTTTTTCCATTTAAATTTCTCTATAATTCATTTGATAAATTAAACCCCTTTTCCCCAAATCGTTTGCACCATGGAAGGGTGAGAAAAAGGTCATTTTTATTCACCTCTTAAAGACCTCCAAGAATCTACAAGAGTATCTGTTGCTGTATAAATGGTTGATGTGCTTGTGCAAGTATACACAATCGTTTAACAAGTAATAAAGTGTAAGAGAGATCGTTCCCACGAGGATTATATGGTGGATCGAGTACAAGTTTGAAATAATGGTTCTATCAATCAAGATTAATAAAGAGTAATAAATAATTTGTGTGTGTATCCAGGACAGTTTTGGGAAAATAAATGTTAGAGCAATAAAAACAGATTTGTTAACAGAATGGGTAAAATAGCTACGGGGAAGTATCCCTTGCAATTTCAGTCTAGCTACGGCAATTTGGCTCCAGGAAATGAAAGTTTGTTTTCCAACAGTTCTGAGATGAACTTCACTAAACGTCTCCTATTCCTAGGTCCATATTAGTTACATTCACGCCTCTTTTAAGCTAGTTCCAGTTAGCCTAAGAGTTAGAATGTTCATTCCTAAATCACTCTTCATCATAATTTTCCAATTAATGATTTTACTCTTATCTATAAAACAGTTCTGCTACACTTAGCTTTTCCAAGCAGCCGTGACCTCAAGTCCTAACTGAGGTGATCAAGCTCAATTAAAACACAACCAAATTAGATTTATAGAAAATGCAATAGCAAGGCATAACATAACATTCACTAGAAATCCATTACAAGTTCAACATCCCATAGCTACAAGAGGTTTAGCTCATATTGAGCTTACAAAATCGAAAAGAACAATAAGAAATGGAAGAAGAAGCCATTACAAGAGAGGAGAGAGAGAAAGGGGCGCAGCTGCTGTCCTTGCTCCAGTAGGGAAGAAGAAGATGTCTGGTCTCTCTCCTGTTGTCCCCCTTTTAGGGTTCTTTTTCTAGCCTGTCTCAAGGCCCTTTCCTCTCTCATCCTTTTTGGGCTATAAACTGATTAGGACAAGTGTCCTTGGCCCAGTTCCCTGACTTTAATGCACCAAACATCAGTCCCACGTGTAGGCCACTGTCCTTATCAGCGAAGGACAACTCAATGTGTAAGAGAAAGTTTTGAGCCTTTGTCCTTATGCACAGTCAGCTACAGCTAAAATTGCTACAACATATCCCAGAGCAACGTTTCTAGTTTAGCGCATAGATCTCCAAAAATTGCCCTGCATAGAAAACTCACACTCAAATACTGAAAACAGCTCCAAAAGACACCAGAGCACTAAAACTTACAAAAGACTCTTATAAAACACACTTGACACAAAATCACACTAAAACATTAAAAACATAAACTCAAAATACTCAAAGACCACAAGAACACAAGTGAAAAAGGTACAAATGACTCTTCATAAAAAGAGTTATCAGTATTCCATGGCAAATCCTATATGTCGCCTTCCTCAACCTTGAATCTCCTTCTCCTTCCCATTCTTGTTGTTGTTGTTGTTGTTGTTGTTGTTGTTGTTGTTGTTCTCCTTCCGAACTCATTGTTTGTTGCAACCCCATCTCCCAAGCATGAGGATGCTCCACAGCTGTTACTAATGTGTTTTAGGGTGCAAAGAGGGTTTGTATCCGCGCAAAGAGTATTAGGATTGGTTTATATAGGGTTACACATGCTTCCCTTTTTTTAAAACCTATTTTTATACGTCCTGACAAAGAGCAGGGGCGTGCTCACGATTGGCACGGCTGTGCCAATCAGCGTCAAAATTGTCCATTTTCCAATAAGGGCATGCTAACAGTCAGCACGACGCGGTTCAGACCGTGCTCTTTCAGCACGGGCGTGCCGAACATGATCACAGGCATGCTCATGCTACTGTGATAGATTTTTAATCTTAAAATTTTCCTTTTTATTCTCTTGATCCATATATACCTTTAAGGCTCGAAATCAACCATTCTAAGCCTCCCCAACATTTTATTAATTTTATTTGCTAAAGTTAATGCCTATTTATATTTATTTATTTCTTGGGATGTTATAAGTTCTCCATAGCTGAAGACGGGTTTTGATAGATGTTGTAACATCCTCATTTCCATTACCTTAATTAATTAATGTATGGATGTAGATGTGTTTAAGTTTGACAAGTGTTAGTGTACTTGAAAGTGTGCTTAGAAGATATGTTAAAAGGAGGGTTGAATTGGAAACGAAATGGATGAAGAACACGTGATCCTGAGCAGAACACTCAAGCGTGGAGTATGAGAATGCTCAAGCGTGCTAACGCTCTAGTGTGGAGAGCTTGGATGCTCAAGCATGGCCATTCTGATCCATTGACTGGCAGTGATGGGACATAAAGTGGCATATGTCAGTTACGCATCGCAGTTGGCACGTGGGGGGCGGTGCCTTAGCGGTGAGGAAACGTCAACGCTCAAGCGTGAGAGGAGCCAACGCTCAAGCGCTGGAACGCTAAAGCATGGGGTTTTACAACACTAAAGTGTGGACAGTAGAATCTTTCTCTTTAAATACCTCATCATTTCACCGAGAGAAGAGTTTTCACTCTTCTTGGTTTCACAGAGAGCTCGAGCTATAGAGATACAGAGGTGGGGTTGGAGTTGTTGATCCCGTTTGTGATTCGCTCGTTGATCCAATTTCAGTTCCGATCGTGTTTTCGTGATCAGCTCGACTTCTATTGTAATTCTGTCGATTTACTTATTTGATTCGTCGAGGGTAAGCCAAGATTCCGTATCTACCTACATTGTAGCTATACAATGTTCTTCTATTATCTCTAGCTTCTATTCACGGTTTTAGCTTCGTAGTAGGGTTAATGCTATAGTTTGTGTGTTGTTTTCGTGATTAGGCCAAGTTTTGGAGTTGCGTCCGGGACCCTTTGGAGAAAGGAGACCGCGGCTATGAAAGGATCTTGGAGGCTCGTGAGTTCGTGATCGTTGTTACTTTTGCTATCAGGTGGGAGAAAGAACTACAATTCGTCGGGGAGGTAAGAATAAAATAATATACATTGATATGCATAGGGCGACCTAAACCCTACTAGTGGTCGAGTAACCGACAACACCTAACTCACATTGGCGACTACTAGTTGGTGGTACCAATGTAATATTAGGCATTGTAGGTTTATCGCCGAAAGGTTGATCCCATGATAGTTCGAGGTTGCATGCTTATTGTGTTGATATACCTATCATGATATATGTGTTGATATGAATGTTGTGATTAGTAACATGCTATAGGGTTACTTGAATATATACCTACAAGTTGATATCATGAGCATTAGTATCTAACATGATTATTATTGCTTATTGTGTAATGATTGTGATTACTGTTGCATGAATAGAGATACGCATTAATTTCTGATAACTCGGGAGATGAGTATGAGGTTAGGAATTGAGGATATATATGTTGTAGTGCTCAACCTAGAGATCCTGTTGATATGATTATATTGAGATAAAGTTGATACCCAAGTATGTCGAGGAACGTTGGTTGTAGCCGTGTACAAGTTGAGGTTGAGATACTAAGCAGTTGATCGCGAGATGATTCGGTGAGGTTCGTGCTGCATTGTTGTTGTTCGTCACTCTGTTGGCGATGGGCAATCGATCTTGCCTGCTGGGAGATGGTTGTTGCCTTAAGTAGAGTTGTTGATGGGCGAATGTCCTGACTTGACCTGCGGGTGGGGGAATATGTCGTAGCCGTAAGTTGAGTTGTTGACGGACGAATATTCTGATCTGACCTGCGGGCGGGGGAATATGTTGTAGCCGTGAGTTAAGTTGAGTTGAGCGAAGAGGGCCGTTGGCCGAACCCTGCATTACGGGGGGTGGCACAGTGATGGATAAGACATCTTGATTTGCCGGGGATGTCGCGTCGTTGCCGCATCCATATAGTTGTTAGATGCATGAGTGTGAGAGACAGTAGCTAAGAGAGAATAACTTGGGAGATGGATGTTTGAAGCTTGTGCTGTTTGTGTTGCTATCTAGATATCTTATTTTATAGATGTTTCCCTATATATGATGTATTGTTGTTTCTTATCTCCCGTATTTCTCTATGTCGCACTTTGGTTACCTTCTTGATCGCACGAGAAGATCTCGTCGAGGAATTGAAGAAAGAGATTGATGGCACACCTGTTGAACCTGATGTTCGCGGGAGAGCCCAGGATCCCAGTGTTGAGAGATTTTGAGTTGCTGTATGAGGAGGACAGTCGCTTCTGGGAAATTGACTACTCCCAGCGACGGGTGGTATATACGGGCCCGACTACCGTATACTTCAGAGCATAGGGATCATTGAGGAGCTATCTTGTAGGAGACTTCTATATTGCAGAGCGGCTACCTTATTGCAGAAAGGCTACCTTTGGAGAGGCTATGGAACAGGCCGTGGGACTACCATCATGATTCAGACGTTGGTTGGAGATCTCACGCATCTTCTAAGACTGGTTTTGTCGCGCGAGGCCGACGTTGTCGAGAGCAGCGGAGGATGGGGGAGTACCACTACTACATGATCGTGATGTCGGAGACCGAGACGGAGTATGAGGCGCTGCAGACTTATCGCCGGAGGCAGCGAGCATCCGTGGGTAGTTCTCGTTATCCTCGTTAGAGTCGCGGTCAGGTAGTAGTCTTAGTTTTGTTATAGCCAGTATGGGTTTAGCGAAATGTATTTTGGGGCCAAGAGAGGAAGTCTGATGTATTTTGTTTGATTACCATGCTTTCTATTTGTATATGTTACTAGTTGCGTACTCTAACGGTTTGATGGCAGTTGTAGTAGGCTCTACCGAGAGAGCTAGTACTTTATGTATATATGTGTTTAAGTATGGTTGTGGTATCAATATGTTGGTTGTTTTATTTTTTTTCCACATTTCTATGTAATTACGCTATGCTATAACGTTAAAAATATGAGTTCAGGTTACTAAATGGGATCTCTGAGGAGGGATTGTCTCAGATGTAATCCAACGTGTGACAAAGATTGACCTTGACTCTTATTTATTGACATGGCAACACATACCTGGAGGGGAAATTGTCTTCTTTGTAGTCTAAAAGGCAACCTCTTATCAGAGGATGTCAGGTTCATCCTTAGAATGAACACTTTTGCTCCTTTGTTACTACCAAAAATAACTTTCCCTCCATAACGTATCTCCGAAGTTGGGTGATTATCAATCTCGTTTCATTGCATAATCCATTCCGTTGGTCAAGTTCACAATATCATGAATTGGATCAACACCACAACGATGAGAGAGGTCATCTGGTATCTGGATAACAGCTTCTCCATCATTCATATCTCTTGCTTCACCGTCACCAACCTTCAATAAACAAATGGAGAACTCTCTCAGTTCATTTGTCAGGGGATCTATAGGTCATGTTTCCAATCCCAGTTTTTTTTTTTTTTGTTAGGTTCGATAACTGTAGGTGTTTGACAAAAAAACATGTATGAAAGATCTTATTATGTTAATGTTATCCGTAATAAAGTTTAACTCAGAATTAGTACATGGAAATGTTTCCATAGGTAGGAAGAGTTGATAGTTGCAGCAACAATATCTTGTCTACTTCCATCAGATATCACTGGAAGTATTTGTCTGAAGTCTCCACGTAGTACCACAACCTTACCCCCATATGACATTTTAGCAACTTTTGTGTCTCGATGTTGTAGTATATCTCTAAAGGTTTTATCCAATGCCTCGAAATCATGTTTATGTGTCATAGGGGCCTCGTCCCCAATAATTAACTACGTAGCAGCTAGTAGTTCTGCGAGGGGAGTTCCTGGTTTTATGTTACAAAATATATTCTCATTAACATTTAGGGGGGTACAAAATCTGGAATGTGTTATTCTACCTCTAGGAAGGAGAAGGGATGCAATATCACTCGAAGCTACTATCAGTACTATATTGCCTTTGAAACATTGAGCAAAAGACACTATTGTATAGACAAATGTTTTTCTTGTTCCACCGTAACCATATCAAAATAATGGACCATGCACCATTGCCAGAGCACACCGCTGCCATGATTTTCTCATACCCAATCTTCTGATCATCTGTAAGTCTTGAGAATAATTCCATGTGCTCTTGTGCTAACTTATCTCTGTCATAAGCGAGTTCATCATAAATTAGTCTATTTTGTTTATATGAAGTACCTGCATCTGTTGCCAGTGGCATGGGTGGGTAATCACGTAGGCTCTTGCCATAATTCTGTAAACTTTTGTATCTGTGCTAGTGTGTGATCTTTAAGCTCATCGTCATTCATTGTCAGTCCGATAACAAAATCAAACAGCGATGCAGCCTTTTTATGTGCATGGTTAATCATATAATATTGCATTTTAGGAGAAATCATATTCATTAATACCACAAAACTATGTTCCACAATAAGCAAATTGATATGCAAATCTATTAAATGATTATGTGTCAAATGTCCACACTACAACAAAATGTTTTTAATAGCGTTTATTTTTTGTATTTAATAGCGCTTTTAAGCACTATTAAATAAAGTGCTATTAAAGGTTGACACAAACAGTGGCATTTAAAAAAGCGCTATCTAAAGAAGAAGAGACAACACTTCCTCAAACAAGCGCTATCTAAAATTCAGGATTAGATAGCGCTTCCTTGAGTAAGCGCTATCTAAAACTGAGTATTAGATAGCGCTTTCTTGAGGAAGCGCTGTCTATTCTTGATTTTTAGATAGCACTTCCTCAAGAAAGCGCTATCTATAATGATTTAGTAGCGCTTCTATCATTTCCCTTTTTTTTTTTTTTTAAAACTGTACTCTATTTTTCTCCTACTCTTCCCTGTACTCAGCAAAACCCAGACGGCAGTACAATATACATAATTGGCACAATATAAATAAATTCATTTCATTCATTAATGTTACAATATACAGTACAGTATACACAATTCAAACATGTAAAATACATACAATCCCAGACATTACAATATACACATGCACTACACTACATATAGCTAGTTATACTAATTCAAAATGTCTTTATACTGCAAAGCATCAACCTGCAAAATTGGAGACAAATCATTAAACTATTACATGAAACTTGAAGTATTCACTAGTGTACACAAGCACAACTTAAATATATATAATTAACACTAAAAAGACAAAATTATTTACCTTGATTCATAATAATATAGTTACACCACTTATCCAAAATTTCAAATATTTGATCATCGGTGTATGTGTCATATTTACTATCGGGAAAGTACTGCATGTAATAGAAAAAGTAAATTAAGTTAGAATCAAAGATATTCAAATGGTCCAAATGTAAGTGTGTAATTAAACTGAAATTACATACCGATGATGGGATTTGAATTTGGTTATGAGCGATGATATCCTTAAGAAACCTTAGAACGTAGTATCCACAGTCTATACTGTTGTATTGGGGGGCGCACTACAAAACAACAATAATAAGTTAATTGATTTTAAATTTAAATAATTGCATAATTACAATGTGAACAAATTAATACCTCTACAAAAATCCATTTAGTCTTTGATGATTTTGAAGATCGGGACTTGGCTCCCCTTTTGCATCCACGATGAATTGTCAAAGCACTGAAATGCAAAAACAAACATTCGTTAGCTATAGTGTACAATTTGTATCACAACATATATGAGATAAATTTCAAATCATTTTTCTTACTCGTTAAAGATAGTCATAAGCATTTTTCGCTGTGTAAATGGTACATGCAATGGATCCAGGTAGTAAATTGTGTCTTCATTGGGATTGATCGCGAACAATACCCAATGTCCCCTACAAAACAAGAAAATGAGTTAGCAAATCATAAACAGATAATTAATCACAATAAAATACAGTACCATGTCATTGATTAACTAAATGACTCGTACTACGTTCATAAGTGCCAGAAATAGGGAATTGCCATCTGAACTTGCTAACTCAAGGCGTTCAGCTATGTACTATTTTTGCCCAGATATATATAGATGTAAAGCTGTTTTATCTAGGCATAAGAGAATAAACCTCTCGGTGTTATTCGCGGGGATCAACATCTCTCGGTATAAGTAACTTAAAACATGTATAATAAGCGTTAATATATATTTAAATTATGAAGAATAAAATAAGTTATATACTTTAAAGTTTGATGTATTACTTGAGATATACGCTAATACCAGTCTGACTGATTTCATCCTGAGTGATAATCTCCTCGATTTTGTCTTTACTCACTGATAGCGTATGTTGATAACCCAGAATTTCTTCATCCATCTCCAATTCTATTACGCGGCTCAAGCCTTTTTTTACCAGGATCCTCATGTAGGATATACAATCATATGAGCTTGCTGCGATAGGAGGCCGAGAGGAGGACTGCTGCTTCTTAGGGGATGTAATGGAGCCCTTTGTATGCTCCTTGTTAATTATAGGAGGCCGGGACTCCACAATCTTCTTGCCCTTGTCCTTGTCCTTGGATTTGGATTTTTGGAAGATAACCTACATATTGCAATAAAGTAGTTAGTGACCACCCAATTTAATAAATATATACAACATATCATAAGGAATAGTAATTATTAACATACCTGCACGAGGTTGATTGGCCATGCGATAAAGGTACCTATTGCATGATCCACTACCATGATATCAGCATGCTCAATTGGTACAAGCAATGGTGCATGTCCCTCTAGTGCAACTTCAATGTTCATTTTCACATGGCCAGGAGGTAATGGTAGGTTATGCAACGTGGCACCCTCCTCATTAAAGACCATCGCCCTAGCGACAATGCGATAAGTTGGGTGCCGTAGATACAAGTTGCACAGTTTTATGCCCTAAACAAATGATAAACGAAATATTAATTAATTAGTATGAATTAAACCTTCAATGCAATATATAAAATGTATAAAATTATCATTGATAAGTATTATCTCGAGAAGAGGTATATGCGGTTGCGGAACAGTGCAACTATCTCTGACACTGTGCGGGATAGGGGTAGGAGGATCACTAGCTGGCTCAGAATCAGCACGTCCCTGCTTATCCTACTTGCTAGCCTTTAACTCCTCTACTTCACGAGTTAGTTCGGCTAGCCTCCTTTGCGTCTCCAATTGAGTTAACATATCTTGATGTTTTGCGCGTTGTTGTGCGCCAAAAACAATCCTCTGGGAGATGGCAAACCCCACACCCCTTAGGCGACCAGGGTATTCATCGATATTCAATGCTCGTGCAAGAATATCTTGACGGCCAACATAGTCTATTATCTCCTCCTGCGATACAGACTCTGATAAGGACATCTATGACACAAATATTAACGAACAAATTAATAAGATGTTAAACATAATTATAATAAGCAATGTACAAATGAACTAAGTTAATTAATGAGGGTGTATACTTACAATTCTGTTAGCCACTTCCTTAGTGGCGGGGTGCAAAATCTGGCCATCATGGCCCATGCGAGCTGTCATCCATAACGTACCCCGCTCAACTGCCTCAGTGGTAGGATCCCCTCTTGCCCTCTTCAGCTGTACATTTGAACACACAAAATAAATAAAATTCATCAATGTTAAGGAAGAAATCATAAGTGGGTTAATCAACAAGTTATAAGGATATATTGTACTTACAATTTGTTCCTCGAGGCCATCATAACCCGTTGGCCCTGCCAAGTAAGGGTACGGAGGGTTTGACGCTCTAATTCGATTTGCTTTACTTGTTTTCTACATATACACGGAAGTATATGTCAATGCATGAATTAAGTTAACAAACGAAGTTAAATTGTACATACCTTAAATGTCTCGTTTTCTGTGCGTGTTGTTACAAAAGCTCTCCAGTCGTCCACCTTTATCATGTCTGCGTACTTTGGTGGAGGTTCATGTCTAACATTCCCACCTTTATCTTTTAAATACTTGGTCGTCAACTTCGTTTGGAATGACCGATGACATTTTCCGGCAATCTAAAGACATATTTTCCTCCGAGCCTCATCAATGTCAAAAATAGTCTGCAGAAATGATAAAGGTTAAGTTTAAAAATGTACATGTTAATTAAGAACCTGATGTTAATTAAATATTACTTATTTACCTGTATATCGCGCCATATGTGTGATTTGGTCTCGTTCAATGCTTTGTCCTTCCACGTCTTGCATGTAATTGGGACCGCTTGCCGGACTACGGCCCCAATGTAACTCTTTAGCTCCTTCCCATTATCACCAATGGGTTTGCCTTTTGTATTCTAGGCAACCTGATAAAATGAAACACTTGATTAATAAAATAATGAAACACTTAATTAATAAAACGAAAAACTTAATTAATAATGATCTTATATACCTGTAATCTCACGCCTCTGCTCCTCTTTAGGATAAGATTCTTCTTGAACGTCGGTCCACGGCGCCTCACTTGTGTCTCGGGCGCCTCTAGGCTAGAATCCGAACTATCATCATGATCACTAGATAAAGACATGATCTGCAACACAAGTAAAAACGTCAGATCACAATATAAATTAGAAAAACATATTTAAGTAAATTTAATTGACGAAGAAATTAAAAAAACAAAATCACGATGCTACATGTTTAAGTAAAAACGATGAATATTTTTTTAATTGATGAGGAAATTAAAAAAACAAAATGTGCTTACAAGTTTAAGTAAATCTTTTCCTCTTCCTCGTTGGATTTAGACTTGTGTGTCCCTTATTGGTACGAAACAATGGATTGATCCAAAGACCCTCGTCATGATCATTTCTAATGTACAAACCCTCATCTATAGTTGGATTGGACTGAAGTGGTTATGATGTCCCGAAGAAAGGATCATCCTCAATATTAGCATCTTCATGTGCTTGATCATCAATCCCATTAAGAATCATTTTCTTGGTCAATAGAACGATCGACCACTTCGTATCAGCTGGATCGATGACATAGTACACTTGTTGAGCTTGCGATGCTAAAATAAAGGGCTCGTCTTTATACCCCAACTTACTGAAATCCACACGCATGAACCCCAACTCATCCATCTGTACACCCTTATTGTCAACCCACTTACAATGGAACACAGGCACCCGAAACATTGTATAATCCAACTCCCATATACGTTCAATTACCCCGAAATATGACATATTTGCGTATATGGGGTTTCTGTCTTTGGCACTGGAGATATGCATGGCTTGAGCTACAAGAGTGACCCCGCTATTTTGCATTTTACTCTGATCATCTTGTTTTTTTTTGTATAAAATGTGAACCCATTCATTAGATAACCATTGTAAGAGAAGACATGTATTGTTGGACCTCTCGCTAACCATCTCAACCTTTCTGAAATCAATGTAGGATTTACAGCAAACTCTGCAGAAATGTGTTCTTTTAGCCATGGTATGAAACACCGATTGTGTTCTCTTGTCAACCAATTCTGACTCTTATTAGGATACAAACCCTGAATTATGTGCTTGTGTTTTTCAACATATGACTCAACCTCATCGGCATTGTGCAGAACATACAAGTGTGATTGATCCCATTCTGTCCGCTGTATAGTCACTACTTCAGTTCCAGTAATACCTTGACCCATCGTTCTCCCCGTGTGATGAGACTTTGTCAACCCTATGGAATCAACATCATTGAGGTACTCAGTACAAAACTCAACAGCTTCTTCGACTATGTAACGTTCAACAATACAACCCTCTAGTCGTGATCGATTCTCACATCCCCTTGCAATATCTTCATGTAACGCTCAAAAGGGTACATTTGCAACACCCTTTCCCGAGTGTCACATTCCCGAACGTTTATAAGGCCGAAAATATTTACTAATGCAGAAAATACGATTTTTCTTTTTCTTTTCTTTTCATAAAGATGTAATGGGATTAGTAAAGGTAATAAATAATACTAATAAGTGAACTTAGGTTCACCATGCATTACTAGGACATACATACAGTATTATAATACAGAAAACAGAAAACAGAAACAGAAATAACAACATTACTATATATATGCAGACATAAGTCTAATGTATGACTGACATAAGAAAATACAATAAGTACTAGGAGTCATAGCTCCCAAAAGGTACTACAAAAACTGACATAGTCTGGCCGACAACAAAACTAAAACAGCAAAAGAGTCCGTCTCCGAACTCAAAAGGACTGCGGAACCGAACCATCGTCGCGTCCATCTGTTCAAGCATCAACAGCAAGTACCAGCAGAAAACATACAGATATGGGCGAGATTCCCGTTCATCAACACAACAAAATAGCAGTAGTAAAAACGGGACGACTCACCGGGTAACAGCGTACCCAACATGCTTACAAGGTTCTCAATATAAATCATGTTAAGCAGTTAACAACATAATAGCATGCTAAACATTTAACAGCATAATATAAGGCATCCTTAAACAATACAGCGATGTATAACAGTAAATGTAAACATCAATAGCCATAAACATCAATAACCATGCAATGCAATGCAATGCAATGTATATGACTCAATGTCAATGTCACTGGGTACTACTCTGACCCCTACTCCATGGAGCTAACAAAACATTCGGAGAAAGTGAATGGGAGGACATGTTCCGGTTTCTGCCAGCCATGAGCAAGATGCTACAACATTCGTAACGTGTACGTATCTGGCTTTACGGTAACACTCTCGACCAAACATGAAAAGTACGGCATCTAGTAGAGGATATCAGTGTATTGCACGGATTCGCCACGACACAGAAGAATCACCAACTGGTCACATGTCAGCCCTTCCAACCCTGATACCTCCAAAAAGACCATTGAAGATCGTCACCGTAAGATTCGCACCCGCATCAAGGTGTAAGCTCAACTCCTAGGCTCAAGGCCTTACAACTATGCACATGAAATGCCAATGCTTACACAAAGCAGATGCGATAAAACAATGTCTATCCATTGGATAAACCTCAAGGTTCACTAAGGTTCTCTTCCTTAGGAACTACACACATCTTTGTTTTATAAAACATTTATCCATCGGATAAAACAATTATCCATCGGATAAATATCTCGTGATTCCTTTGGAATGATCCAGACTGCTTTCAGAATCGTCGACTGTCCCCACAAACCAACACAAGTCTTTTCAGCGTGTTTTGTCCTCACTCACACGCTTTCTAGGAAACTTCCCAGAAGGTCACCCATCCCATAATTACTCTAAGTCAAGCACGCTTAACTACAAAGTTCTTATGTTCTAAGTTTCCGAAAAGAAGATAAATCTTGTTGGTATGGGTAATACCAATCAATTCTTATATGCCTTCCCTTAACTATACAGTCCCATACCTGCATAGCCTCAGGATTCCTTCCACTGTAAAGTCCCATACCTTCACAGCCTCAGGATCTCTCTCATTCCAGTTATCACAAGACAGAAACAATTGAACGATTAACCTGGATCCGAATCATCGGTCCGTTATCGAACTACTGTTTCGAAAACCAAAACGTTTCGTGTTTGTGTTTACGTCTTATGAATTATGTCTCAAGTCCTAAGCATTATGAATAAGGATTGAGAATCCTCTTAGATAAGTCTTTAAGCCTTTCTAAGATATTAATCCCTTGTCTTTCAATTAAGGAAACAAGTGTTGATTTCACTTAAGTCTTATGAACTCATTGATGTACTAAGTCATCAATGGTATAGCACATGGTCTTGTTCCACCACATACCATACTTAATTAACCCTTGTTTTCAACTCTAAGTTAATTACTTAACTTAGGTTTTTCACGTATAAAACTCTTACGATTGAGTTAGAAAACTCCTTTTGTAAACCAAACAACTTTTACAATTAAAAACTCATTTGATTTGAAACAATATTTGAACTACTTACTTCATTGCTAGCATTTTCTGAAACATGAAATTCGCTTAGCGAGAGTACATTCGCTTAGCTAAATTAAGGTAGTGATACCTCAATTGAAATTCCTTTCTCGCGGGGCGAACAGAAGTTTCGCGTCGCGAGGCTGAGAGTTATATTTGCTCCTTATACAAATCCTCTGTATCGCGAGGCGAATATTGTCTCGCGTCGCGAGGCAGAGAACTGTATTTCAAACCGACCTTCTGCTTCGCGAGGCGATAATTGTCTCGCGTCGCGAGGCAGAGCTACAATTCTTCACTGCTTAGGCGGTTCGCGGGGCGAGAAATACTTCGCTACGCGAGGCAGAGAAGCTGCATCTTTGCTGCTCGGGCTAGTCCACTGTCTCGCGAGGCGAGGCAAGGTTAGCCTGGCGAATGCCTTATTTTCCCTCTGTCTCGCGAGGCGAGACGGGGTTCGCTGGGCGAGTGCCCTGTTTTTCATTTTCCCTAACTCCTTCATTATTTCTTCTTTTGAAACACTTAGTTTGATTAACAAACCTATGGCTAAAGAAAAGACATTTTCCACTTTGGTGACACACTTTAAAGGTTAAAACTTCATTTGATCTTTGGATCAAAAATCACTTTTGTTTCTCTTTGAAATCCTAGGTTATGAAATCATGTTTTGTTGCATCAAAACTTTGCCAAAACAAGAACAACATATGTTCTTATATTTTCATCTTACTAAGGCCACAAGCCTACTCCAATGAAAAATGGAGACTTTACTTCACCAACTAAGCAAATATAGCTCAAAAGCTCACACCAATTATGACAAACCACAATTACACCTTATTACATCTTAACCAAAACATACAAGTCCATCACACATCATAGTCTCATGACCAAGCATAAAAGTCCATACTTGATCTAGTGATCAAAGTAGGTTTTTCAACATACATGGAAATGATTTTCATTCAATCATATCATCATCAACTTATGCTAAAGCACACTACAACATACTCAAGCATAAACTCATCAAAACAACCTTGTTCTTGAAGAGAACTTAACAAAACTTAACACATAAAAGTGCACCCAAACTAAAGGGTTTCACCCACACATAATTTAAACAACCATCTTCACCACCACCATCTTGGTGTGATGAGGTTCTTCTCCCCATACCTGTTGAAGAGCAGATTCCCGGATCAAAGTCGGTTGATCGGTTTGTGAACCTCCTGATAGTTGTCACCAACTACAAACAACCAAACAATCAATAATTAAACAACAATCAAACAAACTCAACAATTCTCACAAATAGGGTTTCGGTCACCCTAAAGAGAATAAAGCTAAGAATTGATCTTGGTTTTCCATTTCATGGATTCAAAGGCATTAGGAAAGCTAAGCATGAAATCAAGTGTTAAAATCAAAAATTGATGAAAACACTATTCATCATCATCAAGAAGGGTTCGGCCCTAATGTGCTTTTTGAGCTATGATGAGAGTTGAATCATAAGCTCTTGGGTTTAGATAGAGAATGATGAGGTGAGTTCAAAGAACTTGGTCTTACCTCAAAAGGATTTTTCTACAATTTCCTATGGATTTTCAAACTTTTGGATCTAAGAAATTCTTTTCATGAAAATGGAGATTGATCTTGAAATAAAGAGATATTCAAGAAGCTAAGAGATCATAGAAGTGATCTTACCTTAAAATGATGGAAGATTGCTCAAGGAATCAAGTGATTCCAACAAGTGATTCAAGCTTTTCAAGAAGAAAAATGGAGTTTCTCTTCAAGAACAACAATGGTGTTCTTCTTTGGGCAGAAATTTCGTGAATGAGGGGCTGGATGGGCTGAGTTCAGCCTTTAAAACAAGTCACTTAAGGGCAAAATGGTCATTTGCCAAAAGGGTAAAATGGTAAAAGTGCAAAAGACTAAGGTTAGGGGCATTTTGGTCATTTCACGTCTAGATTTTCCCGATTGTCGTGACGACTCTGGCATACTCTCCCAAGTGTCCTGGGATGTTGTGATATCAAGATTATCTGTTGGCGAGTCTCGGTAAGTCCATATGTGGCTCCGTTCGTCACCCGATTGAGAAATCCGCCCGAACGAAGGTCAGGAAGTGATTTTTCTGAAATTTTTACGAAATTTAACCAAAACGTAGATAATCGAATTCTAAGACTTATTGTCTCGTTCACGGGTCCATCTGAGGTCTTCTGAGCAGTAAAATCACACTGTCAGTGTAAAAACGCAGACCGGACTCCGTTTGAGTTTTTGACTCAAAACTTAATCGTAGCTTCCTACGATATCGTCGAGCATGACTATGGTCTCGGAATATTTTATTTCTATTCCTAAGACCTCGAATAAAATAAAGACGTTAAAATACTGAAGAATTAGAAAACGTGAAAATCGGGGTGTTACATTCCTACCCCTCTTAAAAGAATTTCGTCCTCGAAATTCCGTGACTTAAAACTAAACCTACTCGGTCGCTGAAGATTAAGGAAAGAAATTCAACAAAGGAAATTTTTCCTGGTCTTGGTCTCAGAAGAAAGTAACAAAAGAATTTTACCAATCTGGATTGAATACAGGAATATCCAGTATGCAAAAAGACTCTTCAGTAGGTTCGTGAGTGTAAAAATGCATAGCTAATACATGTTTACATCCATGACTCTAATAAAGTTCCTTCTTTCATAAGAACCTTCCAACAAATTTGGGAATCAAAAGATAAACAGTCTGGCAAAAATCAGACTGGATCACCTTCACCAAAAGTAAAAGTGATTAGACTAAGTTTCATCAAGAAACTTTCAGTAACAAGAAGTTGTTTATGTTATAACTCAAGAAATTGTCATAATAAAACTTTCAGTGAAGTAATACGAAAATGTCCAGACCAATGGACACCATATTACCAATTCACTCAATTGTCTAATACATTGAGGAATACGTAGGAGTGTGAACACAAATGTTCCCTTGAGATCAGGCAGCACTAACACAGGTGAAGTAGTCAACCTTCTCTCTAATCCTTGCAAACTTTCCTCACAGGCTTCAGTCCATTCAAACGCTTCATCCTTCCTTTGAAATCACATGACCCCAAAAACTTTACTTCGTCGAGCCAAAACTCACACTTGGACAACTTTGCATATAGCTGTTTCTCCTTCAGAACCTGAAGAATCACACTAAGGTATTCAGCGTGTACTTCTTGGTTTCGCGAATAGATGAGTATGTCGTCTGTGAAACAACGACAAACTTATCTAGGTATGGATGAAAGATCCTATTCATGTAATCCATGAATATAGAGGAGTATTCGTTATACCAAACGGCATTACAAGGTACTCGTAGTGCCCATAGCGTGTTTGAAACGCTGTTCTTGGTACATCTTCTGCCTTCACATGAATCTGGTGATAACCCGATCGCAAATCGATCTCGGAGAAAACTGCCGCTCTCCTCAACTGATCCATCAAGTCATTTATTCCCGGAAGATGATACTTGTTCGTAATGGTAACCTTGTTCAACTGGCGCTAATCTACACATAAGCAAGATGTTTCGTCTTTCTTTCTCACCAACAGCACAGGCGTTCCCTAAAACGACACACTGGGTCTAACGAACTGTTTTCCCAATAAGTCCACCAACTGTTCCTTCAAGGTTTCCAACTCAGCAGGTGCCATATGCTAAGGTGCCATAGACGCTAGTCCTGTTCCTGGTACAAGACCGATCACAACTCGACGTCTCGAACTGGCGGTACACCTGGTACGTCTTCAAGAAAGACTTCCGGAAACTCGTTAGTAACATGTATTCGTTGAGCTCCTCCTCTCAAAGAAACGTTTCCTTGGTTGGCAATCCAAATCCAGAATTATCCGAATCAGGGAAAACTAAGGTTTTGTTTGCACCGTCTAATAGGATATAGTTACAAGATAACCAATCCATCCCTATGATCAAATCCATTTGCGAAAGAGGCAAACAGATTACGTTCTATCCACTACGGAAAATAGAACAGTTCAAACAGACTTTCGCAGTTATAACAGGCTTGGCAGAAAGTGCAAGAATTACCAAATCTAAGGGTAAGGAAAGATACAGATAAGGTTCTACCTTCCACGACGATCTGACCGTGAATCAAATCTTCCCTTTGAGAAGTCTCAGCATCATCCCCAGTATAAACTCCACTCATTGCCTTAGGCTTCACTGTTTGCACATCGTTGACAGAATGTGTAGCTTTTGATTGCACACAATCGCGTGAAGTATGTCCTAGCTTCCCACACTTGAAGCATATGATTCCCTTGATTAAGCATTCTCTGGTGACATGATTGTTCTTGCCACACTTCATGCACTTCTTTGGGGCGCTTCCAGATTGACTAATACTCCCACTGCTTCCCCCTACAGAACGTTGTTGTTGACCTTGCTGTTTTCCATATGGTTTCCATCGAGACCTATCATCACGACCATTGGTGCCTTTATGGAACCTAGTCGGTCCAGAGTTACGTTGCCTTCCTCCACAAGTCTTCATCAGATCTTCAATTACGAAGCATTCATCTACCAACACCGAGAACTCTTTGACCTTAAGAGGTAGCACCTCTCCTCGAATCTCGTCCCTTAAACCTTCTTCGAACTTTGTACACTTCCACTCCTCGTCGGGATGAAGATGGAAATACCTCGAAGACTTCAGCAGGAACTCAAAATGATCAGCATATTCTTTGACAGACGTTCCTCCTTGACGTAGCTGCAGGAACTCCATGTCTTTCAACTTGTCTTGCACCCGTCGGAAAACACTTGTTCTGAAGAACTCTGCGAGCGACAACTTACAAGAAAGCAAAAACATTACTACCCTGTCCAATATCATTCCCCTTCAGAAACAATAATGCAGAGAGTAACAAACAATCGTTGTCTTCTTCACAGAAACACAACACAGAGAGCAAACAATACAAAAGGATAGACCAAAGTCATCATCCTCTCCAACATTGTTTTCTCTCAGAAACAATAGCACAGAAAGACAATCAGAGAAAACACAACACAAACAAGACAGACCATAACCTACAAACCCCAAAAAGACTCGGCCAGCTCTGATACCAAATAATGCAACACCCTTTCCCGAGTGTCACATTCCCAAACGTTTATAAGGCCGAAAATATTTACTAATGCAGAAAATACGATTTTTCTTTTTCTTTTCTTTTCATAAAGATGTAATGGGATTAGTAAAGGTAATAAATAATACTAATAAGTGAACTTAGGTTCACCATGCATTACTAGGACATACATACAGTATTATAATACAGAAAACAGAAAACAGAAACAGAAATAACAACATTACTATATATATACAGACATAAGTCTAATGTATGACTGACATAAGAAAATACAATAAGTACTAGGAGTCATAGCTCCCAAAAGGTACTACAAAAACTGACATAGTCTGGCCGACAACAAAACTAAAACAGCAAAAGAGTCCGTCTCCGAACTCAAAAGGACTGCGGAACCGAACCATCGTCGCGTCCATCTGTTCAAGCATCAACAGCAAGTACCAGCAGAAAACATACAGATATGGGTGAGATTCCCGTTCATCAACACAACAAAATAGCAGTAGTAAAAACGGGACGACTCACCGGGTAACAGCGTACCCAACATGCTTACAAGGTTCTCAATATAAATCATGTTAAGCAGTTAACAACATAATAGCATGCTAAACATTTAACAGCATAATATAAGGCATCCTTAAACAATACAGCGATGTATAACAGTAAATGTAAACATCAATAGCCATAAACATCAATAACCATGCAATGCAATGCAATGTATATGACTCAATGTCAATGTCACTGGGTACTAATCTGACCCCTACTCCATGGAGCTAACAAAACATTCGGAGAGAGTGAATGGGAGGACATGTTCCGGTTTCTGCCAGCCATGAGCAAGATGCTACAACATTCGTAACGTGCACGTATCTGGCTTTACGGTAACACTCTCGACCAAACATGAAAAGTACGGCATCTAGTAGAGGATATCAGTGTATTGCACGAATTCGCCACGACACAGAAGAATCACCAACTGGTCACATGTCAGCCCTTCCAACCCTGATACCTCCAAAAAGACCATTGAAGATCGTCACCGTAAGATTCGCACCCGCATCAAGGTGTAAGCTCAACTCCTAGGCTCAAGGCCTTACAACTATGCACATGAAATGCCAATGCTTACACAAAGCAGATGCGATAAAACAATGTCTATCCATTGGATAAACCTCAAGGTTCACTAAGGTTCTCTTCCTTAGGAACTACACACATCTTTGTTTTATAAAACATTTATACATCGGATAAAACAATTATCCATCGGATAAATATCTCGTGATTCCTTTGGAATGATCCAGACTGCTTTCAGAATCGTCGACTGTCCCCACAAACCAACACAAGTCTTTTCAGCGTGTTTTGTCCTCACTCACACGCTTTCTAGGAAACTTCCCAGAAGGTCACCCATCCCATAATTACTCTAAGTCAAGCACGCTTAACTACAAAGTTCTTATGTTCTAAGTTCCCGAAAAGAAGATAAATCTTGTTGGTATGGGTAGTACCAATCAATTCTTATATGCCTTCCCTTAACTATACAGTCCCATACCTGCATAGCCTCAGGATTCCTTCCACTGTACAGTCCCATACCTGCACAGCCTCAGGATCTCTCTCATTCCAGTTATCACAAGACAGAAACAATTGAACGATTAACCTGGATCCGAATCATCGGTCCGTTATCGAACTACTGTTTCGAAAACCAAAACGTTTCGTGTTTGTGTTTACGTCTTATGAATTATGTCTCAAGTCCTAAGCATTATGAATAAGGATTGAGAATCCTCTTAGATAAGTCTTTAAGCCTTTCTAAGATATTAATCCCTTGTCTTTCAATTAAGGAAACAAGTGTTGATTTCACTTAAGTCTTATGAACTCATTGATGTACTAAGTCATCAATGGTATAGCACATGGTCTTGTTCCACCACATACCATACTTAATTAACCCTTGTTTTCAACTCTAAGTTAATTACTTAACTTAGGTTTTTCACGTATAAAACTCTTACGATTGAGTTAGAAAACTCCTTTTGTAAACCAAACAACTTTTACAATTAAAAACTCATTTGATTTGAAACAATATTTGAACTACTTACTTCATTGCTAGCATTTTCTGAAACATGAAATTCGCTTAGCGAGAGTACATTCGCTTAGCTAAATTAAGGTAGTGATACCTCAATTGAAATTCCTTTCTCGCGGGGCGAACAGAAGTTTCGCGTCGCGAGGCTGAGAGTTATATTTGCTCCTTATACAAATCCTCTGTATCGCGAGGCGAATATTGTCTCGCGTCGCGAGGCAGAGAACTGTATTTCAAACCGACCTTCTGCTTCGCGAGGCGATAATTGTCTCGCGTCGCGAGGCAGAGCTACAATTCTTCACTGCTTAGGCGGTTCGCGGGGCGAGAAATACTTCGCTACGCGAGGCAGAGAAGCTGCATCTTTGCTGCTCGGGCTAGTCCACTGTCTCGCGAGGCGAGGCAAGGTTAGCCTGGCGAATGCCTTATTTTCCCTCTGTCTCGCGAGGCGAGACGGGGTTCGCTGGGCGAGTGCCCTGTTTTTCATTTTCCCTAACTCCTTCATTATTTCTTCTTTTGAAACACTTAGTTTGATTAACAAACCTATGGCTAAAGAAAAGACATTTTCCACTTTGGTGACACACTTTAAAGGTTAAAACTTCATTTGATCTTTGGATCAAAAATCACTTTTGTTTCTCTTTGAAATCCTAGGTTATGAAATCATGTTTTGTTGCATCAAAACTTTGCCAAAACAAGAACAACATATGTTCTTATATTTTCATCTTACTAAGGCCACAAGCCTACTCCAATGAAAAATGGAGACTTTACTTCACCAACTAAGCAAATATAGCTCAAAAGCTCACACCAATTATGACAAACCACAATTACACCTTATTACATCATAACCAAAACATATAAGTCCATCACACATCATAGTCTCATGACCAAGCATAAAAGTCCATACTTGATCTAGTGATCAAAGTAGGTTTTTCAACATACATGGAAATGATTTTCATTCAATCATATCATCATCAACTTATGCTAAAGCACACTACAACATACTCAAGCATAAACTCATCAAAACAACCTTGTTCTTGAAGAGAACTTAACAAAACTTAACACATAAAAGTGCACCCAAACTAAAGGGTTTCACCCACACATAATTTAAACAACCATCTTCACCACCACCATCTTGGTGTGATGAGGTTCTTCTCCCCATACCTGTTGAAGAGCAGATTCCCGGATCAAAGTCGGTTGATCGGTTTGTGAACCTCCTGATAGTTGTCACCAACTACAAACAACCAAACAATCAATAATTAAACAACAATCAAACAAACTCAACAATTCTCACAAATAGGGTTTCGGCCACCCTAAAGAGAATAAAGCTAAGAATTGATCTTGGTTTTCCATTTCATGGATTCAAAGGCATTAGGAAAGCTAAGCATGAAATCAAGTGTTAAAATCAAAAATTGATGAAAACACTATTCATCATCATCAAGAAGGGTTCGGCCCTAATGTGCTTTTTGAGCTATGATGAGAGTTGAATCATAAGCTCTTGGGTTTAGATAGAGAATGATGAGGTGAGTTCAAAGAACTTGGTCTTACCTCAAAAGGATTTTTCTACAATTTCCTATGGATTTTCAAACTTTTGGATCTAAGAAATTCTTTTCATGAAAATGGAGATTGATCTTGAAATAAAGAGATATTCAAGAAGCTAAGAGATCATAGAAGTGATCTTACCTTAAAATGATGGAAGATTGCTCAAGGAATCAAGTGATTCCAACAAGTGATTCAAGCTTTTCAAGAAGAAAAATGGCGTTTCTCTTCAAGAACAACAATGGTGTTCTTCTTTGGGCAGAAATTTCATGAATGAGGGGCTGGATGGGCTGAGTTCAGCCTTTAAAACAAGTCACTTAAGGGCAAAATGGTCATTTGCCAAAAGGGTAAAATGGTAAAAGTGCAAAAGACTAAGGTTAGGGGCATTTTGGTCATTTCACGTCTAGATTTTCCCGATTGTCATGACGACTCTGGCATACTCTCCCAAGTGTCCTGGGATGTTGTGATATCAAGATTATCTGTTGGCGAGTCTCGGTAAGTCCATATGTGGCTCCGTTCGTCACCCGATTGAGAAATCCGCCCGAACGAAGGTCAGGAAGTGATTTTTCTGAAATTTTTACGAAATTTAACCAAAACGTAGATAATCGAATTCTAAGACTTACTGTCTCGTTCACGGGTCCATCTGAGGTCTTCTGAGCAGTAAAATCATACTGTCAGTGTAAAAACGCAGACCGGACTCCGTTTGAGTTTTTGACTCAAAACTTAATCGTAGCTTCCTACGATATCGTCGAGCATGACTATGGTCTCGGAATATTTTATTTCTATTCCTAAGACCTCGAATAAAATAAAGACGTTAAAATACTGAAGAATTAGAAAACGTGAAAATCGGGGTGTTACAACATTCATCTCATATAAGCAGGCCCACACAATTGTGTCTCTCTGACTAGGTGAACGGTTAAATGAACCATTATATCAAAGAATGAAGGCGGGAAATACATTTCAAGTTTACACAAAGTCACAACAATCTCTTTCTGCAGAAAAGGCAACTTCTCAGGGTCAGTCACCATACTGCAAATTGCCTTGAAGAAGAAACAAAGTTTAGTCAAGGTCTCCCGCACTTTGTTAGGCAAAATTGACCGTATACCGATAGGTAGCAAATTCTCCATGAGGACATGGCAGTCATGGGACTTTGGTCCCTTTAACTTCAGATCTTTCATATCCACGAGGTTCCTAATGTTTGAAGAGTACCCCTCTGGAACCTTAACTCCATGAAGAAACTCACAAAGAGCAATTTTCTCTTTTCTAGCTAGAGTATGAGCAGCTGCAGGTAGATATGTACGTTTCCCCTTCTTTACTAGTCCCAAACTCTTGTCTCAATCCCATACTAACCAAGTCAAGCCTTGCATTGATGCCATCTTTAGTCTTGCCTGGCACATTAAGTAAGGTACCAATGACACTATCAAAGACATTTTTTTCAACATGCATAACATCAATGAAATGTCTTACGTATAAGGATTTCCAATATGGCAGCTTAAAGAAGATTGACCTTTTTTTCCACCCTCTTGTGGCAAGCTGTCGTGCAAAAGGTTTCCCGAATTCAATGTTCAAATCTTGTACCTTTTCAAACATTTGTGCACCCGTCAACGGAGAAGGACTTCTACGATTTTCTGTATTCCCATTGAATGCCTTTCGTAAGAACCGATAATGATGATTTGATTGCAAAAATCTACGGTGCCCAAGGAAGACATTCTTCTTACCATGTTCCAATCGTATCCAATCTATATATCTTCACAAATAGGACATGCACACTGACCTTTGGTACTGTATCCTGACAAATTACCGTATGCCGGAAAGTCATTAATTGTGCCAAATATCATAGCTCTCAAGGTGAAACTTTCTTCTTTATACCCATCGTACACCTCTACACCCCTTTCCCACATTTGCTTCAAGTCTTCAATTAAAGGAGCCAAGTATATGTCAATATCATTTCCTGGTTGTTTGGGCCCAGAAATTAACAAAGGCAACATCATATATTTACGTTTCATGCATACCCATGGGGGTAAGTTGTAGATCACCAAAATCACAGGCCATGAACTATGAGAGCTACTCTGAATACCATGCGGGTTAAATCCGTCAGTGGACAATGGAAGCCTTAGGTTTCTTGGTTCTTGTTCGAAATGAGGATAATCATGATCAATTCTTTTCCATTGAGGAGAATCTGCTGGGTGCCGTAGCTTGCCATCTTTAATCATTTCATCCTCATGCCATGTCAAGGGCTTTGTATCTTCCGAGCTACGATACATGCGCCTAAATCTGGGAATTATGGGAAAATACCACAGAACCTTCTCCGGAGCCGATTCTTTCTTCTTATACCATGAGGCATTACACTTAGGACACATCTGTAAATTTGCATAATCCTTCCAGAATAAAATGCAATCGTAAGGACAAACATGTATCCTCTCATAGCTCATGCCAATAGAGCGTAACATTTGTTTAGCCTCATATGTCCTACTAGGAAGCACATTATCCTCCGGCAACATTTCTTTCAATAATGCGAGTAATTCCGTAAAGCTCTTATCTGTCCATCCATTACCCGATTTTAAGTTATACAACCTTAACATTGCCGACAATCTTATGAATTTAGTACAACCCTCATACAACGGTTTCTCTGCATCACTTATCAACTTCTCAAACATTTTTGGACAATCATGAAGATCTTCTTCAACCGCGTGTGTAATCTCTTCAAAACGGTCGCCCTCATATGTATCTGTACCGGTATCGTCCGCCGCATATCTTTCACTAATATTCCCCATATCACTAGATTCAACTCTTGTCTCACCATGCTTTGTCCAACAGGTATAACTTTGATCAATTCCATAGCACACTAAATGTCCTTCCAACTGAGCTACACTAATTCGTCTTGTATAACAACAAGTTAAACAGGGACATATGATTCTACTAGAGTCTTCGGCATGCCGAACCGCAAATCTAATAAAATCTTGCACTCCGTCTCTATATTCATTAGACAAATGATTGGCAGACATTCACTTCCGATCCATATATTCCCGTTCTATGGCAATTATTTTGAGTTTAGAGAGGTTGACGTCTACCTTTGATGACAACTACAAGAATGCATGACACACGCTTACTTCATACTACAGGGTGAGGGTCCTATCCTATCCAAGATTGTATACTCGACAATATATTATTATAGTATGTCCTAATTACTTATTGTTCTAAGAAAATTTCGACAGTATTTCCCCTTAGTTCTCCAAGCACACAACTTAATTCAGGTGATATTATGACCGAAATTAAGTGTACGTGTACCCAAAGAACAATGAGAAAATACAAGCCAATGAAATTTTCTTAGATCAGATATAATATTTAAGGCATACAATAATATGTATTGACAGTGAAGTTTACAACCTTAGACTGTCCACTTTGGACAATTCAAGAATAGGTTGTATATTGTGCCATGGCACAATATACAAATCGTTCTTGAACAGGAAACTAAGCTTAATGCATGTGCATACCAATAAAAAATAAACATGCCTACTGCTATAAAACACAGGGGAATAACATATATGTGTACCAGATAGGTGATGGACAAAGAGGTGACAGATGTGCCTGAGAGAATCCAAAATTCAAGTTTGATTCACAAGGTCAAGTACTTGGTATTATTTCCAGAAATATTAAGGGACAACACACATATGACATTGAACAAATAATCAATTCAAAAGTAAGGATAAGATAGGTATGTAAGGATGCACACTTCCTTAAATTCCAAAACTTTTCATGAACCTTATCTCGGTGGACAGAGTATTATCTTTCTTCTCAAACTATGTACAGTTCATCAAATTCCAATACCCTTTATAATGTAATATTTCAATCAATAAAGTACCAAAGTAAAGATTCTCAATTCTGCCTTAGAAAGTAGGTATGTAAGGATGTACACTTCCTTAAATTCGAATAACATTAGTAATGTAGATTCTCATAAATTAAACTACCAAAGATTCTCATCATTTCTGCATTTAAAACCTAGGTATCTAATCACACAAGGCACTCCAAGCAGGCCATTAACCTTATGTGCAGTGAGACTTTCAAGGGTCAAAGTTAAAAAGTGGAAACACTGCATACACATCAAATTAAGGCACAACTTAACCAAATTTCAAGTTGAAACACTGCACACACATCAAATTAGCAAGTAAGTTCCTTTGTCAAAGCATACACCCATTAAGGTCCTGACTCAACTCCAACGGCACCAAAAGGCCATCTCAAACAAATTTAGATAGATGGGATTCACACATGCTTTATCATTTAAAAAAAACATGGAAGCTATCAATAAAAACAAATAAAGAACGGACAACTGCATCACACAATCAACCCCATAGAACCATAACCATAATCACTATGATTTGAATGTTCGGTTGTAGAACAAACTAAACTGATACAGGAAAAAAATAGAAAATTTGTTTGATACATAGAAGAAAACAGTAGCATAGAAGAAAAAATACCAATGACTAGTGCATCGTGTCTTTGGGGACCTTCACAAATGGAACAGTAACAGCTTGCAACTAGCTTGTAGCTCACACGCTCAACTTCACCAATGCATTGTGTCTTTGGGGACCTTCACAAATGGAGAACGGAGGAATGAGAGAAACCCAAACAACAGAGAGGGAAACAACCTGAGAAATAGGAGGAAGAGAGAGCTTACCTGAGGGAAGGAGGAAGAGAAACTCGTGCGAGGGAGGGACGTGACCTGAGGCAGGGAGGGAGAGAAGCTCGTGCGAGGGAGGGAAAGGAGAAAGATGGAGAAGCTCGTGCGATGGCGTTCGCGAAGTGTTGGTGGCCAGAGAACCAAAATGGTGGTGGTGGTGGTGTTCGCGCGCGGAGGAGGCAGGGAGAGGGGTTAGGGAAATGTTTGAAAGAGAGACTGAGAGTGAGGAGGGGTATAACGTTAATGAATTAAAACTAGTGATAAATTAAAAAAATATGAAAATGGGAACAGATAACGCTTCCTCAAGGAAGCGCTATCTAAAGTTTGATTTTAGATAGCGCTTCCTGAGGAAGCGCTATTCCCAGGATCTAGAATAGATAGTGCTTCCTCAAGGAAGCACTATCTAAAATAAAACTTTAGATAGCGCTTCCTTGAGGAAGCGCTATTATACGGTCACCGCCTTTTTTTTAATAGCGTTGCATTTAAAAACGCTATTAAAGGTGCGATATTGAATCCCATTTCTAGCGTAGTATATTTCATAACATTATAAGTTTGACTAAGATCATTTATATTCTTCGTTGCTTATGGATGATATCATTAGACATCAATTTCCACGTCTCTTCCCAAATCATATGTTGTCTATTTATGTTGTTTGACCATAGGAGCGTCAGGACCCTAAAATAATGGCCAGAACCCCATGCACTTGCTTCTTTTATACCTTCTTTAAATTCATTGTCATCATCAAGAAGACCAATTGCGTAACATGCTTCTTTAAATGTAGCATAGACCGAGAAAACCCCTTCCTCCAAGGTTCCATTGGTAACCCCACTTCTAATTCTTAATGTCGTAGCGTAACATGATAGTACAAAATTGCGAAAATATTAAAACATTTAATACACTGATACCATAATAATATATACAGACATAAGAATACTGACTCCCTCAGTAGAGCCTACAACAACTGACAGTAAATATGCCACCTCAGAGTACGCAATTAATAAAATAAAATGAAAGCATAGCAGCAGAAATAAAAATACATAAGACTTCCTCTCCTGCCCCCAAAATACATTTCGCTCTATCCCATACACTAGCCATAACAAAACTAAGATTGTCTACCCAACCACGACTCTAACGTATACGGTAATCGGGCCGTATACACTACTCTTCGCTGAGAGTAGTCAGTCTCTTGGAGACGGTCGTCCTCCGCATAGAGCAGCTCAAGGTCCCCCAGCATTGGGATCCGAGGCTCTCCCGCCAGCGTCAGACGCAACAGGTATGCCATCAGTCTCCTCTAGAGATTCCTCAACAGGATCTTCTCGTGCGGTTGAGAATAAATAAAATACGATAGAGAAAAATATAGGGGATAAGAAACAACAATTCATTTACATGGGAAAATAGCTATATAAAATAATTTATATAGATAGCAACACTCAATAGCAAAACAGTGACAACCAAACAACTCCGAAAAATTTTCTCATAACTACTGTCTCTCACACTCATGCAACTAACGACTATATGGACGCTATCACCATGCGACATCCCCAGCAGATCAAGATGTCTCGTTCATCTCTGTGCCACCCCCCATAATGCAAGGTTCGGCCATCAACCCGCAGACTCAAATCGTCTCATGGGTACGACATATTCCCCCGCCCGCAGGCCTGGTCGGAATATTCGCCCGTCAACAACGCAACTTACGGTAACGACATATCCCCCCACCTGCAGGCCAGGTCGGGACATTCGCCCGTATGCCAACACAGTGATAAACAACAACTATGCAACATGAATCTCACCGAATCATCTCAGGATCAACACTTAATGCCTCAACCATGACTTATAAAAAACCACGACCAACTTTCCTCCAGCTTAACCAGGTATCGACTTTATATCATAACATCAACAAATCAACTGTATCTCTAGGTTGAGCACTAAGACATATATATATATATATATATATATATATATATATATATATATATATATATATATATATATATATATATATATCCTCGACTTTCCCACCACACATTCATCTCCCAACTCATCAGAATTTTACTGCCTATCTCTACTCAGGCATTAACAGTCACAACAGCACATCAATAACAACCAGAAACAGATTCAACAGTAATATCAACTTACAGATAAATAATATTTAAGTAATCATAAACATATAATAGGCATAACATAAATATCACAAGTATCATATTAAACATCCAATCACAGATCATACAACCTCGATATACAGTAAAATCAACCTAACAGTCAAACGACCTCTAGTAGGGTTTGGGTCGCCCTACGCATATCAATATATATTATTTTAAATCTTGCCTCCCCGATGATATTGTGGTTCTTTCCCCCACCTTAGTGATGTTCTCGTGCGACTCCAGATGTGGCTCCGCAACTGTCAATCGGGTGCGTGGTCGAACGTTCGAATCCTGTCCGATCCTTTACAACAAAACACGACCAGAAATTAATACAGTTAAATCGAAAACCCTCTAGTCCAAATGACCAAGATTCTGCCCCTCTTTAATTAAATAGGGTAGAAATGTTGAAATTCTACCAACTCTTGGATCAATGATCCTTAAGCATACCTAAGACATAATCCATGATCAATTGTCAAAGATTTGAACCAAAACCCCTTCAATCAAAAACTTAGGGTTTCGGCCATCACCTCTAAAAATAGGTGAGAGTTTGATTTGGCTTCCTAATCACTTGGATTACATGATTAAGGAATGGAATAGGTGAAATCAAGAATCATTTCACAAAAATTGAACAAAATCCATTTTCCCCCCAATTTGGCATAGGTCCGGTTCCTTCAAGTTAATTAGGCTAGGAAGCTTATTTTATTTCACGATCTTAGATAGTGATAGAGGGGGGGTGAAACTAGATTATAGAAATTGGTTTGGCATTAAAAGGATTTTTCTACAATTTTCTAGAGATTTTTGAAGTTTGAAAGCTTAAACTTGAAACTTATGAAATTTAATGGAAAAAATGAAGATTGAGAGCTCAAGAGAGAAGTATATACCTCTTAGATGATAGAGGAGGATGAGGTGATCAACTTTGCTTCACAAAGTTTCTTGAAAATCCTTGTGGAAGGTTGAGAAAAATGAAGATAAAGTGTTGAAAAGAAAAATGGAGAATTGGAAAAGAAGAGAAAAGAAAGGAAGAAGTAGAGGAAGATGGAGGGGAGAGAGAGAGTGAGGCTGTGGAAGTTTTGAAGAGACAGAGAGGGTGAGGTCATGCACTTTTTAGATATTTTAGGGACATAAATGTTCTTTAGGAAAAAGACCAGGGACATTTTGGTCTTTTTGCGTCCAGATATTTTTGTTTGTCATTATGATAGTGACGAGTCATGGCAGCTTTCCGCGGTGATGTGACCTCGTGTTTATCTATTAGCGGGTCCCGGTAAACCCCTATGCAGCTCCCGGTTTGAATTACGCCCGAATAGTTTATTTTTATTTTCATTTTTGAAGGTCAAGATCCATTTTTTCGAAAATGTAGGAAACGTGATTCTAAGACTAACTGTCTCGTTCACGAGTTGAAATTAGGTCTTGATAGTAGTAAAACACTACTCTCAGTGAAAAACGCAGACCGAGCTCCGTATGAGTTTTTGACCCAAAATTTAACCATAGCTTCTTACGATATCATAGAGCTTGACTATGGTCTTAGTTTATTTTATTTTGATCTCTAGACCCTCCAATAAAATGCAAATACTGAAATACTGTTTAATTAACAAAAACTTGAAAATCGGGGTGTTACATAGACAATCAAATTAATTTTCTCGATGTCTTCACAGCTTGGACAATACATCCTCTTTGAATGTTCAATAGGAGTCTCATGTAATACAACTCACCAGATCCATGTGGTACATTATAGTCTCTCGGCAGAAAATCTTTTCTTTCTTGGCACCCACTCTTTAGTCTGCTGTTTTCAGATAGAACTCAGCATACGTCAGATGTCTGGTATATGGGTATTTCTCATTTGCCTCGAACCAAGCCATGAATTTAGAAATCTTCAAACCTGTTCTATTCACCACATCATGAAGGTTATCAATCTCGTGAAAGACAACAAATTGGTCATCTCGAAGATGAAATGATAGTCTTTCCACTGGTGGATCTTGATAGTGAATGTCAAACGCAAATATCGTCCAGGTTGCCCCACATGCAGAAACGAACCTAAAATCGTATTAAATCTTGATCTCATTCACCATGTTATTATGTGTATTGTTTCCATTTGATTCGTAGAAAGCAACAATGATGCAATCAAAGCCCTTGTGTATGTACTAGATCATGTACTCATGCGATACACGGATGTATCATGTTTTTTTATTTTTTTTGAACATTTTTTTTAAAATGTAGGAAGTAACACATTAAAAGATGAACGAATAGATATTTGTATTGGATTTGAATGGTTCGGGAGATGAGTTTGTATGTTTGAGTCATTAATGTAAAATCATTCGGGAAATATACTTTTTTGAACAACTATTAAGACGACGTTATCGTTTGCAAATTGACATTCTCTTAGATGCTCATTAAGTTATCCCACTAATATTGAATGATTGTTCTATCATTTTTGACATGTTTGCTTCTTTATACAAAGAAAATTAACATAAAAATGATAAGAACCTTAATTTCCTATTTATAATCATTGAACTATCCATTCAGTGCAAATAAAAGTATAAAACTTCAAAGGATATTCCAAAAAGGGGTAATTTGAACAATCCCTTCTAATACTTGCATCTCAATTGGTGCAAAATCAGCGGCCGTCTTTGTAACACCCTAAGCTTCACAGGGACCAACCCCAATAGCAGTCTACAACAACAATTTTGACCAATGAAGCCAAACCCAAAAAAATCACTTTTTTTTTTCATATAAAAATACAATATTAACATATCATTATTCACAGTCTCTACATTCTTTGTTCTTTTGAAAATAATTTAAGACATGAATCAAACCACAAAAAAGAATGGCGCCTGATATATTGTTCTTTTCCACCCATGCAATGCACAGATGTATCATGTTTTTCTAGTTTTTTGAACGTTTTTTTTTTAAATGTAGGAAGTAAGACATTAAAAGGTGAACGAGTACATATTTGTATTGTATTTGAATGGTTTAGGAGAAGGGTTTGTATGTTTGAGTCATTAAAGTAAAATCGTTGGGGAAATGTACTTTTGTGAACAACTCTTAAGACGACGTTATGGTTTGTAAATTGACATTCTCTTAGATGCTCATTAAGTTATCCCACTAATATTGAATGGTTGTTCTATATTGTTGACATGTTTGCTTCCTTATACAAAGCAAATTAACATAAAAATGATAAGACATAACCTTAGTTTTCTATTTCTAATCATTGCACTATCCATTCAGTGCAAATAAAAGTGCAAACCTTCAAAGGATATTCCAAAAAGGCACAGTTTTAATAGTCTATTCTAATACTTGCATCTCCATTGGTGCAAAATCAACGGTCATACTTGTAACGCCCTAAGCTCTTAGGGACCAAAACCCCAATAGCAGTCTACAACAAACAACATTTTTGACCAATGAAGCCAAACCCAAAAAAAATCACTATTTTTTCATAGAAAAATAAAATATTAACATATCATTATTCACAATCTCTACGGTCGTTGTTCTTTTGAAGATAATTTAATTCATGAATCAATGTAATAAGGAATTTGGTGACAGATATTTTCTCTGAGAAGACTCAAAAGAGAAAATCCAAAGAAGTAAAAGAAAGCATCTTTCAACAAATTGAAAGCATATCATTTAGAATATTTGTGATCTATTTGGGTCAGTACAAATATAACACAAATATTAATTACTCTACAGTTTTAATCATGCTATTATTTTTTACTTACAAAAGCTTATTGTATTTCCAAATGTTACATAATTATACTCCCCATACATTATTGTCTGTGCAATTATAAAAGACTCACAATTAGATTTTGTTTGTTTGTAATTAAAGCATAAAATATAGAAAATTAGATCTTTCCATATATTCAAATGTGAATTATTTGATAATGGTTACCACATAAAGATACACTAAAATAAACATACCTTAAATCTTAAACTCTATAGAACAATATACCTATGCACGATATATAATAAAGATCTGCAATATTTGTAAGAAAAAAATACTCAAGTGTTCCTTACTTTTATATATATTAAGATTAAGATACAATAAAAACATAAAAAAATATATATTTGAGAATATCTTTAAAAAAATGTAGAAAATTAATAATGAAGAATATATATATATATATATATATATATATATATATATATATATATATATATATATATATATATATATATATATATATAAACATGTGAAATCCAATTTTATAATATAACAAATAAAAAAATTGAATCAATACAATTGTTGTTTCATGATATAAATTCTCTAATGTATATTAATATATTTACCTAAAGTTTTATCAATTGTGATTTATCGAAAAAATACTAAGTAATTTAAAAATTTCTAACCATAAAAACAATATTTATTTCAAAAGTACGTATTTTGTTTTATTAATTAAATATTTTCTTCATGCGGTATACTTTTACCTTGTAAAATATATGTTAATATTTTTTTTTACATTAGGTTAGTCCGCTTTTATTTATATTTACTTTTATGACTTTAAAATTAATGTATTTTATGTAAATTTTCATTCCTATATGATATAAGTATTTATATCGAAATCTTAATACGTTTTATAAATATTTCCTATCATATAAATATTTTTCATATCAATTAAAATTAAGCAAAATTCTAATGAAAGTTTTGAGAAACAAATATTAGATTTTACGAAGAAATTGAGAAAATCTTTCTGATTAATGGTTGGAAACTGGAATACAGCAACAAAAATTAAAAAAATAAAGCACAATAAAGTAAGATCATGAGACAAAAATATGAACTATGAAAAAGAAAATAATTTTCTTAATAATATTGTTTATTCTTTTATTTGTTTTGATTTGAATAAGCACAATCAAGTTGATCAGTTTAATTGTTTTTTAACTTTCTTCTTGAGTGTTAGTATATTTTTTTTATATGCAAAATTTCATTATAATAAATAAAAGAGAAAGGTGGACAAGAGCACAAGATGTGAGGCACCAGCAGCAAAGAAGCAATAATTAAATTTAAAATCTTAAAATGACAATGAAAATAAGATTTAAATTGGAAATAAATTTAAAAATAAACGTTAGAATAAAATGGAGATTTGTAATTAAAATTGAAATTAAAATTGAAAAATAAATTTAAAATTAAATTAAAATTACATATTGAAAAATAAATAAGACTAAAAAATGAGTGTTCACAACAATAAAGACCCATTACGTAGTTACTTAAGGAGGCTCATTTTTAAGGGAATTAAAAAAATAAATATAATATAGAAACATATATACATAAATACTCTCTGTTAGGCAAAAAAATACCAAATATATACCATAACCATTATGAAGTGATTTTACAAATTTACTCTAGTCACTACTTCACTTTTATATATAAAGATTTGAATATATATTTAATTGCTTTTGACTAGTTATACCACTCAACATTGATGTGTGCTTCATACTTCATAAGGAGATCTCGATTATACGAAACAACAAACTTGTTGCAGAAATGTATATGTAAACAATGAAAACAATTCTGATTTGTAATTTCCTTGAATGAATTAAATAACATGAATGTAATAGAAGAATTATATTTACTCTTACTTGTTATCAAGTAGTATTCTGTTCTTGTCAACCGACCTGCCATCATTCCTCCTCTTGTAGCAAGGGTATCCATCCTCATTAATTGTCGTTCCCTCCGCAAATTTATTTGAAATGTGTCTCGTATAGATTTCCATCTCTCATACACGGTGATTTAGTTTTTGCAATACCACATAGACCATGCACCATACAATCTCCAACCATCTCATACAATCATGGTTTTTCTTCGTTATTAGGTTTTACAATACATCTGAAATTATTGTGTAATTTACTTTTCAGTTGCATTTAGTTTGTATGTAGTTAGTTATAACTACCTCACTAGTTAGTTACACTCACTGATCAACATATAAAAGGCTGACTCTTGTACAGTTACAATTCAATGAAATGAGAATCTGTTTTCTCACCTATCATGATTCAATCACTAATATGGTATCAGTAGAAAATTTTTCTTTCGCATTCTTCTCTGTTCCAAGTTCCTAATCTTGGTTTCGTTGCAAGTGTTCTCAGCTTCCTTGCATTTTCTGATCTTGGTCTAAGCTTTCCTTCGATCTCGATCTCAGTTCTTCCACATGGCGAATCAACCTCATGAAGATCTATGGAATCCATACTTCATCAATTCGTCAGATTCCCCAGGCATGGTTCTGGTGTCTCAACCTCTTGTTGGGGACAATTACAATTCATGGTGCCGATCGGTCAAGATGGCTCTCACAGCCAAGAACAAATTCATGTTTGCTGATGGTTCTCTCCGACGCCCTGATCCTGATGCTGCTGATCCGCATCTTGTTGCTTCTTGGGATCGAAACAACAGTATTGTTAGTTCTTGGCTCCTCAATGCCGTTTCTAAGGAACTAGTCACCAGTCTCCTATATTGTGAATCTGCAGCAGCTATTTGGGAAGATCTTCGATTTCGTTTTCAGCAGTCAAATGGTCCAAGAATGTACCAGTTGCGAAAGGAATTGGTTAGTCTCAAACAAGGTGATCTTTCTGTGAAT
The DNA here is from genome assembly GCA_039655645.1 of Ammopiptanthus mongolicus. Lineage (NCBI taxonomy): Eukaryota > Viridiplantae > Streptophyta > Magnoliopsida > Fabales > Fabaceae > Ammopiptanthus > Ammopiptanthus mongolicus. Next base: position 41,770,147 of record CM077350.1, read on the forward strand.
CAATACTTCACCAAACTCAAAGAAATTTGGGAAGAGATCGTTGCTTCCCGACCCACTTGCACTTGTCTTTGTGGAGATGCTCGCCCTTACTTGGAATGCATGCAGCAAGAACATGTGTTCACTTTCTTGATGGGACTCAATGACACCTTCTCAAATGTTCGTAGCCAAATTCTTGTGCTAGATCCTATTCCTACGATTACTAAGGTTTTTTCCTTAGTCTTACAAGATGAAAAACATCGTGCCATCAGCACCTCTGGCACCTTTGTTACCGAATCTCAGGTTGCCTTTGCTGTTCCTACTTCTACTACTAAAATGGGGAAGAAGGATCGTCCCACTTGTACTCATTGTGGTCTCATTGGACACACTGTGGATCGTTGCTATAAAATTCATGGCTATCCCCCCGGATACCCTAAGAGCAAATCCAAGAATCCCTCCAAGGCTATGGTCAATCAGGTCACTGCACAACATCTTGTTGATTCACCATTCTCTGCTAATCAGTGTCAATGGTTGACATCTCTATTATCCTCACACGCCTCACAATCCACAATTCCCATTACTGACAATACATAACCTTCGCCTTCCATAGGTATGGTTTTGTCCGCAGTATCACCTAGTTTCAATTCTTATTATGATCTCTCTACTTCTTGGATAATTGATTCCGGTGCTACTTGTCATATAACATGTTCTTTACATTTCTTTAATCAACATCATTCAGTTGAAAATTCCTTTGTTACTTTACCCAACAAATCTTTGATATCTGTTCATTCTATTGGAACTGTGTGTCTAAATCCTCACATAACATTGCATAATGTTTTGTATATACCCTCCTTTCATGTAAATCTTATCTCAGTTAGTGCCCTTTTGTCTGATCATAATTTTTCAGTCAAATTTTGTCCTAACTACTTCTACTTTCAGGACCACAGCTGTCAAATGATGATTGGGAAAGGTGACTTACTACAAGGACTCCATGTCTATAAGTCCTCTCCCATCAACATTCCAGCTCCGGCTTCTGCTCCTACACCAAATCCAAGTAAATCCTGTAATTCTTCAATTGTTTTAGTGAATAAAGTTTCTGCAGCCACTTGGCATGCTAGGTTAGGACACATTTCCAATAAGGTTTTACAGATTGTCAATTCTAAGTTTCCTCTGTTAATTCCTACTTGTGAGTCAATTCATGATTGTAACATTTGCCCTTTGGCAAAACAAAGGAGACTTCCTTTCTTATCAAATAATCATTTTTGTGATTCTATCTTTGATCTTATACATTGTGATGTTTGGGGCCCCCTTCACACTTTCTCACATGATAATAAGAGATATTTCCTAACCATTGTGGATGACCATAGCAGATTTACATGGTTATACCTAATGTCCTATAAGTCAGAAGTTCCTCAGTTGATACAACAATTTTTTGCCATGGTTGAAACCCAATTTCACACCACCATCAAGCAACTGCGATCTGATAATGCAAAGGAGTTTACACTGACTTCCTTTTTGCAATCTAAAGGCACCATCCACTAGTTTAGTTGTGTTGAGAGACCTCAACAAAACTCGGTTGTGGAGAGAAAACATCAGCACCTGCTGAATGTTGCAAGATCCTTTTCAGTCACCGGTGCCGCTTTCTTTCTGGGGTGAATGTTTGAAGGCTACTACATTTCTCATTAATAGGATGCCAACTCCTAATTTAAAGAATCAATCTCCTTTTGAACTGTTGTTTCACAAGAGCCCTGCTCTCCAAGATTTAAGAGTCTTTGGCCGTCTAGCCTTTGCTTCCACTCTACCTAGTAAGAGAGACAAATTCACAGCTAGAGCAATTCCCTCCGTTTTTGTTGGATATCCCATTGGCTACAAGGGCTACAAGCTTTACAATATCCAGACCCGATCCTTTTTCATTTCCAGAGATGTGGTTTTTCATGAGAACATTTTCCCTTTCCACACAATCCCTCAATCTTCCTCCTTACCTGACCCTTTTCCATACACTGTTTCACCCAATCCTGCTTCAGACCTCCCTGTTCCCCACATACAACCTGACCCTCCCCAACCTGACCCCACCCCTATACAACCTGACCCTGACCCTGACCCTCCTGTTAACCCACCTGCACTTCCTTCTAGAAGATCCACTAGGCCCTCTAGACCACCATCATACCTTCAAAACTATCAGTGTCATTCCACTGCCCTCTACCCGATCTCCAACCACATTTCCTACCATAAGCTATCCCCTTCCTACTCTCACTACATCCACAATGTGTCTGCTTTCTATGAGCCACAATACTATCATCAAGCAGCCAACATTCCTGCCTGGCAACATGCCATGGCTGAGGAGTTGCAGGCCATGGAGTCCAATCACACCTGGACTGTTATACCCTTACCTGCTGGTAAACACACCATAGGGTGTAAATGGGTTTACAAAGTCAAAACCAAGGCGGATGGCACTGTGGACAGATTAAAGGCCCGACTTGTGGCCAAGGGTATACACAACAAGCTGGCATTGATTAATTCATTGACACTTTCTCACCCGTAGCCAAGCTTACAACTGTCAGAGTTTTACTCTCATTGGCTGCCATTAAAGGTTGGAAGTTTTTCCAACTTGATGTCAACAACGCTTTCTTCAATGGCGATCTCTTTGAAGAAGTCTATATGACCCTTCCTCTCGGGTACAAGATTAAGGGGGAGAATCTTGTATTTAAGCTCAACAAATCCATTTATGGTCTCCGGCAAGCCTCTAGACAGTGGTTCACTAAATTCTCCACTGCTTTAGTTCAAGCCGGGTTCCAACAGTCAAAGAATGACTATTCTCTATTCACCACCGGTTCTGGCTCCACCTTTGTGGCACTCCTTGTTTATGTGGATGACATCATCATTGCTAGTCCCTCTCAACCTAGCATTCAGAAAGTTCAGTCTCAACTGCAAACTTTGTTCAAACTCAAGATTCTTGGCAATCTTAAATACTTCCTTGGTTTGGAAATTGTTCAATCTACTCAAGGCATTTTTCTTTCCCAAAGAAAGTATGTTCTCTCCCTTCTGGATGACATTGGCTTTATGGATTGCAAGCCTGCAACCTTGCCCATGGATCCCAATATGCAGTTAAGTGCCTCGGATGGTGACCCTTTGCCTAATTCTTCTCAATATAGAAGACTCATTGGTAGGCTCCTTTACTTGACAATCTCTAGACCGGACATCAGTTTTTGTGTTAACAAACTGAGCCAATATATGGCTGCCCCAAGAACTCCACACTTGGATGCCGTCCATCATCTCCTGAGATATCTCAAGTCCATTCCTGGACAAGGGCAACTTTTTTATTCTTCTTCCAATCCCACCCTCAAGGCCTATGGTGCTGATTGAGGTAGCTACCTTGATTCTAGACGATCTACAACAGGCTACTGCGTGTTCCTTGGTGATTCCTTGGTGTCCTGGAAGTCCACGAAACAACAAGTTGTTTCTCGATCCTCTGCTGAGGCCGAATACATGTCTCTGGCCTGTGCTGCTAGTGAAGTCACTTGGTTAGCCCAGCTCTTCTGTGACTTCGAAGTGATCATTGGCCCTACCCTTCTCTTCTGCGATAATCAATCTGCTATTCACCTAGCATCAAATCCTACCTTCCATGAGAGATCCAAACACATAGAAATTGACTTTCACTTTGTAAGGGACAAAGTCTGCAGTGGTTTGCTTCGTTTAGTGCATGTGAACACTAAACACCAACTTGCTGATGTGCTTACCAAAGCGGTTCCTAATCCCCAATTCCATTATCTGTTATCCAAGTAGGGCATCTACAGCATATACGACCCACCTTGAGGGGGAGTTTTACAATACATCTGAAATTATTGTGTAATTTACTTTTCAGTTGCATTTAGTTTGTATGTAGTTAGTTATAACTACCTCACTGGTTAGTTACAGTCACTGATTAGCATATAAAAGGCTGACTCTTGTACAGTTACAATTCAATGAAATGAGAATCTGTTTTCTCAGCTATAATGATTCAATCACTAATATTAGGTATCTCAGCATATATTTATTTATCAATGTCATCAACGGTAGGGTGTTTATGCCCATGCAAGAATAATGGTATGTGTGCATGAGGCAATCCACGTTTTTGAAACTCTATCATATATACTATTGGAGAAGATCTATTGTCAGAACATGGTAATTCATTTTTCATAGAATATATAATGTATGAAGATGGAGATACGTACCTGATTGTACGTTTTTGAAATTATATCCTTGCTTTAAATCTCTGATAAGCTTTTCCGATTTCATTTTAAAGACTCTAGATAAAATGTCGGGTCTATCTTCAGTATCGAGCCCTATATCTTTCATATAACGTTGTATCTCGGGCCATTGTGGATTACATGTAAAGGTGATAAATAAATGTGGATATCCAGCCGAACACATATAGACATGCAATCTTGGTAATTATAGAACATATATCTCATCCCCCAGTGAAAGAAGATGGCAATGCTATACAGTGGTGGTCCTAAGCATGATTTGGTGGTGCGATCGTACAAGATCTCATTTTTTAAGTGCACGAATTTTTTTTTATATATATATATATTAAAATAAAATTTTTATATAATAAAAATTTATATTTAAAACTTGAGGGTCCAATTGTTTTTTAAAATTTAGGGTTCAATCCTTTTACTATTTGTTTTAATAACTTTTTTTTAAATAAAATAAAATTAGCAGCCACACAAAAGACTCTCCATTTTTTTTCTCACTCATGTATCTCTATCCGTTTTTCCCTCACTTAATTTAACAATTTTTTATTAGAAAAAAGCCAAAAGGCTCACTCTGTCTCACTCACTGACTCACGTCTGTGTCTCTCTCTCTGTCTGACGCTCTGACCTCAGACCTTAATCGGTCAGTCCTTGTGCCTCACATATCTCTATTAGCAGTGGTGTATTGCTTCATCGATCACAATCAAACGTTGAGTCTTTTGATGAGTCTTTTATATTTCATTATTTTTTTATATATTGTAGATCAAACAATTGGCTCATTTATAGAAGATTTGAGCAATATAGCACATATGAGAATTTTTTTGGATTTTTGTTTAGTATTGAAAGGCTTAGGTCATTCTCTGATAAGGACTTGAAATTATATTGCAAAAATCTTGAAACTTATCTAAAACATGGTGATTCTTATGATCTTGATAGTGAAATTCTATTTGAAGAACTAAAAGCCATTAGAGAGATTTTAACAGTTGAATCAAAATCAAGCTTTAATGATATTGAGTTCTTTGAAGACATTTAATTGTTTTTTTAATGCATGCATAACTTATAGAATAATATTAATTATCCCTGTTACTATTGCACCTGCTGAAAGAAGTTTTTCTAAATTAAATTTGTCAAAATCTTATTTGCGATCTACTTTGTCACAAGATAGATTAAATAGTCTTGCTTTGATTTCTATTGAAAATGATTTTTTAAAGAACCTTGACTATGAACACATCATTAATGATTTTGTAGCAAAAATGCAAGGAGAACAATATTCAAACATTAATAGGTTGTCAATTTCTTTCTTCAGCCCTTGTGATTCATTTAATATTAGTGGAGGATACTGCTGGTCAGCTGGTGTAGGGATCCTGTTGCAACATGTTCAGGTTGATAGAACTATTTTTGCTATATTTGCTACTGTAATCTTTTTCTTTTCTTCAGTAATATTTTGTTTCACTTGAGGTTGTATTAAAATAATTAATAACTAGTTTTTTGCATCTCTTTATGCACTTTTGATAATCAATATATATTCGACTTAATAAAATAAAATAGGACACCAATTTCTCAGTTCATACAATGCACCTAAAATCTGAGGGACGCCGTGATGCTATACGTTTCCCAACAAACGATCCAACAGTGTCTCCGCTCGATATACACTCAGTGAGACCTTTGTATAATTCTCTCTCGGTAAGGTCTGGTTCATCCTGATATATCTCAATATGGATGACTCAATCACTGCAAATGCATCAACCAAGAACTGCTGAAATAATTTCGTTGATAAAAATAAAGTAGGAGCTTCACTATTCCACTTCATCAACCTGAAGGCAAAGAATTCCCTCATTGACATTCTTATCCTCTTGGTAGTTTGAGTTGAAAAGTACATCCCCTCTATATCCATCTTCGACATATGGAAATAAAAAGGGATACTGTAAAGAAAGATAGGCAGAATGGATTTCGTATATCCTTTATAGATCTCTTGCCCTAGATTATGTTATAGCATCTCTTCCATTCTCAAGACTATCAACATCTCCAACGATTAGGACCACAATTTCATTCGCAGTGGGCTTGTTATGTCCTACGATCAGCTTCATTTCGCAATAAGCTGCATCCTTACATTGGTGAATGTGTTGCCTTGATAACGATCTCTCGCGTTCCTAAATGCTTTTGCTAGGACGTTATGCTCGTCGAGAATCTTCCTCAAATCATTAACAATGGTAGGATCCAGTTTATCGGTGGCTGTATCTGAATGACTGCAATAGAATATACACATGGTATAGTAAGATGTAAGATTAGAAACAGTCAATAAAATGAAGTAGTCTAGAATTAAGGCATTCACAATATCGATGTATTATTAGAGTTAGATATAAAAAAAAAAGGTTAATAAATGAATATAAAGGTATATAAATTTAATTTGCCTTATGATTAGACACCTCATTCTTTGTATCATAAATATAAAGTTGTGCGAAGTCAGGGTTTGATCCCACATTAGGTAGAAAGCTCCCGAGTGAGTGAAAATTCTAGCCACTCATCTGAAACATCCTAATTCCTCATTCTATATTTAATGAATTATCAACTCTACCACAAAGTGATGTGAAAGAAAACATCATATTATACACTCGAATATTTTGAATGAAGTTGTTTGTCATCTCATCAATACATCCAACAAAGCCATTAATGTAATGAGTGGATATTCTTATAGAGGCAATTGAATCTTTCCTTGATAACAACACATTTTGAACTCCTTCTCTACTCTTTCTTTGTACCAATATAAGGCCCCAAAGAATTCACATTCCCATGGGATACCCAATATCAGAGAAAACTCTAATTTGTGGATCTGGTCACTTAGAATAATATATAATCAATATTTATGTGGAGTAAATTAGAAAGAGCTATTCAACAATATACATTTTTTAATCAAACTTGAAGGTGCGTTCTCATTGGTATAATTTACATATGTTGGATTGTTTGTATGTCATCTATTCCTTCATCCATTGAATCTAATGTAATTAAGTCACATTTCACATGGTATAAAAAATAAACTATACATATGATATAAACATGCATGCATGCTTACCTTCTGTATTAAGATGGTTACTAGAGTAATCCTACTGAAACACATCGATATCATTTTCTAAACACAAAAAGTATAAAGTATATTAAATTTTCCCCACGATGACTCTTGAATGAGTTCACAAAGAATAAAATATGATATGTACCTGTCTGTGTTAACTCAGTCGTGTTAGGTCTCCAAATGTCTGCCAGCATGTTGTACGTCTGCTAGTATGTTCTAAGCATCTGACCCTTGTGTTTTGATGAATCCAAAAATTTCATAAATGATTTAAATGAAATGTGTGAACATTGCTGATAATCTACTTAAGTGTGCAGACTATCAATCTATTCAAGGATCTCTAAGTTAATGAAATAAATCAGTAGAAGCAACTCAATAATCACTAGTGGAAAATAGACTTTTCACGTCAGCCTTTTAACATCAGTTAAAGAAAAACAGATGTTAAAAATAGACGCGATGGCAAACTTGTAAATAAATAGCGTATGGAGTACACTTTTAACATCGGTTATAAGTAACCTGATGTTAAAATGTAGTAAAACGGATGTTAAAAGTTTCTTCCCTTCATTCCATATTTACTGGTGCTAACTTTTTAACATCGGTTCTTAGTTAACCGATGTTAAAAGTAACTTTTTAACATCGGTTTTTTATATAACCGATGTTAAAATAAATTTTAACATCGGTTTTTTCTAGCAACCGATGTTAAAAGTTATTAAAATGTATAACGTTAACTTTCTCAAACCTTCTCTGTCTCGCGCCCTACATTTCAACGTTACAGTGTTCTCACTCCCGCGGCCTACTTTTCTCTTCTCTTCACTGACCTCCTTCTCCTCTGTTCGTGAGCCACCGTAGAACCACCACCATAACTTCCTCTTCGCAAAGGTACGTAACTCTCTCTTCCCTATTTTTATTTGCTCAAACCCTGATTTGCTAAATACCATTTTTGCTAATATTTGCTCAGAACCATTTACAACTGAACCATCGCAACTGAACCACCCCAACTCCCTCTCTTCTACAACTGACCACCGCATTTGAACAGCCCCAACTCCCCTTCTGCTTGGTAATCCTTCTCTGTTAGTTAGTGTTTAGCATTGTCTCTGTTTTAATGATTTGAATATTTTATGAAATAATGAAATGCATTTTGAGTTTTTTTTAAACTTAAACACTTTGATGTTACATATTGAGCATAGACTTTTAGGCTTTGCTTATAATCTCAATAGTCAAGGGGTTTGGGTTCTTTTAAAAAGTTAGGTCATCTGGATTGGTTTGATCAATAGTCGAGGGGTTTAGTTTCTATTATAGGACTTAAGGTTTAGGCCTATAATTTCAAATATTGCTCTTTGAGAGTCTCCTCTCTTGTGCTCATATTGTATAAATATGTGTAAATCTACAGAACGTGGATATGGACCGTAGTTGGATGGTTAGTAAATGAACAAGTGATGAGTATCGGGAGGGAGTGGAAGAGTTTCTAAAATTTTCTCAAAGAAATCTTCCTGATAGTAATGGAAGATTTAATTGTCCTTGTGTTAGATGTTTGAATATGAGGAAATGTGAAGTTAAGCAAATACGTGATCATCTTATTTGTGAAGGGATTTACAAGAGTTATACAAGATGGATATGGCATGGTGAAGAATTGTTAAACATGCCAAGTGTGTCCCAAAGTGAAGAAGTTGATGTAGATATGGAGGACGATCGACAAGAGGACATGATCCGTGATATTGGACAAAAGTCATTTCAGCGAGCACGTGTGTATGATACTTTGTGCAGTGATGTGGATATGCCTTTGTATCCGGGGTGCACTACTTATACAAGGTTGCCGGCGGTCTTAAAATTGTTCATTGTGAAGGCGAGAAATGGGTGGAGTGATAAAAGCTTCACCGAATTGCTTGAGTTGTTGAACAACATGCTTCCAGAAGGCAACACACTGCCAGATCGTAACTATGAGGCAAAGAAGATACTCTGTCCGATGGGTATGGAGTATAAGAAGATACATGCATGTCCAAATGATTGCATACTATACAGGGGTGTGTATGAAAGGATGCACGACTGCCCCAAGTGTGGGGTATCGCGGTACAAAGTGAAGGATGGTGATTCTAGTTGTGATGTGATCACAAAGGGTCCTCCTGCAAAGGTGTTGTGGTATCTTCCAATAATTCCAAGGTTCAAGCGATTGTTCGCTAATGTAAATGACGCAAAGAACATTAGATGGCATGCAGATGAGAGGAAACGTGATGGAATGCTTCGCCATCCGGCTGATTCTGTGCAATGGGAGAGAATTGATAGTTTGTTTCCGAATTTCAGAAATGAGCCAAGAAACCTTAGGCTTGGACTTGCTACGGATGGAATGAATCCTTATGGTACCTTAAGTAGTATCCATAGTTCATGGCCTGTTCTCCTCGTAATTTACAATCTACCTCCTTGGTTGTGCATGAAACTCAAATACATGATGTTATCTATGATGATTTCGAGCCCAAAACAGCCAGGAAATGACTTAGATGTTTATCTAAGTCCCTTGATTGAAGACTTGAGAAAGCTGTGGGTGGAAGGCGTTGATGTGTTTGATGGCCATTACAAAGAGACTTTCATGATGCGTGCCATGTTATTTTGCACCATCAATGACTTTCCAGCATACGAGAACTTATCCGGGTATAGTGTTAAGGGGCATAAAGCATGCCCAATATGTGAAGAAGGCACATGTTTCACACAATTGCAACATGGAAGGAAGACAGTTTACCTTGGGCATCGGAGATTTCTCAGACGTGATCACCCATATCGTAGACTGAAAAAAGCTTTCAATGGATTCCAAGAGATTGGAATTGCTCCGACGACCTTTAATGGAAAGAAAGTTTATCAAAGGGTGAAGGACATTAATGTTATGTTCGGAAAGGCTCAAAAGAAGGCTATTGAGAAAAACATATGGAAGAAGAGGTCGATCTTCTTTGATCTTCCATACTGGTGCAAACTTGATGTCAGACATTGTATTGATGTCATGCATGTGGAGAAAAATGTATGTGATAGTCTAATTGGAACGCTTCTCAACATTCAGGGTAAGACAAAGGACGGTGTGAATGCTTGTCTAAATTTGGTTGCGATGGGTATACGAGAGCAGTTAGCTCCACAACCAAAGGATGGTAAGTGGACATATTTGCCTCCAGCATGTCATACCTTGTCAAAAAAAGAGAGAACAAGTTTTTGTGAGTGTCTACGGGGCGTCAAAGTGCCACAGGGTTACTCTTCAAATGTCAAGAGACTTGTCTCAAATGATCTAAAATTGGTTGGCTTAAAGTCTCATGATTGCCACATCTTGATGCAACAACTACTACCAGTGGCTATTCGTGGTATTGCTCCTAAAAATGTTAGACATGTCATAACTAGGTTGTGCTCATTCTTCAATGCTATGTGTAGCAAAGTCATTGACCCCCAGAAGTTGGATGAGTTGGAAGATGAGGCTGCTATAATCTTGTGCCAATTGGAGATGTATTTTCCTCCTTCATTTTTCGATATCATGGTTCCCTTAATTGTTCATCTAGTGAGGGAGATTAGATTATGTGGCCCCGCTTATTTAAGGTGGATGTACCCAGTTGAGCAATACATGAAGATTTTGAAAGGGTATGTGAAGAATCCACACCGTCCCGAAGCATCTATTGTTCAAAGGTACGTTGCAGAAGAAGCTATTGAGTTTTGTCAAGACTACCTTTTAGAAGTGGAGGCTATAGGGATTCCTAAGCCTCGTCATAAGGGAAGATGTGCTGGTAAGGGTACACGAGGTATAAAGGTCAATAGCAAGGCTCGGGAGGAAGTGTTTCAAGCCCATTTGCACATTTTGAATAACACTGATGAGGTTGCACCTTACTTATGTGCTCACAAACAAGAGGTCAAGGAAGAAAACCCTAGAAGGAACGAAAAATGGTTGTTGAACCATCATAACAAGACTTTCGTAGCCTGGTTTAAAGAAAAAATTACAAATGATCATACTGCTTCCGATACATTACAATGGCTAGCACAGGGGCCACGTCTTGAAGTCATATGTTGGAGTGGATATGATATCAATATGTTTTCCTTCTATACAAAGTCCCAAGATGACAAGAGTACCATGCAAAACAGTGGGGTTATAATCATATCTGAGTCGATGCACTTCTCTAGTTCAAAAGATACAAATCCCATTATGGTATCGAAATCTTACTTTGGAGTCATTGAAGAGATTTGGGAGGTCGATTACACTAAATTTCAAGTGCATGTTTTTAAGTGTAAGTGGGCTGACAGTAACAGTGGTGTGCAAACTGAAGAATTAGGATTTACATTGGTAGACCTTGACAAAGTAGGTCACATGGAAGAGCCTTTCATCATGGCTTCCCAAGCAAAACAAGTGTTTTATATCAATGATCCTTCTAACAAAAGGTGGTCAATTGTTCTCCAAGGAAAAAGCATGCATAATGGTATCCATGAAAATCAAGATTCAACTCTTGATATTCCAGAAACTCCTTCTTTCTCAACACAGATGCCTATTTTCGTTGAGGAAAATGTAGTGGACGATGTACTTGCCACTCGTGATGATCATCATGAAGGGATATTGATCTAAACTTGACCATAGTGTAAGTTATGTTCAAATTAAAGTATTCTTTTTTTATTTATCCATGTTAAAGTAGACTTATTTTTATTTCTCCATGTTAAGTTAGACTTATTTTTATTTATCCATGTTAAAGTAGGCTTTTTATCCATGTTATAGTAGAATTTTTTTTATTTATCCATTCTTATATCCATGACTGATCCAGCAGGCATTCCTCCTTCTCCTTCACATAGCGGGTCAGGTGGTGCACGCCCCAAAAAAAGAGGTAGAGCAGCTACAAAGTTACGATCGTTGGCCCTGAGTCGTTGTGGTGATCAGAGGCTTCCGGTTGAGTTTGATACATATGGGGGGTCATAGGGCCAAATGCTGACAAATTCACCGGTTTTGTGGCCCTGGAAGCTCGAAACAGGGTTAGCATTCTAATTGAGGAATGGGCTCAGGTACCGAGTATGGTGAAGGATCAAATTTGGTCTTCAATCTTGGTATTTTACTTTTATCCTCTCTATTTGTATCTAAATTGTATTTACTTATATTATTATCATACTCTAATATATTTCTTCTATTTTGTTTTGTACTATAGTTGACCTTTGATGCCCCGAATACTCCTGAATGTAAGAGGAAATGGCTTTCTTTTGCCGCGAAGCGGTGGACGGGGTTTAAGACCTATTTGGGCAATATATATATTTTTGAGAAGAAAGACGACAAATCTCCCCTTGACACATACTCTTTCATTGATAAGGAGACGTGGGCTAGGTTTGTTATGAGCCGACAAGACCCTGCCTTTCTGGTTAGTTTCCCGTTATAGTTTTTATAATAGGCCTATCTAATTTATTTATTTAATTGAATTGAGTACGTGTTATTTGTAACAGGAGAAAAGGAAAAAGGCCAAGGAAATCCAGAAAAACAATGTACACCCACACCATATGTCTCGTGGTGGCTATCGTATGGTTCGGTAGAAAATTATGGATGAGAAGATGAAAAAGAAGCAAGAAGAGGCCAACAAGAAACAAGAAGAAGGTGGAGCTGATGGAGAAGCCGAAGCCGATGGAGAAATAGTTGTTAATCCTCCATCTCCACCCGAACGCCATGAAACATGGATGGAAGCCCGAAAGACAAAATCGGGAGATTTTAAAGCCAAGCCCACACACATTGTCGCTGAAAAGATTTTAAGTAATTAATAGATTACTTCTACTTGTAATTAATATAGTGAAGTAAACACTATCTTACACATATTTTGTGAATTTCCTCCTTGTAGACATCGCTAGTGGAACAAAGCTCGCAAGGATCACTCGTTCAACATGGACGTAGGGATATCCTGAGCACTGCCCTAGGTAAAGATGACCACCCTGGCTTTGTAAAGGGTGTTGGGGGGCTAGTGGGCATTCGGCAATATCACGGACGACGAGTCCATGTTGGAAGCCGAATCAGCAGCCACGAGCGGGAAAGCATTAAGGACGAGCTTAAAAGAGAGATGTTTCCGGAGCTTATGGAATCATTCATAAAGGAGATGTCATCTGGGGGGTTACAATTTCCCAACAAAGCCCAATGAGCCAACCTTCTCAGCATGTGAGCACCGTGGGGAGCTGTGAGGATGCACATAAGCCAGTTGAGATGCCTTTATCCCAGGTATGCATATTAATTTCATATTAATCATTTAATTACTTATGTCTTATTTATTTATAAATGACATTACTTAACTAATGCCTTATCTTTGTTGCTTAGAACATTGATAAAAAGCTAAGATCGAATGTAGCTCATTTGGCCGCATTTGCTGCGGATGCGCCGGATAAAGAGTATGCTATTCCCTTGGAACACGAAGGCGCTTGCGACTTGCCGGCCTTTTTTTTCTCTGGGAAGGATATAGGTGACATATGTCTGCATGGTAATTGGCTAGCCAATATCGTTCTGAGTATGTGGTGCACGTAAGTACACTGTTGACATGCATCTTAGGTATTTTAATTCTATAATTTATTTCAATGTCTTAGGTATTTAACATTATTTTATTCTAATATCTTAGGTATCTTCATCGCTTTTGTATGGAAAGAGGCAACCAGAATACGTATGGATTCTTAGACCCAGGCGTAATTCAAGGAAATTACTGCACTAATGGGGATGCGATGAAGACATACACCCTGAAGCCGTAACACCCTGTTTTTCTTTTACACTATGCTTATATGTGTTAATATTTGCTTGTATATTTTGTATATATGTTGTTTATGATTGTTCTTGATGTCCAAGTTCATAGTTGGGGTAGTTTAGCCTTAAGGAATGGTCAATGCCTTCAAGTCCAAGAAACATGTTTTACGGTTTTGTTCATATCTTGAGTTCTAGACATCCGATTGAGGTGATCTTGGATGCGTTGGAAAGCTTAGAGGATTATCTACAAGTCTTATTTCAGATGTTAATGCCAAATTCGGCTTATAAAGTTTCGCGTCGCGAAGATACATTCGCCTCGCGAACCTAACAGCCAGATTACTACAGCTCTCTGTTTCGCCTCGGGAAAGGCTACTCGCCTCGCGAATCTGCGCGCACCAGAATCGTGTTTTTGGGCTTCTAATCAGCCCATAATGACCCTAACTCATATTTATACCATAAGACTCGACCTAAACCTATTTTCTAAGTCGAATTACTCTTAGAAACTGCCTCTTCCTCTCCAAACAAGGATTTCTAAACCCTTTCCAAGGATTCTTGAAGGAGATTGCACCATTGTTCATCGTTCTTCGTCTCCTTCGCTTGAAGAGCATCACTGCCATCACAAGCCCTCTTCCTAGTTGCTGCTCTTGAACCTTTTGGGGTTGTGATCGTGAAGTCAAGCGTCGTAAGATCGAGCATTCGTGTAGACGCAACCTTTTCCGGACCTTTTTCCTTCCTTTGTTCATTGTGATCGTCATACCAGGTATGGGGGGAAGAAATAGATCATGAGTATGTGGGATAGGTTAAGATGAAGGGGTTAACCCATGACCCCTATATGTTTGTCTATATGCATTGTAAATGCCTACGTATATGCTATGAGTGTAATTATGTGTATGCTATGTATATGCCATGTATATGCCTATGTGAATATTGTATAAATATACATGTTTATGGTTCTATGATTATGATTATGGGTGTTTGTCTTGATGATATGATTCAAATATTATGATGTGCGATGAATAGTATGAATATAGATATGATATGCATTGATGAGATTTTATGATGTGCAATGATAATAATGACTTGATGATGATGTGCGTTACAATAAAGAAAATAGGATTAATGAAAGAATATAGCTTATGGACGTTTGGCACCCCATAATGAATGAGTTGTTATGAGAGGTGAGATTGATAATATTGGATTAGTTTTGGAAACCCATAGGGATGATTCTTGAGAGATGGGATGATAGGCATAGGGATAACTTAGAGAAATTCTTAAGATTCCCACATCTGTCATGATTCGCCTGGCGAATATCCATTCGCGAGGCGAGACAGAAAGACCATTCGTGGTCTGACGTGATTCGCTTAGCGGATTGTAATCCGCGAGGCGAATGAGAGAACCAAATATTGGGGCTCTCGGGCTCGCCTTGCGAGCCAGGATTCGCCTAGCGAATCTGAGAACCTGTTTAGGAGCTCTCGGGCTCGCCTCGCGAGCCAGGATTTGCCTAGCGAATCTGAGAACCTATTTAGGAGCTCTCGGGCTCGCCTCGCGAGCCAGGATTTGCCTAGCAAATCTGAGACCCTGTTTAGGAGCTCTCGGGCCCGCCTCGCAAGCCACGATTCGCCTAGCGATCTGGGTTTCTCACTCAGATTCTGTTGTGAAGAAGAAATGAATAGGGTAATGGAAAAATGACTGTGAGATCACAATTCAAGGTTGATAATATAGAAAATAACGTTAATATTAATAATGACGATATGATAATATTGGCAATGTTGATAAAGGCAATAATGATGGTTAGCGCCTAGTTGTTTGATGATCATCGTTGATGGTCATTGTTGATAATCAAGGTGATTGATTATGATGGTGGATGGTTGGACATGTGTTTGCATGTTGTTGAGCATAGCATGCATCATACGTTGACGTTGATATGTTGGGTGGAAAGCAAACGATGAATCGCGATAGTGGAGGCCACGATGGGTGCTATCCCGGCCTTGCGGGTACGTTGGGTATGGAAGTTCCAAGTGACATGGGCTAGCTACCTATTGTCGGAGTGACCTAAAGAATAAGCTTGAGTACCCTGACTAGCCACTATACGTTATCAGGATTAGTGAGAGTGTTCGGGGATGGCCCATGGTCTGGCATATCATCCACGTTGATAACCGGACATGTACTCCTAATCGTCTGTCCAGAGTTAGAGTTGTTGGCCACATGCATATGGAGTAGTGATGTTGCATTCGCATTGACATGCATCCTTGATATATATTGATTATATCTGTGTTGATTGATGTATGTTGTATGCCATCTTAATTACTATTCCATTCCGTTTACATATATTCATGATTGTGTTTCTTACCCCTCTCTTTGTTATTCTTGTGCATATGTTGTGGTATATGCAGAGGAGGGTGAGCATGCTGACGAGGAGTGATCCCGAGGAGATCTCTTTCAGTAGTTAGGATTTATGATTTATGTTATTCAGTTTTATTCCGATGTATTATCGGTATATGTATACCAGCTTTGATATGTGACATCGGGACTTGGGTTATGTTTATTATTTATGTTTTCCGCAGTTTGTTTTTAAAGGATTTTGATTATTTCAGATTCCTATGTTTTACGTTATAAATGATGTGATGCACATTACCCTTGAGGATATGTTTTTATTTTAATTGTTATTTTTTTTAAAAGACATGTATGATTTTATTCATGTTTTATTATATGTGGGGTAGTGGGTGTCACATTTAGTGGTATCAGAGCCGGTCTGTCCTACAGGCCGGGGTATGTGTCTGTTGTGTTCTCTTCTGTGTACTCTTATATGATTGTCTGTGATGATGGTATAGAGTATTAAGTGTTTAGTTTTGTTTTACTTGACTTTCGATATTGAGCAGTGTGCTTGAACGATGCAGGAAGTTATGGCAGGTAGAAACGATCGTGCGATTACTGATGCCCTGGAAGCCTTAGCTAATGCCATAGGGCAGAATCAGAATCACAACGGAGGTGGACCTGCTGAATTTCAGGGTTTGGATAAGTTCCAGAGGAATAATCCGCCATCCTTCAAGGGAGCTTATGACCCTGAAGGTGCTCAGACATGGATCCGGGAACTTGAAAAGATCTTTCGGGCCATGGCATGCACCGATGCACAGAAGGTTACCTTCGCTACCTTCATGTTAGTAGAAGAAGCTGAACATTGGTGGGAGAATTGCCACCAACGTTTGGAAGCTGAGGGCGCCGCTGTTACTTGGGATGCCTTCAAGGAGAGATTCTTGGGGAAGTATTTTCCTGCTGGTATACGCGACAAGAAGGAGATGGAGTTTCTAGCTTTGACTCAGGGAAGCATGTCCGTTGGGGAGTATGCCGCTAAGTTTGAGGAGCTGTCACGTTATTATCCACTCTACCAGTATTGTAATGATGATCGCTCCAAGTGTGTGAAGTTTGAGAATGGTTTGCATCCAGAGATTAAGCAAGCCATCAGCTACCAGGAAATTCGTGTTTTCCCCAACTTGGTGAACAAATGCAGGATCTTTGAGGAAGACTACAAGTCCAGAGTTGCCCAGTTTAAGAATTCTGGTCCTCAAGGGGGTAAAAGGATGACCCAGCCAGATAAAGGGAAGCAGCAGTTGGCACCAGTTAGCCGTGGGTTCAAGCACGCCGGCAAGAAACCGCATTATACGTCGGGACTAGCTAGTGGCGGAGGATTTGCCTCTTCTAGGCCAATCAGGTGTGGTAAGTGTGGTAAGGAGCACTTTACTCGGGACTGCAAGGAGACAGACATCATCTGCTTCAAGTGTGGGAAGCCTGGTCATATCAGTAAGGATTGTAGTGGGGAAAAGATGGAGCCACAGAGTGCCAGCAAGAGTTCTCAAGCCAATCGACTGAGGACAAGTGGGAGAGTCTTCACTCTCAGTGGAGCTGAAGCCTCAGAATCCGAAGACCTGATTCAAGGTAAGTGCCTCATCAAAGGGACTCCTTTAATAGTGTTGTTTGATTCGGGTGCGTCGCATTCTTTTATATCACATGATTGTGTTGAGTACCTTAGATTACCTGTTGCCCAACTTGAATATGATCTAGTTGTTGCTACCCCTACCAATAAGCCTGTTGTTACCTCACATATTTGTAAAGGTTGTTCCATTGTCATTGATGATAGAAATTTCATAGTTGATCTTATATGCTTATCCCTTAAACAACTTGATGTTATTCTTGGTATGGACTGGTTATCCGCCAATCATGTCCTTTTAAATTGCTTTGATAAAACTGTTGTTTTTGGAACTGCTGTCAATCCTAAGGATCCGAGTTTTCTGACTGCCAACCAAGTCAAGGCTTCTATTAGAGAAGAAGCCCAAGTATACATGATCTTATCTTCCCTGGAAGTAGAGAGAAAGGCTGAGGTTAAGGATTTGCCAGTTGTGAGAGAGTTCCCAGAAGTTTTTCCAGAGGACATTTATAGTTTGCCACCTGAGAGAGAGGTTGAGTTTAGCATAGACTTAGTGCCAGGTACAGGACCTATATCCATAGCACCTTATAGGATGTCCCCTCTACAGCTAGCTGAGTTGAAGGAACAGTTAGAGGAATTGCTCCAGAAGCAGTTTGTTAGACCTAGTGTGTCTCCGTGGGGAGCGCCGGTGTTGTTGGTGAAGAATAAAGATGGCAGCATGAGGTTGTGTGTCGATTATCGACAACTCAACAAGGTGACCGTTAAGAATAAGTACCCTCTTCCTAGGATAGATGACCTTATGGACCAGCTGATAGGAGCCTGTGTGTTTTCTAAGATAGATTTGAGATCAGGTTACCATCAAATTCGGGTCAAGTCTAAGGACATTCCGAAGACTACGTTCAGAACACGCTATGGCCATTATGAGTACCTAGTCATGCCTTTTGGTGTGACTAATGCCCCTGCTGTGTTCATGGACTACATGAACAAGATCTTTCATCCATACTTGGATAGGTTTGTAGTTATTTTCTAGTATACTCTAAGACTAGGGAAGAACATGAGGAACACTTGAGGATAGTCTTGAAGACCCTTAAGGAAAAACAGTTGTATGCCAAGTTGTCTAAGTGTGAGTTCTGGTTAGAGGAGGTGAGTTTCTTAGGACACATCATCTCTAAAGGAGGAATAGCCGTAGACCCATCTAAGGTAGAAACTGTGCTCCAATGGGAAGCACCTAAGTCAGTGACCGAGGTTAGGAGTTTCTTGGGTTTAGCCGGGTACTATAGGAGGTTTATAGAAGGATTCTCTAAGATAGCTTTGCCTATGACCCGCCTTACTAAGAAAGGTCAGATCTTTGTGTGGGACTCTAAGTGTGAGGAAAGTTTTCAGGAGTTGAAGAATAGGTTGACCACTGCACCTGTGTTAGTGTTGCCTAATCCTAGTGAACCTTTTGTGGCGTACTGTGATGCTTCCAAGCAAGGTTTAGGTGGTGTGTTGATGCAGAATGGTCAGGTAGTAGCATATGCTTCTAGGCAGCTTAAGACCCATGAGAAGAATTACCCTACCCATGACTTGGAGCTAGGAGCCGTAGTGTTTGCATTGAAGATTTGGAGGCATTATCTTTATGGAGCTAGATTTGAGGTCTTTAGTGATCATAAGAGTTTGAAATACCTATTTGACCAAAAGGAGCTGAATATGAGACAGCGTAGGTGGATGGAATTTCTTAAAGATTATGAGTTTGAGTTGAGTTACCACCCAGGTAAGGCCAATGTAGTGGCTGATGCGTTGAGTAGAAAAACCTTACATATTTCAGCCTTGATGATTAGAGAGATGGATTTGATAGAGGAGTTTAGGGATTTGAGTTTAGCTTGGGAAGTTACCCCTAAGAGCATTAGACTAGGAATGTTGAAAATTACTAGCAGTTTGATGGATCAGATTAGAGAAGGGCAAAAGATAGATGTATACTTTTTAGACCAGAGAGAGTTGATTGCTCAGGGTAGAAACCTTAGTTTTAAGGAAGGGACTGATGGAATTTTGAGGTTCCAAGATAGGGTTTGTATACCTGATGTTCCAGAGCTCAGGAAGTTGATCCTTGAGGAAGGACATAGGAATGGTTTGAGTGTTCACCCAGGAGCCACAAAGATGTATCAGGATCTGAAACGGATGTTTTGGTGGCCTAGGATGAAAAAGGATGTGGCTGAGTTTGTGTATGCTTGCTTAGTGTGTCAGAAGGCTAAGATAGAGCACCAGAAACCTTCGGGTAAGTTGCAACCTTTGAGTATTCCTGACTAGAAATGGGATAGTATCTCTATGGATTTTGTGTCTGGACTCCCTAGGACTCCAGCTGGTTGTGATGCCATATGGGTTGTTGTGGACAGGTTAACCAAATCTTCCCATTTCATCCCTATGAACCTGGAATATCCATTAGAGAAGTTGACTGGGTTGTATATCAAAGAAATAGTTAGATTGCATGGGGTACCGTCTAGCATAGTTTCAGACAGAGATCCTAGATTTACCTCTAGATTTTGGAATGGTTTGCATGAGGCCTTAGGAACTAAGCTTAGATTGAGTTCAGCTTATCACCCACAGACCGATGGCCAGTCTGAGAGAACAATCCAATCCTTAGAGGACTTGTTGAGGGCGTGTGTGCTAGAGCAGTCTGGTAGTTGGGATAAGTTTTTACCCCTTATAGAGTTTACCTACAACAATATCTTCCATTCCAGTATTGGGATGGCACCTTATGAGGCTTTGTATGGTAGGAGGTGTAGGACACCTTTGTGTTGGAATGAGCCTGGAGAGAATGTTGTGTTAGGACCTGAGGTAGTGCAAGAGACTACAGAGAAAGTGAGGATGATACAAGAACAGATGAGAGTGGCACAGAGTAGGCAAAAGAGTTACCATGATAAGAGAAGAAAAACTCTCGAATCCCAAGAGGGGGATCATGTGTTCTTGCGAGTTACTCCAACAACTGGGGTTGGCAGAGTAATGAAAGCGAGGAAACTTACTCCTAGATTCATTGGCCCTTACCAAATTCTAAAAAGAGTCGGTGAAGTCGCCTACCAGATAGCTTTACCCCCGTTCTTGTCAAATCTTCACAATGTGTTTCATGTGTCTCAACTTCGAAAGTATGTTCATGATCCAAGCCATGTGATAGTACCCGATATCATTCCACTAAAGGATAACTTGACTTTCGAGGTGTTACCGCTTCGGGTTGAAGATCGAAGGGTCAAGCAGCTGAGAGGGAAGGAAATTCCCTTTGTCAAGGTCGTTTGGAGTGGAGCTACAGAAGAAAGTGTTACTTGGGAGTTGGAGATCAAGATGAAGGAGTCATATCCGCATATGTTTACTCAAGGTGAGTAGAAATTTCGAGGACGAAATTTTTATAAGGGGGTGGAATTGTAACACCCAGTTTTTCTTTTACACTATGCTTATATGTGTTAATATTTGCTTGTATATGTTGTATATATGTTGTTTATGATTGTTCTTGATGTCCAAGTTCATAGTTGGGGTAGTTTAGCCTTAAGGAATGGTCAATGCCTTCAAGCCCAAGAAACCTATTTTACGGTTTTGTTCATATCTTGAGTTCTAGACATCCGATTGAGGTGATCTTGGATGAGTTGGACAGCTTAGAGGATTATCTACAAGTCTTATTTCAGGTGTTAAGGCCAAATTCGGCTTCTAAAGTTTCGCGTCGCTAAGATACATTCGCCTCGCGAACCTGACAGCCAGATTACTGCAGCTCTCTGGTTCGCCTCGCGAATCTGCGAGCACCAGAATCATGTTTTTGGGCTTCTAATCAGCCCATAATGACCCTAACTCATATTTATACCATAAGACTCGACCTAAACCTATTTTCTAAGTCGAATTACTCTTAGAAACTGCCTCTCCCTCTCCAAACAAGGATTTCTAAACCCTTTCCAAGGATTCTTGAAGGAGATTGCACCATTGTTCATCGTTCTTCGTCTCCTACGCTTGAAGAGCATCACTGCCATCACAAGCCCTCTTCCTAGTTGCTGCTCTTGAACCTTTTGGGGTTGTGATCGTGAAGTCAAGCGTCGTAAGATCGAGCATTCGTGTAGACGCAACCTTTTCCGGACCTTTTTCCTTCCTTTGTTCATTGTGATCGTCATACCAGGTATGGGGGGAAGAAATAGATCATGAGTATGTGGGTTTTGGGATAGGTTAAGATGAAGGGGTTAACCCATGACCCCTATATGTTTGTCTATATGCATTGTAAATGCCTACGTATATGCTATGAGTGTAATTATGTGTATGTTATGTATATGCCATGTATATGCCTATGTGAATATTCTATAAATATACATGTTTATGGTTCTATGATTATGATTATGGGTGTTAGTCTTGATGATATGATTCAAATATTACGATGTGCGATGAATAGTATGAATATAGATACGATATGCATTGATGAGATTTTATGATGTGCAATGATAATGATGACTTGATGATGATGTGCGTTACAATAAAGAAAATAGGATTAGTGAAAGAATATAGCTTAGGGACGTTTGGCACCCCATAATGAATGAGTTGTTATGAGAGGTGAGATTGATAATATTGGATTAGTTTTGGAAACCCATAGGGATGATTCTTGAGAGATGGGATGATAGGCATAGGGATAACTTAGAGAAATTCTTAAGATTCCCACATCTGTCATGATTCGCCTGGCGAATATTCATTCGCGAGGCGAGACAGAGAGACCATTCGTGGTCTGACGTGATTCGCCTAGCGGATTGTAATCCGCGAGGCGAATGAGAGAACCAAATATTGGGGCTCTCGGGCTCGCCTCGCGAGCCAGGATTCGCCTAGCGAATCTGAGAACCTGTTTAGGAGCTCTCGGGCTCGCCTCGCGAGCCAGGATTCGCCTAGCGAATCTGAGAACCTGTTTAGGAGCTCTCGGGCTCGCCTCGCGAGCCAGGATTCGCCTAGCGAATCTGAGAACCTATTTAGGAGCTCTCGGGCTTGCCTCGCGAGCCACGATTCGCCTAGCGAATCTGGGTTTCTCACCCAGATTCTGTTGTGAAGAAGAAATGAATAGGGTAATGGAAAAATGACTGTGAGATCATAATTCAAGGTTGATAGTATAGAAAAGAACGTTAATATTAATAATGATGATATGATAATATTGGCAATGTTGATAAAGGCGTTAATATTAATAATGACGATATGATAATATTGGCAATGTTAATAAAGGCAATAATGATGGTTAGCGCCTAGTTGTTTGATGATCATCATTGATGGTCATTGTTGATAATCAAGGTGATTGATTATGATGGTGGATGGTTGGACATGTGTTTGCATGTTGTTGAGCATAGCATGCATCATACGTTGACGTTGATATGTTGGGTGGAAAGCAAACGATGAATCGCGATAGTGGAGGCCACGATGGGTGCTATCCTGGCCTTGTGGGTACGTTTGGTATGGAAGTTCCAAGTGACATGGGCTAGCTACCTATTGTCGGAGTGACCTAAAGAATAAGCTTGAGTACTCTCACTAGCCACTATACGTTATCAGGATTAGTGAGTGTTCGGGGATGGCCCATGGTCTGGCATATCATCCACGTTGATAACCGGACAAGTACTCCTAATCGTCTTTCCAGAGTTAGAGTTGTTAGCCACATGCATACGGAGTAGTGATGTTGCATTCGCATTGACATGCATCCTTGATATATATGTTGATTGATGTATGTTGTATGCCATCTTAATTACTATTCCATTCCGTTTACATATATTCATGATTGTGTTTCTTACCCCTCTCTTTATTATTCTTGTGCGTATGTTATGGTATATGCAGAGGAAGGTGAGCATGCTGACGAGAAGTGATCCCGAGGAGATATCTCTCACTAGTTAGGATTTATGATTTATGTTATTCAGTTTTATTCCGATGTATTATCGGTATATGTATACCAGCTCTGATATGTGACATCGGGACTTGGGTTATGTTTATTATTTATGTTTTCCGCAGTTTGTTTTTAAAGGATTTTGATTATTTCAGATTCCTATGTTTTACGTTATAGATGATGTGATGCACATTACCCTTGAGGATATGTTTTTATTTTAATTGTTATTTTTTTTAAAAGACATGTATGATTTTATTCATGTTTTATTATATGTGGGGTAGTGGGTGTCACAGAAGCTACTTGGTCAAACAAAGAAAGATATTTATCTAGCACCAATACTTAGGAGTGGTCATTGACAGTTGCTCATACTTCATCCTAGCCAGCATCGTGTCGTATTCTTATGCTCGTTGCACTATAGTCCGACATCTGAATTGAAGGATGCGATTGACATGTAAGTTTTAATTTAATTTGTAATTCAAATTGCTTTTGCTTTATTACATGAACATAATTGACATTATTATTTTTAATCATAGAGCTATGGTTGCAAGTAGCATGGCTTGTGCAGATAGCAAAAGTAGGCCATCCAAGTCAAAAAGAAAGCCTGAATGGATTATCCCACTCGTAAGTAATTTATTATTTCTTACAAAAAAATTACAACAGTAATTATTATTATATTAGTACTGTACTTGATATTCAATTTCATATTGTCTTAAAGTCTCGTAGACAAGATGGCGGCTGGGAGTGTGATACTACGTGATGAAACATATGTTGAACGTGGTCTCCGCCACTATTATTGACGGATGGCAATGGGTAATAAATATAAAGTTTTGCACAAGTTAAATTATATTTTGTTTTGGTTGATGATTTAATGTTGAGTTTATTTAAACTTGTCCAGGCTTTTGACGATCAAACTCCACTTGATAAAGAAGAGATGAAAGACCTGAGGGATCGTTTTGCTAATCTCTTTTATGAGTATACTAGGCAGCATAATGTAGATTGTATGTGATTTTTGCACTTGTATGTATTGCATGTGACACATTTTGGACTTTAGGTTATTGCACTTATAACACTGTATATATGTAATGTCATATAATATAGTTTAATTATTCTGGACTTGTGTAACTAGTACTGTAATATTGTAATTCCGGAACAGCAATCTATATATGTTTGAATCTGTTTCTGGCATTATGTTGTGTACTGAATTGTGGATGATATACTGATTGATATGCAGGGTGGGAAAGAACTATAAATGTAACACACCATTTAAAAAAAAAATTTAATTTTAACATCGGTTGTTCTAATAACCAATGTTAAACGTACACTTTTAACATCGTGAGTTACTAAAACCGATGTTATAAGTACTTTTAACATTGGTTTCATATACAATGGATGTTAAAAGTGTACTGACCAGAGCACATCTCTGACTGAGACCACACTTTTAACATCAGGTGTTAATATAACCGATGTTTAAAGTGTACTTTTAACATCCGATTTTTTATTAACCGATGTTAAAATTAAACTTTTAACATCCCTTTAATTAACGTCGCCACTATAACCGATGTTAAAAGTATTTTTTAACCGATGTAAAAAGTGCTTTCTGTACTAGTAAATCAAGAAAGTACAAGCATCTAACAAGAAAGGACAAGCATCTGATGATTAAGCCTGGATAGCTTAAAGTAATGAAGCATATTAAGTAAACTTTGAAGCGTTGGACAAGCAAATCAAGCAAACTTTAGAGCGTCTGTCTAAAAGTTACGAAGACTGATCGGCAACAAATCTGGAGTAGCAAAATCACAACAATTCATTAAGTGGCTGAAGAACATAAAATGACTATGTCTGTTCTAGGGCGACCACAACAAGATAAGTTCAATAAAGCTCTAAAAATTGAACATCTTATGATCAATCGTTTGTGTGAAAGATGAAGCGTCTAAAGAAGTATCAGAAGAAGATTTGTCCGAATCAACAAAGACAACAAATGAAGATTTGTATTGAAGACCAAGTAATCAAGTTCATTGCTAGGTCATTAACCAGAACAAGCAGAAGATTCAACTAGCATCAATCTATGAGAAAGTTCATGGAAAAAGGTCAAACGTCTGTCTTTCTATAAAAAAGTTCCAAGTGAAGATCAAGCGTCTATAAAAAAGAAGTCGTCTGAAAAAGAACTTATCTGGAAATCCTCTTTAGACCATGTTGAACTGAATCCAAGTGTTGGGATAGTTTGAAGAAAAGAAGTTCGTTACATGGACTCAACAATCAAAATAGACCCAAACACAAAAGAAATACATTGTGTCAGCAAAAGTACAAAATGTATTGTCCTGCTCTGACCTAACTCAAAAAGCATTCCCTACACCAGCTACAACGTCTTCTATGCAGAAAAAGTGATAAACGTATAACATGATCGTTCTGATGAACAAAATGTCTCTTTTTATGAAGACCTCTCTGATATGAAAGAAGACAAAGTCAAAAAAATGTCTCCAACGGATCTATTACTACTGAAGACTATTTAAAGAAGACTTTGAAAGTATTTGCAAAAATATACAAGAGAAACACAAGAGAATAACACAGTGAACTACACATAGATCAATACAAAGAAAAAAATACACAAAGCTCTCAAATCACTCTTCGCAAATACTCTTCTCTTCTCATTGTAAATCTTAAGAGAAGTTCATAGTACAAACAGTCATACCTACTCTTATTTATATTCACTCTTTGAGTGTAGATTCCTTGACTTGCATCTTGTAATCCGAAGCTGCTGCTTCAAACCTTTATCATTACCCTGAGAAGCCTAGAGAGGATAGCTTAAAGAATACTTGTGGAGCCTAGAGAGTCTATGTGTGAAAATAATACGCGTTGTTGTTAGAGTCTGGAGAGGCTAGGTGTGCAAAGAATACTCGTCTGTAACCTGATTAGTTATATTGGAAAAACTTGGTTTAGTCAAGGATTGGATGTAGCCCAAAAGTTATGGATGAACCAGGGTAAACTCTTGAGTGTTTCTTTTCTATCCCTTACGCTTTTTAATATTGCTTTATTATTATTGACCTATGACTAACCTTGGGGATAAATTATGCATACTTAAATATCTGTTTATGAAATAGCTTCTCTTAAACAAGCCTCTTTATATTTGCTCAGACGCCTGTTAAGTGTTTGCTTTGTTGCCAAGCGTCTACTTACCGAGCTCTTTGTTTTTAAAACCTTTTTTCCAAAATAAATTTGAGTAAACACAATTCAACCCCTATCTAGTGTTTATTTGTGGTACTTTCAGTTGGTATCAAAGCTCAACCTCTGGGTTGAGCACTCGACAAGTGCAAAGGAAAGATTCAGAAAACCACAATGGTAAGAGAAACAAGCACCAGCAGTAGCATGAACAAAATTTGCAACTTAGGATCATCCCTAAGCAGGCCTCTTCTGTTCAATGGCTGTGACTATAGATACTGGAAGCACACGATATAATTATTCATTGAATTAATAGATACAAATATATGGAATATAATTTCACATGGACCATACATTCAAACAGATGAGGATGGAGTTCATATTCTAAGATCAAAATGGACAACTGAACAGAAAAATATGCTTTAGTTGAATGCAAGAGAAAGATACTATCTAATGTGCTCTCTATGCAGATCAGAGTATGACAAAATTTGCTGCTGTGAAACTGTAAAAGAAATATGGATAAATTAGAAAGTCTCTATGAGGAGAAAAGATCTGAAGAAAAGCTCATTGAAGAGAAAGTTGAAGAACTCTCAAACACTACATCAATCAATCATGAAGTAAAAGAACCAGATGCAGAAATCATCAAAATCTGTTCTTTCAAACTTGATCGAGGAGTCACAAAAGAACATTCCTCTGAATGAAGAATCATCACCAGAACAAGAAGAATCTGATGAAGAAGAGGAATATGATGAAATTCTTGAAATTACTCAGAAAATGAAGACACTCTGGAGAAAAATCAACATCAAAAGAGATGATATGATCAGACAGGCTACTATCAAAACAAAGATCTTTGAATCCAAAACCGAAGTTTAAGGTATCAACAACAACAAGCCCAATCTCTTGAAGGACGACTGTCTTCAAGAAAAGAAGTATTGCAGATTATCTACCAAAGAAGAAAAATCAATGATCACTTGGGAAGATCCTGAAGAAGATTCTGAAAGTGATGATGAGTCCAATCTCTATCTAATGAGAGATATTGATTCTGACTATGAGGTAAGTTCAGATCTTGAGGATATACAAGATGTCTATGATGAACTTCTTAAGGAATCCAACTGTATTCTTGATAAGCTCAAAACTCTTAAGAAAAAGCATGTTAAGCTCTCAAAAGAGTATGAAAAGAAAAATCCTGAGTGTGAGGAGTTAATCAAAGAAAACAGGAAGATTAAAGCTGAGATCATTAATGAAATTCTACATTCTGAAGAAGTGGTGGAACTTCAACAGAAAGTAGAAGAGCTCATTACTGATCTTGCTAGATTTGTAAATGGAAAAAACAATCTAACAAAGCTTCTAGTAGATAAGAAAGCTAGCCTTAACAAAACTAGTTTAGGATTCTATGAACAGACACATCATAATATATCTGGAAAATGCTCAGAAAATCAAATAATTTTATTTAGAAATTTGCTAAGCCTATAAGTTCTTTATGGTAAAGATGGACATATTACGTCCAAGTTCTTTCATAAAAGGAAAGCAAAGTCCTCACAGACTAATAAATCTAGCACCAAAGGACCCCGTAATGCTGACTGGAAAATGGATTCTTGGAATATAAGACGTCGCGTTCCATTAGTAACCTAATTATCTAATCTTAGAACATGCGACAGATTTAAAATTATAAACAGATAACAAATATACACAACTCACTTATATATATATATATATATATATATATATATATATATATATATATATATATATATATAGTACACAACATAAAGGCACACTGCCTATACAATATTTGCTAAAAGAAAAGATAAAGGTACATAACAAACCATACTAAAACCACCGATACAAGAACATTTTAACTCTCGTCCCAATCCACCTTGCCAAAATGCGTCAGAATGTAACCAATCAAAACCGCATTGGCCCGATGCTCATATCATCATGGATGATATGATGGCCGTGAACTATCTTCTATTCCCTACCTCTCATACCTGGCATATGTGACTCTCCCATCGGCATCGGGTTCATAGGAAATGCCATCCTCCTCAGGAATCGACACTTCAATTGCAATATATTCTCCACGAACCAGAAGAGAAAACATACATAGAGAAAATAGGGAGATAAGGATCTACAAGAAACATCATATATGAGAAAGAAATCATAGGATACCAATATCACAAATATCACACAAGCATATATACAACATCCTCATAGATCATACATGTCAGTCATCTCCAAATCATCATTTCGCTCATAGTCCACTCTTATGCTATATGAATCTTGTCCCTACATGCATGTCGGCCGATATCCCAATACTCGGTCTCAGTCTCGGAGAACCTCAGTTAGTTTGTCCAGGTAACCTTTCCGCTCGCCATGAGCAATAAGAGTGCATCCCCACTCCAAATCTCAGAGGGGAGTCTTGGTCGCCTCCGAAGGTCCACCTGCGACGTAGAAAACTCAGGGTCCAATTGGGATAACCAGACTCCAGCGGGCATCATGACATGATAGGAGCCACCCCATCTGTCATATGTGATAAGTCCCAAGCACGATTACATCCCTAAGATCACGAAGATCGTCTTTTCCGCAATCCGACCAGCACTCAGGTACACTCACCTCGTGTGTCCCATAACACACGGCTCGCCACTTGGCACATGATTATGCTATGCATGTCAACCAATCCTTGTGCCACCAATATCTCAGTATACATCTCAATCCATCACTTTTTCCTCACACATGCATTGTGGCAGTTTCATTTACTATCAACATCATCATCATTCATAAAGCATGCAGACATAATATTCAATATCTCAACATACCACCTTAAGCATATAAGATCATACAATCCATACTATCAAGCATACCATTCTAAACTTATAAACACATAAATCACTAGAGCACATATTCACAATCACACCAAATATATCAATCATCCATCTAACAATAGTCGTCTAGCCTAGGGTATATTCTTAGAGGTGATAGCTCAAAGATACGTATACCAAGGCTTTAGGTACTTTGTCAGGGCTCAACCTCTAGTAGGGTTTAGGGTTCCCCTACACATGTTAATATATACTATTCTACTCTTGCCTTCCCAATGAATGTGTGATTCTTTCTCCCACCTGACAATGCATGTTTTCTCGTAAAGCTCCTGAACGCGTCCGCGCTACCGGCACGAACCTCGGCATGCTCTCTATCAACGACCTCGAATCTGACATTGATACCCCCGGCATGTGCATTGGACCAAAAATAGACTTGAGCATACGCACGGGTTCCAAAAATAGCTAAAAAACCCAAAACAACCATAGAATCAACAACAGGGTTTGAAACAATGAATCAAATTGAAGCAAGACACAAAAACAGAGGAAAGCCTACCAATGTAGCAGCTAGACTTAAGCGAAGGTAGATTCGAAAGTGAGCTCAAGAATCTAGGAAAAAGGTACCAAAAACAGGATACCAAGCGAGCTCGATATATACAGCTACAGACCCCGACTCACAAATCCGAATGGTGAAGACGAAGAACTACTCGTCCTGAACATACTGACCAAATTCAGACCGATCTAACGATGAACGAATTTTTGGTGATAATTTTACCGTGATAGGGAAGGTGGTATACAGGATGAGTTTCGCACACCCTAGACCTAAGGTGCGACCTGAATATCTCCCACTCTGGATATCAAACCGAAAATCCAAATGATGATGTGAACACCCAATTTTGTCCGGGCTGGTTTAATTAATTAATAAAATTAAGGCTTAATTGTACTTTTGGTCCCCCAAGTATCACGATTGTGCAATTTTGGTCCTCCGGGTTTTAATTGCGCCAATTGGGTCCTCCAAGTATCACGATTATGTAATTTTGGTCCCCCAAGTTTCAATTGCGCCAATTGGGTCCCCCACATATCATGATTGTGCAATTTTGGTCCCCCAATTATCATGATTGTGCAAGTTTTAACGTCAATAGCCTACATAGGACATGTGAACAACTGATTTGACACTTAGTGAAGTCAACTTAACAGTTTACGGGACATTCTTATAAGACATCATTAACATCTCACACCATTTAATGATCAAATGCACATCATTAAGTGTCATATAAGAATGACACGTAATCTGCCAAACTAGTCTCATTAAGTGCCAAATCAGTCGCACATATGCTTCGTAGGCTATTGATATTAAAAGTTGCACAATCGTGATACTTGAAGAATCAAAATTGCACAATCGTGATACTTGGGGGATCAAAATTGCACAATCATGATACGTGACGGACCCAATCGGCGCAATGGAAACTTGAGGGACCAAAATTGCACAATCGTGATACTTGAAGGACCCAATTGGCGCAATTAAAACCCGGGGGACCAAAATTGCACAATCGTGATACCTGAGGGACCAAAAGTGCAATTAAGCCTAAAATTAATGAAAATAATAAAAAAAAAATTTGTCCAAAAATGATAAGTTTTCAAAAAAAAATGCTAATTAATTGATCCTCATCAATTTGATTTGATCATAATAAGATAAATGAGATTTTTTCAATTTTTATTTAATAAATTGATTTTAATTGAGATTGATTTCATAATTGAACAAGCCTAAGAAGGTAAGTTTTCAAATAAAAAAGGATGATTAATTGACTCAATCAAATTGATTTGATTTTAATAAATTGGTTATGATTTGAAATTAAAATAAAATTCCTTAATTAGAAAACCTAAATTGTGATTATAAACAGAGGAATTGAAAAAAATTCTGGGAGGACTCTTCCTCGCGTACGACCTTGTAAAAGCAGAAAATAACTTGTCACAGCAAGGGTCATTTTCATGGTGGTTTGAAACCCATAACCTTCCTCCTTTTTCCGCATCTCTTCTTCTTCTACTGTTTTTTAAATTTTTTTTCTCTTCTACCAACCAAGTTTGACCTCAATCCTCAGTTCATCTCCCTCAATCCTCTTTTTCTTCTTTCCAACCAATCACCACCTACAGTCACACTCACACCCCTACCATCTTCAAGCACCATGTGAAACAGTACCCATCATCATTGAAGCAACTACCTCCCTGCAACTCCACGCACCATTGCTCCTTCGCCAATGTCGCCACAACGCACCACCCACCACCGCGAAACGAATCTGGATTCTTCTCCTTCGAGCAGCGATGAACCGTCAGCTGTGAGCAGCTCCTAACCGCTGCCACCGCAAGACGCAACCCGCCGTTTATAGACCGATCTGGAACGTCCTGCACCGCAACTGCCTCCAAGCTCCTCGCCCAGCCGCACCGCCGTCGCACGAGCCGCCGGACACCGCCTATGCCTCCGCCGTCTTCTTCTTCTCTGATCCCATGAAGCTGTGTGGTGTGGGTATTAGCATAAGTGTTCTGCTTCTTTCACGTTTAAACTCCCTTTTTATTTTTATTTTTTATTTTGGATTTTATGACATTTGGGCTGGATGTAAGTTGGGCTGAGTCATTTGGGTTAGTAAGCATTTTTCTTCTTCTTCTTATTAAACTAAAAGCTAAAAATTGAATTAATCACTTCTTTTAAATAAAAAAAGTAAACTGAGATATGATATCTTATTAACCCTTAATTTTTAGGACACCTGAGTTGTGCCAGTTTGGTGATCCTAAGCTTTTTTAAAAATAAAAAAATAAATTAATTTCTTTAAAATAAAAAGGATAAACTGAGATGCGACATCTTCTTAACCCTTGGTTTTGGGACACCTAAGTTGTGACAGCTTGGTGATCCTAAGCTTTTAAAAAAAATAAAAAATAAATTAACTTCTTTAAAATAAAAAGTGTAAACTGAGATGCGATATCTTGTTAACCCTTGATTTCAAGACACCTAAGTTGTGACAACTTGGTGATCCTGAAATTTCTCAATCAATGTTTAATTAAAAGATAATTAAAATCAACCAACCCAATAAACATATTCATAAAGAACTACTTAACTTTGAATTTCCCATCGCACCAGGGAATACGTAGGAGCAGAATCAATCATTCTGTCAAGCCAAAAATAAACCTTCATAATTTGTGTGTTTATTTTATTTTATATTTTCAAAATGGGTAAAATTAATATTTTCAAAGTTATTAAAGAATTTGCACAATTAACTTGAGTTACCATTCTTAGAACGGACGATGTAGGGTGCTAATACCTTCCCTACTCGTAACCGACTCCCGAACTCAATCTTTTTTTTAAAAGACCAGTTTTCCTTGAATTAATAGGTTTTCCAATATTTTCCCAAAATAAAATTGGTGGCGACTCCTCTGAATCACCTTTTTGTTTCTCGGCGTCCGGACGGGACGGTCGCTACAGGTGACAATGAAGAATCATGTGTCAGGGGCCTTCTTACCAAGTTTCAGAATGATCCAATGGTGAACGAATCTCCGGTGGCGGTTTTTCGGTGACACCTCAGCCAAGCTCCCAAAGCTCTTCCAACAATGGCTACCCAAGACTTTAGAATTTCTCCTTCAATTTTTCTCTTCTATGTGCGTGAAGATGAGGAGATGAAGCTCTTTTTCTTCTGATTGTTTTGATTAGATTAGAATAAGTGCATGTTAGATGGCTTAGTTAGGCTAGGTGTAATTCATTTAGGTGCTTTAGGTGTCTTAAGCTAGTAGGTGTCATTAGTTAGTCCAAGCTAGGTGGTGGTAGAGGCTTAGGTGTCAATGTGGCACCTCCCTTTCCATGTATCGACACGTGTCCAAAAGTTATACGTGCCATCCCCACGTGTCGCTGCGTGTTGCCACGCCAGCACGCTCGGGTGTTTTCTCCCGTATTTTCCTGCGTACTTTGCTACTGGGATATACTTTCCTGATTTTGTCCAACCTCTGCACCAATCCAAAACCCTCTTCAAACCTTCTTTCAACCATATGATAACACATATCTATGCTCCATTAATCGCTTGATCACCCTTAACTAAGGCTTAGAAAAACCGGGATGTTACAGAATACACAACAACAAAGAGGCCTATATTCCTAGACCACTCGTCTGAGGAATCTCAAAGTAACTCGCAAACACTATGAAGAACCGTTTGGAGAGTCATTTAAGAGAGATCATCATGAATAAAGAAAGGATGAAAAAAGATTATGGTAAAGTCAGTAACTAAATAAATTAACCCTTGACAAGTAAGTATTTGTTCATTCGTCTTAAAATTTATGGTATATGCATAATTCTCTAAATATCACTCGTCTGATAGTTAAGCATCTCAGTGACGTGGCTAAAACGTGCTTAAACTAAGAGCTGTGTACGATGTCGTTTTGTTTTAAAAAAAATGTCCTTTGTTTCAAATTCTCATAAACTGCTTGGGTTAGTGGGAAGTTACGTGTGTTTGAAAACTATTCACATTCTAGTACATGTTATACCTAAGTTCTCTCTCCGTATTTTGCATACATGTAAAGCACCTTCTCGATGAAGTTATCTATTCTTCTGTCAAACTTCTCTTTGTGTATTTGTGTTCTCTGTGACCCTATCCTTTCTTCTGTATCTCTACATTCTCTTTCTCAAATGGCATCGAAGAACGCAATGGATAACATCATCTCCGTTGAGGGCAGGGGTAGCCCTAAGGGTGTGCGGGATGTGCGACCGCACAGGGCCCCATTTTTTAGGGGGCACCAATTTTTTTTTTTTTTACTTCGTATATATATATATATATATATATATATATATATATATATATATATATATATATATATATATATATATATATATTAAAAATAAAAAATTATATAATTAACAGACATTTAATTGTTTTCCTAATTCATGCATAGCTTATAGAATAATATCAACTATTCCCGTTACTGTTGCATCTGCTGAGATGAGTTTTTCAAAATTGAAATTGCTAAAATCTTATTTGCGATTTATAATTTCGCAAAGTAGATTAAATAGTTTTGCCTTGATTTCTATTGAAAATGATTGTTTAAAGAATCTTGATTTTGAACAGATTATTAATGATTTTGCAGCAAATAATGCAAGGAGGATGATATTCAAAGATTAAGAGGGCATCACTTTCTTTCTTTATTCCTTGTGATTCATGTGCTATCGGTGGATGATGTTGTTGGTTTGGGATGCTACTCAAATTGCTACATGTTCGGGTTAATAGATACATGTATAACTCTACTTTTGCAATAATTTTATTGTAGTTTTGGTTTGGTTTGAGCTTTTCAATGTTGATGTAATCTTTAACTTTTTTCTATGACATTTTATTTCACTTGAGGTTATATTAAAATAATTAATGACTAGTTTTTTGCACCTCTTTTATTTTGAAAGCTATATGCATTTGATAATCTATATATATATATATATATATATATATATATATATATATATATATATATATATTATAAAAAATAGGGCACCCATTTCATAGTTCGCACAGGGCATCCAAAATTTCAGGGACGGCCCTGGTTGAGGGTATGGATGAAAACGAAGTTAAGCAGTTCAATCTCAAGCACTTTTAAACTTTGAGGAGATTAAAAGTGGTGGCTTGAACATCTCTGAAAAACATGAAGCGGCTGGATAGACAAGGTTTTTCGCTTTGAAAGAAAATGTTTATCCCTCTCATCTAAGGGAGTTCTGGAGATCAGCGTAAGTAACAACTGGTAAAGTAATCACCAACGTTGTTGAAGTCCTAAACTTTACCAAGGTCAATATTGACCCAAGAGATATTGAAGTTGCAATGGATGTTCTAGAGATGGAGCAAGATTCTATGACGAATGGCAAAAGTCTATGGATCAGACAAGTCTGAATATTGCTTTGCTGGAAAGACAAAACCTGAAGGTGTCTCTGCCCTAGACTTGCTTCCTAAAGGTAGATTCCTACATTTGATCTTAACAAGTTTTGTTACACCAAGAAAGGTTAGAAGAAATGCTGTCACAAAAATGGACTGGTTTGTTCTTCATCATATCAAGATTGATCTTAATGACCTTATTTTCAAACATATGGTGAAGACTGCAAGTCAGAAAGCCAAAACATCCTATCCATATGGAATGCTATTCACAAGGCTAATGTGGCGCAAAGGGATTGGAATGACTAAAGTGGGTTTGGACATCTCACCCATCATAAGTCTGAAAACTCTTCGTGAGTTAAACATGAAGAAAGCTTATGGTGAGTTACTGGTTGAAGTACGAATTACTGAAGCAGTGGACACTAAAAAAGGAAATGTACCTGATGACGAAGAGAGTGATGACTACATACCTCTCATCCTCAAGAGAAGAAGAAGGTCTTGTAGAACATATGAAGAAGCGTCTGTTATCAAAGAGGTAAAAGCAACAGTTGGGCAGATGACTAAGCCTAAAGAAAATCTGTCTGAAGCTTAGGGAGAGTATCTAGTTCCTATCTCCTTTCCAAGAAGGAAAAGATTTTTGCTCTCTAGAAAAAGAAGATTGTTCAGACAATCTAGGAATTCTGTTAAGAAGGTTAAAAAGATTCTTACTCGCAGTACTATGTCGTATGCTAAATCACTGCATAAACCCAAAATCAATTGGTGTACTCGATGGATAAACTGGACTGACAAGAGGTCAAGGCCACAACCTATGAAGACCATTGAAGGACCTCTTGTCACAATCCAAAAAATCTTATATATGTTAATAATTAAATTTATTTGCTAAATTATTTTACTTATTTTATTGGGTGCGTTAACATTGCGTTGTCACAGTTTATGCACGGTTGCAAGACAAAATATATTATGCCGTTATTATTATTATTATTATTATTATTATTGTTGTTGTTGTTGTTGTTGTTGTTGTTTAGAAAAAAATATTATTTAAGTAATATGGTTGAAAGAAATTATTTTCTAAATTTAATCTATTTAATTTTAGATTTAAAAATAAAATGGTTTGAACTTAATCAAAGATTAATTTTGGATCATTGGTTCTCTAGGTTGATAAATTCAACTATCAATCTCTACTATAATTCAAAATTTGAAATTGTAGATTTTTCCCTTTTTATTTTTAGATCCAACGGCAAAGATTACTTCTTTTTTTAAGACTCAGTCTCAACCACTTCTTTTCCCACCTGCCACAACTAAATGAAAAAAAAATAAAACTCCCTTTCTCCCCCAAAACACCAGTGCTAACCCTCACTTAGGAGTGTTCATCAAACGATCCAAACCAATTCAAACTGCAAAAACCGAACCGAAAAGTCGAAAATCGAAAAAATCGAAAACCGCAAAAACCGCTTTTCTTTCATTGGATTGGATCAGATTTCGGACCCCTAGTGAAAACCGATCCAATCAAATCCAACCCGACCTACTATATGCATATATTATTATTTTTGAAATTATAGTACTAGTCATATTTAAGCATTGTTTTCCCTACTTTTATGAACTAATACCCTCATTCTCTTTAACATTTTTGTTGGAATTGTCAAATACTAGATGTATTGGAATTTTTATATTTATTCATATACCTAGGAATCAATAGTTATTCATGTTCTAGAAGATTTCATGCATGTACTTAGGAGCTAGAACTACATTAATTCTACTATATAAAGGTTTAATGTTGGTGTTTGTTGTAATATAACTATGCAACGATGTATCGGTAAAAATCAAATTATCTAATCCAATTCAAACCACATTCGATTGGATTGGATCGAATCGGATTTTTTTAAGGAAACAAATTGATCCAATCCAAATCGCAAGTTGTTTTCGTCTTTGGATCATATGATTTTTTGACTCAAAACCGATCCGATCCAATCCACCCCCACCCCCACCCCCACCCCATTTCTCTTTCTTTTCTTTTTCCTTTCTCTTTCTTCCTTTTCTTTCTTCTTTATTTTCTTCTTCACGTACAGAACCCATCTCCTTCCCTTTCTATTTCAAATTTTCTCCTCCTTCTCTCTAGATTCCGGCCACTGTCTGGCCACCATTGACAAAAAGGAGACCAGATTCGGACTCCTCTCATCATCCTCTTTATTTCCCACCGATTAGTTTTTCGTTTAGTGACCGTTGCTCCGCCACCACCGCCACTGTTTTGAGTGTTTTCCGGCCACCTCCGGTCACCTTTCACAAAAACAGACCATAGAAATACTCCTAATCTCCTCCTCTCCATTTCTAACCGAATATTTTTGCAAACTGACAACGTTGATGGCGGAGCCACCATAAAGCCACAACTGTTCTTGGCTTTTTCGGCCACCATTTAGTCTCCCCTTTCATAAACGAACCAACCATGTAGAAGGCTGCCCCTTCCTCCACCTTTTAGACCAAGCCGCCGTGCGCCACTGTCGGGACCGCCGTTCACGCCCTTTCTTCCTCCTTGGTAAGAATCTTTCCTTCCCTTCTTTCTCTCCTCTTGGTTCTCTGATTTACTTTTGCCCCAAATTGATTTGGAACCCTAAATCCCCAACCCTAACTTCTAAATTGGAACCTAAATCCTCAAATTGATGGTGTAGGTTGTAAATTGAGTATGTCAATTTCAAATTCCTCATGTTAATTGCTCAAGTTCCATCTTAAATTCCGATTTCCCCAATTTCACTCAAACCCTAATTTTCATCTTACTCCAATCATGGAATTAATTCTGTTTTAGTGCAGTTAGAGTTGTTAATTAATGATTCCCTATGTTAATTTCATGTTTCGTTGATCAAATTATTTTTCCCAAAATTGTGTTGATGAATCCTATTTTCCCAAATTGTTTTTATTGGAAGACAAATTCTGTTTTGATGAATTAAATATTTAAATTCATTAGATGTATGTTTTTAATATTGATTAATTGATTGTTATGTTGTTTGGTTGTTGAATGTGCTTGGATGTTATCCCTTGGTTTTTGGCTGTGACTGTGCTTGCTTGGGGGAGCTGGATATGCAATTTTGGAGCTGTTGCGGAGTTGCTTGCGCGTGTTGGGAAGCGCCAAAGGAACCCAAGGCGTCAACGCCACTTTAGGCCACCTCTTGGATTCAATGCTTGAAGTTTGCTCATCAAAAGAGACTGCATTTAAGGTAATGGGAGTGAACCTCATCACACCATATGGTGGATGAAGATGGTTACTCTTGTTTGGTTATAGAAACCCTAAGTCTTTTGGGTTCTCGTCATGATTTTTGGTTGTTGATATTCATTTGGTTGTAGTAATTTATTTGTAATGTTGATGTGATTATTATGTGTTTTGCATGATAGAAAAGTTGTTTTGATTGGTGAAAATCCTGCTTTGATTCTTGGTCGAAGTATGGATTTTTTATAGTGATCCTTAGAAATATGTGTTATACTATTGATTATCATGCTATGTTGTTCACGTTTAATTTTGAGATGTTTGGGTGAAATAAAACTTCATCCCCTTGCTGGTATGCAATTCGACCATGAGTGGTTAAGTGAGGAAGAGAACTTCAACTTTTAAAATTAAGATGTTTAAGCGATTATTAGGTGGTTAAATGATCATAGAAAACTAAGGACAACAATGAACAATTTGACCAAAAAGCCTTCATGTACATTTCAGTCATGGTGATGTTTAGACACTTAGAAACATTTTAATCTTCAACTAATGGTTTAAGGTAATCTAAATGTGTTTCGAAAATCAAAGGAACTACATTTTTCAAGAATAAAACCTAACCTAATTTGAGACAACCCCACATATGTGAAGTCATCCCATTAGCCCCATTTACTTTATTAACTATGCCTAACCGTATTATAGTGATAGCGTGGTATTCAAACAATGTTGCAGAAACGAATGCAAAGAAACATACAACATACGAAAAGCATAGATCACATCAGAGTAAAGCGCAAGTATAAAACAACTATCAAGTACCATGCATAAGAAGTAGCCCCATCAATAAGGCATTGTACATAAAGTATGCATACAAACGACTGTACTATAAGAACAGAAAGTATAAACAAAATACATCAAAGGCCTCCAAAAGCTCTCAAAATATGCTCACTAGCACTCCCCTAACCCACTCTCTAAAATACATTAAAACCTCACCACACTGTCCTAGAGACGTGTAACACCCGGGGCTGACGAGGGCGGGGAGTGATCGCCGGTGCATGAGGCACGGACAAGGAGCGGCTCCTGGTAGGCTTCTATGCGGAGGGATACATGAATGAACCGATTCACACCGGAATGAGAGAGATCCTGAGGCTGTGCAGGTATGGGACTGTACAGTTGAAGGAAGGCTTATAAGAATTGATTTGTAATACCTATACCAATAAGATGCATCTTCTTTTCGATAGCCCATTACTTAAGAACTCCAAAGTTAAGCGTGCTTGACTTGGAAATTCTGGGATGGGTGACCTCCTAGGAAGTTTTCTTAGGAAGCGTGTGAGTGAGGACAAAGCACGCTGGAGAGACTCGTGTTGGTTTGTGGGGACAGTCGGTAATCCTTAAAGCAGTCCGGGCCATTACAAATGGTATCAGAGCGGACCTCTCCCAGTACGGTGTGGTTCGGGGACGAACCAAGCAGAAGCTGGTGGGCATGTAACACCCGGGGCTGACGAGGGTGGGGAGTGATCGCTGCTGCATAAGGCACGGACAAGGAGCGGCTCCTGGTAGGCTTCTAGGTGGAGGGATACATGAATGAACCGATTCACACCGGAATGAGAGGGATCCTAATGCTGTGCAGGTATGGGACTGCACAGTTGAAGGAAGGCTTATAAGAATTGATTTGTAATACCTATACCAACAAGATGCATTTTTTTTTCGGTAGCCCATTACTTAAGAACTCCAAAGTTAAGCGTGCTTGACTTGGAGTAATTCTGGGATGGGTGACCTCCTGGGAATTTTTCCTAGGAAGCGTGTGAGTGAGAACAAAGCACACTGAAGAGACTCGTGTTGGTTTGTGGGGACAGTCGTCAATCCTTAAAACAGTCCGGGCCGTTACAAGACGCACCCACATGCCCTCACCATCAGTAATGAGGATGCCCTGAGTTACCCTGTCCTTCTCCATGAGTATGCCTATAGACCCGCGTAGACTCGTGCTCGGACGAGGAACTCGACACAACAATACGACGTCTCCGATACATCCTCAATACTGCTCGGTATGCCTCCGCTGACCTCTGTAGACAAAACCTCGCCTACTGGATACCACTGAAGACTGTGGCGCTGCTCACAGATAGTCTTGCTCTCTCTGTCTTGGTGGGTGCCAAATCTGCGGGAAGGGAAGGAACTGGACAACTCTGAATGGCCCTATAAGATCCTTCACGTGCGATGCCCCTCCTCTGAAGAGAATGCTAATCGGTCTCGTGTAGACCGTCAAGTAGGTAGAGGGGTCCACGCGCCACCCTCTCTCACGATGGTAAACGATCTTTATCAGCCCCAGTACCGGTATCCTCAGTACTCACATGACGAAAGGGTGTACTCTCGGGTCCATCGGCTCCCGTAGCTGGCTCCTTGTCTTAATGCAAACCAAGAGCAAAACCAAACAACAGGAAAAAGGTAGGGAGATAAGAATACAGTGCGTGCATAACCGGAAATGACAACAATAGCATAGCACCAACAACATATAGCAAGTAGCAGATAGCATGAATAACAACACAACAAATATTTGACACATCCATTAAGATTGAGGCAAGCCATTTCCTTAAAGCTGATTAAGGCAGTGTCCGAAATCATAGGCATGAGAGACTAAGAAAGATCACCCTAAAGAGTATCACCTGACGAAGTGTGAACTCTACCCCATCATCTTCTTTTGAGAACATCTGAATACTGAATCTCAAAGTGAATTCCTCTCAAAGATCACAGGAGCATAATGTTCTCTTGATCAATGACAATCTCACCCATTGGGACAATCATTTTGAAATAAGTATATCTTCAACAAAAAGCAAGGCATCGGGTGCAAATGATAAACCAAGTCAATAAGTCTTGTTTTGGAAGTCAAAGACCAAAGAAAGTTTGGAAAAAAAAGGTTTCATTAAGAAAGGGTGGGGCATGGATCGAGGATACAGGCATCCTCATTACTGATTGGTGAGGGCCTGCCAGTTGCGTCTCTAGGACAGTGTGGCGAGGTTTTGATGTATTTTGGAGGGTGTGTTGGGGGAGTGCTGGTGAGCATATTTTGAGAGCTTTTGGAGGCCTTTGATGTATTTTCTTTATACTTTCTGTTCTTATCGTACATCCGTTTGTATGTATACTTTATGTACAATGCCCTAATGATGTGGCTACTTCTTATGCATGGTACCTGTATAGTTGTTTTATACTTGCGCTTTACTTTGATGTGATCTATGCTTTCCGTATATTGTATGTTTCTTTGCGTACATTTCGGCAATATTGTTTGAATACCACGCTATCGCTATAATACGGTTAGGCATAGTTAATAAAGTAAGTTTGGGGCTAATGGGATGACTTCACATATGTGGGATTATCTCATTATTATGGTATTAGAGCAGTTTGGTTCTGTAACAGACCTTGGGAGCCGTTGACACCTCACAGTCCTTTGTAGGACCAAAAATTGTGGAGGTCTGGAACCATTACTATGAGTCTAGAAAGTGTATTGGCTTCGACGGTTGATACCTGCGTTGTGTCAACTAAGTCCGGTTTTGGGTAGAGTGTTGAGACAGCCCCTCCTCGGAGGTCCCATTGGTAACCCGAACTCATAACTCTTA
Source organism: Ammopiptanthus mongolicus (assembly GCA_039655645.1). NCBI lineage: Eukaryota > Viridiplantae > Streptophyta > Magnoliopsida > Fabales > Fabaceae > Ammopiptanthus > Ammopiptanthus mongolicus. The sequence continues at coordinate 41,812,532 of CM077350.1, forward strand.
ACATCGCAGCGTAGCGTGATTATATAAAAATTGCGGAAAATTAAAACAACCAACACACTGATACCATAATAACATACATAAATATAAAAGTAAGAGTACTGACTCTCTCAGTAGAGCCTACAACCGACATCACAACCAACTATTAATTTCAGAGTAACAGCTTAAACAAACTGAAAGCATGATAACAAAATATAATACAAAAGACTTCCTCTCCAGGCCCCAAAAGTACATTTTGCTCAAACACATACTGGCCATAACAACTAAGACTGTCTACCCAAACAAGACTTTAATGTATACGGTAGTCGGGTCCGTATACACTACTCTTCGCTGAGAGTAGTCAATCTCCCAGAGACGATCTTCCTCTACATAGAGCACCTCAAAGTCCCCCAGCATTGGGATCCGAGGGTCTCCCGCCAGCATCAGGTTCGACAGGTATGCCATCAATCTCCTCTGGCAATTCCTCAACAGGATCTTCTCGTGCAATCGAAAATAAATAAAATACGACATAGAGAAGTACGGGGATAAGAAACATCAATACATCATAAATAGGGAAACAACTATAAAATAAGCTATATAGATAGCAACATACAATAGCACAATAGTGTCAAGCAATCATCTTCCCAAGTTCTTCTCTCTTAACTACTATCTCTCACACTCATGCAACTAACGACTATATGGACGCGACCACGATGCGACATCCCCAACAGATCAAGATGTCTCGTTCATCTCTGTGCCACCCCCATAATGCAAGGTTCGGCCAACAGCCCGCAGGCTCAACTCGTCTCATGGGTACGACATATTTCCCCGCCCGCAGGCCAGGTCGGAATATTCACCCGTCAACAATGCAACTTACAGTAACGACATATTCCCCAGCCCACAGGCTAGGTTGGGACATTCTCCCGTTCACAACTAATGGGTATAATCATCTCCCCGTAGGGAAGATCGATCGCCCGTACGCCAACACAGTGATGAACCATAACAATGCAACATGAACCTCATCGATTCATCTCGGGGTCAACAACTTAGTGTCTCAACCACAACTCGTACACAACTACAACCAATTTTCTCTAGTATAACCGGATATCAACTTTATATCGCAACATCAACATATCAACAGAATCTCTAGGTTGAGCACTATAACATAAATATCCTCAAAATCCTCACCACATGTTCATCTCCCAACTTATTAGAAATTACTGCCTATCTCTACTCATGCAACAGAAATCACAACATCATGTCATCAACAACCACAATCAGGTTCAATAATCATATTCATTATATTAAATACTCATGCAAGCATATAACATATATCATATTAAGCATACTAACACACAACATACAACCTCGACATAGCATAAAATCAACCTATTGGCCACTCGACCACTAGTAGGGTTTAGGTCGCCCTACGTATATCAATATAAATTATTTTAAATCTTGCCTTCCCGACGATATCGTGGTTCTTTCCTCCACCTGAATAGTGTTCCCGTGCAACTCCGACTGCGTCTCTGCAACTGTCAATCGTATGCGCTTTCAAACATTCGGACACCGTCAGATCCTTCACAACAGATCACAATCAGAAATTAATAAAGTTCAATCGAAATTCCTCTAGTCCATATGACTAGGGTTCGGCCTCTATTTATTTAAATAGGCTAGAGGTGTTGAAATTCTACCAACTCTTGGGTTAATGATCCTTAAGCATGATTAAGACATAATCTATGATTACTAGTCAAAAAATTGAACCAAAACCCATCCAACCAATCAAGGTAGGGTTCGGCCATCATGGATAAAATAGGCTAGAATTTAATTTGATTTCCTAATCACTTGGATTCAATGATCATAGGAATGAAAGAGTGAAATCAAGCATTATTTAACCAAATTGAAGCAAAACTCATTTTCCCCCAAAAAGTTAGGGGTCGGCCTCTCTTAAATAAATAGGTTAGGGATGTTATTTGATTTTATGCTCTTGGATAATGATAGAGGATGATGATACTAGTCCATAGAAATTTATTTCACATTAAAAGGATTTTTCTATAATTTTCTAGAGATTTTTGAAGTTAGAATCCTTAATTTGAAACTTGATGATCTTGACTTAAAATCAAAGAAGAGAATGAAGAACATGAAGCTTAGGAATCCAGGAGAGTTTTCATACCTCTAGAGTGATGAAAATGGACCAAGAATCAAGTCTTGTTTCACCAAAAATGGTTAAGGTTCAACCTTGAAAATGGAAGAAAGCTTAAGGAGAAAAGAATGGTGAATGAAGAACAAAGATGATGGCTTCATGAAACATGGTCTTATGCGTGAGAATGGGAGGGACCAAAGTGTCCAAAATTTATTCATTTCACCTAGGGATAAAAATGGAATTAGAATAAAAGACCAAGGGCAAAATAGTCTTTTCACCGTTAAAGTAACCAAAATATCTAGATATTTTCTAGATGTCATGATGAGGGTGAGGGGAAAATGGTCTTTTCATAGGTTCCTAGGGCCAAAACGGTCTTTTCTTTCAAGGACGAAAATGTCATTTAGGGAAAAGACTGAGGGTGTTTTGGTCTTTTCGCACTCAAATATTTTCTAAAGTCAACATGACACTGGTGAGTCATGGCACACATCCTAATGTGATGTGACCTGCTTTAACTTCACGTTTATCCGTTAGCGGGTCCCAGTAAATCCCTATTCGGCTCCATTCGTCACCCGATTTGAGATTTCGCTCGAATAAAGCGTAGGAACTTATTTTTTTCAAATTTATCGAAAATGTTGGAAATTCAATTCTAAGCCTAACTGTTTCGTTCACGAGTCAAAATTAGGTCTCCCGAGTAATAAAATCTTACTGTCAGTGAAAAAACGCAAACCGAGCTCAATCTGAGTTTTCGAACCAAAATTTAACCATAACTCCCTACGATAGCGTAGAGCGTGAATGTGGTCTTAGTTTATTTAATTTCATTCTCTAAACATCAGATAAAAATATAAACTCATTTATATAATTTACTGATATTAGAAAGCATGAAAATCAGGGTGTTACATTACTACCCCCTTAAAAGAATTTAGTCCTCGAAATTCGACATACCTTTTAAAATAAACTCGGATATTACTGCTGCATGTCTTCTTCATGTTCCCAGGTAGCATCTCCAGTAACTTCACCCCATATGATCTTGACCAACGAAATATTTTTACCTCGGAGTTCCTTAATCCTTCTATCCGCGATCCTTACTGGTAAAGCCTCATACTCAAGGTTCTCTGGCAATTGTATTGACTCTTGTTCTAAGATGTGTGATGGATCTGGGTAGTATTTTCTCAACTAAGAAACATGAAAGATATCATGAAGATTGGATAGGTTTGGTGGTAACGCGACATGATAGGCTACAGGACCAATCCGGCGAAGAATTTGAAACGGTCTAGTGAATCTAGGGGTAAGCTTTCTAGATTTGATTGTTCTGCCAATCCCAGTCCTTGGAGTTACTCTCAAAAAAAACATGGTCTCCTTCCTGGAATTCTAAAGGTCTTCTCCTTTTATCGCTGTAACTTTTTTGTCTATCCTGTGCGATTTTCATCTTTTCCCTTATCCTCCTGATTTGTTCCATCATCAGTTGTACTACCTCCGGTCCTAACACTTGACTTTCTCCTGTCTCATACCAACACAACGGTGTTCTACACTTTCTGCCGTACAACGCTTCGTAAGGTGCCATACTTATACTCGAATGAAAACTATTGTTATAGGTGAACTCAATCAACGGTAAGAACTCATCTCAACTTCCCATGTGTTGTAAAACATAAGCTCTCAAGAGATCTTCCAATGATTGAATCGTTCGTTCCGACTGACCATCCGTCTGAGGATGATAAGTAGAACTCAACCTCAACTTAGTTCCTAAAGCCTTATGTAACTGCTTCCAGAATCTAGATGTAAATCTAGGATCTCTGTCGGAAACAATACTAGAAGGCACTCTGTGCAACCTTACAACTTCCATGATGTAGATTTGGTTTAACTTTTACAACGTATAACTTTCACCAATATGCAAGAATTGAGCACACTTCGTCAACCTATCAACGATTACCCAAATTGCATCATGCCTTTTGCTAGTTCTTGACAAACCAACCACAAAGTCCATGGATATACCATCTCATTTCCACTCTGGGATATCCAGAGATTGTAATAGTCTTGCTGGCTTTTGGTGTTCTATCTTCGCCTTCTGACAAACCAAACAAGCCAATGCATACTCAGCTACCTCATTCTTTATTCCGGGTCACCAAAACATCTTCTTCAAGTCCTGATACATCTTGGTAGCTCCTGGATGAAAACTCAGCCTACTCTTATGCGCTTCTTTTAAGATCATCCTTCTTAGTTCTATATCCATCAGCACACAGATCCTATCACCATACCTCAAGATTCCATCTTCATTCATCCTAAACTCAGATGTTCTGCCTTCTGCTATTTGTTCTTTCACTTTCTGAAGATACTGGTCAACTTCTTGTTCTTCCTTGATCGTCTTCAAAAAGTCGCTCGTTACTGTGACCATTCCTAGATGTATCTTGTAACACCCCCTCGAAGTGTCACAGTTCGTAACCCAAATTTTCCTTTTTGGTTAATTAAAACCTTTTCGAAAATATTCATTAAATTTGTTGCGGAAATTCTGATACCAATCAAAGACTTTAACAATAAGAAAGGAATAAATTCAAACTCATCATCTATATATGTCATTCAACTTTGCCTTAAGGCATACATCAATTCGATTTATTATTACACATTATACTGTACACATAAAACTGTGACACGATCAAAGGACCTGACTTTAAATATCAAAATCCTAAGCGCTGGTCTAACAAAACTTTAAGAGTAATAAAGTATACTACCTAGCCTGCATCGGCTCAATGAGACTGGGCCTCGTCAACAACAGTCCACCTGTCTTCGTCGTCCACATCAAGGTACTTAGCTACAGGGTCCTACAGTGACCTATAGGACCGTTGGAAAAACATCTGTACATGTGTTCATAAAACACAACAGAGTGTCCAACACGTACAGGCAAGGGTGAGATTACCCTTACACAAGTTTATCATAATAGCCACGCAAGTAAAACAACATACAAATCATGCATCCACTCTGTCATACGATAAAATATCAATATTCTGTATAATATCATAATGAGATAATTCTACTTTCGAAATGTCATACTCATTCATCAAGGTAAGTCAAATGAATGCATGAGACCTCAATTTGACTCTCTAACATCATGTACTCCGGAGATTCCTAATTTCCCATCCTCGAGCGATAGGCCGCAGTAACACCCGTAACACAATTATTCTCGTGAGTCGGCCTCTCAATTTAGGTCCGAACTCCAATCCTTCCAGGGTACCACGTCATAACCATATCATGAATACTCCAGTCTCTAATTGAGTTCATCCGTGTTGGGTAGCCGATTTACCACAGCACGAGGTCGCGAGGCCTTTAGCCACTTGTGGAGTCTCGAACACAGAATGCCCCTATAGACCTAGTGGTCTTAACTAGATGAATTCTCAACTACGTAAGTTGTAGCTCGGTTCGTATGGCACGACGGCCGACTCATGCATGTATGCAGGAGGTTTTCTATTCTTTCTTTTCGTTCGTTCGTTCTTTCTTTTCTTTCATTCTTTCTTTTCTTTCTTTTTCTGTCAAGGCACATGGCTAATGACTCATTTTAAAGGACATATAGCCCGTTGAACTCAAAGTTCAAGATGCGAAGTACTAGGCCGACGTCGCGGACACTAGACTTGCATATTGGACACTAAGTCCGTTCTTTCTCTTCTCAAAACACAGGACACGTAGTCCGAGTGCTCAATCCACGATGTACTAGGCCGATGTCTCGGTCACTAGGTTCATGTGCTCCACATGCGTAAAGGGGTAGTCACCAGTTTTATCCAAACCATTTTCGTAGTTCAAAACTCAAAAACAAAACATAGGTTTTCTTTTCTTTGTTCAACATGTTTAGAAAATAATGATAAAGCAACTTTTCACTCCTAAGTCTTATTCAAAATCATTTCAAGTTCTTAATCTTAGTAGCTTTTAAATAAAAATGGCCATCATAACGTTTAGCTTAGAAGCTTTTCGTTCCTCAAAATTAAAACATTTCAAAACGTTGATTAAGTCTTTTAGTTAGCTTAATCTTCGTTATTGAGCTATAGCCCGTGCTATGCTCTTAACCAGTCCAGGATATATATGTATATATATATATATATACATCAAGTATCAATTCAAGGCATCCATGCCACAATTCATATTTCAAACATCCAAGCATATACTTCATAAAATAAATCAAGTACATACACCACATATAACATGTCTTCAAACACCAAACAAGCATATAGATCACATAATGCATCAACTAGGCAAAACATCAACTTCACATCATAGTTACAGCATTAAACAAAAAACTCATGAGGCTATCAAGCTTATTGGAGCTAATCTCCCCTTACCTCTTGAATTCATCCTCCGAAGGTAAAGTCGCTTGATCGGTCCGCGAATTCTCCCGATCCCTCGTCCGACTACCCGACAGCAACTACAAACACACAACCAATCCAATCATCAACAATTTAACACATAAATTTCTCTAATCCCTTAGGCGCTAGGTTTGACCATATAGCTATAAAACATGGCTAGGGAGCTTCAAAAGTTCTCATCTCTTGGCTAGGTGTGATAACATTAGAATCAAACCTAGAATACCCAAAATCCAACCAAAACTCTACTCACCCAAAAAGGGGGTAGGTTCGGCCTTCATCACCCATTGGAGCTAGAGGGCTTCTTTGGTTATAAGCTCTTGGATAGTGGAAGAGGATGATGCTACTAGCTCATAGAAATTGGTTTGGTATTAAAAGGATTTTTCTACAATTTTCTAGGAATTTTTGAAGTTTAAGCTTCAAAACTTAAACCACCATGAATCATGAACTTGAAGAGATGAAAAGAGAGATTGAGAGAGCTACAGGAGAGTTGTTCCCTCCTTGATGAACTTTCTTAAGAGAAGTCAACTTGAACCACACAAATCTTCAAATTTCTAAGGTTCTCCAATGAAGAAATATAAAGAACAAGGAGAGAAAAGAAGAGCCAAGTGATAGGAGAGTGAGGGAGTGTCTTGGCCGAATGGCCTAGGTGAGTTAGAGGGGAGTGAGATATTTTGTTCACTCCATGGCAAACTTGTAATTAAGTTTAGGACGTTTTGGTAATTTCCTTAAAAGACCAAGGGCATTTTGGTAAGTTTACCTCTAAAAACACTAAAAATATCTAGATATTTGTTAGAAGTAATGATGATGATGATAAAGTGATGTGTCATGTGGCACAAGTGTAATTCCATCAGTTCCTAGGGGCAAAACGGTGTTTTCTCGCCCTAATTATCTCAGATATTTGTAGAATCGCAATGATGATGTTGGTGAGTCATGGTGGTGACTCACCCCGCCCTGGTGACTCGTTTCCTTCATCTGGTGTCCGGTTTTGTCCTCGAGCGTCCGTTTGCGATTCCGTCGATTTCCCGATTTAGGGTTTTCGCCCAAGAAAGTCGTGAGAACTTATTTTTTTGAAATTTATCAAAATCGCCGATACTGTTTGCAATTTTATTTATAACCTAACTGTTTCGTTCACAAGTCAAAATTAGGTCGTTTGAGCAGTAAAATCATACGGTCAGTGTAAAAACGCAGACCGGGCTCCATCTCAGTTTTCAACCAAAATTTAACCATAGCTTCCCACGATAGCATAGAGCATGACTATGATTTCGGATTATTTTATTTCACTCTCTAGACCTTCCAATAAAATGCAAACTCATAAATACTGTTTAATTAGCTCTAAAGAGCTTTGAAAAATCGGAGTGTTACATATCTTATCTCTAGATAATCCCATACCTAGATTCAAATCTCTAAATTGTTCAATCAATTCCAGCTCTTTTACCATCATAGCAGACACATGCAAGGATTTCCTACTTAACGCATCCGCTACTACATTCGCTTTTCCTGGATGGTATTGTAGATCAAATTCATAATCTTTATGAATTCCATCCACCTCCTTTGTCTCATGTTTAACTCCTTCTGATCAAAAAGTACCTTAAGCTCATATGGTCACTGTACACTATAAACTTAGCTCCATATAAATAGTGTCGCCATATCTTTAAAGCAAACACTTTAGCTGCCAGTTCCAAATCATGAGTTGGATAATTCCTCTCATGAACTCTCAGCTGTCGCGAAGCATACGCTACAACCCTCCAGTCTTGCATTAGGACATAGTCCAATCCTTGGTATGATGCATCACAGTATACGTCAAATTGTCCTAAAGAATCTGGTAACGACAATATTGGCGACATAGTCAACCTTCTTTTCAGCTCTTGAAAACTTTTCTCACACTCATCCATCCATACAAAGGATATTCCCTTCCTTGTTAGCTGCATCATAGGCAACGCGATCTTCGAGAATCCTTCTATGAATCTTCGATAATATCCAGTTAAGCGTAGAAAACTTCTGATCTCGCTCACCGTCTTAGGGCTTTCCCATTGTATCACAGCTTCAACCTTTGCTGGATCTACTGCTATCCCATCTCGATTAATCACATGACCTAAGAACTGTACTTCTTCCAACCAAAACTCACACTTGGACAACTTTGCATAACGCTGTCGGTCCTTTAACACTTGAAGCACAATCCTAAGATGCTCCTGATGTTCTTCCCGATTAAGGGAATAGATAAGAATGTCGTCGATAAAGACAACTACAAACTTATCCAAGAATGGTCGAAAAATCTAGTTCATGTAATCCATAAACACTGCTGGAGCAGTAGTCATAGCAAAGGGCATAACTAGATACTCGTAGTGTCCATACCGACTCCTAAACATCGTCTTCGGTATATCCTCCTTCTTGACTTGAATCTGATGATAACCAGATCTTAAGTCAATCTTCGAAAACACTACCGCTCCTTTCAACTGGTCCATCAAGTCGTCAATCCTAGGTAACGGATACTTATTCTTGATCGTTACCTTGTTCAACTGTCGATAATCCACGCACAGCCTTGAACTTCCGTCCTTTTTCTTGACAAATAGCACCGGCACTCACCAAGGTGAAGCACTTGGTCTTATAAACTCTTTACCCAACATGTCATCCAACTGCTTCTTTAGCTCTGCTAACTCTGCTAGAGCCATTCGATAAGGTGATATCGAAATCGGTCCAGTTCCCGATACGAGATCTATAGCGAATTCTATCTCTCTATCCGGTGGTAAACCTGGAACGTCATCAGGGAAAACTTCCGGAAACTCTAGCACTACAGGCATCGAATCCAACTGACGAGATTCCTTAGCTTCCATAGAGAATAACAACACATGTTTCCGAGGTTCACTACCTAACATAATATTTCTATCATTGGCAGGCATCAATCTAGATTGCTCAGGAAATGACAAGGTCTTTTTAGAATAGTCTAACACTACGTGGTTAGCCAAAAGCCAATCCATGCCTAAAATTATATCAAGTTGTTGCATAGGCAAACAAACGAGATCAACAAGAAAAGTTCTATTTTCAACAACGATAGGGCATTTAAGACAAATAGTCATGGTTGTCAAAGAATTACTGGTAGGAGTAGAAATAATTAAGTCATGAGGCAGTAAAGAAACAAGCAATTTCAAATGATCCACACACTCTTGGGATATGAACGAATGCGTGACTCTCGAGTCAAACAATACTGATAAGAGTTTACCTAACACTAGGCACATACCTTGTGTAAGATCAAGTGATTGAGAGGATTCAGTTCCTCTTACTGTAAATACCCTTCCGGTGGCTTGCGGTCACACCGCCTGCTATCCTACTCCTTGGGCTCCGGTCACTGGGCCACGCCCGCCTGTGTTGTACCTTGCTCCTTGTGAACATTCTGGAGCTATATGACCCATCTGGCCACACCGAAAGCATTGGCGAGTCTCCCTCACCGGACAATCTCTAATCAGATGCGATCCTCCACATATGAAGGATTTCGTCCCGTCTGAAACCTTCCTTTTCCTCCTCGACCTCTCTGGTCAAATCTCCGAGTAAGTCCTCCAGTTCTGCCTTGCTGCAGCTCTGTCTTCTTGTCAATGTTCTCAATAACTGAACATCTCTCTAACATCTCAGGCAGTCGGGTGATATTCAGTGGTGCAATCACCCTCTGTAGGTCGTACTTTAGGCCATCTTCAAAACGCCTGCACACCCATTCCTCATCTGGAAACCTCTGATTGATTTCAGAAAACTTGAGTAACGCCTCAAACCTTGCAGCGTACTCACTAACAGACATGGTCCCTTGTTGCAGACCCGTGAACTCTTTCTCTTTTTCCCTTCTCATCATTATGGGGAAATACTTCTCCAAAAAGCATTCCCGAAATAGTCCCCAATCGATAATTCTTCCTTCTGCTTCAAGCATCCTCTGCTTGCCTTTCCACCATAGTTCTGCACCTCCCATCAGCATGAAGGATGCATAGTTCACCTTCCTGTCCTCACGATAGTACATTGCCGCGAAGATTTTCTCAAGCTCCTGTATCCAGAGTTCAGCTCCCTTCGGATTGAAGTCACCATTAAATTGCGGCGGCTTTCCTTTCAGAAAAGTATTTGGTCCAGCGCCTTCCGTTTCCACTCCACCCCGTTGATTCTGTCTCTGTTGCTGTTGCATGGTCACCTGCAACAGTTAAGAGTTCTGCTGCATCTGATGCAGCATTGCCGTTGCTAACTCCCTAACTGTCCTTAGGGTTCCAGTTGACTCTATCCCATCACCAATGTAGGAACTTCCTTCGTTATCATTTCCAAGTTCAAAGACACTATCTGTGACCCTTCCGGCACGTCCTCTAACTCGTTCGTGAGCCATTTAATTTTCTGTGGAAGAAGTTATCAGCTCACATTCGTAAGACATACAAGACCATATCATAATATGCATGCATCATATGCCTTACAAATGCTCGAAACAGTTACCTCTTAAGATAACTCATTTATCGGACACTCTACCCAACTTCTAAGCATAGTTAATACCCAATGCGGGTTCAACTAGACACAGCCAAAAATCACAGCTTAACCTAAGCAGTCCTTGATTAAGAATCAAACTGCTCTGACACTATAAAATGAGATTGACCCTCCTCGGAGGTCCCATTGGTAACCCGAACTCATAACTCTTAACTTCGTAGTGTAGCATGATTATATAAAAATTGCGAAAAATTAAAACAACCAACACTTCGATACCATAATAACATACACAAATATAAAACTAAGAGTATGGCTCTCTCAGTAGAGCCTACAACCGACATCACAACCAACTATTAATTTCAGAGTACGCAACTTAAACAAACTGAAAGCATGGTAACAAAATATAATACAAAAGACTTCCTCTCCTAGCCCCAAAAGTACATTTTGCTCAAACCCATATTGGCCATAACAACTAAGACTGTCTACCCAAACAAGACTTTAACGTATACGGTAGTCGGGTTTGTATACACTACTCTTCGTTAAGAGTTATCAATCTCCCAGAGATGATCGTCCTCTGCATAGAACACCTCAAAGTTCCCCAGCATTGGGACCCGAGGCTCTTCCGCCAGCATCAGGTTCAACAGGTATGCCATCAATCTCCTCTGGCAATTCCTCAACAGGATCTTCTCGTGCGATTGAAAATAAATAAAATACGACATAGAGAAGTACGGGGGATAAGAAACAGCAATACAACATAAATAGGGAAACAACTATAAAATAAGCTATATAGATAGCAACATACAACAGAACAACAGTGTCAAGCAATCATCTTCCCAAGTTCTTCTCTCTTAACTACTATCTCTCACACTCATGCAACTAATGATTATAGGGACGCAATCACAACGCGACATCCCCAACAGATCAAGATGTCTCATTCATCTCTGTGCCACCCCCGTAATGCAAGGTTCGGCAAACAGCCCGCAGGCTCAACTCGTCTCATGGGTACGACATATTCCCCCGATAGCATGCTAGGTTTGAATATTCGTCCGTCAACAACGCAACTTACGGTAACGACATATCCCCTGCCCGCAGGCCAGGTTGGGACATTCATCCGTTCACAACTAATGGGTACTATCATCTCCCCGCAAGGAAGATCGATCGCCCGTACGCCAACACAATGATGAACAACAACAATGCAGCATGAACCTCACCGACTCATCTCGGGGTCAACAACTTAGTGTCTCAACCATAACTCATACACAACTACGACCAACTTTCTCCGGTATAACCGGATATCAACTTTATATCTCAACATCAACATATCAACAAAATCTCTAGGTTGAGCACTATAACATAAATATCCTCAAAATCCTCACCACATGTTCATCTCCCAACTTATCAGAAATTACTGCCTATCTCTACTCATGCAACAGTAATCATAACATCATATCATCAACAACCACAATCAGGTTCAATAATCATATTCATTATATTAAATACTCATGCAAGCATATCAACTCATCAACTCATAGGTAAATATTTAAGTCATCCTAAGCATGTTACTAGGCACAACTTACATATCACATATATCATATTAAGCACACTAACACACAACATACAACCTCGACATAGCATAAAATCAACCTATCGGCCACTCGACCACTAGTAGGGTTTAGGTCGCCCTACGCATATCAATATAAATTATTTTAAATCTTGCCTCCCCGACGATATCGTGGTTCTTTCCCCACCTGAATAGTGTTCCCGTGCAACTCCGACTGCGTCTCTGCAACTGTCAATCGTATCCGCTTTCGAACATTCGGACACTGTCAGATCCTTCACAACAGATCACAACCAGAAATTAATACAGTTCAATCGAAATTCCTCTAGTCCATATGACTAGGGTTCGGCCTCTATTTATTTAAATAGGCTATACGTGTTGAAATTCTACTAACTCTTGGGTCAATGATCCTTAAGCATGATTAAGACATAATCTATGATTACTTGTCAAAAATTTGAACCAAAACCCATCCAACCAATCAAGGTAAGGTTCGGCCATCATGGATAAAATAGGCTAGAATTTTGATTTGGTTTCCTAATCACTTGGATTCAATGATCATAGGAATGAAAGAGTGAAATCAAGTATTATTTAACCAAATTGAAGCAAAACTCACTTTCCCCCAAAAAGTTAGGGTTCGGCCTCTCTTAACTAAATAGGTTAGGGATGTTATTTGATTTCATGCTCTTGGATAATGATAGAGGATGATGATACTAGTCCATAGAAATTGATTTCACATTAAAAGGATTTTTCTACAATTTTCTAGAGATTTTTGAAGTTAGAATCCTTAATTTGAAACTTGATGACCATGACTTGAAATCAAAGAAGAGAATGAAGAACATGAAGCTTAGGAATCAAGGAGAGTAGTCGTACCTCTTGAGTGTTGAAAATGGACCAAGAATTAAGTCTTGTTTCACCAAAAATGGTTAAGGTTCAACCTTGAAAATGGAAGAAAGCTTAAGGAGAAAAGAATGGTGAATGAAGAACAAAGATGATGGCTTCATGAAACATGGTCTTATGCGTGAGAATGGGAGGGACCAAAATGTCCAAAATTTGTTCACTTAAGGGCAAAATAGTCATTTCACCTAGGGACAAAAATGGAATTAGAATAAAAGACCAAGGGCAAAATAGTCTTTTCACCCTTAAAGTAACCAAAATATCTAGATATTTTCTAGATGTCATGATGAGGGTGAGGGAAAAATGGTCTTTTCATAGGTTCCTAGGGCCAAAACGGTCTTTTCTTTCAGGGACGAAAATGTCATTTAGGGAAAAACTGAGGGTATTTTGGTCTTTTCGCGCTCAGATATTTTCTAAAGTCAACATGACACTGATGAGTCATGGCATGCATCCCAATGTGATGTGACATAATTTGACTTCACGTTTATCCATTAGCGGGTCCCGGTAAATCCCTATTCGGCTCTATTCGTCACCCGATTGGAGATTTCGCCCGAATAAAGCGTAGGAACTTATTTTTTTCAAATTTATCGAAAATTTTGGAAATTCAATTCTTAGCCTAAATGTTTCATTCATGAGTCAAAATTAGGTCTCATGAGTAGTAGAGCGTGAATGTGGTCTCATTTATATAATTTACTGATATTAGAAAGCATGAAAATCGGGGTGCTACAAGTTTCCGAAGCGCGAGTTATCGAAGTATGATAACTGTTTTCATTCATAAGGAATATGATATGTTTAACTGTTACGTACTGTTATATGTCTTATGAATTGGAACTGATAGCTCCTTTTGACAGGAAGCTAAATGGCTCATGGACAAGGAAGAGGAGGAAGATAGGCTGCAACCGGGAATAACAACAACGGTGACCACTCAGGAACTGGAAGTGGTGGTGAAACGTCAGAAGCAATGAGGGCTATGAGGGACTTGGCTATCGCAGTGATGCAACAAATTCAACAGACTGCCCAGTACATACAGAGGTGAGGCAGAATCAGTTGCATGCCATAAGGGAGAGGAGACTATGGACACAGGTCTCAACGCTTTCATGAAAGGAAATCCTTCTCAGTTTCATGGAGAGTACAATCCTGAAGCTGTAGAAAGGTGGCTCTAAGAGATAGAGAAAGTATTTATGGCCATACACTACAGAGAGGATCAGAAGGTGACATATGTTGCGTTCATGCTGATAGGCACAGTAGAGGCTTGGTGGAAGAACAAGTTCACACTGTTTGAAATAGAGGGAAGAGTCATCACTTGGGGTCTATTCCGGGAGTGTTGTCTAGAAAAGTACTTCCCAAGAAGCGTCAGACAAGAGAAGGAGAAGGAGTTCCTAAGCCTAAAACAGGAACAACTGCCAGTTGGTGAGTACGCAATGAGGTTTGAAGCGTTACTTAAGTTCTCTCAGTTCTATCAGGTCCATCCAGATGAGTAGTGGGTCTGTAGAAGGTTTGAAGACGGGTTAAGGTCCAAGTTGAAGCGAATGATGCTACCCTTTGGCATTCGATCTTTTCCAGAGCTGGTGGAGAAGTGTACGGTGCTATAGGAACACGACAAGATGGGGATAGTCCAATCACAACCAAAGAGTAGTGGACCTGTCCGAAGCAGTGGCCAGAGAGGCAGAGGTGGTAAGTTTCAACAAAGGACGAGATCGTATGATCACCCAGCTCAGTTCAACGTCACTCATGGAGGGAGCAGCTCCAGCCAGGGGCAATAAGTGATCAAGACTTGTTGATGCGGGGGATCGCATCTAGTCAAGAGCTTCCCAAGGACCCAGCACATCCGGTGCTTCAATTGCAACCAAATGGGTCATTATGAGTCAGACTGCAAGCCCGGAGTCAGCAGAAGCTCTCAGTTTCAGCAATTGGGCGGAAGGGCCCAGAGCAGTGGTGTGAGATCACAGGGTACCAGCCAACAGAGTCGCCCACAAACCACCGGACGAGTGTTTGCCGTCAGGGGATCTAAAGCCTCTTAATGCCCTGATCTAATACCAGGTAAATGTCTAGTATCTAGTAAGCTTCTATTTGTATTATTTGATTCGGGGGCTACGCATTCTTTTGTTTCGATAGAGTGTATGGATCATCTAGGATTACCTGTTTCTTTATTGCCCCACGACCTTACTGTTTCTACCCCTACGGGTGAATATTTGACAACCTTATATGTATGCCTTAAATGTCCTATCACCATAAAAAAACGAACTTTCTTCGTCGATCTTGTCTGTTTGCCTATGCAACAGATATATTTTATCCTAGGCACGGACTGGCTTTCGGCCAACCATGTTGTATTAGACTGTTCAAACAAAACTCTCCATTTTTCAAAGCAATCTGGATTGATGCCTGCCGACGAGAGTGATCCGACGGGTGGACGATCAGACGGATGCATGGTGTTGTTCTCTTTGGAGGCTAAGGAGACTCCTAGTGTCGGAGCTTTACCTACCGTGCGAGAGTTTCCTGAAGTGTTTCTCGATTACGTTCCCGGACTGCCACCGGAGAGAGAGGTGGAGTTTTCTATAGATCTTATATTGGGGACTTAGCCTATATCAATAGCGCCATATCAGATGTCTCCAGTGGAGCTAGCGGAGCTGAAGAAGCAGTTGGATGAGATGCTAGGCAAAAAGTTCATCAGACCTAGCGCATCTCCGTGGGGAGCGCCAGTGTTGTTTTTGAAGAAGAAGGACGGGAGCTCGACGTTGAGCGCAGATTATCGTCAGCTGAACAAAGTGACGATAAAGAACAAGTATCCGTTACCACGGATAGATGATTTGATGGATCAACTGAAAAGAGCAGCTGTGTTTTCTAAGATCGATCTGCGACTTGGATACCATCAGATCCGGGTTAAGAAGGAAGATATGCCAAAGACTGCTTTTCAGGGCCGGTATGGTCATTACGAGTATCTAGTTATGCCTTTCGGTGTCACTAATGCTCTGGCTGTGTTCATGGACTATATGAACAGCATCTTCCAACCGTTCCTTGACAAGTTTGTTATTGTGTTTATCGACAACATCCTTGTATACTCTTCGAGTACAGAGGAATACCAAGAGCATCTAAGGGCGGTGTTGCGAGTACTAAATGTATGCTAAAATGTTGAAGTGCGAGTTCTGGTTAGAGGACGTTCAGTTTTTCGGCCATGTGATCAGTAAGGATGGAATCACAGTGGATCCTGCGAAAGTCATGGCTGTAGTGAGTTGGGAAAGCCCTAAGTCTATAAGCAAGGTGAGAAGCTTTCTTGGTTTAACGGGCTACTATTGGCGGTTCATAGAGGGATTCTCAAAGATTGCGTTACCTATGATGCAGTTGACTAGAAAAAGGAAGGTAGAAGGGTCAAGTAGGTAGAGGGGTCCACACACCACCCTCTCTCGTCATGGTAAACGATCTCTATCAGCCCCAGTATTGATATCCTCGGTACTGACATGATGAAAGGTTGTACTCTTGGGTCCATTGGCTCCCGTAGCTGGCTACTCGTCTTCACTCGAACCAATAGCAAAACCAAACAACAGGAAAATAGTAGGGACATAGGATTACAGTGCGTGCATAACCGACAATGACAACAATAGCGTAGCACTAACAACATATAGCAAGTAGTAGATAGAATGAATAACAACACAACAAATATTTCACACATCCACACGTCTCTCGAGACAACATATGCACAAACATCCATCTCCATAAATCTCACCCTGAGATCAATCCTCTAGACCGGGATACTAATCCCATGCAGCATGTCGGCCGAATCTCATAAAGCTGGTTCCACATCGAAACAAGTCCTCAGCGGAACAGGTTTTATGTCGGAACGGAGTTAGTTTGTCTAAGAAACCGAACCGCTCACCGTGACTAATAAGAGTGCATCCCCTTCCACACCAAAATCGGGGTGTCTTGGTCATCTCGGAACGTTAGCATGGAGCGTGGAAAGCTTAGGGATTAGTTGGGCAAACCGGACTGGATCAGGCGTCACGACAGGATAAAAGCTACCTCATCCATCATTGTAAACTATTCTCGACACCAGCAACATCCCCAAGGTCACTCACTTGACCGCCCCCTCCGCCGTCCGTACCCGCACTCAGGTACAACTAACCTGGTATGACGCTGGCAGCCCATATTACCTATCATACGGTCTCGCCACTTGGCAATTGATGATATGCAACAAACATCCTCAACGGGCTTGATATCAGACCTCACGCCTAACACTCAATCAGTAACAACACGATGCCACCACATCAGCACGGCCACAACCTCAAACAGTCAGCACAGTAGCAACGGCACCATCCACAGTATCAACCCGACAACAAACACAGCACATAGCCAAACTTAAAGCTAATTGGCATTCCGCCACAACATAACAGTACAACATGCAGCATAACAACAGTGATATCAACATCCACAATACAACATGCATACCATACACCAAGTAGCATGTAGGCACGTATACAGATAGCATATAGCACAATCAACACAATAATAGTCATATGAGGCAGATCATCCTCAATCGATAGTTATCTAACCTAGGGTTTCCAAACTTAATGGTGATAGCCCAAACTAAGCTAAACCTAAGGTTTAGATACTTTATCTGGGCTCAACCATTGGTAGGGTTAGGGCTTCCCTACACATAGCAAAAAATACAACTACGCTACTCTTTCCTTCCCGATGACAGCGATACTCTTTCTCCCCACCTGAACAGTCAACACTTAAATCCACATGAACTCTGGCACGTACTCCCATGTAACAAGAATGTGAAGAACAGCTCCACCCTGCTTCAACACCCGCGGCTTCAAACTCCAAAGCACAAGTAATCACAAGCGCGAACTTTGCCTAACAATGAGCACAACACATACACAATAGTGTTAGCCCTAGGGCTAGCTCAAAGATTGAAGAAGAAAGGTAAAGACTCGAAGAACCACGAAGAGCACGTGTTAGGGATTCAAGTTTACCTTAGGCGAATTGAGAAAACAATCCATCAAAGTCGTAGATAACTTTGCCGCGATCACAACCGTGTAGTCAGAATCGCGTTCCGGTACTTCGATCACCTTGAAACCAAGCTTTCTCACTCTAAAATCTCAGTCTCTCTCTCCCTAGAACGTAGGAAAAGCTCTCTAGGCTCTACAAGTTTCATGCAAGAAAATGAAGAAGAAAAAGAAACTTGTCCATCTTGATCTGTTGAGCATGCTTTCGCATGGACATCTAGCATGCTTGAACGTGGGGTTCTCTCCACGTTTGAGCGTGGAACCTTATCCACTCCGCCTTCACCCTGGCCTAACACGTGTCAGAAAGCATACCAGCTGGCAAACACACTCAGCATGCTAAAGCGTGCAACATGGCCAATGCTTGAGCGTTGGCATGCCAGGGAGCGTTGGCATGCCAGGGCGTGCACCCTTCCTATGCTTGAGCGTGCTGCTCAGCTAGGAAGAGCCTTCCAAACTTCTGACTTCCCCAGTTTCTCGTTTAACACCTTAGGTACTTCCAACCTTGTTCAGGCCTATTCCTAAGCTTCCAACTAGGCCTTAAACTAATACCAAACAATCCACACAATCAATCAAATCCCTAATCGAGATTAACCAACTCGATTAAAGTTATAGAAAAGTCAGGATGTTACATCACCACCCCCCTTAAAGAAAATTTCATCCTCGAAATTTTCGCCGTATACCTGAGAGAAGATAAGGATGATTCTGGCGTATCTCAGCTACACGTTCCCACATTGAATCCCAAGTCACTGAGTCCCACTCCAATTGCACCAAAGGGATACACTTGCTGGGCAGTTCCTTGATCCTTCTATCCCTTAACCGTACCGGTAAAGCCTCGAACTCTAGGTTATCCTTCAGTTGGATTGATTCGGCTCTAACACATGTGATGGATCAAGGTGGTGCTTTCTGAGTTTAGAGATGTGAAAGACGTTGTGGAGATTTGACAGATTTGGTGGTAAAGCTATTTGGTAAGCTATAGGCCGATTCGTCGAAGAATCTGAAATGATTCTATGTACTTGGGTCTTAGTTTTTTGTATTTGATTGCTCTGCCCACTCCAGCTCTTAGGGTAACTCTCATGAAGACATGGTCTCCCTCTTGAAACTCCAAGGATCTTCTCCTCTTGTCGACATAGCTTTTCTGCCTGTCCCTTGTGGTCTTCATCTTTCCCCATATCTTACGGACTTGTTCTATCGATTGTTGTACCAGTTCCGGACCTAACAGCTGACTTTCCCCAGTCTCAAACTAGCACAACAGAGTCCTACACTTTCGTCCATACAATGCCTCATATGGCGCCATGCCAATAATTGAATGGAAACTGTTGTTGTAAGTAAATTCGATCAATGGAAGGAACTCGTCCCAACTTCCCGTGTTCTCCAACACGTACGCTCTTAAGAGTGTTGATGTAAGCCCTAGTGGCCAGTATATATTTTGGATTTACAAATATATTGTATCATGACTTTATTCAATATTTTATGTATGAGGCATTTATTTATTATGTTGTATTTGGTGATCATATTTATAGCATAATAAAGTCCTTAGAACTGGTTGCTCATTTAATGGAACTTAAAGTATGACTTGACCGTGAGATGCCATTGAATTATAGAACACTATTCTTAAATATCCATAGTCAAGTATTATTATTAATAAGGACAATAATAATACATTGAGACTATTATGTGAGTGTACTGATGACCACATTTCACGGGTCATAGATATAAGATATCAAATCTTCACATAAGTATAAATATTAGTGGAATATTTATACTGGAGTGACCCGTTATGAGAACGCGGCATAATAGTTATGTAAGTGTCATAAGCGATTCTCATGGTGACCATAGTGAAATAGTACTTCGACTTGAAGTCACTGCGATTCCTAACATATGTAGTTGTAGGCTTTAATACTATTAAACGTTGTTTGTAACAGGACAACTATAAAGATAGTTATTGGGTCTGCAATGAAACATGTTGAGGAATGTGAGTGATGTAGATATGATTCGTCCCTCCTACATAACATGGGTAATGTCTAGAGGCCTCTTGATGGTATGCGATGTAGAAATGCACAACCATGCTAAGGTGGACAATATGAGATATTGGGTCCACATGATCGTACATCAATTACTAGATCAAGAAATAAATAATTGAACTTAACAAGGATGACACATTTATGCCTTGTGTTCAATAATGACATTGAGATGAAAGGACGTTGATTGCACATTATATATGGTTACAATAAGGCTTTAATTGTATCACCAATATTCTAATTAATTGGGTAGTAATGATGTATTGCTAGATGCCACTCATTGTTTATAATATTAATTGATTATTAATATGATTAATAATAATTAATATTATTGCCAATTAATTGAGAACCTATAAGGTCACACATATAGAGCAAATGTTCAGAGAATTAATTTAATTGATTAATTAAATATGATTTAATTAATAATTAAAATGGGATCAATTTAATTGACTAATTAAATATGATTTAATTAATAATTAAACATTAGGCCTATAGCGTACATTAGCCTAACTGGGATAGGTTAAGTGGGTGCCAGCTATTAGTAAGCTGTGCACGTCACATAAGTAACACACAACACAGAGCCTCATAACGGCCGTTGTATACCCTTGAGAGGGGCGCCCTCTTTTCTCTCTTTGTGTGTCGTGCCTCTCCCAATCCTGATAGCTACCATTACGTTATCTCTGACGTTGGTTTGCTCACGTGGACTGAGTAGAGGTATTGCTTCTTTGCAATACTAGTGATAGAGAAGAACCTCTCTCTGTGTGGTGATAGCAGCAGCGTTCCTCGGATCTGCTGCACTGTAGCTATGTAGATCAAATTGTCATTCACAACGTAGCAGTGTTCGTGATTTGCCAGTGCTGTTAACGCGCTCACAGTGTTCATGGTAAAGCCACGCTTCAAGAGGTAAACACAATATCCTTGTGATTCATGTGCAATACGTGGTCCTTTATTAAAGGGATTTTTCCGGTCAAGAGGTTTTTTGAAAATTGTTTTTAAAAATTATCCTTCTTGAAACCCCAACGGTGGTATGAAAGCGTTCGGTCATAGTTTGCCATGTATCCTAGGATTTTTTGCTATTGTATGATAACATTGTTATTGCTTTTAAATATGATTTCTATGTTTAAAAGCATGTTTGTATGATTTGTATGTGATATAAATATCTTTGAACATGTTTTGTGTGCTTGGTTGTGCTCCTGACATTAACAAGGATTTGCTTCTGGAATCCTGCTGCACCGTTTGGCACGGCCTTGCTCCCTATAGCACCGTCGTGCACGTTTGAGTTAGCGTTAATGAACGCGTAGCAAGGCCATGCACATGTGGAACAGTGTCTGCGAGTTTTCAGCACGGCCATGCGCCGTTTGGCACGACCGTGCTGATGGACAGAATGTGATTTTGTCCCCTTTTCGCATATTTATAAATTGTTTATTAAATGTGCGGTATATGGTTATGGCCCTAGTTTTGGTGTTTTATTTTATTTGATAAATACGGCCTGCGTGTCGTGATTTATTGTATTTATTTTATAAATACGGCCTGTGTGTCATGACATTTACTTTATTTATTTTATTTTATATTAGGTAAATTATTCAGGTTGCATGGAGGCAACACCAGATCATGACGCCAGTGGGAGGAACTTTGGAAGGTTGTTCGAGGGTCAAAGATTGTAATAATTAGTTTTAATTATTGCACATTAGGAGGCCATAATCATAATACCTTTTATATGTCTTGTATGTTTATGTATGTGATGCATGAAATGTATTAGATGTATGATTTAAATTTAGAATTTAAATTGTATGACAGCATGTATGTCATTGCATGCTTAATATGTTTTGAATGTATGTAAGCTAGTATGCCATGTATGCTATGAGAGACGTTTATATGATAAACAAGCCGGTAAGATCACTTAATTATTAAATTCCCTCACTAAATTAAGTTATTAAATGCCTCCTGATGCGTGGCACTCGTCAAGGCCAGAATCATTAAAGTGTGGGTCATGCTACAGCTGAGCACCTTAATATATTCCGGGGAGACGCGAAAGGTGAAATAACCTACTGCCAACCACTAGGTTGAACTTAACTAAGCGTATTCAATAGGATTGAAATGGCTTAGAGGAATGGGGTTGGGCATTAATCCATATGATGGATTAGAATAAGGAGTTATTCACCAAACTGGTTCAAGAATTACATTGGATGTAATTAAAAAGGAGTTTCCTACCTAAATAGCTGAGTTCTGAGCGATCAGCCACAACTGACTCAGAATGAGGTGAAATATGGATCTTGGTCCCACTAGAAAATCTTTCAACGGGATTTTCCGAGTCAATGATTAGCGTCATTGATTTGAGTAAAATAGTGGGAGCATATTTAATAAAGACCTATTAAATATGTTTTAAAATCATGATACTTATATTTTGCATATTTATTTTATGTAGATATCCATGGCACCAAACACAACTAATAATATGTCACTGCGATCTGTCCTTGAGAAGGACCAGTTATCTGGAAATAATTTTCTGGAATGGTACCGAAACCTGAGGATTGTCCTTAGGCAAGAGAAAAAGCTGTATGTTCTTGAGGAGGCTGCTCCTTAACTACCCGAGGATGCTTCTAGGGCTGACAGAGATACTTAAAAAAAGTATCAGGATGATGCCCTGGATGTTAGCTGCCTCATGCTTGCCCCCATGAGCTCTGAGCTTCAGAAGCAACATGAGAACATGGAGGCATTCCATATGATCGAACGTCTCAAAATGCTTTACCAAGAGCAGGCGAGGCATGAGCGCTTTGAAGTTTCCAGAGCCCTGTATAATTGTAAGCTGGCAGAAGGAAGCCCAGTTGGACCCCATGTACTCTTTTTGATTGGGTATATTGAGAGAGTTGAAAGATTGGGTTTCCCACTGAGCCAAGAGTTGGCTACAGATGTAGGTCTGCAATCGTTGTCACAAAGCTACAGTCAATTTATCATGAATTACAACATGAATAACATTGACAAAACTCTACCAGAACTGCTAGGCATGTTGAGAACTGCTGAGCAGAACATTAATAAAGGAAACGGTAAATCCATAATGGTGGTTGATTCTGGAAAGCAGGCTAAGAAGAAGCCCTGGAGTAAGAAGAAGGGCAAAGGCAAGAAAAAGTTTAAGTCTAGCACTTCTGGCTTGAAGCCCGTGGGCAGGGTAGCTAAGGAAGGCAATTGCCACCATTGTGGCCAACCTGACCACTGGAAGAGGAACTGCAAGAAATACCTGGAAGAGAAAAAGAAGGGAAGTGAGACTTCCGCTTCACGTATTTATTTTATTGATGTTAATGTATCTACTTCAGTATCTTGGGTATTTGATACTGGATGTGATGCTCACATTTGTAATAATGTTCAGGGACTAAGAAGTAGGAGGAAATTGACTAAAGGTGAAGTAGACTTATGCATTGGAAATGGAGCAAAAGTTGCTGCATTAGATGTAGGGACTTATGTTTTAACTTTACCTACTAGGCTTGTTTTGGAACATGATAATTGTTATTATGCTCGCATTATTAGCAGAAACATCATTTCTGTTTCTTGTTTGGACAAGAAAGGTTTTCATTTAATTATTAAGGACAAATGTTGTTCTCTTTATTTGGATAATGTTTTGTTTGCTAATGCACCATTGAGTAATTGACTTTATATTCTTGATCTCAATGTTCCCATATATAACATAAATATGAAAAGGATCAAACTCAATTGTTGTCTGCTATGAGTGCAAGAAGCCTGGTCACATCAAACCTGAATGCCCTCTTTTAAAGAAAGCTCTCGAAAAGAAATTCTTCAGAAAGAAGAAGAAAGGAATGATGGCCACATGGGAAGATCTTGAATGTTCATCTTCTGAAGGAGAAGAAACAGAAGAGGAAGCCAATCTCTATCTGATGGCCAACACAGATTCAGAACCTGAAACTGAGGTGCATTCTGAACTTGAGGAATTTCATAATGCTTATGATGAGCTGGTAGAGGAATCCAAAGGCTTATCTAAGGCCTTCGAATCCCTCAAGAGAGATTATGTTAAACTCCTCAGTGAGCATAAAAAAAAATCTCAAGAGTGTGAGATGCTTGTAACACCCCGATTTTTGAGTTTTTCTTTTAATCAGTATTTATGAATTTATATTTTATTCGAGATCTTAGAAAGGGATATAAAATATTCTGAGACCATAATCATGCTCAGCGATATCGTAGGAAGCTACAATTAAGTTTTGAGTCGAAAACTCAAACGGAGCCTAGCCTGCGTTTTTACACTGACAGTATGATTTTACTGCTCAGGGGGACCTCAGATGGACCCGTGACCGAGACAGTAAGTCTTAGAATTCGATTCTCTACGTTTTGGTTAAATTTCGCAAAAATTTCAAAAAAATCATTTCCTGACCTCCGTTCGAGTGAAATCTTCAATCAGGTGGAGAACGGAGCCGCGTATGGACTTAACAGGACCCGACAACGGAGAGCATGCCAGAGTCGTCATGACGATCGGGAATTTTGGGACGCGAAATTACCAAAATACCCCTAACTTAAGCCTTTTCACCTTTTACCATTTTACACTTTGAGCCAAATGACCTTTATACCCTTAATGAACTCTTTAGAAGGCTGGAACAGCCCTCTCAGCCCCTCATTCCACGCAGCCCAGCCCCCCAAGAACACCAAGAACACTTCATCTTCCTTAGAGAAAAAACCTCCATTGAATCCTTGAGAAAATCTTGAAAGCTTGTTGAAATCACTTGATTTCTTGACCAATCTTCATCCATTTTAAGGTAAGATCACTTCTATGGTCTCATATCTTCTTGAATCTCTTTCAATATCAAGATCAAAACTCCATTTTCATGAAACTCATTCTTAGATCCAAAACTTTAAAAATCCATAGAAAATTGTAGGAAAATCCTTTGGATGTGAAACCAAGTTCTTTGAACTCACCTCATCACCCTCTATCTAAACCCAAGAGCTCATGATCCAAGTCTCATCCTAGCTCTAAAACCCCAAAGTGGCCGAAACCTAAGAGTGATGATGAATAGTGTTTTTCATCAAATTTTTTATTTCTAACTCTTGATTCCATCCTTAGCTTTCCTAGTGTCCTTGAATCCAAGTGATGGAAAACCAAATCAATTCCTAGCCTAAATTGCCCTATATGGCCGAGAGCTTCATGGGGAAAATCCATGAGTTTTGTTTCACATTTTTGAGTCATAGGACTTGAAATAGTGTTAACTGAGTTCATGAACCAACCATCCAAAAGTTTGGAACCAAATGAGATCCCTAACCCTTTTTACCTTTCATGGCCGAACCCTATACCTTTTAGGGGAAGGAAAACTTGTGTTCTTATGTTATAGATTGATGTTGATTTGTTGTTTGAATTGATTTGTGTTTGATTGTTTTAGGCGACGCGAACGGAACCGGAGCCGGAGTCGAGAACCGATCGAGTTTGCATTGAACTTCTTTTGTGAGGTAATGGGAGGTAGTCATTTAAGTTTGAGTAGCTTCATAGTGCATGTTTGATATATGTGTTATGATGTCTTGAGTGATGATTTAGAGATGAGTTTGAATGATGTATATGTATACTTATATCCTGGATTGATTGGATGTTAAGTGTTGTGCATAATTGCTATTCGATATAACTGTGGCATGGATGCCTTGAGTGATATCATTGTGATATTGGACTGTTGATATATATTTATACATATATTTATATCCTGGATGAGCATAGGACTGGCTATGTCTCGATAATTGTTAAAAGACTCGAAATCCTAAATCTATGTTTTGAAAACCGTGTTTGAAATTAAAAAGTCGTTTTTGGAAAACGTGTTGCTTTTCAAAAAAAGTGAAGTTTCCTTTTTGAAAAATGTGTTCCTTGAAATTAAAAAGCGGTTTTGTGAAAAGTCGTGCAAAACGTATTTTATTTCGGTAAAGTGTTTTAAAAAGACGTGAAATCTTAGAAAGCGGTTTTTGTTTTCAAGAAAGGTGTTTTTTACGGAAAAATGTTCTCTTGATCAAAAAGGATGTTTTGTTTCAAGAAAACCAAAGTATGTTTTGTTTTCCAAAGTGTTTTGAGAAAATGAAACCAAAAGAAAAATGATGAACCTTTGAGACGAACCCGAACCTAGTGGCCGAGACGTCGGGGCTAGTGTTTTGTGGATTGAGCACTTGGACTTCGTGTCCTGTGTTTTTTATTTGAGTGGGCTTAATGCCTTTTTGAAACGAGTCGTGGACTTTATGTCTCGACATTTGAAAGAATGAACGCAAAGAAAACAGAAAACTTTCTGTGTACATGCATGAACCGGCAGACGTGCCATTTGAAACCGAGCTACAACTCTAGTAGTTGAGAATAAAATCAGTCAAGACCACTAGGTCTATAGGGGCATTCTGTGTTCGAGATCCCACAAGTGGCCGGTGGCGTAGCAACCCCGTGCCGTGGTAAATCGGCTGCCAAACACGAATGAACTCGATCAGAGACTGGCGTATTCAGGATACGGTTATAATGTGGTACCCTGGAACAATTGGAGTTCGGACCGAAATGGAGAGGCCGACTCATGAGAACAATTGTGTTACGGGTGTTACTACGGCCTATCGCTCGATGTTGGGAAGTTAGAATCTCCGGAGTACATGAATTAGAAAGATGATACTGAAGTCTCATGCAATATTATAACTGATGATAGTGTTTAGGATGTTGTACTGTATTATATAAATAACTGTTCATATAACTGTATTTATCTGTGGATGTTTATACTGCTGTTTGTCGCTTGTGCGGCTATCGTGATAACTTTATATGAGTATCTCATCTTTGCCTGTACATGTTGGACACCTTGTTGTGTTTTTGGAACACATGTACAGATGTTGATCATAGGTCCCCGCGGAGACGTGAGGACTCGGACGATGGAAACTTATGAAGGAGCCGACGTTGGGTTGTACCCCAACGGCTACTTTTAGCCGACCAGCTTAGGGGTCTTTTGTTTTGAGTAGTCTTATATTATATTACTGCACACATGTTGAATTATTTCTAAGTCTGTAATATGTTATACATTAGACCAGGTTTTACGTTACACTTATGTTTTTATGAACAATGAATATCAATATGTGATGTGAAATTTATACCTCCGTCTTGAGTTGTTTGCCTATGCATGCAGAAAATTTTTAGAACCGCGTTTTCGAACGTAGCTACTTAATTAAAGTATTTTCCGAAAGCAACCAGCATTGTATTTTCTTGATTTATTCCGCATTAGAGTCCGTGTACGTAGCACCCGCGGAGGGGTGTTACATTAGTGGTATCAGAGCTGGTCGAGTCTTTCGGGAATCCTTGGGAAGTGAGTCTGTTATGTTTATGTTGTGTGATCTCTGTGAACCTTGTTTGAATTGTTTCTCTGTTGAAGCAATATGTGTTGACACACTAGTTTTGATTTATGTTTCCTTATTAAGGTATGTTTGGTTTGCCTTGTAGGGAGACATGAATCTTAGAGGTGGTCGTGGTGGAGGTCGCGGCACTGCTGACAACAATGCTGATGACAGCAACATGAATCGGGCTATCCAGGCCATGGCTGATATGGCAGCTGCTGTTGCTCAACAGACAGCAACGATGGCTCAACAGAATCAACAGAACCAACAGAGAGCTGATCTTGCTGCTGGTGCCAGAGGGTTGGTCGATTTTCGGCGTCATGATCCTCCACAGTTTCACGTGGACTGTGACCCGAAAAAGGCTGACCTATGGCTACAAGAAATAGAGAAGATTTTTGCTGTTCTGCACTGCCCCGAGGAAGTGAAGGTGGACTATGCCACATTCCTGTTTCTGGGTGATGCAGAGTATTGGTGGGGAGGAACCAGACAACTGCTGGAAGCCAACAACCATGAGATCACTTGGGGAGTATTTCGCACCATGTTTCTGGACAAGTACTTTCCCCAAAGTGCCAGAACCGAGAAAGAGCAGGAATTTCTGAAGCTGCAGCAGAGGGATATGTCTGTCGGGGAATATGGGCGAAGTTTGAATCACTCGCCAAATATTTCCGCTTTTTCCAAGCTCAGCCTGACGAGGACTGGAAATGCGAGAGGTTCGAAGGCGGTCTGCGCTTCGAGATCAAGGAGTCGGTGTTGCCACTAGAGATCCGTACCTTCCAAGCTCTGGTGGAGAAGTGCAGAAAAGTGGAAAAGATGAGAAGTGGAAGGGAGAACAAAGGTATTGCAGGGGGACCGTCTAGGTCAAGGAACCCGAACCAGTACCAGCACCAGAAAGGGAAGCAGTCCCAGAAGAAGCCGCATTCCCGACCTCAAGGGAATAGTCAAAAACAACAACCTTATCGTCTTGTTGCTTCCGCTTACGGTGGTGGGAGCAGAAACGACCAGAACCAAGGCCGAGCCCAGAGATGTTTCAAGTGTAGGCAACCCGGACACCCAGCTGATAGCTGCAAGCTGAAAGGAGTTCTATGTTTCCAATGTGGAGAGATAAGACATTTCGCGAGGGAATGCCCTACACCAAAGCCCGAGCCGACTGTCAACAACATGAGGACTGCTAGACCCACAGCGAGGGGAAGGGTTTATACCATGAGTGGCCCTGATGCCTCCAAATATGATGATCTCATACAAGGTAGTTGCATCATAGCTGGTAATCTCCTAACTGTACTATTTGATTCGGGTGCGACACATTCGTTTATCTCTTTGAATTGTGTGAGACAATTAGAGTTGCCTGTTTCTTCGCTGTCTTTTGATTTGATTGTCACAACTCCGACTGCTAAACCTGTTACTGTTAATAAAGTATGTTTGAACTATCCTATTACTGTTCATGATAGGAACTTTCTTGTTGACTTAATATGTTTGCCTTTGACTCAATTGGATGTGATCCTAGGCATGGATTGGTTATCTTCCAACCATATCCTTTTAGACTGTGCACATAGAACCTTAGTTTTTCCTGACCCTGAGATTTCTGGATTTATAACTGCCAACCAAGTAAGAGCTTCTTTGAAAGAAGGAGATCAGGGATACATGTTTCTATCCTGTTTAGAAATCGAGAGGGACGTTGTTTTGAGCGATGTGCCGGTTGTCAAATATTTTCCGGATGTTTTTCCAGAGGACGTACCAGGTTTGCCACCTGTGAGGGACATCGAGTTTGCGATCGACTTAGTTCCAGGATCCGGTCCGATCTCTATAGCTCCTTATAGGATGTCACCTACGGAATTAGCCGAGTTGAAGACTCAACTAGAGGATCTAATGTCCAAGCGGTTTGTGAGGCCAAGTGTGTCCCCGTGGGGAGCACCAGTGTTGTTGGTAAAGAAGAAGGACGGGAGTTCAAGACTCCGTGTGGATTATCGTCAACTCAACAAGATAACGATCAAGAACAAGTATCCTCTACCCCGCATAAATGACTTGATGGATCAACTTCAAGGAGCCGCTGTCTTTTCAAAGATAGATCTGAGATCCGGTTATCACCAGATCAGAGTGAAGAACGAGGACGTACCCAAGACTGCTTTCAGGACTCGTTATGGTCACCATGAGTACCTCGTGATGCCTTCGGAGTGACGAACGCGCCTGCTATCTTCATGGACTATATGAACAGGATTTTCCGTCCGTTTTTGGATCAGTTTGTTGTCGTGTTTATCGATGATATTCTCATCTACTTGAAAAGTCCCGAGGAGCATGAGGAGCATCTACGACAAGTTTTACAAATCCTTCACAAGGAGAAGTTGTACGCAAAGCTACCCAAGTGTGAATTTTGGCTGGATGAAGTCAAATTCTTAGGACATGTGATTTCGAAGGAAGGAATTGCCGTCGATCCTATGAAAGTAGAAGCAGTACTTCAGTGGGAGAAACCCAAGACTGTGACAGAAATCCGCAGTTTCGTTGGACTAGCTGGTTATTACAAAAGGTTCATCGAAGGATTTTCGAAGATTGTTGCGCCATTGACTCAACTTACGAGGAAGGACCAACCGTTTATGTGGACTGACAAGTGTGAGGAAAGTTTTCAGACGATGAAGGAACGTTTGACAACCTCACCAGTGTTAGTACTACCTCAGCCAGACGAATCGTACGAAGTGTACTGTGATGCTTCGCATCAAGGTTTAGGATGTGTGCTTATGCAACATCGGAAGGTTGCAGCGTATGCTTCACGCCAGTTGAAGACTCATGAGAGGAATTACCCGACGCACGACCTTGAGTTAGCTGCTGTGGTTTTTGCACTAAAGATCTGGAGACACTACTTATATGGATCTAAGTTTGATGCCTTCAGTGACCACAAAAGTTTGAAGTACCTGTTCGATCAGAAGGAACTTAACATGAGGCAGAGACGTTGGATGGAGTTTCTTAAAGACTACGACTTCACTTTGCTGTACCACCCTGGGAAAGCAAATGTCGTTGCAGATGCTCTGAGTCGGAAGACCCTACACATCTCTGCAATGATGGTTAAAGAGCTAGAATTGATAGAACAATTTCGTGATCTCAATCTAGCTGTGGAAGTGAACAATGAGAAGATTTGTTTGGGAATGATCAAGGTATCTAGTGGACTGATGGAGACGATCCGCGAACAACAAGTAACTGATGAGTACCTCCAAGAGAAAAAGGAGTTACTGGGACAAGAAAAAGCTGCAGAGTTCAGTATGGGAACTGATGGTATCTTGAGATGCAATGGACGAGTTTGTGTGCCAAGCAACTCGAAGATGAGGAAGATGATCCTAGAAGAAGGACACAAGAGCAAGCTGAGTATTCACCCTGGATCAACCAAAATGTACCAAGATCTGAAACAAAAGTTTTGGTGGCCAGGAATGAAGAAGCAAGTGGCGGAGTATGTAGCGTCATGTTTGACCTGTCAAAAAGCGAAGGTAGAACATCAACGACTTGGAGGGATGCTTCAATCATTGGATGTACCCGAATGGAAATGGGAGAGCATCTCAATAGATTTTGTGGTAGGATTACCGAGAACTTCCAAAAGTTTTGATTCAATTTGGGTGATCGTTGATAGGCTAACGAAGTCAGCACACTTCTTACCTGTTAAGATCAACTACTCAATGGAGAAGTTAACTGAGTTGTATATCAAAGAAGTAATCAGACTACATGGAGTGCCTTCAAGCATAGTCTCTGATAGAGACCCAAAGTTCACATCACGTTTTTGGCAGAGTCTGCATCAAGCTTTAGGGACAAAGTTGAGGCTAAGTTCAGCCTATCACCCTCAGACTGATGGACAGACGGAGAGAACGATACAGTCGTTGGAAGATCTGCTAAGAGCTTGTGCTCTAGACCATGGTGGGAGTTGGGATGATCTGTTGCCTCCTATAGAATTCACCTACAACAACAGCTATCATTCTAGTATAAGGATGGCACCCTATGAAGCCTTGTATGGACGAAAGTGCCAGACACCATTGTGTTCGTACCAGGATGGAGAGAATATGATCGTAGGCCCAGAACTTGTGCAACAAACAACGGAAAAGATTAAACAGATCCGGGAAAAGATGAAAACTGTAACACCCGGGGCTGACGAGGGCGGGGAGTGATCG
The DNA here is from genome assembly GCA_039655645.1 of Ammopiptanthus mongolicus. NCBI lineage: Eukaryota > Viridiplantae > Streptophyta > Magnoliopsida > Fabales > Fabaceae > Ammopiptanthus > Ammopiptanthus mongolicus. The sequence goes on from CM077350.1 coordinate 41,844,369, forward strand.
CCGGTGCATGAGGCACGGACAAGGAGCGGCTCCTGGCAGGCTTCTAAGCGGAGGGATACATGAATGAATCGATTCACATCGGAATGAGAGGGATCCTGAGGCTGTGCAGGTATGGGACTGTACGGTTGAAGGAAGGCTTATAAGAATTGATTTGTACTACCTATACCCATAAGATGCATCTTCTTTTCGGTAGCCATCACTTAAGAACTCCAAAGTTAAGCGTGCTTGACTTGGAGTAATTCTGGGATGGGTGACCTCCTGGGAAGTTTTCCTAGGAAGCGTGTGAGTGAGGACAAAGCATGCTGAAGAGACCCGTGTTGGTTTGTGGGGACAGTCGGCAATCCTTAAAAGCAGTCCGGGCCGTTACAAAAACGGCACAAAGCAGACAAAAGAGTTACTCAGATAAGAGAAGACGACCGCTCGAGTTTCAAGAAGGTGAACACGTGTTCCTGAGAGTCACATCTACGACTGGGGTAGGTAGAGCGATTAAGTCCAGAAAACTCACTCCCAAATTCATTGGACCTTACCAAATTCTTCGGCGTATTGGTCCAGTAGCTTACCAGATTGCCTTACCACCTTTTCTGTCCAACATTCATAATGTTTTTCATGTCTCACAACTTCGGAAGTATATTCCTGATCCGTCTCATGTAATCGAACCTGATATAGTACATTTACGAGAAAATTTGTCTTATGAGACATCGCCTATGCGAATTGTTGATAAGAGGATCAAGCAACTCAGGGGAAAACAAGTTCCCTTAGTCAAAGCCATTTGGCACGAAGCAACTGGAGACGCAACGTGGGAGCTCGAGGACAAGATGAAGTTACAGTATGCCGATCTTTTTCAAGGTACATAATTTCGAGGACGAAATTTATTTTTAGAGGGGTGGTAATGTAACACCCCGATTTTCGAGTTTTTCTTTTAATCAGTATTTATGAATTTATATTTTATTCGAGGTCTTAGAAAGGGATATAAAATATTCTGAGACCATAATCATGCTCAGCGATATCGTAGGAAGCTACGATTAAGTTTTGAGTCGAAAACTTAAACGGAGCCCGGTCTGCATTTTTACACTGACAGTATGATTTTACTGCTCAGGGGACCTCAGACGGACCCGTGAACGAGACAGTAAGTCTTAGAATTCGATTCTCTATGTTTTGGTTAAATTTCGCAAAAATTTCAAAAAAATCATTTCCTGAAACTCATGAGTTGTTCAAAAGATCATCCCTGGGAAACTCGTTGATCTTACGGCTCTAAGTCGGTTGGGAATGGATGCATTTGAAGAACTCAACTATTCCAACTGGACTTCGTTCTTCGAAATTTAGGAGCTTGTGAACCCAAAGTTGATTACTGACTTATGGACCAACGTTGTCATCATTCGCTCTCCAAGTGCCTTTCCCACGGAGATTCAAGCACCCCAACTTTCACAAGTAACCGTGTTCCAACAAAGGTGGTAGAACAAACACCACATGAGATGTGGAAGAGGCGAAAGCCTAGTTTGTCTTTTATGAAGATTTGGGGTAGTCATGTCTATGTCAAACGTTTAATCACAAATAAACTGGAACCTAAATCAGATAAATGTACTTTTGTGGGGTATCCCAAAGAAACGAAAAGATACTATTTCTATAACCCTTCTGATGACAAAGTGTTTGTCGCCAGGAGTGGAGTGTTCCTTGAAAAGGAATACATCTCTAAAGTAGACAATAGGTGAACAGTAGAACTTGGAGAAATCCAAGCACCATAGAGTACTGACTCGTCTGCAACAGAACAAGAACTGAATCCACAAGATGTTGTGATTCAAGAACGGGTTCAAGTAACACAAGAACCGCGTAGGTCAAACACACCACATACACAACCTGAGAGATTTGGACTTCTCCTAACTCAAAAAGGTGATGTACTGCTCATTGATCAAGATGAGCCTGTTACCTATCAGGAAGCCATAGTTGGCCCTGAATCTGAGAAGTGGCTAGAAGCCATGAGATCCGAAATGGAATCCATGTACACTAACCAAGTTTGGACCTTGGTGGAGCCACCGGAAGGGGTAAAACCCATAAGGTGCAAGTGGGTCTTTAAAAAGAAGATTGACATGGATGGACAGGTTAATATCTTCAAAGCGCGACTGATTGTGAAAGGTTTCAAGCAAGTTCATGGTATAGACTATGATGAAACTTTCTCTCCAGTTGCAATGATTAAATCTGTTCAAATCCTACTTGCTATTGCCGCATACCATGATTATGAAATCTGGCAGATGGATGTCAAAACTGCATTCCTTAACGGGAATTTCCTCGAGGATGTATACATGACACAACCTGAGGGTTTTGTCGATTCAAAGGATGCTGGAAAGGTGTGCAAATTGCAGAGATCCATCTATGGACTCAAGCAAGCTTCCAGAAGCTAGAATCTTTGTTTTGATGAAGTTGTGAGACAGTTCGGATTCATCAAGAATGAGGATGAACCTTGTGTGTACAAGAGGGTTAGTAGGAGCATGATTGCTTTTCTCGTATTGTATGTGGATGACATACTACTTATCAGAAACGACATTCCTACACTACAAAATGTAAAGACATGGTTGGGGAATTGTTTCTCGATGAAAGACTTAGGCGAAGCTTCCTATGTATTGGGAATCAGGATCTATAGGGATAGATCGCTGAAATTATTAGGACTTAGTCAAAATACATATATTGACAAAGTGCTTAGGCGCTTCAATATGCATGATTCCAAGAAGGGTCTCTTACCTATGTCACATGGCATATACTTGTCCAAGGGACAGTGCCCTACCATATCTGATGAGAGGGAACGCATGAATAAGGTTCCATATGCTTCGACAATTGGATCTATCATGTATGCTATGATATGTACTAGACCAGATGTCTTATATACCTTGAGCATGACGAGCAGGTACCAATCTGATCCCGATGAGAGTCAATGGAAAGCAGTCAAGAATATCCTCAAGTACTTGAGAAGAACTAAGGATACATTTTTGGTCTATGGAGGTGAGGAAGAGCTCATTGTAAAAGGTTACACTGACGCTAGCTTCCAAACTGATAAGGATGATTCCAGATTGCAGTCAGGATTCATGTTTTGCTTTAATGGAGGCATTATGAGCTGGAAAAGCTCAAAGCAGGAGACAGATGCCGATTTTACAACAGAGGTCGAGTATATTGCTGCATCCAATGCAGTAAAGGAGGCTGTTTGGATCAAGAAGTTCATCTCTGAACTTGGTACTATTCCTAGCATTGTGGACCCGGTTGACCTCTATTGCGATAACACTGGAGCAATCGCGCAAGCCAAGGAATCCAGATCTCACTAGAGATCGAAACACATACTCAGGCGTTTCCATCTCATTCGAGAGATTATCGATAGAGGAGATGTGAAGATATGCAGAGTTGATACACTAGACCATGTTGCTGACCCGCTTACCAAGCCTCTTGCTCAGCATAAGCATGACGCTCATACTAGGTCAATGGGTATTAGATTTATGCCTAATTGGCACTAGTGCTAGTGGGAGATTGTTGGTGTAAGCCCTAGTGGCCAATATATATTTTGGACTTATATATATATTGTATCATGACTTTATTCTATATTTTATATATGAGGCATTTATTTATTATATTGTATTTGATGATCATATTTATAGCATAATAAAGTCTTTAGAATTGGTAGTTCATTTAATGGAACGTCAAGTATGATTTGACCGTGAGATGCTATTGAATTATAGAACACTATTCTTAAATATCCATAGTCAAGTATTATTATTAATAAGGGCAATAATAATACATTAAGACTATTATGTTAGTGTACTAATGACCAGATTTCACGGGTCATAGATATAAGATATCAATTCTTCACATAGGTATAAATATTAGTGGAATATTTATACTGGAGTGACCTGCTATAAGAACGTTGCAAAATAGTTATGTAAGTTTCACAAGCGATTCTCATGATGACGATAGTGAAGTAGTCCTTCGACTTGAAGTCACTACGATTCCTAACATATGTAGTTGTAGGCTTTAATACTATTAAACGTTGTCTGTAACAGGACAACTATAAAGATAGTTATTGGGCCTGGAATGAAACATGTTGAGGAATGTGAGTGATGTAGATAGGATTCGTCCCTTCTACATAACAGGGGTAATGTCTATAGGCCTCTTGATGGTATGTGATGTAGAAATACATGGCTATGCTAAGGTGGACAATATGAGATATTGGGCCTATATGATCGTTTGTTAATTACTAGATCACGAAATAAATAATTGAACTTAACAAGGATGACACATTTATGCCTTGTATTCAATTAAGACATTGAGACGAAAAGACGTTGAGTGCACATTATATATGGTTACAATAAGGTTTTAATTGTATCACCAATATTCTAATTAATTGGGTAGCAATGATGTATTACTAGATGCCGCTCATTGTTTATAATATTAATTGATTATTAATATGATTAATAATAATTAATATTTTTGCCAATTAATTGAGAACCTATAGGGTCACACGCATGGAGCAAATGTTCAGAGAATTAATTTAATTGATTAATTAAATATGATTTAATTAATAATTAAGCATTGGGCCTGTAGCGTATAGTAGCCCAACTGGGTTAGGTAAAGTGAGTGACAACTATTAGTAAGATGTGCACGTCACATAAGGTACACACAACACAGAGCACTCATAACGGCCTTTGTACGCCCTTGACTGGCGCACCCTCTTTTCTCTATCTCTCTATGTCGTGCCTCTCCCAATCCTGATAGCTAGCACTATGCTATCTCTGACGTTGGTTTTCTCGCATGGACTGAGTAGAGGTATTGCTACTTTGCAATACTGATGATAGAGAATAACCTTTCCCTTTGTGGTGATAGCAGCAGCGTTCCTTAGATCTGCTGCACTGTAGCTGTGTAGATCAAATTGCCATTCACACCGTAGCAATGCTCGTGATTTACCAGTGCTGTTGACGTGCTCACAATGTTCGTGGTAAAGCTACGCTTCAAGAGGTAAACACAATATCCTTGGGATTCATGTGAGATACGTGGTCCTTTAGTAAAGGGAATTTTTCGCTCAAGACGTTTTTTGAAAATTGTTTTTAAAAAATGATCCCTCTTGAAACCCCAACAAAGAGATCCTCCAAAGATTGAATTGTTCGTTCAGAATGACCATCCTTTTGAGGATGATAAGCAAAACTCATACTTAGCCTAGTTCCCATCGCATCGTGTTAGCTCCTCTAGAACCTTAAGGTAAACCTTGGATCACAATCCAAAATGATACTCGAAGGTACCCCATACAGCCTCACAACTTCCTTGATGTAGATCTGAGTTAATCGCACCATAGGGTAACTTTGGTTGATTGGTAAGAAGTGAACACACTTCGTCAACCTGTCAATGATTACCCAGACTGTATCACACCTATTCTGAGTTCTCGGAAACCGAGAAACAAAGTCCATGGAAATGCTATCCCACTTCCATTCTGGGACATCTAGCGATTGCAACAACCCTGCTGGCTTCTGGTGTTCAATCTTCGCTTTCTGACACACCGGGCAGGTTAGGACATACGTCGCCATATCTTTCTTCATCCCCAGCCACCAAAACAACTTCTTCAGGTCCTGGTACATCTTGGTAGCCCCTGGATGAAAACTCAGTTTGATCTTGTGTGCTTCCTCAAAGATCATATTCTTAACTTCGCTATCTGTTGGCACACAAACCCGATCACTGTACCTAAGTAGACCATCAGTACCTCTTCTGAATTCCTAAGTCTTACCTTCTTCTATTAATCGGTTTACACTTTCGAGGTACTTATCCTCAACTTGCTTCTTCCATAAAAGATCCAAGAAATCGCTAGTTACTCTAACCATTCCAAGATTCAGCCTATCCTCAACGATTTCCGCTTCCAGATTAAGATCCCCAAACGCCTCTAACGGCTCTAGCTTTTTTACCATTATGACAGATACGTATAGGGTTTTCCTACTGAGCTCATCTGCTACTACATTCGCCTTACCTGGATGGTATTGCAGTTCGCATTCATAGTACTTTATGAATTCCATCCACCTTCGTTGCCTCATGTTCAACTCTCTCTGGTCGAACAAATACTTCAAGCTCTTATGGTCACTAAAGACATTGAACTTAGCACCATATAGATAGTGTCTCCATATCTTCAATGCAAACACTATCGCAGCCAATTCCAGATCATGCGTTGGGTAGTTCCGCTCATGTACACTCAACTGCTTGGAGGTATATGCCACCACTTTTCCTTCTTGCATGAGCACATATCCCAAGCCTTGATAAGATGCATCACAGTACACATCAAATCGTCCTAAAGGATTTGATAACACTAACACCGGTGAAGTGGTCAGTCTTCTCTTCAGCTCCTGAAAACTCTGCTCGCAAGCCTCTGACCACTCGAACGATTTAGAAAATGATTTGAATGAACTATGTGAACATTGTTGATAATCTACTTAAGTGTCCACACTATCAATCTATTCAAGGATCTCTGAGTTAATGAAACAAATCAGCAGAAGCAACTCAATAATTAAGAAAGGACAAGCGTCTAACAAGAATGGACAAACGTCTGATGATCAATCCTGAGTTGATTAGAGTAATGAAGCGTCTGGCAAACAAGTCAAGCAAGCTTTAGAGCGTCTGTCTACAAGTTATGAAGACTGATCAGCAACAAATCTGGACAAGCAAAGTCACATGAATTCATCTATCTTAACTGAATGAAGAACATAAAATGACTATGTCTAAACCAATAAGATCACAACAAGATAAGTTAATAAAGCTCTGAAAATTGAACATCTTATGATCTTCGTCTGTATGAAAGCTGAAGCATCTGAAGAAGTATCAGAAGAAAAATTGTCTGAATCAATAAAGACAACGAAAATTTGTATTGTAGACCAGATAATCAAGTTCATTTCTACATCATTAACCAGAACAAGCTGAAGATGCAACTAACATCAATCTATGAGAAAGTTCTTGGAAAAAGGTCAAGTGTTTGTCTTTCTATAAAGAAGTTCCAACAGAAGATCAAGCATTTATAAAAAATAAGTCGTCTGAAAATGAACTTATCTGGAAATCCTCTTTAGACCATGTTGAACTATATCCAAGTGTTAGGATCGTTTGAAGAAAAGAAGAACCTCATTACGTAGACTCAACAATCAGAATAGACTAAAGCACAAAAGAAATGCTTTATGTCAGCAGAAGTACAAAAGGTACTTCCTGCACTAACCTAAGTCAAAAAGCATATCCTACATCTGCTACAACGTCTGCTATGCAGAAAAGGTGAGAAACATACAACATGAACGTTCTAATGAACATTTCAATTTTTTTTATGAAGAACTCTCATATGAAAGAAGACAAAGCCAAAAGAAAGGTCTCCAACAGATCTATTCCCAGTGAAGACTATTTGAAGAATACTTTGAAAGTATTTGTAGAAATATACCAGAAACACATAAGAGAATAACACAATGAACTACACAGAGATCAAATACTCTTCTCTTCTTTACTCATTGTAAATCTTTAGAGAAGTTCATAGTACAAGCAGTCGTACCTACTCTTATTTATATTCACTCTTTGCGTGTAGATAGGTTGACTTGCATCTTGTAATCTGAAGTTGTTGCTTCAAACCTTTATCATTACTCTGAGAAGCTTGAAGAAGCTAGCTGAAAGAATACTTGTGGAGTTTGGAGAGGCTAGGTGTGAAAATAATACTCATTGTTGTTGGAGTCTGGAGAGGCTAGGTGTGCAAAGAATACTCGTCTGTAACCTGATGAATTTTAGTGGAAAAACTTGGTTTAGCCAAGGATTAGACGTACCCCAAAAGTTATGGGTGAACCAGGATAAACTCTTGAGTGCTTCTTTTCTATCCTTTAAGCTTTTTAATATTGCTTTATTATTATTTACCTGTGACTAACCTTGGGGATAAACTGTGCATACCTAAATATCTGTTTACGAAATAGCTTCTCTTGAACAAGCCTCTTTATATTTGCTCAGACGCCTGTTATGCATCTGCTTCGTTGCCAAGTGTCTACTTATTGAGGTCTTTGTTTTTAAAACTTGTTTTTCAAAATAAATTTGAGTAAACATAATTCAACCCCCTTCTAGTGTTTACTTGTGGTACTTTCAAATTGATGGGTCAATGGTCTTCATTTGGTTATCAACTTTTGTCAAATGCTCAACATTAGCGGTCTCATCAACGACGGATCCAGAAATTTTGGTTAGTGGGGGTAAAAAATAATTTATAAATATTTTCACTAAAGAAAATATTATAAATATATATAAACTATAAAAAAATTGATATTAAATAGATCAGATATGACATGGTTTGATTTCAATGTGAAACATATATCAATATGTGAGAAATGAGAAGCAATTCATTGAACAAAAGATAATAAATTACAAATGTAATTTTTATTCGCACCAAAAGATAAGTAACAATTTAACATGTGGGGACAACATCTATTTTTTTATGGGGGCAAAATCATAATTATTAAACATTTTTATTTAAATTTTGTTTGCCTAGTGGGGGCAATTGCCCCCATTTCCTAAGGCCTAGATCCGTCCCTGGGTCTCATGAGAATCTATATAATTTGATTGTAATGATGAGAATCAATGGTCAGAAACCACCATTTTTTAATGGCGAGAATTTCGTTTATTGGAAAACTAGAGTAAAAAATTTTCATGCATTTAATTGATGTTGACTTATGGGATATTGGAGTCATTGGACTTATTCTAAAAACAACATCAGCTCTTTAATCACATGATATATGCTTATGTAATAGAAAATGATTTTAATCACATGATAGCTCTTTAATCTGCATGAAAACATGTTTTAAAAAATTGACATGAACTTAGTTTTCGTTAAAATGATTTTCCAAAAAGTTAAGAATGAAAATTGTATTCTGACATTTATGAATCCATGTATATTTCAATTCAAAACCTATACTTTTGAAAAATCACAAATTATATAGATGTATGGTTTTTGTACATCTATGTATACTAGAAATGAATAGGATTGCATTTTGTGAAATAACAAAATGCATCGATGTATCATATTTATGTTGAACAACGGTACAAATTGTCTCAAAAGGGGAGGGTGAATTAAGACATACTCTTCTTCGAGAATCGATTAAAAACAACTAAAGGATTAAACCTATATGCAACTTTAAAATGAAAATAGAACCGTTTATGATAAAATTGCCTCAGTTAATCGATTTTATGAACCTGTCAATCGATTGCTGGACTTGTCAATCGATTGATGCAACACAAAACACAGAGAACAAAATCGTTTGACATTTGGTAGGTTTATTCAATGATATATGATGCAAGACTGATAATAAAGATTGAGTTTAGAGAAGTTCAAACACAGACTAATCCTATTTCAATCACAACCACCGTGATTTACATCTAGTCCTCACTCTGCATGTGAGATTTTCTCTGCTATCTTGATCAAGATTGAAGGCATTTGAAAACATTCACACTTTAGAGTACTCTCCACCAAAATATTTTGTGCAAAAGCCTCAAAGAATTACTCGCCCTCGAGGAACCCATCCTTGATTACAATGAATATCAGCAAACAAAAAACTCTCTTTTCCTCAAGATTTTTCTTCCTCACATCATCAAAAACTCTTAATCTTTTTGTCTCTTAAAAAATGAAATTGTATCATTCTATATAGTGAATGTAATACAAATTGTAGCACTAAAGAGAAAGAAACAAACACTGATCTAGCACATTAACAATGACACTTTCTTTTTTTGAAAAACTTGTGTTTTCTTTCAATATTTCACAATGAATTCTCATGTATGATGTATGATCATTATTTTTTTTTTTTAGTTTCAATGATCTAAGCCTTACATATTGATTGACATTTCGAAATTAGCCTTATCTAATCAACGTAAGATCATAACCATTGATTTCTATCATCTAAAAACATTTTCAAACAAGTTTGACTATAAACCATTGACGATCTTTATGAAAAACGTTTTAATAAACTTTTAATCATAACCCTTAATTCAAATTACAAGAAAAATGTTGGAATTTGAATTTGAATCACTCAAAACCTTCTAAACGAATTCTCATTTATTTCATGAGCATTTCATCTAAAGAAATACGTTATTTTAAGTTTAAATACGTGTCAATCGATTGTCTCTTCTTCGTCAATCGATTGCAACACTAAAGAAACAACTCCATCAATTTCAACACTTATGTCAATCAATTTATCCACTAAGAAAACTTGAGTACATTGATTGCATACTATGTCAAACGATTGAATCTAGTAAAAACTTCCAGAAGTTGATATTTTTGCATATGTAAATCGATTTAAAATATTTGTAAACAGATTGACTTAGTTGAAAAATAGTGTTTCTGTATCAGAAAGATGTAAAATCAAATCCTTTTGATTTCGTTTTATTTTAGCAACTTATTAGGATTGATTGAAGAGATTTAATGCCATTTTCCGAGTCTAATAAAGTTTTGTCTTACTCTTCCAAAGATCTTAGACTTGAGCTCCTTTTAATCTTCAATAGCTTGATCTCGTAGTCTTCTTTTGATCTTCCTTTATCTTCTTCAAATTTTGATCTTCACAGTTTCTCTTTGAATTTTGTACTTCTATCACTTTGATCACAATCTTACAAACTGTAAATTTCAATCATTGTTAGTTTACAAAAAATTCTCAATACATAATATCAATACAAACATTTTGTCATTCATCAAAATCAAATGTACATTTACCAATGTATATTCACAATTTTTACATCCATATATTATGTTGAAAAGATAGCTTATTAGTGAAGAATTGTGTAATGAATCAATTTATACAATAATTCATCCATGTATAAGTCAAGTTAGAAGCTAATTCTTGAAGGAACTCCTAAATATATTGATGTATCCTAGAATGAATCGATGTACCTGTATCTCAGGTTCAACATCCTCTCTGACTTTACTTATAAATCGATGTAAACAATTAGTAAATCGATGTACTCAAAACTTAATCGAAGTACTCAAGAAATGAATTGATGTACACGTGTTGAAAACAGTCAATTCTTGATTAATACATCGATGTACACTATTCTGAAACTGAAAAACTGACTTTGTTAAAATTCAAATGGTCTTATTGTTAAGCCTAACATTTATATTTTTCAATACACTATAATTAGGTATTAAATTAACATATTTTCTCATAAGAAATCATATTGAAAATTTCATATCATTGAGTTTTGATTTTGAGCTATCATATGTGAAAAGAGAGTTTTCTCATAGTTCTTCAAGTTGTGTATCATACTATGAGAGTTTATCCACGAATTTCAATCAATTGTTTCCCTAAAAGATAGTGGGGTATGATCTGTTTGTTTGTAAGGGTGAGGCATCCCTTAGAGGTTTGAGGGTTGAAGAATTGTATTGAGGCTTGTTCACAAGGGTGAGACATCCTATAGGTGAAAAGTGCTATATTTTGTAAAGGTATCAAACCCTTGATTGAAAGCTTGAATTATAGTGGACACAAGTGATTTTGGGGACAAGATGTAGGTCATTGATGGTTTGGCGACTGAATCAGGATAAATCGGATTATGTGTTCTTCTCTCCCTTACACTTTTTAATTTTGTGAATTCAATTGTTATTTGTTATATTCATTTAATTATATTTTTTTTATTCTTAGTTTTGTTAAACACAAGCTATTTATATCCATTATACAAGCAAAATTAATGATTATTATCAAAAGAGTGTTTTGAGAAAAAGTTTGCGAAAAGTTTTTGAAAAATCAATTCATCATCTTTTGAGTTTGAAACCACAACCAACATGATGTGCTAAAAAACAATATTAATGAAAATTCTTGAGTATCCTTTGCACTTATTGTCTATGCATCTTACGCATGATACCTTGATAATGAAATTTATAAACAAATGCACATGTTATGGGGGAGTTTTATAATATTAAAATTATCCCATGTGGTATGAGGACTTGATGAAGATCATGGTGCTTGTGATCAAACTAGAATAAACTATTTGTTTACAAGCTCTTCTCTCTCACTCCCCCTATATATTGCATTGTCATCTTACTACATTTCATTATATTTATTTGTTGAATTTTTCGCTGCATCATTATATTTAATAGAATATTTTTTAATTTTTTTAATTGCGAAAAAAATCTCAAAAAATGAGTAAACACTCAATCCACCTTCGCTCTTAGATGATGATTACCACGATTAACATGGTGTGACCTATTTTTACCTTTAACTTTTAAATATATATATATATATATATATATATATATATATATATATATATATATATATATATATATGTATATAACTTTAGCTTTAGAAAATAAAAAATACCTATTTATCCATGTAAATATTTTTGACTATCAACTCAATTCTTAAAAAAAAATATAAGTTTAAGAAACTCTTACCTTCTTCCTCACGATCTCACAGACAGCGGTAGAGGTGGTTTTGGATCATTTTGGCCAAAACCACTCATTTACTTCGCTTTTTCTCTTATTTTATTTTCATAAGTGGGTTTTTCACATAGATCTAGTTCTTTTGTGTGAGTTTTTCACAAAGATCTGGATCTTTTTTTGTTTTTTCCTTGTTCTTCGTAGTCTTGGTCTGACTTTGTTTGGTTTCCCGTCTTGGTGCGATGTTGTTTAATTCCTATCTGTGTGCGGTGTTCGTTTATTCCAGATTGACAGATCTGCTTCGATCCATTACAGATTTGATTAAGACTTGGGTCTCAATGCTACAGATCCGGAAGCATGGGTAATCCTGTGACATTGATGGTGTCACTTTTGTAGGTAATTTGACTTTGCTATGTTATGCTTTTAACTTGGGTGTTGTGAGTTTGTTCGTAATTTCATCCTTTTCGATTTTAGCAATTTTGGATCTGTATTGTCATCGATATATTCTATCAATTTGAATAAATGAATATCTTTCCTTGTCAAAAAAAAAAAAAAAACTCTTAACTTATCCTTATAAGCTCAAAAGTGGATCAAGTTAATTATTTTTAGAGATTAATTTGAGCGACGCAACTACGGGTGTAAACGATCTGAGCTATTCGTAAACTACTCGAGCTCGACTCGTTAAATGCTCGATCAAGCTCGTTCGTTTAATTAAATAAACAAACTCAAGCTTGAAGTTGAGCTCGATTATTTAAATGAGCCAAACCCAAGTTTTATAGGCTCGACGTTAACGGCTCGTGAATATATATATATATATATCTTAAATTCCTGATCCTAGATTTTGTAATTATTCTAGGCGGTACACACTTGTAACTAAAAGAAAAGTGTAATAAAGAGGCGGTGGCAAACAAGTAATTATATAGGGAAAAAAGTTTGTAACCTACAGAATCTATTGGTTCTACTTCTCGTTTACCAGAAAGATTATCACCCTCAACTGGTTGGTCTAAGTTGATGAATTATGTCAAGCAAAAAGAATGTACTTCAACTTCCAAATCTGAGATTGAACTCTATCTAGATGAGAGTCCAATCATATGTGAAATGGATCGGGAGCCTTCTCATCCTGTAAAGCTACTGCATACTTAGTTTTGGTTTTGACCTCTGTAATTGATTTTGTAGATCTAATAGGTTTCTTTAATCCTTCTTTTTTTTATCTCTTGTATATGAGTTAGAGCATTCTTGTACAGTTATACTCTTATCAATGTATTTTTTGCTTATAAACAAATATATAATATTTTATTAAAAATTGATGAAATTAAGAAATAATTTAGGGAAAATTTTCATAAATGCAAAAAATAATTATAAATGAGCTAAGTAGGATGTAAATGAATTGAGCTATTCGTGAACTATTCGAGCTCGACTTGTTAGTTAACAAGTCAAACTCAAACTTTTGCTTAGACTTGTTTAAATAAATGAACCAAGCTCAAGCTTCCCATTTTTTTTTACAAGCCAAGCTCAAGCTTCAAGTGTTCGGCTCGGCTCGACTCATTTACACCCCTAGACGCAACAATCCTTATTTTTAATGTTTCATCTTTTTAAACATCCAAATCATAATTTTAATTGATTGATAATGCAATGATGAATTCTTCGGTATCCTAAGGGTAATTTTACTCTGCCTATATGATTCAATTAGATGGTGAGAATCATTTGACTTGACTCATTAACATGACTCATTTAATTAAAGTGTCAGATTTTAATTAGACATCATAACTTTTACATCAAAATTATTAAAGGTACCACCGAAGACACATAATGTAAAAACTTTAAAATTTTATATTGAGAATGCATAATATAATAATTAAACTCTAATTAAAATATAAATCTTTTGTTACGGACAAAATTGGAAAAAATCTAAACAAGAAATGAACAAAACGGTGCAGGGGGGAAGGGCCTTGACGTTGTTCCATTAATGGAGGCAGAGAGCACTTCCCACGCCACGGCAGAGTCCCACACGAGCGACCGCATCAAGCTCAACGTTGGCGGGAAGCTTTTCGAGACCACGCTTTCAACTATCCGGTCCGGCGGTCCAGACTCCCTCCTTTTCGCTCTCTCGAACCGGGGTACCAACGACCCGAACCCGGTTTTCATAGACCGGGATCCTGAAATCTTCTCAGCCCTCCTTTCTCTTCTCCGCACCAACCACCTCCCCTCCACCGCGCACCGCTTTTCCAAGCAAGAACTCGCCGACGAAGCCCTCTTCTACGGAATCGACTCCCAGCTTCGTTCTGCCACCGCGCCGCCGCCGTTCTCCGGCATCGATGCTTCCATCGTCGGATCCATACGTCCTGCGTCGGAAGGCCTCCCTTCGACGTTCACCGCCGCCGATAACGGCTCTGTCTGGATCGCCCACGGCGGACAGGTCTCCAGCTACGACTGGAACCTCCTCCACGCCGGAACCTTCCGAACTCATCTCGACGAAATCGATTCGATCTGCAGAGTCTGGCCGGAGATCGCGGCGGTTGGATCTCAATCCGACGCCGGATTACACTTCTACGACTTCTCCGGCAGCCGCCACGTCGGATCGGTCCAGTGGAACGATCCGTCAGATCCTCGAATCTTCAAGGCGCGAGTCAACGCGATAACCGCATCGGAAAATTCCGTCTTCGCCTCTTTCGATTGCCCTCACCGAGAGAATTGCATCCTCGAAGTTGACAAGACGAAGATTCAGGTGGTTTCGCAGTTGGGAAGGCAATCGGGGAACCAGGCGAAGCACATGGTTCCCGGAAAGCTGACATTTGTGCCGGAAACCGGCGTTCTCGTCGGGAGCGCGGTTACCGGCGGTGCGTTCGGGTATTCCGGTTATATCCGGTTGTGGGACCCGCGGTCCGGGAAGGTGGTTTGGGAGACGAACGAACCTGGTGCAGGTCGGAGTAGTAGGTTTGGAGATTCGTTTGCTGCCATGGATGTTGATGTGGAAGGGTTGGCACTGTTTAAATTGTGTTCCAAATCAGGGGATTTGGCTATGGCAGATATGAGAAGTTTGGGGGATGATCCTTGGATTTATTTGAAGGAGAAGAACCCTAGTTTGGTGAGCAATGGTGGAGAGGCGAGTAGTATGGTAGTACATTGTTATAGGGGGCAAGTGTTTGTGGGGAGAGGTGGAGGATTGGAGGTTTGGTCTAAGGTGCCAGAGGTGACAAATGGTGGTGTTGTTGAGAGAGGAAGTGAGGGTGAGGGATTGTATAGGAGGAATTTTGTGGATAAAAGAGAGGATTCAGAGAGAGGGGCTATCAAGAATATTGAAGGTGGTGGGGATAGGTTGTTTGTTAGTAGAGAAGATGTTGAAGGTATTGAAGTGTGGGAGAGCTCACATTCTGCTGGAGCCATTTCTGTTTTGTGATCCAGGAATAGGAATTGCCCATGGGTGAGTTTTAGGTAGGGTTTCTTTACCGGTAAGGTTTCTTTACAGGCGTGTGCTTTGTTTCAAAATTTACACCATAGGTCAATATAATTTCAATATCATAGGTAAATGTAATGATAGCATAAAGAGGTTGTTGTAATTTCCTAAACAAGAGGTCTATTGGGTGTAATTAAGTCAAATCTCATAGAAGGTCAGTGTAATTTTCCTTTTTTTTTGTTGTAGTTTTTTTCTTCTTTTTCTTCATTGTGAGAACTATGAAGTTAGTTAAAGCTCTGATATTTGTCAGCACAACATGAATAACCATAATTTGATGCAGTTTCCTATCAGGTCATGGATTGTCATGGTTATAGTTCTGTCATTTTAGTTTTATTATTTTGCTACTCTTTCCTCATGACTTGCATCTGTTTTAGTTAAAGCTCTGAGCTCGTGAATAACCCACAAAGGTACAGAAATGGAGGTTATTATACTGTTTATGATCAATTAATTAACCTTTCTCTCCTTAAGTTCAGGGGTCAAGTGTATATGTTAGTAATATTAATAACAGGTGCCTTCCTTACTGAACTCTTTCTCTTCTATTTTAGTCATGGTATATCTGACATAACAGCAGAGAAGTATGTTTTGTGAGTGATGATGAAGCACCTAATGAATGTCCACAGCTTGTGTTAAACACCATGTTGATAGGCTTTTAACCATACTTACTTGTCAACATATAGGAAAATGTTAATAGTTATTTTCGCTTGCTTTGTTTATTATTGTAATTGTAATAACAAACAGCTTTGTTATTTTTGGCAACATTTTGTTAATATCTGTTTTAATACATTAGTCTATGAATGTTCAGTCCCCCTCTTCTGGAACAAAAGGTTCCCATCCTCCATCCATACTGTCCTACACTCCCTTCTACTTTTGTCCTTTCCTTTGCGTCAAAATCTTTGTGCTGGAAGCCTCAGACAGATCTATGTAGTTTATTTTAGTTGTCAACTCCCCCTTATTCTATGGTCTATTGACTGATTCCAAAACTTGGAATCCTACTTACCTTTGTTCTAAGAATCTCAAACTTCAGGTAGGCTTCCATCACATATATTATTACTGGTAATTTGTCTATATTTGTTAGTCATCATTCCTGAACCTCTTTATATGCAGATTCATTGATCAACCTAGTCTCTTAAATTGAAAATCTGCCTATTTTTATATTAACTACTTAGAATTTGCTATTCTTTTTTAGGATGGGATGGCCGTAGAAGCTGTTTTCAGCTCCATTATTTCATTATTCCTCTCCCATGATATGTTATGTATTAGTTGATTGCTTATTTTGGCCATATATCTTATATACATTTTTGTATTTCCTGTCGCAAGCCATTGTTTATTGATATGATGTAGATATGAGGACATTAGCATCTTATGTGCTCTGATTTTCTGTTATGCTCATTATGTGAAGTCTGAACGCAAAAGCTGTACATAAGGTACCAATTAGGAGAGTTTAGATGCCTAGGAAAATTAATTAGCCAAATGCAGAAAGAAATTTTGATAAATCTTGGTGAATAATGAAAATCTGGAGATTTAGACCTTTTAGTTGCACGAGGAAATAAGTTTTGGCCATCAGACCATGCAATTAATATTATTTTGGTACTTTGATTCCTTAACAGTCCCATCTTTAATTGTGCTTATTAATTGCTCAAGTTTTACCTTTTTATGTTGTGTTTCTAATTCCTTATTCTATTTATGTTCTGACTCTGTGCTAGTGTTGTTAAATAGCGGCCATGGCGGCGTCATGCCATGGCAGAATGGCGTGGCGGCTTTTGTGCCAGCCGCAATAGGCAATTTGTGAAGGGTTACCTGCCATGGCAACGCTCTAAGTCGCAATCTCACATTTATAGGGCGGAATTTTGGCTATCGCCATCCACCATTGACAACATTGCTCAGTGGCGCTATGCTTATAATTGCAATTTGTAACTTGGCCCCGAGAATTTTAATAAGCTTTTTGTCAGCTATTTCAGAATTCTGGAGATTGAGTACTGTGGCAATTGTAGTTTGGTTGCAGTAGCACATTTGTTTGTCTTCTCCTTAAGGAACATCTGACTGCCAGGCTTAGATTTTACTTATTTTTCACGGTTCTCCGTGAAAATCATGCTTTTTGAAGGATAAATAAAATGTCATAATGACATAGGCTAATCAACTGGAATTTAGTGGCATGGGCCTTAGCTTCCCTTAGCAAAATGTGGAAGCAATAATCAATTAATAAGAATCCTCAGGGACACAGCTTGCCTCTTAGAGCATCTCAACCATCATGCCACCCTATCACTCGCTTAGTAGTGTATCATTGACCATACAACAAGAAGAAATATTATATTTTCACATTTAAAAACTAATTTTTATGCATCTGATTCATTCCTTTCCATGCGTGCTTCTGTTAGCTGAATGAAAATAAACTTTTAAGGTTTAATGAATATTTTGATCCTTGTAAATAGGACAGAATTTGGTTTTAGTCCCTCCAAAATATTTTCATAGGTTTTTGTTTTTAAACGTTTTAAAACTTTGAAATCCGTCTCTGTCATTAGAGTACTTCTGTTAAGTGATGACGTGACAGATGAAGTGTCACGTGTACAAAAAATACAAATTTTTAATTCCATAAAATTTTTTAAATTAGTTTTTGGTCTTTGTAAAATTCATCAATTTTGTTTTTGTCACGGTATAAAAATATGCTTAGGATTTAATCCTTGTAATATCAATTTTTTTTTATAAATAGTTCTTATCTTGTGGGATGTTTATCTTCTTTTATACTTGTCCGAATTGAGTGAAATCATATTAGAATTAAAACTAAGATCCTTATCTAAGTCTAGTAAAACTATTAGAAGCTTTAGATGCATGAATTGCTTCTAATAATAACTAGCAAAATGCTGGATTTCTCCAGAATCTGGTTACTAACAATCTGTAAATTGTATCGCATAACTTTCGGTATATGTATTCAAATTGAGCGACATGGCATGGATGATGTGATGTTCCATTTGTCACGTCAGTAATTAACAGAAAAAGGTGACGGTAGAAACTATTTACAAAAAAAAATGAGATTATAGGGACAAATTTCTAAAAAAATTTTTTACAGTGACAAAAATCAAAATTGATTAACTTTGCAGTAATAAAAACTAGTTTAAAAATTTTTGTGGAATTAAAAATTGCTATTTTTTGACACGTGTCATTGATGACGTGACACACGGAATGTCATGTCATCACTTAACGGAGGTACCCTAACGACGGAGACAAATTTTAAAGTTTTAAAACGTTTAGGGGTTAGAATCTAAGAAAAAATTTGAGGGGTTAAAACCAAATCTCATCCTATTTGTAGGGATCAAAATATTCATTAAACAAGCTTTTAATACGTCTCATGTATTTTTATTATGTCGTGGGAATATCTGTATCATATATATTTAGCTTGAAAAAAGATGTTCAGTAAGTATTCTAGCAAAGCTTCACAAAACAGGCTTGAAGAAGTTCATAACACAGCTGTACAAATTTTCTTGTTGTTTTTTATTAGAAAATATATGGGTCTAACTGCTCCAAATGCGTTAGGGTAGAGTGAAGTTATTATAAATGATTATTTACTAATACTTAACTAATGTGAGACTTAACATGCTTCGGATTGGATATTTAGAGTGTAAAATTTGCAAGTCTGGATATCTCTATGTGACCCAACTTCGGGATAGGTTTTGATATCATATTAAAATAATTGAGTCTAACTTCACTTTGAAAAGCGAGCTCATGGAGGAGAATTGTCTAAGGCATTATAAGTGTGCGTTTGTATGAGCATTTGATAAACAACTACAACATTTTTTTGTTTTAAGTGACGTTCGAATAGACAACAAGTGAAAAGTGTTGTCTAAAAGTACATTAACCAACAATTTACAAAGGTTGCCATAGAATTCATGTTTTTGACAACACTTCTTATTTGATAATTGTTGCCTATTTCTATAATATAGGCAACAATTAAGCGAAAAATGTGATCAGAAGATAAAAAAATGTTGCCTTAGATAATAGGCAACGTTCGAATAGTCAATACTGGGAATTATTGCACGAATTATTGGGCAACATTTTTCTTTGTTATGACTACATTTTTTAACTGTCCCTATAACGTGATTTTGAATGAAATTTTGTAATATTGATTTGGTTACAATTGAGTTTTAAGTGATTTATGTTTGAATATTTTTATTTTGAAAGCAAATTTGATGTAAAACTTAGTGTAGTTTTTCAACATAACGTGAAAGTCACTTTCTGTAGCTTCTATTAGAATTACATTTGAAGGCAAAATTAATTTTGTTTGACAATAATTAAATACATCTATTTTTTACTAAAATCATGTTTGATAAGGAGCAAACATAATCATGGAACTTTACACCGTGGAATCAAATAAGCATGAAATAGTTCTTTGCTCATATATTCACCCAATCCGGTACTTTAACACTTGACATTGTTCATTTTTGTTAGATTGTTTTGGAGTGATATAGTTCTATCATTTATTATTGATAAGAATGCTTCCAAAACCGTGAAAGAATGTTCAAAATTGCCAATTGTTGGTCATTCTGATTAAGAAGTTAATCCAACAAAATTGTAGCAAAATGAATTTTGGATTTGCTAGATCTTAAGAAAATTGCTTTGCAAGCTAGCAATAAGAATACAATCCCAACGTATACTGCTTGAAATTGTACAACTGGTTATTTATTTTTTATATAATATAACGGGATGGAATTTGGTGTTGTGATTGGTACTGTGATACATTGCTACAGTAACACTTCATTTTACCATATTAAACTGGAATTTTTTTTGTTATTTCTTTCTATATTTTCTTCTGTTAGGTTACCACAGCATCATCAATTTTCTTTTTTGAAAACAGCATAGTGTATAAGTATATTCCCTATTTGATATTTTGATGTATGATAATCTTATATGAAATGAATGAATTGGAAACTAATGAAATGTATAAGAAAGTTTGATTTATGAATTACAGAAGTCACACAAGTGAAGATTAAAGAGATTGAATGGAGTTCAAAGTTCAAAAAGGATAACAAGTTACAAAGCATCAAGATCAAGTTAGAAGTATATTAAGTAATAGATGCTTGTGTGAGCGTAAACAATCTTTAATCCTATGATAGCGCTCTTAACATGCATGAAAACATGTTTTATAAAGATATTATACTTTTTGTTTTTCATCAAATGATTTTTAAAAGAAATTAAAAGTGAAAATATAATATGATAGAAATTATAAATCTATGTATATGTATTATACATCTGTGTATATTTCAAATAAGAACTTATCATTTTGTGAAATCACATTATACATTTGTGTATAAAGTTTATACATCCATGTATATTGTATAAAAGAAATTGTGTATTTGAAGAAAAGCAAATTAAGTCGGTTTCCTGGTTAATACATCTATGTATAAACCAAGCCAGAAGTAGTGACATGAATGATTTCAAAGCATAAATCGTAACATCCTAAAATTTGCATCTAAGAAATAGTTAAGGATGGGATCACTAGAATAATTAATTAAGAGTTTAGAAAGAAGTTTAAAAGGTGAAAAATTATATTTTTACATGAGCACGACCGTGCTTGAAGGAAGCACGGACCGCGTTGGTTAATACCATCAGAGCACGGTCTTATGTCGGAAAAATTTGAAGTGAGCGTTGAGTGTAGGCTTTGCGATGCTAAGCTCCTAGCCCTTTTAGGCACCGGTGCAAGCTTCATAGCGCTTGTTGAAATAGACAGATGTAAACATTAGAAGGGGGGTTGAATGGTGTTTGACAATTTTATGCGGAATTAAGAAACTTTTTCGCAAGCACGGACGGGTAAGGAACAGACGAGTAAACTCAGACAAGTCAATCAGACTAATAACTCGTCTGCAGGTTTTCACAGAAAACACACAATCATGCAAGATAAAAAAAGGTTTGATAAACACAATTATAAACCCCTTTAGTTAGATGATAGTTAAGATAAATAATCAAACTAAAGAGCTAAGGGAGCTAAGAGAAAGAGAGAGATCACTCAACAGGTTTTATCTTGTTCACCCCTTAACAATGAGGCTACGTCCAGTCCTTGGCAACACCAAGTTTTCTCACTATAACTGATTTAGGTTACAAGACAGACAAGTATTATTTTCACACCTAGTCTCTTCAGGCTCCAGACAAGTATTGTTTGCATACCTAGCCTCTTCAGGCTTATAAGAGTATTGTGTGCATACATAGCCTCTCCTTGCTTAAACGGGTTTGTTTGAGAAAAGTTGTAAAATAAATTACAATTTGCAAGTCTTTCACAAGAACTCAGACGAGTGTATTAAATGTGAAGTTCTAAAAGACTGCGTAATAACTTCAAATGATTGAAGAATAAATAATGAAAGAATGAAGATATAAATGCTCAGAGTAATTGCTCTTTGAATGCAATGTTCGTTCTCTTCTCTGCTTGAATCTTCAAAGTCTTCTTCATTAAATAGGCTTCAAGATTTTAAAGCCGTTGGACAATATGTTTGAAGGCTTGGCTTTTTGCAGATCTTCAATAAATGCAAAGAGTCGTTCTGATCAGCCATTAAAGCCTTGAGAATGTCGCTTGTTCTCTCTCATCAGAATGGTGACGACTTCTGATACACATTTGGTCTTAGCAGGTCTTTATACTTGCTTTTTGCCATCAGAGGGAAGACTTTTCCTTTTAGTGTAAGATACAGTTGTGTTCAGGTAAAGCACTTTGTTGAAGTTCCTTTTTAGAGACGAGACAGCTTTCATCCAATATATTCTTCAATGTTAGTCACCAGACGGGTGAGTAACTTCATTAGACGGATTGACTCTTAATAAAGAGAATGACGTCAATTGCGTAGTCTTTCAGACAGGTGATTCTTCTTTTGATCAGGCGGTTGATTTCTTCATTAGACGGGTTGAAGGGATTTCTTCAACGCTGGTCAACAGACTGGTGAAGACTTCATTAGACGGGTGAACTTTTAATAGTTCAGACGGGTGAACTTCTCCTAGTTCAGACGAGTGAACTTTCCATTGTTCAGACGAGTGAGCTTTCTAATGTTCAGACGAATGAACTTTTGTCTTAGATCCAGACGGGTGATAACACGCTAAAGCTCAGTTCATATAGACACTTAATATTTTTAATCTGCACACTGAGTAGATGAGTTAGACACCACAGACAGGTTCAATTAAATCATTGAATAACTGTTTTAGTCTCATCAAAACTATAGTAAATGCACATCAGACATCTTGGAGACTCAACAATCTCCCCCTTTTTGATGATGACAAAACATGTTAAATGACTTAATGAACTTAAGAAAATTCACATAAAGTAGACATGTAAGTATCAGACAATTGTAACATGATCAGACAGATTAAACATTGTTCCATTATTACAACATACTCAGATAGATAAGCATCAGACAAATAAGCATTGAAAGCATTGATCTTTTTATCTTAGTCTTATCTTAATGTTTTCTCAGTATTTTCTCCCCCTTTTGATATTATCAAAAGCAATAAAACATAGACAGAGAGAAAAAAAAGATTCATATCATTTATCATATTTCTATATCAAACATATATCATATTTCCATATCAGACGAATAAACAATTATTCATATCGGATAGTTGTAACATTAAAACATTTTTCATTTAACTTTCTCCCCCTTTTGTCATTATCAAAAACAATAAAAAGAAACAAAAAGAAAAGATACTAATATTGATCCATCATTGGCTATGTACAAGGTAATTTAAGGAAAAATTACAAATAATTATTAAAAAGAACAAAAAGAGCCTCTACTCTAGCTTCCAAATCAACTCGAGCTCTTCTTTCTTCAGCAAGATCACTGTGAGCAGCATCCACCAAGGTTCGTAGTGATGCCACGCCAAAATGCAAATCTCGAAGAACTTGTCTGGGCACAGGAATGTGATCAGCAAAGTCATCAGAATGCCAGGGAAGAGCACAGACAGGTGGTGTAGAGGGGATAGAGAAGGATTCAGAAATCGTGGGAAAGAAACTTAAGTGAAGATTTCTATAGAAGATAAGAGGTAAAAGGGTGATCATATGAAAAGCATCATCAGAGAAGTTATCTTCTGGAGGTGAAGGAAAGACAGAGGACAAGATAGAGCGAAGAGATGGATGAAAAGATGCGGGTAAAGGATCAGCACAGAATGAGGGAGAATTAGGGAGTAACAGATCAAGATATTCCATGAAGGAATGCGATCCAGTAATGAGAATGAGACAAGGTCTAGAAAAGTTAGGAGAATAACTACAAAGTTAGGATGGGTTATGTAAGGATCAGGGTGATGAAAAAGAATAACAACAGGTTCAAATAAATAAAGATCTCTACAGATATTTGTAAAGTGAGATGGAGGAGGAGGTATGACAGTAAGGTTAGAGACACTTGCATACATAAAATTTTGCAAGTCAGACTTGAACTAAAAAGATGAACTGCCAACTGGTTTGTTAGGAGTTGAATCCCTTGAAACATGACATATATCAGACACAATTATGAAGGATGAAGAAAGAGATGAGTTATAGGAGTTTTCCTGAATAGGTGAAACCAGATGTTCATCATGAGATGAAGAGGATGAGATTGAAGATGAATACTCTCTAAGGGTAGAGTTTTCTGACATTCTAAGCTTGATTCGTCTAGGAACCTCTTGATAGCAGGTTGGTGAACATGAGGAGCTTCTGTAGCAGCAGCTATAACTACTATTCCAGATCTCTTCCTTTTAGGAATTAGGCCTGGACAAAAAGCTGGTTGGTCCAAGATTGTTCCTAAAGGCTTTGTCAGCTTCTCCCCCTGAGCAGGTGCAGTCTCTTTACTAGAGACAGTCTCACTCAACACAGTTTTGGAAGGGGCAATATCCGAATCCTCCACAACAAGAGCTGTACTCTTGGGAGGCAGCTTTCTCCTCTTGAAAGTGAAAGTAGGAGAACTTTCTTCTGACCCAGCAGTTGGGTAACTAGAAGAAAGGTGCTGTTTTTGGCGAGCAATCTTTCCAGAGGGTTTCCAAATGTTTTCAGATGCAGCGGCCTTAGACTCATCTGTTGATTCAGCAGGAGTTTTACCCTTCTGATTCTCAGATGCTTGATTGGAAGAGGATGGAGCAGGGGTTGAGAGCCTCATTAAAGAGACAGTCTGTTTGGCTAAAGGACGAGCCACGTCCACAAAGGTGACTTCATCAGGGACAAAGATTTTGATTCTAAAGAGTTTGGTCATAAGCATGCTATAGGGATAGGTAGGAGAGCTAGGTCTCTTGATCCATGACATGAAATGTTTGAAAATGAGGTCATTGATGTCTCCTTGATTTTGTGAATGAGATGAAAGAGGGCAAAAGTATCCATCTTAGAGACATAGTCTCTGGATCCCTTTCTAGGTAGAACACATTCTTGCAAAAGCTTGAGCAAGAATCTACATTTGGGAACAAGGGTTACGGATTTAAGGTTTGGAGGGTTAGGGTTACCATAAAGGGCAATGTTGATGTCGCTTTGGCTAAAGGAGTTATCCCATGTTTCTTCATACCCAACACTATGCCTAGGGCATCCAGTTGCAATTTCCAGAGTATGGAGGGAGAAGGAGAAGCATTGGTTGTAAACACGCGCTTGAATCTCCGTGGGAAAGCCACTTGGAGAGCGAATGATGACAACGTTGGTCCATAAGTCAATAATCAACTTTGGGTTCACAAGCTCCTTAATTTCAAAGAACGAAGTCCAATTGGAATAGTTGAGTTCTTCAAACGCATCCATTCCCAACCGACTTAGAGCCGTAAGATCAACGAGTTTCCCAGGGATGATCTTTTGAACAACTTCAACATCTAGGTTGTATCGTTTAGCAATGACAGCAGCAGAGAGTTTAGGTGCCATTACAGAGAAGTTAGGGTTTAGAGAAGTTTAGAAGTCAGAGAGTGAGAGAGAGAAGAAGATGAAACGAGAGTAAAAAGAGAAGAGAGTGATTTGAAAAACGTACGGATGGAGATTTTAAAATGAACGGTTCAGATTTAAAAACAAACATGTACAATGTTGCCTCAGATAATAAAGCGTCATTTAAAGGATAATAAACAAATATTATTTCAAATATGAGTATGACTCAAAGGGTCAGACGGTTAAACACAGACAGGTAATGCAATACACATTAGACAGGTTATTCAATAATGCAATGTATATTCAAGTTATCTCTTATATACTTAAACCTATCCTCAACTAATGGTTTTGTAAAGATATCATCCCACTAATTTTCAGTTTTAACAAACTTAACATCAAATACACCTTTTTGAACATAATATCTTATGAAGTGATGTTTGATTTCTATGTGCTTAGCCTTAGAATGTTGTATGGGATTCTTAGTTAAGCAAATAGCACTTGAATTATCACACCAGACAGGTATATTATGCTCAAATATAGAGTAATCTTCGAGTTGATGTTTTACGCATAAAAGCTGTGAGCAGCAACTTGCAGCAGAGACATATTCTGCTTCTGCAGTTGAGAGTGTGATAGTCGTCTGTCTTTTGCTTGACCAGAAGATTAAGTTTGCTCCAATGAAGTGACATCCTCCACTGGTGCTTTTCCTTTCAATTCTATCTCCAGCAAAGTCAGCATCACAAAAACCAACTAATTTGTAATCTTGTGTTCTCAAGTACATTGAACAAAGATTAGTAGGTCCAAGCAAATATCTAAAGATTCTTTTAACAGCCTTAAGATGAGATTCTTTAGGATCAGATTGGAATCTAGCACACATACAGACACTAAACTAAATATTAGGTCTGTTAGATGTTAAATAAAGAAGAGATCCAATCATACCTCTGTACACAGTTGGGTCTATCTTTTTACCTTCCTCATCTTTGCTTAGATTAGCATAGTTTGCATGGGCGTTTTCATGATCTTTAAGCTATCCATTTTGTACTTCTTTAGAATTTCTTTGATGTACTTTTGTTGATGGATGTAGATACCATCACTCGTCTGCTTGATTTGCAGTCCAAGGAAGAACTTCAATTCTCCCATCATGCTCATTTCAAATTCTGCTTGCATCAGCTTAGAGAATTCTTTGCACAATTTTTCATTAGTAGCTCCAAAAATAATATCATCAACATATATTTGAACTACTATGAAGTTATCTTTTGAGCATTTCTTAAATAAAATTGTGTCAACTTTTCCTCTTATAAAGCCATTATTCATAAGAAAAGAACTAAGTCTATCATACCATGCTCTAGGCTCTTGTTTTAAACCATATAAAGCTTTTTTAAGTTTGAAAACATGATCTGGTTTTTCATTATCTTCAAAACCAAGAGGTTGTTTAACATAAACTTCTTATTCAATTATTCCATTTAAAAAAGTACTTTTTACATCCATTTGAAATAAAGTAATTTGATGTTGTGCAGCATATGACATGAGTAGGTGAATAGCATCTATTCTAGCTACAGGTGCAAAAGTCTCAGTATAGTCAATACCTTCTTGTTGGTTGTAGCCTTGAGCTACTAACCTTGCTTTGTTGACTTGACTGATGACTCGTCTGCTCCACTTGTCTGACCGATTCCTCAGCAGACTCAATTTTTGATACGTCTGGCTGTTGACTCGTTTGCTGGGTATGGTCGAGTTCTGCAAGATCATCTTCTAGATCTGATAGTTCCCTACTAGTCTTTAAATTATCATTGAACTTTACATGAATGGATTCTTCAACAACAGAGGTTCTAGAGTTAAAAACTCTATATGCCTTAGACACTTCAGAATATCCAATGAAGATACCTTTGTCTACCTTGGAATCAAACTTTCCAAGTTGATCCTTGGTATTTAGGATGAAGCATTCACAACCAAATGCATGGAAATAAGATATGTTGGGTTTTCTACCTTTCCACAATTCATAAGGAGTCTTCTTTAGGATAGACCTTATAAGTATTCTATTTTACACATAACATGCAGTGTTTACTGCTTCAGCCCAGAAGTACTGAGGAAGATTATTTTCATTGAGCATTGACCTAGCCATCTCTTGCAGAGATCCATTCTTTCTCTCAACCACTCCATTTTGCTGTGGAGTTCTAGGTGCATTGAAGTTGTGAGAGATTCCATTCTCTTCACAGAACAGTCTGAATTGCTCATTTTCAAATTCTCCCCTATGATCACTTATAAGGGTAGAAATACAGAAACCTTGCTCATTTTGTACTTTCTTACATAATACAGTGAAGGCCTTAAAAGACTCATCCTTGTGTGTTAAGAAAAGTACCCATGTAAATCTAGAATAGTCATCAACAATGACAAATCTATATTTCCTTCCAGCTAAACTGGCAACACTAACGGGTCCAAACAGATCCATGTGTAACAGCGGAAGAGGTCCAGAGGTTGATACAAGGCTTTTTGATTTGAAACTTGATTTTACTTGTTTACCTCTCTGACATGCATCACATAAAACATCTTTCTTAAAACAAATATCAGGCAATCCTCTCACAAGGTTATCCTTTTTCAATTTCTAAATAAGTTTCATACTAGCATGTCCTAGTTTCTTATGCCATAACCATCTTTCATCCTCTTTAGACATCAGACAGGTTACAGTTTGATCTGAAAGTTCAGTTAGCTCAATCTTATAGAGATTTTGCTGTCTATTAGCTGAAAAGAGGGTCTTGTCACTCCAGTCTTTGACTATGCATTCATTCTTAGTGAAGGAGACATCAAATCCACTATCACATAATTGACTTATGCTAAGTAAATGGTGTCTTAGTCCTTCAACCATAAGCACATTAGAGATTGAGGGAAGAAGGGGTTTACCACCAATTGTACCAACACCAATTACTCTTCCTTTTTTATTGCCTCCAAAGGCAACAAATCCACCATTTTTAGACTGGAGGTCTTGGAACATAGACCTTTCTCCTGTCATATGTCGCGAGCAGCCACTGTCCAGGTACCAGCAGAGACGTCTGCTTTATCCTATTAAGGATATCAGCAACATAAATTATTTTATCTTTAGGTACCCATATTTTTTTGGGTCCTTTTCTGTTAGTTCTAGGAGTCTGTGAAGACTTCCTCTTCTTCTTGTGAAGACACTTAGACATAACATGTCCAGCTTTTCCACAGAAGTTACAGACGGGTCTAATTCTAACTAGAGTGGGTTTAACATAGATAGTTGAAGATTTTGTTGATACTTTATGATCAGCTTGATGATCATATCCAATGCCTTCTTTGTTAAGAGAGTGTCTTTGACATCCTAACAGTATTATCAGATTATCTCTGCCATTAACAAATCTAGCAAGATCAGAAGTGAGCTCCTTCACTTTCTATTGAAGTGTGACAACTTCTTCAGAATGTGATGTTTCACTTGAGATCGAAGCTTTGTCAGACTTTTCAGTCCTCAACTAGTTATTCTCTTTGGCCAACATCTCACACTCTTGAGATTTTTGTTTATGCTCACTGAGGATTTTAACATAATCTCTCTTGAAGGATTTGAAGGCCTTAGATAAGCCTTTGGATTCCTCTACCAGCTCATCATAAGCATCATGAAATTCCTCAAGTTCAGAATGTACCTCAGTTTCAGGTTCTGAATATGTGTTGGCCATCAGATAGAGATTGGCTTCCTCTTATGTCTCTTCTCCTTCAGAAGATGAACATTCAAGATCCTCCCATGTGGCCATCATTCCTTTCTTCTTCTTTCTGAAGAATTTCTTTTTGAGAGCTTCTTTAAAAGAGGGCATTCAAGTTTGATGTGACCAGGCTTCTTGCACTCATAGAAGACAACAGGGCTTTTGTCTGTTGATGTGGATTCTGTAACACCCCGATTTTCTTAATCTTTTAATTAATCAGTAATTAATTAATTGTATTTTGTTTGAGGGTCTAGAAACTTTAATAAATGATTCCGAGGCCATAGTCACACTCTACGCTATCGTAGGAAGCTATGGTTAAGTTTTGGGTCGAAAACTCAGACGGAGCCCGGTCTGCGTTTTTCCTTGACAGTAGTGCTTTACTACTATCGAGAGCTAATTTGGACCCGCACGAGACAGTTAGTCTTAGAATCACATTTCCTACACTTTCGAAAAAGTTCGTCCTGACGTTCGAAAATAAAAATAATATTATTATATTCAGGCCGATAATCGTTCTAGGAGACGATTCGAGTTGTCTTAGGGTTTTTCGAGAACCTTGAGCCAATGATTTTCATACCAAGGCTATGTTAAATCATTTGGGGACTCCTACAAATGTCGTGAGGATTTTCAAATTATCGGGACGTGAATTGACCAAATTACCCTTGGTTAGCTTTTACTAATTACCTCTTTACCTTTCTTAACCCTTAAGTCTTCTTAAATATCAACAATTACCTCACCCACTCACCTTTTCTCCCCCTCATTCACGTGCCCCTGCTGCTGGCTGCTTCTCTCTTCTTCTTTCTTCTTCTTCTTCTTCTTTCTTTCTTCTTCTTCTTCCTCCATTTCTCTTTTCTTCCTCCATTTTCACCTCCATTTTTCTTAAGCTTCCACAAGGATTTTCAAGCAAGTTTGTGAAGCAAAGTTGATCCTCTCATCATCCTCTATCACCTAGAAGGTATAGATTTCATCCTTGATCTCTCAATCTTTATTTTCACCATTTATTTTCATGAATTTCAATTTCTAGATCTAAACTTCAAAAATCTCTAGAAAATTGTAGAAAAATCATTTTGAGACCAAACCAATTCCTATGAGCTAGCATCATTCCCTACTATCATAATCCAAGAGCTTGTGATGAAATAAAATCTCTAGCCTATTTATCTTTTAGGGTCCGAATGGGTGGGTTTTTGGGGAAAAAAAAATGGGTTTTGTTCTTTGTTCTTGATTCCTCATGTGTCATCCCTTAATCATGTAATCCAAGTGATTAGGAGGCCAAATCACACTCTCACCTATTTTTCATGGTGAGGGCCGAAACCCTACTTTGATGGTTTAAGGGGTTTTGGTTCAAATCTTTGATAATTGATCATTGATTATGCATTAGGTATGCTTAAGGGTCATTGATCCAAGAGTTGGTAGAATTTCAATATCCCTAGCCTACTTAAGTAATTAAGGGCAGTAGCTAATCCTAGAGATTAGATAGATTATGGTTTCCTTATTTTAATTTCTGGTTGTGTTTTGTTGTATAGACTCGGACAGGATTCGAACATCCGATAGCGCACCCGACTGACAGCTGCGGAGTCGTAGCCGGAGCTGCTCGAGGAAATCACTAAGGTGGGGAGAAAGAACTCATATCGTCGGGAAGGCAAGCTAGTATAGAATATATATATATATATATCTGTGTAGGGAAACCCTAAAACCCTACTAGAGGTTGAGCCCTGGAAAAGTGCCTGGACCCTGGGTGTAGGTACTTTTGGGCTATCACCACTAAGTTGATGATATGACTATTGTAGTTTATTGAGGTTGATGTATTGAATTGGTTATTTGATTATTTGTTGGTTTTATTTGTTGAACTGCCTACATGATGAATTATTGTTTGACTTTATGATGGTAGCTGTACTGGTAGAATTACTGTTGTGATGATAATGTGATTTGATTGATTGAGTGTTGATGAGAGTATGGTGAGCGTTGATGTTGTTCGGGTTGATATCGTTGTGGTCCCGACCGTGGAGCTGTGGCTCGTAGACGCAAGGCGTCATGATGTTGATGATGATGTGATGTTGATGTGATGATTGATGTTGACGTTGATGTGATGCGATGTGTCGTGGTCGTGGATGAGTGTTTAGGCGTGAGGTTCCGATATCAACCTGCGATGGATGTTTGTTGCATTTTCATAACATTTCATACCACAGCATTTGGTCCCAAAGGGGGATGTCCAATTGGGGACGTTACGTAAAATCCCGAGGCGGGATATGATGTGATGTGATCCCGACGGGGATGTCCAATTGGGGACGTGATGTATCGGCCAACATGCATATAGGGAAGACAGCATATACATAGGGATTAGTATCCCTCCCATAGGCTTATTCGAGAGAACGATGTTTGAGATGATTGTGATTGGTGAGTTAAGAGATGGATGAGGTTGTGCTATATATGTTATCTGTGTTGTGTGATGTATATATATATGCTGTACTGATGCCCCTCTCCCATATTGATGATATATGTTTCTTATCTCCCGCTATTTTTCTGTATGTGTTGCTCTTATTTTATGGGAAGACCCCGAGGAGGAACCAGTTGCTGAAGAGTTGGACGACATTCCTTACGAGCCTGACGCTGGAGGACGTGCCGCGGACCCTAGCCTCGAGAGGTTGGGCAATGATCGTGATTAGTCGGAGTGCTATCTCTCGGCCTACCTTTCATACTTTTATTTTGGTTTGTAAGAGTACACTCGTATGTATTACTGTATTACTGTAGCCCTACTGATGGGGCAATACTGTATGTGATATATTTCTTTACATTTTAAGCTGTGTACTCTGAAGCGTTGCGTGCCGTGTATTTGTCTGCTTCCGCGCTAAATTTTCCGCTTCGCTTCGTTTTAATAAGGCGCGCTAACGTTTATTATGCGATTAAGATTAGTTAATATATTAGGTTCTACTGATGGGACGGCGGGTCGTCTCATTTATTGGTATCAGAGCAGTTCGATTCTAATATCGGACTGTGAGGTTTAGGAAGTACACTAGTACTGACAGTTATATCCACATTGGGTACCTGTGTTAGAAAAAGGGTAGTGTGTCCGATGCGCAAGATTATCAAGTGTGATAACTTCATTGTCCATAAAGAATATCTATGTTGGTTGATTGATATGGTGGGTGGTTTCTGTCTGGATCGCAAGGCGAGACTAGATTTCGCGTCGCGAGACAGAATGACTGAACCATAATGATCAGCCTAGCCTTCCTGGTTCGCGAGGCGAGTAGATTTTCGCGTCGCGAGGCAGAGGGGCTGTTCTTCACTGATCCGTCTGACCTTCTGGATCGCGTCGCGCGTAGGGGTTCGCGTCGCGAGGCCGAAGAGTTGCTCCTCACTGATCAGACTAGATCTCTGGAACGCGTCGCGAGTAGAGGTTCGCGTCGCGAGGCCGAGTGGTTGTTCTTTGCTGACCTTCTGGATCGCGAGGCGATCATCGTTTCGCGTCGCGAATCCGAAGGGCTTTCTGGCTCGCGTGGCGAGCATAGTGTCGCGGGGCGAGAGCCTTCTTCTCTTGCCTTTTCTCTTGTTTTCTTCATTTTCTTTCCTAACTAACAAACTAGATATGACTTATGAATTGAAACTAACGCTTCTTTTACCAGGAAAGAATGGCTAGAGGACGTGGTAGAGGAAGGGGAGCACTAGTTGGAACCGGGGGCCCCGACAGTAGTGGGGATACCTCGGGAGTTGGAGGTAGCGGAGATCAGAATGAAGCGATGAGGGCCATGAGGGATTTGGCCGCTGCAATGCTGCAACAAACACAGCAGAATGCCCAGTTCATGCAGCGACAGGAAGAGAGGGATGCTAGACAACAACAGAATCCGGTCGGAGTAGGTGAAGTTGTAAACACTGGACTGAATGCTTTCATGAAGGGGAATCCTCCCCAATTCCATGGAGACTACAATCCGGAGGCTGCTGAGTTATGGCTGCAAGAAATCGAGAAAGTCTTTGTGGCTATCCAGTGCAGAGAGGATAGGAAGGTTACTTACGCTGCTTTCATGCTAGTCGGAGCAGCTGAAGCATGGTGGAAGAACAAACAGAGACTGCTAGAGGCTGGAGGAAGATTACTGACTTGGGAGGTATTTCGTGAGAGCTTCTTGGAGAAATATTTTCCAAGGAGTGTTCGTCAAGAGAAAGAAAAAGAATTCCTAAGCCTAAAGCAGGACCAGAAGTCAGTTGGAGAATACGCCATGAGGTTCGAGGCGCTGCTGAAATTCTCCCAATTTTACCAAGTGTACCCGGATGAAGACTGGGTGTGCCGAAGGTTCGAAGACGGACTAAGGTCCGAGCTGAAGAGAGCCATGCTGCCGTTAAGTATCCGATCATTTCCCGAGCTAGTGGAAAAATGTACCATACTGGAAGGACACGATCAAGAGCGAATTACACAAACTCCAGTAACAAGTGGTGGACCAACCAGGAGCTTTGGTCAGAAAGGCCGAGGAGGAAAGTTCCAACCGAGGGCGAAGCCTTACAGTCGCCCGAATCAGCAACCAGCAAACTATGGAAGAGGAAATGCCAGTCAAGGGCAACCAGGATTCTCTAAGTGCTTTCGATGTGGCGGGCCGCACCAAGTGAAAGATTGTGCTCAGGCACCGAATGTCACTTGCTTCCGTTGTGGCACGTGGGGCCACTATGCCAACGAATGTCGAACAGGGGACGCCGGTAAGGGCCAAGTTCAACAGCAAGCCGGGAGGGCTCAGAGTGTTGGGACTCGACAACAAATGGTGGGCCAGCAGAACAGGCCGCAGACAGCGGGAAGAGTGTTCGCCGTGAGAGGGTCTGAAGCCTCTCAATGTCCCGATCTGATACAAGGTAAGTGCCTAGTTGTGGGGGGACTCTTATCTGTTTTATTTGATTCGGGGGCTACACATTCCTTTATTTCTTTAGCGTGTGTGGATCATTTGAATTTACCTATTTCATCCTTACCATATAACTTGACTGTTTCTACACCTACGGGTGATTCCATGACAACTCTATTTGTCTGTTTAAAATGCCAGGTTATGTTAGAAAATCGATCTTTTCTTGTGGACCTAGTCTGCCTGCCTATGCAGCAGATTGATATTATCTTAGGCATGGATTGGCTTTCGGCCAACCATGTAGTACTGGACTGTTCAAATAAAACCCTCTGCTTTTCCAAGCAATCTGGATCATTGCCTGCCAGTGATGGTGTATCGGGAGGTGTACAATCAGGAGAGTGCATGGTGCTGTTTTCTTTGGAAGCCGAAGAGACTCCAAGTCTTGATGCTTTGCCAGTGGTGCGTGAGTTTCCGGATGTATTCCCGGATGATGTGCCAGGATTGCCACCCAAGAGAGAGGTGGAGTTTGCAATCGACCTTACACCCGGAGCCGGACCGATTTCGATAGCACCCTATCGAATGTCCTTAACAGAGTTGGCAGAGCTGAAGAAGCAATTGGACGACATGCTGCAAAAGCAGTTTATCAGACCGAGTGTTTCACCATGGGGAGCACCAGTGCTGTTCGTCAAGAAGAAGGACGGCAGTTCAAGGTTGTGTGTGGACTATAGACAACTCAACAAGGTGACAATCAAGAATAAGTACCCGTTGCCAAGGATTGACGATCTTATGGACCAATTAAGGGGAGCAACGGTATTTTCTAAGATTGATTTGAGATCCGGTTATCATCAAATAAGGGTGAAAGAAGATGATATACCAAAGACAGCTTTCAGGAGTCGGTACGGACACTACGAGTATCTAGTTATGCCTTTTGGTGTGACTAATGCTCCTGCAGTGTTCATGGCCTACATGAATAGGATCTTCAGACCGTACCTCGATAAGTTTGTCGTTGTTTTTATCGATGACATCCTTATCTACTCCTTGGACAAGGAAGAACATCAAGGGCATTTGAGGATCGTACTTCAAGTTCTTAAGGACAGAGAACTCTTTGCCAAGCTGTCGAAGTGCGAGTTCTGGCTGGAGGAGGTACAATTCCTTGGACATGTGATCGACAAGGATGGTATCGCAGTAGATCCTGCAAAAGTAGAAGCCGTGGTTAAATGGGAAAGTCCTAAGACGGTAACCGAGATCAGAAGCTTTCTCGGACTAGCAGGATACTACAGGAGGTTCATCGAGGGATTCTCGAAGATTGCGTTACCTCTGACGCAATTAACGATGAAAGGAAAAGCGTACGAATGGACAGAAGAGTGTGAGACTAGTTTCCAAGAGCTGAAAGGGAGGCTAACTACATCTCCGGTACTAGTCTTGCCAAATCCATCAATGTCGTTCGATGTGTACTGTGACGCATCGTACCAAGGTTTGGGTTGTGTCCTTATGCAAGAAAGGAAAGTGGTAGCCTATGCGTCCAGACAGCTAAAAGTGCATGAACGGAATTACCCAACCCACGACCTAGAGTTGGCCGCAATAGTGTTTTCATTGAAGATATGGAGACACTATCTTTATGGTGCAAAATTCAGCGTGTTTAGCGACCATAAAAGTTTAAAGTATTTGTTCGACCAAAAGGAGTTGAACATGCGGCAGAGGAGATGGATGGAATTCATAAAGGATTATGAATTTGATATACAGTACCACCCAGGAAAGGCCAACGTGGTGGCAGACGCATTGAGTCGGAAATCTTTGCATATGTCCGCTATGATGGTGAAAGAACTGGAACTGCTGGAACAGTTCAGGAATCTGAACCTGGACGTGGAGTTATCCAGAGATAAGATAAGTTTAGGAATGATCACTATCACTAGTGATTTTCTGAACTTGATCTGGAAAAAGCAAGGAGAAGATCAGTACCTACAGGAAAAGAACCAGATGATAGAAGAAGGAAGGACTTCAGAGTTCAAGAAGGGTACTGATGGAATCCTGAAGTTTGGAGACAGGATATGTGTGCCTAAGGATAGTGAAGTTAGGAACATGATCTTGGAAGAAGCACACAAGAGCAAACTGAGTTTTCATCCCGGATCTACAAAGATGTATCAGGACCTAAAGGGAATGTTTTGGTGGCCTGGGATGAAGAAGGAAGTAGCAGAATATGTCCAATCCTATCTGGTGTGTCAAAAGGCAAAGATTGAACACCAGAAACCAGCAGGGTTATTACAATCACTAGACGTCCCAGAATGGAAATGGGATAGCATTGCAATGGATTTTGTTTCCGGACTACCAAGAACGCAAAAGAGATGCGATGCAGTTTGGGTAATCGTTGACAGGCTTACGAAATGTGCTCATTTCTTGCCGATCAACCAAAGGTATTCTTTGGAAAGATTAACCTAGATTTACATCAGAGAAGTGGTAAGATTACACGGGGTACCTTCGAGTATAACTTCGGACAGGGATCCGAGGTTTACTTCTAGGTTTTGGCAGAGTCTAAATGGTGCATTGGGGACGAAGCTTAGGATGAGTTCAGCTTATCATCCACAACCGGATGGTCAGTCTGAAAGGACGATTCAATCGTTGGAGGATCTTTTAAGAGCATGTGTTTTGGAAAACACAGGAAGTTGGGATGAATTCCTTCCATTGATTGAATTCACATATAATAATAGTTTTCACTCGAGTATTGGCATGGCGCCATACGAGGCATTGTATGGACGGAAGTGTCGAACACCACTCTGTTGGTATGAAACCGGGGAAAATCAGTTGATAGGACCCGAAATTGTACAGCGAACGACGGAGCAAGTTAAGAAAATTCGGGAAAAGATGAAAGTCGCACGGGATCGGCAGAAGAGCTACAGTGACAAGAGGAGGAGACCTTTGGAGTTCCAGGAAGGCGACCATGTCTTTATGAGAGTCACTCCAAGAACTGGAATCGGCAGGGCAATCAAATCCAGAAAGCTTACACCTAGATTCATTGGACCCTTTCAAATTCTTCGCCGAATTGGTCCAGTTGCCTACCAAGTCGCCTTACCTCCCAACCTATCCAATATTCACAATGTATTCCATGTATCCCAACTCAGAAAATACCATCCCGATCCATCACACGTGATAGAGCCCGAATCAATCCAGGTAAGGGATAACTTAGAATACGAAGCATTGCCTGTACGGATTGAAGACACGAGGGTGAAGGAACTCCGCGGAAAGCAGATTCCCTTAGTCAAGGTCATATGGGATGCTACAACAGGAGATGCCACCTGGGAACGTGAAGAGGATATGCAGCAGCGGTACCCACATCTATTCTAAGGTACGTCGAATTTCGAGGACGAAATTCTTTTTAAGGGGGTAGTAATGTAACACCCCGATTTTCTTAATCTTTTAATTAATCAGTAATTAATTAATTGTATTTTGTTTGAGGGTCTAGAAACTTTAATAAATGATTCCGAGGCCATAGTCACGCTCTACGCTATCGTAGGAAGCTATGGTTAAGTTTTG
This sequence comes from Ammopiptanthus mongolicus, assembly GCA_039655645.1. Lineage (NCBI taxonomy): Eukaryota > Viridiplantae > Streptophyta > Magnoliopsida > Fabales > Fabaceae > Ammopiptanthus > Ammopiptanthus mongolicus. The sequence goes on from CM077350.1 coordinate 41,882,059, forward strand.
GGTCGAAAACTCAGATGGAACCCGGTCTGCGTTTTTCCTTGACAGTAGTGCTTTACTACTATCGAGACCTAATTTGGACCCGCGAACGAGGCAGTTAGTCTTAGAATCACATTTCCTACACTTTCGAAAAAGTTCGTCCTGACGTTCGAAAATAAAAATAATATTATTATATTCAGGCCGATAATCGTTCTAGGAGACGATTCGAGTTGTCTTAGGGTTTTTCGAGAACCTTGAGCCAATGATTTTCATACCAGGGCTATGTTAAATCATTTGGGGACTCCTACAAATGTCGTGAGGATTTTCAAATTATCGGGACGTGAATTGACCAAATTACCCTAGGTTAGTTTTTACTAATTACCTCTTTACCTTTCTTAACCCTTAAGTCTTCTTAAATATCAACAATTACCTCACCCACTCACCTTTTCTCCCCCTCATTCACGTGCCCCTGCTGCTGGCTGCTTCTCTCTTCTTCTTTCTTCTTCTTCTTCCTTCTTTCTTCTTCTTCTTCCTCCATTTCTCTTTTCTTCCTCCATTTTCACCTCCATTTTTCTTAAGCTTCCACAAGGATTTTCAAGCAAGTTTGTGAAGCAAAGTTGATCCTCTCATCATCCTCTATCACCTAGAAGGTATAGATTTCATCCTTGATCTCTCAATCTTTATTTTCACCATTTATTTTCATGAATTTCAATTTCTAGATCTAAACTTCAAAAATCTCTAGAAAATTGTAGAAAAATCATTTTGAGACCAAACCAATTCCTATGAGCTAGCATCATTCCCTACTATCATAATCCAAGAGCTTGTGATGAAATAAAATCTCTAGCCTATTTATCATTTAGGGTCCGAATGGGTGGGTTTTTGGGGAAAAAAATGGGTTTTGTTCTTTGTTCTTGATTCCTCATGTGTCATCCCTTAATCATGTAATCCAAGTGATTAGGAGGCCAAATCACACTCTCACCTATTTTTCATGGTGAGGGCCGAAACCCTACTTTGATGGTTTAAGGGGTTTTGGTTCAAATCTTTGATAATTGATCATTGATTATGCATTAGGTATGCTTAAGGGTCATTGATCCAAGAGTTGGTAGAATTTCAATATCCCTAGCCTACTTAAGTAATTAAGGGCAGTAGCTAATCCTAGAGATTAGATAGATTATGGTTTCCTTATTTTAATTTCTGGTTGTGTTTTGTTGTATAGACTCGGACAGGATTCGAACATCCGATAGCGCACCCGACTGACAGCTGCGGAGTCGTAGCCGGAGCTGCTCGAGGAAATCACTAAGGTGGGGAGAAAGAACTCATATCGTCGGGAAGGCAAGCTAGTATAGAATATATATATATATATATATATATATATCTGTGTAGGGAAACCCTAAAACCCTACTAGAGGTTGAGCCCTGGAAAAGTGCCTGGACCCTGGGTGTAGGTACTTTTGGGCTATCACCACTAAGTTGATGATATGACTATTGTAGTTTATTGAGGTTGATGTATTGAATTGGTTATTTGATTATTTGTTAGTTTTATTTGTTGAACTGCCTACATGATGAATTATTGTTTGACTTTATGATGATAGCTGTACTGGTAGAATTACTGTTGTGATGATAATGTGATTTGATTGATTGAGTGTTGATGAGAGTATGGTGAGCGTTGATGTTGTTCGGGTTGATATCGTTGTGGTCCCGACCGTGGAGCTGTGGCTCGTAGACGCAAGGCGTCGTGATGTTGATGATGATGTGATGTTGATGTGATGATTGATGTTGACGTTGATGTGATGCGATGTGTCGTGGTCGTGGATGAGTGTTTAGGCGTGAGGTTCCGATATCAACCTGCGATGGATGTTTGTTGCATTTTCATAACATTTCATACCACAGCATTTGGTCCCAAAGGGGGATGTCCAATTGGGGACGTTACGTAAAATCCCGAGGCGGGATATGATGTGATGTGATGTGATGTGATCCCGACGGGGATGTCCAATTGGGGACGTGATGTATCGGCCGACATGCATATAGGGAAGACAGCATATACATAGGGATTAGTATCCCTCCCATAGGCTTATTCGAGAGAACGATGTTTGAGATGATTGTGATTGGTGACTTAAGAGATGGATGAGGTTGTGCTATATATGTTATCTGTGTTGTGTGATGTATATATATATGCTGTACTGATGCCCCTCTCCCATATTGATGATATATGTTTCTTATCTCCCGCTATTTTTCTGTATGTGTTGCTCTTATTTTATGGGAAGACCCCGAGGAGGAACCAGTTGCTGAAGAGTTGGACGACATTCCTTACGAGCCTGACGCTGGAGGACGTGTCGCGGACCCTAGCCTCGAGAGGTTGGGCAATGATCGTGATTAGTCGGAGTGCTATCTCTCGGCCTACCTTTCATACTTTTATTTTGGTTTGTAAGAGTATACTCGTATGTATTACTGTATTACTGTAGCCCTACTGATGGGGCAATACTGTATGTGATATATTTCTTTACATTTTAAGCTGTGTACTCTGAAGCGTTGCGTGCCGTGTATTTGTCTGCTTCCGCGCTAAATTTTTCGCTTCGCTTCGTTTTAATAAGGTGCGCTAACGTTTATTATGCGATTAAGATTAGTTAATATATTAGGTTCTACTGATGGGACGGCGGGTCGTCTCAGATTCCTTGTTGATTTTTCTGAAAGGCTTCTCCTTTCTGAGCTTCTTCTTTCTTCAGAGCTTTTTCATCTTTCTAGTCATGAGAGAAGTCTCTTCATCATCATCAGAATCCTCATCATCAGACTCGTCTATGTCACAGTCAGACTCGTCTGCCTTTGAAGCTTTTAAGGCTTTAGCTGCCTTTAGATCAACTATTAGAGCAATGGCTTTGCTCTTTTTGATTGACACATCTTCATTGAGCTCTTGCTCATAAACAGTGAGTGTGCTAAGTAGTTCATCCATAGTCAAGGAGGTGAGATCCTTGGCTTGAGATATAGCAGTGACAAGAGGTCTCCACTGCCTTGGAAGACTTCTGAGAATCTTAGAAACTTTCTCAGCATTAGTATATACTTTACCATGAGATTTCAAACCATTAGTAATAGTTTGGAATCTACCAATCATTTGAGCAACAGATTCACCTTCATCTATGGTGAACAATTCATATTTTCTAACAAGAATAGAAATTTTAGATTCTTTTATCTTTTCAGTTCCTTCATGTGTGACAGATAAGGAGTCCCACATTTCTTTAGCAGAATCAAAAGCACATACCTTTTCAAATTCTTCTGGACTGAGAGCACAGATTATAGCATATCTGGCTTTATGGTTTAGATCCCATCTTGTCTTTTCTGCAGGTGTCCACTAAGCCTTTGGCTTGTCTGAGCCATCATCATTTCGAGGAGTGCAAGGACCATCAGTGATGACATCCCATACATCAGAGTTTGTTAACAAGATGAACCAGTGAAACCTTTCTTTCTAGTAGCTATAATTTGGACCATTGAAGAAGGGAGATCTGGTCATGGAGCATCCTTCAGGTTGGGGGTTCCCACTTGAGCTTGCTTTAGAAGTCATTGTCTAATCTTTAGGATCTTTTATCTACACTGTTAGGTGCTCAACCCAGAGGCTGAGCTCTAATACTAACTGAAATAGACAGATGCAAACACTAGAAGAGGGGTTGAATGGTGTATGACAATTTTATGCGAAATTAAGAAACTTTTTCTCAAGCACAGACGGGTAAGGAACAGACAAGTAAACTCAGACAGGTCAATCAGACTAATAACTCGTCTGAAGGTTTTCACAGAAAACACACAATCATGCAAGATAAGAAAAGGTTTGATAAACACAATTATAAAACCCTTTAGTTAGATGATAGTTAAGATAAATAATCAAACTAAAGAGTTAAGGGAAAGAGAGAGATCACTCAACAGGTTTTATCCTGGTTCATCCCTTAACAATGAGGCTACGTCCAGTCCTTGGCAGCACCAAGTTTTCTCACTATAATTGATTTAGGTTACAGGACAGACAAGTATTATTTTCACACCTAACCTCTTCAGGCTTCAGACAAGTATTGTTTGCACACCTAGCCTCTCCTGGCTCAGACGGATTTGTTTGAGAAAAGTTGTAAAATAAATTACAATTTGCAAGTCTTTCACAAGCACTCAGACGAGTGTATTAAATGTGAAGTTCTAAAAGACTGCGTAATAATTTCAAATGATTGAAGAATAAATAATGAAAGAAGGAAGATATAAATGCTCAGAGTAATTGCTCTTTGAATGCAGTGTTCGTTCTCTTCTCTGCTTGAATCTTCAAAGTCTTCTTCATTAAATAGGCTTCAAGATTTTAAAGTCGTTGGACATAATATTTGAAGGCTTGGCTTTTTGCAGATCTTCAATAAATGCAAAGAGTCGTTCAGATCAGCCATTAAAGCCTTGAGAACTTCGCTTGTTCTCTCTCATCAGAATGGTTAAGACTTCTGATACACCTTTGGTCTTAGTAGGTCTTTATACTTGCTTTTTGCCATCAGAGGGAAGACTTTCCCTTTTGGTGTAAGATGCAGTTGTGTTCAGATAAAACACTTTGTTGAAGTTCCTTTTTAGAGACGAGACAGCTTTCATCCAACATATTCTTCAACGTTAGTCACCAGACGGGTGAGTAACTTCATTAGACGGGTTGACTCTTAATAAAGAGAATGACGTCAGTTGCATAGTCTTTCAGACAGGTGAGTCTTCTTTTGATCAGACGGTGGATTTCTTCAATAGACGGGTTGAAGGGATTTCTTCAATACTAGTCAACAAACTGGTGAAGTCTTCATTCGACGGGTGAACTTTTAATAGTTTAGAAAGGTGAACTTCTCCTAGTTCAGACGAGTGAACTTTCCATTGTTTAGACGAGTGAGCTTTCCATTGTTCAGACGAATGAACTTTTGCCTTAGATCCAGACGGGTGATAACATGCTAAAGCTCAGTTTATATAGACACTTAATGTTTTAATCTGCACACTGAGTAGACGAGTTAAACACCACAGACAGATTCAATTAAATCATTGAATAACTGTTTTAGTCTCATCAAAACTATGGTAAATGCACATCAGAGATTTTGAAGACTCAACACTTGTAACATCCTCAATTTCGTAACCTTAATTGATAAATGGATATGCATGTGTTTTGGTTAGTATGTGTTTTTATGCTTGAAAGTATGCTTGGAAGAGGTGTTAAGAGTTAGGGTTGAATTGGAAAAGAGAAAAGAAAGGAAGCACGAGGAACTGGTCAGCACGCTCAAGTGTGGATCAGGTGCATGCTTAAGAGTGCTAACGCTTTGGCATGGGGAGCCTTGGCCGCTCAAGCGTTCCATGGTTGACCTGACAGGATGGGACGTGAAGGACACATGGCAGTTGCACGTTGATGGTGGCACATGAAGGCGGTGCCTTCGCGGTGAGGAAAGGACCATGCTCAAGCATAGAGAGTAGCCAAAGCTTAAGCGTTGGAACGCTCAAGCGTGGGGATGCCCAACGCTAAAGCGTTGACAGCATTCATTCCCTATATATTATTTCCTTTTTCACTGAGGGAGAGGTTTTCACCTTCTCCAAATCACATAGCACGCAGAGAGAGCTACAGAGGGGACATGGCATCCATTGTTGAAGCTTCAAGGTCGTGGTTTGTGTAATCCGACTAGCGTAATCCTAAACTTATTGTGTCATTGAGTTCGTATCTTCGTCTACTTCGATTCTACCCAATCAAATCTTTGTTACGCAAAAGTTACATATATGCCGATGTTGTCGACATCGACTTGCTTAGCTTGTATCTCTATTGTTTCTAGTTTCTATCTTCCTTTTCGATTTGTTTTAGGGTTAATGCTATAGCCTACGTGTTGATTTAGTGATTGTCTTTTACTTAGTCTTTGTGAGTCCATTATGGGGCTCATTGAATATTTCTTAGGAGATAACATGCGTTTATACTATTATAGTAAAGCTTCAAAGTACTATACTTATAACAAGGTAGTTGATGAAATCTCCTTTATTAAGAGTAGTTTGCAAAACTCTTATACAATTGCCCATAAGGCATCTTATTTAGTGTAAAACTCTTTTGAATTGGTTTCCTAGTTCTATTACTTAGTGTAAAAGAAATATCCTTCTTTCTTGAAATCACCATCTCATCTTCAAATGAACCATCACTTTTATAATTTTGTAAAGTTGTAATAGTATTGTACAAACTCTTGTTTTTAAAGAAAAGTTTTGTAAGAATCCTATTGCAACACCCAAAAATACTCAAGTTGTGTCTCTCCCTAACCCCTCTTCTCCACCGTATCACGTCCTCATCCTTCTCTTTTCTCCCTTTCATATTATTTCTACTTTCCTCCATTGTAGAACTCCTACCTCGTCCTCTTTTGAAGGCATTCACGGTTTCAAGGTCAAGAGGTGAGAATAAAGTTGTCACCTTTGTTCATCTTCCTTTTCTTCTTCTGGGACAAATTCAATTTTTATACTCTTCCAATTTTTATCATTTTCGTGCATCACAGGTGAGAAAGTCACCACCTTTTCTCTTCTTCCCCTTCCTTTTCTCATGACCCATTTCGGTTTTGGTCTTTTTCTAACAAAGTTTTTTTTTTTTTTTTTTTTTTCTCTTGTTTGTTAATGGTGTTTAGAGGCTAGAAGGAACAAAGGAACAAGTTATGGTGGTGGTTCAAAACTTGGCCGAAAATCACTACTAGGTGGGGAGGAAGATGACTCATCTATGTGGTTTGAAGTAGAGTTAGCATTTTAGGGGAAACCCCCATTCCCTTTTTCTCTTCTTAGTTGATCTTAGAACAGGTTACAGGTTCATATGAGACACTGGGGGTGTCTCACCTATCTTTTCAAAGAAGACTTACTAATCCAAAATCTTTGAAAAACTATCTTGACTAACTATGAAACTCTTGGTTCTTGAAAATATTTTCTCCAAATACAACTTATTAAAATAAGTGGTTGATCAACATCAAACCAATCTATTCTTAAAATAATTTTCACATGAAGTCAAAAACACTTATTTCACAACACATGGGTCTTTGGAGCCAAAACTTGATTTCTTTGGAAACCTCTTCAAGTTATATGACTCTTATACTTTAATGTGAACTCATTAAACCCCTTACCATTAACATTTTAAGATCCTAACCCTACTATCTATGACATGGCCGAATGCCTTATAGAAGTAAGATAGGTCTCATTGTTTTGTTTTGTCTTCTTGGAACCATTTTAAGTTCATTGAACCATTACTTCAACATAGAATCTTTGGCTTTCCCCATTAACAATATATGGCCGAACCTTACATGTTCATTTTCAACCAAAATGAAGTCATCCAATAACATCCAAAGTAGCTAGAAAATCATACCAACATATAAGCACAATCAAGGCAACTTAGAACATAAACAAGTTCAATATTCTAATATCCTATCCTTAGGTCTTTGGACCTAAGAATAGTTTTTCACCATGCCAAAAATGATTTTCTTCTAGCATATACAAACACAATTATCATATCAACACAACAACATAACATAATATGACAACAAAGTAAAGAACTTTATAAGGAAACCCTAGATCTAGGGTTTTCCTTCAACAAAACTATTATGCCTTTAACACCACCATTAAGGTGTGATATGGTTCACTCCACCATTACCTTTGTGAAGCTTCCTTGAAAAGTAGAAGATGAAAACTTGTCACCAACACTACTAGGAAAACCGTGACCTAGAGGAAGAGCAAACAAGTTCAAAACTTGATTTTTTTCAACATCATAAACATTGTAACACAAAGATGTTCTCAAGAGTACTAAAGTAAGAACTAAGTTAGAAACTTAGTCTTGAGTAAGTGGTTCAAAAGCAAGTTCAAGAAGCTTGGGTGTTCTTGAGGATTCTTCAAGAACTTAGTGTAAACAACTTCAAATGAAAAAATACAAAAGATGAAAGTTGTTTAGATCATGAAGATGAACAAGAATATGTGGTCAAAATGATGAAATAAAATTGGTAAGGTTGCTTACCAAGGGCTGGCTGAATGCAAGAGAGAAGTGAGAGAAGAGAGAAAACTTGAACTTTGGTGTTTAAGTGTGAAATGAATGGAATAGTGATATTTGATGTTTTGATCACTAAATGATGAACCTCCCACCTTGTGGACTCCAAATTTTCATTCAAAATTGATCATAAAATCGTGTACGACAATGGAGGGTTAAGATGTAAAGAAGTGGTGTGTTGTTGCTTGATGGAAGCTTAAGGACAAGATTAATCATTTAAGGTTGGATTAGCTTTTTCCACTTATGGTTAGTGTCATAACCTTGATTTGAAGGAATGGAAGGCAAATCTTGGCCACTCCGAAGGTAAGATGGCCGAATGGCCTAACCAAAACAACTAGAATGGTTACATTTTCCATTTAGTTTGGAATTGGGTGGTTAGGGTTTTTACCAAAAATGAATAATCGATTTTTACTACTTTTGGCAAATTTTTGAATTTTAAGAAAACTAATTATCTTCATTAGGAATAATCAACAAGGTAATGGAAAATGTAATTCAACATTACATTCCACTCAATTCCCTATTTCTTAGCCTTCGGCACGTAAAACGAGAAATTATCCGATACCGATCAAAACAGAACTTTTATTGGTTTTCGTCTCATAACGACAAAAGAAAACCTCATCACAACATAACCATGGATATAAAACCATCATATAAACATCCATATATATATATATATATATATATATATATATATATATATATATATATATATATATATATATATATATATATATATAAAGTCATACCAAACATAAGGTAGCAATCACAATGTAATGGTGATTATAACCGGTTATAGGAAAATAGGGGTGTTACACATATCCTATCTGTCCTTATCATATCCTGATCACCAAACGAGCCCTAATAGGCTAGTAGAACGTCACATACTAATAATAGAATAAATAAGTATTAAATTTTATATGCGGTTCGGTTTGGTTTGGTTTCAAAAGTAGAATCCAAAAACCGATCCGATCCAATCGGTTATCACAAAAAAATCCAAAAAATTCAATTAAAATATGTTTTGTTCAGTTTTCGTTTTTTTTTTTTTTCTTATCGATTTTCAGTTTTTGTTTGGATCGGTTTGGATTTGAATACCTCTAAGGTGGACTACCACGTACATAACTTTCGTTAGCAAATTGACGGACATTGAACTGAAGGACCAAACTTGCATCATTGAAAAAATAAGGAATCAAATGTCATACAAAAAATCATAGAAATTAAAATCACACATCGATAATAATATAGGATGAAAAGTATAATTAAGTCTTTTTTTATTCTTGAGTGCATGTGTCTTGTACCCTTTCAAGTTTCTGATTCTCATTTGACCTGGTTTAACATGTTTTTAATTTTATGAACAAAGTAAACATTATTAGATTTTGACAATTCTATTTTTTTTTTTGTATGTTATAAGTGTGAAGTATCCACTAGTTTTGTCGATAACTAATTTCCATCAGAGAACCTGACTGATCACCTTTAGTGGAATCCCCCCTCCCGACCACATTTTTTTATCCATAAGACTCAAATTCAAGATTATAATGAAGGGTTCCGAACCTAGTTCTATTCGTACCAATGTAATATTGGTTGACAATTCTATTATTTAATTATACAGAACTAATATTCAGAGGACAGTTCTACTCATATGTTTATACAGTGCATTCATTTAAGTTTTATATAAAATATATATGATAATATCAAATTCTAATTATATAAAAGTTAGGCGTATCGGTAATAAAAAAAACAATCACAAAAAAAAAAAAAACATTTTCCAAATTTTAACTTTTGGAAATATATAATTATAACAAAACCATTTCATTTCAAATCCATACAATGGTCTTCACATTTGTTTTCATTTATCATGTCATAACATCATAAAATTACTCACATTGTCAATTGGAGTGATGCTATTAGGACTTTTAATTATTTATCTATATTACTCTTTAGCCAAACATATTTTTTAAAAATAAAAATAAAAATTTGATTAATTAATCAGTAAAAAATGTAAACAAACAAATAAAAACTTTAACAATCTCATACCAAAATAATATTAGGTAATAAAAAGATAATTTCCTCGGATACCCTTTTCATTAACCTTGATTTTGTATAATTTGTACACAGTCTGCGTGCATATGCCGAATGTATACGTCATGACTGGATGTAATCAACTACAACAGTCTAAATTGCAGAATTATTTACAGATTTTCATAGTAATCTTTGTCCCAATTGTATTTTTTTAAACTTAATCATGTGTTCAGCTTTGACTAATCATTGGAACCAGTACAATCATCAAAATAAGAATACCTATGCGCATGATTTTAAAATTGTACCAAACTTTAAGCCACATGCTTAAATCCATGAACCCTTCGGATTGAATCATCTGATCATTATGTATGTCCAATTACTAACTTGAAAGGTCGTGGTCATTGGGCATTGTCTCATTACCTCAATCAAACGGTTTTGAAGAATCCAATGATCAATGAGTTGGCTTAAAATAATAACATACTCTTTCCGTGTCATTATATATATCCTTTTTTTAAAATTCCAAAAAAGTTTTAGTCTCAAATTATTTATTATTTTATAATAATAAAAAATATTAGTTTGCATTTTTAATTTTATTTTTATTATCTAAACTAAATTCACTAACTATAATTCGTAGGGAAGATCAAGGAAATAAAACATAATAATAAAGTGAGAGAAACAATACATTAGTCATCTTAACCACATTTCTTTATATTTAAAGCTATTTAGTATTATTTTTAATTATTGGACAAAAATCTCAAAAAAATAAATATAAAAAATGGGAGCAAGTAAAACTTGTTGTGATTATATATATATATATATATATATATATATATATATATATATATTCATTTTTTGTCTACCTTAGTAATTGACATGCAAATAATTGATGATTAACGTTCAAATAATTTATAATCAATATGTATTATGTGATAACTCAATCACTCGTTATTTACATATAAGTTAATATCTACAATTATCACATAATGCACATTAATTAATAATTATTTACATGCAAATTCTCTATATATAAATGATATGATAAAATTGTACAAATAGTTTTTCCCCCTCCTAATTAGTGTCTTAAGAAAATTAATTAAGAGATCAAAGATTGAAAACTTTTATTAGAAAATGATTTATTTAATATATTCAAAATTCAAGAATATTACATTTAAAAAATATTTTCAATTTTTTATTTCTTAAGGTCGGTTTGCTTTGTTTCTATTTTTCTGTTGTATTTCTTATTTTCATTAATAATTATAAAAATGTTACATTGTGTACATTTTGTTTTTTTATTTTCAAAAATTTATACTAGAAACGGTAAAAATAATTATTTCCTCTACAAATCTTTAAACACATAAAATAAAATGAAAACAAAATAGTATTTTTACAATTATTAATAAAAGGGTTAAACATGTTTTTGGTCCCTAGAAAATGAACGGATTTTGATTTTGGTCCCTCTAAAATTTTTTTTTAGTTTTCATCCCTCTAACATATGAAATTACTAATTTTGGTTCCTATAAAATTAGCAATTTTTGGTTTCGATCCCTGTAAATTGTTTTTATTTAATTTTCATCTCTCTAAAATTTAATATCACTATTTGTAGTCCCTAACATTCAGTTTAGGGTAGATAAATATAATTTATTTTAGGGTTCAAAGAAATTTTTTGGGGAATCATATTCTAACATTAGATCACAGAAGTCATTGAGTGTCACTTGGGATGATCATATGGCTTTCTGTTAGACACATAAGTAGTTAATCGATATCACATGATAATAGGGACCAAAAATAATGATTTTAGATTTTAGAGGGACAAAAATCAATGAAAAAATTTTACAGGGACTAAAACCAAAATTCGCTCATTTTACGGGGACTAAAAACATTTTAACCCTTAATAAAAACACGAAACGAAAACGAAACAAGAAACCAAGCAAATACTCCCTCCGTCCCATTATATATGTCACATTTACAAAAGAAATTTATCCCAAAATATATGTCATTCTCTATTTTCAATGTAATAATAAATGCTTTTTATCAATTATACCCTTAAATACTCCACTTTGTATTTATGACAATAGTTAATACACCAATGGTTAATAAGGTTAATTTGATAAAATTATTATTTTCTCTCTTTCATTTATTGCTTTTTTTTAAACTATATGATTTAACCAAATAAGATATATATAATAAAACGGAGGGAATAATATTTTTTTTATAATCATATTATAGATACAGAATATCTGGTATCATTAATAATAACAAATCTCGATGGGACCCATGGGACACACAAGATGAAGCTCCCATGTCCGACCCGTTTTTCTCCTTATACAGCAACCGGGATGGTAACTTTCTATCCGGAGAAGGAGATGAATAAATTAGCAATAAATTCTCATGTTTGTTTGTTGGGTGTAACAGAACAAAAGGATAAGGTAGCAAGAAGAAATTAAGTCAAGCATCTACTTCTCTGGTTTGCAAAAAGCCTCCATTAACTAAGTAACCAAAGCCCCACTTTTTCTCTTGCACTTTTTGCTTTAAGGTCCTTCTAATCCAAACCTAAATCATCTAAAGTTGAAAAGTTTCTGAAATCTCCGCTACTCAGTGCGCAATCACTACGATCTGTCGAAAGCCAAGTGGGTTATCTTTCTCCTTTTTGGATAGTGTTTTTTGCAAATTTGGTTGTTGACTTGTTGCTCTTTTTAAACCACTTTGTAGACTTTGTCTCACTCTTGGGTTTTGTGTGTTTGTTTTGTTTGCTTGCATCTGAAAACCATTACCAAAAATCTTTTATTCTAGGTTTGCTTTTTGTTGATGGGTGCGTGCTGGAGCAATAGGATTAAGGCTGTGAGTCCTTCCAATGCAGGTAAGCTACTTCTTGATTTGCAAGTTCCTTTGTTTTTACTCTGGATATCCCAATGAGTTAATTTTTCTCTCAAGATTTGGCATTTTCGGGTTGGAAATGAATATGGGATTGATTGTGACAAACTTAAAGTTGTTAACTTTAAGGAGATTTGGACTGTCTTAGGTACTATATAGTATTTATGACATGCTTGAGATCCTTGCAAGTTAAGGCTGCTATGTCTTTTCTGATGTGGTGATCTGTGCTTCCTCTCAGTTGAGTTTGATCTGGGACACCCATTGATTTCCTAAATCTTAGATTTGGCCTTATTGTAAATTTTCATTTTTTTTTAAACCCCTTTGAGAAACCTCACTTGAAAGTGGGGTTTTCACTGAGGTGATTCCTCTGGGAAAAAAAACTGTAATTTGAGTTTGAGAGAAAATCCTGTTAACAACATAAGGATAATTTGGAAGGGGGTTTATTTATTTTGTTTGTTTTAAGGCTAACGATGATGACTGACTCTGTATGAACTTGTCTTTCTTGGTATTTATGCAGGGTTTACTTCTAGAAGTGTAAGCAGAGATGGTTATGACATCAGCTCAAATAGCAGGAACTCATCAGCCTCCATACCCATGACTCCTCGGAGTGAGGGTGAGATCTTACAATCTTCCAATTTGAAAAGCTTCAGCTACAGTGAGCTGAGAACAGCCACTAGAAATTTCCGCCCGGACAGTGTCTTAGGAGAGGGTGGATTTGGTTCAGTTTTTAAGGGCTGGATTGATGAACATTTACTTGCTGCTACAAGGCCGGGAACAGGCATGGTTATTGCTGTGAAGAGGCTTAACCAGGATGGGTTTCAAGGTCACAAGGAATGGTTGGTAGGTATCAATTCTTTTCTGCAGACCCATTTGGCTTTCCCTTCAGATGCATACTTAGGCTTTATTTGGTTGTATGCTTTTTTGGATACTCATTCACTTTGCATGTTGGATCCTGTTTGAGGGGTTTCTGGAAAACTCTACCTGTTAAATTTTCCAAGTTTCCTCCTCTGATGTTATTGCCATTGCTGGCCTAATCATGAAACTTAAATAGAGAACTTTTTTGATGACTAGATTATGATAGTAAAGTTCAACAGATGTCCGAAACAGATTGCTTAGTTGTTAATTTTCTTCTTGTTTTATAATGTGACTTGCAGGCTGAAATCAACTATCTTGGGCAACTGCGGCATCCTAACCTTGTCAAGTTGATAGGCTACTGCTTAGAGGATGAGCACCGGCTACTAGTTTATGAATTTATGCCCAAGGGCAGTGTGGAGAATCATCTGTTCAGGAGTCAGTACCTTCTAGTTTAGTCGAATATGATTTTTTCCCCTTTTTGTTCCCGCTTCAAAGAGGCTATAATGTATGCTTGCTTGCTTAATCCCCAAAAATTCAAATGCTAATTCTGACTGAAACCATTAATGCAGGAGGTTCTCATTTTCAGCCACTCTCTTGGATTTTGCGATTGAAAATAGCCCTTGGAGCTGCAAAGGGTCTTGCTTTTCTCCACAACACAGAAACTAAAGTCATATATCGTGACTTCAAGACTTCAAATATCTTGCTTGATACTGTAAGTATATATTGCAAACTTGGCCATGTCTTGTTATGGTTGAATATGATGGATTTAGCATTCCATCTCTAAGCTGCTTCATTAACTGGTGGTTTGCAGAACTATAATGCCAAACTTTCTGATTTTGGGTTGGCCAGAGATGGGCCAACTGGTGATAAGAGCCATGTATCTACTAGGGTCATGGGAACCCATGGATATGCAGCACCAGAGTATCTATCAACAGGTATAGTATCTTGTGTTTGTCAAATTTGATTCCTAACTTATTTATTGGGTTTCCATGCACCAGTTTTCCATCTTACAAAATGTTGTTTTGGTTGATGGACTATATTATCACATCATTTTTAATATAATTTTCTTTGTCTAGTACTCATCTTCTCTGAAGCGGTGTTTAGACATCATTGCATCAAGAGGGTTTTAACTTTTAAGCACCCTTGCATGTACAAGTTCCCTGTAGTTGCAGCTACATTTTTTCAAGGTTTTTGCGGAATACCAGCTACATGTTTCCCCAGTACCACTTTTCTTGGGATATCCTTTGAACTTTCTGCACAAAATTATTCTGTTTCAATTTTCATTTATATTTTATTGTTACCTCTTATGATTTTTGAAAATGCGAGATTTCAGTGAAATTTAGTTCACATTAGTATGCAAAAAAGGAGGTGATGCATATATATATTTTTATTACTAAATAACATTTTTTTCTAGGTCATCTCACTGCCAAGAGTGATGTATATAGTTTTGGGGTAGTTCTTCTGGAAATGCTGTCAGGAAGACGTGCTATAGACAAGAACCGGCCGTCTGGAGAACATAACCTGGTTGAATGGGCTAAACCTTACCTATCTAATAAACGTAGAGTTTTTCGTGTAATGGATACCCGTCTTGAAGGTCAGTATTCCCTTAGCCGAGCTCAAAGGACAGCCACCCTCGCTTTTCAGTGTCTTTCTATAGATCCTAAATACAGGCCAAATATGGATGAGGTGGTAAGAGAACTGGAGCAGCTACAGGAATCAAAGGACATGCCGAAAAATGGTCAGAAAGAGCATAGAGTTCGCGGCTCTGGCCTTGGCCATCCCAATAGCCACCCTGCATCTGGCAAAGGTATTGCAGACGCTGCCAGAAAGACTGCTTATCCCAGGTCTTCTGCTTCTCCCCTTTATGCTCAAGTGAGGAAATTTTATGATGAGGCAAGTATTAAGTAAATGCAAGCAGTTCTTAGTTGTGTCATAAAGCATATTTTGTCAAGCAATGTATAGTTCGTTTATTTTTCTTTGTTGTTGTATTTTGGCCTTCATTAGAAATTCTTTTCCCACTGTGGTCCTGATTGTTAGACATGGTGCTATCTAATCTGGATCCTTAAGTTGTTTTATTACTCTGGAATCCTGTATAAAACTGCAACATAGCTTACGTGAATGATGCTTTACTTTGTTTTTTGTTACATTAAAAAATGACTATCACTCGATGAACTATTGCCTCTTAAACTTCCAGCTCTATCAGCAACACACTGCACTTGACTTTGCTTTTTATTTGTTAAAATTCATGGTATCATTGGCAAAATGGGTTACATCCTTGGGCATCTTTGGTTAAGCTTAAAAAACAATTATTTTTAAGGATTAAGCTCTTCTAATGTGAGCAAAATTGTAAAGTGAGAAAGCAAGGTGTATCCACCTTTGATTAGTTAAAGTGCATTGAAATTTAAACCCATTTTAACTAATCAAGGATGGATACATCCTTAAGGTTTGTTTAGTTTGTTTCTAATTTCCTATTTTCATTTCTTATTTTTATTAATAATTATAACACAAATAATTACAAAATTGTCATGTAACATCCCGATTTTCTTAATCTTTTAATTAATCAGTAATTTAGTTATTGTATTTTATTAGAGGGTCTAGAAAATTAAATAAATTATTCCGAGGCCATAGTCATGCTCTACGCTATCGTAGGAAGCTATGGTTAAGTTTTGGTCAAAAACTCAGACGGAACCCGGTCTGCGTTTTACACTGACAGTATTATTTTATTGCTCAGACGACCTTATTTTGACTCATGAACGAAGCCATTAGGCTTTAAATAAAATTTCGAACGATATCGGCAATTTTGAAAAAAGTGCAAAATAAATAGGTTATCACGACTTTCTTAAGCGAAATATTAAATCGCGTAAGAAACGGAGCTGTGTAGGGATTTAACGGGACCCGTTAACGGATAAACATGAAGTCACCTCACCTAGGAGTGACTCACCAGTGTCATCATTACTTTTCTGGAAAATATCTAGATATTTATGAAATTAGAAAATATCTAAACGCGAAAAGACTAAAATGCCCCTGGCCTTTTTCCTAAAGGACGTTTACGTCCCTAAAATATCTAAGATTTTGATGACCTCACCCCCCTCTCTCTCTATCTCTTATTGTCGTGCCTCTCTCTCTCTTCTCTCCCTTCACTTTCTTCTTCTTCTTCCTTTCTTTCTTCTTCTCCATTTTTCTCCATTTTTCTTTCCTTCCTTCTCCTCCATTTTTCTCAAGCTTCTACAAGGATTTTCAAGCAAGTTTGTGAAGCAAAGTTGATCCTCTCATCCTCCTCTGTCACCTAGGAGATATAGATTTCACTCTTGAGCTCTCAATTTTTATTTTCTCCATTTATTTTCATGAATATCAATTTTCTAGATCTAAAATTCAAAAAGCTCTAGAAAATTGTAGAAAAATCATTTTGAGACCAAACCAATTCCTATGATCTAGTATCATCCCCTACTATCATAATCCAAGAGCTTGTGATGAAATAAAATCTCTAGCCTATTTATCTTTTAAGGGCCGAATGGGTGAGTTTTTGGGGGAAAAATGGGTTTTTGTTCTTTGTTCTTGATTTCACCTATTTCATTCCTTAATCATGTAATCCAAGTGATTAGGAAGCTAAATCCATCTTCCACCTTTTTTTTTTTTGGGTGGTGGCCGAAACCCCAAATTTTTGATTTGAGGGAGTTTTGGTTCAAATCTTTGATAATTGATCATGGATTATGTCTTAGGTATGCTTAAGGATCATTGATCCAAGAGTTGGTAGAATTTCAACATCCCTAGCCTAATTAATTAAATAGGGGCAGCAGCCTAGTCCTATGGTTAGGGGAGTTTTTGATTTAACCGTACTAACTTTCGATTGTGTTTTTTATTGTATAGAATCGGACAGGACTCGAACATCCGACAGCGCACCTGACTGACAGCTGCGGAGTCATAGCCGGAGCTACACGAGGAAATCACTAAGGTGGGGAGAAAGAACTAATATCGTCGGGAAGGCAAGCTTAGTATAGAGTATATATATTTGTGTAGGGGAACCCTTAAACCCTACTAGAGGTTGAGCCCTGGATAAAGTGCCTGGACCCTAGGTGTAGGTACTTTTGGGCTATCACCACTAAGATGATATTATGGATGATGAAATTGAGGTTAATGTGTTGATTTGTTTAATTGATTATCTGTTTACCTGTTGTGTTAAGCTGTTGGAGTGATTTGTTGTTATCTGGCTTTATAGTGATGTGTATACTGGATAAATTACTGTTATAATGTTATTGTGTTTTGACTGGTGGTTGAGTGTTGATGAGAGTATGGTGAGCGTTGATGTTGTTCGGGTTGATATCGTTGTGGTCCCGACCGTGGAGCTGTGGCTCGTAGACGCAAGGCGTCGTGATGCTGATGCTGATGTTGATGTTGAAGATTGATGTTGACGTTGATGTGATGCGATGTGTCATGGTCGTGGACGAGTGTTTAGGCGTGCGGTTCCGATATCAACCTGCGATGGATGTTTGTTGCATTTTCATAACATTTCATACCACAGCATTTGGTCCTAAAGGGGGATGTCCAATTGGGGACGTTACGTACAATCCCGAGGCGGGATATGGTGTGATGTGATGTGATGTAATCCCGACGGGGATGTCCAACAGGGGAAGTGATGTATCGGCCGACATGCATATAGGAAAGACAGCATATACATAGGGACTAGTATCCCTCCTATAGGCTTATCTGAGAGAATGATGTTTGAGATGATTGTGATGGGTGACTTAAGAGATGGGTGATATTGTGTTGTATATGTTATCTGTGTTGTGTGATATATATATATATATATATATATATATATATATATATATGCTGTACTGATGCCCCTCTCCCATATTAATGATATATGTTTCTTATCTCCCGCTATTTTTCTGTATGTGTTGCTCTTATTTTATGGGAAGACCCCGAGGAGGAACCAGTTACTGAAGAGCTGGACGGCATTCCTTACGAGCCTGACGCTGGAGGACGTGCCACGGACCCTAGCCTCGAGAGGTTGGGCAATGATCGTGGCTAGCCGGAGAGCTGTCTCTTGTCTTAGTTATGTATTTTGTTTTCAGTCTGTACTGATATACATTATGTAGTACTTTATTACTATAGCCCTACTGATGGGGCAATGCTGTATGTGATATATTTCTTTATATTTAAAGCTGTGCACTCTGAAGCGTAGCGTGAAGTTTATTGTTTTGCTTCCGCGCTAAATTTTCCGTTTCGCTTCGTTTTAATAAGGCGCGCTAACGTTTATTATGCGATTAAGATTAGTTAATATCTTAGGTTCTACTGATGGGACGGCAGGTCGTCTCATTTATTGGTATCAGAGCAGTTCGATTCTAATATCGGACTGTGTGGTTTAGGAAGTATACTAGCATTGGCAATTGTATCCACATTGGGTACTAACTGTGTTAGAAGAAGGGTAGTGTGTCCGATGCGCAAGTTATCGAGTGTGATAACTGTTTTATTCGTAAGGCATATGATATGTATATCTGTTGATTGATATTGTATGTCTTATGGATTGAAACTAATGCTTCCTTTACCAGGAAAGAATGGCCAGAGGACGTGGTAGAGGAAGGGGAGCACTAGTTGGAACCGGGAACCCCGACAGTAGTGGGGATACCTCGAGAGTTGGAGGTAGCGGAGATCAGAACGAAGCGATGAGGGCCATGAGGGATTTGGCCGCTGCAATGCTGCAACAAACACAGCAGAATGCTCAGTTCATGCAGCGACAGGAAGAGAGGGATGCTAGACAACAACAGAATCCGGTCGGAGCAGGTGAAGTTGTAAACACTGGACTGAATGCTTTCATGAAGGGGAATCCTCCCCAATTCCATGGAGAGTACAATCCGGAAGCTGCTGAATTATGGCTGCAAGAAATCGAGAAAGTCTTTGTGGCTATCCAATGCAGAGAGGATAGGAAGGTTAATTACGCTGCTTTCATGCTAGTCGGAGCAGCTGAAGCATGGTGGAAAAACAAACAGAGACTGCTAGAGGCTGGAGGAAGACTACTGACCTGGGAGGTATTCCGTGAGAGCTTCTTGGAGAAATATTTTCCAAGGAGTGTTCGTCAAGAGAAAGAAAAAGAATTCCTAAGCCTGAAGCAGGACCATAAGTCGGTTGGAGAATACGCCATGAGGTTCGAGGCGCTGCTGAAATTCTCCCAATTTTACCAAGTGTACCCGGATGAAGACTGGGTGTGCCGAAGGTTCGAAGACGGACTAAGGTCCGAGCTGAAGAGACCCATGCTGCCATTGAGTATCCGATCATTTCCCGAGCTAGTGAAAAAATGTACCATACTGGAAGGACACGATCAAGAGAGAATTACACAAACTCCAGTAACAAGTGGGGGACCAACCAGGAGCTTTGGTCAGAAAGGCCGAGGAGGAAAGTTCTAACCGAGAGCGAAGCCTTACAGTCGCCCGAATCAGCAACCAGCAAACTATGGAAGAGGAAATGCCAGTCAAGGGCAACCAGGATTCTCCAAGTGCTTTCGATGTGGCGGGCCGCATCAAGTGAAAGATTGTGCTCAGGCACCGAATGTCACTTGCTTCCGTTGTGGCACGTGGGGCCACTATGCCAACGAATGTCGAACAGGGGACGCCGGTAAGGGCCAAGTTCAACAGCAAGCCGGGAAGGCTCAGAGTACTGGGACTGGACAACAAGTGGTGGGCCAGCAGAACAGGCCGCAGACAACAGGAAGAGTGTTCGCCGTGAGAGGGTCTGAAGCCTCTCAATGTCCCGATCTGATACAAGGTAAGTGCCTAGTTGCGGGGGGACTCTTATCTGTTTTATTTGATTCGGGGGCTACACATTCCTTTATTTCTTTAGCGTGTGTGGATCATTTGAATTTACCTATTTCATCCTTACCATATAACTTGACTGTTTCTACACCTACGGGTGATTCCCTGACAACTCTATTTGTCTGTTTAAAATGCCTGGTTATGTTAGAAAATCGATCCTTTCTTATGGACCTAGTCTGTCTACCTATGCAGCAGATTGATATTATCTTAGGCATGGATTGGCTTTCGGCCAACCATGTAGTACTGGACTATTCAAATAAAACCCTTTGCTTTTCCATGCAATCTGGATCATTGCCTGCCAGTGATGGTGTATCGGGAGGTGTACAATCAGGAGAGTGCATGGTGCTGTTTTCTTTGGAAGCCAAAGAGACTCCAAGTCTTGATGCTTTGCCAGTGGTGCGTGAGTTTCCAGATATCTTCCCGGATGATGTGCCAGGATTGCCACCCAAGAGAGAGGTGGAGTTCGCAATCGACCTTACACCCGGAACCGGATCGATTTCGATAGCACCCTATCGAATGTCCTTAACAGAGTTGGTAGAGCTGAAGAAGCAATTGGACGACATGCTGCAGAAGCAGTTTATCAGATCGAGTGTTTCACCATGGGGAGCACCTGTGCTGTTCGTCAAGAAAAAGAACGGCAGTTCAAGGTTGTGTGTGGACTAAAGACAACTCAACAAGGTGACAATCAAGAATAAATACCCGTTGCCAAGGATTGACGATCTTATGGACCAATTAAGAGGAGCAACGGTATTTTCTAAGATTGATTTGAGATCCGGTTATCATCAAATAAGGGTGAAAGAAGATGATATATCAAAGACGGCTTTCAGGAGTCGGTACGGACACTATGAGTATCTAGTTATGCCTTTTGGTGTGACTAATGCTCCTGCAGTGTTCATGGACTACATGAATAGAATCTTCAGACCGTACCTCGATAAGTTTGTCATTGTTTTTATCGATGACATCCTTATCTACTCCTTAGACAAGGAAGAACATCAAGAGCATTTGAGGATTGTACTTCAAGTTCTTAAGGACAGACAACTCTATGCCAAGTTGTCGAAGTGTGAGTTCAGGCTGGAGGAGGTACAATTCCTTGGGCATGTGATCGACAAGGATGGTATCGCAGTAGATCCTGCAAAAGTGGAAGCTGTGGTTAAATGGGAAAGTCCTAAGACGGTAACCGAGATCAGAAGTTTTCTCGGACTAGTAGGATACTACAGGAGGTTCATCGAGGGATTCTCGAAGATTGCGTTACCTCTGACGCAATTAACGAGGAAAGGAAAAGCGTACGAATGGACAGAAGAGTGTGAGGCTAGTTTCCAAGAGCTGAAAGAGCTCTTGCCAAATCCATCAATGTCGTTCGATGTGTACTGTGACGCATCGTATCAAGGTTTGGGTTGTGTGCTTATGCAAGAAAGGAAAGTGGTAGCCTATGCTTCCAGACAGCTAAAAGTGCACGAACGGAATTACCCAACCCACGACCTAGAGTTGGCCGCAATAGTGTTTTCATTGAAGATATGGAGACACTATCTTTATGGCGCTAAATTCAGCATATTTAGCGACCATAAAAGTTTAAAGTATTTGTTCGACCAAAAGGAGTTGAACATGCGGCAGAGGAGATGGATGGAATTCATAAAGGATTATGAATTTGATCTACAGTACCACCCAGGAAAGGCCAACGTGGTGGCAGATGCATTGAGTCGAAAATCTTTGCATATGTCCGCTATGATGGTGAAAGAACTGGAACTGCTGGAACAGTTCAGGAATCTGAACCTGGACATGGAGTTATCCAGAGATAAGATAAGTTTAGGAATGATCACTACCACTAGTGATTTTCTGAACTTGATCTGGAAAAAACAAGGAGAAGATCATTACCTACAAGAAAAGAACCAGATGGTAGAAGAAGGAAGGACTTCAGAGTTCAAAAAGGGTACTGATGGAATCCTGAAGTTTGGAGACAGGATATGTGTGCCTAAGGATAGTGAAGTTAGGAACCTGATCTTGGAAGAAGCACAGAAGAGCAAACTGAGTTTTCATCCTCGATCTACAAAGATGTATCAGGATCTAAAGGGAATGTTTTGGTGGCCTGGGATGAAGAAGGAAGTAGCAGAATATGTCCAATCCTGTCTGGTGTGTCAAAAGGCAAAGATTGAACACCAGAAACCAGCAGGGTTATTACAATCACTGGACGTCCCAGAATGGAAATGGGATAGCATTGCAATGGATTTTGTTTCCGGACTACCAAGAACACAAAAGAGATGCGATGCAGTTTGGGTAATCGTTGACAGGCTTACGAAATGTGCTCATTTCTTGCCGATCAACCAAAGGTATTCTTTGGAAAGATTAACCCAGATTTACATCAAAGAAGTGGTGAGATTACATGGAGTACCTTCGAGTATAATTTCGGACAGGGATCCGAGGTTTACTTCTAGGTTTTGGCAGAGTCTAAATGATGCATTGGGGACGAAGCTCAGAATGAGTTCAGCTTATCATCCACAAACGGATGGTCAGTCTGAAAGGACGATTCAATCGTTGGAGGATCTTTTAAGAGCATGTGTTTTGGAAAACAAAGGAAGTTGGGACGAATTCCTTCCATTGATTGAATTCACATACAATAATAGCTTCCACTCGAGTATTGGCATGGTGCCATACGAGGCACTGTATGGACGGAAGTGTCGAACACCGCTCTGTTGGTATGAAACCGGGGAAAATCAGTTGATAGGACCCGAAATGGTGCAGCGAACGACGGAGCAAGTTAAGAAAATTCGGGAAAAGATGAAAGTCGCACGGGATCGGCAGAAGAGCTACAGTGACAAGAGGAGGAGACCTTTGGAGTTCCAGGAAGGCGACCATGTCTTTATGAGAGTTACTCCAAGAACTGGAATCGGCAGGGCAATCAAATCCAGAAAGCTTACACCTAGATTCATTGGACCATTTCAAATTCTTCGCCGAATTGGTCCAGTTGCCTACCAAATTGCCTTACCTCCCAACCTATCAAATATTCACAATGTATTCCATGTATCCCAACTCAGAAAATACCATCCTGATCCATCACACGTGATAGAGCCCGAATCAATCTAGGTAAGGGAGAACTTAGAATACGAAGCATTGCCTGTGCGGATTGAAGACACGAGGGTGAAAGAACTCTGCGGAAAGCAGATTCCCTTAGTCAAAGTCATATGGGATGCTACAACAGGAGATGCCACCTGGGAACGTGAAGAGGATATGCAACAGCGGTAAAAAGAAATTCGACGACGAAATTCTTTTTAAGGGAGGTAGTAATGTAACACCCCGATTTTCTTAATCTTTTAATTAATCAGTAATTTAGTAATTGTATTTTATTAGAGGGCCTAGAAAATTAAATAAATTATTCCGAGGCCATAGTCATGCTCTACGCTATCGTAGGAAGCTATGGTTAAGTTTTGGTCAAAAACTCAGACGGAACCCGGTCTGCGTTTTACACTGACAGTATTATTTTATTGCTCAGACGACCTTATTTTGACTCATGAACGAAGCCATTAGGCTTTAAATAAAATTGCGAACAATATCGGCAATTTTGAAAAAAGTGCAAAATAAATAGGTTATCACGACTTTCTTAGGCGAAATATTAAATCGCGTAAGAAACGGAACTGTATAGGGATTTAACGGGACCCGTTAACGGATAAACATGAAGTCACCTCACCTAGGAGTGACTCACCAGTGTCATCATTACTTTTCTGGAAAATATCTAGATATTTATGAAATTAGAAAATATCTAAACGCGAAAAGACCAAAATGCCCCTGGTCTTTTTCCTAAAGGACGTTTACGTCCCTAAAATATCTAAGATTTTGATGACCTCACCCCTTCTCTCTCTCTCTCTCTCTTCTCTCCCTTCACTTTCTTCTTCTTCTTCCTTTCTTTCTTCTTCTCCATTTTTCTCCATTTTTCTTTCCTTCCTTCACCTCCATTTTTCTCAAGCTTCTACAAGGATTTTCAAGCAAGTTTGTGAAGCAAAGTTGATCCTCTCATCCTCCTCTATCACCTAGGAGGTATAGATTTCACTCTTGAGCTCTCAATCTTTATTTTCTCCGTTTATTTTCATGAATATCAATTTTATAGATCTAAAATTCAAAAAGCTCTAGAAAATTGTAAAAAAATCATTTTGAGACCAAACCAATTCCTTTGATCTAGTATCATCCCCTACTATCATAATCCAAGAGCTTGTGATGAAATAAAATCTCTAGCCTATTTATCTTTTAAGGGCCGAATGGGTGAGTTTTTGGGGGAAAAATGGGTTTTTGTTCTTTGTTCTTGATTTCACCTATTTCATTCCTTAATCATGTAATCCAAGTGATTAGGAAGCTAAATCCATCTTCCACCTTTTTTTTTTTTTTTGGGTGGTGGCCGAAACCCCAAATTTTTGATTTGAGGGAGTTTTGGTTCAAATCTTTGATAATTGATCATGGATTATGTCTTAGGTATGCTTAAGGATCATTGATCCAAGAGTTGGTAGAATTTCAACATCCCTAGCCTAATTAATTAAATAGGGGCAGCAGCCTAGTCCTATGGTTAGAGGAGTTTTTGATTTAACCGTACTGACTTTCGATTGTGTTTTGCTGTATAGAATCGGACAGGACTCGAACATCCGACAGCGCACCTGACTGACAGCTGCGGAGTCATAGCCGGAGCTACACGAGGAAATCACTAAGGTGGGGAGAAAGAACTAATATCGTCGGGAAGGCAAGCTTAGTATAGAGTATATATATTTGTGTAGGGGAACCCTTAAACCCTACTAAAGGTTGAGCCCTGGATAAAGTGCCTGGACCCTAGGTGTAGGTACTTTTGGGCTATCACCACTAAGATGATATTATGGATGATGAAATTGAGGTTGATGTGTTGATTTGTTTAATTGATTATCTGTTTACCTGTTGTGTTAAGCTGTTGGAGTGATTTGTTGTTATCTGGCTTTATAGTGATGTGTATACTGGATAAATTACTGTTGTAATGTTATTGTGTTTTGACTGGTGGTTGAGTGTTGATGAGAGTATGGTGAGCGTTGATGTTGTTCGGGTTGATATCGTTGTGGTCCCGACCGTGGAGCTGTGGCTCGTAGACACAAGGCGTCGTGATGCTGATGCTGATGTTGATGTGATGTTGATGTTGGTGATTGATGTTGATGTTGATGTGATGCGATGTGTCATGGTCGTGGACGAGTGTTTAGGCGTGAGGTTCCGATATCAACCTGTGATGGATGTTTGTTGCATTTTCATAACATTTCATACCACAGCATTTGGTCCCAAAGGGGGATGTCCAATTGGGGACGTTACGTACAATCCCGAGGCGGGATATGGTGTGATGTGATGTGATGTAATCCCGACGGGGATGTCCAACTGGGGACGTGATGTATCGGCCGACATGCATATAGGAAAGACAGCATATACATAGGGACTAGTATCCCTCCTATAGACTTATCTGAGAGAATGATGTTTGAGATGATTGTGATGGGTGACTTAAGAGATGGGTGATGTTGTGTTGTATATGTTATCTGTGTTGTGTGATGTATATATATATATATGCTATACTGATGCCCCTCTCCCATATTGATGATATATGTTTCTTATCTCCCGCTATTTTTCTGTATGTGTTGCTCTTATTTTATGGGAAGACCCCGAGGAGGAACCAGTTACTGAAGAGCTGGACGGCATTCCTTACGAGCCTGACGCTGGAGGACGTGCCACGGACCCTAGCCTCGAGAGGTTGGGCAATGATCGTGGCTAGCCGGAGAGCTGTCTCTTGGCTTAGTTATGTATTTTGTTTTCAGTCTGTACTGATATACACTATGTAGTACTTTATTACTATAGCCCTACTGATGGGGCAATGCTGTATGTGATATATTTCTTTATATTTAAAGCTGTGTACTCTGAAGCGTAGCGTGAAGTTTATTGTTTTGCTTCCGCGCTAAATTTTCCGTTTCGCTTCGTTTTAATAAGGCGTGCTAACGTTTATTATGCGATTAAGATTAGTTAATATCTTAGGTTCTACTGATGGGACGGCGGGTCGTCTCATGTCACATTATTTTCATTCTGTTTCTTATTTTTAAAATCAACTGGGCTTGGAAGTGCATGTGCCACTCCCTTCTCAAAGGTTTCTTCAAAGACACCATCCTCCAATCTTGGCCTATTGCGTCACCAGTTTGCCTGCTTTCACTTAAGCTTCTTGGTCTTAGATTTTTGAGGTGGAAGTTTCTGATCTTCATGTTTTTCAACTTCATCCTCATCATCCTCTGAGATATCACTAGCGAGGCAAAGTTTTAGAGGGTCGTCAGAACTAGGTTCCTTTTTGAAAATTGGAGGTAATGAATCAATCCTGCATCTAGAGTTCTCAAAAGAAGAGTGTTCAAAAGAGTTAGTCAAATCAAAGTCCACCCTCTTTTCCCCAACATTTAAAGAAAGCTTCCCTCTTTTCACATCTATAATGTCCCCAGCGGTGGCCAAGAATGGTCTTCCTAGAATAATGGGGAATTCGAAATTTCCTTTCATATCCAACACCATGAAATCAACAGGAATGAAAAGTATCCCTACTTTGATGGGGACATTTTCTACGATGCCTAGAGGTTGCTGAATGGAACTATCCGCAAATTGCAAAGAGACCTTAATATGTCTCTTCCTAGAATATTGCATTACATTGCTTATTAAGATTTTCCTTAGGTTGTCTTGGGAATCTACCTTAGGACCTATTTAAAGAACTAGCTTGTTGGACAATTTGAGTTTCTAACATCTTATTGTGAATAGCTAAGTTGTCTACCTTAGATGTTAGCTCCTTAATAGCCTCACTCATAACCCTATCATGTTGTCTAAACTCCATTTTCTTTAGTTTGAGTTTCCAAAAAATTCTCTAAAGAGACTTAAGTTTAGATTTTTGTACCTGAAGGAATCCCGAAGCAGCTTTGATACTACCTTGTCTATCTTGATGGTGGGTGTTCTGATAGGAGAAGTTGAGATAAGACCTCCATCCGGGGTTGTAAGTTGGTGTATATGGATCATTATGCACCTCTGGGATGGTGTCATAGAAGTTGTGACATTAGTAAACTTGCTCCACGAGTGCGCCTGGGCATTCCACACCTTTGTGTCCTTGTGCTCCACAAATGTCACACAATATATTTGAAACACCTAATGCATTCACACTAGCCTTTTCAAGCTTATCAAAGTGCTTGTTCGAAGTTTCAAATTTAGCCATAATCAAAATCCACACTATCTACCTCAAACTTACCTCCCGAGAGTTTTCTTGGGTTATTACCACTTTCATTGGCCCATTGGTGATGGTTGGCGGCTACGCTCTCAATAATGTTGAATGCTTCATTGAGTGCTCTATTCATGAATGCTCCACCAGTTGCGGAGTCGAGAGACACCTTCAAGGGATACTCCAGTCCATTGTAGAATGTGCGGACAAGCAACCACTTCTCTAGCCTATGATGTGGGCAAGCCTCAAGTAATCCTTTGTAATGATCTCAAGCTTTCGATAACGATTCACCCTCTTTTTGAATGAAGTTTGTGGTCTGAGTTTCGAGGTGAGAGGTCTTGGAAGGTGAGAAGAATTTATCTAGGAATGCCTGCTCCAATTGGTCCCAAGTCGTCAATGAATCAGCAGACATCGACTTCAACCAAGCTCTAGCTCTATCTCTCAGGACGGATGAGAATAACCGAAGGCGTATAGCATTGACAGAAGCGCCTTCAATTCTGAGAGTCTCACATAATTCCAAGAACATCTCCACATGATCATTCAGGTCCTCTGAGGGTAAGCCTCCAAACTGATTTTGCTTATCGTGGATAGTAAGGCAAGTGGTATGGTGAAGTGCTCTGCTTAATAGCTGTTCTAGCAATCCTGAATCGCAAACCCTTAGCATTTGGTGTTGCGTAGTCCTTCATTAGTGTATTACTCGGTTCTTCGGCCATGTTTGGAATAGGTACCAAAAATTCTCTTGCCCCTTGCCTTTGGTGTCTCCTTCTTCTATGAAAAGTCCACTACAACAGATTCGAGATTTAATAGCTTGTAATTTTGGCAATTTATAGCGCTTTAGGGTGCTATCTATCTTGGCATTATTGAAAGTTGTAAACACAGATAGTGCTTTCAAAGTGTTGTCCTAGATTTAACTACAATAGCGTTTGTCCAATGAAACGCTATAGTAGTTCACACTAAAATGCGCATCTAGAAAGCAATGCTGATGTGGGTTCATAATAAAGATAGCGCTAACTTAAAAATGCCTTATCTTATTTACACAAAAACGATATCGCGATTTCATCAAAGCGCTATCTTAGTTTGAACTACGATAGCATTTTCTAAAACAAACGCTGTCTATTAGCCACCTTTTTTTAATTGGTATTTTCGTTGCTTTCTGCACACTCTCCTGCACTCACCAATCAATAACAACCTTCAGCAATCAGAAAACAACATTTAGCAATAAAAAATTGCATTCAACATTCAAAAAATAACATTTCAGCATTCAAAAACAAACATTCAGCATTCAACATTCAAAAAATAACATTCAACAATCAACACCAATCATACCTCTAATGCATTAATCAACAAAGTCGATCATAATCAAATATTGGTTCTTAAAAACATATATGATAATGCAAAAACAAAAACATATACTTCATGAATATATCAGAATTTGACAAAGTCCAGTTTGCATCCTTTTCTGCACTAACAGAAGCCCATCGGTAGAACTGCTACCAACATTCTGAAGTTGAGACTTTAACATCCATAAAGAAATGCCACAAACGCCTATTAAAGAAAAGCCACTATACCTCTATCAAACAAAAGATCAAAACAACCCTCCATGTTGAAAGTACTATTATGCATTACTGAAACAAACAAAAAAGATCTGAAAAGACAATGACAAACATTCACTAATGTCTTGTTGTCATCCAAAATAAGCTAGTAACAAGAAGCAAGTTCCAGTCTTCTGTGTATGAATCTGCACACAGGGTGACATCTTGATGCTCAGTGCATTGATTGAGTAGTCTTCCAATTCAAATTGGTCAAACTCAATCTACAATATCAAAAAATTAATTACAAAAACATGTATTGTAAAAGGTTAAAGAAGCAAATTAACTAAATAAGATACATAGGTTGCTAAGGGGAACTTACAGTTGAACCTTCCAATAGTAACTTCTTAAGGTGAGGGAATGTTTGAAAAAGTTCAAGAAACCATGGGTCAATGATGATAATGAAACTCACATATACTAAACGTAACTCCCGTAAGTTTGTGCACTCTAAGTAACCCTAAGTATCCATTAACTGTAATGAAATTACTAAAAGAATCAAAATGACTAGCCATTTAGGGGAGTTGGATGCACTCTAAGTAACCCTAAGTAATCATTTAATAACAATGAAATTACTAAAAGTTACCAAAAGTATTTCAAATGATAAGGTGAAGAGACTTATCGGAGAAGACAGAGAGAGTTAGTTGCTAAGTGACGGTGGTTAATCGCCTAAAGAGATTGAGTGAGAGAGAGAGAGAGAGAGAGAGAGTGTGTGTGTGTGTGTGTGTGTGTGCGTGCGTGCGTGCGTGCGTGTGTGAGGGTCATAGAAATGGAGAGTGAGAGTTGGAGAGTGTGTGTTGATTTGAAAGAGTGATAGAGAGTAATAGTGGACACAGACCTTTAATAGTTGTTTTAGGTAGACCAAACTTTTAATAGCGCTTTGTATAGGAAACACTATTAAAAAAGATACATTTAACAACACATCTCTGGAGAAACGCTATTATATCTTGATAGCACAATTTTATATGGGAATGATACCAAGTGTTAGAGCACAACTGCATGTGATCTCTTCGTTTCCTTGGCGGGCGTCGAACCCACCAATATTAATCAGACCAAACACAACCTTACTAGTAGCAAGGGTGTTGACCCGAATCGTTTCTGAGACAACCCCTTCTTAGGAGGTCCCATTGGTGACCCCACTTGTATTTATTAGAGTTATAGCGTAGAGTAGTAGTATAAAATTTACGGAAATATTAAAATATACAATACATACAGATACCATAATAATATTATATATACATACTAGTATTGGCTCCATTAGTAGAGCCTACAACATTGATACCAAATGTAAAATACTTCAGAGTATGAAATAAATAAAAACTAAAAACATAACATCAGAACAAAATGCACTCCGACTTCATCTCTTGGCGCTCAAGGTCCCCCAGCATTGGGATCCGAGGCTCTTCCGCCGGCATCAGGCTCAACAGGTATTCCATCAATCTCCTCTGGAAACTCCTCATAAGGGTCTTCTCGTACGGTTGAGAACAAAGAAATACAATATAGAAAAGTATAGGGGATACGAAACAGTAATATGCCATACATGGGAAAAACAGCGATATAATTAATCTATATAGATAACACACTCATAAACACAACAGTTACAACCAAACGACTTCCGAATAATTTTTCCCTTAACTACAGTCCCTCACACTCATGCAACTAACGACTATATAGACGCGATCACGACGCGACATCCCCAACGGATCAAGGTGTCCCACTCATCACTATGCCACCCCCATAAAGGGAGGGTTCGGTCTAAAGCCCGCAGGCCCAAATCGTCTCATGGATACGACATATTCCCTCGCCCGCAGGCCAGGTCGGAATATTCGTCTGTCAACAACGCAACTTACGGTAACGATATGTTCCCTCGCCCGCAGGCTAGGTCGGAGCATTTAACAACTCAACTTTCGGTAACGACATATCCCCCGCCCGCAGGCTAGGTCGAGATATGCGCCCATCCGTCTACAATTCGACTAACGGGTACGACCACCTCCCCGCAGGTAAGATCGAAATCGCCCGTATGCCAACACAGTGATGAATAACAACTATGTAACATGAATCTCACTGACTCATCTCAGGATTTACACTTAGTGCCTCAACCACGACTTATATGCAACCACGACCAACTTTCATCCGGCTTAACCGGGTATCAACTCACATCACGACATCGACAGATCAACTATATCACTCGGTTGAGCACTACAACATATATATAACCTCGACTTTCTCACCACACATTCATCACCCGATTTCTCATAAATCACTGTCTAGTTCTATTCAGACTTCAACAGTCACAACAACATATACACAACATAAAAATCAACTTACAGATAAATCATGTTTAATCAATCATAAGCATATAGTAAGCATAACATATATCACATTAAATACCAATCACAGAGCATACATCCTTGATATACGGTATAATCAACCTAACGGTCAAACGGCCTCTAGTAGGGTTTCGGTCGCCCTACGCATATCAATATATATTATTTAAAGCTTGCCTCCCCGACGATATTGTGGTTCTTTCCCCCACCTTGATGATTTTCCCGAGAGATTCCGAATGCGGCTCCGCAGCAGTCAATCGAGTGCGCGATTGAGCGTTCGAGTCCTATTGGATTCTATACAGTAAAACACAACCAGAAATTAAAATAATGAAACTATAAACTACCTAATCTCTAGGATTAGCTACTGCCCTTAATTAATTAAATAGGCTAGGGATATTAAAATTCTACTAACTCTTGGATTAATGATCCTTAAGCATACCTAATGCATAATCAATGATCAATTATCAAAGATTTGAACCAAAACCCCTTAAACTCACAAGGTAGGGTTTCAGGCATCACCATGAAAAATAGGTGAAAGTTTGATTTGGCCTCCTAATCACTTGGACTATATGATTAAAGGATGAAATAAGTGAAATCAAGAATAAAGAACAAAAACCTATTTTCCCCCAAAAACCCATACATTCGGCCCTTAAAAGATAAATAGGCTAGAGATTTTATTTCATCACAAGCTCTTGGATTATGATAGTAGGGGATGATACTAGCTCATAGGAATTGGTTTGGTCTCAAAATGATTTTTCTACAATTTTCTAAAGATTTTTGAAGTTTAGATCTAGAAAATGAAATTCATGAAAATAAATCGAAAAAATAAAGATTGAGAGCTCAAGGATGAAATCTATACCTTCTAGGTGATAGAGGAGGATGAGAGGAGCAACTTTGCTTAACAAACCTTCTTGAAAAAGCTTGAGGAAGTTTGAGAAAAATGGAGATGAAGAAAAATGGAAGAAAATGGAGAAGGAAGAAGAAAGGAAGGAAGAAGAAGAAGTTGGAGGGGATGAGGGAGAGAGGGCTGGCCGAAATTATGGAGAGAGAGTAAGGTGAGTCATGAAAATTTAGATATTTTCATTTAAGGTAACTTAAGAGTTAAGAAAAGGGTAAAAAGGTAATTTAGTAAAAAGATCAAAGGTAATTTGGTCATTTCGCGTCCCGATATTTTGAAAATCCTCACGACACTAGTAGGAGTTCCCAAATAATTTATCCTAGCCCTGGTATGAAAATTATTGGCTCAAGGTTCTCGAAAAACCCTAAGATAGCTCGAATCGTCTGCAAGAACGATTATCGGTCCGAATAGAAAAATATTATTTTAATTTTCGAACGTCAGGATGAACTTTTTCGAAAATATAGGAAACGTGATTCTAAGACTAACTATCTCGTTCATGGGTCCAAATTAGGTCTCGATAGTAGTAAAGCACTACTGTCAAGGAAAAACGCAGACCGAGCTCCGTCTGAGTTTTCGACCCAAAACTTAACCACAGCTTCCTACGATAGCGTAGAGCGTGACTATGGCCTCAGAATAATTTATTCAATTTTCTAGACCCTCAAATAAAATATAATTACTTAAATACTAGTTAAATAAAATGATTAAGAAAATCGGGGTGTTACAGTTTCCCAAACGACCAGTTTAGCAATCCAATCAAATTAAGCAAGCTAATTAAAAGGTTGGAGAATTTGCAAATTTATAAACACGAAATTAAACAAAGACAGTAAGTGATTAAAACTAGAAACTGCAGTTTAAAAATAACCAATCTAAGGGGTTCGACAATTATCGAGTTTGATCAATCCTTAAGCACAGATGAACATCAAGTTAATTTCATCCTTGGTTTCGGGTTACAGCAAGAAGCCTCACCATAATCTGCAATTTCACTACTAGAAACGCTTTTAGAATGAGGATTAATCAAAGAAAAATGAGTTAAGCAACCATCAAACCAAGATTAAACTTAAAAATCGAAATTAAATCAAGCTAGACATAACATCAAACTCCTTCTGGCCAACATATAGATTCTGTTTTATCTCTTTAAAAATGAGTTAATGAAGCCACTAACACATACATTCAAGATTCAACTTCATTTATGCAAATAAAATTAGAATCAAGAATCAAAGAGAAGAAAAACAATGAAAAACAAAATTAACCATGAATAAACAAAATAGAGCAAGGTTTCATAAATCAAACCTCAACAATGTCTACATCCAAGGATTGATTAAGAGAGTTTATCCCTCCATGGGTGTGGAGGAACAACCCATAAAACGAAAATGAAACAAAAACTAAAAATCTAGAAGAGGGAAGAAGAGGAAAGGTGAGAAAAGCTCTCTTAAATCCTAATTTCGTGCTATTCTGTGGTCTACTGTTTTTGAGTTCTTAATCTCATTAAATGATAATTCTAATAATCCCAAACGTGTTCCCATAAGCCCAACTTCAATTAGACACCAAGTTTGCTCAAATCGGGCCTCAAATGAGTAAGTTAGTCCCAAAACACTTTAGGATACTTAAAGATCCAAGACTGGTTTTCCAAAGAAATTTACACCATTAAAATGACGTCATTTGGCTAAGTGATCTTCATGAAAGTTGTAGCCTCATGTATCATATTCAAATTGGTCTTGGTCTCAGGTGCATTCGATCTCTACAACTCAAGTTATGCCTCAAACACTGCTCTCTATCCAAACTCCCACAACAACACCTTTGGTCATACTTATAGCCTATATTTGACCCTTTTATCCTCAGAATTGGATCTCGAGTTCTTCATGGAACTTGTAGATAATTGTCTTAGATTTCCTACAAAATTAAAATCACAATTTTTTATTACCTATAGCCAAATTTAAGCTCGAAATATAGAAGCAATGTCAAGATGTCAATTATTCTAAAAAAATTAAATTAGGCCCAAATTATACCTTAAGTCATAAAATGCACCCAAGCCCCAACGATTAAGCACAAATGATGTTTAAAATATTAAATATGAAGGTTAATTAATATGTTAAATCTATGTACATCATATACTCCCACACTTAGCTTTTGCCTGTCCCGAGTAAAACCAAAAATAAATCAAAGCAAAGGATAAGAGACAACAAACAAGGATTAACTTCCCAAAGATGTTCAAGGGTGCAAGAATGTATGGATAAGAAGAGCAACCAAAGATTCAACAAATCGCAACATTCCTAAAGCAAATTCTTTCCATCTTCATCCAACAATCACGGTAAATTCCATTGAAAAGAATAAATCAAGAATGACAGAACATCACATGACATACTCTCAATCCCTAAGTGTTTAGATGGTAAGTGTTTCACTCTATTCAATTCATGAAAATTGGCACTACCATAAGCTTGCTTATCTTCTCAGTCTCCACCACTCATGCACATGAACACAAAAATCAAAAGGACTTTATTCAAGGATGTAACAAGGTCAAGGTAAGGGAATGAAATAGAATGGATATGAAAAGTTAAGACCAAAGAGAATGGAGGAACATTGGCAGCAAAATCACATAAAACCAAATTCATCCAAAAGCACTAATCAACTCTCATTTCAAATTCTGTCCTTTCTTCCCTTGAGTTTATTTTTCTTTTCCTTCTCTTTTCTTATCTTTTCTTTTTCTTTAAGACAACTATAAGTATACTTTTTTTTCTTTTTCTTTGTAACTTGTTCTTTCTTTCTATATTTATTTATTTTTATTTTTTATTTTTTTCATCAACACTCGCATAACCAAGATTAATTTCCCCCACACTTATTCCAAAACTTCTCCAATATTCTCCTATTCCCTAAGGTAAGGTAGAGACATGGTTTTTCATTTTAGGCTTGTAATGAGCTCAAAAACAAAGAATGGTCAAAAAGGCCCAAGGGGGTTAATCAAAGAAAAAACATGCAAGGTTGGCTATTTAGTTAAGTGGCTAAAAGAGAACAAAAATGCCTTCATCATGTTAAAATGTGCATATACAATGTAGCTTCAAAAAGAATCAAAGCAAGTTCTAGAGCAACCAAATCCATGAATAAAATTCACACAAGAATGAAGAGAGTGTATAGGCTCAAAATATGACATGGTATGTTTCTATCAAACTCAATCTATCAATTCAATGTTCATCACCAAACTTATCAAAATCACAATGAAAGACAATTTATTCACTTATGTCATGATTCTTTTCACTTCAATTGATTCAAACTCACAACTCTCACAACTCTAAAAATTAAGTGGAAAGCAAAAATCATTTATTCTATTTTTTTCCTTTTTCAAAACAGCAAAACAATATTAAAATAGCGATATAACACTAAAAACAGCGGAAAAACAGTCCAAACAGCAAAAAGCAAAAACAGAAACAGCAGCAGAAAACAGCAGAAAACAGCAGAAACAGTAAACAGTAAAAAAACAGTAATCAACAAAAAAAGAAACAGAAAAATAAAATAGCAAAACAGTAAAATGGAGAACAACAAAAAAACAGAAACAGTAACAGAAATAACAGAAATAGTGAACAGAAAACAAACAGAAAACAGAAAATAGTGTAAACAGAAACAGTAACAGCAGCAGAAAAGCAGTATACAGTAAACAGAACAAAACAGAAACAGAAACTAAAACAAAAACAAAAAACAGTAAAAACAGAAACAGTAAAACAATAAAAACAGAAATTCAAAACAGTTAAATAAAATAGTGAAACAGTAGAACAAGTTATTCAAGACGACATGACATTATTCAAAAGAGCAAAATTAAAAACAAAAACAAAACAAAAAAACAACGAATTTTTTTACGTTTCGTTTGAAAACATAAAAAAATAACATAAATAACAAAAGAAAAAAAATGCCAGCAAAGTTTAGGGCATAATATATTTTCCTCACACTTGAAATCTACATTGTCATCAATGTAGAACATGTGAAAATCAAGATTCGGTACAAATCCATTCAGATAGAGGACATGAAAAATAAAATAGAAAGGGAGAGAAACGGCCTTATAGAATGTAGTGTAGCAGGTATCAAGGTGTGAATGTTTGCTCTTCCATGCTTGCTCTTCTCCAAATTGCATGAGCCAATCCTCATCAACCACGACAGTAGTTGCCTCAAACATAAGTGGTTGCAGCTCCATTTTGGATGGTTGCACATAAGAGGGAAGTTGTTTAGGTGCTTCTTGTGCAAAGTCTTCATTTCTTGCAACATCCATCATGACTTGATCACCATCTTTTATGGGGATGCTTTCTATGGGTAGTATGTCTGCATGATCCTCATTTGTTGTATTCGTTGGCTGAACAGGGTCCTCAGCCTCATGTCTCTCATGCTCTACATGCAACTTTTGCTCCTCATACCCTTAAAAGGTTGAAATTTCATCACACGCTACACACAAAGCAGAACCATTACAATCAACATAGGAAGTACAACAAACAGAATCAGGAAAAGCATGAATATCTGGAAATTAAACACACATTTCATTAATAACAGTGTTATCAACAATGGTATTCTCAATAATATTATCAAAATTATGATCATAATAAGTATTGTAAAGAGTATTTATGTGTGAATCCGAATGCTCTTCAAGTTGATGTTGTGATTGCAATGCAGTCAAGGTGGAAGTAAGATGGCTAATTTGTGTTTCCAAATTTTGTAGACGTGCTTCTGTCATCTGGGTGTGTTTTGCCACTTGTTGCATCAATTCCTCTATATTGGGTTGAGCTGGTGTGGGGTCTATCTGGTAAGGAAACCAAATCATTTTCTCATTCATTGCCTCATTCATTTCCTTATTTGTGGCTGGTTTTTGGACGAATTTCTGCTGACTTATTTTTAGTTGATGCACCAAGGAAGCTATTTCGTGCAAACTGTCATGCTCGCTATGAAGGCCAAAATAGAAAAATGGCACCTCATTCACTCTAGTCATGCCAAAACCACAATTTAACTCATAATCAGCAATGAAGTTGGAATCATATGTATATGATGGTTTAGCCTCATTCTTTGCATAACTTATGCATGATGATATGTATTACTTGATCACAATTCTGTTAGTTCTGTGAATCAGTTAGTTGGCTAAGAAAAGCTTCTTTTATTAGTTTGTTATAGGTTAGTTATTAGTTATTGTTTAGAAGCTCTTCTTTTCTTCTTTTTCTGTTTTCTGTTTAAAGAGATATCTTCCTATATAAAGAGATCAACTCTTGTTTGTTGATTTAACTCTTAATCAATAATAAGATGTATCTGTCCATTCTTTTTGTGAAATTCTCTCTGATTCACCAGTTCTAATATGGTATCAGAAGTTCTTCTCTAGTTTCTTTCTGTTGATCTTCTTTCTTTTTGCTTTCTCCTTTATCAATGGCTACTTCCACTGATTACTCCGATTTTGCCACAAACCCTTCCAATCCTTATTACTTACACCCCAATGAAAATCCATCTTTGGTTCTTGTTACACCTATCCTTGATAGCAAGAACTATCAGACATGTGCACGAGCCATGAAGGTTGCTCTCATCTCCAAAAACAAAATGCATTTCATTGATGGTAGTATCACGCCACCATCATCTACAAACCTTCTCCATGGGCCTTGGCTGCACTGCAACAACATGGTCTTATCATGGTTACATCACTCAATCTCTGCTGGTATTGTTAAATCAATTCTTTGGTATGATCTGGTATGATCGGGCATCTGCTGTTTTGAAGGACCTTGAGAATCCTTTTTATCAAGGGGACATTTTTCGAATATCTGATATTCAAGATGAATTGCATCGCTTTCAACAAGGTAGCCTCGATATCTCTACCTATTTCACTGAATTAAAGACTATGTGGGATGAAATTGAAAAATTCAAACCCACTAGGGATTGCAATTGTGCCATCCCTTGCACCTGTGGTGCTATTTCTGATCTGAAAAAATATCGTGAACAACATTGTGTTCTTCGATTTTTGAAGGGATTGAATGAGCAGTATGCTCATGTTCGATCCCAAATTATGCTTCTCGAACCTCTTCCTTCTTTGCATAAAAAGTTTTCCTTAGTCATTCAACAAGAAAGGCAGTTACAACCTATTCTTCCAATTGAGACTCCTATTGAGCAAAACGCTCTAGCTTTGCAAGTTCAGCAACAAAATTCTGCTGCACAACCATCCAAGATAGGTTCTTTCCCAGCTAGAGGCAAGGGCAGAGGTTCATTTGGCCTTGGCGGTAGCCAGCAGCAAGGACCAACAAGGTATTGCACTCATTGTGAATTTAATCACACCATAGATACATACTTTCTTAAACATGGATTTCCTCCGGGTTTTCATCCTAGGAGCAACAGGGCAATAAATCTTGCTACCAACACTGATTATGAAACTGAGCCTTAGTTCAAGAACCAGAATCCTCTTCAGATCAGGCAGCATCACCTACTCTTAACATTATTCACGAACAATATCAACAAAATCCTTCAATTACTTCAGCAGCAAAATCCTCAAAGCACTGCTTTTGCCAATTCTGTTCTTTGTAATCAAGTTGCTCTCAATACTACCTCTCCTCCTACAATTGGTAAGCATTCTTCAATTTGGGTCTTGGATTTAGGTGCCACAGACCACATAACCTCTTCTCTTCAATTTTTCACCACTTATCACAATATTGCACCAATTTCTATTTCTCTTACCAATGGTTTTAAAACTTGTGCCACCATTGCAGGCACTGTCAAGATTACTCAGTCCCTTATTCTTTATAATGTCCTTTTTGTTCCTAGTTTTAATATTAATTTGATTTCCATCAATCAACTCTTGATTGTCACATTCTTTTCTGGCCTGATTCTTGCCATGTTTTGCAGAATTCAAACCAGAAGCTGATTGATACAGCTAAAAAGAAAGGAGGCTTGTTTGTACTAGAAGCTCCCTCTCTAGTTGGTTTACCTTTTCCTAGTTCTACTTGTACTTCTGTCACTTCAAACACAGATTCAGTTTCACTTTGGCACACTAGACTAGGTCATCTTTCTGATGCTGTTCATAAGTGTATCTCTATACAATTTCCTTTTATTCCATATAAAGATTATGCCTTGCCTTGTGATATTTTTCATTTTGCAAAACAACGAAAATTACCATTTCCCACTAGCACTACTAAATCCATAGGTATCTGTGAATTACTTCATGCAGATATTTGGGGACCCTATGCCACCCCTTCCATATCTGGCCATACATATTTCTTAACGTTAATTGATGATTACAGTCGTTTCACTTGGATTATCTTTATGAAACTTAAGAGTGAAGCTCGACAACATATTGTTAATTTTACTGCCTTCAGACAAACACAATTTAACATTTCTTTGAAATGCTTGAGAAGTAATCCCCTCAACAAAATGGTATTGTTGACAGGAAACATCAACATATTTTAAATGTTGCTTGCGGTTTATCTTTTCAAGCACACTTACCTTCTAATTTTTGGCATTTTGCAGTTCAACATGCTGTACATCTTATTAATAGGATGCCTACACCTTTGTTGAAAAATTTATCCCCTTATGCTATGCTATATCAAAAACCCTCAACATATATACATCTAAAAACTTTTGGCTGCTTAGCTACAACTTTAACTAATCACAGAACTAAATTTCAGGCTAGAGCCCGAAAATCTATTTTTCTTGGTTATAAAGAAGGCACTAAAGGATATCTTCTATATGATGTTTCTTCTCATGCTCTTTTTCTCTCTAGAAATGTTATCTTTTATGAATCTGTATTTTCCTTTTCTACTAACAATCCAGCTTCTTCCTCCTTTACAATCTTGCCTCAAGTCATCTTGAGCAATATATTCTGATGTTTCCATTGATACTGTCACACCTCCTGTCCTTATTCTTGCTCCACCATCTGATCCTGCACCTCTCGATGCTACTCAGAATGACTCTCCTAACCCTGCTCCAGCACCTATCTGGCAATCTTCAAGAATTAGATCTAGGCCTCCCTATC
This sequence comes from Ammopiptanthus mongolicus, assembly GCA_039655645.1. NCBI lineage: Eukaryota > Viridiplantae > Streptophyta > Magnoliopsida > Fabales > Fabaceae > Ammopiptanthus > Ammopiptanthus mongolicus. Next base: position 41,922,595 of record CM077350.1, read on the forward strand.
TTGAAGATTATCACTGCAGCATGCTCACATCTACTCAGCCTGCTTCCTTCTCTGGTAACTCTCTTTACCCTCTATCTTCAGTTTTATCCTATGAAAATTGTACTCCTGCCTACAAAAATTTCTGTCTTGCTGTTCAAACCAATACTGAGCCTAAAACTTACAAGCAAGCCTGTAAATCAGCTTGCTGGAGACAAGCAATGCACAATGAGTTAACTGCTCTTGCTCTAAATAAAACTTGGACTATTGTTGATTTACCAAAGGGAAAAGTTCCAATTGACTGTAAATGGGTTTACAAAGTAAAACACCATGCTGATGGCTCTATTAAGAGGCATAAAGCAAGGTTGGTAGCCAAAGGCTACACTCAATTGGAGGGTGTTGATTACTTCGACACATTCTCTCCAGTTGCTAAATTAACCACAGTCAGGACTCTTGTTGCTTTGGCAGCCATTAAAGGTTGGTTTCTTGAACAACTTGATGTTAATAATGCTTTTTTGCATGGTGATCTCAATGAGGAGGTTTACATGACTCTTCCACCCGGTGTTCAAGTTTCAGGACCTACCATTACTTCTACCAAGGTTTGCAAACTCCATAAATCTCTTTATGGTCTCAAGCAAGCTAGTACACAATGGTATTCCAAATTGTCCTTTGCTTTGTCCTCTTTAGGCTACGAACAGTCATCTGCTGATTATTCTTTGTTCACTAAACTTAAGGGTAGTAAGTTCACAGCCATATTGGTCTATGTGGATGATCTTGTCTTAGCAGGTGATGATCATGCATAAATTTCTATTGTCAAGTCTTACTTAGATAAATGTTTTAAAATAAAAGACTTGGGAACTCTCCGATTTCTTCTTGGTTTGGAAATTGCACGATCTACTACAGTTATCTTACTTAACCAAAGGAAATATACTCTAGAATTACTTGAAGACAGTGGTCACCTTGCTGTCAAACCTGCTTCTACACCCTATGATTCTTTTTTAAAATTGCATGCTTCGGACACTACACCATATCATGATCCTTCGGCATATAAAAGATTGATAAGTAGGCTATTATACCTGACTACCACTCGACCGGATATTGCTTTTGTTGTTTAGCAATTAAGTCAGTTTGTTTCTAAATCTATTGAAGTTCATTATATGGCTGCCACTCGAGTTCTTCGATATCTGGAAAACTCTGCAGCCAAAGGTATATTTGTTTTTGCATCTTCTTCTCTTAAAGTTTCAGGTTTTGTTGACTCCGATTGGGCAAGTTGTCCATCAACTAGAAGATCTATCACGGGCTATTGTGTTTTTATTGGTTCCTCCTTAATCTCTTGGAAGTCCAAGAAGCAATCCACTGTCTCTAGATCAAGCTCCGAGGCAGAATACAGAGCGCTCACTAGCCTTACTTGTGAACTGCAGTGGCTACAATATTTGTTCAAGGATCGTCATATTTCTCTTGACAAACCCGCAGTTGTGTATTGTGACAACCATCCGCAATTTATCTGGCACACAATCCAACATTTCATGAACAGACAAAACATGTTGAAATAGATTGTCATGTTGTTCGTGAAAGGATCCAAAGTGGCCTTCTTTGTCTATTGCCGATTCCATCAGCAGCACAACTTGCTGATTTGCTGACCAAACCTTTGTTAGTACCATCCTTTAACCTGCTCGTTTCCAAGCTTGGCCTATTTGATTTGCATAGTCCAGCTTGTTGGGGGAAGGGAGTATTACCTGATCACAATTCTGTTAGTTCTGTTGATCAGTTAGTTGGCTAAGAAAAGATTCTTTTATTAGTTTGTTATAGGTTAGTTATTAGTTATTGTTTAGAAGCTCTTATTTTCTTCTTTTTCTGTTTTCTGTTTAAAGAGATCTCTTCCTTTATAAAGAGATCAACTCTTGTTAGTTGATTTAACTCTTAATCAATAATAAGATGTATCTTTCCATTCTTTTTGTAAAATTCTCTCTGATTCACCAGTTCTAATAATATGTGACAAAATATGTCAAAATGCTATGAGGAAAATAATCATCCATTGATGCAAACACACTTGAACTAACTAAACCAGTGACAGAAGCACCAATTAAACCATGATTTGGATCACTAACAGAATGAATAATTGAATCAATCCCAACACCACTCATGCCAAAATCAGGATAATATATGCATGGTAAATCATAATAAACATTAGGCATGTAATGTTGCATGTAATTATCCATGGAGAGCAACAAGAATCAGAACCACAATAGGCAATCACAATGTGCAGCATTCACAATGTGAAATCTATGTAAGCTCAAGACACTAACATATAAGCTCAAAGCATCATCATGTAAGCTCAACTCACCACAATTAAGCTCAAACAGCTACACCTACTCGGTAAGGACTAAAATTAGCAAGCCAACAAAAACACAAAAAACAAGTAATTGTACATTACCCAATAAGCTATAAAAATATAAAAACACATCAAATGATTTTTAAACATTACGGGACCACCACAGAGCAAAAACTACACTATCCTAGTTAATTATGGAGCAGAGTAAAATCTAAAAAAATTGAAAATTGGTCTAAGTGATGGAATTTGACCAAAACAAGGTGGTGCCTAGTAGGGAAACTTACTAGATTATGATCAGTAATTTTTTTCAAAGAGGTGTACCAAATATCAGATTAACCGAAGCTAAGAAAATCAAAATTTTAATTACTGATATGTCCTAAGAAGTCCAAAACTCATACCAAATGAATGAATTTGGCTAAAATCCGAATGACTGATCCATTAAGATCAACTTGCTTAGAATGGGCACCAATCTTTGGATACCAAGTTTCAACTCCAAATTCCACAGTTTAGATCCAATTCAGCCTCCTAAACCTGAAAAATACTAAAAAATATTGGAAAACTAATCTAAACAACAAAACAGTTAACAAAAAGATCAGGAATTAGTAGAAACAGAACCTAATAAAATCGAACAACTAAGAATGGTCCCCGACAAAGGTACCAAAATTTTGGCAGGCGTCGAACCCACCAAAAGTAATCAAACCAAACACAACCTTACTAGTAGCAAGGGTGTTGACCCGAATCGTTTACCAAACGACCAACTTAGAAATCCAATCAAATTAAGCAAGCTAATTCAAAGGTTGGCGGTTTGAAGATTTATAAACAAGAAATTAAACAAAGACAGTAAGTGATTAAAACTAGAAACAACAGTTTAAAAATAATCAATCCAAGGGGTTCGACAATTATCGAGTTTGATAAATCCTTAACGACAAACGAACATCATATTCATCCTTGGTTTCGAATTACAGTGAGAAGCCTCACCATAGTCCACAATCTCACTACTAGAAATGCTTCTAGAATGAAGATTAATCATGGAAAAATAAGTTAAGCAATCATCAAACTAAGATTAAACTTAAAAACCGAAATTAAACCAAGCTAGGCATAACATCAAACACCTTCCATGCAACATATAGATTCTGTTTTATCACTTTAAAGATGAGTTAATGAAGCCACTAACACAAACATTCAAGACTCAAGTTCATTTAAGCAAATAAAATTAGAATCAAGAATCAAAGAGAAGAAAAACAATGAAAAACGAAATTAACCATGAATAAACAATATAGAGCAAGGTTTCATAAATCAAACCTTAATAATATCTACAATTAAGGATTGACTAAGAGAGTTTAGCCCTGCATTGGTGTGGAGGAAAAACCCATAAAACGAAAATGAAACAAAAACGAAAAACCTAGAAGAAGGAAGAAGAGGAAAGGAGGGAAAACCTCTCTCAAATCCTGATTTCGTGCTCTGCTGTGTTCTACTATTTCTGAGTTCTTAAACTCATTAAATGATAATTCTAATAATCCCAAACGTGTCCACATAAGCCCAGCTTCAATCAAACACCAAATTTGCTTAAATTAGGCCTCAAATGAGTAACTTAGGCCCAAAATAATTCAGGATCCGAGACTAACTTTTCAAAGCAATTTACACCATCAAAATGACATCATTTGGGTAAGTGATCCACATGAAAGTTGTAGCCTAATGTGTAATATTCAAATTGGTATTGTTCTCAAGGGCATCCGATCTCTACAACTCAAGTTATGGCCCAAATATTGCTCTCTGTCCAAACTCCCGTAGCAACACCTCTGGTCACACTTTTAGCTCATATTTGACCCTTTTATCCTTAGAACTGGATCTCAAACTCTTCATGAAATTTGTAGATAATTGTCTTAGATTTCGCACAAAATCAAAATCACAATTGTTTAGTATCTACAGCCAAATTTATGCTCGAAATACAGAAGTAATGCCAAGATGTCAATTATGCCGAAAAAAATGAAATTAGGCCCAAATTATACCAAAGTCATGAAATGCACCCAATGCCCAACAATTAAGCACAAATGATGTTTAAAACACTAAATATGAGATTAATTAATATGTCAAATCTATGTTCATCACTCTTCCACCAACGATGTAACTTCTATTTATGGTTTCTCTCCTGAAAGCTCACGATTGTACGTCTTCTTATTCTCCACCAACGTTGTAACTTCTATTTGCAGTTTAATTCCTCTCGGAAAACGCACGAATGTTCCTCTTCTTACTTCTTCTCTATAAAAAGATCTCTCTTTGGTAAACTCTTTACTTGTTCTTTTATTCCTTAGAATTGGTAAACCAATTAACCATTCCTTTACTTCATTCTCAGAAAAACTTCCCACAATGACGCCCAAAGCCAAATCTTCTTCTCACTCCATCAGTTGGATCAAGAAAATAGATCTTAAAAAGCTCAAAAGGGATGGATTTGACGTTACTACAGAGGTCGAGGCTCAAGGATGGAAATATTTCTTCAACATTTATCATCCCATCTTATTACTGGCATAACAAGAGATCCAAACAATGGTTTGGTGAGTTACAGAAACCTGGAGTGGATAAAGGAAGACCCGAGCCTTTAACCTGGAGTGGATAAAGTGGAAGACCCGAGCCTTTCTTTGAAAGAGGTGTATCAAGTCATATTTGGGAACAATGCTGAAAAAAGTGTCACGTCGATAAAAAAAACGTAACACTAATGGACCAGCCTAATAAACGAAAGGTGATAGAAAGACTTGTTGGAACCAATGTGGTTATTGTCTTTTAATCTCTTAAGTTTTGATGTTAACAAAGGACTAATTTCAGAAAAACAAAGATTAGTTATGGACTAACGCTCTATCTTAAGTGTGCAGGATAACATATATAACTCCAAAGACTATCTAAGTCCAAAAACTTCCGCTCGTCCAAACTCCAAACTGGATTAGCTCTCGCTAAGTCCAGTCGATAATAAGTCTTTTTAACGATAGTATCTTGACTCCAAAGACTCTTTCTATTTTGTGTAGTAATCGCTAAAGTCCAATAAGCTTTACTTGTTTTAATGCGAATACATATGTAAAGCTTTTGAATTTATTACTCTATGTGTAAAAAGCTTATATCTTTTAGACAAACATTCCTTGTAATCTTCGTACCATCGAAAGCTAAAGTCAGTCTGTCCCTGACACAAAAAGGGTTTGACCTTCTCCAAAAGGAAAGACAAAAGGCAACTTTCGAGTACAAGGAAAAGGTGTCAGCACCTCTTTAAGCTATCAAGCCTGATAGTCTACTTTACTGATCAGAAGTCTCAACAAGTTATCAGACTCAACGGACTAACGCATTTAATGCTCAATTGGAACGGATTCTTTTCCAACTGTTGACGACTAAAGTTGATCAAATCAAGTCTGTTATAAATATCTCTTATCTTGAAGATGCAAGTAGGGGAAGTGATGCACAATTGAATCAAAAATTGAAAAATTGTCAAGCACACAAAACAACAAGCAATCAAGAGAAAAAAATATCAAAGCTCGCAAAGCTTACTCTGCTCTTAATTTTCATATCACTCTCTGCCTAGAGTATTATTCAAGAGTTTTAAGCTTTAGTTTCAAGTTCTCACATTTAGTGAGTTAGTTGAATAAAACCTTTTTCAAAACCTAGTTGGGTGAGCCTGAAGAGGCTTGTGTAGAAAGAATACTTAGTGTGCCTGGAGAGGTGTAGAATACTGTCTGAAAAGGTGTTGAATACTTGTAACAAAAGGTTTTTGTTATAGTGGAGAAAACTCTCAAGTAAAGAGGATTGGACGTCGCTCTTTGGTGAAGAGTGAACCAGGATAATATCATTGTGTCTCTTCCTTTCCCTTGATCTTGCTTTAGTTTATTTCTTAACTAACTCCTTGAGATTGAATTGCTTTCTTATCGCGTTGTTCTTATTTCAGTAAGCGTCCAAGTTAAGTTGGAAATGCTCTTTGTGTCCATCGCTGTTTTTAGTCCACATCTTTGTGAAAATATATATCTGCTTGCGAAAAGTTTTAAAAACGTAAGAAACACAATTCAACCCCCTTCTTGTGTTTCAAACAGGTTCCTTCAAGACTAACATGTCCCACATTTGTAAATATCCGAGACTAATTGTAACTAGTTTAATTTTTCAAGTGTCTAGAAGTGTCTTGTGTTGATTTTTCCAGTTTGGGCTTTTAGTCTAAAATATATGTAGTAAGTACTTGAAGGCATATTATTCTCATGCTTCCTTGCAATGAAGTTATGTAGCAGAAAAATAGTTGGGCTTGAGTTTGACTTTGATTAATGAAAATGTTAGCTCATAAATACACATAGACGTAGTAATCAAAATAGTTAGCCTTCAGTTTGACTTTGATTCATCAGTTGAGATTCACATATGACCTCATAATGAAAACTGCTCTAATGCTTTCAAAAGGCAGGTCTATACATGGTTTGGTGCTTCATTTAATATAGAGATTCCATCTTTCTCAAAATATGACCTTGCCATTTAGTTTTCTCTGATTGTCAACTTGTTGCTAACCAGAATGACATTTGACAAACAACTAAAATTCATACAAAAGATCATTAAAATGTCTTTTTCTGTCCTGTTTTAGAAACTGCATGTACATGTTCTAAAGCAGTAATATTTTTATTGATGAATGGCATGATAGAGCTGCAGGGAAAATTTTGCAGAACATCAAATCTAAACAAATTTAGAAAGAACATAATGTGTTCTAAAGATAGAGAGAGAGAGAGAGAGAGAGAGAGGTTGGTTTTGTGTTTGAAACTTCATACATTATAATATCAAAACGAAGCGTCGCCTAACAATAGCAATATCAAATTGTCTGTTCACTCATGAGCTTTTACCCTATGTTAATGATGCCATTGTAATGAAGAAAGGGGTCAAAAAAATCAGTTGAAACTTATGAATATGGCCTTAAACTTAAAGATAATTTGACAGAAAACAGGACATCAATCGATATGTCATGAGGACTAGGGGTGAGCGTGGGACGGGTTAGAACGGGTTGAGATTGTTCCTCACCCGGCCCTAAACATTGACCAAGCCAATTCTTTGAACCCTAACCTGTCCCTAGACCCGAAGGAACCCGACCATATACGGGTTGGTTTAAGACTGTGTCTAGTTGGGACGAGACCGGGTTGACCCGAAGTTCAATAGATACTTTGTAAACTAAATGAATTAATTTTTGTAAGTGAAAAAGAATTGATACTTTTTAAACTGATAGCCACTTTTATAGTCTATATTGTACAAGATGATGCAATATAGTGCTAGCTCACGCACAACAAGCATAATCTTTCGAGCAACAAATTACTTAATTTTGCTTCATGGTCAGAGGATTAACATCCATACAAATTACAATATCCACATATGATATATAAATCCAAAACTCTGAGCAACTAAATTTTTTTTTATTGATGTTGCGGTAACTCTTTCTAAAATGTTGGCTTACACAATTGATTATGGAATCTTACGCCAAAGTGCTCCATGAATGCAGAGTTTGGAAGCTTTTGCCAAGACCACTTTACCTTTCAAACTTGTAGAAGAAATATAACATTATATTATAGCACCAGTTGTTAGTGAAGTGGTTTGGCCATTTAATAGTCAATAACAATGAAATATGTGAAGAATAAACTAAAAGACATTTTTCTCCATATTCAGTTTCAATATTGTACCAGCCATCAACACTACCCCAAGGTAAAAAGATCCCCCTGAGGTATAAAGATGGTCGTGCAACTATAATACTAACAATCTGCAAAATAGAGCAGCAGAGAGCATCACAATAGATTAAAATATAATAAAATTGAACCAGTCCAAACCATACATCCAACTCCATATAACTCGCACCCTGTGACTGAGAACAAAAGCAATAGATCCCAAACAACCATGCGAGAGTTGAAATTTCCCACACTGCAACAATATTCACACACTGCAGCAACACACATTCACACACTACAGCAACATTCACACACTGCAGCGACACACATTCACACACTGCACACACACATTCACACATTGCAGCAACCAAAAACCAAAGATAGAGGGAGGGAGATAAAGAATTGGGGGGGGGGGGGAATTGAAATAGGCATACATAAGTCATCGCTACATTGTATCTAAGATACACATAGTATGAGAACACCTTGATCACAAATTTTCCCATCTCAAATTGCTGAAACCCTAACATTAGGGAGGGAGATAAAGATTACCTGGGGAAATTAGATAATGCAGTGGAGAGGATGGTGCGTGCGGCGGAGAGAAAGTGAAGTGAGATGAGACTGATGAGTAACGCGGCGGAGAGGATGGGTAATGGCAGAGCAGATTAACAGGGCGAAGAATGGGACTCTGATCTGAGGGCGAAGAGCGGCACCAGTCGAAGCGGTGACTCCAGTAGGGATCAGAGTTGTCGAAGGATTGGGCGGTGGCGGCTCTGAGATGCCGAGAACTGAGAACCCTAAACGTCCTGAGATGTTGCGTCGCTGAGGGTGAAGTGAGAGCTTGCTGAGAGTTGAGTGTGAAATGTGTATTGGGATGGGCTTGATGTCATAGTAGGACTAGGAGGGAAAAAAGTATTATATTAGGGATGGGCCGGGTAATCCGAAGGGTAACCCTAACCCGTCCTCAACCCGGCATTGGGTCAGTAATTGGGACACGGGTTCGTCCCCATCCTGTTTTGGGTCCGGGTTAGACCCAACCCGAAGTGTTCGGGTTGGGACAAGTTATCAGGTCGGGCCCGATTTTGCTCACCCCTAATGAGGACCAGGTAAATTGAATTCCTTGTGACCATGATTACCAATTTGAATTAGAAATGGCATCAGTTTCATGAGGACCTTTACAATTAATTGTTGTTTTTAATAAAAAAATCAGGGTTCTAATAAACTAAATCATGAGCTCCTACAATTCAGGTTGAATATGATTACTTACAAGCAACCTAATATATCATATATCTTGGTTAATCACTCCATCCAATTCATGTATATATTGAGCTTTCCGAGTGTCGATCGAGCAAATGCAAATAACTTGCAAAGGATAAGACATGTACGTAGTTTATTCTATTTATTTATGCATGCCTAAATCAATGTAATAAATGCATTAAAGGTAATATGGGCCTTAATTTTATCATCGGTCGACAATCAAATTATGTTACGACCAATAGGAGAAGCTTTTCGTCATAGTGAAGCTGATTATGTTCTCTTCAACGAATGTGGATCTGCTGTCATATTTTGGTGTATCATATTTTGTCTCAATCAATAATATCTTGTCACATATTCCATCCTTTTTAAATTACAAGAAATTTCAACTTATGTGAAAAAATATTATTGGTGAGGACAAAATGTGAGACATTAAAATGAGATAGTACATCTTCATCCCTCTTCAATCCTCGTAAGGCACATGATGAAAGAATTTAGACCACATTCACCATTTACCATTAACGAAGTCTCCCTGTATTACTCCATGCAGATAAAATGATCATTTCGTCAGCACCAGTATAAGTTTTAGTTGATTATTTGACATTGATTCAACTCACACGTTAAACTTAGCATCTTGTTATCACCAAAATAGATTAGCTGATACTCGAGTAGGATGGCTTGTTAATTCTTATTATTAGCTGATAGTCGAATACGGTAGTTAGCCAAATTAGCCTATAGTTGATTATGATAGATAGTTGATATACATGATTATTAACTGATAGCCGAATAGGTAGTTAATTGATTGATAAATTTAGCTGATAGCCGATCATGGTAATTAGCTGATTGACTTAGTTGGTTTTGGTTCGTTGTTGCTAATAATTTATTAAAGGAGATAAAGCTCAACTGAGAAATGATCAGACTTTATGAAAAAATTGGTTTGGTCATCCGAAGATATTTTGATCGACTCGTGTCCACTAATCTGTTATGCCCTAAAATCTAAGGATAAATAAAGTTGGTTTCAAAGTAGAAGAGGGAAGGATAAAATTGGGCTAACAACGTGCAGAAGCGGTTGCCAACGGACACAAGAGGAACAACCTTAGAGATGACAATGGGTAAAGGATCCGATGAGTACCTGTAAAATTATCCATGATGGTTAGGATAATTATCCGTTCAATGGGTATTGATATGCGGACGGATAATTATCCCAAAATTTTATGGGTATGATACCCACACAGACACACACACACACACATATATATATATATATATATATATATATGAAATTGTAACATGGAAAATAAATTTAAGTGTATTGTTCCTTTCATTGAGTGCCGCTGGCAAATATAGTTAAAGTGTATTGAGATCTTAACCAACTTTATTTAATCAAGAATAAATACATCATTACTTTCTCACTTTATATTTTTACTCACTTTGAAGGAACCTAATCGAACAATGTAATATCAAGGATATAATAAAAGAGAATGGTTCCCGTATCCCAACATTACTTTGCAATCAAAGTAAAGTAAAGCAATGTTCTGAGAAACGAGATACAATTTTTTTTTTTTACAAAAATGATGAATTGGTTTAAAGGGTTTAAAGGGCTGGGAAAAGCTCATCGGGTCTGCATGGTAAGGCATAGAATTCGTTCTTCCGGACATTAGCATTATATAAGGTAAGCAGTGCACAAACCGAGTTGAAACATGAAAATAAATGTAATAAATGCTGCGCTAATCTAGTTAATTAAATTTGTATTTATTATTTTTGGAAAATGCTAACGAGTATCCTTAGGACACTCGTTAAAGTTTCAAAAAAGGTAAGTTTGTACGAAAAAAATGATGTATTTATTATTCTAAGATGTTGTATATTTAGTTTTTCCATAAAAACATGCTTTATTAGGGATCCTTAAAGAGTGCCCTTATGACACTCGTTAACAAGATCCATTATTTTTAATTATTTAGTCTAATCATTAATTTTCACGTTATGTTCTAGTTTCTATTGACATCACTAGACCTAAATAATATTTACACTTGAAAGATAATTATAAGTATTTGCAGTCTTTTGGAGACTGTGATTCTAATGATAATGTTAAATAACCTACAATTTGTGTTATTAATTTTGACTTTACAATTACAACTAATTAGTGTCATGTATCATTTTTTTAACAGATTTTGGAAAGTGTCAGCTGATGATTACCAATTTTATGAATTAGTTATTCCAGAAGCTTATTGTAATATTTACTTAATTAATGTTTTGGGGAATATTGGATGTTTTGTATCAAAGACTTTTGCATTTCAATCTTAGATATATCATAATGCATATGTTAATGTGAGAGATACTAGAATGACCTAATTTGTATTACATATTTATATCTTCCTCTTCTGACAATATAAATTTCTTATCCTATTTCAAACATCTACAAATTTCTTATATTAAAGTGCGGGTAATGGGTGCGGATATGGGTACTTAGGTACCAAACGGATAATGGTATGAGTACTAAAGTTGCTACCCACGCCGGTAGGGGTTCGGATACAGGTAATTTTTTAAAACGAGAGTATGGGGACGAGTACTTTAGTACCCTACTCATACCCTACCCATTGTTATCCCTACAGTCTGGAATATAGGGATGCTGTTGAACATGTTCAGCCGACGGATAGTTGAGGATCTAAGTAGTCGTCTGTTTAAGTCATCTTTGTCAGCCACAACGCTAAATTAGTTGTTGATATTCAAGGAAATGCGGCCAATAGGGATGATATTAGAGTAGTTATTTTACGGGTCTATAAGTATGCTTTGTATATGCCATTGTAAATAGACCATTCAATCAATCAACAACTTTACCCATTTTATCCTTTATCGCTTTACTTTATTTTCATGCAAACTTAGATTGTAAGTTCAACTTTCCTACTCTAGATGCTCTTTTGAGTAGTCTAGGAATCCATAGCTAAGAAATAAAGTCCCTTTCTTGACGCAATTGACTAATTTATAAAATCCTTTGTGAGCAAGTTAGCTGCGTGATCAGCTGATTAGTTTTAACAAATTAATTAATCCGATGTCAATTTTATGTTCATTTAATACCTATTTGCACATTTCGTTCAAAATAGAGTCGTCTCCAACACCCAAGTAAGTCAGGCTATTCACAGCATGATGATTGTAGGTCATCAAACATTGCATGATTAGAATAATCAGTTAAAAAACACAATATATTTGCTTAACACTTATAAAGTAAGATGGCATTGCTCTCAAAGTTGGCCGTAGGGAAGACAAAATTACCCATACCACCAGATATTCGTGAGTAAAACCCTCTACATGGGTTCGGTTCAGATAGTTTAACTAGTACCCTCAAGGTAAAATAATTTTTTTTCTCTACCCACTTATTAATAGTATGATGAGGGCAGGTTTAACGTACCCGTGCCCGCGGGTATATCCGAATATGTATAAAATTACTTAAATGTCCCGTAACTTATATAAAAAAATGTCTCCCTACTTTTTGTTTGACCTTAGTTAGTCAGATAATTCAAAAAATATTTGTTTATTATATGATAAGAAAATATTAATTTTGTTTTGAGATTTTTTTTTTGTATTTTTAAAAATCTTCGTAGTTTAATAAATATAGATGGAAATCTGTGGATACTCATGAATACTTATAAAATCTGTTTAAAACTTGACTAACAAATATCTATATATGTGGGTACAAAGTAGATTTTCATCCAACGAGGACACAAGTGAGCAGGAGATTACTACTTATCACTATAAAAACAAGAGCTGTTTAGAGACTAAATTTAGAGATTGATTTTGGCCAGATAGGACCCTAAAACGGCCATGCGATTGATTTGGGAACCGATCTAGCCAAAATTGGTCTTTAAACGGCTCTTTTTATAGTGTATAAACGTTCCGTCCCATTGTCATCCCTAACTATGAGTTACAAACAATATAAAATATCAAACCGGAACTCACAAGAAGTACTATATATGGGAATTAAAGAAGAAGAAAAGGAAAGGAAAAACAAGTAGAAGAGCACCTTAATGTTTTTGCTTTTGTTTTTTAATCTCCAGATGTCATTGCAAACACAAGAAAGACCATGGAGGATGGTGGTGCATAAGACCTCCTAATTCATATAAAGGTAAAGAATAATAAATTTAGAGAAAATGGTATAGAATTAACAACAATAAAATTTGAGTAAGGATTATCAAGCGCTGTTGTGTAAGTAGATATATTCATGTTATTCTACTGATTTGGTTTAGGATTAAGATGCATAATTCTGCCACATTTTATATCTCATCATTTAATTTGTTAACCGCGCCCTAGTTCTTTCTTTTGAGATTGAATGAATGCAGAATAGCATAGGGATTTTAATTACCCTCCCTCCCTCGTATCGAAGGAGATCCAAGGAACTGAACTCACATTTATTTCTCTATCTTTTTCTTTTGGATTGCTTGCCTCCGTAAGAAATTACCAAAGGATCGCAATAGGTGCATGTGCTATATCGAGAATGGGCAAAGTTTCAGAGTTTGCATTAAATTTCGAAATCAGAACATGTGATTGTAGGGATGATCATGTAGCCGATATGGTCCCACTCAATTCATTAAACAAATAATCCATCTTATATGAGGTACTTGATGTTCAAAACATATTACTCAATTAAGATCACATCACATATATATGCATGATCACGTACCCAGAAGTAGGAAACTATGGATTAATTTATAACGTTGAAGTAGAAAAATACAAATGAATTGTATGGCATCTGCCTAGAACTGGTGTGTGTCGTCGGAGTCAATAAAAAGAGGAGTAACCGCAAAGAGTTTCTTTCTATGGAGGCATTGCGGGCGATGGAAACTGATCCTGGAAGGAAAACAAGGAACACCGTTATCGTGGTTGATCACTGGGCCTTCAGATGGAGAAGTGGGTATTAGTAGGAGTTGAGAAAGAGAAGCGTGGTTCCGTGAATATGTAGCAGTGATTTTGGAGTCCCTGAGTTTAGCAAGGGCTCCTGGTTTAAGATATCTCCTGAAGTTGTTTCTCTTAGGCGATGGGGATGGGGATGCTGTTGATTTCATGGTCATGCCTCCAAATTAGTCACTCACAAATCACAACACCAACGAAAGAGACAAGAGACGAGAAGAGAGTGATTTGGATGAATGGGTGTGACTGTGAGAGGGGTTTTATCGATGAAGTTGATGGATTGGCGGGACACAACGGTCCGAAGGGATATTATAAAAGGTATGTATTAATTAAGACGCGGGGAGCACATCCATATCCCTCATATCATCATATCCGCCTGCCCTGCTCAAATGCTCAATCACGCCCATCAAGATATTGATTTCACCCCAATTCTCCTTTGAAATAATAAAATGGAGATGACTTACGTGCAGTACAATAGGTACTGTGCCTACTGTTCTGCAATAAATAAACTTAAGGTAATTCAAGAGACAGTTTCATGCGTGTAGGTTAATACATGTTTAAAGACAGTTGCTGATAGCTATTTTATAATTTTAGTAAAAAACAGTAGGAACAATGGCTAGGTTACTGTACCTAAGTTTTATCCTAATAAAAATTGGGTGAATTCTAATGTACCGAGGAAATCCTGACGTATGGTATATCCTTCATAACTGGCCTTAAAATTAATACATGTCATAGTTTTGGGTGGATAAACCTATATTATTTTATTAAAAAGTCTTTTAGCTTTTTATTTTTATATTTAAACCCAAATTGATATAAACTTTTTTCTGGCAATAGTAGAACCCAACATTCATATGCATTTGTTGTCGTGAACAAGTGTTCGTTTATCAAATTTTTCCTATTGGTAGGCATTATACAAATTTCACTTTAAATTCTTGAGGAAGTTGATATTATTCTCTGATCTTATAAGGGGACATACTTCCTTTAATCTCAACTTTTTTGTGATGCATTTGTTGTCAAATAAGTAATCTGTTGATTCAACTTGTTTTTTTACGTAAACATAAAGAATATATTCATTAGGAGTACACGGGGTACTCCAACCCGTTGATTCAACTTGTTTTTTTTTTCCCACTAGCCTACATTCTAGATAAATGAAGCTAGAACACCCCTTGAACCATACCTGACCCCCGACAGTTAGAACTTCAAAGCCAGACAGAATTGCTCGTGTTTGCGGTGGAGCGGTTTATCGAGGAGGAGGTTGTTTGCGTTTATTAAAATATATGATCTTATCTTATCTTAGAGAACATCTTATCTTATGATAAGAGTATTTCGAATTATGTCATGGGATTAGGTTCTTATCACATAATTATTATCATAATTAGTTTCCTTATTCAATTAGGATTAGGAGTCTTGTATCACTATAAATAGGGGTTAGTGCTTAAGCTTTTTAAAAAACCGGATCATAATCAATGATCAATCATAATCATATTTTGGAGTCTTCATTCTTTTTCTTCTCTTTCTCTATCTAAACTTATAACTTCAACAACGTCCGGTTCATTGTGACTTAGCTATTCGATTTGATAGTGGAGCCATTCGTCGACGTCTTCATTTGATTTATCATGATTGAGACCCTGGTTCTTTGTTCTTAAAGTGTGATTTAGTTGTGAATTGTTCATACACAAATGCATGTATCCTTAACAACTAATAAGTGAAGATAAAAGTATTATTATCTAAGATATAGTTATCGAAGTTATCTCCAAAATTTAATTATTTGGTAGCCGTTGGATAGAGGGGTAACCGAGTAAATTTGTTAGTCGATACTTAATAATCGGATGCTAGTCGAACGAAAATTTCTATTGGTGGCCGATTGGTGAATTGATTTATTAAAGAATCGGTTAGAAAGCTAAGTTGTTGCGCTTGGACTTGTGGAATTACAATGAAGTGTTAATAACAGCCAAAGATGAAGGATAATTGAAGAAAAGTAGTTTTCGAGCGGTTGTACACTTGGAATCGTTTGCTCTTAAAATAGTAGATTATAGATAAAGAGCTGTTACCAAATTGAAATATCAAGTTGACATTGTTTTGAAAATAGGAGGAAACGTGCGAAAGTAGTTACTAACGGATAAACACAAAGGCATGCTTGGAATGCAGGCGTGGGTAGTAGTTAGCCGGGTTAGTTGGTCATTTTTGTCAGCCATTATGCGCACGATATTGTTGAATTTTTTACTAAAAAACATGAGTAGATCGATGTATAAGGTAAATACATTGATGTACACAAAAAATTTTTTGGATACATCGATGTAATCTTGTATACATCCATGCAAAAACACCTGTTAGCCAAAAATAAATTAGTACATCGATGTACATGTTAAATACATCGATGTACAAGTTTTTAAACGCGTTTTAGATGAAAAAACATTTAAATACATCGATGTACTAATATAATACATAGATGTACACGTGAAAAATTTCGTTTTCTACCCATTTTTGAGCCATTTTAGCTCATTAAACCAGGATTAAATTTTTGATAATGTTTCTTTTCTTCTCCAACGGATTTCTCTGATTTTTTTGCTATAAAAGGAGGTTTTGAAAAAGGTTTTGATACACAAGAAACAAGATACTGAAATAGTTTCTTCCAAAGCTATCTGAAAAATCCCTTTGTTGAGTTTCCAAGCAATAATGTATGTGAGGGTGTGTGTTGGTGGTTCTCTTTTGTGAAAGGCGAACCATATTTTCTGGTGAGGTTGTTTTATCTTGGGGACGATGAGGCTGTACACTGCTGCACATTTTAGGCAGAGCCGCGAAACGTCTTAAAGAGAGCGACCTAGTCTGCGACTCAGCCTTATTATTTTGATCGTGTTCGTTATCTGCAACAACAATTTTAGCAACAATTTTAAGATGTGATCTGCCATGTCTTACGAACACGATGTTGTCTCTGATGATCTCAACAAGCCCTTTCGTTTTAAGGTGCTTACTACAAAAGATGGAAGCAGAAGATGTTGTTTTTCTTGACTGTGCGCAAAGTAGCCTCAGTGCTCGACACTGACAAGCCAGTTCTGCCATAGAACTGTTGACAAGTGACACCAAACACAAGAGGGGGAGTGAATTGTGTGTAATATGTATTTTAAAACTTTTTGCACAAAAAAAGCACTTAAGAAGTAAATTACTTGAATTTAAAGTGCGTTGAATAAATTGAAATAAATAAAAGTTGCAGAATGTAAATGGCGTAAAATAAATTGCAATAATAAAGAGTATGGAAGAAAAATAAGACTCGCATTTTTATCTTAGTTCGGCTACCAAATATCCCAGTAGCCTACGTCCAGTCCCCAAGGTCAACCACCAAGGGTTTTCACTCAATAACTAGCTTTTAAATCAGGTTCAGCTAGAAACCTTCACAAATAAGAGCACTGCTCATAGATCAGGGATATCACCTCCCCCTGTGAATGAGTCTCAAGGGAAAAACGTTCTCTTTCAAAAACTATGGGATTTGCAACCAAAGGAATAACAATGTAACCAAAATGTAGCACTCAAAAGTGCAGATAAGAAAATACAATTTGAAGAACAATTACAATCTCACTTATATGGAGTATAAAGCTCTCAAAATATAAATATCAAGGTGTAAAACTAGTGAGAGTGATTAGTAAGAAATTTGATAGAGTATTAACACAATTAGGATTAGAGAAGCAAGTGTTGTATTGAAACACTTCCCAAGGCTTCCTATTTATAGTAAAAGAATTAAGCCCATAGGAATTAAGTTAAGCCCATTTTCAATATATGTGTTTCTCGCGCTATAATCAATTATACTAATGCCATAATCTATTATTTTCTTTTTAGCCAAAACACATTAAGAGTCAGTTGCATCATAATCGATTATGATAATCGATTATGGGTTCTCTGTTTTAAAGCTCACATATACGCATAAGAGCATAATCGATTATACAATAGATTATGTCTATAATCGATTACAATAATCGATTATATCTTCACTGTTTTGAAAAACATCTTTTCAGATATATAATAATCAATTATGAGAAATCTATAATCGATTATTCATCATTTAAAAACCATCTGATTTTAAACTTAGTGGCTTTTAATTGATTTTTCCAATTAAAGAGCTTACGACCAATTAAGTTTTCTTTTTACTTCTCATATTATGTGTGTGTGATTGATTTTGAGAGCTTTATCTACCATGTACAACATGATCTAAAACACACAATACAAATACTAAAGTTCCCTTCACCCCTTTTGAAAGACTTGATCATCCGAGATAGCCTTTTCCGCTTTTTGCAATCTAATCCTTCTGGGATGTTTCTTTTATCATCCATCAAAACCTAAATAATCATGTTAAGGCATATATTCACATTCTCCCCCTTTTTTTATGATGATAAACGTCTCAAGGGGGGATTTTCTCAAGAAACGGGTTAGAGCATTTAACATTTAATAATCAGAGTTATGCGCAGATAATGTATGCTCTTCTCCCCTTCACTTTATGCAATTATTAAAAATCCACTCCCCCTGAATTATGCAACCATATATAATTCTCCCCCTTTAGGCATTATAAAAAAGCGGGAAAGATAGTATGATGCAAGGCATATGTTCAAGGTAAAAACAAATAAATGTACCAAACAGTAAAAATAGTAGAAAAAGATAGGTACAGTTATAAAAAATGAGTCATAAAAAAAATAAGAGGGTCTAGTCCTCATCCAACTCATCATCCCCATCCTCATTATCATTAGCAGCAGTAGGCTGGGGCAGTGCTCGAATAAGACTGTCAAAGATGATCTCCACCTCATTCATACGCTGCTCCATGCGTTCCACCTTAAGAGATAGATTACCTATTGCACTGGTGTTAGCACGGACCTCCATAAGAATGTTTTGCAGTATGTCCATCATTTCAAGAGAAGCAGTAGAAGGATTTGCTTGTGATGAGGATGCTCCAGCAGTGTGAGAAGACTCTTGAAAATAGTCAACTTGTTTTCTGCTCTTGGGCTTGTATACCCATGCATTGCCATAGAACTCTATTCCCATATGGTTGATTGTCCCTTGATTAAGCATTCCATGGAATTTTTGGATATCTAGCTTGACCTCACCAATGAGGTTAACCCTTATATGCCTAAGGATGCGAGTAATCAAATGCCCGTAGGGAAAGGATCCTCCATTCCTATTATCAGCCATGTGTTACACAGCTAAGCTAGCCTAATCAACAGTTTTATTATTTTCAAGCAGCCAAATTAACACTACATCTAGTTTCAGAAGCTGAGAGAATTTTTGTCGCTTAGGAAATAAAAGCCTAGCAAAGACATACTGTAACAACTTACTCTCTACCTTCATTTGGTCAGCAGTAATTTCCCTACAAGTCGCTTCAATAGGGTCCCTCAAAATAGCCTTAGTGGCATCTAACCTTGCAAACTCATTTGCTAAGGGTGCATCAAGACCCTCAGTAGTTACCTTAGTGCCACCAGAGGGCACCCCCACAACTTTTCCAAAAGCCTTAGCAGTAAAACGAAAAGGTTTATGGCATACCTCAGAAATGAGTACACCGTCAACTAGGCGGAGCTTGTAGTAGAAGACTTTAACCAGCTCTGGGTATATGTCCTTTGAGAAGGTGAGGAAGTAAGTCAGAGCAGCAGCGACCAAGTGCTCTATGAATTTGAATTTTTCTCTCCTCAAGTACTCAACGTCCAGAAAACGAGGTTTTTGAACTTCTCTATTTTGGAAGCTGCTTACAAACTCAGTGCATTGGCCTCCATTGGAGAAGAACTTGTTCAATTGATCTTGAGAGATGGGACCAGGGTTCACAATAGCTATTCTTGTGCATTTATTATACATGATGATAAGAGGAGATGAATGTGGATGAAGAAACCAGAGGAAATATGCAAAGAGAGAGATAACGCAGCATATATAAGAGCTAGGGCATGAAGCGTACCTTTTAAGGAGTCGCATAATCGATTATTTTAAGTTCCATAATCGATTATGAGCTGAGATGGAGCTCTTTGAATGGTCATTTTGTGAAATGTAATCGATTATGTGATCTTCAGTAATCGATTATTCTGTGAGCATCTGACCTTTGGATTTTGCTAAATCGATTAGGTAATCAATTATGTACTGGGTTCATGGTCTAATCGATTTGGTAATCGATTATTATTGATGAATCTTTAACCCTATAATCGATTAGGTAATCATTTATTCTCATTTTCTGGGTTTCTTCTCATTTTTAATTGATTATTGTAATCGATTATTGACCTTCTAACTTCTGGTGATATTCTGCATTGTGCACATAATCGATTATGGTTCTTCTGACTTTTGACACTTTTCTGTCTGATTCACTTAATCGATTATTGTAATTGATTATTGACCTTCTGCCTCCTGATAATTGATTATACTAATCGATTATTGCATCCTATTTCTTATTCACACTTAATACACAGATTAGTAATAACAAGATGAGATGCTTATTTTACTTAATGCATGATTGATTCAATATTCCTAATTCAGTTATGAAAAAGAAGCTTTCTTTAGGTAATGGTTTTGTAAAAATGTCTGTGAGTTGTTTAGATGTTTCAACAAACTCAATCATGCAATCACCTTTTTGAACATGGTCCCTAATGAAATGGTGCCTAATCTCAATGTGCTTGGTTCTAGAGTGATAAACTGGATTTTTCGTGAGATTTATGGCACTAGTGTTGTCACATTTAATGGGAACTGTTTTAAGATTAATTCCATAGTCATTCAACTGTTGTTTCATCCTTATTATTTGTGCATAACAACTACCCGCCGCAATATATTCCACTTCAGCGGTGGACAAGGCTACACTAGTTTGTTTCTTACTATGCCAAGAGACTAAGCCGTTTCCTAGTAAGTGTCATGTACCACTAGTACTTTTTCGGTCCATTTTACATCCCGCACGTAAAATTTGAATCTGAGTACCCAACTAGGGTGCAAGCAGCCCCTTTAGGATACCGTAAGCCCATATTTTGTGTGCCAATGAGATATATCATAATGCGTTTTACGGCGGCGAGATTGGATTCCTTAGGGTTTGATTGAAAACGTGCACACATGCATACACTAAACATAATATTGGGACGACCAGCAGTAAGATAAAGGAGAGATCCTATCATACCTCTATACTTACTCATATCAAGCATCTTTCCATTCTCATCTTTGTCAAGATAACAAGATGTGCTCATTAGAGTAGATAGTTCTTTAAAGTTGTTCATCCCAAATTTCTTAAGTAACTCCTTGCTATACTTTGATTGGTTGATGAATATGCCTTCCTTTGATTGTTTAATTTGTAGTCCAAGGAAGTAGTTGAGCTCACCCATCATGGACGTCTTCGCTTTGTTAGAACCAAAACAGTAATGGCTAATGACCCCTAAGAGTTTTAATGATTAACAAAATTATTATATGTTTAATGAATATACTCGAAGTCCAGATTATGCTAATCCATAAGGCCAAAAGACATTTTTATATTTCTAACTTTAGAAGGACTCTCAAAAAGATCATTATTTCTCAAAGTCCAAAGTTTCATCTCGCTCATAAAGAAACAAAAAGCTCAAAGCAATATCTGCGTCCAAAGAAACATTATGGTTCGTCCAAAAGATTTCTGGACTGAAGTGGTAAAGGCACATGTACAGACATCATCATATAGTATTTTTGTGCGTTCAAGTGTCTACACAATTGTGCGTCCAATTGTCTTACAAATTTTGCATCCAACTGTCTATATAAATTGTGCGTCCAACTTTTTATATATACCTGTGCGTCTACTAACTTTATTTTGCAGATGACGTGGCTCTCTTTTTTCAAAAGTCTTGATTGTTTTGAAAAGAAAATATCTTTTCACATAAGACAAAAGAAGGTACAAACTTCATACACAGTAAACCACGTAGAGCAAAGAATCACGTAGAGCAAAACGCTTGTCGGCCGAAAATTCAAATCTATCTGCTACAATTCAAGGTGCTATTCTACCAAGAGCAACCTTGCCTCCTCATTTTCAAAAGGGCAAATATCTAATGAAGAATAGCTGGCAAATAGACTTGTGTCTAACATATTTTTTCACTGAGTCTAAACGGAAAAGTTTCCTATAGTTTGAATTTAGAAGAACAGACAAAGCTATAAGAAGACCCTCTTTTGAAGAAAAAGAAGACACAAGAGCAAGAAATTATTCAAGAGAAAATTCATTGTGCAACAAAAAGCTTAAAAGCAATATTTATCTGTAAACCTTCTTATTCTTTTCATTGTAAAGTGACATACAGATTGTTAAGAGCTGTATCGTGTAATACTCTCACTCTTAGTGAGTCTTTAAAAGGCTCGAAAAACCCCTCTCAAGTCTTAGGATTTGTTGAGCCTAAATAGGTTTGTCTGTAAAATAATGCTTGTAGCTTGAAGAGGTGTAGAATACTTGAAGTTGTAGTCATGGAGTGACTAGGAAACAACTTGTGAAAAGTGCTAAGTGATTTAGTGGAAAAACCTTCTCAGGGAAGGGACTGAACGTAGCCCTTTGATTTGAAAGAGTGAACCAGGATATATCTTTGTGTGAATCTCTCTATCCTTATCTTGTTAATTTTATTTATTTACTAACTTGGGGATTGAAAACAAAGTTTGTTAAATATTGGTTATCGTTTTTATTTGATTCTTTCATCTTGCTTGTCTAAAACGCTTTTCAGAAAAAGGATTTCGAAAATCGGTTAAGAAACACAATTCAACCAGATCCAAAAGGCTCGATGGCAGGACAAGGGATGCCCAGTGGAAGTCAACGTGTTCTTGAAGGTACCTCCTTGACTAGACCGCCATTTTTTAATGGCACTCACTACCTCTACTGGAAAGATAGATTCAAAGCATTCATCTTAAGTACCAGCTCTGCGCTTTGGCCTTTAATCATGAACAATCCTCACATCGTCAACAATCCTGATGGCGCTGAGAAAGATGAATCTCAGTGGACCGATGATGATAGAAGAAGGATGGAGTAAAACTACAAAGCTAGATACACACTGATGTCTGCTCTTAGTCCAGACGAGTTCCAAAAAATTCATGCATGTGAATCAACGAAACAAATCTGGGATACTCTATCCAATGTTCATGAATGAACATCCAAAGTAAAGGACTCAAAGGTCATTATTCTTATGAGTCAATATGAAATGTTCACAATGGAAAATGGAGAAACCATCGTTGATATGATAGGTCATTTTCAAACTACTATCAACAATCTCAAGTCTCTTAGAAAAGTTTATACTACAAAAGAAAATGTTATGAAGATCCTTAGAAGTTTACATAAGGAATGGAGACCACTCACCACTGCAATCACTCAAGACAAGGATTTTTCAACCTTGACCTTAGATGATCTTGTTGGAACTCTTCAAGTTCATGAGCAGGAGCTTAACCAAGACAACCCTACAAAGAAAGGCAAGACTATTGCCTTAAAAAGTCAAAAAACCAGCAGCTCGAAAGATCACAAAGCAAATGAGTCCAGCGATGAAAATGATCAAGATGAAGAAGAAGAATCTGATGATGAGCTGTCTCTCATATCAAAGAAACTTGAACATATTCTGAAAAAGAAAAACATGAGAAGAAGACCCTTTACAAAGAAATATGTCAAAGACCATGGTGAAACCAAGGACAAAAATCTAATGGTTTACTATGAGTGCAAGAAACCAAGCCACTTCAAGGCTGAGTGCCTTCAGCTGAAAGATAAGAAAAAGTTCTTTGAAAAGAAAAGTAAGAATCTCATGGCAACATGGGAAGATCTTGACTCCTCTGAAGAAGAAGAAAACGAAGAAGAGGCAAACCTATGTCTCTGGTCTGAAAATCATCTCTCTGAAGAATCTTTTGAAGAAGAGGAACAATCTACCTCTTCAATCATCTTATATCCTGAGGCTGAGTCGTTAATATAATTCAGTAGTCTCTCTATAAACAGAACACCTATTTTCTATGGAACTAGTGATTATGCCATGTGGAGAGAACTATTCATGAGATTCAACTTAGAACGAAATGTTGATGATCTATGGAGAGCATACACCGATGATAAAATTTGCCCTACTAATGTTATCAGTGGTGAACGCATAGTTAAACCAAGGGCTAAGTGTTCTGAAGAAGAAGAAGAAAGAAGAGTGAGAATCAATGCTAGAGCTGTCTACACTCTTACGTGTGCCTTGGAAGAAAGAACTGTCAACATTGTGATGTATTGTGATATTACGAAAAGAGTGCTTGACATGCTAGACGCCCTATTTATGAGAAGGCGACCTGCTCGTTTTGGAGCACCACCTATTTATCAATAATCAGAATCAGAATATGAAGCTTGGAAAGAAAACTTCAGATCCTTTGTAACAACCCAAGGATCAGAAGAACACCAGAAAACTGTCACTGATGAAGCCTTCTGTCCCATCATCATCATCAATGGAGAATACATGATGAAACCTCTAGAATATTGCAACTTAAAGGAAAGAAGAAGAGTTGCTCTTTATTGTGAGGCAAGAGCTTTCCTGTTTCGGAGTGTAAACGGAGTAAGAAGAGAAGCCCTGGCTGAAGAGACAATTGCTTGGGGAATGATGAACCTAATGGATTATCTGGAAAGATCTCCACTTGCATCCCCAACAGCAGATATGTGTCTCATGGCAAGTATTTCCTCTGAGGCAGAAATAGAAGAGGAAGAGGTAAATATATCTGACTATTCTAAAGATGCATATGAAGAGCTATTAAATGAATCATGCACTATTTATTTAGAATATAAAGCTCTTAAAATAAAATTTACCAAACTCAAAAAAGACTTTGACAAAGTCAAAATTAAGAATAAAGAACTAAGAGAAGAGGTAATCAGCCTAACTGAAGTCTCAAGCTCTAAGTCCAGTACATCCTGTGAAGTTGAGAAACTTGAGCATCAAGTTACCTACTTAACTGATAGTCTATCTAAATTCACTGATGGATCGAAGAAGCTTAATTTAATTCTTAGATACAAATCTCCTTATGATAAATCTGGCATTGGATATGAAAAAGAAAATCCAAAAACTTCTGAGATAAAAAGAGTAACGTATTGTTCTATTTGTGGTAAAAATGGACACGCTGCGTCCAAATGCTTACACAAAAGAAATACTAGAACTAATTAATAAGTTACTTGCATCTAACCAAAAAGGACCCAAGTCTATCTGGGTATCTAAGAATAAGATAATCTATGTTGCAGACTTGCTTGCCAACAGGAAGAAAACACCAATCATGGTAGCTGGACAGTGGATGCTCACGACACATGACGGGAGAAAGGTCTATGTTCCTAGACCTAAAGCCAAAGTCTGAAGAATCGGTTGTATTCGGTGGCAATCAAAAGGGAAAGATTGTAGGTATTGGTAAGATTGGTAAGAATAATTCTCCCTCTATAAATAATGTGTTGTTAGTTGAAGGGTTAAAACACAATCTGCTTAGCACAAGCCAATTGTGTGACAGCGGGTTTGTGGCTTCTTTCAACAAGGATAAATGTATAGTCAAATATGTTGATGGGTCCACTCTATTTACTGGTAAGAGGCAAAACAATGTATATAAAATTGACTTGGAGGACCTCTCTAATCAAAATGTATCATGTCTAATGTCTGTGAATGATGAGCAATGGATTTGGCACAAGAAACTTGGTCATGCAAGCCTGAGATTAATCTCAAAGCTACAAAAGCATAACCTCATAAGAGGATTACCAAAGTTGGCCTATAAATCAGATTTTCTCTGTGATGCCTATCAAAAAGGGAAACAAGTTAAACATTCTTTTAATTCAAAGAATATTGTTTCAACATCCAGACCTTTAGAATTGCTACATTTAGATTTGTTTGGTCCAACAAGGACTGCCTCCCTAAGTGGAAAGAAATACGAACTTGTCATTATTGTGATTATTTCTGATGGACATGGGTGATGTTCGTAGCTCACAAAGACGAGTCTTTTGAAGTATTCTCAATATTCTGCAAAAGGATTCAGAATGAGAAAGGTATATGTATCAACTCAATCTGAAGTGATTATGGAGGAGAGTTTGAGAATGTAAACTTCCAACTATTCTGTGAAGAAAGTGGTGTTCTTCACAATTTCTCTGCCCCTATAACACCTCAAAAAAATTGGGTTGTTGAGAGAAAGAATAGGTCTTTTCAAGAGATGGCAAGAACATTACTCAATGATATCTCTCTAAAAACTTTTCGGTTGAGGCTGTTAACACAGCATGCTATATTAACAATAGAGTATACATAAGACCAATACTGAAAAAGACTCCATATGAATTTTGGAAAGGGCGAAAACCCAACATATCATATTTTCATCCTTTTGGATGTGCCTGCTTTATATTAAATACTAAAGACAACCTAGGCAAATTTGATGGCAAAGTTGATAATGGTATTTTCTTAGGGTACTCTGAAACATCTAAAGCTTTCAGAATTTATAATAGTAGATAATTAATTGTCGAAGAATCTATTCATATTAAATTTGATGATAAGAAGTCTGATAAAATATTATCAGAGCTAGACGAATCACTTGCAGATCTTGATCTGAATGATCATCGTCCAACCAATTGCAACAATGGGAAGGAAATCTTCGAAAAAGTCAAAACTGATGATCACAATCCTCAATCGTCAAATGATAGTCAGAAATCTTGGCAATTCAAAGTTTACCATCCTAAAGAACAAATTCTAGGTCAACCTAGTGATAAAGTAAGAACAAGGTCAACCTTCAGAAATCAAGCTGATTTAGCTTTCAACTCTGAGTTAGAACCAAAAAATGTGGACGAAGCTTTCTTGAACGATGGATGGATCTTAGCCATGCAAGAAGAACTCAATCAGTTCGAGAGAAACAAGGTTTGGAATTTAGTTTAAGAACCAAATGATAAATCCATAATTAGAACAAAATGGGTATTTAGAAATAAGATGGATGAAGAAGGTATTGATTATATTGAAACCTTTGCTCATGTTTCTAGAATAGAAGCAATTTGCATCTTGTTATCTTTTGCTACTCATCATAACATAACTTTATATCAAATGGATGTTAAAAGTGCTTTTCTAAATGGGTTAATTAACGGAGAAGTCTATGTAATGTAACCCCCTGGGTTTGAAGATCATTCCTATCCTGAGTATGTATGTAAGCTTCAGAAAGCTTTATATGGACTCAAACAAGCTCCTAGAGCTTGGTATGAGAAACTCAGTTCCTTCCTCATGGAAAATGGTTTCTGTATGGGAAAGGTAGACACCACCCTGTTTAAGAAAACAAATAAAGATAATTTCATAATAATCCAAATATATGTTTATGATATTATTTTTGTATCTACTAATGATTCTCTTTGTAAGAAATTTTATGATCTTATGAAAAAAGAGTTCGAAATGAGTATGATGGGAGAGCTCAAATTCTTTCTGGGTCTTCAAGTAAGACAAACCTCAAAGGGTGTGTACATTCATCAGTACATTAAAGATCTGAAGAAATTTCAAATGGATGATAGCAAGCCAATGAATACACCTATGCACCCAACTTCCATTCTGACCAAAGATGAAAAAGATAAAAAGGTAGATCAAAAGGTTTACAGAGGTATGATAAGATCCCTGTTATATCTTACTGAGTGTATGTCTTTGTGCACATTTTCAAGCTGATCCATGTGATAATCATTTAACTGCTGTCAAAAGAATTTTTAGATATCTAGAAGGTACTTCTAATATGGGTTTATTTTATGAGAAACAAATGAGTACAAATTAATGGGTTATTGTGATGCTAACTATGCTGGAGATAGAATTGGACGAAAAACTACAAGTGGTGGCTGTCATTATCTTGAAACTAATCTCATCTCATGGTCCAGTAAAAGACAAAGTACCATAGCTTTATCAACTATTGAAGCTGAATATATCTCAGCCGCTAGTTGTTGTTCATAGCTCTTATGGATTAAACATCAACTGGAAGACTACAACATCCATGAAAGTAAGATTCCAATTTATTGTGATAATGCTGCTGCAATTAATTTATCAAAAAATCGTATATTGCATTCTAGGGCTAAACATATAGAAATCAAACATCATTTTATCAGAGATTACATTCAAAAAGGTGTGTTTGATGTAAAATTTGTTGATACTAACCATCAGTGGGCAGATATCTTCACAAAATCTCTTGCAAAGGATAGGTTTTCTTTCATAAGAAAATAGCTCAACATGCTCTATGTTGAATGACCTTGCGTCTAATAAATGCTTGGTCAAAGAAAAGCTTGCGTCCAATTTGGTTGCGTCCATCATAAGCTTACATCATTCTTTGTGTTATTTTATCATTTACAATAAATGCGGAATTATTTGTTTTAAATTTTTTTATCCATACAATTTCTATGCTGAATCAGCACTCTCGGGTCACATCAAACATCATGCGTCTGGTACTTCCCTCTTAAATAGCCACCCTCGGTAACTGCTAGTCATCATGGTTCTTTAACCACATCTACTTTCTCTGACGTTTTGGTTACTTTACTCCTCTGTTCTTTTAATCCCAACTCGTGAGCTTGAACCTCACCAAACGTCCTCATCTTTGTAACTCCTCTCCTTTTCTTACCCTCAATTGTTCATCTTCTTTATTCTCTTCTGAAATATGGGAAGAAACCTTTGTTCAGCTGGAGAAGAAAGCAGTGTTCCTCAAGAGAACATATCTCCTCTAGGTCATCCAACTCGTGATATTCCAGTTAACTGCCAAATCAACGTTGAACATCAGATTGACTTGAATCTGCTGACCAGACTGGGAGCAGATGTGAGAATCTATGTCATTGGAGCTGGACAGGATCACTTCTTCATAAACTATCCAGAAGTTTATCCAAGACTTATTACTGAATTCTGGAGGACAGCTCACCTGGAATAGGAATGTCACATTTCTGGGTATGTTTATGGAACACAAAAAGTTGATATCTCCAAAGTATGCATAGCGTCTGCTATTGGTTGTATGTCTCTCGGAGCTACCTATTTTAAAACCTGGCACAACAAGTTTGGAGGAAAAGACAATGTCTTCAACTTTCTCAAAAATCCTGAAGCTCAGCCTAATGCTCTCTTTCGTGCCGCCATTATGAAAGACGAAGCAAGAATTCTTAATCAAATCTTGAACAAGGCTGTTCTTCATAAAGTTGGGTCTAAAGACTCTGTGTCTGAGGTGCATTCTTTTCTTCTTACTCATCTTCTTTATGGTATGAAGATCAATCTTCCCTCCCCTTTTTTTTGATCGGTTCAAATAAAATTGCATAGATGTTGCCTCTGTTAAGACCATCACTTATGCAATTCTTCTCTCCCGAATATTCGAGAATCAAGGGATTTATCGAATGCTAAACAAAGTTCATCCAAGCATAAGGGTCTCCTACCAAACCATCAGTTGCCCATCGGAAAACCTTTCCAAAATGCAACTCAAATTTGTCTTGGCCTTTGATCAAATTTGTCTTGGCCTTCGAACAAGCTCAGTCCAGCATTACTCAAACTCAACGCTTGGAAGCTCTTCAAAGCAGACAAGGAAGGAAAGATCAGAATCAAAATGTTGCTACTCAACCTCAAGTCTCCTATGATTCGTTTACTCTGGAAAGATTGTTTGAACAATCTCAGGCTTAGTCTCACAATGTTTTTGAAGAATTCGAGGACAAGCCAAATCTGGAGTTTGCTTCGATGATTGAAGGTATTGCTTACACCATTCATGGAGAAACCTTCATCAAAATAAATGGTGCAGTTGTTCCCTTTATAGAAGAAATTCATGGACCTTTGCTTAAAGCCAATTTGGGCTCAACAGTAAAGCAGCAAGCTCATGCATCCTCTTATGCTGGTCAAGAAGCTGGACCTTCTAAGCCTAGATACAGAAAGAGGAAACTTCTAGTAGAAGAAGACGATGAAGAAGACGATGAGGATGATGTTCCTATTGCCCTCCTTATTGCCAAGAAAATCAAGGTATCACCATCACCCTCAAACTTGCCCAACTCTTCTATACCCTCCACTCCAGCTGAAGCACCACCTTCTACTCCACCCACAAATCCTAACCTGTCTGCGTCCAGTCCTCCTCCACCTAAATGGATGAGACTTAAAACTGTAGGCCAACGATCACCCAGACCTAAAATTATCATCCAAGACTCCTCCACCTCCACTCCCTCTCAGCAACAACCAAATTCCCAACCCCCATCTTCACCTCTTTCACCCACAAATGAACACAGAAGAACTCAAGATGACTTACCCTCTATCCATCAGTCACTGGTCCCGGAATCATCCTCTCCTCCTCACGTTCTTCTGCTACCATGATACTCTCATAAAGAAGCTACATTTTCAGAGATTCCATTGGATAATTTTCCTGATGCATTTCTTGAACCTACGACCCAAGCAAACGTGTGTGTTGCTGAGTCTACTGGTCCTCATGAAGATGCAAGATGTGAAGATTTTGCTGTTCTTGATTCACAAGAAGAAGCGAGCTCTGTTCAGCACACTGAGCGTCTTGATGCTAATTCCACCTTGTCCGATAACATTGTGGAACTACATCTTGATGATGAAGATAATGATGCCAACACCTCTGCTGCTGAAGAAGCCTACCCTGCTCAAGCTTCGGCTTCCTCTCTATCTCCTGGTTTTTCTCATGAAAAAGCTAACTACTTAGTAGAAAGGATTTCTGCAAGGGTAACTCAGGAGTTGAATAGCAAAATGGATCATCTGTTAACCTATCTTCATCGCATCTTTTTTAACATTCCTCCTTCATCTCCTTGAAATCTTTTCCTTTCCTTTGTTGGCAATGATGTGCATCCTCCCTTTGTTCTTTTTTGTTTGATGACAAACAGGGGGAGAATTATATGGAAATGAATGTGAAAAAGTATTTTTTGGAAATATGTTCGTATATGTCTTGCCTTAAGGCTTTTATAATTTTGTGTTCTAAATTATGTCTTCAATATGTAAATGCATAATCTCAGGGGGAGCTTTTATTCATAAGGACATAAGAAATACTGTTTCAAGAAATACTTTGTAATGATGTTTGTCATCATAAAAAAGGGGGAGATTCATAGAACCAAAACAGTAATGGCTAATGACCCCTAAAAGTTTTAATGATTAACAAAATTATTATATGTTTAATGAATATACTCGAAGTCCAGATTATGCTAATCCATAAGGTCAAAAGACCTTTTTATATTTCTGACTCAGACGGACTCTCAAAAAGGCCATTATTTCTCAAAGTCCAAAGTTTCATCTCGCTCATAAAGAAACAAAAAGCTCAAAGCAATATCTGCATCCAAAGAAACGTTGTGGTTCGTCCAAAAGATTTTTGGACTAAAGTGGTAAAGGCCCACGTACTGACATCATCATATAGTATTTTTGTGCATCCAATTGTCTACACAATTGTGCGTCCAACTATCTATACAAATTTTGCGTCCAACTTTTTATGTATACATGTGCGTCCACTAACTTTATTTTTTCAGATGACGGGCTCTCTTTTTTTTCAAAAGTCTTGATTGTTTCGAAAAGAAAATATCTTTTCACATAAGACAAAAGAAGGTACAAACGTTGTACACAGCAAACCATGTAGAGCAAAGAATCACGTAGAGCAAAACGCTTGTCTGTAAAAAAGGCAAATCCATCTGCTACAATTCAAGGTGCTATTCTACCAAGAGCAACCTTGCCTCCTCATTTTCAAAAAGGACAAATATCTAACCGAGAACAGCTGGCAAATTGACTTGTGTCAAACGAATTTTTTCACTGAGCCTAAATGGAAAAGTTTCCTACCGTTTGAATTTAGAAGGACAGGCACAGCTATAAGAAGACCCTCTTCTGAAGAAAAAGAAGACACAAGAGCAAGAAATTATTCAAGAGAAAATTCATTGTGCAACAAAAAATTTAAAAGCAATATTGATCTGTAAACCTTCTTATTCTTTCACTGTAAAGTTACAAACAGATTGTTAAGAGCTGTATCGTGTAATACTCTCACGCTTAGTGAGTCTGTAAAAAACTCGAAAAACCCCTCTCAAGTCTTAGGATTTGTTGAGCCTGAAGATGCTTGTCTGTAAAAGAATACTTGTAACCTGAAGAGGTGTAGAATACTTGGAGTTATAGTCTTGGAGTGACTAGGAAACAACTTGTGAAAAGTGCTAAGTGATTTAGTGGAAAATCTTTCTCAGGGAAGGGACTGGACGTAGCTCTTTGATTTGAAAGAGTGAACCAGGATATATCTCTATGCGAATCTCTCTATCCCTATCTTGTTAAGTTTATTTATTTACTAACTTGGGGATTGAAAACAAAGTCTCTTAAACGTTGGTTATTGTTTTTATTTGATTCTTTCATCTTGCTTGTCTAAAACGCTTTTCAGAAAAGGATTTCGAAAATCGGTTAAGAAACACAATTCAACCCCCTTTCTTATGTTTCCCTGTTTCACTTTCACGCTTTGCATAATGTTAAAGAAATCCTTGCACAAAGACTCATTAGTAGCACCAAAAATTATGTCATCCAAATAAATTTGATCGAGTAAAATGTCATGCTTTTTGGTTTTGATGAAAAGAGTAGTGCCAACTTTTCCTCTTTGAAAACCATTTTCAAGCAAGAACTTACTCAAACGTTCATACCAATCCCTAGGAGCTTGCTTTAAACCATATAATGCCATTTTCAATTTGAACACATGGTTTGGAAATTCAAAGTTTGAAAAACCTGGGGGTTGATCTACATAGACTTCTTCTTGTATAAGACCATTTAGAAAGGCGATTTTTACATCCATTTGGAAAAGTTTGAAATCCATAATGCATGCAAAAGAGAGTAGCATAAGAATGGTCTTTAATCTAGCTACGGGAGCTTAGGTTTCATCAAAGTTTATGCCTTCTTGTTGGTTGTAACCTTCAGCTGCAAGCCTTGCTTTATTCCTTGTGATTATTCCATTTTCATCAAGCTTGTTACAGAAAACCCATTTAGTACCAATGAATAAATGGTCCTTAGGTTTGGGGACTAGTTCCCACACATTATTTCTTTCAAATTGATTTAACTCATCTTGCATACCAAGAGTCCAATGTTCATCTACTATAGCCTCATCCACATTTTTAGGTTCAATTTGAGATACAAAAGCCATATAGTGACATACATGTTTTAGAGAGTTTCGAGTTGTTACCCCTTTTTCAATATCATCTATAATGTTGTCAAGAGGTGTTCCATCTGTTTGTTGAGGCGATTAATCCTCATTGTTGTTATACTCTTGAGCTTGTGATTTTCCAAGGTGACTATTGCCCAAAATTTCTGCAAAATCATCAAACATTTTCCTCTACCACAGATTTGGGGTTAGATTCATCAAAAGATACATGTACAGATTGTTCAATGGTCATAGTTCTTTTGTTATAAATTCTAAATTATTTACTAGAACTTGAATATCCAAGAAATATACCTTCATCAGCTTTAGGATCAAATTTGCCAAGGTTATCTTTACCATTATTCAAAACAAAGCACTTACATCCGAATACGTGAAAGTGGGAGATGTTGGGCTTCCTTCCTTTGTAAATTTCATAGGGCGTTTGTTTTAGAATAGGTCTTATGAGGACTCTATTCATTACATAGCATGCGGTGCTTACCGCATCTGCCCATAAATACTTAGGAAGGTTGGTCTCATTTAGCATCGTCCTCGCTAGCTCTTCAAGAGACCGGTTTTTCCTTTCCACCACCCCATTTTGTTGGGGAGTCCTTGGTGAGGAAAAATTATGCTCAATTCCATTTTCAGTACAAAAGGCCTCCAATGCCACATTTTGGAATTCACCACCATGATCACTTCGGATGGATAAAATGTTTAAACCCTTCTCGTTTTGAATAACCTTAGCAAGTTTTCTAAAGGTAACAAAAGCGTTATTTTTATGAGAAATAAACAAGGTCCATGTAAAGCGAGAATAATCATCCACAATAACAAGCACATAGTAATTGCCACCAAAGCTCATAGTTCTAGATGGACCAAACAAGTCCATATGTAAAAGCTGTAAAGGCCGGTTTGTTGAAACAAGGTTTTTAGATTTAAAAGAGGCCTTTACTTGTTTTTATTTTTGACAAGCATCACACAACTTGTCTTTTTCAAAACGCAGTTTTGGTAGTCCAATTACTAGGTCCTTGTGAACCAACTTATTTAGATGGTCCATGTGAATGTGTGTCATTCTCCTATGCCATAACCAAGTTTCATCCTCTTTACTAATAAGACAACATGCATCATTTGAAGGTAGTTTATCCACGTTAACCATATAAATATTTCTAATTCTTTGTCCAATTAACTTAGTTTGTTTATTTTTAGAACCCATAACCATGCATTTTGATGTATAAAAAATTACTTCAAAGCCTTTGTCAGAGAGTTGGCTTATGCTTAGCAAATTTTGTTTCAAGCCCTCAACATGCAAAACATTTTCTATAATGGGATTGGGACTCTTACCAACCGTTCTAATTCCCAAGATTCTACCTTTGTTGTTATCACCGTAGAAGACATAGCCACCCTTTTTGGGTGTGAGGGATGAGAACTTATTTTTGTCTCCCGTCATGTGCTTGGAGCATCCACTATCAAGATACCAGTTTGAGTCCTTTGCTTTCAAGCACACCTATAAAACAAATTTAATTTTTAATTTTTGGTACCCAAATCATGTTAGGTCCTTGAGGGTTAGTTTTGGGCATATTGCCCTTTGGTACCCATACTTTATTTCCAATCTATTCTTGTTCTTTCTACCATTGCATATAGAAATAGTATGTCCTTTTCTACCACAATAAAAGCATTTAACAAAAGGACTACTAGACGTATTTGTTGGACTAAAGAACTTCTTAAAATATTTTTCATGCAATTTAGGGTGATAACCCAAACCAGCTTTGTCATATATTCCCTTTTGATTCCCTAGAAGCACATTTAAGTTATCTCTTCCACTAGTGAACTGTGCAAGTGTGTTGTATAAATCTTCAATTTTAGTTTTCAAAACGTTGCATTCACTGCACTTTGAAATTTCATTCTTTTTGTTTTCACAAGATAGGCATGATGAAGTTTCTCTTGAAGTGGTTAGTTTCTCTTTAATGGTATCCATCTCAGTATTCAAAAGGTTGATTTTAGATTCAAGACTAGGGGAAGATGAAGTGGACGATGTACATGCCACTTGTGATAATCATCATGAAGGGATATGGGAGAACATTCCTACACGACCAAAGGTTATGTTTTTTATTTATTTATGGGAGATCATGCATACTTTCATATTTTAGTTATGTTTTTTTATTTATCCATGTTTTACTAATGCATTATTTTTTGTCTAAACAAGCACATGGATGATACAGTGGGCATCCCTCATTCGCATAGCGGGTTGGACACTCAGCCGTCGTTAAAAAAATGGATAGACATGCCACAACACTTAAAAAGTTGACCCCTCGCGTGTACTGGTGATCAGAAGTTACGTACAGACTCTGATGAGCTTGGATAGCCGATAGGGCCAAAAACTTCACGGTTCAAGACTTTTGTGGCCGTCCAAGGTAAAAGCAGGGCTAGCATTTTTTATGAAAATTGGGAAAGTCTGCCGGAGATGGTGAAGAACCAGATTTGGGAAAGTATCACGGTATATCACTATTACTACCTATGTTTGTATTTATTATGTTTGGTCATATTCTTATCACCAACTAATTTCTCCATTTTGTTGTGTAATCCACCGATTTGTGCTAAGACAAACCATGTGATATTTCTATTAGGGGGACTACTACATAGTTTGATTTAATGCCACCTCCTGCTTGATTAAATATGAGTAAGCTTCACCTAGCCTAGCCATGATTCAATCTACATCAAGAAAACTAGTTGGACAAACGAATTAATGAATCTAATGATGATACCTGTGCAAGAAAAGTGGAATACGGCAGGCCACACAAGAAATTTCGGCTGAACACCTACTTCATCACCATATAGCTTTGCCTACTCACCATTATAGCTTTACATAGTCATGTTCATACTAAACCCACCGCTGCCACCTCATTCTTGTAATACAACTTGCATTAAAACTATTCTATCAAGGTTTCTTCAGTCATAAGACTATGACTCCTTCTATTTAAGGTCCTAAATTTTTTCACGGTTGATTCCCTACAACAACACACTTAAAGAATAGCCCAAAACCTTACTTAATGTTTACTGAAACATATACCCAGTAACTGAAGCAACCATCCTTGTAAAAGTCCCATTTTGTCTCTTCTCTACACTTTGGACATATTAAACCTCTTTATTCACCTAGCTTCATCGCCAACTTTAGGAGTCTCACGGATAGGACAATCAAGCTGCCCGAACCTTGCCAAATTAAAGATATATCATGCTTATAAAAATTTAGTCTTCCAAGAGCATAAGCAAAACCGTAAACCATCAAGAATCGGAAGTCTATCTTGACCGTAATCTAGTTCAAATCCACTTGTTGGACTAGTTCAAAATCAAGGAAGCTACATCAAGCTTGGTTTGAGTCCTAAGAAGTTGTACACGAGGTTCCAGTTGTTTTGCTCGTGAGTTCGAGGGTCAAGGATGTTCGTTTGCGGAACATACGCGTAGTGTAAATCAGGTGGGGAGAAAGAATCACACATTCGTCGGGAAGGCAAGGGTAGAATAATATATATTGACATGTGTAGGGGAACCCTAAACCCTACTAGAGGTTGAGCCCTGACAAAGTACCTAAACCCTCGGTATAGGTATCTTTGGGCTATCACCACTAAGAATATACTCTAGGCTAGACGACTATTGCTGGATGGATGATTGGTATGTTTAGTATAATTGAGAATATATGCTCTATGTGATTTATGTGTTTATAAATTTAGAATGGTATGCTTGATAGTATGGATTGTACGATCTTACATGCTTAAGGTTGTATATTGAGATTGAATATTATGTCTTCATGTTTTATGATTGATGATGATATTGATAGTAAATGAAAGTGCTACAATGCATGTGTGAGGGAAAAGTGGTGGATACTGGAGTATCGTGAATAAAGTGATATAAGATTTGGGATGAGGTGAGTATTGAGATATTGGTGGCACAAGTGATGGTTGACATGCATAGCATAATCATGTGTCAAGTGGCGAGCCATGCGGTATGGGACACACGAGGTTAGTGTACCTGAATGCGGGTACGGATTACGGAAGGGACGATCTTCGTGATCTTGGGGATGTAATCGTGCTCAGGACTTATCATATGTGACGGATGGGGTTGCTCCTATCGTGTCGTGATGTCCGCTGGAGCCTTGTTATCCCGACTGGACCCTGAGTATTCCACGTTGCAGGTGGACATTCCGAGGCGGCTAAGATACATATAGCATAGGTGATGAGTATGAATGATATAAGTGGGAGATGTTTGTGTACATGCTTATGTGATGTGTGTGATGTTAGTATATGTTAGTCTATGATTTCTTTCCCACCTATGATGCTTGTTGTAGATCGTTATCTCCCTATTTTGTATATGGATGGTACGTGGAGAAGATGTTGCAGTTGAGGAACCGATTCCAGAGGAGGATGGCACTCCCTATGAACCCAATGCTGGCGGGAGAGCTGTAGACACCAGCAGTGAGAGACCTCGGATAGAGGGTAGTTCACGGCCACCATATCATCCTTATTGATATGAGTGTCCGTCCAGTGCGTCTCAATAGGCATAAGAGTTTGAGTGTTTATATTTTGATGTATTTGGTGAGGTGGGTTGGGACGAGAGGTAACATGTTTTATTAGTTATTTTGATATGACTTCTTATGTATTTTTCATTTAACAAATGTTATATAGGCAGTATGCCATTAAGCTGTGTACTCTGACGAAGGTACTTTATGGATGCATGTACTTAAACCTACCAATGTGTTGTATGTATTTAATATATGTTTAAAGTTTTAAATTTTCCGCATGTTTTAGGATTAGATAATTAGGTTACTTAATGAGGCGGGACGTCTCATTTGGTGGTATCAGAGCAGTTCGGTTCTAAACCGGACTGTAGGGTTATATGGACCTCCCGGGTTTAGTACAATTAGAATCGAGAACTGCGAGTTAGGGAGTGTACTGGCCTTGTTAGTTGGATCCACCTCAGATATTGACTATGATTAGAGATGGGTAGAATCCATGTCGGATGAATGTTTGTTTGACTGCTTTTGTGAAGTATGTGATAACTAAATGATAGTAATGCTTTGTTATGTTATATATATAGAATGGTGAGCTAATGGTTGCTTTTATAGGAACCAATGGCTCGAGCGAGCGGACGTGGAAGAGGGAATATGGGAAGAGGTAGAGGTAGGATGGTGGAAGTTGAGGATAACAATCATCACGGAGAAACCTCAAGAGTTGGAGGTAGTGAGGAGACGGCTGAAACTATGAGAACTATGAGGGATTTGGCGGCAGTAATATTACAACAAACTCAACAAAATGCTCAATACATGCAACAAGAGAGAGAAGCGCGACAACAACCTTAACAACCGAATCCGGTGAGAGAGGAGGAAATGGTGGAGCTTGGTCTGAATGCCTTTATGAAAGGAAATCCTCCCCATTCCATAGAGAATACAACCCGGAAGCCGCTGAATTGTGGATCCAAGAGATTGAGAAGATCTTCATAGCGATACATTGTCGGGAAAACAGGAAAGTGACTTATGCTTCATTCATGTTGGTTGGAGGAGCAGAGCATTGGTGGAAGAACAAACAAAGATTGCTGGAAGCTGAAGGAAGAGTTATCACATGGCAGGTGTTTCGGGAAAGCTTTATGGACAAGTATTTCCCAAAGAGTGTCAGGCAAGAAAAGGAAAGAGAGTTTATGAACCTTAAGCAAGGAGGAGCGTCGGTTGGCGAGTATGCCATGCGTTTCGAGGCACTGTTAAAGTTTTCTCAATTTTATCAGAGACATCCAGATGAAGAGTGGGTGTGTAGGAAGTTTGAGGAAGGATTGAGGCCCGAGCTAAAGCGGGTGATGTTGCCTTTCGAGATCTGTAACTTTTTGGCGTTAGTAGAAAAGTGTACAGTGTTAGAAGGACACGACCGTAGCGGAATGGTCCAACAAAGGAGCGGTGGACCAATATGCAACGACAATCAGAAGGGAAAAGGAGGAAAGTTTCAACAAAGACAAGGACCTTACAACCGACCAGTGCAACAGGTTGTGAATGTTGGAGGAAGCCAGGGACAAGGACCACAAGGACCGCTAAGATGCTACAGGTGTGGAGGAGCACACTTTGCTTGGTTTTGCAGGTAAGGAATGACGGAGAGGCCCAGTGCAGTAGGGCAAGGAAGCAGACCTCAGGGAGCTAGAACAAGACCACCAGTGGCAAATCAACAAGCAAAGACACAAGCTGTGGGATGAGTGTTTACCGTGAGGGGAACTGAATCCTCTCAATCTCCTAATCTGATACAAGGTATGTGTTTAGTTTCGGGGAAGCTCTTATCTGTCTTGTTTGACTCAGGGGCGACTCATTCCTTTATTTCTTTGGAATGAGTGGATCACTTGAAATTGCCTGTTTCTTTGTTACCATATAATTTGACTGTTTCTACTCCTACTAGCAGTCCTTTGACTACTATTTCTGTTTGTTTAAAATGCCCTATTATAGTAGAAAATAGGAATTTCTTAGTCGATCTGATTTGTCTACCCATGCAACAACTAGACGTGATTTTAGGCATGGATTGGCTTTCGGCTAACCGTGTATTCTTAGATTGTGCTCAGAAATCTCTTATCTTTTCCGAGCAATCTAGATTAGTGCCTACCGGTGACAGAGATGTTTTACAAAAGAATCAAGCTCAAGAATATGTGATGCTGCTTTCTATGGATGTGAAAGGGGATCTCCACTTAGAATCTTTGCTTATAGTGCGGGACTTTCCAGAAGTGTTTCCTGAAGATGTTCCAGGTTTACCACTAGAGAGAGAGGTGGAGTTTGCCATAGACCTAGTACCAGGGACAGGACCTATTTCGATAGCACCTTATCGAATGTCTCGGTCGGAGTTAGCTAAGTTGAAGAAGCAACTGGATGAGATGTTGGGGAAAGAGTTTATAAGGCCAAGTGTTTCACCATGGGGAGCGCCCGTGCTGTTTGTGAAGAAGAAGGATGGAAGCTCAAGGTTGTGTGTTGATTACCGACAGCTGAATAAGGTTACCATTAAGAATAAGTACCCGTTGCCAAGGATTGATGACTTAATGGATCAGCTTAAAGGAGCTGCAGTTTTC
The DNA here is from genome assembly GCA_039655645.1 of Ammopiptanthus mongolicus. Taxonomy (NCBI): domain Eukaryota; kingdom Viridiplantae; phylum Streptophyta; class Magnoliopsida; order Fabales; family Fabaceae; genus Ammopiptanthus; species Ammopiptanthus mongolicus. Next base: position 41,962,789 of record CM077350.1, read on the forward strand.
TCTAAGATTGACTTACGATCTGGTTATCATCAGATTCGAGTCAAGAAGGAAGATGTACCAAAAATTGCATTCAGAACTCGCTATGGACACTATGAGTATTTAGTTTTGCCCTTTGGCGTGATGAATGCTCCAGCCGTGTTCATGGATTACAAGAAAAATATTTTCCGACCCTATCTAGATAAGTTTGTTATTGTCTTCATCGATGACATTCTCATCTATTCCCCCAATCGGGAAGGGCATCGAGAACATCTTAGGATTGTACTCTACGTTTTGAAGGACCGGCAACTTTATGCGAAGTTGTCTAAGTGTGAGTTCTGGTTGGAGGAAGTTCAGTTCTTGGGGCATATAATCAACCAAGAGGGAATAGCAGTGGATCCTGCAAAGGTAGAAGCTGTTTTGAAATGGGAAAGCCCAAAAACGGTCAGTGAAGTCAGAAGTTTCTTGGGTTTGGCTAGATACTACAGAAGGTTCATTGAAGGATTTTCTAAGATTGCATTGCCTATACGCAATTGACTAGGAAGGGAAAAACCTTTGAATGGACGGAAAAATGTGAACAAAGTTTTCAGGAGCTTAAACGGAAGTTGACTACATCTCCAGTTTTGGTATTACCTGATCCTTTAGGGACGTTTGAAGTGTATTGTGATGCTTCATACCAAGGGTTAGGTTATGTGCTTATGAACGAAGGAAGAGTGGTGGCTTATGCTTCAAGGCAATGCTTCAAGGCAATTAAGGATTCATGAAAGGAATTATCCGTTGTAACATCCTGTTTTTCCGTGAGTGGATAAATCACTTGGCTAAGCAAATACTTAAAGTTTAATCACGTAATTATGATCTAGTTAGCACCTTTAGTCCTATTTGAATTAGTAAAGGAAGAAAATAATTTTTTTTATAACATATAGACGGTCAAGAATTAAGCCTAATGCTCACATTTTTTTTCTAAGACAACCATGTGACAGATCACCTAATGAAGCCATAAACATGCCTTAAGAAGATGACACCTCTTGCTTAAATTTTCTTTCCTTGCATGTTTCGGCCGTATAAGCCTTATAGCATGTAGCTTCCATGATTCATATATCTATAAACCAAATTATGTAACAAAAGAACCGTGACATATTATTACTAGCATGATACCTCCTCTAAGCAATCTAACCATGTGACATCTAAGACCAGCCCATAGGGAGTAGCTTTGCTTAATCACGCTACCTTACCTTGAGATAAAGAAAGATTACCATCCAGGAAAGGCTAGTGTGGTGGCAGATGCATTAAGTCGGAAATCTTTGCATGTGTCTACAATGATGGTAAAAGAGTTAGAGTTGCTAGAACAGTTTAGAGACTTAAGTTTGGGAGTGGAGGTATTTAAGGATAGAATGTACCTAGGTATGACCTAAGTAACTAGCGAATTCTGAAGCACGATTTTACTAGTGATTGAGCCCTGACAAAGTACCTAAACCCTCGGTATATGTATCTTTGGGCTATCACCGCTAAGAATCACTAGTGCAAAATATGGATTCTACAACAGGTTTCTAGATCGGTTGAAAAGAAACCGATTTAAAAAAAGAGGCGGTGGCAATTTTGAAAATAAGTTCAAAATTATTTACATCAGTTCAGAAAGAACCCGATGTATAAAACATTTAACATCGGTTACAGAGTTCAACCAATGAAAACAATTTAAATAAAAAACTATTTATTTATTCCCGCCACGTATTTACATCGGTTATTACACAACCGATCTCATTAGTAAACTTTCAAAATCGATTATTTGACAACCGATCTCATTATTAAACTTTCAAAATCGGTTCTATTAACCAACCGATTTCAAATCTTCATTAAACCCATTTCACGTTCCAGCGTTCTTTCATATCTTTCCCTCCTCACTGTTTGCCCTCTCTCTCGTTTGCTCCTTCTCCTTCATCCTTCACCACCGTAACCTAGCACCATCCTTCATCCTTCTCCTTCTCCTCACAAATCGTTGCTGCTCCTTCATCGCTGATACACTGCCCAGTCGCGCACGGCTTCACCCTCTCCTCTGAACCTTTGTACCAAACTTTGCCCACGGCTTCACCCTCTCCTTAGTGGAGAAACTTTGCCCAGTCGCGCAGGTTTCTTTCTCTCTACATTTTTGTTGTTGTCTGCTACCTGTTACTTTGGTTTTGCAATGTAACTTGATTAGTTTTACAGTATGGCACTTAACTTGATTAGTTTTACAGTATGGCGTGTAACTTGGCAGGAAATCCATACGTGACATTCTAATGAAGAAAAACACTTCTCCTTCTTATTAGATTTTCTTATGAAATTAAAGGGAGAAAGGAAGAGAAAAAGTATTAATGTATTAGAATTTACTATTTAGTTTGAAAATGTGGTTGATTCAACTTGAGTAAATATGCAAGGAAACATAAAACTATAAACGACAAAAATGTTTGGCTAATTTAAAGAAAGGTGATGCGCTAATTTAGAGCTGGCAGTGATACTTAGGCAAGCATAAAGGAGACCATGGTCCAATCAAGCCCATTATAAGCTATTAAGCCAATTCTGGATGATAAAAGCAATTACGCATATCCACTGACGCAATTTTTCACAGCAGGGACCTTTCATGCTTCTTGCATTTAAGCAAAAAAACCTGCGCATCCTCTAAGTTGTCCTCTAGACATAGCACCTTGTTTTCACCATTTCCTTTTGTCTCTTGAGCACCAGGACAACAAACATTCTCAATTCTAACCACGAATGCATTAGATTGCTAACTAGGACTTGATAATAAGATCAAACTTCATTCCTTTCTGCAAACTCAGGACAGGATATTAGTTTAACATGAATGGTTTTTAAATGTTAGGTTAAAAAACCTCTCATAGTTCTCTCAAACCCTCTCTTTGCTTTGTGTTTCTGATTTAGGGTGAAGGCAAGCCTCAACCCATCTCGAGCTCCCTCTCACTCATCACTCTCTATCTCCTCACTCTGAGCACAAGTAAGATATTTTATTCTAATGTTTTGTTTGCTGCTTTAACTTAGGGATTGGACTGTTGGATTATCTTTTAGTGTTAATAAATTAGCAAAACCTTAGTTTCCCGTTTGAGATTCAATATTAATGAGCATATGTGTACTTTATTAAGGTACTACTCATTGTATTGAATCTTGAATTGACCAAGTTGGACAGTTTGGGGAAAAACTTATTCTTCATTTGGTTAATACTTATTCCTTAATTCTCATATCTTATACTTGAAGAAATTTCGGTCTGCTGCATTTCCTTTTGTTCTCCGGGTGCACATTTTGTCGCGGTGGATGTCACCGCGTTCAAGTCGTGTGCGTCGGAGACCGATGGGAAATGCTACCGAAATTTCGTTAAGTATGGGCATGAAAGTTAAGGAGTAACTATTAACTGAGTGTTGAAGAAGTTTCTTCTCGAATGGGATAGGGCCATACCCTGTGATAAAAGGAGTTGAAGATCTTGGACTAAGTGAAGTTGTTGTTGTTGTAGTTATGGATCGTAATTGGATCGATGCTAGACGCACAAGTCATGAGTATGAGAATGGAGTGGAAGAGTTTTAAGAATTTGCTAAAAGAAATGTTCCCGATAGTAATGGAAGGTTTTATTGTCCTTGTGTTAATTGTTTGAATGAGAGACGACTGGAAGCTAAGAAAATACGAGAGCATCTTATTTGTGAAGGGATATGTAAGAGTTATGCAAGATGGATATGGCATGGTGAATTGTTAGCCAAACCAAGAATGTCCCAAAGAGAGGAGGTTGATGACATAGATATGGACAATCGACTAGAGGACATGATCCGCGATATTGGACAAGAGTCATTTCAACGAGCAAATGTGTATGATACTTTGTGCAGTGATGCAGATAAGCCTTTGTATCCTGGGTGCTCTAATTTCACACGATTGTCAGCGGTGTTAAGATTGGTAGTTGTGAAGGCGAGAAATGGGTGGAGTGATAAAAGCTTCACCGAATTGCTTGAGTTATTGAAAGACATGCTTCCATAAGGTAACACATTGCCGAATCGTAACTATGAGGCGAAGAAGATATTGTGTCCGATGGGTATGCAGTATAAGAAAATACATGCATGTCCTAATGATTCCATATTGTATAGGAATGACTTTGAAAATATGCACGAGTGTCCAAGGTGTGGGGTATCACGCTACAAAGTGAACGATGGTGATTCAAATTGTGATGTGATCACAAAGGGTCCTCCTGCGAAGGTGTTATGGTATCTTCCAATAATTCCAAGGTTCAAGCGATTGTTCGCTAATGTAAATGACGCAAAAAACATTAGGTGGCATGCAGATGAGAGAAAATGTGATGGACAGCTTCGCCATCCGGCTGATTCTTTGCAATGGAAGAGAATTGATAGTTTATTTCCGGATTTCGCCGATGAGAAAAGAAACCTTAGGCTTGGACTTGCTACCGATGGAATGAATCCGTATGGCACCTTAAGTAGTATTCATAGTTCATGGCCTGTTCTCCAGGTAATTTATAACCTACCTCCTTGGTTGTGCATGAAGCGCAAATACATTATGTTATCTATGATGATTTCGGGCCCAAAACAACCAGGAAATGACTTAGATGTTTATCCAAGTCCCTTGATTGAAGACTTGAGAAAGCTGTGGGTGGAAGGCATTGATCTGTTTGACGGGTATTGCAATGAGACTTTCAAGATGCGTGCCATGTTATTTTGCACCATCAATGACTTTCCAGCATACGAGAACTTGTCCGGATATAGTGTTAAGGGGCATAAAGCATGCCCTGTATGTGAAGAAGGCACATGCTACCATCAACTACAACATGGAAGGAAGACAGTTTACCTTGGGCATCGAAGATTTCTCACATCTGATCACCCGTATCGTAGATTGAGAAAAGCTTTTAATGGATGCCAGGAGAATGAAATTGCTCCGACGGCCTTAACCGGATATCAAGTTTATCAACGGGTTAAGGAAATGGATATTATCTTTGGAAAGACCCATATGAAGGCTACTGAGAAAAACATATGGAAGAAGAGGTCGATCTTCTTTGATCTTCCATACTGGTGCAAACTTGATGTAAGACATTGTATTGATGTGATGCATGTGGAGAAAAATGTGTGTGATAGTGTAGTCGGGACGCTTCTTAACATTCAAGGCAAGACAAAGACTGGTGTCAATGCTCATTTAGATCAAGTTGCGATGGGCATACAAGAGCAGTTAGCTCCACAATCAGTAGGGGTTAAGCGGACTTATTTGCCCCCAGCATGTCATACTTTATCGAAAAAAGAGAAAAAAAGTTTTTGTGAGTGTCTGCGGGGCGTCAAAGTGCCACAGGGTTACTCTTCAAATGTTAAGAGGCTTGTCTCAATGAAAGATCTCAAATTAGTTGGTTTAAAGTCTCATGATTGCCATGTCTTGATGCAACAACTACTACCAGTGGCTATTCGTGACATCTTGCCTAAAAAAGTGAGACATGCCATCATAACAAGGTTGTGCTTATTCTTCAATGCTATATGTAGCAAAGTCATTGACCTTCAAAAATTGGATGAGTTGGAAAATGAGGCTGCTATTATCTTGTGTCAATTGGAGATGTATTTTCCTCCTTCATTTTTTGACATCATGGTTCATTTAATTGTTTATCTAGTGAGGGAGATTAGATTGTGTGGCCCCGTTCATTTAAGGTGGATGTACCCAGTTGAACGATACATGAAGATACTAAAAGGGTATGTGAAGAATCCACACCGTCCTGAAGCATCTATTGTTGAAAGGTATGTTGCAGAAGAAGATATTGAGTTTTGTACAGACTACATGTCAGAAGCGGAACCTGTAGGGCTTCCTAAGTCTCGTCATGAGGGAAGATGTGATGGTAAGGGTACACGAGGTATTACTGTTAAGAGCATGGGTCTAGAGGAAGTGCTTCAAGCATATTTGTATATATTGAATAACATCGATGAGGTTAATCCTTACTTATGTGATCACAAAACCATTGTCAAGCAAAATTACCCTCGAATGAATGAAAAATGGTTGTTGAACAAGCATAATAAGACTTTCTTAAACTGGTTTAAAGATCAAATTGCGGAGGATAATACTGCTTCTGATACATTAAAATGGTTAGCACACGGGCCTAACTTTGATGTTATATGTTGTTGTGGATACGATATCAATAAGTTTTCCTTCTATACAAAGTCCCAGGATGACAAGAGTACCGTGCAAAACAGTGGGGTTATGGTTGTAGCCGAGTCTATGCACTTCTCTAGTTCAAAAGATACAAACCCCGTTATGGCATCCATATCTTACTTTGGAGTCATTGAAGAGATTTGGGAGGTCGATTACACTAAATTTAGAGTACCTGTTTTTAAATGTAAATGGGTTGACAGTAACAGTGGTGGACAAACCGATGAGTTAGGATTTACATTGGTAGACCTTGGCAAGATAGGTCATACAGAAGAGCCTTTCATCATGGCTTTCCAAGCAAGACAAGTGTTTTATATCCATGATCCTTCTAACAAAAGGTGATCGATGGTTCTCCAAGGAAAAAACATGCATAATGGTAGTGAGGAAAATCAAGATTCAACTCTCGATATTTCCGATACTCCTTCTTTCTCAACACAGATGCCTACTTTCAATGAGGAAAATGAAGCGGACGATGTACATGCCATTCGTGATGATCATCATGAAGGGATATCGGAGAACATTACTACTTGACCATAGTGTAAGTTATGTTTAAAGTTATATTTATTAGTTAAGTTATGTTTATCTTGATAATTATAAGTTAAGTTTTTTTTTTGTTATTTAATTTGATATTTATATGTTAAGTTATAGTGTAAGTTATGTTTAAAGTGATATTTGTTATTTATCCATCTTTACTGCAACACCCTTTCCCGAGTGTCACATTCCCGAACGTTTATAAGGCCGAAAATATTTATTAATGCGGAAAATACGATTTTTCTTTTTCTTTTCTTTTCATAAAGATGTAATGGTAAGTAAATAATACTAATAAATGAACTTAGGTTCACCATGCATTTCTAGGACATACATATAGTATTATAAATACAAAAAAACAGAAAACGAAAACAGAAACATCAACATTACTGTATATAGACATAAGTCTAATGTATGACTGACATAAGAAAATACAATAAGTACTAGGAGTCATAGCTCCCAAAAGGTACTACAAAAACTGACATAGTCTGGCCGACAACAAAACTAAAACAGCAAAAGAGTCCACCTCCGAACTCAAAAGGACTGCGGAACCGAACCATCGTCGCGTCCATCTGTTCAAGCATCAACAGCAAGTACCAGCAGAAAAACATACAGATATGGGTGAGATTCTCGTTCATCAACACAACAAAATAGCAGTAGCAAAAACGGGATGACTCACCGGGTAACAGCGTACCCAACATGCTTACAAGGTTCTCAATATAAATCATGTTAAGCAGTTAAACAACATACTAAAACTCTCAATATAAATCATGTTAAACAGTTAACAGTACAATATAATGCATTCTTAAACAGGACAACGATGTATAACAGTAAATGTAAACATCCACAAGCATGCAATGCAGTGCAATGTACATGACTCAATGCCAATGTCACTGGGTACTACTCTGACCCCTACTCCATGGAGCTAACAAAACATTCGGAGAGAGTGAATGGGAGGACATGTTCCGGTTTCTGCCAGCCATGAGCAAGATGCTACAACATTCGTAACGTGCATGTATCTGGCTTTACGGTAACACTCTCGACCAAACATGAAAAGTACGGCATCTAGTAGAGGATATCAGTGTATTGCACGGATTCGCCACGACACAGAAGAATCACCAACTGGTCACATGTCAGCCCTTCCAACCCTGATACCTCCAAAAAGACCATTGAAGATCGTCACCGTAAGATTCGCACCCGCATCAAGGTGTAAGCTCAACTCCTAGGCTCAAGGCCTTACAACTATGCACATGAAATGCCAATGCTTACACAAAGCAGATGCGATAAAGCAATGTCTATCCATTGGATAAACCTCAAGGTCTACTAAGGTTCTCTTCCTTAGAAACTACACACATCTTTGTTTTATAAAACAGTTTTCCAGCGGATAAATCATTTATCCATCAGATAAATATCTCGTGATTCCTTTGGAATGATCCAGACTGCTTTCAGAATCGCCGACTGTCCCCACAGACCAACACAAGTCTTTTCAGCGTGTTTTGTCCTCACTCACACGCTTTCTAGGAAACTTCCCAGAAGGTCACCCATCCCATAATTACTCTAAGTCAAGCACGCTTAACTATAAAGTACTTATGTTCTAAGCTCCCGAAAAGAAGATAAATCTTGTTGATATGGGTAGTACCAATCAATTCTTATATGCCTTCCCTTAACTATACAGTCCCATACCTGCATAGCCTCAGGATTCCTTCCACTGTACAGTCCCATACCTGCACAGTCTCAGGATCTCTCTCATTCCGGTCATCACAAGACGGAAACAATTGAACGATTAACCTGGATCCGAATCATCGGTCCGTCATCGAACTGCTGTTTCAAAAACCAAAACGTTTCGTGTTTGTGTTTACATCATGTGAATTATGTCTCAAGTCCTAAGCATTATGAATAAGGATTGAGAATCCTCTTAGATAAGTCTTTAAGCCTTTCTAAGATATTAATCCCTTGTCTTTCAATTAAGGAAACAAGTGTTGATTTCACTTAAGTCTTATGAACTCATTGATGTACTAAGTCATCAATGGTATAGTACATGGTCTTGTTCCACCACATACCATACTTAATTAACCCTTGTCTTCAACTCTAAGTTAATTACTTAACTTAGGTTTTTCACGCGTAAAACTTTACGATTGAGTTTGAAAACTCTTTTTGTAAACCAAACAACTTTTACAATTAAAAACTCATTTGATTTAAAACAACATTTGAACTACTTACTTCATTTCTCGCATTTTCTGAAACATGAAATTCGCTTAGCGGAATTACATTCGCTTAGCGAAATTGAAACAAGAATGCCTCTTTTGGAACTCCTCTGGTTCGCTCGGCGAGACACAAATCGCGTAGCGAAATGTATTGGATTCACTTAGCGAATATGAATTCGCTTAGCGCAAGTTCAGATGGTTACACCTCTTTGGAAACACCTCTGGATCGCTCGGCGAAACAGAATTCGTGTAGCGAAACTTCACTTTATTCGCTTAGCGAGAATAATTTCGCTTAGCGAAATGGAGGCGGTTATACCTCCTTTGGAAACTTCTCTGGATCGCTCAGCGAGATGTCATTCGCATAGCGAAATTCGCTGGGTTGGCTTAGCCAAATTGAATTCGCTTAGCGAAAGTGAGGCAGTGATGCCCAACTAAGACTTTCCCTGTTTTTCGCTTAGCGAAAGTAAATTCGCTTAGCGAAAAATTGCCTTAAAACAAGACATCAACCTTATGGAACCATTTTGATTCTCTTCATGAAAACACTTCTTTTCTCATTTTTGAGTCACTTGATTAACTAGATGAACTAAGGATAAGGTATAAAACATGTTTCACTTTGGTGAAAGCACTTTGAGATTTAATTCCATTTAAAGTCACTTAGGGTTTTTCTTTGAAAAACACAAGTTATTGAAAATACTTTCTTTACATCAAAACTTGACTTGTCCAAGAACTATTCATATCCTTCCTTTCCTCAAGGTCATGGCCAATAGCCAACTAGGAATCAATGTGAAGTTTTACTTCATCCACCAATCAAAGTATGGCTCACAACACTTACACAATCATGATAACCATAATACACATTACTACATCATAATCAAACATCTAAGTCCATCACACATTATGGTCTCATAATCAACAATAAAAGTCCATACTTGATCTAGTGATCAAAGTAGGTTTTCCAACATACATGAAAATGGTTTTTCATTCAATCATCTCATCATCAACATATGCTAAAGCACACTACAACATACTAAAGCATAAACTCATCATGGCAATCTTGTTCTCCAAGAGAACTTAACAAAACTTAACACATAAAAGTGAACCCAAACTAAAGGGTTTCACCCACACATAAAGTAAACAACCATCTTCACCACCACCATCTTGGTGTGATGAGGTTCTTCTCCCCATACCTGTTGAAGAGCAGATTCCCGGATCAAAGTCGGTTGATCGGTTTGTGAACCTTCTGATAATTGACACCAACTACAAACAACCAAACAATCAAACATTAAACAACAATCAAACCAAACTCAACAATTCTCACAAAGAGGGTTTCGGCCACCCTAAAGAGAATAAAGCTAGGAATTGATCTTGGTTTTCCATTTCATGGATTCAAAAGCATTAGGAAAGCTAAGGATGAAATCAAGTGTTAGAAATCAAAAATTGATGAAAACACTACTCATCATCATCAAGAAGGGTTCGACCCTAATGTGCTTTTTGAGCTATGATGAGAGTTGAATCAAAAGCTCTTGGGTTTAGGTAGAGATTAATGATGTGAGTTCAAAGAACTTGGTCTTACATCAAAATGATTTTTCTACAATTTCCTATGGATTTTCAAAGTTTTGGATCTAAGAAATAATTTTCATGAAAATGGATCTTGATCTTGAAATAAAGAGATATTCAAGAAGCTAAGAGATCATAGAAGTGATCTTACCTTAAAATGATGGAAGATTGCTCAAGGAATCAAGTGAATCCAACAAGAAACCAAGCTTTTTCAAGAACAACAATGGTGCTTCTTCAAGAGTAACTATGGTGTTCTTCTCTTTTTGAGAGGGCTGTGCGAAAATGAGAGTGTGAGGGGCTGAGTTCAGCTTTAAAACAAGTCACTTAAGGGCAAAATGGTCATTTGCCAAAAGGATAAAATGGTAAAAGTGCAAAAGGCTAAGGTTAAGGGTATTTTGGTCATTTCGCGTCTAGATTTTCCCGATCGTCATGACAACTCTGGTATACTCTCCCAAGTGTCCTGGGATGTTGTGATATCAAGATTATCTGTTGGCAAGTCTCGGTAAGTCCATATGTGGCTCCGTTCGTCACCCGATTGAGAATTCCGCCCGAACGAAGGTTAGGAAATGATTTTTCTGAAATTTTTACGAAATTTAACCAAAACGTAGAGAATCAAATTCTAAGACTTACTGTCTCGTTCACGGGTCCATCTGAGGTCTTCTGAGCAGTAAAATCATACTGTCAGTGTAAAAACGCAGACCGGACTCCGTTTGAGTTTTTGACTCAAAACTTAATCGTAGCTTCCTACGATATCGTCGAGCATGACTATGGTCTCGGAATATTTTATTTCCATTCCTAAGACCTCGAATAAAATAAAGACATTAAAATACTGAAGAATTAGAAAACGTGAAAATCAGGGCGTTACATTTACTAACATAGTTTATTATTTTTTGTATAAACAGGCATACATGGCAGATCCCTCGGACATCCCTCCTACACGCAGTGGGTCGGATACCCCATTGACAAGTAAAAAAGGTAGATGCGCCACATGATTAAAAAAATTGGCTGTCAACCGTAGTGGTAATCAAAGGATGAGGGTTGAGTTTGATGGAGATTGCTTACCTATAGGGCCAATGGAAGATCAGTTTAAGAGTTTTGTGGCCGTCCTTGCCAAAAGCAAGGCTAGTATACTTAGTGAGGATTGGGACCATGTACCGACGAACGTGAAGGATCAGATATGGGATAGTATCATGGTATTTTACTTTTACCCTCTTTGGTTGTATCTATTTTATTTCACCATATTATTTTCATATACACTAATTTCTCATTTTTGTTTTGTAAATATAGCTCACCTTTGAAGTGCCGGATACCGAGCGTATGAAAAAAAAAAATGGATTTCGTATGCGGGTGAGCGTTGGAGAGCATTTAAAACACAACTAAGCAGGAAATACATACATGGGCGTGCAGACAAATCTTCACTTGAGATGTACCCGTTCCTTGATCAAGAGACATGGGATAGATTTGTTCAAATCCGATTGGACCCCGCCTTTCAGGTTAACTTGAGTTATATTGTTTAACTTGACCAACCAAATTGATTTTATTAATATACTGAATTCAGTTGATGTTATTTATAATAGGAGAAAAGGAAAAAGGCGCAGGAGATCCAGAGTAAGAATCTCTACCCCCATCGTTTGTCTCGTGGGGGATATAAAAAGCTGAGGAGGAAGATGATTGAAGAGAAGAAGAAACAACTTTTGGAACAAGCATCCCAAGCTGATCCTACGGCTGATCCACCTCCAGAAGTTGTTGATCCACCTCCACCCCCATGCCACCATACATGGAAGAGAGCCCGACAAGGACCATCGGGACAATATACATCCAAGGAGGCACGTCTTGTTGCTGAAAAGATTGTAAGTATATATTCAATTCTAATTGTAATTGTAACATTCTTATCCATCATCTTACACAAATTAATGTGACAATTGTATGTTGTAGGATTCCTTGGACGAACAAAGCACACAAGGAACCTTTGTGTCTACTGGACGCAAAGATGTCTTGGCTATTGCGATTGGGAAAGAGGACCACCCAGGCCGTGTCCTTGGTGTTGGATGGGGTGTTGGCATTACCCAATACCATGGACCATCTTCACATCATCGGAAGAGGGATGATATTGAGTCCATCAAGGCGCAGCTTCGAGAAGAAATAAAACGAGATCTTCTCTCAGAGTTGGCATCTATGGGTTTTTCCCAACAAAACACAAGTGCCCAACCGTCTGTACCTGTGAGCACTATGGGTTCATGTGAACATTCACATCAGCCTGATAAGAAGGACGATCAATGTGAGTTGAATGTTGATGATCATCATGATCGCCGGTTAGTGGCATTTGGGAGGGTGCACAACTTGGGAAATACCTTACACCACCAGACATTAGAGGATGATCATGTGAGGGTGGTGGTTGAAGATGTTCTAGATGTTGATGCTCTAGTCCCTGTGCCCACTGAGGAGGTTATTACAGTTGGCCAGGCCCCCGGTAATTTGATCCCTTGGCCGAGAAGACTTGTGAGGTTTTTTGTTTCAGCCAAGGTATTCATGTAATTGTTCACTGACTTATGTTTTTCTATATTTACAATTGAAATAACTTAATTGTGTTTACTTGTGTTTACTAATGCTTTACCTCTGTTATTTAGGATGATGGAAAAGATCATCGACCCAAAAGGCCTAGGTCGAATCCGAGAAAACTTGTGGCGTCTGGTTCATCGAAGGTATTCATATAATCATTCAATAAGTTAAGTTTTTTTTTATTTACAATTGAAATAACCTAACCGTGTTTACTAATGTTCTATATTTGCTGTTTAGTGTATTGACAAGGATGTTGAACTTGATGCTCTGGAACGTTTCGCATAAGCTGCCGTGAAACTTGGGAAGGAGTCCGCTTTTATAAATTTGGAACACGATGGCAAGCCCGACACTTTCTATATCCCCCAGAGGGACATTATGGAGATATGCATTGATAGTGAAATGCTTTGCATGACAGTTGTCTCATTATGGTGCACGTAAGTTATGTTATTTCAACTAATTAATTTGTAAGTTAACTAATTAAGTTTTTAACTATTATAATTAATATTTATTTCAATATCTTAGGTATCTGCATCGCCTGTGTATTGATAGGGGTAACCTCCATCTTTATGGATTCCTTGACCCTCAACTAATTCAGGGTGAGACACTTAGGTCAGATGAGATTACTGCATACATGCGACGTGTGCTTGATGAAGGCAAAAAACAGTTCTACCTAGCACCTTACCTCCATCTGTAAGTACAAGTTGTACTAGTGATTTATAATTATCTGTGACTTGTCTCTAACTGTATCCAAATGCAGTAAACATTGGCAATTATTGATCATCTGTCGTGGTATGAGTGTTGTGGTCTTCTTTTGTTCGTTGGGAAGGAAGCCGACGAAAGAAATCAAGCTTATTGTTGAAACGTAAGCTTTTGATTAATTTAATTTGTACTACATTTGCTTTATTAATTACTCTGAAATATATAACATACTTTAAATTCATATTTTCTTAATTCTGATAGAGCTATGAACGCAAGTCGTGTTTTGGATGGTGGTAGGCCCAGGCCTATTAGGTGGATTTACCCTAATGTAAGTAGTTTATTAATTAGTACCCGAGATTCAATTGCAGTGTAAAATAGTTACTATTATGTTTTTACTCATTATATATTCAAATTGTGTATTCATTTGTAGTGTCATAGGCAACGTGGCGGCTGGGAGTGCGGATATTATGTCATGAAGTAGATGTTCAACATTGTCTCCGCGAGTATTACAGATCGATGGAAGGAGGTAATTAACTAATAACATTTGTAAATAGTTATAGATTAATTATGTATAGTTATAGTTGATTAGTTATAATGTGCAGATTTTCGACAATCCGGAAGCATTCTCTGAAGAGGACATTAAGGACATCAAGGAGCGTTGGGCAAACTTCTTTCTTGAGATGACTTCTGAACATTAATTTATGGATGACATTTTATTTCTTTAATTAGTTTAATTTGTTATATATCTTTGTTGTTTCTTTGTTATGTATTTAATTAATTAGTTTGAATTTATTACATTATATAATTAGTTGAGTTTGTTGAATCAAAAGCTGACTTTTGCATAATCAATAAAGTATAGTTTGGCTTACTTAGTATATAGTGATTTGGATTATGTTATTGTTGGGATTCTATTTTGGCTGGGATTGTTCTGGTTGTATATATATGAAACAGGGTTAAGGATTGCCACTGGTTTAAAATAGAGTATTTAAAAAAAAAAAATTGGACTATCAACATCGGTTATAATAGAGAACCGATGTTGAACTATCAATTTCAATCGGTTCTGAGTTACAACCGATGTGAAAAGTATCTTTCAAAATCGGTTACAAGACCAAACCGATGTTGAATTATAACTTTCAACATTGGTTCTATATTATAACCGATATGAAAAGTTCTTTTTCAATAATTATTAATCTGTTGAATGAGCACTTTCAAAATCGGTTTGGTTTATAACCGATGTTGAAAGTTAACTTTCAACATCAGTTAAAAACCGATGTTAAAAGGTCTTACATTCTACATCATCTATTTCTACATCGGTTCCATAATCGATTTAGAATGATATTTTTAACCGATTTTAAACATGTTTATTGCACTAGTGAATATACCCTAGGCTAGACGACTATTGCTGGATGGATGATTGGTATGTTTAGTATAATTGAGAATATATGCTTTATGTGATTTATGTGTTTATAAATTTAGAGTGGTATGCTTGATAGTATAGATTGTATGATCTTACATGCTTAAGGTTGTATATTGAGATTGAATATTATGTCTTCATGTTTTATGATTGATGATGATATTGATAGTAAATGAAAGTGCCACAATGCATGTGTGAGGAAAAAGTGATGGATACTGGAGTATCGTGAATAAAGTGATATAAGGATTGGGATGAGGTGAGTATTGAGATATTGGTGGCACAAGTGATGGTTGACATGCATAGCATAATCATGTGCCAAGTGGTAAGCCGTGTGGTATGGGACACACGAGGTTAGTGTACCTGAGTGCGGGTACGGATTACAGAAGGGACGATCTTCGTGATCTTGGGGATGTAATCAATCCTTTATGAATTCCATCCACCTTCTCTGTCTCATGTTTAGTTCCTTTTGATCAAACAAGTACTTTAAACTCTTGTGATCACTGAACACACTAAACTGAGCTTTGTAAAGATAGTGTTTCCATATCTTTAATGCAAACACTATGGCTGCTAGCTCTAGGTCATGGGTCGGATAAAGGTGCTAACTAGATCATAGTTAAGTGATTAAACTTTAAGTATTTGCTTAGCCAAGTGATTTATCCACTCAAGGAAAAACAGGATGTTACAACTTTGCCCCTCTAATAAAAAAAATTTCGTCCTTGAAATTTGTTGTACCTTAAAAGAGATGTGGAAATTGTTGCAACATATCTGCTTCTCGTTCCCATGTAGTGTTGCCTGTTATTGCAACCCAGATCACTTTCACTAAAGGAAAATGCTTCCCGCGAAGTTCCTTAACCCTTCGATCTTCGATCCGAACAGGTAATGCTTCATATTCTAAGTTTTCTCTTATCTGTATTGACTCGGGCTGAATGACATGTGATGGATCGGGATAGTACTTTCGAAGTTGCAACACATGGAAAACATTATGAAGATTGGATACGTTTGGAGGTAAGGCTACTTGATAGGCCATTAGACCAATTCGACGAAGAATTTGAAATGGTCCGATGAATCTAGGAGTAAGCTTTCTAGATTTTAGCGCTCTGCCGATTCCAGTTCTTGGTGTAACTCTCAAGAAAATATGATCTCCTTCCTGAAATTCTAAGGGTCTTCTTCTCTTGTTACTATAACTCTTTTGCCTATCTTGCGCTGCTTTCATCATTTCCCTTATAAGCTTAACTTGTTCCGTCGTCTGTTGTACCACTTCAGGTCATAAGATTTGATTCTCTCCCGTCTCGTACCAGCACAACAGAGTTCTGCTCCTCCTTCCATATAAAGCCTCAAAGGGTGCCATTCCAATACTGGAATGAAAACTATTGTTGTAGGTGAATTCAATCAATGGCAAGAAGTTATCCCAACTTCCTGTTTATTCCAACACACAAGCTCTTAACAAATCTTCCAACGATTGAATCGTTCGTTCAGACTGACCATCTGTTTGAGGATGATAAGCTGAACTCAACCTTAACTTAGTTCCCAAAGCTTCTTGTAGACTCCTCCAAAACCTTGATGTAAACCTCGGGTCTCTATCCGATACGATACTCGAAGGCACTCCATGTAACCTTACTATCTCCTTGATATAAATCTGGGTTAATCTTTCCAAAGAATACCTTTCATTGATGGCTAAGAAATGTGCAGATTTCGTTAACCGATCAATGATTACCCAAATTGCATCAAATCCTTTCGGAGTCCTTGGCAGTCCCGTTACAAAGTCCATTGCTATGCCGTCCCACTTCCATTCTGGGATATCCAGGGATTGTAACATTCCAGCTGGAATTTTATGTTCAATCTTAGCCTTTTGGCACACTAAGCAAGATAAAACATATCCTTCTATTTCCTTCTTCATCCCAGGCCACCAAAACATCTTCTTCAAATCTTGATACATCTTTGTTGCTCCTGGGTGAAAGCTTAGCTTACTCTTATGGCCTTCTTCTAAGATCATTTTCCAAATTTTTATATCCTCCGTCACACAGATCCTTTCCTTATATCTAATAACCCCATTGAATTAGTAAAGGAAGAAAATAATTTTTTTTTATAACATCTAGACGGTCAAGAATTAAGCCTAGTGCTTGCATTTTTTTTTTCTAAGACAACCATGTGACAGATCACCTAATGAAGCCATAAACATGCCTTAAGAAGATGACACCTCTTGCTTAAATTTTCTTTCCTTGCATGTTTCAGCCGTATAAGCCTTATAGCATGTAGCTTCCATGATTCATTTATCTATAAACCAAATTATGTAACAAAAGAACCGGGACATATTATTACTAGCAAGATACCTCCTCTAAGCAATCTAACCATGTGCCATCTAAGACCAGCCCAGAGGGAGTAGCTTTGCTTAATCACACTACCTTACCTTGAGATAAAGAAAGATAAAAAGGGAAGGAAATAAATCCACCGATTTGTGCTAAGGCAAACCATGTGATATTTCTATTAGGTGGACTACTACATAGTTTGATTTAGTGCCACCTCCTGCTTGCTTAAATATGAGTAAGCTTCACCTAGCCTAGCCATGATTCAATCTCCATCAAGAAAACTATTTGGACAAACCGAATTAATGAATCTAATGGTGATACCTGTGCAAGAAAAGTGGAATACGGCAGGCCACACAAGAAATTTCGGCTGAACACTTACTTTTTCACCATATAGCTTCGCCTACTCACCATTATAGTTTTACATAGCCATGTTCAAACTAAACCCACCGCTGCCACCTCATTCTGGTAATACAGCTTGCATTAAAACTATTCTATCAAGGTTTCTTCAATCTTAAGACTATGACTCCTTCTATTTAAGGTCCTAAATTTTTTCACGGTTGATTCCCCACAACAACACACTTAAAGAATAGCCGAAAACCTTACTTAATGTTTACTGAAACATATGCCCAGTAACTGAAGCAACCATCCTTGTAAAAGTCCCATTTTGTCTCTTCTCTACACTTTGGACATATTAAACCTCTTTATTCACCTAGCTTGATCGCCAACTTTAGGAGTCTCACGGATAGGACAATCAAGCTGCCCAAACTTTGCCAAATTAAAGATATATCATGCTTATAAAAATTTAGTCTTCCAAGAGCATAAGCAAAACCGTAGACCATCAAGAATCGGAAGTCTATCTTGACCGTAATCTAGTTCAAATCCACTTGTTGGACTAGTTCAAAATCAAGGAAGCTACATCAAGCTTGGTTTAAGTCCTAAGAAGGTGTACACGAGGTTCCAGTCGTTTTGCTCGTGAGTTCGAGGGTCAAGGCTGTTCGTGTGCGGAACATACGCGTAGTGTAAATCAGGTGGGGAGAAAGAATCACACATTCGTCGGGAAGGCAAGGGTAGAATAATATATATTGACATGTGTAGGGGAACCCTAAACCTTACTAGAGGTTGAGCCCTGACAAAGTACCTAAACCCTCGGTATAAGTATCTTTGGGCTATCATCGCTAAGAATATACCCTAGGCTAGACGACTATTGCTGGATGGATGATTGGTATGTTTAGTATAATTGAGAATATATGCTCTATGTGATTTATGTGTTTATAAATTTAGAATGGTATGCTTGATAGTATGGATTGTATGAACTTACATGCTTAAGGTTGTATATTGAGATTGAATATTATGTCTTCATGTTTTATGATTGATGATGATATTGATAGTAAATGAAAGTGCTACAATGCATGTGTGAGGAAAAAGTGGTGGATACTGGAGTATCGTGAATAAAGTGATATAAGGATTGGGATGAGGTGAGTATTGAGATATTGGTGGCACAAGTGATGGTTGACATGCATAGCATAATCATGTGCCAAGTGGCGAGCCGTGTGGTATGGGACACACGAGGTTAGTGTACCTGAGTGCGGGTACGGATTAACAAAGGGACGATCTTCGTGATCTTGGGGATGTAATCGTGCTCGGGACTTATCACATGTGACGGATGGGGTTGCTCCTATCATGTCGTGATGCCCGCTGGAGCCTGGTTATCCCGACTGGACCCTGAGTATTCCACGTCGCAGGTGGACATTCCAAGGCGGCGAAGATACCACTCCCGAGAGTTGGAGTGGGGATGCACTCATATTGGTCACGACGTGCGGAAACGTTACCTGGACAGCTAACTAAGGTTCTTTGAGACCTAGAATTAGAATGAGTTTTGAGATATCGGCCGATATACATGTAGATTTGAGACACATATAGCATAGGTGATGAATATGAATGATATAAGTGGGAGATGTCTGTGTTCATGCTTATGTGATGTGTGTGATTTTAATATATTACTCTATGATTTCTTTCCCACCTATGATGCTTGTTGTAGATCCTTATCTCCCTATTTTCTATATGTATGTTTTCTCTCTTGGTACGTGGAGAAGATGTTGCAGTTGAGGAACCGATTCCAGAGGAGGATGGCACTCCCTATGAACCCGATGCCGGCGGGAGAGCTGTAGACACCAGCAGTGAGAGACCTAGGATAGAGGGTAGTTCACGGCCACCATATCATCCTTATTGATATGAGTGTCCGGCCAATGCGTCTCAATAGGCATAAGAGTTTGAGTGTTTATATTTTGATGTATTTGGTGAGGTGGGCTGGCACGAGAGGTAACATGTTTTATTAGTTATTTTGATATGACTTCTTATGTATTTTTCATTTAGCAGATGTTATATAGGCAGTATGCCATTAAGCTGGGTACTCTGACGAAGGTACTTTATGGATGCATGTACTTAAACCTACCAATGTGTTTTATGTATTTAATATATGTTTAAAGTTTTAAATTTTCCGCATGTTTTAGGATTAGATAATTAGGTTACTTAATGAGGCGGGACGTCTCAATGTAGCTCACCTACGATGTGTCGAATATGGAACAAATGAAGAATAGATGGATTTCTTATGCGTGTGGGCGCTGGAGGCAGTTTAACTCAGACCTCACTACCAGATTCATATGTAAGCAGTCAGACAAAACTGCTTGTGAGATGTACCTGTTCCTTGATGAGGATACGTGGCAGAGGTTTGTTGAGGTTTGACGGACCCCGATCTTTGAGGTTAGTTGTAGTTAATTATAGTTTTTTATTATATCAGACAAATTTATTTATTTTTACTGACTTCAGTTGTTCATGTGTTATGTATAACAGAAGAAAAGGAAAAAGGCTTAAGCAATCCAGGAAAAGAATGTTCATCCTCACAGATTGTCTCATGAGGGCTATAAAAAACTTAGGGATCAGTTGATGGAAGAACAACGTCAGAAGGAATTAGAAAGGCAATCCGATCCTTCGCATGATCCTCCGGTTGTTGTTGATCCTCCAGCTGCACCCCCACGCCATGTCACATGGATTAAAGCCTGACAAAAACCATATGGGGAGTATACATCTGAGTCGACACACTTTGTTGCCGACAATATTGTAAGTAAATATTCAATTTTAATTGTAATTTTAACAAGTTTACACACCGTCTTATACATTTTGTGAATTATATGTTTTAGGAGTCTTTGGGTGAATAGAGCTCCCAAGGATCATTTGTTCCTAGTAACTCGCGTCGAGATATCTTGGCTACCGCCCTTGGGAAGGAAGACTACCCTGGTCGTGTCCTTGGTGTTGGAGGGTTTGTAGGCGTGTGGACGTACCATGGAGCACGATCACGTCATGACGATTGCAGTGCCATCCGAGAGGGAGTCAGATGGGAGGTCCTTCCACACGTAATTGCGGATGTTAGAGGAGAGGTTCTTCCATAGATTATGGCGGACCTTAGACGGGAGGTTTATCCTGATATGGTGGCGGAGTTTAGACAACATATGTCATCTATGGATCTTTCCCAACAAACTCCAGGTGTCCAACCTTCTGCTAATGTGAGCACAAAGGGGAGCTGTGATGATACACATGTGTTAGCTAAGGAGCATGAGCATGAGGATAATATAGATGGGGAGGATAAGGATCTCCGTCAGCTACATGAGGATGAGGATGAGGATGATGCACATGCACCAAAGGTATTAATTCATAATGTTTTATGTCTTTCAATTCGAATAACTTAATTAACTGATGTTTACTAATGTTTTATTATTGTATAGGATGTTGAGAATGCTGGTCCACCTGAAATTTCTCCGTTATTACAACTGGCTGGAGTGGCGATGAAATATATGACGGAAGATTTATTTCTGCCTTTGGAGCACGATGGTAGCGAGGGATTAAATGGGCTTTTTCTAATCACTGGGAAAGATATGGCCGATTTTTACACGGATAAATGGTTTTGCGTTAACGTTCTACAATTATGGTGCACGTAAGTACTTTTATTTGTAAATTAGTTTTATAATTAATAAGTATCAATCTTTTATAATTAACATTAATTTATTTTTTTATCTTATAGGGCTATGCATCGCCTAAGTGTCTCAAATGACACCAGCCACTTGTATGGATACCTGGACCCTAGTAGGATTCTGGGTAAGGTTATGAATGCGGGAGTGAGGACATACATCATGCAAACGATTCGTAACAGCCAAAAGGAGTGTTATCTAGCCCCATTCCTCGACAAGGATCATTGGCAGTTAACGATGCCCTCCCCGGAATGAAGTTGCCTTCTTGTGGTCATTGCACTATACCCCATCTATAGTTCTTAAGGAAGTAGTTGATAGGTAAACAAGCTTCTTTCACTCTTAATTTGTAATATTACATTTGTTTATCTATATGTGTTAATATTTGATGTATCAATGTTTGTTTATCACAGAGCTATGCAGGCATGTAATAGCTTGGAAGGTAAAAGTAGGGTCAAGAGTAAAAAGGCTCAATGGATTTGCCCACGTGTAAGTAGTTAATCCAAGATTCAATTAGAAGTATATATATATATATATATATATATATATATATATATATATATATATATATATGTTTGTTTTATTACTTGATGAGCAAAATGTTTAATCTAATTTTCTTCTGTTATGTGAACTTGCAGACTTTCAACAATCCGGCTCCGCTATCTAACGATAATATTCAGGACATCAAGGAAAAATGGACAAGCTTCTTTGTTGGCTATTGTAAAGATCATAATGTAGCTTAGATGTATTTAATTGTTTGACATTCATATAGGTTTTGTAGGAATCATATATATAGCTTAATTAGATGTATTTAGTTTTGACACTTTGTTGCCATGTATATATATATATATATATATATATATATATATATATATATATATATATATATATATATATATATATATATATATATATATATATATATATCTGTTAACACTTGGTTTGGTATATCTGTTATTGTTGTTTGATTGGATCTGGCTGGTTGTATCAAATTGAATGAAAAAATTAGGAAAGGGAAGAAAGGAAAACAGAAGAGATTATTAAAAAGAAAACACACTTTATACTACGGTTGTGACCTTAACCGTCGTAGAAAAGGATTTTCTACTACGGGTGTGGTCACGACCGTAGTAGAATGTGACTTTCTGGAAGTCTTTCTTCATCCAGAATGTGACTTTCTACTATGGTTGGATGACACAACTGTAGTAAAAAGTTCACTTTCTGGATGACTTTATTCGTCCAAAAAGTCACTTTCTACTATGTTGGTGACCATAACCGTAGTAGAAATATAACTTTCCACCACGGTTCACCAACCATAGTGGAAAGTTCCTACTTTCTACAACCCATCTTTCTACTACGCTTGTCCAACCGTATTAGAAAGTCAAAACCAACCGTAGCAAAAAGTGCTTTCTGCAGTAGTGCATATACCTAACCCCCACCATTAGAACTTCGAAGCCAGACAGAGTTGCTCGTGTTTACGGTGGAGCGGGGTTTATCGAGGAGGAGGTCGTTTGTGTTTGGTTCATCGCAACTTAGCTATTCGATTTGATAGTACAATCGTTCGTCGTGGTCTTCGTTTGATTTATCATGATTGAGACCCTCGTTCTTTGTTCTTAAAGTGTAATTTTCTTGTGAATTTTTCATACACAAATGCACGTATCCTTAACAACTAATAAAGTGAAGATAAAAGTATTGTTATCTAAGTGTTATCTCGAAATATTAATTATTTGGTAGCCGTTGGATAAAGGGGTAACCGAGCAAATTTGTTAGCCGATACTTAACAATCGGATGCTAGTCGAACAAAAATTTCTATTGGCGGTCGATTGGTGAATTGATTAATTTATTAAAGAATTGGTTAGTAAGCTAAGTTGTTGCGCTAGGACTTGTGGAATTAAATGAAGTGTTAATAACAGCCGAAGATGAAGGATAATTGAAGAAAAGTAGTTTTCGAGCGGTTGTACACTTGGAATCGTTTGCTCCTAAAATAGTGGATTATAGATAAAGAGTTGTTACCAAATTGAAATATTAAGATGACACTGTTTTGAAAATAGGGGGAAACGTGCGAAAGTAGTTACTAACGGATAAATACAAAGGCGTGCCTTGAATCTACAGGGGTTTTCGTTGGATGTGGGTAGCCGTTAGTAGTTAGCCAAGTTAGTTGGTCATTTTTGTCAGCCATTATGCACACGATGCTAAATTTTAGGACTTAGTGGCTAATAGAAGTGGCTTTAGTTTAACTTACAATTTTTCCCATAAATATGAATTGTACATACGAGTTTTAGAAACATCAATACAATTAATGGAAGCAAATCAATAACACGAGTTTTCGCAAATTTCTTTTGTTTTATTTTCACCTTGTCATACTAGATGCTCTTTGGAATAGACTAGGAACCCACAGTTAGGAGACAGAGTCCCTTTCCTAACCACTACAAGAAAACATTGATTTACCGACGGCTAAAGACCATTGGAATGGCTAAAAAATTGTCAGTAATCGCGATTTACCGACAGCCCCGTGCCGATTAGTAATACGCGCATAAGAAATAGTTACTAACGGCCTTTGTGTACAACCGTCGGTAATTACCGACAGTCCAATTGGTCGGTAACTTGACACGCCATAGCCGTCCATAACTTAACACACTTTGTTTTTATTTTTTTAAAAAATATTTAATATTAATATACTTTAGAATTAATATTAATATTAATTAATTATATATTTTAAAATTATTAATGTTATTAATATTTACCAATATATTTAAAAAACATGATAAAATAAATACAAAAGATTATCGAACATAACCATATATATTTAGGCAAAATAGGTTGATTGGTCCTATATTTTTATTTAATTTTTCACATCAGTCCCATAAGTTTTTTTTTTTCAAATTGGTCCTACACGTTACATTCCGTTTCCACGTTAGTCCTTTCCGTCAATTTCGACCTATCGCCGTTAGTTTTGAGCTGACGTGGCATGATGTTAGTGCGACATGGCATTAGATCGAAATTGACGGAAAAAACTAACGTGAAAACGAAACATAACGTGTGGGACCAATTTGAAAAAAAAAAACTTATGGGACTGATGTGAAAAATTAAATAAACGTATAAGACCAATCAACCTATTTTGCCTATATATTTAAATGTATCTTAGTACAAAAGTCTACATAAAACTTATACAATCTAATAGTTGTCGTGATAACCCTGCAATAGATCATCGAATTACTAATCATCATCGTCGGTAGGCTGACTCGGCTGAGGCTGAGACTGAGCCTGAGGCGGCATCTGATCGGGTGCGACCCGCTACATGAACTCCCTCTATTATGCCATCATGACCTGCATGGTATCCAACATCCAACGCTCACACTCCTTGTTCGCGGCCACGACCTTCAGCATACGACACTCCCGCCCCTCGGTTGCAACCACTCTCTGCCTAAGATCGGCAATCTCGATGAACTCCTGAGAGTGATGACTCCTGTTGGTGGACGCTCTACTATGCTGGGTATTGATGCTGGAGGCCCCTCATTGGTTGTTGCAGGCGAGGTCTCTTATACCAGAAATGCGGCCCTTCTTTTTGCAGCCAGCAACCTCCACTCTCGTCTGAAGCTCCAGTCGCCCTTCCGCCTCAAGGTCAGTTGTCATGGACTGGGAAGAGGCTGCCTGAGACCTAGCCTCACTCAATTTCACCTCATACTCCTCCTGTTATGCATAAACACATACATCAGCGCGAGCATAATATTTTAAAATAATACATTTTATAAAAATTAAAATAAAAAATAAAGGGGTTTTACCTGAGTGCGCCTCGAACGCTCGTCCAGAAACTTGTTAGTACCCTTTCTAACATGGGTACGAAGATGGAGCTCGTATGACAGAATGTGACGGCCATACTCCGCCGTCTGTAACATAAGCACAAATAAATAATAAAACAATAATTATTTGACAATATAACAAAAAAATTAAAAATCAATGTATAAAGAACAAGTTTATGAATTTACCATCCGAGCACCGTGTTGCTGCTGGCTGATCGAACCTCCTGTGTCCAGGCTCCCACCGGTCTTCGACACTCCGTTATTCTTTGCCTGGGCTGAGATTTTATGGAACGCAGGTGTAGCCTAATGAGCACATAGGGCATCCCAAACTCCCTCTCCTAGCCAGTCGGGATAGTTTCCAGACTGATGGGCGTCACTAAGCAAATCATCAGAGAGGCGGTGGGTGGCTTTATGGTGAAAATTTTGCTCCACGTCTGCCTTATCCCGAGCGCTCCACGCGACTGTCTCTTGTTTTAATTGAACAAAAATAATAATAATATACCAAAAGTTAGTGAAATAATAAAGTAAACCTCAATTTAGTAATTAAATTAAAATTTGCAATTTCCTTTGAAAGCGCTAAACATCCCAAATCGGTCATTGTCATTAACCTGGCCCCAAGTGGCCCAAGGGTACTTCCATTGTGACTTTATAACAAATGTAATGGCCTTCGATGCCTGCTTCGATGGACGGAACCTTAACAATAAAAGCATGCATGTCAAACAATAAAATAAATAACATGCTTATAAATTGTAATAAAAATATAAATTAACTTTGAGTATTTCTTACCCATCACGACTCGGATAAATTGTAGGTCGACCATCAGTCATGACCTCTACCTCCTCGTTTGGTGAATAGTCGCTACTCTCCTCGTCCTGATCAATTTGACGATCATCATGTGGGAGGTCCCCAACCCTTGAAGTGGAAGCATCATGACGTGTGATGAACCTCAATTCTGTGCATTTTAAAGAGGGTATTTGGGTCGAATTTTGATACATTTTTAGATAAATATTATTGTATTTCACCCTTTTACTTAAGTTTTGACAGAATTGACGTTCAGAGGCAGTTTAATGGACTTTTGAAGAAAAAATATCTTAGAGCTAAATTGGGCAAAATACTAAAGTTCTGAGGTTAGCATAGCCGGGCCACACGAGAGCACGCCTATGCCATATTGAGGACAGGGCTGACTCAGTAAAGAAAGGACTGACAGAAGCTAGCACGACCCCAATCGCGAAAAGCATGGCCATGCCAACTGAAGAGCACGCCTGTGCTACAGCCCGTGCACTAGAACGTTGATTTACGAAGTCAGTAAGCCCTGACATATTTGAGCACGGCCTGATATGCTGAAGAGCACGGCCGTGCCAAGTGAAAAGCACACCCGTGCCAATGAAACAGAAGACCGGAATCAAGGCTTGGTCCGCATTTTGTGTTATAAATAGAGGCCCTCTGTGCCACTCTAAAGACATCTTTGAATCTTTTGTTCTTTCTTTCATCTTTTTATTTTCTTTGAGTACTATACTCTTGTTTTAGTTTTAGTTTTGTAGTTTTCATTTCTAGAGTAGGATTTGGCACCTGGAGGTTAAGTTGGAGATACTTCTCCCTCTTTAACTATTCAGGATGTGTTTCCCTTTGTTGATTTTGGTTTTCTCTATTATTATGAGTAGCTAAATTCACCACTAGAGTTGTGGTTGATCTTGTGTTAGTAGAAACCCTTTTCGCTATGTCTTAGTTTTGATTCAATTCTATTTGGTTTCAAGGTTGCAATTTGAATAGTGTTATTCTGTCGTTCTTCATCCCATACTAGGATTGTACACCCTTTGTATGCTCTTAATCAATTCATTTACATTTTGGCTATCAAGCCTAATTAAATTGGTAGACCTATAGGATAACCAGGGTTTAATATCTAGATTTGAGACAACGTGATTTGTTCATTTCAATCATTCAACTTCTTTATGCTTTATGCTTTCTGATCATTTAAACACTTTGCTTGACAACCATTGGGTTTATTTGGGGAAAAGAATATTAATTGCTTGACAAACAATTAATAGTTTTCGTAGAGGGATTGATATTCGAAAAACAATTACGAAATTGAATATAATTAAAATTTGGGGGGGTATTGAAAGCACAAGTGAAACCACTGCTCTAGGCTCTTAACTCTTGATTTCTAAACTCTCTTTTTATTCTTCCTTTTATTCTTCTTTAATTATCTTCTTCCATAAGCTTTATTATTATTTATTTCTTTAAGTTCTTTTTTAGTCAAAATAGCATAAGGATTTCCTTATTCCATTACTTGCTTTATCACATAGATATCTAAGTTAATCTCTTGGGTACGATATCTGGATTTCCATCCGATATTACTTCTGCGATAGGGTACACTACCCTTAAGTGTGTTTTGAACGCAACAAGTAATTGGCGCCGTTGCCGAGGATTAATTTTTGATATTTTGTGATCTTTAAGTAATATTGGAAGAAAAGAAATTCTAGTTACTTTAGACATTTAATTTTTCTTTTATTCTCTCTCTTTGTATGCTAACGCGTTCTAAAGATCCTGATCTAGTTTTTAACAGGGAAGTTGAAAGAACTTTCGAAAGGTTGCGGAGGCAAGCAAGAGAGGAGAACACCATGGGAGAAAGAATGACGTTGTTAGACTACTTTACCCCCTCTGTTGAGGTGACGGATAGCATCACCAACCCTGCGGTGGATGCCAACAACTTTGAGATCAAGTCTGCCTTGGTCTCTATGATCCAAAACTCTGGATTATTTGGGGGGTTGCCAACTGAGGACCCTAACTGCCATCTGAAAAAGTTCCTCAGGATCACCAATCTTATCAAATACAATGGAGCTTCAATAGATGCGATCAGACTCAGATTGTTCCCATTCTCATTGTCCGACAAAGCAAATCATTGGCTTTCTTCTTTGCCATCTGGTTCTATCACTACTTAGGATACATTAACATGCTAATTTTTTGCCAGGTATTTTCCACGTTCTAAATCCGCTAAATTTAGAGCTGATATTTCGAATTTTATGCAATATGATCGGAATCTCTCTATGAGGCATGGGAGCGTTATCAGGATTCAATCCGGAGATGTCCAAACCATGGTTTCATAGTCCCCATTCTGGTACATATGTGCTATAATGGACTTTCACAAACAAACATGTCCAGTATAGATGCTGCCTGCGAGGGCTCAATTTTGAAGAAAACACTGGAAGAAGCCCAAGCTTTGATTCAAGAGATGGCAGCCAATCACTACCAATGGCCGCTCAGGGATAGGTAGACCATAAAGAAGCCAATCGGTGTGTATGAGATAACTGCCACAGAGACAACGATGCTCTAACAAAACAGATCGAAACACTGATGCAAGTTCAAGCACAGATTATGGCACAAGCCAGTGCACCAGTGTCTCCATTCCCATGCAATCATTGCGGTCTGACAGGACATGAGAGTAAGGACTGCCATCTGAGCAATTCTTTTTCTCCACCATTGAGGAAGCCAAATTCATGAATAATGTCAATCAAAACCAAAATAATTCTTACAATCCTGGTTGAAGGAATCACCCGAATTACTCATGGGGAGGTCAGCAGAATGGTCAAGGTTCAAATTCAAACGCTTACAGACCACCCCACTTGCAAAACCAAGGTACAAAACCAGAAAATAGGAAGCCTAGCCCTCATGAATTGATAGCAGAATACATAAAGGAGACTGATAACAAATTTCAAGCCATTCAGTCACAGATAATCGCTCTTACCACTTTGCTCTCAAAAAGGCCTCAAGGAACATTACCCACTCAGACTGAGCCAAACCGAAGGGAGCATGTCAATGCGATTTCTCTTCAGCAAGAAGAGAAAGACAACTCTACTTCTATGGAGAAAACAATGCTGCTGAAGAAATTAAGTTAGAAGGAGAGCACGACCGTGCAGCACTTATGGCACGGCTGTGCCATCTGTCCAGTAAGCAGAATCAGGTAACAGTCACTAGTGAGGTACAATTTTCTCTTCCAACTCTTTTTAATGAGAATTATAGCTTGCAAAATGATGAATTCTTAAAAACTAATATGAAATTATATGTTAAATCACCTCCTGATAAAAATGAACATCTTTCAAAAGAATATGGGGTAGTACAAATTAATTAGGAATGCTCTGCTGTTATTTTAAATAAATTACCTCAAAAAATTAAAGACCCAGGAAGTTTTACTGTTCCCTATTCCATTGAGAATGCCAATTTTGATAAAGCACTATGCGACTTAGGCGCTAGTCTAAATCTAATGCCTTATTCTACGTCAAAAAGGCTTAGTTTACAGGAACCTCTCAGAGCGCCAAAGTCTCATTGCAGCTAACGGACAGAACCATTACCCACCCTCGAGGAACAATAGAAGACGTGTTAGTAAGGGTGGGGAGATTCAGATACCTAGTAGACTTCATAATCTTAGATATGAAGGAGGATGAGGAAGTCCCTATCATCTTAGGACGACCTTTCCTGGCTACCAGTGATGCTAAAATAGAGGTCTAACATGGCACCTTAACCTTAAGGCACAAGGGTGAAGAAGCTGTCTTCAAGGTCTCCCCAAGTGTAATGTAACATCCCAATTTTCAGATCAGTAAAGTATACAAATTTTATCTAAGGCATAGTAGCAAAGTTGTAAATAGCAAGATATTTTGAAGAAGTAATCATGACTACTCTAGAGAAGTAATCATGACATGGATGACTCATGATGATGAGTCATGGTGGAGTAATCATGATAGTGATAAGTCATGGTGATGACTCATCCATTGACTAATCACATTCAGGAAATGCGTCTCTCGTCTGATATTTGATTTTATCCCTACGTATCCACTTTTTGGATACAACATAGATATTGTTTTGCTCTACATTACTGGTAGAGAATTATGGTTAAGGTTTAGGTTGACGACTCAAACGAAACCCGGTTCGCATACGAGATTACTAGAACCGGTAAAGGATAAGCATGAAGTCGCTTTCAAGGGGACACCTCACCTTATCATATCCATATGCAATGATGACATGGGTGACTCACCTAGGCGAGTCACCAAGGTAATGATGGCAAGGGGTGAGTCACATGGGTGACTCACCATAGTAATGATTATGGTGTGAAAATTACAATTTTGCCCCTAAGAGGAAATGACTTTTTTGCCCTTAAGCAAATTTTATACAATCCTTACCCTTCTTTAATATGAAACCCACGCCCTTCATATATATATGTTCCGTCTCATATTCCTTTCTCCTTTACTTTATTCTGTAAGTCCAAGTGTTGAAGTTTCTAGTACAACTTTTGGTGAAATTCCAATTTTAGCCTTACAAGAAATGACCATCCTAACCTTGAAGGTTAGTATATAAGGAAGCCTATCCCTCCTTTCTTTCCCCTTTTCATGCCTCACTCTCTCTCTTTCTCACTTCATAATTCTTTCTTCTTCCACTTTGTTCTCCATTTCAAAGCTTCAAGCTTTCATCTCAATTTCTCTCCATTTATTCAAGAGATCTTCAAGAGCTTAGTGAAGCAAAGTTGCTTAACTTGATCTTTTTCATCACCTAGGAGGTAGAGATCTTATCCTTGAGCTCTAAATCTTTTTCTTTCTCCATTGGGAACTCTATGTGTTCATTATGTTCTTGAACTTCCAAAATTCATGAAAAAATGTAGAAAAATCATATTGATGTCAAACCAATTTTATTGATCTAGATTCAATGTTTTCTATCATAATCCTAAGAGTTTGTACTCATAAAAGCCCTCTAACCCACTTGGGTATGGCATGGCCGAATTACCCACTTAATGGAATCTATGGAGTTTTGTTCAAATTTTGCTTAAGAAAGTGTTGATTTGATCCTATCACACTTAGATGCCTTTGAATCCCAAAAGAATTGAAGTAAGAACCTCTCCTAGCCTTATGTTCATAAGAGGGCCGAAACCCTATGTGTTGGAGATCTTGAGTTTTGTTTCAAATTCTTGAATTCCATGACTTGCAGGAGTGT
The DNA here is from genome assembly GCA_039655645.1 of Ammopiptanthus mongolicus. NCBI lineage: Eukaryota > Viridiplantae > Streptophyta > Magnoliopsida > Fabales > Fabaceae > Ammopiptanthus > Ammopiptanthus mongolicus. Next base: position 41,993,980 of record CM077350.1, read on the forward strand.
TATCTATGCTTAAGGATCATAGATCCAAGAGTTTGTGAAATTTTAACACTTCTAGCATTTTCCTATTTATGGGGCCGAACCCTAGTTCCTATGAACTAGGTGAGTTTTGTTTGATTATACTAATTGTGATTATGATTTGTGATGAAGGATTAGACCATGTTTCAATCGTTCTAAAGCGTGTATGGGTACCGGTTGGAGGTACGGGCTGCGGCCGTGAAAAGTGTTCGTGAGTTCGTGAGAGTTGCTACATTGCTCTAAGGTGTGGGAAAGATTCATACTCATCGGGAAGGTAAGAGTAAAGTAGAATACATTAATATGCCTAGGGGAACCCTAAACCCTACTAGAGGTTGAGCCCTGACAAAGTACCTAAACCCTCGGTATAGGTATCTTTGGGCTATCACCATTAAGAATAGACCCTAGGTTAGAAGATGATAACATGATGAATGATGTGCTATCCTGATTGAGGTTGTGTGCTTAATATGTGAATATGTCTTCCATGATGTGTTTGTGAATATATGTTTTCTCATGATTGTGATAAAGTGTTCTATTATTTTAATGGGTGTTAGTATGATAATATGCTTATTTGCCTCATTGATGATGTGATGATGATATTTTGTGCAAGTTATGATGATGATGTGATGATAACATCTTGTGAAGAGTATGATGGTGCTTATATGATTGTTGGTATGCTTAGAGCTAAGCTATGATCATTGTGAATTGGGTGATGCATCAGATAAATCATTTGATGGTAATAAGCCACTGCACTGAACCTGTTGAAATGCTAAAGGACTATTGATAGTCGTGAGCATCCTGCTTGGTAGGGGATGCGGTATCCTGCTTGGTAGGGAATACTTGTGTTGATAGAAGACTATTGATAGTCGTGAGCATCTTGCTTGGTAGGGGATGCGGTATCCTGCTTGGTAGGGGATACGTGTGTTCATTGATGGGGTTGAGTTGCAGTGACTGATCAAAATGAGTCGTGAGGATTCATGCTAGTTTTGCATTGTGTTGTTATGTCACAGCCGCGTAGATCTGGGATTACGCGAGGTCAAACCGGAACTACAGTTAGATGCTTGGTAGGTCTACTGTGAGCTTCTGAGATCTCCGATGCGCCTTCTGACATCGGGACAGCTATTCCTATCGGGAATGGGGAATAGTGTCACCCTGCTTGGTAGGGGGTGAACATCCTGCTTGGTAGGAGATGTAATGTACCCGTGAGTGTAACGGTCGCCTTTCGACACCGGGACTGCTATTCCTATCGGGAATGGGGAATAGGGTCACCCTGCTTGGTAGAGGGTGAGCATCCTGCCTGGTAGAGGATGTAATGTACCCATGAGTGTAACGGAACTTGCTGCTCGGATGACGTTTGACTTTCATCCTGCTTGGTAGGGGATGAGGTATCCTGCTTGGTAGGGGATACGTTTTGACGTAGGAATGTGGCTGCCGCGTCTTCATGTAAGGTCTAGGTGCATGAGAGTGTGAGACCAATAGTTAAATTCAAGAAACCTTGGGGATGGTTGTTGGTGATGATTGTGTATGATTGATTGTGATGGTTGTGTAATTAATGTATCTGCTTTACCTTTATCCCTATTTGTGATGAGATGAAATTCTTATCCCCTATTTTCTCTATGTTGTATGTTTTTTGTAAATTTGTAAAGAAGCAGAACCAGACTACAAAGAGCTAGACGGAATTTTGTACAAGCCCGATGCTAATGGAAGAGTCACAGATCCCAATATTTGGGAGGTTCTAAGTGGCTGTACAACAAGGACAAGCGAGGAGTATCTAGAGTCCAGACTGAAATAGAGTTTGTTAGATTATTAAGTATGCACGACCAGTGTATTTGTCTTTTGATGTATTTTTGGGTGAGGAGAAGAAGTTGTTTTTATATGTGTATTACCATGCTTTCTTTTGTAGTTGTGCACTCTGATAATTATATATAGTATATGTGTATGTTTAAAAGGTTAAAATATCTTAGGTTCTTAATGGGATTATCCTACGCAAGTGGGGTCGTCTCATGTAACACCCCAATTTTCGCTTGCTTGTTATATAGCGCTATTATATATGTTATCCTTGTTGTTATACATATGTTATGTGTTGTTAAGCTTGCCTTAGATGTTTAGGGACGTGTTTTGGGGTAGTTAACCTTAGAAACAAGCCTATCAGTGATCCTGACAGGGTGGCACGCCCATGCTCTTGTGCAACACGTCCGTGCCAGTTGTTCCGCACGCCCATGCTCTTCGCGCGCACCAAAAACACGTTTTGAGCTCTTTTGGTCAATCAGTTTCGCCCCAATCCTTTTTATACCTCTTTTGCTCGACCTAAAACTCATAGCCGTCATTCCTAGAGTTAGAAACAGCCGTCTTCAACCTCTCTCTTGGGTTTCCATTGAATCCTTGAGCGTCCCCAATCCTTGTTTGGGTGTTATTCATCAAGAATACATCCTTGTGGTGTTTGCTGTTGCGCTTGGGGTTAAGCTGCTAGCTTAGTGTTACTCTGAGGTAAGGTAACCAACCCTGTTCATCCTTTTCTTTGAATCCTTTAAGTTAGTGTTGAATCGTTTTCTCCCTAGCAAACCAGACTTCGTTGTTCGTGTGCCACTGTTGTGAACGGCAACTAGCAGATTAGTTCCCCTGGGATCTAATCGGGGTATGTTTATCACCCTTGTGTTAATTCCCTTTTCTTTTCCATGTTTGGGGAATTAACTTATCCTTTTTGTCTTGGCGTTCTTGGTCAAAGCTCGCTGAACCTGTTGAACCCCTTCAAGGAGTCAAGCGTGGACTTCGTTTTTGTTGGCTCGTAGGCTGGAATCGTCACGTTAGGTATGGGAAGAAGGGATTAGTATAACATATAAGTTCTAGGGTAGCGTAAGATGAAGGTTAACCCGTGATCCTATTTGTGTGCTACATGTCTTAATTGTTGTATGAAGTTGTTATGGTTGTTTATACATGTTGTAAATTGTTTAAATGGTTTGTATGATCTTGGCATGACGTTTATGATGTTGTTTATGATGATGATGAAATGCCATGATTGTATGACTTGTTATGTTGGAACTGATGTTAAATCTATGTTAATAAAAGACATAGGGATGTTAGCGCTAAGCCTAAAACTAGAATTAGCGTAATTGATGTGCATGAAGTATAAAGATCTTGATGAGGGGTGAGATTAATGCCAATGGATTAGTCAAAAACCTTAGGATTGATTGAAGTGTTAAAATCTAGAAAAACTGCTAAGTTCCTAGAACTGATCGTTGTAACAGCGTTGAGCACGCTCGTGCTCATTATTGGCACGTCCGTGTCGGAAAAACGAGAAACGTGACACTGTTTAGCACGCCCGTAATCTCTCGCAGCATGCCCGTGCCAGTTGGCCGGCACGCCCGCGCTCAGGCCGTGCCACTGTCAGAATTAAGAAAACTTCACTATTTTAAATAAAGAGAGATTTAATACCTTTTTTGGAATAAAAGTACGATATAAGAGATTATAAAATACGACCTTGAGGATAGTTAATGAAATAGGATAATGATATGGTAAGATGTAATAATTGAGACTTAATAAAGAGATTAATTAATGAGAAGATGATGTTATCTGTAACGACGTACTGTTACCGATGTTGTTGGTTAAATCATTCTTGATGCGTAATGATCGAGATTGATGTTGATGAATCACCTTTGATGCTTATTGGTCAAAGTTGATAGTATGTGTTAAAATGGTGTTGATGGAGGTGGTTGTCATGTTGTTTGTGTGTTAGTATTGCATGCATCATGACATGGTGTTGTTAGGTTGGGGGAAGTTATGATGACTAGAGAGTTCATCCGAGAGTATGGCAAACAGGGAACTCGTGGGGATTCATCCGAGAGTAAGGTGAACAGCCAGTGTTGATGCATGATGGTTAACAAGTTGATGTATTCCGAATCGTCTTCCTGAATTAGTTGTTGGATCCACATTGCATATGGAGTAGTGGAGTAGTTATGCATCGCATAGCATATTGTTAATGTGAGATGATGGTATGCATTATAATATGTATGTTATATTATGATGTTTTATATGTTGCATGATCATCTTGCTAACTACTCTATTACCGCTTATGTTTATACATACAGTTCCTTACTCCCTATCTGTTGCTATTGCTTTGCATGTACCTTTGGTTATGCAGAGGATGGTGAGCTGCCAGCTGAGGAGCGATCCCGAGGAGATCGCTCGCTCATAGTATAGTTTAGTTATGTTAGTTGTTTTCTGATGTAATATCGGTAGTGGTTAACAGCTCTGATTATGTGACATCGGGATTTGGGTTGTTTATGTTATGTTTTTCTTTAGTTGTTATTTATGTTTTAAACGTTTTCGGATCATGTGATACTTGCTGCCTTTTATGGTAAAGTTTTTATTTTAACTTGCATGCTTTACTTTATATTTATCGTACGTGGGGTAGCGGGTGTCACACCAAGACCATTGTAACACCCCCGATTTTCTTAATCTTTAATTAATCAGTATTTATGTAATTTTATTTTATTTTGAGGGTCTAGAAAATTTAATAAATTAGTCCTAGGCCATAGTCACGCTCTACGCCATCGTAGAAGGCTATGGTTAAGTTTTGGGCCGAAAACTCAAACGAAGCCCGATCTATGTTTTTCGGATGATAGTGTTTTTCTACTATCAAGACCCCATTTTGACTAACGGTCAGAACCATTAGTTTTAAAATTCGATCCTCTACCTTTTTGCTAAAATGTGTCCTGATGTCCAAAAATATAAATACTATTTTATATTCAGACCGAAAATCGATCGGGTAGACGACTCGAGCTGTCTTGAGGTTTTTCGAGAACCTTGAGCCAATGATTTTCATACCAGGGCTATATTAAATCATTTGGGGACTCCTACCAGTGTCGTGAGGTTTTTTCAAATGTCGGGATGTGAATTGACTAAATTGCCCTTAGTTAGTTTTTACTAGTTACCTTTTATTACCTTTTACCTATTTCTTTTTAATCTTAAGTTACTAAATAAATACCCTATTTTTCTCTCATTCCCACCTCATTTTTCGGCCAGAACACCCAGCAGCCCCAACTCACCTTCTTCTTCCTCCTTTTTCTTCAATTTCTCACCATTTTTCTCCTTTTTGGAGCTTAAAATCTTGAGCTTTTGTGAAGCAATCTTCACTAACTTTGAAGGAGATCATCCTAGAAGGTAGCTAATTCTCTCTATCTCTCTCAATCTCTCTTTATTCTGCTTTAATTTCTATGGTTAGAAATGTTAGGGTTTTTAACCCCAAACCTTCAAAATTCAATGAAAAATCGTAGAAAAATCATTTTGATACCAAACCAATTTCTATGGCCTAGGTTCATGACATACTTGCATGATCCAAGAGATTAGAGCCAAGAAATCTCTCTAGCTATTTTTTTGAGAGAGAGGCCGAAACCCCTTATAGTGTAGGGTAGGGTTTTTGGTATGTTTTTGATGTTTTGAATTGATATCTAGGGTTATCACATTTAGTTATGATGCTATCCAAGAAATGAGAATTTTTGGAGCTTCCTAGCTATTTTTCGTATTTTCATTCAATAGGTTCAAACCCTAGGGGTAGTGCAATACGAGAAATCTTTATTTTTTTAAGCTAATACCTTCATTGATTATGTTTAGGGATGCCTAAGGATCATTGATCCAAAAGTTAGGAATTTTTAGACATCCTTAGCCTAATTAATTAAATAGGGGCAGTAGCTAATCCTAAGTAATTAGGGAGTTTTTTATTTGATTTAACTGTATTAATTTCTAGTTGTGTTCTGTTGTATAGAATCGGACAAGACTCGAACATCCGACAGCGCACCCGGCTGACAACTGCAGAGTCGTAGCAGGAGCTGCACGAGGAAATCACTAAGGTGGGGAGAAAGAACTGATATCGTCGGGAAGGCAAACTTAGTATAGAATATATATATCTGTGTAGGGGAATCCCTAAACCCTACTAGAGGTTGAGCCCTGGATAAAGTGCCTGGACCATGGGTGTAGGTACTTTTAGGCTATCACCACTAAGTTGATATCATGGATGATAAAAATTGATTGAGGGTGATGTGTTGATTTGTTTAATTGATTATCTGTTTACCTGTTGTGTTAAACTGTTGGAGTGATTTATTATTATCTGGTTTTATGGTGATGTTTATACTGGATAAATTACTGTTGTAATGTTATTGTGATTTGACTGGTGGTTAAGCGTTGATGAGAGTATGGTGAGTGATGATGTTGTTCGGGTTGATATCGTTGTGGTCCCGATCGTGGAGCTGTGGCTCGTAGACGCAAGGCGTCATGATGCTGATGCTGATGATTGATGTTGATGTGATGCGATTTGTTGCATTTTCATATCATTTCATACCATAGCATTTGGTCCCAAAGGGAGATGTCCAATTGGGGATGTTACTTAAAATCCCGAGGCGGGATGTGATGTGATGTTATGTAATCCCGACGGGGATGTTCAATTGGGGACGTGATGTATCGGCCGACATGCATATAGGGAAGCCAACATATACATAGGGACTATTATCCATCTTATAGGCTTATTTCAGAGAATGATGTTTGAGATGATTGTGATGAGTGACTTAAGAGATGGATGAGATTGTGTTGTATATGTTATCTGTGTTGTGTGATGTGTATATATATATATATATATATATATATATATATATATATATATATATGTTGTACCGATGCCCCTCTCCCATATTTGATGATATATGTTTCTTTTCTCCTTTTATTTTCTATATGTGTTACTTTATTTAATTGGAAGATCCCGAAGAGGAATCAACTGCTGAGGAACTGGATGGCATTCCGTACGGGCCTGACGCCGGAGGACGGGCTACGGACCCTAGCCTCGAGAGGTTGGGCAGCGATCGTTATTAGCCGGAGAGCTATCTCTTGGCCTATCTTTCGTACTTTTATTTTGGTTTGTAATAATATACTCTGTATGTACTACTTTAATATTGTAGCCCTACTGATGGGGCAATGATGTATGTGATATATTTCTTTATATTTAAAGTTGTGTACTCTAAGACGTAGCGTGCCATAGATCGTTTTGCTTCCTCGCTAAATTTTTCGCTTCGCTTCGTATTAATAAGACGCGCTAGCATTTATTATGCGATTAAGATTAGTTAATATCTTAGGTTTTACTAATGGGACGGCGGGTCGTCTCAACCACCATGATCAGTGCTCTAAATAGGTCGTCAGGCCAGTGACGTAAAACAAGCGCCACGCAGGAGGCAATCTATATTTTATTTTATTATATTTAGTTTCAAAAAAAAAAAAAAAGAAAAAAAATTCTAGAGAATGAAATAAGTGTGGGAAGGTTTGGAAAATTTAAAAGAAAGTGTTCCCTACTTTTTGAACTGAAATTTAAATTTAAAATCTGGAAAAATAGGAGAGCATGGCCATGGTCTCTATTAGCACGGTTGTGCCACTCGCATAACTATTCAGAATACAAGGTGGGAGCAGAGCACGGGCAGAGCACTGTCTTTGTTCACCTAGTGCTCCCCTTATTGTGCGGATTCTTCTAAAATTTTGCATCCTTGCCTCTTAATTCACTTCTCCAAGGTAATATCACTTCTTGCTCTTTAATTTCTATGGTTTGGTATTATGATAGGTTAAGTTTAAGGTTGTTTTATCCCCCTTTTGATTTTATGCATATTATCTGTTGTTTTGTTGCTTTTTAAGTGATGATTACTATTAGCAACTATTAGTTTAGTCTTAGTATAGATATTTTGCATGTTTTGGCTGTGTTTTATGGGGCAAATTGAGTCCTGCGTGTGGCATGGGCAATAGCACGACCATGTTGTTCCAAGAATAGGCTGTGCTATTCGTATATTGTTAAATTCTTAAAACTGCATTCAACACGACCGTGCCCCCTGTTAGCACGGCCGTGCCAATCTAAATTCTAGAAAATATTGTCAGCACGACCGTGTCATGAGAAAGCACGGCCGTGCCAGTCCCAGAATGCTTAAATAGAAATATTTGTCTGAATTTGAACCCATCTACCCAATGCCCATGTTAAATACTTATGTTTTGTATATTTTTATGATTATTTTTTACACTAATGATTATTTTTGACTTATGCAGGACTATGGCACCTAAAAGAAGTCATACAGAGCATGGCCGTTTTTCACGACTTGGGGAACGAGCTGCTAACTTTCACAGATGTTGGACATCAGACCAGATTCTCTCATCTGGGTGCCTACGAGATTCTGGCCCAGAGATACCTCGATATGGATATCTTGGCCACATACGGACTTGCAGCCCGGGCTATCCATCTATTTCAGAACATCAGATGGGAGTGGGTAGCCGCCATTCGATGCCCAACATACCAGGAACCCACCATGGAATTCCTCTCTAGTTGCCTCTATTTTGAGTTTGACATTGCGGGAGAACAGCCCAGGGTCTCATTTCATTTGAACGGCCGCATATGGCGGATGTCACTAGCGGACTTCAATGTCTGCCTGGTTTTTGAGACAGTGGAGTCAGTCCGCTCAGAGAGATATCAGACAGCACTGCTGGGTATGCCCGTTGACTTTTCTAATGGGGCATTTTGGGATGAGATCACCAGAGGCAGAGCCGAGCCATATAACCCCCTCTTGGCGAAATCCTCTACCTTTTCTGAAATTCCACTTCGTATTCTGCATCGGTGGGTGGCTCTTTCTATCACCAGTCATCACTCTACCGCCGGCAGGGTCTCTCGATTTGATCTTTTCATTCTATGGTGCATGATTCAGGCTCAGCCATTGAACGGCGGCTATGTTCTAATGCAGATATGTATGCATCTGGGGGACATCCCTAGATCGAGGCAGAAAGGCTTCATACTTGTGGGTTCATTCATATCCCATCTAGCCCATAGCATGCAACAGTTACATCCACAGGCCCAACAGCTGAGCCCGATGGCCGTGATTGACGAGAGGATGCTACTCTCGATGAGCATACTGATCCGTGGGCTTCGTGGAGAACTGAGATTGGGCGGAGCGGAGGCTGTTGCAAACTCAAACTCCGAGTCTGACCAGGAGGATTAGCATTAGGGCCAGAACCCACATGCCGAGATTCATATAGACGGCCCGCCTGTTCCTCCTGTCCCACCAGTTCACAAGGATAATTACCAAAGGCTCACCGCTATATTCGATTAGTTAGAGATGGGAGTGTATGCTCGTCTGGATTCTCAGGAGCATAACTTCCAGCAGTTTTCAGCGGGTGTCTATCAGAGGTTCGATAGTCAGGACCAACAGCTGACTCAAATGCTACAGATGATGCAGAGACATTTCGACTATCCACCTCCACCTTAATGATCCCCTGTTATGATACTTTAAGCGTCCTTGCTATTGTATCAAGGGTTATTTTGTAAAAATTTCTCTTCTCTTTTCCCTCTCCACTTGTATTTCATGATTAAATGTATGCATTGAGGACATTGGATAAGTTAAGTGTGGGAAGGAAAAATATATTTATATTTTTGATATTGCTGCATCTAATTATTTGGCTTAACTTTCTTTTAAAATTAAGGAAACCCCTTACAAAGATTTTTTGTGAAAAATTTCTTGATAGTCTTATTAGTGCGAATGAAAAACTTAGTCTTTTGAAAACTGATAATTGGCAGATAAATTCTTTGATTTAGAACTTTTTCATTAGACTTAACTTCTAAATGTGAGATTTGGGCTTTTTATGGGGTTAAGTTACATTGCTAAATGTTCTGATATTAACCTTTTTTTCTTTGATGAGTGTGATTCTCAGGTATTATATATTCTAAAACTTGTCCTGAGACCATCTCAAGGCAAATTTGACTTATGCATGTGGAATTCTGGTTGGGACACTCTTAGGCATTCTTTCTGACCTATATATTTTGTTAAAACACTTCTCCCCTAGTTGCCAAATTTTGAGTCTTTTATGAAAATTCTCTTCTTGGTCACTATTCTGAAAAATTAAAATTAAAATTATTTTTGGTGACCCTTGGAAGTATAATGGAGTAGCAGGAGAAATATACGGTGATGGATCCCTTTCAAAAAATAAAAATATTAAAAATAGGCTGGCAGTGAAAATAAAAATATATTGTCTCTTTCTTCTAAAAAAGAAAAAGAAAAAGAAAAGAAAAAATGAATATAGAAAAAGATTAGAAAAAAGAGCTTATAACTAAAGAAAGAAAGGAAAGGATGATGAAAAAGTAGTAAATCCTTAAAAAAAAAAATTATTTTGAAAAACAAGTCAATGCACTTTTTGTTCTTTTATGCTTCTAAGGGTCATTACTTTGTTTATTCATTTATCCCTTTGACTATCCCGTTTCTTTTTCTATCTCACTTAACATTAATACCTTGTCTCCATTACAACCCATGAAAGACCTTACGAGCTCGTTTGGTGGTCAAGAGGATAAAGACGGATAAAATATGAGAGCTGGATAAGGATAGGATATGATATGAACTGGATAAGGTCTTATCCTATCCTATGTTTGATGGGCATCAGATAATGATAGGATATAATATAAAATATCAACAGATTAGAATATTACCCTTATATCAAAATTGGCTTTTTAAAAATAAATTTTAATATTATTTGATTTTTTTTATACATTTAAATTAAAAAATATACATTTTTTTGATAATATATATTTTTGCCTTTTTAATCATACATTAATCTATTTTTTTAAATATCAAAAATTAAATAAAAAATTAACTTATGATATATTTGTTTTCATTTTTTTATAAAAATTACTAATTAAACCACATATTTCAATTAGTAATAAGATTGACGAATTAAGTTTGAAACCATAATTAAATAATAACAATATTAAAGATAAGGGATAAATGAGAAAACACTTTCTTATCCTATCCTGTTGGTTCACCAAACTACAGATTAAAGCAGGATATGATAACTTATCCTATCTTGTCTCTCTTATCCCGACCACCAAACGGACCCTAACCTTCTTCTACATGCATGTGATTCATATTGTGGAGATTTGATCGATGAACAAGCCTATGGTAATGTATTTATTTGAGAATCTTGAGTGTCTTTATATTTTAGCCCAATACACTGAGAGACTACAAGAGGAGCGACCTTTGGTCTTTTGAAAAAGTTTAATTTCAAGAAATTTAAAAATTCCAATTGGGTAATCTTTTGGCATTCTTTTGAAAATTATACTTGTTTGACTATCCTCGCAATTTTGAAAACTCTTCTTATTTTGGGTTCCCTTGATTTAAGTCTGAAACTTCTTCTGAAAATTATTTTAAGCCAGATAATTACTTGAGGGCAAGGAATGTTTAAGAGTGAGAAGTTTGATGAACCTCAATTCTGTTCATTTTATAGAGGGTATTTGGGTCGAATTTCGATATATTTTTACATATATATTATTGTATTTCACCCTTTTACTTAAGTTTTGACAGAATTGACATTCAGAGGCAGTTTAACGGACTTTTGAAGAAAAGAGAAGGTTTTAGAGCTAAATTGGGCAAAATACTGAAGTTCTGAGGTTAGCATAACCGTGCCACACGAGAGCACGCTCGTGCCATATTGAAGAAAGGGCTAACTTAGTAAAGAAAGGCCTGACAGAAGCTGGCACGGCCCCAATCGCAAAGAGCCCGGCTGTGTCAACTGAAGAGCACGCCTGTGCTACAGCCCGTGCACTAGAATGTTGGTTTCCGAAGTCAGTAAGCCCTGACATATTTGAGCACGGCCTGATATACTGAAAAGCACGCCCATGCTGTGTCAAGAGCACGACCGTGCCAAGTGAAGAGCACGCCTGTGCCAATGAAACAGAATACCGGAATCAAGGCCCGGTTCGCATTTTGTGTTATAAATAGAGGCCCTTTATGCCACTCTAAAGACATCTTTGAATCTCTTGTTCTTTCTTTCATCTTTTTTTATTTTCTTCGAGTACTATACTCTTGTTTTAGTTTTAGTTTTGTAGTTTTGATTTCTAGAGTAGGATTTGGCACCTGGAGGTTAAATTGGAGACATTTCTCCTTCTTCAACTACTCAGGATGGGTTTCCCTTTGTTGATTTTGGTTTTCTCTATTATTATGAGTAGCTGAAGTCACCACTAGAGTTGTGGTGGATCTTGTCTTAGTAGAAACCCTTTTCGCTATGTCTTAGCTTTAATTCAATTCTATTTGGTTTCAAGGTTGTAATTTGAATAGTGTTATTCTGTCGTTTTTCATCCCATACTAGGATTGCACACCCTTTGTATGCTCTTAATCAATTGATTGACATTTTGGCTATCAAGCCCAATTAAATTGGTAGACCTATAGGACAACTAGGGTTTAATATCTAGATTTGAGAAAACGTGATTTATTCCTTTCAATCATTCAACTTCTTATGCTTTATGCTTTCTAATCATTTAAACTCTTTCTCTGACAACCATTGGGTTTATTTGGGGAAAAGAATATTAATTGCTTGACAAACAATTAATAGTTTTCATAGAGGGATTGATATTTGAAAAGCAACTGCGAAAGTGAATAGAGTTAGGATTTGGGGGGATCGAAATCACAAGTGAAACCACTGCTCTAGGCTCTTAACTCTTGATTTCTAAACTCTCTTTTTATTCTTCTTTTATTATCTTCTTCCATAAGATTTATTATTATTTATTTCTTTAAGTTCTTTATTAGTCTAAATAGCATAAGAATTTCCCTATTCCAATACTTGCTTTATCTCATAGATATCTAAATTAATCTCTTGTGTACGATATCTGGACTTCTTTCCTATATTACTTCTGGGACAGGGTACACTGCCCTTAAGTGTGCTTTGAATGCAACAACGTGCAAACGACTCTGCGTACTGTGTCTGAAACCCTGGGGTGGGCATCATAGTGATCCCATATGCAATCCCCAACAACACTTGGGATGGTGCTGGTGTGGGCAGTGGTAGTGTGGATGCAAGGGGAATGATTGATGCAAAGGTGGTGGCCTGGCTGCTACTGTCTATGGGGTCGGTGTAGGTGCAATCGCTGGGCGGATCGTAGATGCAAGCGGTCGACGCGGTGCCATGGCAGGGGGTGGGCGCAGTTATGCAGATGCGGATGGGGAAGAAATTGGTGTAATTTGTTATTAAATTATTTTGTTATTTGCTTATTTCTGTAATTTATTTTTAATTATTTAATTTTTTATTTAATTGCTTAATATTTTTATTTAATTATTTAGGTTTCAAATTTTATTTATTATTTTTTATTTAATCGCATTTGAAGTTCACTATTTGAGTAATTATTATTAAGTTATTTTTGCTTAAGTCTGAGTCGCACGAGCCGCTGCCCAAGCACCTGCAATCTGCCGTGACCTAGCCATCAAATCTCCGCTTGTTCCCTCTTCACGAATTTTATTGATAATTTTATTTTTTTTTGTTTTAATTTAGTCTTATGATACTTAACACCAGTTATAAGTACTAAGAAAAATTGGTACTCTATTTATTAATAGTTATACTTTATTTAACTAGTTTCAACTATATTTAATCAGTTAGGAGGAGTGCTACAAACACACTCTCTAAAACTCTCTTTCCAACACACACTCTCTTATTGGTTGAAATTCATGTGAGTCCCATTAATTTGTGTGGGTCCCACTTGAATTTTGTAGGACCCACATGAATTTCAACCAATAAGAGAGAGTGTGTTGGAAAGAGAGTGTTAGATAGAGTGTTGCTAGCATTTCTCATCAGTTAATTATTATTACTATTAAATTAATTACAATTTTATGTAATCATCACACATGTTGTTTGTGCAAGTGAGTATTGGCACCTATCCCCTAAAATGACTTTGGCAAAGCATCATAGTGCAGATATCTCACATACAGCCACTTAAAAACGGAAAACTAGCAAGCACTACCAATCGGTACAAACTACAATTTACAACCTCATCATACGCAAAGCATCTAGTAATCACAACAAGCAACATATTGATACAACCCATTTTTAAGACTCAAGTTACAGCCATCAGAAATCCCCAAATCCCAATTTAATTAAAAACATAAATCCCCAAAAACCAAATCAAAACCAGAACTCTAGAAATGCTAAAAAATGCTAACCCAAATAAACCAGATATTGTCCAAGTTTCAAGTTCCATGTTCCAAAAGCTAACCCACGTGAACTTGCAAACAAAAATATTTTGGTTTAATACATTACTTCCCATTCAGTTATGCACATCAACTGAACAATGGCAGAAAAAACAAAAACATTGTTGCTTTAAAACAACAGTAGCAGAATAATAGCAGTGGTGGAAGCACCTTGAAGCCAAGAAGATGGAAGCAATAAAAAAAAGGAAAAAACTTCGCTACAGTACCTAGGGTACTGTAGGTGCTATTCTGCACTGAAAATGTATCATAACCACCTTAAACTGATTTCAAGCGAGTTTTTAGGATGAAGCAGTTTCAATATTTTTTTTTTTATTCTGTTTCCTTGAAAAACAATAGGCATAGCACCTATGGTACTGTACCTAAGTTTGATCCTAAAAAAGACTCAAAACTCAAAAAAAAAACTATAAGGTTCCAGCATCATTTAATTCCAAACATAGTAGAAAAATGATTCAGAATTCCAATAACATCCATTTGAACATTCAGCAATGTGGAAAACACAAACATCCATTTGCTTACTACTCAAAAGTTCAGCAATGGAGGGGCACAGAAACAAATACAGATTCAAATATTAATTAAATTCAAACTAGGCATAAACAAATCCAAAAACAAAAAATAAAAATTAGAACACCAAATAATATTTTCCCTCCTAATCAGGCCCTAGATTGAAAATAAAAACATTGAAAAGAGTTAGAACACCAAATATCAAATCAAGTGTAATGGCAAATTCCAGATTATTTAATCTGACAATAAACAGGCAACAAAAGAAGCCCTAATAATGGAAGAAATCAAGTGTAAGCAGAAAAGGAAGCCCATTACCAACCTGAAGGTGAACCGATGGTCGCTAAGTGACGGAGACGGTGGACCGAGACGCGCACCCAGTGAATGTTCGTGGTGATCGCCTAGAGATGAGGATGCCTCCACGCAACGACGTTCGCAGTGAACAATGGTCGCCGGAGATGAGGAGGAAAAGGTTGGAGACAAGGATGGAGAGACAGAGGAGAGGGCCGGAAACTAGGAGGAGATGGATATGAGAGGGCCGAAGATGAGAGGAATGACAAAGTGAGAAGGGAGAAATGACTAAGTGCTCGCGTATATGTTGACATTAGCGAAGGCCTAGGGCGTCGGAAAGTAAATTAATTAAATACCGATAGACAAAGGCGTCTGTAACTCTAAAAAGAGACGTTGCGTCTCGTTTGGCGAACCGTCACTTACCGACGGCTTCAGTAACGACCATGCCCGCCAGTAATATAAAAAGAGACGTTGCAATTACCGACAAGCTTGACCGTCGATAATGAAAAAGTTCATTCCAAACGGCTATACTGTCGTAAAATTTCCGAGCTTTATTACGCGCGCATTAATTCGCACCAAAGCTACTGATAGAATTATCGACGGACGAGCCGTCGGTAATGAAAAAATTTATTACCGACTATCAAGACCGTCGGTAATCAGAAGTATAACTCATTGTCTTATTACCGATGACTTTACCTATTAGTAACCGCGGAATTACCGAAGGCTTTATATCCGTCGGTAAGTCTCTTGTAGTGAACATAGTCGACTGATAAAAAAAATTCGGACTTTGATTTTGTGTGACGTTGATTTTGACTTTAGTTTCTATATATTAAAAATTTGGAAATGAGTCCTTATATGCGTAAATGTTAGCAAATTTGGTCCCTACATGTGCAAACGTTAGCTACACTTTTTAACTGTTCCTATAAAACAAAATGTTGTAGTGTCTAAAAGTTGAAGGACATTTTGATAACTAAACATTCAAAAGTGAGTTTGAAGGGTACAATCCAAATAACATTCATTCTAGCAAAACTACATTAAACAAAAAAGTATCCAAATATAAATCAATTACTACAAGCTCACTTTTAATCAAAACCCAGTTTACAAAACTCAGTTCATCAAAACTCACTTTTACCAACACTAAATCAAACACACCCCATATATGTAAGTATGGAGTAGATTTTCATCCAAAGGAGACGCGAGTGACGGGGGATTACTACATATATCCGCTTCTCCCCATTGCCATTCCTAACTATGAGTCACACACAATATAAAATATCAAACTGAACTCACCAGAAGTACTATGGGAATAACATAGAAGAAATTAAAGGAAAGGAAAAACAAGTAGAAGAGCACCTTAATGTTTAGGCTTTTGTTTGTTAGATCACCCGAAGTCACTGGAAACACAAAAAAGACTATGGAGGATGATGGTGCATAAGACCTCCTAATTCATATAAAGGTAAAGAATAATAAATTTAGAGAAAATCGTATAGAAATTAACAACAATAAAATTTGAGTAAGGATTGTGTAAGTAGATATTCATGTTACTCTACTCATGATTTGGTTTAGGATTATATATGATGCATAATTCTGCCATATTTTATATCTCATCATTTGTTAATCGCGCCCTAGTTCTTTCTTTTGAGATAAATGAATGCAGAACAGCATAGGGATTTTAATTACCCTCCCTCCCTCTTATCGAAGGAGATCCAAGGAACTGAACTCACATTTATTTCTCTATCTTTTTCTTTTGGATTGCTTGCCTCTTTAAGAAATTGCCAAAAGGATTGCAACCATGTGCTATATCGAGAAAGGGCGAAGTTTCAGAGTTTGCATTAAATTTCGAAACCAGAACATGTGATTGTAGAGATGATCATGTTGCCGATATGGTCCCACTCCATTCATTAAACAAATAATCCATCGTACGTACATGAGGTACTTGATGTTCAAAACATATTATTCAATTAAGATCACATCACATATATGCATGATCACGTACACAGAAGTAGGAAACTATTGATTAATTTATAACGTTGGAGAAGAAAAATACAAATGAATTGTACATACGGGGCATCTGCCTAGAACTGGTGTGTGTCGTCGGATTCAATAAAAAAAGGAGTAACCGCGAATAGTTTCTTTCGATGGAGGCATTGGGGGCGATGGAAACTGATCCTGGAAGTAAAACAAGGAACACCGTTATCGATGAGGTTGATCACTGGGCCTTGAGATGGAGAAGTGGGTATTAGTAAGAGTTGAGAAAGAGAAGCGTGGTTGCGTGAATAGGTAGCAGTGATTTTGGAGTCCCTGAGTTTAGCAAGGGCTCCTGGTTTAAGATACCTCCTGTAGTTGTTTCTCTTTGGGGATGGGGATGGGGATGCCGTTGATTTCATGGTCATGCTTCCAAATTAGTCACTCACAAATCACAACACCAACGAAAGAAACAAGAGACTAGAAGAGAGTGATTTGGATGAATGGGTGTGACAGTGAGAGGGTTTTTATCGATGAAGTTGATGGATTGGCGGGACACAACGGTCCGAAGGGATATTATAAAAGGTCAAGATTAATTAAAACGCGGGGAGCAAATCCTTATCCCTCATATCATATCCGCCTGTATTGCCCAATCACATCTTTACCCATCACGCCCATCAATGTGTTGATCGCACGCCACGGATTAATTCTCCCTTCAAATAATAAAGGTTGAACTAAGGTTTTGGTTGCGACAAAAAAAAACTTCCCTATATTGATTTTGACTTATGATTCTCTATATATATATATATATATATAAACGTTAGCAAATTTGATCTTTTTATGTGCGGACGTTAGCAAATCATTAACAAATTGATCCTTATACGTGATGTTTTTTTTTTTTTGATTTGGTTTATAAATCTGAAAAAAGAATTAAATCGATACATATTTGTGCAATCGATAATAAATTTATCTCTGCTGTCTGTCAAGTAGCTCGGATCCAACTAAAGATTCTTTTTGTATTGATTATTTTTCATATAATATATTAATTTATTTCTTTTATTGAGAGTAAACTTGGATAACTTTTAGAATATAAAAATATTGTATTATTAATTTTGAAAAGTTTGTAAGTTTTAGTGAGTATTCTAATATTAATCGTCTTGATTTATTTTTATAATTGAAGTTATTGAAAGAAGTTCTAATAAAAGAAATCATTACCCGATTAAAAAATACATTAAACCATATCAAAATGGCAGACTATTTTCCAAATATTCATGGACTTCATCTAGAATGGTGAGAGAGAAACACCAAAAGAGAAACATGATGAAAGCGGATAAGAGCACATCTAAAAAAATCAAGCTTGGAATGAGGATTTTTTTAAGTTCATGGTGCCTATAGTGGGTAAATACGTGACGATGGAAGAGAGCACATCTAAAAAAATTAGACTTGATGTTGCTAGAATTTTTATCATAACCACTTCCTATACGACACTAGTTAAGAAATCAAAAAAGTAAGTTTATATTAGAAATAATATATTTAATTATATTACCCGGTTTAATTATTTTTCTTCAGGTTTAGGGACTAAATAAAAATTTTATATCACGTATAAGGACCAATTTGTTGTCGGCGGGAATGAATTTGCTAAAGTTTGCACATGTATGGACCGAATTTGCTAATATTTACATACGTAGGGACTCATTTACAAATTTTTTACGTATCGAGACTAAAGTCAAAATCAATGTCACGTATAGGGACCAAAACTATTGTTTAACCAATAATAAAAATTGGGTGAATCATAAGATATCTAAAAAATAAGGGCATATTGTATATCCTCCTTACGTGTCCTTAAAAGTATACATGTTACAGCTTCGGGTTAACAAACTTTGTATTTTATTAAAAGGTCTTTTAACTTTTCGTTTTTAATTTTAGGCCTAATAGATTTTTTTTTTTTTTTCAAAATTAAAACCAAGCATTCATGTGCTTTTGTTTGCAAACAAGTAATTCGTTAACTAAGCTTGTTTTCATTTCTGACTAGCTCTGGAAAAATGAAGAACACCCCTTGAACCCTCCGTAACCCCCACCGTTCAAAGCCAGATAGAGCTGCTCATGTTTGTGGTGGAGCGGTTCATCGATGAGGAGGTTAGTTTGTGTTCAGTCTGTCATGGTGTAGCTATTCGATTTCCAAGTGAAGCTGTTCGTCGTCGTCTTTGTTTGATTTCTCGTGATTGAGACCCTGGTTCTTTGTTCCAAGAGTGTGATTTTGTTGCAGATTTTTCGTACACAAGTGACGTATCGCTCAAGTAAGAAAGTGAAGAGAAAAATATCGTTCCCCCGAGGATTAAATGATAATCACAAAAATTAGGCCAAGATATAGTTATCTAAGCAGCTGAATCAAATGAGGAATTAAGAAAGTAAATTGGAATTAATTGAAGGCAATATTAAAAGTTGGACACACAATGAGAGAAAGTTCTAGTTATTTGATTTCACCATCGTTACTCTGATTTGGTTTAATTATTACTACCCTTCCTAATTTCTATCAATCTCTTTTGCCAACAAAGAATCCTAATTTATTCAATAGTCTCTTCTGAGCACCAAATAAAAGATTCCAAATTAATGATCCACTACATGTCTTTGTGAATTAAATAATTGGAAATTCATTAATATTTATGATTCTTATTCAAGGTTACACATAATACACATAATACACTGCATATTCCTATCCTTATAGACCATATGGTTTTATCTCCTCACCCTAGACACATAAATCACCTTTCGATCTGATTATTATTAGTTGATCATGTACAATTCTAAAAATTATAATCTTGGAGGTAATAATAGTAGGAAAATTAAAGAGTTAACTTGGGAGCATAAAATTGGTAATTTAGACCCTTAAAGGAAGTGAACTTGTTAAAAATGATTAAGAGAGGTTTTTGAAATTGAAAAATCATACTGTAGCATGAGCACGCCCGTGCTCACGTGCAACATGGTTATGTTGGTGGTTAAACACTGGTATGTGCTGGGAGAAGCACGGTTTGAATAAGAAGTGAAGAAATGGACAATCTTAAAGCAAGATTGAACACTGAATTCGAAATGAGGAATCTAGGAACTGCCAAGAGAATTCTAAGAATGGACATAATCGGAGATAGATCAACAGGAGAGCTGCTCTTAACACAGAAATGTTATTTGAAGAAAGTTGTTGAGAGATTCAGAATGCATGAATCAAAACCTATGACTACACTATTGCGTTTAAAACACACTTAAGGGCAGTGTACCCTGTCGCAAAAGTAATATAGGACGGAAATCCAGATATCGTACCCAAGAGATTAATTTAGATATTAAGTGATAAAGCAAGTATTGGAATAAGGAAATTCTTATGTTATTCTGACTAATAAAGAACTTAAAAAATAAATAAGAATAGAGCAATGTTAAAAGACAATAGAAGAAGAGTAAAAGAGTTTAAGAAATCAAGAGTAAAAGAGCCTAGAGACGTGGTTTCACTTGTGCTTTCGATACTGTGACACCCCGAAGACTTAACCTTCCCAGGCCTGATACCATAAACATATAATCAAGCCTTAAGTAAAACTGAAACAATTAAACAAATATTACAACTTGGGAACTTAACATCAAAGCTTCGCCTCGAAGCCATTGCGCAAAAATAACAACAACAAGACAAACGCCCCACTGGCCATGGTACAAACTTACAAGAGACTCGACGATACCTCCAGGGTCTCTTTCTCTCTACACGAGAAGCGTTGATGTCAAACTGGTCATAGATGTCAGACTGGTCGTTCACGACAAAGTCTCACCTTGACTCAGCTTGACTTGCTGCAGCACTTCTAACAATCAACCAGCACCTCCACCTTCGGATCACAATCCAAACCACGACATACATGAAAAGCATAGGTAAGCATACACAGGAGGTAAGAAACGCTATAATATCATGCTAAGGGAGATCACGCAGCATATAACACATCAACATGCATAACAACAATTACAACCATTTCTCGAGATCACCACAAAAGTCAACCTCCAGGTCATCACAACTAGGGATCACCCCTTACTCTACATGCACAACTGAATATATATGATTGGCCAGTTCTACAACGCACAATCTTACCATGGGAATACAACAGTCAGCCTCCAAATGTGAGGAATGACAATCCAATCTCCAACTGCATGGGTGGATGTTCACCATGTAAGAATGGCCCCTCCAACTGCGATAAGTCGGACGCTCAGGTAACCGCCTCCTGAGTTTACAAGACAGTACAACAGTGGTTCCTCCAACTGCGAGGAGCATTGCCTTCTCGAGTCCCTCTGACTATGAGAAGACTCAAGAAATTCTCCACTTGCGAGAAAGCACCTGTATCCCTCCAACTATGAGTTTAGCCATCTTGGTCGCCCTAGAGTGTCCACCTCGAACACCAACCTCGTCTGACAACCACTCAAACTGCTGTTGCAATTGTACACACGGCTTTCACCACAACAATGCAAATGTATGATTATGCACCCATCACCTCGACAACGTCTTAACAACAACTTAATCAACGTCTCAAGGTCCACATCCTCCAACTGCGAGGATGTCACTCTCCAACTATGAGAGCCACCTTCAACTGAGATCAACTGGCTTACAACATTAACTACGAATCCAATAACACCAACAACTCTATCCTTCTAACATCACACCAACCGTCTCCACAGTCAATCAAAATTGTATCAATCACAATCACATCAACATATCATAGTATAGCAACATATCATCATCGCAGGCATACCAACTAGCAATTAAGCATGTTATCACAACAAGCATCTCATCTAACATGTTATCATGCACGACATCATTTACTCATGTTCTCAGTTACCGAAAATAGCCATACATCCTCAATCAACAGTTCGCTAACCTAGGGTTTCCAATCTTAACGGCGATAGCCCAAAAGTAAGCTAAACCTAAGGTTTAGGTACTTTATCGGGGCTCAACCACTAGTAAGGTTTGAGGATCCCTACACCTGTGAACAGTTATACACTACACCTACGATTCCCAGATATATGTGGTTTCTTCCTCCTCACCTGGGAATTCGTCTCGATATGCTCTTGTATCAACGAACAGCCTTGACCCCCGATCTCACGAGCACCACGAACACGCTTAGCTCTCTAAGCTCCCTTCACAGCTGCGGCCCAACTCCTCCAAAAGGTTTCGAATGCAACTTCCAAAGTTGCCTTAATCACGAAAACAACACGTAGACTATGGCATTAATCTTAATACGAAGTTAAAACCGTGAAAAGAAGCTTAAACCAAAAGAGAACATTGTATAGGTACAATGTAGGCAGATACGGAACCTTGGCTTACCCTCGACAAATCAAAGATGTAAACAGGTAGAATCGAACAAGATGAAGAGCTGATCGCGGAAACACCAACGGAACTGCAATCGGATCAACGAACGGATCAGAACTTGGATCACCACCTGCAACCTCACCTTTGCCCCTCTAGCTCGAGTTCTCTCTGGGCTTAAGTTCTCTAAAACTTCGTCCATGGTGAATGAGACGACCCGCCGTCCCATCAGAAGAACCTAAGATATTAACTAACCTTAATCGCATTATAAACGTTAGCGCGCCTTATTAATACGAAGCGAAGCAAAAAATTGAGTGCGGAAGCAAACAAATACGCGGCACGCAATGCTTCAGAGTACACAACTTTAAAATATAAATAAATATATCATATACATCATTGCCCCATTAGTAGGGCTACAGTATTAAAGTAGTACATACAGAGTATATCATTACAAACCAAAATAAAAGTACGAAAAATAGGCCGAGAGATAGCTCTCCGGCTAATAGCTCTCCGGCTAATCGCGATCACTGCCCAACCTCTCGAGGCTAAGGTCCGTGGCCCGTCCTCCAGCATCAGGCTCGTACGGAATGCCGTCCAGTTCCTCAGCAGCCGGTTCCTCTTCGGGATCTTCTGATTAAATAAAGTAACACATATAGAAAATAAAGGGAGATAAGAAACATAATTCATCAATATGGAAGAGGGGCATTAGTACAACATATATATATACACCACACAACGCAGATAACATATACAACACAACATCACCAATCTCTTAAGTCATCCATCACAATCATCTCAAACATCATTCTCTCTAATAAGCCTATAAGAGGGATACTAGTCCCAATGTCCTGACTTCCCTATATGCATGTCGGCCGATACATCACGTCCCCAATTGGACATCCCCGTCGGGATTACATCACATCACATCACATCCCGCCTTGGGATTTTAAATAACGTCCCCAATTGGACATCCCCCTTTGGGACCAAATGCTGTGGTATGAAATGATATGAAAATGCAACAAACAACCATTGCAGGTTAATATCGGAACCTCACGCCTAAACACTCGTCCACGACCACGACACATCGCATCACATCAACATCAACATCACATCATTATCAATATTACATCAGCATCAGCATCACGATGCCTTGCGTCTACGAGCCATAGCTCCACGGTCGGGACCACAATGATATCAACCCGAACAATATCATCACTCACCATACTCTCATCAACGCTCAACCACCATTCAAATCACAATAACATTACAACAGTAATTTATCCAGTATAAACATTACCATAAATCCAGATAACAATAAATCACTCCAACAGTTTAACACAACAGGTAAACAGATAATCAATTAAACAAATCAACACATCAACCTCAATCAATTTTATCATTCATGATATCAACTTAGTGGTGATAGCCAAAAGTACCTACACCCAGGGTCCAAGCACTTTATCCGGGGCTCAACGTCTAGTATGGTTTAAGGGTTCCCCTACACAGATATATATACTCTATACTAAGCTTGCCTTCCCGACGATATTAGTTCTTTCTCCCCACCTTAATGATTTCCTCGTGCAGCTTCGGCTACGACTCCGCAGCTGTCAGTCGGGTGCGCTGTCGGATGTTCGAGTCCTGTTCGATTCTATACAACAAAACACAACCAGAAATCAATACAGTTAAATCAAAAACTCCCTAATTCCTTAGGATTAGCTACTGCCCCTATTTAATTAATTAGGCTAGGGATGTCTAAAAATTTCTAACTCTTGGATCAATGATTCTTAGGTATCCCTAAACATAATCAATGAAGGCAGTTACTCAAAAAAACAAAGATTTCTCCTATTGCACTACCTCTAAGGTTCGGCCCTATTAAATGAAAAATATGAAAAATAGCTAGAGAGCTCCAAAAATCCTCATTTCTTGGATAACACCTTAACTAAGTGTGATAACCCTAGATATCAACTCAAAACATCAAAAACCAACCAAAAACCCTACCCTACACTAGAGCGGGTTTCAGCCCCTCTATGGTTAAATACCCTAGAGAGATTTCTTGGCTCTATGCTCTTGGACCATACAAGTATGTCATGAACCTAGGCCATAGAAATTGGTTTGGTATCAAAATGATTTTTCTACAATTTTTCATTGAATTTTGAAGGTTTAGGGTTAAAAACCGTAACATTTCTAACCATAGAAATTAAAGGAGAATAAAGAGAGATTGAGAGAACTAGCTACCTCCTAGGATGATCTTCTTCAAAAATGAGTGAGGGTTGCTTCACAAAATCTCAAAGACCAATCTCCAAAAATGGAGAAAATGGTGAGAAAGAAAAGAGAAAGAAGAGAAAGGGAAGAAGAAGAGTGTGTGGGAGGGAAGGGGAGCTGTGTTCTGGCTGAAGAAAAATGAGAGAGTGAAGGTGAGACAATGGATATTTATTAGGAAATCTTAAGAGTTAAGAATAGCTAAAAGGTAATAAAAGGTAACTAGTAAAAACTAACCAAGGGCAATTTGGTTAATTCACCTCCAGACATTTTGAAAAATCCTCACAACACTGATAAGAGTCCCCAAATAATTTAACGTAGTACTGGTATGAAAATTATTGGCTCAAGATTCTCGAAAAACCCTAAGACAACTCGAATCGTCTACCCGATCGATTTTCGGTCCGAATATAAAATATTATTTATATTTTTGGACGTCAGTACACATTTTAGAAAAAAGGTAGAGGATTGAATTTTAAGACTAATGGTTCCGACCGTTAGTCAAAATGAGGTCTTGATAGTAGAAAAACACTATCATCCGAAAAACATAGACCGGACTCCGTTTGAGTTTTTGGCCCAAAACTTAACCATAGTCTCCTGTAATAGCGTAGAGCGTGACTATGGCCTCGGAATAATTTATTAAATTTTCTAGACCCTCCAATGAAATAAAATTACTTAAATACTGATTAATTATAAAGATTAAGAAAATCGGGGTGTTACATTACTACCCACCTTAAAAAGAATTTCGTCCTCGAAATTCGACGTACCTTAGAATAGATGTGGATATCCCTGTTGCATATCCTCTTCGCGTTCCCAGGTGGCATCTCCTGTTGTAACATCCCATATGACCTTGACTAAGGGAATCTGCATCCTGCGGAGTTCTTTCACCCTCGTGTCTTCAATCCGTACAGGCAACACTTCGTATTCTAAGTTCTCCCTTACCTGGATTGATTCGGGCTCTATCACGTGTGATGGATCAGGATGGTATTTTCTGAGTTGGGATACATGGAATACATTATGAATATTGGATAGGTTGGGAGGTAAAGTAATTTGGTAGGCAACTGGACCAATTCGGTGAAGAATTTGAAATTGTCCAATGAATCTAGGGGTAAGCTTTCTGGATTTGATTGCCCTGCCGATTCCAGTTCTTGGAGTGACTCTCATAAAGACATGATTGTCTTCTTGGAACTCCAAAGGTCTCCTCCTCTTGTCACAGTAGCTCTTTTGTCGATCCCGTGAGACTTTCATCTTTTCCCGAATTTTCTTAACTTGCTCCATCGTTCGCTGCACCATCTTTGGGCCTATCAAATGATTCTCCCCGGTTTCATACCAACAAAGCGGTGTTCTGCATTTTCGTCCATACAGTGCCTCGTATGGCGCCATGACGATACTCGAGTGGAAACTATTGTTGTACGTGAACTCAATCAGTGGAAGAAACTCGTCCCATCTTCCTGTGTTTTCCAAAGCACAAGCTCTTAAAAGATCCTCCAATGATTGAATCATCCTTTCAGACTGGTCATCCGTCTGCGGATGATAAGCTGAATTCATTCTGAGCTTAGTTCCCAATGCACCATTTAGACTCTACCAAAACCTAGAAGTGAATCTTGGATCCCTGTCCGAAATTATACTTGAAGGTACTCCATGTAATCTTACCACTCCTCGGATGTAAATCTAATCTCTCCGAAGAATACTTTTGGTTGATCGGCAAGAAATGAGCACACTTCGTGAGACTGTCAACGATTACCCAAATTGCATTGCACTTCCTCTGCATCCTTGGTAGTCCGGAAACGAAATCCATTGCAATGCTATCCCACTTCCATTCTGGGACGTCAAGTGATTGCAACAACCCTGCTGGTTTCTGGTGTTCAATCTTCGCCTTTTGACACACCAGACAGGACTGGACATATTCTGTTACTTCCTTCTTCATCCCAGGTCACCAAAACATTCCCTTTAGGTCCTGGTACATCTTCGTAGATCCGAGATGAAAACTCAGTTTGCTCTTATGTGCTTCTTCCAAGATCATGTTCCTAACTTCACTATCCTTAGGCACACATATCGTATCTCCAAACTTCAGGATTCCATCAGTACCTTTCTTGAACTCTGAAGTCTTTCCTTCTTCTACCATCTGGTTCTTTTCTTGCAGGTACTGATCTTCTCCTTGCTTTTTCCAGATCAATTTCAGAAATTCGCTAGTGATAGTGACCATTCCTAAACTTATCTTATCTCTGGATAACTCCACGTCTAGATTCAGATTCCTGAATTGTTCCAACAGTTCCAGTTCCTTCACCATCATAGCGGACATATGCAAAGATTTCTGACTCAATGCATCTGCCACTACATTGGCCTTTCCCGGGATGGTACAATAGATCAAATTCATAATCTTTTATGAATTCCATCCATCTCCTCTGCCGTATGTTCAACTCCTTTTGATCGAACAGATGCTTTAAACTTTTATGGTCACTAAACATGCTGCATTTAGCACCTTAGAGATAGTGTCTCCACATCTTCAATGAAAACACTATTGCGGCCAACTCTAGGTCATGGGTTGGGTAATTCCGTTCGTGCACTTTTATCTGCCTGGAAGCATAGGCTACCACTTTCCTTTCTTGCATAAGCAAACAACCCAAACCCTGATACGAGGCATCACAATACACATCGAATTGCGTCGATAGATCTGGCAAGACTAGTACCGGAGATGTAGTTAGCCTCCTTTTCAATTCTTGGAAACTAGTCTCACATTCTTCTGTCCATTCGTACGCTTTTCCTTTCCTTGTTAATTGTGTCAAAGGTAACGCAATCTTCGAGAATCCCTCGATGAACCTCCTGTAATATCTTGCTAGTCCGAGAAAGCTTCTGATCTTGGTTACCGTCTTAGGGCTTTCCCACTTAACCACGGCTTCTACTTTTGCAGGATCTACTGCTATGCCATCCTTATCGATCACATGCCCAAGGAATTGTACCTCCTCCAGCCAGAACTCGCACTTTGACAACTTGGCATAAAGTTGTCTGTCCTTAAGGACTTGAAGTATAACTCTCAAATGTTCTTGATGTTCTTCCTTGTCTAGGGAGTAGATAAGGATGTCATTGATAAAAACAACGACAAACTTATCAAGGTACGGTCGGAAAATCCCGTTCATGTAATCCATGAACACTGCTGGAGCATTAGTCAAACCAAAAGGCATAACTAGATACTCGTAGTGTCCGTACCGACTCCTAAAAGCCGTCTTCGGTATATCATCTTCCTTCACCCTTATTTGATGATAACCGGATCTCAGATCAATCTTAGAAAATACCGTTGCTCCCCTTAATTGGTCCATAAGATCGTCAGTCCTCGGCAATGGGTATTTATTCTTGATCGTTACCGTGTTGAGTTGTCTGTAGTCCACACACAACCTTGAACTGCCATCCTTCTTCTTGAAGAACAGTACAGGTGCTCCCCATGGTGAAACACTTGGTCTGATAAACTGCTTCTGCAGCATGTCGTCTAGTTGCTTCTTCAGCTCTATCAACTCTGTTAGGGACATTGAGAAGCTTCAGATCCTCTCACGACGAACCCTCTTTCCGTCGTCTGTGGCCTGTCCTGCGGCCCACCACGGTTTGCTTCATCCCCGCATCTTGAATTCTTCTGTCAGTACCCCCTGGTCGACACTCGTTGGCATAATGGCTCCACTTGCCACAACGGAAACAGTTGACATTCGGTGCTTGAGAATAATCCTTCACTAGATGTGGTCCGCCGCATCGAAAACATTTGGAAAAGAGGCTAGGAAAAGGTGCTCGCCTCGCGACACTATGCTCGCCACGTGAGCCAGAAGGTTAGCTTGAGCATTAAAGCTCGGCCTTTCGGCCTCGCGATGTGAAAGCTATGATCGCCTCGCGAGCCAGAAGGCCAGACTGATCAATAAAGAACAGCCCCTTGGCCTCGCGACGCGAACCTCTACTCACCACACGAGCCAGAAGGCCAGACTGATCAGTGATGAATAGCCTCTCGGCCTCGTGCAGGGAACATATTTTCGCCACGCGAACCAAACGGCTAGCCTAATCAGTAAGGTGTAGTCTTTCGACCTCGCAAGACAGAAGTTCATACAATATTCATCAGCCGATATATATCGTATGCCTCACCAACAAAATAGTTATAACATTCGATAATTTGCGCTTCGGACGCTCTACACTTCTTCTAACACAGTTAATACCCAATGTGGATACAACTGTCAATGCTAGTACATTTCCTAAACTACATGGTCCGATATTAGAATCGAACTGCTCTGATACCAAGAAATGAAACGACCCGCCATCCCATCAGGAGAACCTAAGATATTAACTAACCCTAATCGCATTATAAACGTTAGCGCGCTTTATTAATACGAAGCGAAGCAGAAAATTGAGCGCGGAAGCAAACAAATACGTGGCACACAACGCTTCAGAGTACACAACTTTAAAATATAAATAAATATATCACATACATCATTGCCCCATCAGTAGGGCTACAGTATTAAAGTAGTACATACAGAGTATATCATTACAAACCAAAATAAAAGTACGAAAGATAAGCCGAGAGATAGCTCTCCGGCTAATCGCGATCACTGCCCAACCTCTCAAGGCTAGGGTCCGTGGCCCGTCCTCCAGCGTCAGGCTCGTACGGAATGCCGTCCAGTTCCTCAGCAGCCGGTTCCTCTTCGAGATCTTCCGATTAAATAAAGTAACACATATAGAAAATAAAGGGAGATAAGAAACATAATTCATCAATATGGGAGAGGGGCATCAGTACAGAATATATATATATACACCACACAACGTAGATAACATATACAACACAACATCACCCGTCTCTTAAGTCACCCATCACAATCATCTCAAACATCATTCTCTCAAATAAGCCTATAAGAGGGATACTAGTCCCTATATATATGCTGACTTCCCTATATGCATGTCGGCCGATACATCACGTCCCCAATTGGACATCCCCGTCGGGATTACATCACATCACATCACATCCCGCCTCGGGATTTTAAGTAACGTCCTCAATTGGACATCCCCCTTTGGGACCAAATGCTGTGGTATGAAATGATACGAAAATGCAACGAACATCCATCGCAGGTTAATTTCGGAACCTCACGCCTAAACACTCGTCAACGACCACGACAAATCGCATCACATCAACATCAACATCACATCATTATCAACATTACATCAACATCAACATCAGCATCAGCATCACGACGCCTTGCGTCTACGAGCCACAGCTCCACGATCGGGACCACAACGATATCAACCCGAACAACATCATCACTCACCATACTCTTATCAACGCTCAACCACCAGTCAAATCACAATAACATTACAACAGTGATTTATCCAGTATAAACATTACCATAAAGCCAGATAACAATAAATCACTCCAACAGTTTAACACAACAGGTAAACAGATAATCAATTAAACAATGAGTGAAGGTTGCTTCACAAAATCTCAAAGACCAAGCTCCAAAAATGGAGAAAATGGTGAGAAAGAAAAGAGAAAAGGATGAAGAAGAGTGTGTGGGAGGGGGGGCTCTGTTCTGGCCGAAGAAAAATGAGAGAGTGAAGGTGAGACAACAGATATTTATTAGGAAATGTTAAGAGTTAAGAATAGGTAAAGGGAAATAAAAGGTAACTAGTAAAAACTAACCAAGGGCAATTTGGTCAATTCACCTCCCGACATTTTGAAAAATCCTCACGACACTGATGGGAGTCCCCAAATAATTTAACATAGTCCTGATATGAAAATTATTGGCTCAGGGTTCTCTAAAAACCCTAAGACAACTCGAATTGTCTACTCGATTGATTTTCGGTCCGAATATAAAATATTATTTATATTTTTGGACGTCAGTACACATTTTAGAAAAAAGATAGAGGATTGAATTTTAAGACTAATAGTTCTGACCGTTAGTCAAAATGAGGTCTTGATAGTGGAAAAACACTATCATCCGAAAAATATAGATCGGACTCCGTTTGAGTTTTCGGCTCAAAACTTAACCATAGTCTCCTACAATAGCGTAGAGCGTGACTATTGTCTCGGAATAATTTATTAAATTTTCTAGACCCTCTAATAAAATAAAATTACTTAAATACTGATTAATTAAAAAGATTAAGAAAATCGGGGTGTTACAGTGAAAAATGACAACTATTTATAGAGGTAGAACTCTACAGACAACGCTTTAGCGTTCTTGAACTCCACGCTTTAGCCTTCCAATGCTTGAGCATTGGCTTCCTCAATGCTTGAGCGTTGACGTTTCCTCACCGCCAAGACACCGCTCATCACGTGCTAGCTGCGACGCGTAACCGACACGTTTCACTTTATGTCCCATCGCTGCTAGCCAACTGGTCAGAGTGGCCACGCTCGAGCGTCCAAGCTCTCCACACTAGAGCGTTATCATGCTTAAGCGTTCTTATGGTCCACGCTTGAGCGTTCTGCTCTGGATCACTTGTTCTTTGTGCTTCCCTTATCCAATTCAAACCCATCCCTTAACACACCTTCTAAGCATACTTACAAGTATAAAACACTCCACAAGCCTAATCACATATACATCCATATATTAATTAAGGTGATGAAAATGAGGATGTTACATTACTACCCCTTAAAAGAATTTCGTCCTCGAAATTCGGCGGTAGGCAGGTGTACAGAATACACTACTCTCATCCACGATCGGGAAAACAAACTGTACAAACTTCATTAAAACATGCACTTGTTATATCAGACCAAGGTACTTGTATAGACAGTGATACAGTCATTACACTTAACCTTCCAAAACTACTACTGTTCTTTCAGTACATCAAAACAGAAGATCATCCTGAAAATGATGTTACAAACTAGTTCCCAAACGTACACTTATATCTGTTACTCAGGATTGAGAAGTCCCAGCTCCTCGTATTGGAAACACGCGCCCCGTTGTTGGAAGTCTCTCAGTCCTTGCTTCTTGTTCTCCACCAGTGTTAGTTACCGCTGCCGTTCTTTGTCTGCATTCCCAAGCTATGTGTCCCGACTTCCCATATCGAAAACACACTGAATCTCTTGCCCGATAATCCCTGATCAAGTGTGCTCTACCACATCTGGAACATTGGAACTTTCTCTGCCCTTCTTCTCTGGTCGCCACAGCTTGCGGCTAGGGACGGTCATACGGTTTCTGCTTTAGTTGAGGCTTCTCCTCTCTTTCCCTCTAATGGTTTCTCACTGGTCCTTTATCCTTCTTCTGTTGATGAGCTTCTATCCGCTTATCAAGATTTTCCACAACAGCACATCTTTCGAGCATTTCTGGGAACCTGGTAATTCCCAAAGGTAACACCGCCCTTTGCAGCTCATGTCTTGACCTATCTTCAAACCTTCTGCAGATCTAGTCCTCATCTGGACCCACTTGATAGAACTTTGAAAACTTGAGTAAAGACTCAAACTTCATCGCATACTCGCCGACTGACAAGTTCCCTTGCTTCAGGTCAAGGAATTCTTTTTCCTTTTCATGCCGAAGAGTTTCAGGGAAATATTTCTCCATGCAACAGGTTTTGAATAGTTCCCACGTGATTACTCTTCCTTCTGCCTCCATCATTCTCTGTCGATTCTTCCACTAAAATTCTGCAGTCCCAACCAGCATGAAAGACATGTAGGTGACCATCCGATCTTCCCTACAACGCATGGCCAGAAAGATCTTCTCCACCTCTTGGATCCACAGCTCCAGTCCTTCTGGATTGTACTCTCCACGAAACTGGGGTGGCTTACCCTTCATGAATGTGACTAATCTTGCATCCATCATATCTTCTTCTCTCCCCTGATTCTGTGCCCTCAGCAGAAATTCTTGTTGTAGTTGCATCAACTGCGTATTCTGTTGCGACTGCTGCAACATAGCTGCCGCCATGTTCCTCAAAGTGTTCATGACTTCAGTATCCCCTCCTTCGGCCCTAGGAGGTCCATTGATCTCGACACCAGCATCCTCATCTCTATCACTTTTTTCGCTACAAGTCCTATGAACCATCGCTCCCTGGAAAAAGCAACTGTTAATTCATATTCATAAGACGTATAACATAGCCAACATGTAAATACAAATCTTATGAATAGTTGAGACAGTTATCATTCCTTCTCAACCTAGAAACAATAGACAACTCGCGGATCGGAAACTTTACAAAAACTTCTAAACATAGCCAATACCCTGTGCGGGTTCAATTAGGCACAGCTAGTAACAACACCACAACCTCATAGTCCGGATAGAACCGAACTGCTCTGATACCATTAATTGTTATGCCCCGAAGACTTAACCTTCCTAGGCCTGATACCATAAACATATAATCAAGCCTTAAGTAAAACTGAAACAATTAAAAACATATTACAAGAAGCGTTGACGTCAGATTGGTCGTAGACGTCAGACTGGTCGTTCACGACAGAGTCTCACCTTGACTCAGCTTCACTTGCTGCAGCACTTCTAACAATCAACCAGCACCTCCGCCTTAGGATCACGATCCAAACCAAGACATACATGGAAAGCATAGGGAATCATGCACAGGAGGTAAGAAACGCTATAATATCATGCTAAGGGAGATCACGCAGCATATAACACATCAACATGCACAACAACAATTACAACCATCTCTCGAGATCACCACAAAAATCAACCTCCAGGTCATCACAACTAGGGATCACCCCTTACTCTACATGCACAACTGAATCTATATGATTGGCCAGTTCTACAACGCACAATCTTACCATGGGAATACAACAGTCAACGTCCAACTGTGAGGAATGACAATCCAATCTCCAACAGCGAGGGTGGATGTTCACCAAGTAAGAATGGCCCCTCCAACTGCGAGGAGTCGGACATTCAGGTAACCGTCTCTTGAGTTTACAAGACAGTGCAACAGTGGTTCCTCCAACTGTGAGGAGCACTGCCTCCCTGAGTCCCTCCGACTGTGAGAAGACTCGAGAAGTTCTCCACCTGCGAGAAAGCACCTGCATCCCTCCAACTGTGAGTTCAGCCATCTTGGTCGCCCTGGAGTGTCCACCTCGAACACTAACCTCGTGTGACAACCACTCAAATTGCTGTTGCAGTTGTACACATGGCTTTCACCACAACAATGCAAATGCTATGATTATGCACCTATCACCTCGACAACGTCTTAAGAACAACTTAATCAATGTCTCAAGGTCCACATCCTCGAACTGCGAGGACACTCTCCAACTATGAGAGCCACCTTCAACTGAGATCAACTGGCTTACAACATTAACTATGAATCCAATAACACCAACCACTCTATCCTTCTAACATCACACCAATCGTCTCCACAGTCAATCAAAATCATATCAGTCACAATCACGTCAACATATCATAGTATAGCAACATATCATCATCGCAGGCATACCAACTAGCAATTAAGCATGTTATCACAACAAGCATCTCATCTAACATGTTATCATGCACGACATCATTTACTCATGTTCTCAGTTACCGCAAATAGCCATACATCCTCAATCAACAGTTCGCTAACCCAGGGTTTCCAATCTTAACGGCGATAGCCCAAAGTAAGCTAAACCTAGGGTTTAGGTACTTTATCGGGGCTCAACCACTAGTAGGGTTTGAGGATCCCTACACCTGTCAACAGTTATACACTATGCCTACGATTCCCTGATATATGTGGTTTCTTCCTCCTCACCTAGTAATTCGTCTCGATATGCTCTTGTATCCATGGACAACCTTAACCCTCGATCTCATGAGCACCACGAACACGCTGAGCTCTCTAAGCTCCCTTTACAGCTGCGGCCCAACTCCTCCAAAAGGTTCCGAATGCAACTTCCAAACTTGCCTTAAGCACAGAAACAACACGTAGACTATGGCATTAACCTTAATACGAAGTTAAAACCGTGAAAAAAAAAAGCTTAAACCAAAAGAGAACATTGTATAGGTACAATGTAGGCAGATACCGAACCTTGGCTTACCCTCGACAAATCAAAGAAGTAAATCGGTAGAACCAAAGCAGATGAAGAGCTGATCGCGGAAACACCAAAGGAACTGCAATTGGATCAACGAACGGATCACAACTTGGATCACCACCTTCAACCTCACCTTTGCCCCTCTAGCTCGAGTTCTTGCTGGGCTTAAGTTCTCCAAAACTTCGTCCATGGTGAAAAATGACAGCTATTTATAGAGGTAGAACTCTGCTGACAACTCTTTAGTGTTCTTGAACTCCACGCTTTAGCGTTCCAACGCTTGAGCATTGGCTTCCTCAACACTTGAGCGTTGGCTTCCTCAACGCTTGAGCGTTGACGTTTCCTCACCGCCAAGGCACCGCCTATCACAAGCCAGCTGGGACGCGTAACCGACACGTGTCACTTTATCTCCCATCGCTGCCAGCCAACTGGTCAGAGTGACCACGCTTGAGTGTCTAAGCTCTCCACGCTACTCTCCACGCTAGAGCGTTATCAAGCTTGAGCTTTCTCATGGTCCACGCTTGAGCGTTCTACTCTGGATCACTTGTTCTTCATGCTTCACTTATCCAATTCAAACCCATCCCTTATCACACCTTCTAAGCATACTTCCAAGTATAAAACACTCCACAAGCCTAATCACATATACATCCATATATTAATTAAGGTGATGAAAATGAGGATGTTACAAATACCCCCCAAATCCTAATTCCATTCAATTTCGCAGTTACTCTTCGAATATCAATCCCTCTACGAAAACTATTAATTGTTTGTCAGGCAATTAATATTCTTTTTCCCAAATAAACCCAATGGTTGTCAGGCAAAGAGTTTAAATTATTAGAAAGCATTAAGCATGAAGAAGTTGAATGATTGAAAGGAATAAATAACGTTTTCGCAAATCTAGATATTAAACCCCAGTTATCCTATATCCCATAGCGAAAAGGGTTTCTACTAACACAAGATCCACCACAACTCTAGTGGTGAATTTAGCTACTCATAGTAATTGAGAAAACTAACATCATTGGAAAACGCATATTGGATAATTGAAGATGGAGAAATTGTCTCCAACTTAATTTCCAAGTGCCAAATCCTACTCTAGAAATCAAAAAAACAAACTAAAAACTAAAACAAGAGTATAGTACTCAAAGAAATAAAGAGATGAAAGAAAATGCGAAAGATATCTCTAGAGTGGCACAGAGGGCCTTTATTTATAACACAACACAAAATGTGGATCGGGTCTTGAATCTGGTTTTCTGTATCATCTGCACGGGTGTGCTCTTCACTTGGCATGGCCGTGCTCTTAAACATATTAGGCCATGGTCAAATATATTAGGGCTTATTAACTTCGTAGAACAACGTTCTAGTGCACGGGCTGCAGCACGGGCGTGCTATTCATTTGGCACGACCGTGCTCTTCGCGATTGGGGTCGTGCTAGCTTTTGTCAGGCCTTTCTTCTCTCAGCCATTTCTTCAATGTGGCACGGCCGTGCTAAGTCCCCAGATGTCAGCTCTGACTATTTTTGTAAGGCTTTGTTTGGATGCACAGATTTGGAAGGTTAGTACGGGCGTGCTCTCGCATGGCACGGCCGTGCTAACCTCAGAACTTCAGTATTCTGCCTATTTTAGCTTTAAAACCTTCTCTTTTCTTTAAAAGTCCATCAATCTGTCTCCGAACGTCAATTCTGTCAAAACTTAAGTAAAAAGGTGAAATACAATAACATTTATCTTTAAAAGTATCGAAATTCGACCCAAATACCCCCTATAAATTAAATGCACAAAATTGAGGTTCCTCAAACTTCCCACACTTAAACATTGTTTGCCCTCAAGCAATTATCTGGCTTAAAATAATTGTCAAAAGGAGTTTCAGACTTAAAACAACGGAATCCAAAACAAGCAGAGTTTTCAAAATTGCGAGGATAATCAAATAAGTATAATTTTCAAAAGAAGGCCAAGTGATTACCCAATTGGAACTTTTTAGATTCCTTGAAATTAAACTTTTTCAAAAGACCAAAGGTCGCTCTTCTCACAATCTCTCAGTGTATTAGGCAAAGATATAAATATACTAAAGATTCTCAAATAAATACATTACCATAGGCTTGTTCATCGACCAAGTCTCCACAATATGAACCACATGCATGCAGAAGAAGGTTGAGGTCTTTCATGGGTTGTAACAGGACTAAGGTACTAATGTCAGGTGAGGTAGTGAAAGAAAAGGGATAATCAAAGGGCTAAATCAATAAAATAAAGTAATGACCCTTAGAAGCATAAAATAGCATAAGCGTATTGGCACCATTTTCATAAAAAATTTCAACGTTCCCATACTTTTCTTCTACCTTTTCCTCTTTCTTTTCTGCTATAAGCTTTTTCTTTTTCTTGCTTTCTCTCTAATCTTTATATATTTTTCTATACATATATTTTTTTTTCTTTTTTTCCTTTTCTTTTTATTTTTACTTTTTGAGAAAAGAGAGGCAATACAATTCTTTTTCTTTTTATTGCTAGCCTATTTTTAGCTTTATTTCTGGAAAGGGATCCACCATCATACATTCGTTTTCTTGCTTCATTATACTTCTCAGAGGTCACCAAAAATAATTTTAATTTTAATTTTTCAAAATAGGGACCAAAGAAGAGAATTTTCACAAAGGCTCAAATTTGGGCAACTAAGGGAGAAGTGTTTAACAAAACATACAAGCCGAAACTGAAAGCATACCTAAGATTGTCCCAACCAGAGTTCCACATGCATAAGTCAAATTTGCCTCGAGATGGTCTTAAGACAAGTTCTAGAACATATATCACCTGAGAATCACACTCATCAATGAAAAAAAGTTAATATCAAATACATTTGGCAAAGAAACTTAACCCCAGAAAAGCCCAAATCTTACATTTTGAAGTTAAGTCCAATGAAAAATTTTTAAATCAAAGACTTTTTCTGCCAATTATCAGTTTTCAAAAGACTAACTTTTTCAATCATACTTATGAGACTACAAAGCAATTTTTCAAAAAAAAAAAAAAAATTTTGTAAGGGGTTTCCTTAATTTTTAAAAGTTTAAGCCAAATAATTGGATGCAGCAAAGTAAAAAATGGGAATATATTTTTCCTTCCCACACTTAACTAATGCAATGTCCTCAATGCATATATTTAATCATGAAATACAAGTGGAGAGGGAAAGGAGAAGAGAATTTTTACAAAATAATCCTTGATACAATAGCACAGACGCTTAAAGTATCATAGTAGGGGATCACTGAGGTGGAGGAGGATAATGAGCCTGAAGTAGTTGTAAAATAGTGGCCAGGGAGGTCTGGTGCTGTGCATATTTTTCCCTATATTGTGCTGGAACAGGAGGAATAGATGGGGTAGAGGATGAGGCACGGGCAATCCTAGGGCATTTGGCTGCCATAGTCATGTATGGGCCAAAAATCAATCATTAGTGTCAAGGATAATCATAATAATATGCAAAGCATAAGCTTTGATCATAATTAGCATAGGCATAAGACAAATGGTTTGAATTCCAGACAAAATAATTCTGTTTTAAGCATTCTAGGGCTGGCACGGGCATGCTGAAATTATTTTTCAGAAATAAAAAATATGAACAGCACGGCTTGTCCTTGGAACAGCACGACCGTGCTCATGCTAATGCAAAATCCCATAAATATGAACAACACGACCTCTTCTTAGAATAGCACGGCCGTGCTATTGCCCGTCCCATATGAAGAACTCAATATAACCCAGAAATCATAGCCAAAACATGATGAGTGTCTATAATAACACTAAACTAATAGTTTCTAACATTAAACGTCACTAAAAACTCACAAATCAGAAGCTAATCATGCATAAAATCAAAAGGGGATAAAACGACCCTAAACCTAACCTAACCTAACACCACAATAAACAAATTAAAGGAAAAGAAATGAGATTTTTACCTTGGAGGAGTGAATAAGCAGGGAAGGATGCAAAAGTTTGAGGAATATGCGCAATAGGGGGAGCACAGGATGAGCAAGGGCAGTGCTCTACCCGTGCTCTGCTCCCTTCTTATATTTTGAACTCCTCGTGCGAGTGACACGGCCGTGTCAACAGGGAGCACGACCGTGCTCTCCTATTTTTCCAGATTTACAATTCAATTCAAAAAATAGGGAACACTTTCTTTTATATTTCCCTAACCTTCCCACACTTGTTTCTTTCTCCAGAATATTTTTTCATTTTTTTTTTCAGAATAAAAATAAAATATAATAAAATACAGGTTGCCTCCTGTGCAGCGCATGTTTTACGTCACGAGCCTGACGACCTATTTTATAAGAATCAATCAGGGGCTCTCCAAGTGCAATTTTTCCTTTTAATTCCTTGCCCCAATTTATCCTTCCAATTTTACCCTTTTTCCAAGTTTCCTGTGATTGATGAGCTTGATAAAGTAATGAATCATGGTCCTCTAACGTAGGAATTTTCTTCAAGTCACCTTTTGCCTTAAAATCATGAAACTTATTAGAAATAACCACATCAGAAACATCTTGAATAAAGTGACAGGGAGCATAAGAAGAGGTAGTTTAGATGAGTTAAGAACTTTAAAAATAGTCTCTTCATTACCCATCCGCAAAGTCAACTTACCTTGCCAGACCTCAATTTTGGCATCCCTAGTAGCTAAAAAAGGTCGCCCCAAAATAATTGGGACATCCTCATCTTCCTCTATATCCAAAAGTAACAAAATATACGAGGAAAATAAAATTGCCTGTTTTGACTAAGACATCCTCCACTACCCCACGTGGGTGGGCAATTGTTCTATCTGCTTACTGCAAAGATATGTCAGTCGGTTGAGGTTCCTACATGCCACATTTTCTCAAAACGGATAGAGGCATTAAATTTATACTGACACCTAAATCATATAATGCATTTTCAAAATAAGAATTATCAATAGAGTAAGGAATTGTAAAACTCCCTGGATCTTTTAATTTTGGTGGCAGTTTTTTAAGAACAACGGATACATATTCCTCATTTAGTTGCATTATTTCAAAGCCCTTTAATTTCCTTTTACTAGAAACTATTTCTGTAACACCCCGATTTTTATTGTTCATCAATTACGGTAAATATATATATATATATATATATATATATATATATATATATATATATATATATATATATATATCTTTTATATTATATACGAGATTTAGAAAATGATTTTAAATAAATAAAGATCATATTTGGACTCTACATTATCGTAGAGAATTACGGTCAAATTTTGGGTTGAAAATTCAGACGGAACCCGGTCTACATTTTCACTGACAGTAAAATTTTACTGATAAAAAAAAACAAATTTTGACTCGTGAACGAGACGATTAGGTTTTAAATCGAATTTTCAACGATATTGATTATTTTGAAAATTTTCAAAATAAATAAGTTATTATACTTTATTCAGGCGTAAAACCTAAATCGGGAAATAGACAGAGTTGAGAACGGATGTGCAGAAACAAAATCGGACACCGGAAAAGGGACACAGGCCACTTGAGTATGGTGAGTCAGAGGGTGAGTCACCACTATGACTCACCACAAGTCATCATTGCCTTGTAAAAATATCTAAGATATTTATGGCCATAAAAGACCATTTTGCCCCTAGGAAATTAATGAAAATACATTTTTGCCATATGACTCACCACCAGTTATCATTGCCTTCTAAAAATATCTAAGATATTTTTTGGCTTTAGAGGTTGTGGGACATTTATGTCCTTAGCCTTTTTGTTAAATGCCAACTTTGTCCCTAAAGTGAAATTACCCTTTTGTCCCTAAAATGAACAAAATTTGGACCCCCTTGTCCCTCATTTCCCACGCCTGAACCCCCCCCCCCCAAAGGCCATTCATTCATTGATCTTCATACCTTCATCAACTTCTCAAATTTTCTCACTTTTCCCAAGTAAACCATAGGCAAAAATTGTGAAGGAAGTGCTTGATTCATTTCAATTTTCCAACATCCAAGAGGTATACCTTACTCTTCTTGATCAATAAACTCTATGTCCTTCATTCATTTTGTAATGCCCCGATTTTCACGTTTTATAATTCTTCAGTATTTAAACGTTTGTATTTTATTGGAGGGCCTAGAGAGTGAATTAAAATATTCTGAGAACATAGGAATGCCATACACAACCATAGGAAGCCATGATTAAGTTTCGGGCGAAACCTCAAATGGAGCCCGGTCTGCGTTTTTCATGGACAGAGGTGTTTTTCCACTATCGAGACCTAACTTGGGCTCGTGAATGAGACAGTAAGTCTGAGGATTTAATTCTCTATGTTGTGGTTAAATATCAAAAATAATCAAAAAAAATCATTTATTGACCTTCGTTCGAGCGAAATCCTCAATCGGGTGACGAACGGAGCCGCATATGGATTTACTGGGACCCGTCAACGGATAATCTTGATACCACATCATGTTATATCACTTGGGAGAGCATGCCAGGGTCGTTATGACGTTCGGAAATATCAGGACATGAAATGACCAAAATACCCCTAACCTTAACCTTTTTCACTTTTACCATTTTACCCTTGAAACAAATGACCATTTTGCCCTTAAGTGAGTTTATTAGAAGGCTGAACTCAGCCCCATTTCAGCCCCTCATTCATGCATAACAGCCCTCCAAGAACACTCATCTTCAACCTTGAGAAAACTCCATTTTTCTTCTTGAAAATCCTTGAAATCTTGTGAGAAAACCATGAATCTTTGATCAATCTTCATCCATTCTTAGGTAAGATCACTTCTACGATCTCCTAGCTTCTTGAATCTGTCTCAATCTCAAGATCAAAATATTGTTTCATGAAATCCATTTTATGATCCAAAACTTTGAAAATTCATAGGAAATTGTAGAAAAATCCTTTTAATGGGAAACCAATTTCTTTGAACTCACTTCATCATTCTCTAACTGAACCCAAGATATCATGATCCAATTCTCATCCTAGCTCTTAATCCCCAAAGTGGCCGAACCCTAACCAAGATGATGAATAGTGTTTTTGTTCAAATTTTTGATTTTTAACTCTTGATTCCATCCTTAGCTTTCTTATTGTCCTTGAATCCAAGTGATTGAAAACCAAATCAATTTCTAGCCTTATTCTCTTTGATGTGAAACTCGTCACCAACTACAAACAACACAACAATCAAACATTAAACATCAAACAAAACAAATCTCATCTATTTCTCATCAAAGAGGGTTCAGCCATTTTGCGTAGGTTCACAAACCGCTCCACCAACCATGATTCGGAAATCTGATCATCAACAGGTATGGGGGTTGAACCTCATCACACCTAAGTGGTGGTGGTGAAAATGGTTATTTGCTTTATGTGTGGATGAAACCCTTTGGTTTGGGTTCACCATTTGATTTGGTTCTCTTGGAGAACAAAGTGTAATAATGGTAGTTTATGTTTTAGTATGCTTTATCATGTGTTTTGATGATTTTGATTGGATGAGAAAACATTTTCATGTATGTTGAAAAACCTACTTTGATCTTTAGATCAAGTATGGATTTTTATGCTTGATTATGATGCAATGATGTGTGATTATTGTTTGTCATAATTATGTGAGCATTTTGAGCCATAACTTGGTTAGTTGATGAAGCAAAATCTTCACTTTTGCTTTGATGAGGCTTTCGGCCATGTCCATAAGAAAAGGAAGAATATGTGTAGTTCTTGAACAAATTAAAGCTTTGAATTAAGAAAAGTGTTTTAATAACTTATGTTTCAAAGAAAAACAATAAGTGATTTGATCCAAAGATCAAATGAAGTTTCAATCTTTAAGTGTTTTCACCAAAGTGAAAAATGTCTTTTACCTTATCATTAGTTCATCTAGTTAACCAAGTGATTTAAAAGTGGATTAATGTAATGTTTTCATAAGAATCAATATAGTTCCATAGGGATTTTTATTTATTTTAGAACAAAGTTCATGTTCCTTTTTCAAACATAATGAAGACCTTTTATCCTTAAGTGGATTAAAATGAATCATAGTTAAGAAAGTTAGATGAGATTACATTTCCTTTCCATTAACTTAGAACATGGCTTTACACTAAGCTAGTAAGGAAAACTCTTTTCAAAATTTAGTTAAGGTTCAAAATTTAGTTAAGGTACTTTGCTTGAGGCAAGTGTCGCTAAGCGAAGTGAATCTCACTGAGCAATACAGAGAAATTCCAAGCTAGGCATCACTGCCTCAATTTCGCTAAGCGAATGGAATCTCGCTAAGCGAAATTCACTTTTCAGAAAATGCTAGAAACAGAATAAGTTTTCAAATTAAAAACGTTGTTTTGGTTTACAAAAGGAGTTTTTAACTCTAATCGTAAAGTTTTACACATAAAAACCTAAGTTAAGTAATTAACTTAAGAGTTGAAGACAAAGGATAATTAAGTATGGTATGTGGTGGAACAAGACCATGTACTATACCATTGATGACTTAGGACATCAATGACTTCATAAGAATTAAGTGAATCAGCACTTATTTCCTTAATTGAAAATCAAGGATTAATATCTTAAAAAGGATTAAAGACTTATCTAAGAGGATTCTCAATCCTTATTCATAATGCTTAGGACTTGGGACTTAATTCATAAGACATAAGCACAAACATGAAATGTTTTGGGTTTTGAAACAGTAGTTCGATGACGGACCGGTGATTCGGATCTAGGTCAATCGTTCACTTGTTTCAGTCCCATGATGACTCGATCCCGGAAGGATCACGAGATTTATCCTATGGATAAAAGTTTTGTTTTTCAAAGACGCGTATAGTTCCTAAGGAAGAGAACCTTAGTGAACTTTGAGGCTTATCCGATGGATAGACATTGCTTTATCGCATATGCTTTGTTTAAGCATTGGCATGGGTCGTAAGGCCTTGAGCCTAGGAGTTGAGCTTACACTTTGATGCGGGTGCCAATCTTACGGTGACGATTGGAATAATCTTGGAGGTATCAGGGTTGGAAGGGCTGACATGTGACCAATTGGTAGCTCTTCTTTGTCGTGGCGAATCCGAGCAATACACTTATATCCTTCACTAGATGCCGTACTGTTCATGTTTGGTCAAGAGTGTTTCCGTAAAGCCAGATAAGTGCACGTTATGAATGTTGTAGCATCTTGCTCATGGCTGGAAGTAACCGGAACATGTCCTCCCATTCACTCTCTCCGATGTTTTGTTAGCTCCATGGAGTAGGGGTCAGAGTAGTACCTAGTGGCTTTGGCATTGAGTCATGCACATTGCACTGTATTGCATGGCTGTTGATGTTTATATTTACTGTTATACATCGCTGTTCTGTTTTTAAGAATGCCTTATATTACGCTGTTAACTGTTAATTGTTTAACATGATTTATATTGAGAATTCTAGCAAGCATGTTGGGTACGTTGTTACCTGGTGAGTCGTCCCGTTTTTACTGCTGCTATTTTGTAGTGTTGATGAACGAGAATCCCACCCATTTCTGTATATTTTCTTGCTGTAGTTGCTGTTGCTGCTTGAGTAGATGGATGTGACGACGGTTCAGTCCAGTAGTTTCTTTGAGTCCGGAGGGAGACTCCTTTGCTGTTTAGTTTTGTTTTCGGCCATACTGTGTCAGTATCTGTAGTACCTTTTGGGAGCTACGACACCTAGTAATTATTTTATTCTTATGTCAGTTATACATTAGACCTATGTCTGTATAGAGTATTATTCTGTTTTCTATTTTGAGTTTTTTTTTTCTGTATGTCTATTATAGTATGTTCTTGAAATGCATGGTGAACCTAAGTTCATTTATTAGTATTATTTACATTTACTAATCCCATTACATCTTTGTAAAAAGAAAAAAAGCGAAAATCGTATTTTCCGCATTAATAAATACTTTTGGCCTTATAAACATTCGGAAGTGTGACACTCGGGAAAGGGTGTTGTATTATTTGGTATCTGAGCTGCGGAGTCTTTTGGGGTTTATTGGTTATGGTCTGTCTTGTTTGTGTTGTGTTCTCTGTGTGTTATCTCCTCAAGGAGGACAATGTTGTTTGCTTTATTCCTTTGTGTTTGACGATTCTGGTTTTGAAGGTAGTAATGGCTGCTCAAAACCTGACTGCTGCTGTGAATGCCATACGGAAGATGGCTGCTGTAATGGTTCAGCGTGACGAAAGAGCTGCTGGGGGTAGAGGAATGGATGAATTTCTTCGTAGGAATCCACCTCAATTCAAGGGAGAATTCAATCCTGAGTTAGCTGAGTGTTGGATCCAGACGTTGGAGAAAATATTTGGAGCAATGATATGTACTGAGAATGACAAGGTTGTCTATGCAACCTATATGCTGATGGAGGATGCTGAATACTGGTGGGAAGGAGCCCGTCAGATGCTGATTCATGATCAACAAGCTGTGGACTGGAATGCTTTTAAAGGGAAGTTCTTGGAAAAGTATTTTCCTGCAAGTGCGAGGCACGAGAAAGAGATGGAGTTCCTCCAGCTGAGACAAGGGGGAATGACTGTAGTTGAATACGAGGCCAAATTTGAAAGTTTGGCAAAGTTCTCGAATTATTTTCTGGACAACCCAAGAGAAG
Source organism: Ammopiptanthus mongolicus (assembly GCA_039655645.1). NCBI lineage: Eukaryota > Viridiplantae > Streptophyta > Magnoliopsida > Fabales > Fabaceae > Ammopiptanthus > Ammopiptanthus mongolicus. The sequence continues at coordinate 42,038,801 of CM077350.1, forward strand.
ATTGGAAGTGCAGGAAATTTCAAGGAGGTCTGAGGATCGACTTGAAGAGAGCTGTAGTTCCTCTGGAAATTTCTGCTTTTCCAAGGCTGATGGAAAAGTGCTGTCTGATCGACGGAAGCCATATTAGAAGCAGCAAGATCAACGTTCTGTAGGAGGGAACAGTGGGGGTTTCAGTCAGTCTGGAATGCCCCAAACAAGTGCATGAAGTGTGGGACGAGTAACCATGTCACAAGAGACTGTTCAATCAAAGGAATTATCTGCTTCAAGTGTGGGAAGCCGGGACATATTTCGCGTGACTGTCAGCAACCGAAAGTGGAACATTCTGTCAACAATGTCCAAGCAGCAAGGCCTAAAGTGAAAGGCAGAGTCTATTCTTTGAGTGGAGCAAAGCTTCTCAAAATGAAGACTTAATCCAAGGTCAGTGTGTCATGGGAGGTAAAACCTTAACTCTACTGTTTGATTCGGGCACAACGCAATCCTTTATCGCATATGACTGTGTGAATCTGTTAGGATTACCTGTGTCTTCTTTACCTTTTGATTTGGTAATTTCTATGACTAATGCAAAGCCTGTTATAATTGATAAAGTTTGTTTGAACTGTTCTATTTCTGTTAAAGATAGAACGTTGTTGATTGATTTGATCTGCTTGCCTCTTTTGCAAATGGATGTAATATTAGGAATGGATTGGTTATCTTCTAACCATATCCTAGTAGACCGTGCAAATAAAACCTTAGTTTTCCCTAGTTGTGAGAATTCTGGATTTTTGACTGCCAACCAAGTAAACGCTTCTTTGAGAGAAGGAGCTCAAGGATACATGTTACTATCTTCTTTGGAAGTCAAGAGCGAGCTAGTCTTAGAGTGCGTACCTGTCGTGAACGATTTTTTGGAAGTCTTTCCTGACGACGTACCAGGTTTGCCGTCAGTTCAGGACATCGAGTTTGTGATCGATCTGGTGCCAGGAACAGGACCAGTGTCTATGGCACCGTATTAAATGGCACCTGCTGAATTGTAAACCTTGAAGGAGCAGTTGGTCGACTTATTGGGGAAACAATTCGTCAAACCTAGTGTGTTGCCGTGGGGAGCACCTGTGCTGCTGGTGAAGAAGAAAGATGGAACCTCTCGCCTACGTGTGGATTATCGCCAGTTGAACAAGGTTACCATTAAGAACAAGTATCCACTTCCGAGGATAGATGACTTGATGGATCAGTTGAGGGGAGCGGCAGTTTTCTCCAAGATTGATTTGCGATCGGGTTCTCACCAGATTCGCGTGAAGGCAGAAGATGTACCAAAGACAACATTTCTAACACGCTATAGGCACTACGAGTATCTTGTCATGCCATTTGCTGCGACGAATGCTCCAGCTATATTCATGGATTATATGAATAAGATCTTTCGTCCATACCTAGATAAGTTTGTCGTTGTTTTCATAGACGATATACTCATCTATTCGCAAGACCAGGGAGAACATGCTGAACATCTTAGTGTGGTTCTTCGGGTTCTGAAGGAGAAACAGTAGTACGTAAAACTGTCTAAGTGTGATTTTTGGCTCGATGAACTGCAGTTTTTGGGTCACTTGATTTCGAAGGAAGGAATTGTTGTAGATCCGTCGAAAGTTGAAGCAGTTCTTGAGTGGGGAAGACCAATCACAGTGACTGAGATACACAGTTTTATGGGTTTGGCTGGGTATTATCGGTGGTTCATTGAGGGATTTTCTAAGATTGAAGGGCCTCTTACCCAATTGACGAGAAAGGATAAAGCATTTGAATGGCCTGAAGCCTGTGAGCAGAGTTTTTAGGAGCTGAAGAAGAGGCTGACTACATCGCCAGTGTTGATATTGCTAGATCCAAGCGAACCTTTTGAAGTGTATTGTGACGCTTCATACCAGGGGTAAAGCTGTGTTCTGATGCAGAATCGGAAGGTGGTAGCTTATGCAACGAGATAGTTGGAAGTACACGAGAAGAATTACCCTACTCATGATCTGGAGTTAGAAGCGGTAGTCTTTGCGTTAAAGATTTGGAGGCATTACTTGTATGGTTCGACGTTCAATGTCTTCAGTGACCATAAGAGCTTGAAGTACCTTTTCGATCAGAAAGAGCTCAACATGAGGCAGAGACGGTGGCTGGAATTTTTGAAGGACTATGACTTCCAGTTGCAGTATCATCCGAGAAAAGCTAATGTGGTAGCGGATGCTCTGAGTAGGAAAGTGTTACATGTGTCTTCCATGATGGTTAACGAACATGAGCTGTTGGAATAGTTCAGAGATATGCATCTGTCCATGGTTAGTATGCCAGGAAGACTATGTGTAGGTATGGTTACAGTATCTTGTGATCTGATGGCACAGATTCGGGAGAAACAAGTATACGACCAGTACCAAGAGAAAGAACGAAGGAATCTGAAGAAAGGGATAACGTCTGAATCCAAAGAAGGAGCAGATGGAATACTAAGACGAGGAGAACGGGTTTGTGTGCCAAACAACCCAGAGATAAGGAGGTTAATTCTGGATGAAGCTCATAGGAGCAAGTTTAGTATGCATCCAGGGTCAACCAAGATGTACCAAGACTTGAAGCAGTTGTTTTGGTGGCAAGGCATGAAAAGAGACGTAGCTGATTATGTGGCGTCTTGCTTAGTGTGTCAAAAAGCAAAGGTTGAACATTAAAGGCTGGCGGGAATGTTACTTCCGTTGGATATCCCAGAATGGAAGTGGGATGGCATAGCGATGGATTTCGTGACGTGTTTGCCAAGGACACCTAAACGACACGATTCCATTTGGGTAATAATTGATAGGCTTACGAAATCAGCTCATTTTCTACCTATCAATATCAACTATTCCATGGAAAAGCTTACTCAGATTTATAGCAGTGAGATTGTGAGACTGCACGGAGTACCTTCAAGTATCATAGCAGATAGAGACCCGCGTTTTACTTCGCGATTTTGGCAGAGTTTACATGAAGCCTTAGGAACGAAGTTACGACTGAGTTCGGTTTATCATCGTCAAACTGATGGACAATCAGAAAGGACGGTTCAGTCTTTAGAGGACTTGTTAAGAGCCAGTATGTTGGATCATGCCGGAAGTTGGGAGAATTTCCTACCGTTGATAGAATTCACTTACAACAACAGTTATCATTTGAGCACAGGATGGCGCCTTATGAAGCTTTATACGGACGACGTTGCAGAACACCTTTGTGTTGGTATCAAGACGGAGAAAATGTTTCATAAGGACCTGAACTAGTGCAACAAACGACTGAGAAGGTAAAACTGATTCAAGAAAAGATGAGGACAACTCAGAGCCGACAGAAGAGTTATGCGGATAAAAGACATAGGCCACTTGAGTTTGAGGAAGGTGATCATGTGTTTTTGAGGGTCACTCCAATGACTGGGGTGGGCAGGGTCCTTAAGTCCAGAAAACTCACTCCAAAATTCATTGGACCTTATCAAATTCTTCGTCGGATAGGTCCAGTAGCTTTCCAAATAGCTTTACCGCCTTTTCTATCCAACCTTCATAATGTTTTTCATGTTTCACAATTGAGAAAGTATATTCCTGATCCCAGTCATGTCATAGAGTCTGATTCAATACAGCTAAAGGATAACCTGACTTATGAAACTCTGGCGGTTAAGATCGAGGACAAGAGAGTAAAGCAACTGCGAGGGAAGGAGATATCTTTGGTCAAAGTTATCTGGAATGAGGTTACAAGTGATCCTACCTGGGAAAGAGAAGAGGACATGCAACAACAGTATCTGAGTTTATTTTAAGAGGTACGTAAAATTTCGAGGACGAAATTCTTTTAAGAGTGGTAGTAATGTAACGTCCCGATTTTCACGTTTTATAATTCTTCAGTATTTAAACGTTTGTATTTTATTGGAGCGTCTAGAGAGTGAAATAAAATATTCTTAGAACATAAGAATGCCCTAAACAACCATAGGAAGCCATGGTTAAGTTTCAGGCGAAACATCAAACGGAGCTCGGTCTGTGTTTTTCACTGATAAAGGTGTTTTTCAACTATCGAGACCTAGCTTGGACTCGTGAACGAGACAGTAGGTCTCAGGATTTAATTCTCTACGTTTTGGTTAAATTTAAAAAATAAATAAAAAAATTCATATCCTAACCTTCGTTCGAGCGAAATCCTCAATCGGGTGACGAACGGAGCCGCATATGGATTTACCGGGACCCGCCAATGGATAATCTTGATACCACATCATGTTATATCACTTGGGAGAGCATACCAGGGTCGTCATGACTTTTGGAAATATCGGGACGCGAAATGACCAAAATACCCCTAACCTTAACCTTTTTCACTTTTACCATTTTACCCTTGAAGCAAATGACCATTTTGCCCTTAAGTGAGTTTATTAGAAGGCTGAAATCAGCCTCATTTCAGCCCCCCATTCACGCATAACAGCCCTCCAAGAACACTCATCTTCAACCTTGAGAAAACTCCATTTTTCTTCTTGAAAATCCTTGAAATCTTAGGAGAAAGCCTTGAATCTTTGATCAATCTTCATCCATTATTAGGTAAGATCACTTCTATGATCTCCTAGCTTCTTCAATCTCTCTCAATCTCAAGATCAAAATCTTGTTTCATGAAAATCCATTTTATGATCCAAAACTTTGAAAATTCATAGGAAATTGTAGAAAAATCATTTTAATAGGAAACCAATTTCTTTGAACTCATTTCATCATTCTCTACCTAAATCCAAGAGCTCATGATCCAATTCTCATCCTAGCTCTTAATCCCCAAAGTGGCCAAACCCTAACCAAGATGATGAATAGTGTTTTTGATCAAATTTTGATTTCTAACTCGTGATTCCATCCTTAGCTTTCCTATTGTCCTTGAATCCAAGTGATGGAAAACCAAATCAATTTCTAGCCTTATTTTCCCAAAATGGCCGAACCCTCTTTGATGAGAAATAGATGAGATTTGTTTTTTTTTTATGTTTAATGTTTGATTGTTGTGTTGTATGTAGTTGGTGACGAGTATCAGGAGGTTCACAAACCGCTCAACCGACCTTGATCCAGAAATCTGATCATCAATAGGTATGGGGGGTGAACCTTATCACACCTAAGTGGTGGTGGTGAAAATGGTTATTTACTTTATGTGTGGGTGAAACCCTTTGGTTTGGGTTCACCATTTGATTTGGTTCTCTTGGAAAACAAAGTGTAATAATGGTAGTTTATGCCTTAGTATGCTTTATAATGTGTTTTGACGATGTTGATTGGATGAGAAAACATTTTCATGTATGCTGAAAAATCTACTTTGATCTCTAGATCAAGTATGGATTTTTATGCTTGATTATGATGCAATGATGTGTGATTATTGTTTGTCATAATTATGTGAGCATTTTGAGCCATAACTTGGTTAGCTGGTGAAGCAAAATCTTCACTTTTGCTTTGATGAGGCTTTCGGCCATGTCCATAAAAAAAGGAAGAATATGTGTAGTTCTTGAATAAATTAAAGCTTTGAATTAAGAAAAGTGTTTTAATAACTTATGTTTCAAAGAAAAACAAAAAGTGATTTGATCCAAAGATCAAATGAAGTTTCAATCTTTAAGTGTTTTCACCAAAGTGAAAGGTGTCTTTTACCTTATCATTAATTCATCTAGTTAACCAAGTGATTTAAAAGTGGATTAATGACATGTTTTCATAAGAATCAATATAGTTCCATAGGGCTTTTCCTTTATTTTAGAACAAAGTTCATGTTCCTTTTTCAAACATAATGAAGACCTTTTATCCTTAAGTGGATTAAAATGAATCATAGTTAAGGAAGTTAGATGAGATTACATTTCCTTTCCATTAACTTAGAGCATGATTTTACACTAAGCTAGTAAGGAAAAACTCTTTTCAAAATTTAGTTCAGGCACTTTGCTTGAGACAAGTGTCGCTATGCGAAGTGAATCTCGCTAAGCGATACAGAGAAATTCCAAGCGACGCATCCTTGCCTCAATTTCGCTAAGCGAATGGAATCTCGCTAAGCGAAACTCATGTTTCAGAAAATGCTAGAAATAGAATAAATTTTCAAACTAAAAACGTTGTTTTGGTTTACAAAAGGAGTTTTTAACTCAAATCGTAAAGTTTTACACATAAAAACGTAACTTAAGTAATTAAATTAGAGTTGAAGACAAGGGATAATTAAGTATGTTATGTGGTGGAACAAGACCACGTACCATACCATTGATGACTTAGTACGTCAATGACTTCATAAGACTTCAGTGAGTCAACACTTATTTCCTTAATTGAAAATCAAGGATTAATATCTTAGATAGGATTAAAGGCTTATCTAAGAGGATTCTCAAACCTTATTCATAATGCTTAAGACTTGAGACTTAATTCATAAGACATAAGCACAAACACGAAACGTTTTGGTTTTGAAACAGTAGTTCGATGACGGACCGGTGATTCGGATCTAGGTCAATCATTCACTTGTTTCAGTCTTGTGATGACTCGATCTCGGAAGGATCACAAGATTTATCTTGTGGATAAAATTTTTGTCTTTCAAAGACGCGTATAGTTCCTAAGGAAGAGAACCTTAGTGAACTTTTAGGTTTATCCGGTGGATAGACATTGCTTTATCGCATATGCTTTGTGTAAGCATTGGCATTTCATTTGCATGAGTCGTACGGCCTTGAGCCTAGGAGTTGAGCTTACACCTTGATGCGGGTGCGAATCTTACGGTGACGATTGGAATAATCTTGGCGGTATCAGGGTTGGAAGGGCTGACATGTGACCAGTTGGTAGCTCTTCTGTGTCGTGGCGAATCCGAGCAAAAAACTGATATCCTCGACTAGATTTCGTGCTATTCATGTTTGGTCGAGAGTGTTTCCGTAAAGCCAGATACGTGCACGTTACGAACGTTGTTGCATCTTGCTCATGGCTGGCAGTAACCGAAACATGTCCTCCCATTCACTCTCTCCGATGTTTGTTAGCTCCATGGAGTAGGGGTCAAAGTAGTACCCAGTGGCATTGGTATTGAGTCATGCACATTGCTCTGCATTGCATGGCTGTTGATGTTTACATTTACTGTTATACATCGCTGTTCTGTTTTTAAGAATGCCTTATATTATGCTGTTAACTATTAATTGTTTAACATGATTTATATTGAGAATTCTAGCAAGCATATTCGGTACGTTGTTACCTGGTGAGTCATCCCGTTTTTACTACTGCTATTTTGTTGCATTGATAACGGGAATTCCACCCATATCTGTAAATTTTCTTACTGGTACTTGCTGTTGCTGCTTGAGCAGATGGACGTGTCGACAGTTCAGTCCAGCAGTTTCTTTGAATCCGGAGGGAGACTCCTTTGCTGCTTAGTTTTGTTTTCGGCCAGACTGTGTCGGTATCTGTAGTACCTTTTGGGAGCTACGACTCCTAGTAATTATTTTATTCTTATGTCAGTTATACATTAGACCTATGTCTGTATACAGTATTATTCTGTTTTCTATTTTCTGTTTCTGTATTTCTATTACAGTATGTTCTAAAAATGCATGATGAACCTAAGTTCATTTATTAGTATTATTTACATTTACTAATCCCATTACATCTTTGTGAAAAGAAAAAAAAAATCGGATTTTCCACATTTTTAAATATTTTCGGCCTTATAAACGTTTGGGAGTGTGACACTCGGGAAAGGATGTTACACATTTTCTTGATTCAAGGCCATGATCAACATGTTTCAATTATAGGGTCTTATATTCAAAAATCTCTAGAAAATCATAGAAAAATCCTATGATCATATAACCAATTTCTATGAACTCACCATGATGCATATATTGATCATCTAGATGCATGAACCCAAAAGAAATTTCCTCCCTATTTCCCCCATGGATGGCCGAACGCTAACCTAGTTAGTTGGATGGGTTTTGATTCAAATATTTGACAAATGATTATTGATTATGTCTTCATCATACTTAAAGATCATTAATCCAAGAGTTAGTAAAATTTTAACATCCTTAGCCTAATTAATTAGTGAAGGCCGAACCTACATCATAATGAATTAGCAAGTTTTTTTCAAAGATTAACTTGTACTTTGTTGTTTGGTGAAGGATTTGTTGAGTAGCTGTAGTTTGGTGATTCGTGGAGTACGTTGAGCTTCGGAGGATCCTTCAGACCAAAGACCGTGAACACCACCTGGTAGCTTCGCTTGAATTGTGGGAGTTAGTGATTTGTGGAGTAGAGGGAAGCATTGAAAAATCGAAGGGAAGGAACCTTACTTGACTTCAAGAGGTAAGGGGAGAATATCTCCAATAAGTTTGATGGCAGCATAAGATTGCTTGTTGGATGATTGTGATTATGTTATTTGGAATGATGTTGATGATTCTCTTGTGGATGTATTATGTGATGTATATGCTTGATTTATTTGGTGAATATGTGATTGGATATTAAAACATGAATTGTGGCGTTGTTGCCTTGGATTGAATATATGTATGATGTTGATTTTAAGATTTAATGGATATATATGTATATCTTGAATTGTGATTTCTTTGACTGGATTCGTTGAGAGCATAACATCGGCTATAGCTTGATAAGGAAGATTACGCTGCTTAAAAGCCTCAATCAAAGATTTAAAAATGGTCTGACAGATGAAAAGCTTTTAAGTTAAATGGTATAATGGTCAATTTTACTAAAAAACCATTAAATTAAGAACTCAAAAGGAATTTCGAATAAGACTTAAGAAGTTGAGAGTTAGTGAGGGAAATAGTGAAAAGTTGCTTTATCATTATTTCCTAAACATGTTTTACAAAGAGAAAGTTTTGAAGAACATTTTAGTTTTGTCAAAGAAAGAATTTTCTTCTCAAAGTGTTTGACCTTTCAAAGAGAAAAAGTCTCTTCATAAAATTTTGCTCAAATGAAAATCTTTAGCAAAATGTTTTAAATGATGGAACCTCTAGAAAAGGCTTTTCAAGTCAAAATCCTTTTGAAATTGAATTTTGAGGATTTAAGCGTTTAGAAATAGCTTTGCAAGTAAAATCTATTTTGGAAGTAACTTTTAAAGCTAAAATGATTTTTGGTTTATACTAAAGAGATTCTTGAGTTTTATTTTCAAGATTTGATCAACAAAAAATGAAACTTTGATGAAACTAGTGATTACCCCTTCACTTTGTGAAATCTGCAAGCCTAGTGACCGAGACGTTGGGCTAGTGTTTTGTGAGTTGAGCACTCAGACTATATGTCCTGTGTTTTGGAATTAACGGGCTTAGTGTCCTATATGCGAGTCTAGTATCCGCGATGTCGGCCTAGTATTTGGTGGATTGAGAATTTGGACTTCGTGTCCTGTGTTTTTAATGAACGGGCTAAATGTCCTTTAAAAGGAGTCATGGGCTATATGCCTTGACAAGAATGAACGAACGAAAAAGAAAACAGAAAACCATGTGTTACATAAATGAGTCGGCCGACGTGCCAAGGAAACTAGCAACAATCCAAGTGGTTGAGAATATGAGCCAGTTAAGACCACTAGGTCTATATGGGCATCTTGTGTTTGAAACTCCATAAGAGGCCGAGGCATCGCGACCCCGTGCTGTGATAATCGGCTGCCAAACACGGATGAACTTGATCAGAGACTGGACTATTCATGATATGGTTGAGACGTGATACCCTTGAACAATTGGAGTTCGGACCTAACTTGAGAGGCCGACTCATGAGAACAATTGTGTTATAGGAGTATTCACGGCTTATCGCTCAATGAAGGGAAGTTAGGAATCTCCGGGGAACATGAACTAGAAAGTTGATTGAAGTCTCATGCATTCTTTTAACTTATCTTGATGAATGGGTGTGATCCCATAGAGTGAGATTATCTTGTTGTGATATTATGTTGAATGTTGATATTCTATAGCATGACTGTGTTGTATATCGATGTATTATTTGTATTTTGTTTTACTGTGTGGCTATTACGATAAACTTATGAACGAGTATCTCACCCTTGCCATGTACATGTTGGACACTCTGTTGTGTTTTTGGATACTTGTACAGATGCTTCCCAACAGTACTCTGGGTCACTTCGGGACCCTATAGCTTGAGTTTCTTGATGTCGACGACGAAGATGTGTGGACTGTTGACGACAAGGCCCAGTCTCATTTGTACGATGTATGCTAGGTAGTATGCTCTCTTGTCCTTAGACTTCTTTTTATCAGACCAGCTCTGCGGATTTTTTATGTTTAAGTCAGGCCTTTCGACTGTGACTGAGTATGTTGTGTATTAAGAGATTAAAAAGATGTACACCTCATGGCGAAGTTGAATTACTTTTATAGATAATGAGCTTCAATTTGTTTTCATCTGGTTTTTAAAGTTTTCCTTTGGTATCAAATTTCTGCAACTACCCTATTGAGTAATTTTTGAAAAAGTTTTAATTAAACAAAAAGAAAAAAAATTTGGGATACGAAATGTGACACCGAGGGGGTGTTATAATTTCTTTCAAAATTTTTGCATATTTGGGCATTTGAGCAATGGTTTCAGCAAAGGGGATATTGATATGCAATTTTTTTAATATTTCTAAAAATATTTTAAATTGTCTATCATTATCTCCATCTTTCAATCTTTCAGGGTAAGAGATTTTTACCTTTTTTGACTCACCGATGGTTGTTACCTGTTTCTGCTCACTGGTCAAGTGGCACGGCCGTGCTTGAGGTGTTGCACGGCCGTGCTCGTCTTCAGCATCAATTTCTTCAGTAGGAGCATCTTCTTTCATGAGTGCAGAGTCTTCCTTTTTGTGATTTTGATTCAATTTCTTGCCACTCCTAGTAGTGATGACCTCGACCCGTTCACTTGGATTAGGTTCAATTCGATTCTGCGATATGTAGTGTCTGAATTAACAATTGAGCAATATTAGACATCTGAACGTCCATGGCATCTACCCTTTTAACAATCTTCTCTATTTACTTCATCAAAGGATCCTCGGATTTTGGTTGTCTCTCCTCTTGGTTAGCCTAGTTTTGCAAATAAGGGGGCCTATAGACATTCTGATTTGAACCTTGGCTATTTTGATGATCATTCCATGAGAAATCAAGACAATCCTTCCACCCTGAGTTGTATGGGTCATTTTGCCTCTTGGGGATGCTCCCTCTGTAATTCACCTCCTCAATTTGCTCAACTTTAGATTTGGCTTGTGATTGAGCTTGCATTAAGATCTCCATTTGTTTTGTAAGTGCTTCCATTTTGGACTCTAGTGCGTGTTGGCATTGACTTGATAAACTTCAATTGGCTTCTTGACAATATGATTATCTCCTTGAGACCACTAGTAATGGTTGGCTGACATTTCTTCAATCAATGTGTGAGCTTCTTCAGGTGTTTTCTTCAAGATAGAGCCTCCGCTAGCAACATCCAAATTGGATCTATCATGTTGAGAGAGCCCAACATAAAAAGTCTGCACCTGAATAGGAACTGAAAAGCCATGACATGGGCATCTTCGAATCAAGTCCTGGTATCGCTCACACACTTCAACTAAGGATTCATTCTCGAACTACACAAAATTAGTGATGTCCGCTCTAAATTTAGCAGATTTAGAAGAAGGGAAATACCTAGCCAAAAATTGGCGAGTCAGTTGGCTTCAAGTAGTGATGGAACCAACAGGTAGAGATGATAGCCATTGGTCAGCTTTGTCTGAAAGAGAGAACGGGAACAGTCTTAATCTGATAGCATCTGTGGAAACTCCATTGTACTTGATCAAATCTGTGACCCTCAAGAATTTCTTCAAGTGAGCGTTAGGGTCTTCATTGGGCAGTCCGGTAAATTGTCCACAGCTTTGGACCATAGACACCATCGCAGGCTGTATTTCAAAGTTGTTCGCATCCACCGTAGGATTGGTGATGATATTCGTCACTTCAGCAGAGGGGGTAAAGTAGTTTAACAATGTCATTCTTTCCCCCATGATGTTCTCCTCTCTTGCTTGTTTCCGCAAACTGTGAAAAGTCCTTTCAACTTCCCTGTCAAAAACTAGATCAGGATCTTTAGAACGTGTTAGCATACAAAGAGAGAGAATATAAAAAGAAAAATAAATGTGCAAATTAACTAGAATTTCTTTTCTTCCAATATTACTTAAAATCACAAAATATCAAAAATTGATCCTCGGCAATGGTACCAAAAACTTGTTGCGTTCAAAACATACTTAAGGATAGTGTACCCTATCGCAGAAGTAATATAGGATGAAAGTCAGATAGCGTACCCAAGAGATTAATTTAGATATTAAGTGATAAAGCAAGTACTGGAATAGAGAAATTCTTCGGCTATTCAGACTAATAAAGAACTTAGAAAATAAATAAGAATAGAGCAATGTTAAAAGATAATAGAAGAAGAGTAAAAGAGTTTAAGAAATCAAGAGTAAAAGTGCCTAGAGCCGTGGTTTCACTTGTGCTTTTGATACCCCCCAAATCCTAATTTTATTCAATTTCGCAGTTGCTCTTCGAATATCAATCCCTCTACAAAAAATTTTAATTGTTTGTCACATAATTAATATTCTTTTCCCCAAATAAACCCAATGGTTGTCAAGTAAAGAGTTTAAATGATTAGAAAGAATTAAGCATAAATAAGTTGAATGATTGAAAGGAATAAATCACATTTTCGTAAATCTAGATATTAAATCCCGATTATCCTATGTGTCTACCAATTTAATTGGGCTTGATAGCCAAAATGTCAATCAATTGATTAAGAGCATGCAAAGGGTAGCTAATCCTAAACATGGGATGAAGAATAACAGAATAACACTATTCAAATTGCAACCTTGAAACCAAATAGAATTTAATTAAAGCTAAGACATAAAGAAAAGGGTTTCTACTAACACAAGATCCACCACAACTCCAGTGGTGCATTTAGCTACTCATAGTAATAGAGAAAACTAAAATCGTTGGAAAACGCATCCTGGATAATTGAAGAGGGAGAAGTTGTCTCCAACATAATTTCCAGGTGCCAAATCCAACTTTAGAAATAAAAAAACAAACTAAAAACTAAAACAAGAGTATAGTACTCAAAGAAATAAAGAGATGAAGAAAGAAAGTGTGAAAGATATCTCTAGAGTGGCACAGAGGGCCTCTATTTATAACACAATGTGGATCGGGCCTTGATTCTGGTCTTTTGCATCATCTGCACGGGCATGCTCTTCATTTGGCAGGGGCGTGCTCTTCATTCAGCATGGTCGTGCTCTATAGCATATCAGGCCATGCTCAAATATGTCAGGGCTTACTAACTTCGTAGAAAAACGTTCTAGTGCACGGGCTGCAGCACGGGGTGCTCTTCATCTGGCACGACCATGCTCTTTGTGATTGGGGTCGTGCTAGCTTTTGTCATGCCTTTTTTCTCTAAGTTAGCCCTTTCTTCAACGTGGCACGGCTGTGCTCTCGCATGGCACAGTCGTGCTAAGTCCCTAGATGTCAGTTTTGACTACGTTTGTAAGGCATTGTTTGGATGCATGGATTTGGAAGGCTGGCACGGGCATGCTCTGGCATGGCACGGCCGTACTAACCTCAGAACTTCAGTATTCTGCCCGTTTTAGCTTTAAAACCTTCTATGTTCTTCAAAAGTCCATCAAACTGCCTCCGAACGTCAATTCTATCAAAACTTAAGTAAAAGGGTGAAATACAATAACATTTATCTTTAAAAGCATTGAAACTCACCCCAAATACCCCCTACAAAATGCACAGAATTGAGGTTCATCATACACCTTTGGGACAACATGATAAATTGTCTGTGCAACAAATTCCTAAAACAGATGAAGAAAGAGCAGAAATAATCTCTATTCCATATGCCAGTGGGGTTGGAAGCATAATGTATGGCATGGTGTGTAGCAGGCCTGATTTAGCCCATGTTGTGAGTGTCATTAGCAGATTTATGGCAGACCCTAGACAAGCACACTGGAAAGCTTTGAAATGGGTTCTAAGGTACCTAAATGGATCTTTAGAAACTAGATTGAAGTTCAAGAGGAAACTACAAGATGAAGATGCAGTTAAAGGGTATGTAGACTCAGATTATGCAGGGAATATTGACAGAAGGAAATCTCTAACAAGATAGATCTTTACATTATATGGTACCGCAGTTAGTTGGAAATCTATTCTTCAATCTGTGGTGGCTTTATCTACAACACAAGCTGAATACATAGCTCTTGCTGAGGGTATTAAGGAAGCTATCTGGTTTAGAGGAATTGTTGGTGAACTTGGAATAGCACAAAACAATCTTGCAATATATTGTGATAGCCAAAGTGTTATTCACTTATCAAAACATCAAAGCTACCATGAGAAGTCAAAGCATATTGATGTAAGACTGCATTTCATTAGAGTTGTGATTGAAACTAAAGAGGTTTTGGTGGAGAAGATTGCATTAGAAGAAAATCCAGCTGATGCTTTTACAAAGACATTCCCTCTTGGTAAGTTCAAGCATTCCTTGGACTTGATTGGTTTTGAAGAAAGGTGAAAAATAAGAGGCAGAGCAGGATTGTAATCAAAGTTTTTCTGATCTATGAGACAAGGTGGAGAATTGTTAAAGTGTCTCATAATCGGTTACAAGTTAGTTCGTACTAATCAGTTTTCTGTTATGGATTAGTTATTGATCATAACTACTTCCACATGGGATTAAAGCTGACTTGGAAATCCGGATACTAGGCTTGTTGTAATATCCGTAAAATTATATTAAATAATTACAGTCTTATGATAATCATAATACAATAATAATAATACTCTTTGTATTCCGAACGAACATAAAAAAAAAAAAATAAGAGTCTTGCTCTAAGTGTGCAAGTAATTTAAGTAGTGGGTAGTGTACAGTTTAACACACCCTAGTTGCATAATTAAAAATTTAGATGTGTTAAAAATAATACATAGGCTTTGTCTATATAATATGAAATTAATTGGTATTTTATTTAAATGTTAAGAGTTATTTAAATAGGGAGAAAGGCTCACTTTGTAGTAGCTCATTAACATAGAGAGTTGTGGAAACTCTCTTGAAAAGAAAGGGAAGCAGAAGAAACGGGAAAGGAAGGGAAAGAAAGGAAGAAAAGAAGAAAGAAAGGGAGAAAGGAAAGAAGGAGAAGAGAAAGAAAAAGGCTACCATGGATCTTCAATGTAAGGTGAGGGATTTGTGTGATTATGTTTGATTTTTTGCTTTGGTAACGGTATGAGTATCCCTTGTTCCTTTCCTTTGTCATTTGGGTTGAATATTAGGGTTCAATATGAGTATAATATGTATATAAATGGTTAAGCTAATGATTCTACAAATCTTTGCATGGACCTTATCTTTCTTGGTATTTTGTGCATTTTGGTGGTTGGATTTGAGTTTGGAAGCATGAAAATGGGTTTTGGGGGTAAAAATTTGTGTAACAGCAGCGTCTGCTGCGTTTCTGCAATTCCCAGATAGCGTTGGGCGCCCCTTTAGTAGCGTTGGGCGCCGGGACACCCGAGAGTAGCTCCTGCAGCTTTCTCACCAGCATCGGGCGCCCGTAGGTGGAGCTGGACGCTAGGGGCAGAATAGGGCAACTTTATATGTTCATAACTTCTTTATTTCTTATTCTTTTTGGGTAGAGACTTCTTGTTGGAAATCTCTCCGAGTCTATTTTCATGTGCAATAAGTTTCAAATTAAATTTCTAAGTAATTGGAAAGTTATGATAGAAATGATAATCAAAGGTCAAGATATTATATTCCAAAAATGATGGTTTACCATAGTTTATGATCGTCACACTCTTTTAACTTTTTAAAACATGTCTTTTGAGCATTTTGAAGTATTCAAAAACCTTTTTTTTTTGCATATTTTGATGTATGTCTTACATTATGGGGTATTTATAGGTGAATTGATGTGTATATACATGATGATGATGAGCTGCTATGTGAAGTGTTTGTTATGAGATTAAGGTATTGAATTGTACCTGAGATTGCATTGTCGAAAGTATTGTGTAATGGAATGAGTTCATGACTTTATTGGTAAGTTCCATTATATGATGGTATGGATTATGAGAAATCTATGGACTTGATGTTGTATAATTGTGATATAAATTATATGATGGTTATTCCTTTATGAAGGTGTATGGTGATAGTGAAATGATGTGAATTATGGTATGAAATGATATGAAATGTATCGAAATGTTGTTGGTTATGTGTATGCTCATGCTGAAATTTTTGGAATGAACTGGTTAAGTGATGATAGCATGTGATTTGTTGTTGTGAAAGGAAATATATTATGATGGTATTGAGAATATGTATTTCAAATTTTTAAGATGGTAAAGATTTATAAAGTTATTACCTATGGTCATACTATTTTCTCATTTTATTTTAATGCTTGGAAAAGACCTGTAATATGTTTTGTTGAGTATTAATTTAAAAATGAATTGAGATGGCTATAGAAGATTATTTTGACTATTTAGTGAGAAAATAATAATTAGCACATATAAATGATAAGATTAAATGTATGGATGGATAAATTAATGCTTATGTGGCTATTGATCTTGGATATTATTTTTATGAAACTGGTTCTACGACCTTTGAATTTAAATTCGATATCTCTATGCTTGGACCTAGAGTGAAATAAATTATGTTATTGATGAATGTTAAATGTAGAAGTATTGATTATGAGAATGTTAAATAGGCTCATGTGATTATGAGTGATATAAGTGGCTGAAAGCTTATGAACAGTACTTGATGGAATGGATTGTCCAGAAAAGGTTATGAATCTTTGGGTAGGCCGACCGGGGAGCGGGAGGCTCCGGTATATAAATATCACCGTCGGGGATAAGGGGACCCCGTTAGATACCCCGGGCGTTAGGATGGATATTGGTGCTTGCCGGATGGTGCGGTATCTTCGGGGTAAGAAATCCAAAACCATCGAGGTAGGAGGTCCTCAGTGAACCCACCTCTTAGGATACCCAAAGACTCGATGATATTGATATGTGATATGTGTACATGATAATTGTACTGATCCCTTATGAGGGATTTGAATATGAGAAATGAGTGAAGTGCAAGACATTCCACAAGTACTCGACGAATGGATGAGATGTCCTCTTGAGCTATGTTTACTATATGATTGTTTCTATGTGTTATTATTGTGTTGTTTGCTTGAGATGAATTATGCGTGGATATGAGCGAGTGCTTGTGTGACAGTGTGCATGTGCTTTATCCTCTTTTTGCACGCCTGCATGTGTTTGGGGGAAGGTCCCTCACTGAGTCAGTGGACTCACCCCACGTTTAACATTTCAGTTGCAGGTATCGACGAAGCCGTCAGATGCCTTGGATGCCATGTGGACAGTTTGAAGAGTGGTACCCTTAGTTTTAAAGTTGTTTCTAGTTTAAAGCGGGACTTTGTAATTTATGTGTTGTTAATCACTCTAATTTATTATATTCCTTATGTAGTTAATGAATGTAATCTTTTACTTTGGATGAATCGGATTTATGTATGCTTGTGAGGCTGCGAAGGGGAAAGGGGAATCTTTCTCTTTCGGCCGGTCATGGTTATGAAATTCTGGTCATGACAAGGTTGGTATCAGAGCTTATGTTACAAAGTCCTGAAATAAGAAATTAGGCGTTGATAACATTTGTGTTTAGATCTCGAACCCGGGCGGGGTCTAAGACAAAGCTTATTACGTCTTAATTTCAATTTTTGGTCTTGGTTGAGATTCTGAGTTGTTGACTCCACATGGCAACAAGGCAGGGCCGTGAGATGGACTAGCTAGTGTTCTAAGCCGTTTATTATTACAAGTTTTATGGTATTATCTTTAAATTTTTGCTTATCATAAAGGTTTACTAGGTGAAATTAAACAAGAGATTAGTTTTTTTTTTTTTTTTCAATAATGAAATAAATATGGAGCTTGAAACCTCGAAAGAGTTGTAATTATGAATTGTGAAGACTCGTAATATGAGAAAAGTTAAAACGAAAAGTTGAGAATGTGCAGGCATCACATATTAATGTTCAAAATATGGCTGATATGATTTATGGCATTATGATAAGTAGGCTTACATTATTGTTGTTGTTGAGATGTTCTTAAAGTATGTTATGATAAAGTTATATGTGATGTATGCTTGATATGAATGATGATAATTCTTAAATGATGTTGTTATGGTTATAAATATTTAGGAAGTTGTCAGCTACTTGTGGTTGTTCTTTTATATGGATCTAAAAATATGAAAATGAGATTGGTATGCATAACCTAATGAATCAATTAATAAGAATAGTTGTTTAAGAAAAAAAAAAACATTTTCATATTCTAATTGGAAATAATTATTCTATTTTTGGTGTTCTTATAACCTTATGACATCGGGCATTATATCTTTAGTTATGTTGTGTTTTGATCATGTGATCATGATGAAGATGTATTACAGTGATTATTGATCCTTGATATAGTTGATGCTCTACCAGACGTATGTGTAATAATTTGTTTTGGACCATGAGGCCCCTTAGCTTAATGTTGTGTAAATATTTTAATTAAGGTTCTTAGTTTTTAAGGACAGATGAATTTAATTTATTTATTTATTTATTTATTTATTTTGAAATGCTTTAAGTAAGCCAAACAAGTGTGAAATTAGAAAAGTGATAAAGAGATGATTCGTGTAAATGGAGGGAAAGTTAATGCCGAAGAGTTAATTTCAGTTGGTGGCATGTTGACAATGTTTTTTAATGTTTATTTTGCATTGGAATTGTAATAGTTGAATGGGTATATGTGTAGAACATGTTTTCTTGTTTGAATCTTGAAAGATGTTTTAAGTATTGATACATTTAGGAAGTTGCATGAATGTGAATAAGAATAAGGATTGAATTAAGGGTTTTTTGTTAAGAACATATTTTGGCCACGAGGCCACTCGACTTGATTTGGTAAAGGTCTTAATTAAGGCTTTTAGTCATAAAAGAAAGTTGTAAGTTAATTGTTAAGTGTATGATTGTATGAATGCTCAATGCCGTTGTTTGGTAATGACTACGAGATGCTATGAATTCAAAGAGATGTATCATAACTTGATTAGGAAGGAATTGGGGCAAACATGACATTACTGAGTAATTGACAAATGATTTGGTAAATAGCGATTATGAGCATGTATGACATGGAGTTGAAGAATGAGTTGAATTATGTAGTGATCTGAATCATGTTGGGAGATTATATGATATGACTAAATGTTGTGGGCTATCCAATCACGATATGGCGAATTGAGTGGTGAATGTTTTTAGAGATGTTATGAATTATGTGAACCGATAAATACTATGTTGAATATGTAATATTTGATGATGTTATTATGTTATGTGATTGTTTAATATGATAGTACAAGTATCGGTTTGATTGTTGGTCATGTGTTACGAGGTTGAATGTTATGTGTCTATTATGTAAATCTGAAGTATTGGAGTCAAAATCTATGATACTAAAAGTTTAAGATGAAGTAAAAGTTATAATTTCATCAAAGGTTTTCTTTTGGCAAAGGGTTAATTGTAGTCCTTAGTATGAGTCGTTCGAATTCGAGGATGAATTCCTTTTAAGGGGGGTGGAATGTAATATCCGTAAAATTTTATTAAATAATTACAGTCTTATGATAATCATAATACAATAATAATAATACTCTTTGTATTCCGGACGTATGTAAAAAAAAAAAAATAAGAGTCTTTCTCTAAGTGTGCAAGTAATTTAAGTAGTGGGTAGTGTACAGTTTAACACACCTTAGTTGCATAATTAAAAATTTAGATGTGTTAAACATACTACCTAGGCTTTGTCTATATAATATAAAATTAATTGGTATTTTATTTACATATTAAGAGTGTATTTAAATAAGGAGAGGGGCTCACTTTGTAGTAGCCCATTAAGATAGAGAGTTGTGGAAACTCTCTTGAAAAGAAAGGGAAGCAGAAGAAATGGGAAAGGAAGGGAAAGAAAGGAAGAAAATAAGAAAGAAAGGGAGAAAGAAAAGAAGGAGAAGAAAAAGAAAAAGGCTACCATGGATCTTCAATGTAAGGTGAGGGATTTGTGTGATTATGTTTGATTTTTTTGCTTTGGTAATGCTATGAGTATGCCTTGTTCCTCTCCTTTGTCATTTGAGTTAAATATTAAGGTTTAATAGGAGTATAATATGTATATAAATGGTTAAGCTAATGATTCTACAAATCTTTGCATGGACCTTATCTTTATTGGTATTTTGTGCATTTTGGTGGTTGGATTTGAGTTTGAAGCATGAAAATGGGTTTTGAGGTGAAAATTTGTGTAACAGCAGCGTCTGCTGCGTTTCTGCAATTCCCAGAGAGCTCTGGGCGCCCCTTTAGTAGCGTTAGACGTCGGGACACCCGAGAGTAGCTCCTGCATCTTTCTCTCCAGCGCCGGGCGCCCTTAGGTGATGCTGGGCGCTAGGGGCAGAACAGGGCAACTTTAAATGTTCATAACTTCTTTATTTCTTATCCGTTTTAGGTAAATGACATCTTGTTGGAAAGCTCTCCGAGTCTATTTTCCTGAGCAATAACTTTCAAGTTAAAATTCTAAGTAATTGGAAAGTTATGATAGAAATGGTAATCAAAGGTCAAGATATTATATTCCAAAAATGATGGTTTACCATAGTTTATGATCGTCACACTCTTTTACCTTTTTAAAACATGTCTTTTGAGCATTTTGAAGTGTTCAAAAACATTTTCTTTTTTTTTTTTTTTGCATATTTTGATGTATGTCTTACATTATGGGATATTTATAGGTGAATTGATGTGTATATACATGATGATGATGAGTTGCTATGTGAAGTGTTTGTTATGAGATTAAGGTATTGAATTGTACCTGAGATTGCATTGTCGAAAGTATTGTGTAATGGAATGAGTTGATGACTTTATTGGTAAGTTACATTATATGATGGTATGGATTATGAGAAATCTATGGACTTGATGCTGTATAATTATGATATAAATTATGTGATGGTTATTCCGTTATGAAGGTGTATGGTGATAGTGAAATGATGTGAATTATGGTATGAAATGATATGAAATGGATCAAATTGTTGTTGGTTATGTGTATGCTAATGTTGAAATTTTTGGAATGAACAGATTAAGTGATGATAGCATGTGATTTGTTGTTGTGAAAGGAAATATATTACGATGGTATTGAGAATATGTATTTCAAATGTTTAAGATGGTAAAGATTTTTAAAGTTATTACCTATGGTCATACTATTTTTTCATTTTATTTTAATGCTTGGAAAAGACCTATAATATGTTTTGTTGAGTATTGTTGGTCCAATGAATCAGATACAAGACACAAAGTCCCTAAACACAAACAAACACACAAAGAAAAGCAACAGCCACACAGTACAAACAACAAACACTTGGTATGCCCAATATTAACAAGCAAGAAATTAAAGAGAAATAGTAGAGAATCACTCACAAGACTTTTACGTGGTTCGATCAATGTGATCTACATCCACGGGAGAGAGCAGCTCCACTATAATCAAATGAATTCAGATGTGGTTACAACAATAGAGAACAATGGTGTTCTTGCCCAATCTAGCAAAACCCAATTCACAATGTCTTTCTATCTTCTTTCAACCCTAGAACCCAAATCTCACGTTGATCTTCTCTCAATTTATAATCAAGTGTTATTCTCTCAAGAACTCTATGAAGATTCGCACACAAAATCGCTCCAAGAATGATTTGATCTCTGAAATTGGTTTCTTTTTTTTCGACACTCTGTTTCTGGCGTTTATATCAGTTTTCCGAAACGAAGATTTCGCTTAGCGAAATGCCACTCGCTTAGCGAAATTTAGATAGTAGCGAAAATTGAAATTCCTTTATTTTCGCTTATCTAGCTAAAATTCGCTTAGCTAAATTGATATTCTCGCTTAGCCAAATTCAAACAGAAAAAAAGACTTGAAGAACATCAGATTTCGCTTAGCGAAATTGCAACAGATTCAAACCTGCAATTTTGAGTCATTCTTCACAATTCTCCACCTTGACTCTAAATCAGAGTTTGATGATTCAACGGTCACCATTATTGCTGCTCTCCCACTTATGGAATTATGCTTCTTCAAAGTTGATCAAGTCCAAGCAATTCTTGAACCTTGATCTAGGTAATGACTTGGTATACATGCCGCCGGATTATCTTCCGATGCAATCTTCTCAATCCTCACTTCCTTAGATTCAACAACATCTCTAATGAAGTGTAAACGGATGTCTATGTGCTTGGTCCTCTCATGATATACTTGGTGTTTTGCCAAATGAATTGCACTTTGGCTATCACAATGAACCACAACACAATGTTGAATAATTCCCAACTCACCAATCATCCCCTTTAACCATAGAGCCTCTTTGACTCCATCCGCAAGTGCAATGTACTCAGCTTGTGTTGTTGACAAAGCAACCACAGGTTGTAAAGTAGACTTCCAACTAATTGCGGTTCCAAATAATGTAAACACATACCCGGAAATAGACTTCCTTGTATCAACATTACCGGCATATTCCGAATCCACATACCCCATGATAGCATCATCTTCTTGAGTAGACCTCTTGTACCTCAAACCAGAATTTAATGACCCATTCAAGTACCTCAAAACCCATTTCAAAGCTTCCCAATGTGCTTGACCCGGATTTGTCATGAAGTGACTTACAACACTCACTGCATGTGCCAAGTCCGTTCAACTACACACTATCCCGTACATAATGCTACCCACTCCACTTGCATATGGAATATAGTCCATTTTCCTCCTTTCCTCTTCGGTGATAGGAGCTTGCACAATAGAGAGCTTTGTATGATGACCTAAAGGAGTGCTAACGGATTTAGATTCATGCATTCTAAACCTTTCCACTACCTTCTTCAAATAGCCACGTTGAGATAAGAAAAGCTCACTCTTCTTCCGGTTCCTTACAATGTCCATCCCAAGAATCCTCTTAGCGACCCCGAGATCCTTCATCTCAAATTCAACTTTTAACCTCTCTTTGAGTTTATCAATCTCACCCTTGCTAGAAATCGCTATAAGGATGTCGTCCACATATAAAAGAAAATAGAGAACATACTCCTCATCTCTTTTCAATATGTAGACGCAACTATCATAGCTACTTCTTAGAAAACCATATCTTAAGAGAAACTCATCGAATTTTTTGTACCATTGTCTTGGGCTTTGTTTCAAGCCATAAAGAGATTTTCTCAAAAGACATACCTTTGACTCATCCTTTGCAAACCCTTCCGGTTGTTGCATATAGATTCTCTCCTCAAGGTCTCCATGTAGAAACGCTGTTTCGACATCCAATTGTTCTAACTCCAAATCAAGTTGATTCACAATTACCATCAAGATCCTTATAGAGCAGTGTTTTACCACCGGTGAGAAGATCTCATTGTAGTCGATCCCTTCCACTTGGGTAAAACCCTTTGCCACAAGCCTTGCCTTGTATCTTGCCTTCTCAACACCCGGAATGCCTTCTTTTCTTTTGAAGATCCACTTGCATCCTACTACCCTCTTATTCTTGGGTAAATCAACAAGTGTCCAGGTTTGATTTTCTCCAAGGACAACATTTCTTCATTTATAGCATGCAACCACATATCTCTATCGTTGCTCTCCATAGCATCTCTGAAATTCTTTGGTTCTGTATCTTGAATTTCCTCAACCGCATTAAGAGCATAACAAATAAGGTCCGCATACCCAAAACGATTAGGAGGTACAATATTCCTCCTAACTCTATCCCTGGCTAACTGGTAGTGTTCTTCTGGTGGTGGTTGTTGATCCGCAACCTCTACCAGTGGAGGACTTTCACCTCTAGTAGCACATGTAGGAGTAGAAGACTCCACCTCAAACTGAATTTTCTCCTTTCCACTTTCTGAGTTGCCTTTTTCTAGTTTTCTGCACATCATTGCCATTCTAGTCTCATCAAATGTGACATCTCGGCTGATTATACATTTTGACTCCCCAGGTTCCAACTTCCACAACTTGTAGCCCTTCACACCCTCCGGATAGCCAATGAAGATACATTTAACAGCTCGGGCCTCTAATTTTCCTTGTCTCACATGAGCAAATGCTAGAGCACCAAATATCCTCAAATTCGAGTAGTCAACCGGCTTGCCACTCCAAACTTCCATCGGTGTCTTGAAATCTATAGCTGAAGATGGATATCTGTTAATCAAATACACAGCAGTACTAGCAGCTTCTCCCCAGAAACTTTTGGGCAGCCCCGCTCCCAAAAGCATACACCTCACACGCTCTAAAATGGTCCTATTCATCCTCTCGGGTAGGCCATTCTGCTGTGATGTCCGTGCTACTGTTTTATGCCTCTTTATTCCCCGTTTCCTGCAAAACTGGTTAAATTGCTCTGAAACAAACTCCAGGCCATTGTCAGTCCTTAAAACATTCAGTTTAGTTCCTAATTGATTTTCTATGAGAGTGTGCCATTCTTTAAACTTTTGAAACGTTTTTGTTTTGTCTTTCAAAATATAAATCCACACTCTCCTAGAAAAGTCATCAATAATGGTGAGGAAATATGAACCTCCTCCATGAGTCTTAACTCGTGAAGGACCCCATAAATCCGAGTGTACATACTCAAAAGGTCTACTAGAATTATGCATACCACTTCCAAATTTAACTCTATGAGCCTTACCTAGAATGCAATGATCACAAAATTCTAATTTACCGAGTTTATCACCATTAAGCAAATTTTGTTTATCAAGTTCAACTAAAACTCTTTCACTAACATGCCCTAGTCTCAAATGCCATAGCTTGGTCTTATCATGCGGTGTTTGACTAGCAATTGATGCATGTGCAATAATAGTAGAACCCTCTGGAATATACAATCCATTTTTCTTAGTTCCTTTAGCAACTACTAATGCACCATTTGAAATTTTAATCATGCCATGTTCAATCTTAGTAGAATAATCTAATGCATCAAACATACTAAGAGATAAAAGATTTCGTCTAAGTTCCGGAACGTACCTCACATTGGATAAAAGGATTTCACGATTGTCAAACATTTTAAGCCGGATAGATCCCATACCTTGTACTTTGCATGGTTTGTTATTGCCTAGAAGTACCACTCCACCTTCTTTAAGGTCGAGTGTCTTGAAGTAATCCTTCCTTGGGCACATATGATATGAACATCCGGAATCCATTACCCAATTCTTTTGTGAGTCCGAACTTGATGCCACCAACACACCCGCACTTTCATAACCATCATCACTGACTACAACATCCGCCGTATCATGTGATTTTCGAGACTCTTTTCCACCACCCGGTAGATAGCAATCCTTCCACCAATGACCCGTTTTACCACAATTGTTACATGCGCCCTTTGACTTGGACTTTGCCTTTGAGGGATTCTTTGACTTTGATCGAGACTTCTTCTTCTTTGGTCCTTTCTTCTCCATTGGTTTACCCCTTGACACATTTAGGCCCTCACCATTGTCTTCGGATTTGAGCTCTTGTTGCTTTTGAAGCTCCTTTGTTCGAATCGATGTTTGAACCTCATCCAAAGTGATGGTTTGGTCCTTGCCATAGAGGATGGCATCTTTGAAATGTTCAAAGGACTTGGGTAGAGAGTTGATAAGGAGCAAAGCCTTGTCCTCGTCATCAAGCTTCACCTCAATGTTTTCTAAATCATCAAGGATCTTGTTGAATTCCGCAATTTGCTCTGTAATTGTTCTTGATTCGGCCATCTTGAAGGAATACAATTATTGTTTCAGCAGTAGCCTATTTGCTAGAGACTTTGTCATATACAAAGACTTCAATTTAACCCATATTCCAGCGGCGGTCTTTTCTCTTGCTACCTCCTTTAGCGCCTTATCACCTAGACACAAGATGAGAGCACTTCTTGCCTTGTCTATCATGTCTTCCTTCTCCTTTTGAGAAAGCGTAGTAGGCATCTTTGCCTCACCCTTTAATGCTTTTGCACATCCTTGCTGTATCAAGATCGCTTCCATCTTGATTCTCCATAACCCGAAGTCACTACTTCCGGAGAACTTCTCGATGTTGTATTTCGTCCCCATGGTTTAGCCTCTTTGTTCTTCCTTCCGATCCCCACAGACGGCGCCACTTGTTGGTCCAATGAATCAGATACAAGACACAAAGTCCCTAAACACAAACAAACACACAAAGAAAAGCAACAGCCACACAGTACAACAACAACCAATTGGTATGCACAATATTAACAAGCAAGAAATTAAAGAGAAAGAGTAGAGAATCACACATAAGACTTTTGCGTGGTTCGATCAATGTGATCTACATCCACGGGAGAGAGCAGCTCCACTATAATCAAATGAATTCGGATACGGTTACAACAATAGAGAACAATGGTGTTCTTGCCCAATCTAGCAAAACCCAATTCACAATGTCTCTCTATCTTCTTTCAACCCTAGAACCCAAATCTCACGTTGATCTTCTCTCAATTTACAATCAAGTGTTATTCTCTCAAGAACTCTATGAAGATTCGCACACAAAATCGCTCCAAGAATGATTTGATTTCTGAAATTGGTTTCTGTTTTTTCGACACTCTGTTTCTGGCGTTTATATCAGTTTTCCAAAACGAAGATTTCGCTTAGCGAAATTCCACTCACTTAGCAAAATTGAGACAGTAGCAAAACACTGAAATTCCTTTATTTTCGCTTAGCTAGCTAAAATTCTCTTAGCTAAATTGATATTTTCGCTTAGCCAAATTCAGACAGAAACAAAGACTTGAAGAACATCAGATTTCGCTTAGCGAAACCAATTTCGCGTAGCGAAATTGCAACAGATTCAAACCTGCAATTTTGAGTCATTCTTCACAAGTATTAATTTAAAAATGAATTGAGATGGCTATAGAAGATTATTTTGACTATTTAGTGAGAAAATAATAATTAGCACACTTAAATAATAAGATTAAATGTATGGATGGATAAATTAAAGCTTGTGTGGCTATTGATCTTGGATATTATGTTTATGAAACTGGTTCTACGATCTTTGAATTTAAATTGGATATCTCTATGCTTGGACCTAGAGTGAAATAAATTATGTTATTGATGAATGTAGTATTGATTATGAGAATGTTAAATATGCTCATGTGATTATGAGTGATATAAGTGGCTGAAAGCTTATGAACAGTACTTGATGGAATGGATTGTCAAGAAAAGGTTATGAATCTTTGGGTAGGCCGACCGGGGAGCGGGAGGCTCCGGTATATAAATGTCACCGTCGGGGATCAGGAGACCCCGTTAAATACCCCAGGCGTTAGGAGGGATGTTGGTCCTTGCTGGAGGGTGCGGTATCTCTGGGGTTAGAAATCAAAAACCGTCGGGGTAGGAGGTCCTCAGTGAACCCACCTCTTAGGATACCCAAAGACTCGATGATATTGATATGTGATATGTGTACATGATAATTGTACTGATCCCTTGTGAAGGATTTGAATATGAGAAATGAGTAAAGTGCAAGACATTCCACAAGTACTCGACGAATGGACGAGATGTCCTCTTGAGCTATGTTTACTATATGAATGTTTCTATGTGTTATTATTGTATTGTTTGCTTGAGATGAATTATGCGTGGATATGAGCGAGTGCTTGTGTGACGGTGTGCATGTGCTTTATCCTCTTTTTGCACGCTTGCATGTGTTTGGGGAAAGGTCCCTCACTGAGTCAGTGGACTCACCCCACGTTTAACATTTCAGTTGCAGGTATCGACGAAGCCACCAGATGCCTTGGATGCCATGTGGACAGTTTAAGGAGTGGTACCCTTAGTTTTAAGGTTTTTTCTATTTTAAAGCGGAACTTTGTAATTTATGTGTTGTTAATCACTCTGATGTATTATATTCCTTATGTAGTTAATGAATGTAATCTTTTACTTTGGATGAATCGGATTTATGTATGCTTGGGAGGCTGCGAAGGGGAAAGGGGAATCTTTCTCTTTCGGCCGGTCATGGCTACGAAATTCGGGTCATGACACTTGTACTTGATTCAGAGCTCCTATATATATAAAGTCGACTTATAGAATAGGCATAATGCAATTAAACTTTAACTAAGGTATTCTATCTTGTGAGAATTAGTTCAGAAGAAAAAGCAATTGAGAGATCAAGGGTTTCAGGGTGTGAAAATAGAGTGTATGTGACTTGGGATATTCGGTTGTAATTGGGACTGAGAAAAAAGGGCCAAGTGAATGAATTCTATTTGTAAAGACTTGATCTTGAATGCATCATCATAGTAGAAGCTTCTCTCTCCCATGGATGTAGGCTACATTGGCCGTACCATGTAAATTCTTGTGCTCTTCTTGCTTTAGCTTTTCTTTTTACTGTTATGTTTTGTTTCAGTTTTAGTTGTGCTTTGTTTGTTGATTGGTTGTAGCATTGAAAAACTCTTACAATATCCACACATAAATATCCACAACATTTTTCACTTTAGGCAACACTACTCTCGCCAACGGTTAAAAAAACAATTACTAAAACAAGGAACAGGCAACAGTTTTGTACTCGTGGACAATATTATTTATATTTTATATCTCCTTTAAAATTTGAATACAAAACCATTGTTTATTTATATTAGGCTATAGTTTGAAACCGTAGATACAATTATTTAGACACAATTATTTTACACTGTTGACACCTTGGGCAATAGTTTTTTTCTTTTCAAAATATTTACAATTTTTCCGTGAACCTCACGTTTAACCTGCGTAACCTCTAAGTCCCATGAAACTCCTTTTCCCTTATCACTCCGAACGTGGCGCGATTTTCTCTTTTCTGTTCTTCACAGCACATCCTAATCTTATCACTCTGAATGCTAGCTAATCCTAATCTTCAAGGCAGAGCAATCCTAATCTCTTCCACAGAGCTGACGAGCCCCAGTTGTGAGACCCAGTTTTTTGAAGCAAAGCTGTTCCCCTTCGGCAGTATCACTGAGTTATCGCTGAGCCCCACACTCTGTGTCCGCTTTGGTAGCACTATCCTCAACACCCGCCTCCACGGTGAGTCAAATTTGATGGGTTTTTTATGGTACCATATATATGAATTCCCGAATGGAGAGAGAGAGGGGCTACTAGTGTTATTGTTGCTGCTAGTATCTGTTATTGTTGATACTGGTGTTAATGTGAGCGTTTTCGATGCTCAGTAGTCTCACATAAAGAATGAAAAAAATACTAGGGAAATGATATTTAGAGAAAATTAGGAAGATGATTGCTAATGTTGTCTTACTCTTCTTCTTCTTCTTTTTTTAGATATTCAAAATTGGTACCGTATTTTTTTTTTTGTATTTATTTGCCGATTTTTTCAAAGGAAAAAGGTGAATCAAGTTTGAATAAATGTTTTAATTCTAGAAGCTAGCACACAATTATATACTAATGAAATTTATATTTAAATAAAAAAACATCTGATGCTCCATTCGTTGATCCTACGTATAAGCCATATGTAATTTTTCCTCATACCAAGTTATGGTGATTTAAACCAATAATTTGATTGCAAAATTGAGAATAGGTGTTTAGGCTCTATGTGGTATAGATTATAGTAACAACATTGCAAAGTATTAACTTGAAGGAAGAATTCTGAAGATACCCTTGGATCCTTAGAATGCCATAGTAAAGCCAATGAGGTGGGGCAGTAGTAGCTGGTGGTGGGAGACATTTTCTCTCTTTAGACTGTAGCTTTGAGTTACTTAGACAATTAGGGGATGTAAAAATAGGGGACAGAGAGAAAGATACAGTAAGTCTAACTTTTCTTAAGAGAATGGATCAAATTCTCTCCAAGTAAGTCTAACTCAGAACCATATGCTC
The DNA here is from genome assembly GCA_039655645.1 of Ammopiptanthus mongolicus. Lineage (NCBI taxonomy): Eukaryota > Viridiplantae > Streptophyta > Magnoliopsida > Fabales > Fabaceae > Ammopiptanthus > Ammopiptanthus mongolicus. The sequence goes on from CM077350.1 coordinate 42,068,399, forward strand.
CTGTTAATTAACTTGGCTGGTCAAACAACCCTTCCTCTCCCCTGAAAAGCACCTCTAATTGTTATGGCAGATCATATATGTTCCCACATCCCACAATATAGTGTTGCATAGCCTGTAAGAAATGAAAAAACACTTTCAAGAACTGATATGTAATTAGTATTCTTTTTCAATCTTTTATGCTTCAATGATACCTTACTATTCCTCTCATGTAGTGTTACATAACATGTAAGAACTGAAAAAACATAATTAGTTTTCTTTTTCAGTCTTTTATGCTTCAATGGTACCTTATTATTCGTCTCTTTGTCTCATACTTTCTTTGCTTATTCCTCTTTTTCTACTCTGTTAATCTGCATTTGTTTGGTGGGTTTTTCCTTATAACTTGTATTTCCTTGCTTGATTGATAATATCTAACTGAAGAAGGAAAACTTATAAAGCTGTTTGGAATGTGATATCTGCAGATTCCTCCTCATGGTGCCTTCTCTTTGTGCAAAATTATAAGAAAGGGAATATCATTCCCTAATAAAACCGAAGTTATAGTCTTTCCTTCAAGGCTTCGAAGCTCCTTCTTCTACTAGGTTCAGTCTGTTTTCTCTCTGCAACTGTCGCAGCTCCTAACCACATATTCTCTGTCCAGGCTTGGTTTTCCTTATCTGATTCTGTTCTTTCATGAATTTTTGTTTAGTTCTTTGAATGTTGCCCAGAATTTTGATTCGCCCTTATTCTTTGGTTTTTACTACACTCTGTAGATGATGAATTTTGATGTTACATTGTATTGGATTTAGTTGCTGTGTTGTTGAATGATTTTTATTATCTTTTGTTGGCTGTTATTAATCGCAACTTGGTAATCTTGGTTGCTTTTGTACTGTTCAATAAAATATCAAATCCATATTGTTGTTCTGGTAGGATTGTGTGTTTTGAGTGGAAGCTGTTTGGTAAAAGGCTTATCTAATTTTTAAAGAAAATCCTCAAGAACATGATGTAGTTACTCATATTTGATTAGTTGTTCATTAGCAATAAGTTTTTATATGCATGCTCATAACCGATTTTAGAATCCCTTTCAGAAAGTGAATAGTGATGGAGTTCACCCGAATTTGTACTTTTAACTTCAAGTCTGTTGTTAGAAATGATGAATCTTCTATAGTCCCGTTCTAGAATAGAAAGTTGTGAATAACTTAATGCATAAAATAATATTTAAAATGACATAATGCGTCATTTTCTTTTGTTTTAGATTAAAAGTCATGGACAAAGAGTGGACTAAATTGCCAAGGTTTAGTGAAGAGTATTTCAATGGTGTTGAGTCATTCTTAGATTTTGCCTACACTATAGGAAGACCTCAAGGAGTTGAAATTTTATGTCCTTGTGCTAAGTGTAGAAATCGTTGCTGGGTAAAAAGAAATGTGGTTTATGATCATTTAATAGGCACGGGATTTCTAAAAGGCTACGATGTTTGGGTAAACCATGGGGAGAGAATATTGCCAATGGAATTTGATAATGACATGGAAGATCAGGAGGACTCACGTGATGACATTGATGGCTTATTGTACGACACATTTAGAGATGGGGCAGAAGTAGAGGGAGTTAATGAGGGTCCTAATGAGGATGCAAGAAAATTCTACAATTTGGTTAACGAGGCAAAACAGGAATTATACCCAGGATGCAAAAAGTTCTCTACTTTATCATTCATAATTCGAATGTACTTATTGAAGTGTCTTCATGGATGGAGCAATGCATCATTTACTTCCCTCTTAGAACTATTGAAAGAAGTGATGCCTCATCTAAACATTCCTGAATCTTTCAACAAAACAAAGGCCATAATTAAGGACTTAGGTCTTGATTATAAAAAGATTCATGCATGTCCCAATGATTGCATGTTATATTGGTGAAAGCATGAGGATGGCAATTCCTGCAAGTTTTGTAAAGTTTCACGATGGAAGGAATTCCCTAAAGTAAATTGTGAGTTTGAGCAACCAAAAAATGAACACAAAGTCCCTGCAAAAATTTTGAGACACTTTCCCTTGATTCCTAGACTTCAAAGGCTATTTATGTGTTCAAAGACAGCCGAGTCAATGAGGTGGCATGAAGAAGAACGCTCAAAGGATGGGAAATTAAGGCATCCTGCTGATGGCCAAGCATGGAAAGACTTTGATAGGTTGTATCCTGACTTTGTATTTGAGCCTCATAATGTAAGACTTGGCTTGACCAGTGATGGTTTCAATCCATTTAGGATTATGAGTATATCTCATAGTACGTGGCCTGTCATGATGATGGTATACAATTATCCACCATGGTTGTGCATGAAGTCTGAATATACCATGTTGTAATTACTAATTCCTGGTCCACAATCACCTGGAAATAATATCGATGTGTACCTTCAACCATTGATTGAGGAGTTGAAGGATTTGTGGAATGTAGGAGTAGACACATATTATGCCTCAAGGAATCAAACATTTCAAATGCGTGCAGCTCTTTTATGGACTATCAGTGACTACCCTGGGTATGCTATGTTGTCTGGTTGGAGCACTAAAGGAAAGTTGGCATGTGCATGTTGTAACTATAACACTTCTTCAACCTACTTGAAACATAGTCATAAGATGTGTTATATGGATCATCGTGTGTTTTTGCCAATGGACCATGCTTGGAGAGCTAATAAAAAGTCTTTTAATGGAAGAACAGAACTTCGATCTGCACCGCCTTTGTTATAAGGGACAGAGACCGTAGAAAACTTAAAATCTTTCAACAATGTATTTGGGAAGAAGAAAAAACAGAAAATTGATGGTCCATGGAAGAAGAGGTCAATTTTTTTTTTGAGCTGCCATATTGGGCACATAATACATTGCGTCATAATCTTGATGTAATGCACATAGAAAAAAACATGTGTGATAATATTATTGGGACTCTTTTGGATATCTCAGGGAAGACAAAAGATCATGTTAATGCTCGTTATGATTTGCAAGATATGGGAATTAGAAAGAAACTTCATCCAAGGGATATTGGTGGAGGTCGTGCAGAGTTTGCAAAAGCATGTTTCTCAATGACTTCGGAAGAGAAGTGTAATTTTTGTAGTGTTTTGAAAGCTGCCAAATTACCAGATGGTAGTGCATCAAATATATCAAGATGTGTGCAGGTTGTTAAGAATAAAATATGTGGTTATAAGAGTCATGATGCACATTTCATGTTAAATTACTTGTTACAAATAGCAATAAGAAGCACAATGCCCAATGCAGTGGCTCACCCTCTAATTCGTCTTGGTTCCTTTTTTCGCTCTCTATGTCAAAAAGCTATCCAAGTGGAAGATTTGGATTACTTAGAAACTGAAATTGCAGAAATACTTTGTCAATTGGAGATGGTTTTTCCCCCTGCTTTTTTTGACATAATGGTTCATTTGCCTATTCATCTCCCAAATGAGGTTAGATTAGGAGGTCCAGTTCAATTCAGATGGATGTATCCCCCAGAAAGACATTTATGTAAACTTAAGACTTATGTTCCCAACAGAAGTCATCCTGAAGGTTCTATTGCTGAGGGGTATTTGGCTGAAGAAGCTTTAACTCTTTGCTCAAGATATTTGCATAAAAGTGTAGAGACAAGGCTCAATAGCAAGAGCCGAAACTATGATCATAGCGGTTCATGTGAATTAGATTCAGCCGATTACTTTTCAAGTATTGGTCGTCCTTTAGGGGGAAAGAAAAATGGTAAACCATTTTCTTTAGATTTTAAATCAAAAGGCCAAGCCCATCGATACCTCTTATTCAATTGTGATGAAGTTCAAGTAGACATCAGGTATCATAATAGCTCATTGTCTTCCTACTCATCTATAAAACATATTTTAGATTACATCTATTAAATAACAATGTTGCCATTGTAAAGAGCACGAAGACATCGTTAATTATCACACTAAAAGAGGAATGTGGACCAAAGCAAAAGCTCAAAGTCAAGATTTTAGTGAATGGTTTAAAGCTCGTGCCATGGACGATGATATATCATTTCGACTTAAACAATTCTCCAGAAGACCAAATACTGTTGCAAAGAGGATTTCGGGATACCTCATTAATGGGTACAGATTCCACACTATGAAACGAGACTCAAGACGTAAAACCCAAAATTCTGGTGTGACTTTGGTTTCATTAACTCCAAGTTTTACAAGCTCTAAGGATGAAAATCCAAAAACCGAACCTATCACTTATTATGGAGCAATTAATGATATAATTGAGCTAGACTATTATGGCCACTTCAAATTTATGTTGTTTAAGTGTGATTGGTTTGAGGTTGAAGAAGACAAATATGGACTTACTTGTGTACACTTCAACAAAAAATGTTCCCAAGATGATCCTTTTGTACTAGCCGGGCAAGTCCACCAATGTTTTTATGTCAAAGATCCTTTTGAAGCAAATAGGGGTTATAAAGACAGTTCCAAGAGATTTATTTAACATGGGTGAGCAATCAGATTTAGATGCTCAAGAATCTTTTCGGAGTGAACCATATGATGATAGAAGAAATATAAATGCACCAAATAATGATGGTGAACTCAATTTGATTAGGGAAGATATACCTGCAACCATCATTGAGTAGCCTTCCCATGTTATGCATGAAACAGAACATGAAGAGGATTTTGATTTTGATGACACTTTGTTGGACTTCATTGACTAATGTATAGAAGTTTTGGCAGTCTCAGAACATAGAATGCAAGCTAGCTGAGTTAAAAAAAGTAAGACACTAGAAGATTGATGTTTTGTTTAAAAGGAAGTAGTTATTTCTAATCTGCATTGCACATGATTTTTTTACTATTAGCTGAATAAATAGTTGCACAAATGATTAATTACTTCTGATTAGTAATGTACAACATTAGAAAATAAACATGCATGCATTTCATTTGACTGACCTTGCTGACTCTGTATGGATGAAGGGCTGAGTTCATCTTTAATGTCAATTTTTCTAATATATACTCTTGTTTTTTTGTTGGCATAGCATAGTTTGCATACTAGATACAAAGTTGACATTGTAATCAATAGTAGCATGTTGTAGTTTAAGGTGATTACATCTTGAAATCTCATGTTCATAAGCATATTGGATGCGGATTTGGGCTTGACATAGCATCTGTTTTGTGGCTTGGGTTTATTTTTAACAATACAACATGTGTTTTGATTGCTCTAACGCTTGGAAATCTGGTTGATGAAAGCTTGATACAGGTGACATTCTGCATTTGCAAGGTTAACTTTTTAAGGGTGAAAGTCAACAAAGCTTGCATCACTTTTGGTATGCCTTTTGTTTGACTTGTGTGTTTAAATTAGAGTTATTCGTATGCATGCAAATTGTTGTCAATGTAGCTGCAGTTTATGAGAGAGAGGAAGAGGGATCTTACAGTTTCACTGCATTGTCTGGAGGTGAGTGAGTGTTGGTTGTTAATAGTAACAGTTTCTAAGTTCTAGCTAGGGTACTTCTTGAAAGAGAGACAAATCAAAACAAGAGATTCATCATCCCACCTTTTTCTCAGTACATGATGAAAACTACTATTCAAAACAAGTTTGGATTGCAGCAAAGAGAGATATAAGTTCAGAAAAAACACTGCTGGTTTTCCTATTAGTTTAATTCATCAAACACCATCCCCAATACCCAAAATGTCTTTTCTCGAAAATGTAAAGATCACTAGCTAGCAATAAGATGTTGTCGGATTATATTATCAAAGGATAGAGACTTTTTTACATGAAAAGCCTATATACACATTTTTTTCATTATTGCCAAGCAGCAGTACAAGGGACAACTGTGTCAAGAATGACTACAATACCATTCCTTTTGAAGTGTTCTGATACAAGGGATACGCAATAACAACTAAAAGTTTTCAAAATCAAAGCAAAGAGATGTTTTTCACCTTGTATCAGCAACCATTGTTGCACGGCCTCACACTCATTTGTTCGCTCATACTGTTGCTCATCCATACAGTAACTCATACTTATTCTTCATTTTGATTTCAAGTTTAGAACTTTGTAAGGTTCCAAATCTTTTGACACTGAAAGGTAAGGTTTACTTTGTTCTTCAACTTCATTTTTGTTCGTTCAATGGGTTTATTTTTACAAAAATAATGATATCTTGGAAATTGATTTTTCCTTTGGAGTTGGAGAAAAATTGGTGATATTTAGGAAATGGGTTTTATAATTTTTTTGAATTTCATTGACAGGTAAGGTTTGAGTACGGGACCATCAGTTTGTGTTTCTTTTATATGTCAGGTATCCATAAGTTTTATTAAAAAAAATTTTTCTTTATTCTCTCTTAGATGGTCAGATTCTCCTCATCCCCCACCTTCTCATTTGTATCAACAAGGTTCTGCTGCAAAAAAACCATAACAATTTTCTCCTCTCTCATTTTTCTCATCGGCTCCACTAAGCTCTTGCACTATCTTTCATTCTTGAAAAAATTTCTTGTAGGCTGTAATTTTTATAGACTACAAAGTAAGTTCCTATATCTATACCATATAAATTATGAATATAGGTGTATCGACTGTAAAAACAAGATGCATAAAATTATCCTTTAAAATCAATAGTTTTGCTAGCTTGAAGTTACTTTTATACTGAACATAATTTTCTAGATATTTGATCATAATTAATGTAACCAAATCAATATTCCATGAAATTTTGTTGTTGATTAGCCCACAGGTCTTTTGAGGATGATTCCCTACTCCCATGTACTAATTTCTAGATTTATGTACCATAAAAGTTTTTAATGATATGTAAATAACTAACTCTTCACTGATTTAATTGTCTTCATACCATCAAGTACCTAACAAAAGAAGGTCAATAAAAATCATGTCATAGGAACAGCTTCCATTCGCAGAACTCCTTTCGCTGCTGAGGCTTCCACCACCAATTGATCTTTTGCAATTAAGGGAACCTACAGTTAAAATGTTCATGATGCTTGTATCTCAATAGTCAAGGTTATAAACTTATAAATCATAAAGCTGTCTGAACAGAAGCAAACAGCCCCAAGCAGATAGATAAGTTTTGTTGGTGTTGTTTTGGGTTGAACTTTGTTGGCTTTGGTTAGTTTTAATAGGCTGGAGTTTGGCAGTAGAGGGAAAGAGAGGTTGAGAATAAAAGGAAAGAGATTGATCAGGCAAAAAATGGAATGGTGAACTAGATAGGTAAAAAGTACTAGTCTCATGCTGATTTCCTTTTAGAGGAGCATTCAAGTGAGGTTTCAGTCCATGTACAGGCACCGAGAGAGAGTGAAAAAGAATCTGAAATGAATCAGGAAAACTGATTGTGAGTGAATGAGTCATCGTGACCTTATTAACTTTTCTAAAGAGAATGAATCAGATTCTCTCCAATTAAGTCTAATTCAGAACTAGATGGCCCTGTTCATTAACTTGGTTGGTCAAACAACCCTCCTCTCCCCGATAAGCAGTTCTAATTGTTATGTTAGATGATATTTGTTCCCACATCCCACAATATAGTGTAGCATAGCCTGTAAGAACTGAAAAAACACATTTTGCACTCTATGTTCTAAAGAGTGTCTAACTCTATGATTAGTCACAATACATAATTTGTTAAAATGATTTAAATAAATTTTTGCTCTAGCTATTTGTTACTGTATGATGCACTTACTAATTTGGTATTGTGTTTTTCTTGTTAGAAAATGAACGAAGCAAGCTTAAAGCAAGGCAAAGGTGAAAATGTTACTTTTGATTTCGAGGGAAATGTACGATCAAGCGCTGAATTGCTTAAGAGGTTTAAAATCAAACGTGAAAAGCTGGTAGTAGGCAATGCTGAAAGAAATAATGCAACAAGGATGGAAGTTCAAGGACCCAAACAGAAGCCTATGTTTCCAATTGCTACCCAAAAACATGGTTTAACTTCAACTAGGCAGCTTCATCCCATCCAAAAGAAATCTAACATTGCAAGTATTAATCAAGCTAGCGGATCTGGAAAAAATCAAGACCCAATGAGACAATTTGTGAGTACGAGTCAAAATAAGTTGCCAGTTGAAGCAGCCATCACTCAAGCTAAAGGATCTAGACAAAATCATGATCCAAAGAGCCAAGTTGTGAGTATAAATCAAAAGAAGTTACCGATGGAAGCAATCATGACACAAAGCAAAGGACCTAGTCAAAATCAAGATTCAAAGTGCTAATCTGTGAGTACAAGTAAGAAAAAGTTACCTATGAAAGCATTTGTGGATGAAAGAAAAGGATCTAGCCAAAAGCAAGGTTTAAAGGGGCAAGTTGTGAAAAAGGCAGTGGCTCAAGAAGATGATTTAAGGGAGATGCAACAAAGCCCTATGAAGAAGACAAAAAGAATCCCAATATGTCCACCAATGTTAATTAATGAGTTTCTTGAAGAAAATGGAGAGGTTGGTGAACATGAAGGGATAGGAAATGAGAATGAAGATGAAAAACAAAATAACATCAAACAAGAAGATGCACACCGAGAGGAAGATGGTGAAATAAATGGTAAGGAATGTATGTATGCTATCTTTGGTTAGTTGCATGAAACTGGTTAGTTATAATTTGTTCTTCACCTTACATATATATGCCATCTTTGGTATTTTATCTTATGTTGCATAACTTCTATGTCAAAATAGGGGCATCTAAGAAAAGAACACGAGGACCAACACAATGCTTAGGCATTCATGCAAGACCAAGTCAAGACCGTCAAGAAGTTATATTAGATAATGATGGAGAGCCAATTGGGCCCACTGACAAAATAGCTTCAGACTTGAGTTATTTCTTAAGCATTTAGCAAGGAAAACAGACTTTTGCCCCTTGATTTACACAAACTTTAAAGCCGTGCCTACTGATTACAGGGATCGCGTGTGGGAATATGTTAATGTATGGGAAAGCATTTTTCATATTTCATTGAATAATCAAATATTTAATTATTAAGTTGATGACCACGATATTATGCATATTTTTTGTAGGATAAATACCTTATTCCTAGTAAAGGAAGGAAGGCGGTATTTTCTCGCATAAATGATGCTTGGAGACACTACAAGAACACTATCAAGAAGAAAAATTTTAAAAAATTGATGACTTATTGGAGCCACGATACTATCAAGGTAAGATAGTTATACAACAATTTAGTTTCAAATTATTTTATTATCTCACTCTAATTTGTTTCTCCATAATGCAGAAAATTAGCAACAAAAAAAAATGTTGTGAATGGGGCTAAGCAAAAATATATTCACCGCATGGGACCAATAAATTTTGCTAGAATTAAAGCACGACTGGTAGTGAATTTATTATATGTGTATGTGTTATTTTCTATATATAAAACAAATAAATCTTCTAATCAATATTTGTTTCCTATTGTTAAACTAATTGATGTAGCGTGCGAAGAAGAAGAATGGAGGGGATGTCAATCAAGCTAAAATGTTCGTCGAGATCCGACAAAGCCGAAAGGGGAAGGAAGTAGATGCAGAAACACAAGCTGTTGTTGTAAGTCAAGTATTATTCATCAAGTGTATTTAAAGTCTGGATTTTATCTTTAACATTGATTTTCTTTTATTAGACTACGCTTAAATATTCACCGCATGGGACCAATAAATTTTGCTAGAATTAAAGCACGACTGGTAGTGAATTTATTATATGTGTATGTGTTATTTTCTATATCTAAAACAAATAAATCTTCTAATCAATATTTGTTTCCTATTGTTAAACTAATTGATCTAGCGTGCGAAGAAGAAGAATGGAGGGGATGTCAATCAAGCTGAAATGTTCGTCGAGACCCGACAAAGCCGAAAGGGGAAGGAAGTAGATGAAGAAACACAAGCTGTTGTTGTAAGTCAAGTATTATTCATCAAGTGTATTTAAAGTCTGGATTTTATCTTTAACATTGATTTTCTTTTATTAGACTACGCTTAAAGATTCCATTCAAAACTCAAGTGAATCTGCTGGCCAAACTTTTCAATCATTATTTGGCAAAGAAAAGCCAGGAAGAGTGCGTTGCTTTGGAAGAACCATCACACCATCTATGTTAAAAATAAAGGAAGAAATTGTTGCCATTAAGAAACAACATTCTGATGAGATGAGTAGGATGTCTAAGAAGGTTGAGGGGTTGGAAGCACTTGTAAGATTTGCATTGAAGCAAAACTGATATTTATCAAGTTTGAATCACCGAAATTGAGGATCTATCCAAGAGCTTGATCTTAGAAATTATGCAAAATGATGAGAAGAATTGGGGGAAGAAGAAGATGTTCTTGGACACCCGAATGCAAATGAAGGATATAAACTAGGAATTGAAAATAAACAACTAAAAGATGAACAAAATAAATAAAGAGCACTAATTAAATAAAAGAGGGAAGAACTGAAATGAAAGGTGCAGAAATTAAATGACATAAATATAAATTAAGAAGAACATAAGCAAAATAGAAAATGGAAGAGGAAGAAGATGAAGGGGAAGGGGAAGGCGCCACAATCATCCATAGAATTGGAAGATTGATAAGCCAAGGAGGATTCGCCACAAAGAGATAGAACTCTTTGATAAGAATCAAGCAAGTTCTAATCCAAGAACTTGAAGAGGAGGAGCCAATGCTCAACTCACAAAAATACCCAAATAGGTAAAACTCTAATTTCGTTCAAAGTTATGTAAATGAGGTCATACATTTCCTATTTATAGAAAAGGAAAATGCTACCCACACCAACCCTCTAATTTGGCTCATGGCCGCCAAATCCTAATCCAAGGAGGCTGAGTATTTTCGTGGCCCATGCGGCCCATTATACAAATAAAACCAAAACCCAATTACAAGCCAAAAAATTGCTTAATGAGAGTCAAATCCGTCTAGAACAGCGTTCCCAAATTCTTGCCCGGTTTTTGTCCTGATAAAGTCCGAATCAGGTCTCGAGCTTCAAATAAAACTTGTAGATAATTCTCTTATATTTCCATTGCATCAAAAATCACTTCAATCGGACATCTAGAACTCAAGCTATAGCCAAAATAAGAACACAGATTAATTGGACTTGAATGGTTTTTCTTGGACTTGAGTGGATTGATCTTCTTTTGTTGCAAACTTGACTTGTCCCTCCTTTACCTCCATCATTCCACCTTTCTTAGAGGAAATTCGACCTCGAATTTATTCTCTCTATACCGTTTACTGTTATTATGTGCACATACCCAATCCTCCGAGGTCAAAAACAAATCTAAAGAACCCATCACATGTAATTCTACATTTGAGGAATTTTCATCTTTGATGCAAGACTCTTCAATTTGGCCTAGGCTAGTAAGGAAAAAAGCAACAAGCTTAAGCCTTAAAGATTTTCCACCATCATTTAAGAAAAGGTCTTGCAAATCCAATGAATTTAGCACATGTTCTTGTCCTATTGCCTTGATGCATGACTCTTCAATGTGGCATAAGGGAGAAATATTAGATGAAGGAACCAAAGTAGAATAATCCCAACATTTGAAGCCACACTCCAATTTAGAGGAAGGTATTAGAGTAGTAGGATGCCATGTCTTCAATTCTTTTAAGCTATGAGGAACTTGTATCTTTGGAAGTTCAAATTTAATTTCAATTGATACCTTGCATTCCTCTTTTGGATTACTTTCTTCTGCCTCACCTTCTTTTACAAAGAGACTCTCTTCTTTTCTCTCAATTTTTTTCTCACACTCTTTGTTTTCTTTCTTTTCAAAGGCACTCTCAATTTTTTTCTCTATATTTTCCTTCTCATTTGGGCATTAATAATCCAAATGTCCCCATCCAAAACATACTAGGCACCTCATATCTCTACTTCTAAGTTTAAGAGTTGGAGTAGAAGGAACATTGCCATATCTTTTGAACCTCTTTCTTTTGAGTTGTTGCTCGACATTCAGGGATTGGTGCAGTAAGTCATCAAGCTCCACATAGTGTTGGAGCCCAACAACATCTTGGATGTCTTGGTTTAGGCCATGGAGAAACCGAGCCATTTTTGCCTTTCTTCCTTCATTAATATTGGCTCTAATCAAGGCTATCTCTATTTCTTTGTAATACTCATCCACACTCTTACTGCCTTGGGTTAAACTTTGCAATTGGTTGCGAAGATCCCTTTGATAGTGGGATGAAACATGTCTCTTCCTCATCATGGCTTTCATCTCACTCCAAGTATTAATAGGTTGCTCCCCAAACCACCTTCTATCTTTTTGCATTCGGTCCCACCAATTTTGTGCATAATAGCCAAACTCTTGGGCTGCCACCTTCATCTTCTTTTGTTCACTATAGTGGTGACAAGAGAAGATTTGTTCTATTTTTATCTCCCAATCTAAATACAACTCCGGATCATTCTTTCCTTGGAAACTTGGCACTTTTATCATTTTCCTCACTAAGTGTTTCACTCAAATTGGCTTTTTCCACACAATTAGCTTGTTTTGCGCTCTTGCCTTTTTCCACTCAAAGTCCCCTTTCAATATTCTTGGAAAAGCACTATACCAATTCAAGTAATGAGAAAAAGTATCAAAACTTTGTGAAAAATCCACACAAGCTATCAATCAAGAGGTTCAAGGAAGAAAAATACTAAGACAAACTTAGAAATTTAAAGACAAGCAAGAAAAGCTAAAAAGAGAAAGAACACTCTAAAAGGAAAATTAAGAAGACAAAGACTCTAAGATAATATTTAGGAATAGAATTTGAGCCATATGTCCAAAACATCAAGTAATACCAATTTTAAGGCTAGAAACACTTAGAATAGGGGTTTTGTGGCCTATTTGAATTCTGCCAAAAATTTTTTTTTTTTTACTTTTTATAATTGCAGATTGGTTCCTTTGTATTTTTCTGAATACGGATTTTTTTTTTTTTTTTACTTTTTGGGATCCTTACTTTTATAAAATAACTTCGGCCACAATTTTTCTGAAAATTACAGAAAAGAACGCCCCAAATAGAATTTAAGTGAATCGCAAAGATCAAATAGCCTTTTGAAGCATGAACATCATGAACAAGGGGCTGTTCTTGGGAGGTGTGCCCAGAAATTAAATTCCCCCAAATTGATGTCTAGTTCATGCTTTAAGCTTAAAATTAATTGGTATACTTGACTCCACTTATAAAGACCTTTCAATCAAGGTGTAGATTAACACTCTAACACCAAATCTTGAAATTCATAAAGATCAAAGTGGCTCAAATCCCAAGAAAATGAAGAAGATTGTATGAAGGTTCAAGAACATGAAAACATGGATGATGAAGAATTTGGACAAAGTGAGTTTCCAAACATCAAATTGATGCTAGATTTTTCAATTTCCAAGGCCTAACAACCCCACAAAACACCAAAATTGATCAAAAATTGAAGATCAAGAATGGGTAGATATGGCGCAAATACCAATGGACTTCTCACTATTGATTTTCCAAAAATTTCAAACAACACCCACTAGAAATTACATAAACCAAAAGAAAAATAAGCTCTAGGAAGCTAGCTCTAGATACCACACGATACGATCCAAGTTTGAATCACCGAAATTGAGGATCTATCCAAGAGCTTGATCTTAGAAATTATACAAAATGATGAGAAGAATTGGGGGAAGAAGAAGATGTTCTTGGACACCCGAATGCATATGAAGGATATAAACTAGGAATTGAAAATAAACAATTAAAAAATGAACAAAATTAGTAAAGAGCACTAATTAAATAAAAGAGGGAAGAACTGAAATGAAAGGTGTAGAAATTAAATGACATAAATATAAATTAAGAAGAACATAAGCAAAATAGAAAATGGAAGAGGAAGAAGATGAAGGGGAAGGGGAAGGCGCCACAATCATCCATAGAATTGGAAGATTGATAAGCCAAGGAGGATTCGCCACAAAGAGATAGAACTCTTTGATAAGAATCAAGCAAGTTCTAATCCAAGAACTTGAAGAGGAGGAGCCAATGCTCAACTCACAAAAATACCCAAATAGGTAAAACTCTAATTTCATTCAAAGTTATGTAAATGAGGTCATACATTTCCTATTTATAGAAAAGGAAAATGCTACCCACACCAACCCTCTAATTTGGCTCATGGCCGCCAAATCCTAATCCAAGGAGGCTGAGTATTTTCGTGGCCCATGCGGCCCATTATACAAATAAAACCAAAACCCAATTACAAGCCAAAAAATTGCTTAATGAGAGTCAAATCCGTCTAGAACAGCGTTCCCAACTTCTTGCCCGGTTTTTGTCCTGATAAAGTCCGAATCAGGTCTCGAGCTTCAAATAAAACTTGTAGATAATTCTCTTATATTTCCATTGCATCAAAAATCACTTCAATCGGACATCTAGAACTCAAGCTATAGCCAAAATAAGAACACAGATTAATTGGACTTGAATGGTTTTTCTTGGACTTGAGTGGATTGATCTTCTTTTGTTGCAAACTTGACTTGTCCCTCCTTTGCCTCCATCAAAAACAACCCAAATTTGTATGAAGAGGCTTTGGATAATATAATGGAAAATGCTTTAGGCAATGAAAATAGTGCAGCATCACATTCTTCTACGTCAACCCATGTTCCAAATTATGAAGAGGTATAATCATATTTACAAAATCTTTGTTTTTGATTTAATTGGTTAGCTATTAATATTATTCTATTCCTAGTTGATTCAAAGTTTTATTTGTATACTAAGGCATAACTTCATATGCCTTAAGTGGAATAGGCATCTCGTAATAGATGCATCGATCCTAGCTTGTAATCTACCCAGCACCTATCTAACCCTTCAATATGTTAGTTTCAGTTTTTTTTTTTTTAATTGTAGCATGCCATGTCAATATGCTTATATTGTAGTTAGCTTTGTAATCTACCCAACACCTATCTAACCCTTCAATGCGTAGTTTACTTTACTATGTAAAACTCTAGTTCACTTTAGCCTCCATCATTTAACTCATCTTCGATTTATCCAACAAGTTTGAATTTGCTACTGGTATTTGAATTGCTCTGTTTTAAGGCGGTATATTATGTACGCACTGTTACTATATTTTAAGCTTGGATTATATTGATTTGCTTATCGTGTGTGTGTTGCTACTACAATTATTCTATTTTGATATTCTCTTATTTAAAAGAGAAAGGTGGACCATTGCCAAAATTGTCACTATGTAGTTATCATTAGTCCTTTAATTGTTATTGTTATTTTGCTTTGCCTTTTCCTAACTTACATGTACTGTCATATGTGCAGGAAGATTCTCATGGTGAGGAAGAACATCAACCTCAAGACATTGAAAGGGAATGATGTTATTAACATGCATAGATTCCTATAATCTTCGTATTTTTTTCTTTTGGATTTTAGAAAAAAACCATTATGTTAACTTTTACCACTTGATGAATTTAATTTAGTCTTCTATATTTTGGAGTTATATATGTCAGACTTGTGAAAAATTGACGCAATTATATATGCCAGTGATTTTATGCGTGTATATATATATATATATATATATATATATATGTTTTATTATTATAGTAGCATCTCAATGTATATAGTGGTTTCACTTTTGTTAACATATATATTGAGACTTATATAATCCAGGTGTTTTGAATATTTTAATTATATTGATTGTAACATTTACAAATGTTGTAATTGAAATGTTAAAATGTATCTTTAGTCATGTATAGACATATAAAATATTTTTTTCTTCACAATGTAATAGAAGGGAATCCATTTGAATTGTTGCCTATTTATTGTAAAACAGTTATAAAAATGTCTCCTAAAGCTGTTTAAACCGTTTTCTTTATTATTTGTCCACGGTTGAAACATCTCCCAATAGTTATAAAATTGTTGCCTATACTATCTAGCAATAGATAAGTAAATGTTCCCTATACTATAAGTCAACATTTAAATAAATGTGGTCGAAACGTCTCGCGACGGTTAAGAAACCGTTGCCTATACTATTTAGCAATAATAAATAAATGTTCCCTATACTATTTGGCAACGTTTAAATAACTGTGGCGGAAACGTGTCGCAATAGTTAAAAAACCGTTGCCTAATCACACACAATGAAACCGTTGCCAATAGTTGGTCCAAAAAATCGTGGCCTTTTCCCCCAATTTAGGCAACAGTTATTTGTATACCGTGGCTTTAAGTAAAAAACCGTTGCCTTTGAGAATAGGCAACGGTCACCTAGAGAACGGTTTCATGACCGTTGCCAAACCGTTGCCTAAACCTTAGGGAACGATTTTCATACTTTTAGGCACGGTTTTTTCTTGTTGCCTGAAGTGAAACATGTTGTAGTTAAGGCTAAACTAAGAAAAATACAAGTGGTATAACAATAGCATATATTTACTCATCTTCATAACTTGCCTCATTTATAGACCTCATTATCCATGCCTTTACTAAAACTCAAGCAAAGGGGATCAATATTCGAAAAGCAACAACACTAAAACACATATCATATATAGCATAGTCATAAATCTATCAATAAATGATTGCTAGAGGAAGTTTGCAACAAGCCTAGACCAACCTCATACGAAAACTAAGGATACTACAGAGATCCATATATTCCGAAAATTTAACCACAACAAAGCTTACATGTCTGCTTTCAAATGACACTAGTTTCACATAAAAAGGAGGTCTACAACTCCATATACAAATTTTTAAGTAAAGACTATCGGAGTATATCTAAGACAACCATTACTCTGATTTCTAAATTAAGATAGGACATCCTCAGGTCTCCTTAAATCATGAAATTTTACCACAACTTACTTCTACATTTCAGTTTTCAAAAGCAACTAGTTTCATCTCAATCCGAGTTTTATAACTCAAGATATAATTTTCGGAATGCAAGCTGTGGGGATGTAGTCAGATCAGCTCTAGCCCTTTTTTCAAAATTTAACTGAGAGCATATCAGGTTTACTAAATTCACGAAAATTATATCTATGTACCTTTATGTCTTAGATTTCAAATGGGACTGATTTCATCTCAATTCGACATCTACAACTCTATTTGCAATTTTATTTTATTACAGGTCTATCAAAATTTCACCCCAAAACCGAAATACTCTAAGAAAACATTCAATCTCAAGCTCCAACAATAGAGTTTCCTCACCCCCGATTTCTAGGGTTCAACCACACAACCATAACCTTTATTTTCCTTTCAAATTCATGGAAATAAATATTAACTAAAAAAAATTAAACAAGATTGAACAAGAGAAATTCAAGAAAACATTAAATTCCTTCACACAAATCAGAATTTATACACCCAATTAGCAAAGGAAGAGGAACAAGGCATACCCATACCGTTATCAAAGCAAAATCAAAAATAAACACACAAATCCCTCATCTCTTTGAAGACTTCCATGCTTGGTTCCAAGAAAAACGAAAATGCAAGAAAAGAATATGAAAATGAAAAAAATCCATTTTAGGCTTGAAAGATTGGAGATGCTCCAAGCTCCATAACCCAAGCTAATCTCCCTTTCCCTACCTTTTCTCTTCTTCTCTTTTCTTTCCCCCTTAGGGTTTCAGATTTAGGAGCAAACAAGAACATGAAAAGCAGGGGTTAGACCCCTTCTTATAATGTTTTTTTTTTGGACAAAAATGTCCTTAACCATATGAGCATTATGGGCAAAACCCCTAAATTATCATCAATTCATTAATTGGACTAGTTAAATTATTAAGGCGTGTCAAACTATGCACTACGCTATTTAAGCCGTAAAACTCTCATTTTAAATTATTAAAGAAAGTCCATATACAATGTTAAATTATATCGTAATTTATTACTTAAAACATATTTATAACTATGTAAAAAAAAATTATCAAGTACAATCGTCATATGAAGAGAAACTTTAAATTATATTGAATATTATCAATTAAAACTTGTAAATAAATTATTAAAATTATAGGGTATAACACAGTGTCTCCTTGACCAAGCACTATTAAAGGTTTTATTTAATAGCGCTTAGTAGAAGGAAACGCTACCTCTTACCAAATTTTAAAATTAAAACATTTCTCTGTTACCACCCTCTTATTCACTGCGAAAACTACAGCTCACCGCAAAAACCTCTCACGAAGAATCTCAATCCCTAACTCTTTGAATATGTTTAGCAATATCATGAGAACGTGAAAGGAACTCATTTTCAGGTATTTCTCTTACTTTCATTCTTTAATTTAGGGTTAATGATGATTGTCAGGTGTTGAGAGGAAGCTCTGTCAGGTGTTCTAACTCTTTGAATGTGTTCATTATCACAATAGCGTGAAAGGAACTCATGTGTTGCACTAGGCTTTCAGACAACTAGTTGCACATTCTTTGGACCTTCTAAGCACCACGCTGTTCATAAGAGTTACGCTTTCAGGTATTTATTTTTTCATCCTTTACTTTCCAACATGCTTGTTTAAATCTCTAGACATGCATTTATTATATAGATTGGGAAAGTATGGATTGGAAATGGATGGCTATAAATCGTTTGTCGAAAGAATATGAGGACGAAGTCATGAGTTTATTAGGGTTGCAGTTGAGCATGCAAGCAACCGTATTAGAATCATATGCCTTTGTTTAGAGTGCTATTGTTCAAAGCAAATTAGTGCGGACGAGCTAGAAGATCATTTAGCCTGTCATGCAATTGATCAAAGTTATACATGCTGAACAATGCATGGTGATACAAGAGATGAGTTTGAGAATAGTGTGAGATAGGCATCAAATGATACTGACACAAATACATATGAGGGTGACCATTTTGAAGACATGGCAAATACAGTTGAAGAAGATCTTCATGATTGTCCTCAAATGTTTGAGAGGTTGATAAGTGATAAAGAGAAACCATTGTATCTTGGTTGTACTAAATTCAAAAGATTGTCAGCGGTGTTAAGGTTGTATAACCTAAAATCGCACAATGAATGGACCGACAAGAGCTTTACAAAGTTACTTACACTTTTGAAAGAATGTTGCTAGAGGATAATGTGCTTCCTAGTCGAACATATGATGCTAAATGAATGTTATGCTCTATTAGCATGGCCTATGAAAGGATACATGTTTGTCATAATGATCGCATTTTATTTCGGAATCGATATGCATCATTAAGAGAGTGTATTATTTCATTAAGAAAGAAAAGGTAGTGAAGATGATGGGGAGGGGTGGAAAATAAAAATTGTTGATAGCAATGGTAGTCCTGTTTCTGTTGCCACTAAGAAGTTAAAAGTTGAAGAGGTTGAAATTAATGGAAGAAACAGTGAAGGTCACGAAGGTAAAAGTAGAGCTTGTTGATGTTGAAGTTGAGAAGAAATAAAGGATAAAAAAGAAGAAGGATAATGAGAATGAAGAATTTGCATCTTCCCATGAGGAGACGACTGAAAAAGAGAAGAAAAAGAAGCACAGAGAAAAGGTTGAAGCCATTACACCAGAGGACAAGTCTGAAAAGAAGAAAAAGAAGAAGGACACACATGCGGAAGATAATGCTAGACTAGGGGAGATTATTAATGGAAAGGATCAAGGTGATAGATGAAAGTATAAAGATGCCAAGGAATAATAAATGAAAGTGAAAAGTCTAATAAACTATCTTGTAAGCTTGTTTGATCAAAGTAAAGATGTTTAATAAACAAACTTATCTCATTAGCTTTTTTCTTCCTAAACATTTTATTTAGCTTATAGGTTATAGCTTATTAACTTTTATGTTTTTTTCTACCTTATTAAATTAATGAAATTCCTACTTTCCTGACTCCTCATAAAATAAATTTTATATAAAAAAAAACTTATGAACATATTATTTCAATTATATTATTTAATTAAAATATTTAAAAATAAAATTATAAAATTAATATTCTAATTATAAAGCTTTAATTAGAATTCGAAAAGAATTTACATAAAAATTATATAAATATGTCATTTTACATTTATAAGCTAGTCCAATTGTTAATATTATCAAACACTTTAAATTCAATCAGGTAGTTTTTTAGCTATCACCTCACCTATAAACTTTCATCTAAAAAGTAGCTTATCGGTTATAAGCTAGCTTACGAATGCTAACATATCATCTCTTTTTTTCCAAATAGAGCCTTAGAAGTTTCATTGATTCGGATCTTCGTGTATTGGCTATCTTTAAATGCTCATTTTACTTACACTGAATATGCTAACATTTTTCAAAATTGTGACATCCTATGGTGTGCTTAATGTATATCCTTGCGTTGCGTATGGTTTCGAACTTATATTAGAGTATATGATTAGTTAGTTTGTTAGGAAGTTAGTTACAGGTAGTTAGATCAATAAGCTCTCTATAAATAAGAGCATTTGTAATTCATTCAAATCTTTTATCAAACACATAATGCTACCTCATGAGTATGCTCTCTTTTTGGCTTATGCCTATGATCTCTATCCCTCACATCCATGGATTTGTAACATGGTATCAGAGCGATACCGTGCAGCTTCCGCTGATGCTTCGGATAGTGATGAAGATGAAGATGCTTCGGACAGAGTTAAAGATCTCAGCGACACAGAGGAGGAGGAATAGGCATCGGAGATTTCACCACCGCAACAACCATCAATTGAATTTTCAGCAATGGAGAAAGGATCCGCTGCCATGGATCCAGAAGTGGAGATTGAAGAAGGAACAACCGAATCGCAGGAGGTCATCGCCGATGAAACCAAGATCGTCGTCTCTGAAACCGACGAGAAATCGAAGGAGCTTGTCGCCGAAGAGAATGACGAAGGAGACTCCAAGATGCTTCTCCTTCACTCTCAAGAACCTCATCAGGATCCTCCTTCACAGATGATTCAACAATTCGGTTTTCAGATCTCTCTCCTCAACCATCAGGGACAACTCCTTCATGCGATTCATGATGCTTTTCGCCGCCATGCTCTGCGGTCCCACAGTCATACCGCACTTCTTCCTCCGATCTTGTCTCATCCAACACTGCCACCACCCTGGTTCTCCATCGGCGAGCCGAGAAGAGGTCTTGATGCTCTTGACGAGGCACTGGAAGGGGAGATCACGTCCATCGTGTTCGTCGTCGAGAGCTGCGTTCGGTTCTCCGCCCTCCCTAGCGTCAGTATCGCTATCTTTGATCTCGGGGGAACTCTCACCGCCGTCTACAACTCCACTGTGCGCTGTCACCAGAACCACACGTTCTTGCCGGCGACAGCGTCTTTGACCTTTGCTCCGTCATCGCGGCCTCCTCACCCCCTGTGGACCTCTTCTCCACTGCGGGTACCTTCTCCACCGCCCTCCTGTCTGCCTTGGGTACCTTGGAACATTACGGCTGCTCTTGATTGTCCCAACATTCCCGGCCAATTACCTCAGCTGCGCGACACTCATCATTTTCGGATTGAAGGAGAAATTAGGAACCCTAACCCGTGGAATGTGGAATATTTGGCTTCATATTTTTGGGCTTGGGCCTCATTGCCTTTTTTTTGTACTGGATTGTTTTTTTTTTTTTGGGACTCAAATTATGCATTCCTTTTGGGCTTACATGTGCATCACTTATGCGTTTTATTTCTCTTTCTTTTGACTTCAAGCTGCCTATGGTTACTATTGTCCGCTTGCGGGAGGGTATTAGAGTATATGATTAGTTAGTTTGTTAGGAAGTTAGTTACATGTAGTTAGATCAATAAGCTCTCTATAAATAAGAGCATTTGTAATTCATTCAAATCTTTTATCAAACACATAATGCTACCTCATGAGTATGCTTTCTCTTTGACTTATGCCTATGACCTCTATCCCTCACATCCATGGATTTGTAACAAACGTGCATATAGGATTTGGTTATATTGGCTAGTAAAAGTCTGTGCTTTCTCGAAGAACGCCCTAACAATTGCATCATTGTCCTTTTCATTTGCATTTATTTCACTTATTTAGTGCTATGCCTTTCATTCCTTAGCAGAAAAATCTTTGATTATCTATGGAATATTTCAATTAGTTTATTTAACCTAAATCTTGTAAAAAATAACTGTGAAGAACAGAAAATCTAAGCTGATGATTTGGTTATGATTGTCATTATTTGAGTTCTTGCCATTTTTTGATGGGGTACTCGCATAAACTTTGTTCACTAATAAGCATACATGATGTCGATCTTGATTGTTAATTTGCAGTTGCTAGCATAAATGTACAAGTTGAAGTTGTTTTGTGTTGGAAGTATAGAATTTTGGTTGTGTGAGTTCCTAGAAGGTGTGAAATGACGATGATGTAGTAGCATGATTAAAACTTACTGTTTAGGCCGAATAAGAAGAGTAAAGATTTTTGAATATCAGGAAGGGGACATCATATGGTGTCCTATTTGTTTTTGGGTATATTTTTTCGATACGTGTATATCTATAAATATAAAAAATAAGTGAGAGATAAAAATAAACACATACGATGTTACATATGGTGTCCAGATTTTGATGTTCAAATTACAAAGCTCATCATGGGAAGGAAGAAAAGAAACCTTCAACAATTTTGGTGGTTTTTAAACAATTTAAAAATCTGAAATACCATTTTGCAATTCAGTCCTTTCCATGTAATATTTACTAATGATTACAATTTTTACCCTTCATAGGCCGGTAGAATTGGGTACTAGCGGTGGTCCCATTCCTTGACAAGACCACCATAAAAGCAGCCATTGAAGACTTCTCTGAGTAGATGGTATGCTTGTGCATAGACTCATACTCCAACTTCCCACATATTACCGGTTTCAGCATTTCTGTTAGAGTATAGTTAGTTAGAATAGTTGGTTACAGTAGCACATGTGTGCTCCTTAGGTATAAATACCCCTTCTCCCTCCATTTGTAACTAACTCTGAATCATTTTCTCTAATTCATATTCTACATTTACATTCTTTCTCTCAATTTCTCTATTCTTCTCCATGCATTGATGGAGTCTTTCTCGTATGATGGTATCAGAGCTCTCTGAAGAGAGAGCTCTGCTGTGCGACTCTGAATCATGCCTCCAAAGAACACCACTGCTCAACCTACTCCAGATCCATCGCAAAATCCTGCTAGTTTCTATTACATCCATGCTTCCGAGAATCCTGCGGCGGTTCTTGTTTCTCCTCCGCTCAACGGCGGAAACTACCACTCTTGGGCGAGATTGATGAAAAGAGCATTCATATCGAAGAATAAGTTGCGGTTCATCGATGGAAGTCTTCCTGTTCCAGATAAATGGGATCCTAGCTATGAAGCTTGGGAACGTTGCAACAACCTAGCACATTCCTGGATCTTGTGCTCCGTTACTCCTTCGATTGCGCAAAGCCTGATCTATGTTGATCTGGCTTCCGATGTTTGGAAGGACCTACAAGAGCGCTATAGTGAAGGCGATCTAGTGAAGGTAGCAGCATTAACACATGAACTAAGCTCATTCAAGCAAGGTAACATGTCCGTCAGTGATTTTTATAATGAAATGAAGATTCTATGGGAGGAATTGGAGAACTACAGGCCTTCTCCTATGTGTACATGTAGAATACAATGTTCTTGTGATGCTATGAAAAGGTACAAAGGTTACAGAGATCAAGACACTGTAATTCGTTTTCTGTTGAATTTGAATGAAACCTTTTCAATGGTACGATCTCAGATATTGCTCATGGATCCGGTTCCTCCTATCAATCGTGTTTTCTCAATGGTTTTGCAACATGAAAGGCAGTTAACTGGATCTGGTTCTGGATTCCATTCCTTTGAAGATGCACAAGGACAGATATCAGCTAACTTGGCTGATGGAAGGAAATATAATGGAAAAGGTAGAGGCTACAATAGCAAAGTATGTCTCCATTGTGGAAAATTAGGTCACACCATTGAGACCTGTTATCAGAAACACGGCTTTCCCCCAAATTGGAAATTCCAAGGAGGAGGAAATGCGGCCACTAATTTTAGAAGCAACTCTACAGCAAATGTCGTGAATACTGTTGGTGAGGACATAGACCCTGGAAAATTCACAAATGCAAAGGAGCAGTGTCAGGAGACTAACTCTCTTACCACCCTCACACAAGAGGAATATCGTGGCTTAATTTCCTTGCTGCACTCTAGTCAGTTGAAGGGAGGATCAGAGACTCAATCTAATCACAGTGTCAACCATGCTGCTGCTGCGGTTAACACAGGCAAATCAGTTCAAGGCGTTGGTGGTATTGGTGCAAACCAAGGTATTTCCTGCACCTCTTGTTACTTAGCAAATGGTAGTATGGATTTGGATTCTTGGATTGTGGACTCGGGGGCCACAGATCACATTTGCTTTTCCCTAACTCTTTTTAAGACTTATGAGAAGATCACTCCTTTACCTGTTAAAATGCCTAATGGCACCATAGTTCTGGCTGAAGTTTCTGGCACAGTTCAGGCCACGGCTGATCTGCTTTTGACAAATGTCCTATACTTGCCAATGTTTAATTTCAACCTTATCTCAATTGCCAAATTGTCCCTGCTGTCACACTATTCATTCTGGTTCTTTGATGAATTTTGTGTGATCCAGGACTCATCACAGAGGAGGATTGGTTCCGCTAGTTTGAGAAATGGTCTCTATTACTTGGATTTGGCACCTCATCCTAGCATAGGACAGCCGAGTATTGTAAGGAATGTTGTCTGTAATTCATTTTCTTTGCCACCAAGTGCTTTGTGGCATTTTAGATTTGGCCATGCCTCACATAATAAATTGTCTAGCATACAAAAACTTTGTCCTTCTATTACTGTGAATAAACATCTTATATGTGATGTTTGTAAATTTGCTAAACATAGAAGACAACCATTTCCTATTAGTGCTCATAGAGCTGCTAGACCTTTTGAGCTCATACATGTGGATTTATGGGGACCCTTTTCTGTTGCTTCTCTACATGGCTATAGATATTTCTTAACTATCTTGGATGATTTCACCCGTTATACATGGATTGTTCTGTTGAAAGGGAAACATGAAGCCCGTCCGCAGCTTCAGTCTTTTCTCCATTTGGTTAAAAATCAGTTTGACAGTTCCATCAAGATAGTTAGGAGTGACAATGGAGTAGAATTCCTTATGCCTGCTTTCTATGCTTCTCAAGGCATTCTCCACCAGACCTCTTGTGTGGAAACTCCACAGCAAAATGGTCGGGTGGAGAGGAAACATCAACATATCCTCGCTGTGGCACGGGCCCTGCTCATGCAGTCCAAGCTGCCCTTTCAGTTCTGGGGTCATGCTGTTATGCATGCAGTGTTCTTAATCAATCGGGTGCCTTCATCAGTTTTGGGGGAGCGAATCCCTTATGAACTGTTGTATGGCAAGCTCCCGGATTTTGGTGAGTTAAAGGTGTTTGGTTCCCTGTGTTATGCATCCACCTTGGTCTCCCAGAGGTCCAAGTTTAGCTCACGGGCCCGCAAATGTGTTTTCTTGGGTTATAAGGCAGGCACCAAGGGCTTTCTGGTCTATGACCTGCATAGCAAGAGTGTCTTCATTTCCAGAGATGTAGACTTTTATGAGCATGTTCTGCCTTACCAAGCTGGGGAGTCCAAGGCTCCTGCTTGGGACTGTGTTGAAGTGGTGCCTCCCTCAATTGTTCCTGCCACTGCCATCCCTTCTCCACCTGTCCCTCCAGTGCCTCTTGACGCCCTTACTGATTTGGAGGACTCTGCAGCCGTTGCACCTGATGTTGAGGCCTCTGCACCTGCCCTTGAGACTCCTTCTCCTGTGCTTGCCTCAGTCCCCATCAGAAAGTCTGATAGAGTCAAGCTTAGGCCTGCCCACTTGGATGCCTATCACTGCAATTCCTCCACTGTGCACCCCATTGCTCACCACATTTCCTATTCCCATCTCTCTGCAGCTCATAGACACTTTGCCCTTTCCTTGGCTGCTGAACCTGAACCCTCTTCTTTTGCTGAAGCCAGCCAACACCCTCACTGGATGCAGGCTATGGAGTGTGAACTTCAAGCTTTAGAAGCCAATCAGACTTGGGCTATTGTGGATACCCCTGTAGGGGTTCACCCTATAGGCAATAAATGGGTTTTTAAGGTCAAGAGGAAGGCCGATGGGACTATTGAGAGGTATAAGGCAAGATTAGTGGCCAAGGGCTACAACCAAGTGGAGGGGATCGACTACTTTGATACCTTCTCACCTGTGGCTAAACTAACCACAGTGAGAATGGTCCTCGCCCTTGCTTCCATCAAAGGTTGGCATCTCCATCAACTTGATGTGAATAATGCCTTCCTTCATGGGGATTTACAAGAAGATGTGTACATGGAGATCCCTAAAGGGATTCAAGGCGTGCCTTCTACTAAGGTTTGTAAACTCCTCAAGTCTCTTTATGGTTTGAAGCAAGCTAGTAGGAAGTGGTATGAGAAACTCACCTCCACTCTACTACAGCATGGTTATGTTCAAGGCACTGCTGACTATACCCTCTTCACTAAGGACTCCGGTTCTCACTTCACTGCCCTCCTCATCTATGTGGATGACATCGTGTTAGCTGGAGACTCTCTTGATGAATTTGCAGCTATCAAAACAGTTCTCCAGGATCACTTTGGCATCAAAGACTTGGGCACCCTGAAGTTTTTCTTGGGGTTAGAGGCCGCTCATTCTTCCAAGGGGGTTTCTCTGAGCCAGAGGCAATACTGCCTCGATTTACTGCATGATACAGGCAGCGCAGGGAGTAAGCCTGCTAGTACCCCTCTTGATCCTGCAGTTAGACTCTACCAAGACAGCAGTGGTGCCTATCCTGATGTCCCCGAGTACCGCCGGCTTATCGGCCGTCTCTTGTACCTTACCACCACACGCCCTGACATTTCCTTTGCCGTGCAACAGCTGAGCCAATTCTTGGCTAGTCCCACTCGCCTGCACTATAAAGCAGCCCATCGGGTCCTCCGGTACTTGAAGGGGTCTCCCGGCTTGGGTTTGTTCTTTCCTCGCTCCTCTCCTCTCCAGCTGCTGGGATTTGCTGATGCCGATTGGGGTGGGTGTCCTGATAGTCGTAGGTCCATTACGGGGCATTGCTTCTTCCTTGGCAACTCCTTGATCAGCTGGAAGTCCAAGAAGTAACAAACAGTAGCTCGTTCTTCCTCAGAGGCCGAGTATCGTGCCCTTGCAGCTGCCACTTGTGAGCTACAATGGCTTGTATTCTTGCTTCACGATCTTTCAGTCCCCTGTGGCAAACAACCTGTCTTGTACTGTGACAATCAGAGTGCTCTACACATTGCCACTAATCCCGTCTTTCATGAAAGGACTAAACATCTAGAGATTGATTGTCATGTGGTGAGGGAGAAGTTCACTGCTGGCCTCATGCGCTTATTGCCCATTCCCAGTTCTGACCAAACAGCGGATTTGCTTACCAAGGCTCTGCTCCCGGCCTCCTTCCATCGCCTCCTTCTCAAGCTGGGCTTGCTTGACATCTTTCAACCCGCAGCTTGAGGGGGGGTATTACCGGTTTCAGCATTTCTGTTAGAGTATAGTTAGTTAGAATAGTTGGTTACAGTAGCACATGTGTGCTCCTTAGGTATAAATACCCCTTCTCCCTCCATTTGTAACTAACTCTGAATCATTTTCTCTAATTCATATTCTACATTTACATTCTTTCTCTCAATTTCTCTATTCTTCTCCATGCATTGATGGAGTCTTTCTCGTATGACCACATTTGAGGACCCAATAATCCTCTTTACCTCCTTTCGACTCCTTGAGAATGAAGAGAGATGCCTCCTTTTTGCAGTGCCGCTCTTTCAAGTGTGTCTGATAAGACCATATTTCTTCATTAATTTCCTGCAATTCTTTCTCAGCATGTTTGATTTTGGTCCCAATTTTAATCCTTTTCTTCCTCATCTCCATTAACTCATCACATATAACCTATTAGAAGCAAAGAAGACGTAAGTGAGAATATAAGTCATTAGGCTAGAAGTGAAATAATTATTAATCCAAAACCAAGAATCGGATTCAATGGTTTTCGCATTCTACCTTGACTTCGTTTTTTATACTTTTCCTCAAGCTTCCTGTGTTTTTCCTTGTCAGTGGGAATTGCTTGATTTCTTCAAGGAGTCTATCACAATTCTTCGGCTTGTAATGATAATGATGGTAATCATATTTCCGCTGTATCTGTAAGAACTTTAAATAGTTCACAGAAACCCAAATAAGGGTGAAGAAAAAAGTCTTAGTACATTATGAAGGGGTGAATTATTAATTAATATTGATATCATTTAGACCAAAAGCAAAAGCTATAAGAAGAATTTTCAAATTACAATGTTGCTAAGCTCTGCCAGAGGTGTAGTTGAAGGATCATCTTTTTGCTGGGTCACATTTATCTCTCTTAAGATTTGCTTTTCTTCAGCCAAATTTTTGCTCTTATGTAGCATCCTGAAATTCAACTTCTGAAGCCCCAAGCCAGGAAAAAAATATTTGGAAAAAAAACTAGTTAAATAAGATCTCCTTTTTAAAAGATATGGTCAAGAGAATAGGCTACACATCAATTTGGTTTCTGTTCTTACATGGTTATCAAGCTTTTCTTCTGTTGAAAAAGACATACTTGTTCTTCCCCTGCGTGCTTTATTTTCAAAAGACAACTTGTCTTGTGCCAGATACAAATGAGTCAACATGTCGTTTTTCCTATCAACACTAACATTTAGCCTGTAAGTCTCGAAGTTCTTCAGATCTTGCAGCCTTGAAAGAACTAGTTCGCGAGCAAACTGCAGGCAGAAATCCTTAATATTATAAGATTGTTGATATGGTGATACTAGTATCTTTTATGTCATCGACATCTCTTTCTCACCAACTCAATGTTTCTTTACTATTATACATTATATAGAATAGGGGAAGTTATGCTAACCTCTCCTAACGTTTAGTTTAATTACATGACATTCTCCTTGTTTTAGAAATTACACAAATCTCCTTTGAAATTTATGTTATCGTTACACTTAGCTACTCTGAAAGGATGGTAATTTAAATTACTGTGAAGAATTCAGGCATCCGAATGATCCCCTCAAAAACCGGCTTATGAGGGGGTGGTCTACCCAGCTATATAAGCAATGACCAGGCTCGTTAATCACTCGATGTGGGACTCGCAACACGCCCCCTCGAGCCTGGGCTTATCACCACAAGCGAGGGCTAGCGGCACTATCCACACCATCGAGCAGAACGTGGCTCTGATGCCATGTAGAGAATTCAGGCATCCGAATGGTCCCCTAAAAAACCGGCTTATGAGGGGGTGGTCTATCCAGCTATATAAACAATGGCCAGGCTCGTTAACCACCCGATGTGGGACTCGCAACAATTACACTCACCTCTCCTAAGGCGAGATGAGTGTAGCTTTTGAAACAAGAAAGATACCGAGTGTAATTAAGTCAAAGATTAAGAGATATTAATGTAATCTTCCCTAGAAAATATTGATTGAATATTGCAAAGTTATAACACTAACTTTCCAATTGTTCCCATTCAATTGTTATCTGTTCAAAACAAAGAAGAAAGGCATAAACAATATCTGTCTTTTCACATACCACTTTTTCTCTCATCTTTTTAGATATCCGAAAATGTTGTTGCTCCTTTTTCTCAAACAACCTTACTACCTCTTGAATTGTGCAACTAGCATCTACATCTTTTGGCAAAATTTTGACTCCACAAAATGGTAAGACTTGCTCGAATGCATGTCCTGCATCAAAAACATTGTTTTCTGTCCGTTCATGATCTGGTCCTGCATTGTTTTCTCCACATCCCTTACTGGCAGCATCCGTTCCAGATGTTGGGGTTATATGCATCAAATCAATTTCTTCTATTTGCATTTTTTCAATGTTGCTGCCCAGCCTGGTATTCACATGAAGTTTGCTTAGTAAAAGTCAAAGTTCAAAGAAATTCATTGGGTTCATCGAGTGAAATTACAAGTTTAAAGTTTTTCTTACAGAGAAAATATTTGAAATCGTAGAAAAGAAAATACTTACCACAAGCAATGAAGTTGTCACTTGTAAGGCACTTTCTCATAAATGAGACAGACGATTCGATCTTGTTTGTAATATTCTTTGTACAGCAATGTTAAATTTTGTTTATAAATATATGAGTTTGGCCTTCCCTGTGATTGAAATTGCTATATTCAACACTCTTGCACCCCACGCCAAGTAAGTCAACATTCTCTTTTATATTGTGAATGGAGAAGTCTTTCAATTACAACTTAGATATTAATTTCTAGGATGGTGTAAAATAAACAATGTTAGTGCAACTGCACGGAATGCAACATGAGGGGTAGAATTTTTTTGATAATATTTTATTGAAGTGGTGGCCATTTAGGGTCAAGTATTTTTTTATAGTACTAATATATCTCCCTGATGCAAGGGAGATATTAAAAAAATATGATATTATATATATTTAAATAAAAATAATTTTCAAGAATGAATAATAAATTTGTCCATTTTTCAATTAATATTATTAACTTAGTGTGTAATCAAAAATTTAAAATTTAAAAAAAAAATTGGAATTATTCGAAGTAGAGTAAATATGAAAGAGAATGTCTCGAAGTTGAAAAACTTAAAAGCAATTATTGGGGGGAAAAACTATTAATAAAAGAGAGACTAAATTTGACAAAATTCAATTTATCACATATGATGATATGCATTTATTTAGCCAATTACGCCAAATTATACATTACATGGCGCATCATCAATAGCGTTTTTTTACTGAAGCGCTACTTAAAATGAGGCGGAAGATTTTCAATAGCTCTTCCTTGAGGAAGCACTGCCTATTCTCATACCTAAGACAACGCTTCCTTGAAGAAGCTCTACTAAAAGTCTTAGGGTGAGCAAAGGAAGCACTTCCTCAAGGAAGCGTTGTCTTAGGTTACCTTATACAGCGCTTCCCCGCTGGCTATTCTCCTTTTCCCAAATTATTATTCCCCTCTCAATAAAGTAACTTCCCTTGCGCGCTCTCACGCAAAACACTCACCACTCTCACTCACCACTGTTCGTTCCCTCCTCCGCGACCTAAATTCAAAACCTCGCATCCTCCCCCAAACACCACTCTCACTCACCACTGCCACCGCAAGGACCACCGCGAGGACCATCACAACCCTCTTAAACCCTAAGCTCACCTGCATTGTTAGCGTGGCCTTCTCTTCACCTAACGCGAGGACCACCACGAGAACCACTACGAGGACCACCGCTCTCTACCCTGCAAGCCCTCTTCTTCACTGCAAGCTCTCAGGTAACCCCCCATCTTTTCCCTACAACCCCCATCTCTTCCCTACAACCCCCCTCATTCCCTGCAAGCCAGGCAGTGCTTTGTGATTGTGTTGAATATATGTACACACATATTTTTCGGTTGTTTTTGTGTAGTTTGGCACACTAGTTGTTTGATGAAAAATTCATTATTGGCAATCCATAGAAAATTTGTATATATGATGTGTGGTCAGTCTATATTGAGTAAATTAATTCATATGAAAGTGGCTAGGGAGTGTCATTTGATGGTTCTAATCACCATAAGATGTGCATAGTGTGTTCATTTATATTTTCATTCCATCCAATTAGTGGTTTCTGACTTGGATAAACCATGGTTCCATTCTGTTGGGGAAATTTGTTATTTGTACTCCTTGATCACTATTTTACGCGAGGGGAATTGGAGAATTGAATGCTTTTGAATATCATTTCATTTGGGATAAATATTGTGAAATTTTTATACACATGGTCGTGGGTATTGTTATGGTATTTTTTTTTTTTTTTTACAAGACAAAGAAAGGTATGCAAAAGCATCACTATAAAACATGACCTCCCAACTAAATTGGCACCTCAAGCTTTAACAATCATTTGCAGCATACCTAAATTTATTGAACAAAATAGAAAATAAAGAATACAAAGCACGAGGGGGCATAACCAAACCCATGCAGAGAAAAATAACAAACCTACTTAAATCTTTACATAGGCAAACCACACCTATTATGATAAAAATCAATCCTAATAAAACTAGGAATAAGATCCCACCATGGAAAACATTTTGAAGATACCCCAAAATTGGCAAGCCTATCAGCACAAAAATTAGCCTCTTTATACACATGAGATACTTTTAATGCAATATTTGTGCAGATGTGGAGACAATTCCTCCATTTTATTCTAATGTTCCAAGGAACAATCTCAGGTGAGGAAAATGCTTGCACTAGTAAAGAAGAATCACTCTCTAACCAAACTTTATTCCATCCTTTGTCCTTAGCAATGTATATGGCAGAAATAACAGCAAATAGTTCAGCATGTAAAGCATCACAAGTTCCATAAGAATCAGCAAAGCAACCTAATACAGCTCTACTTTTATCCCTGAAAATTGCTCCTCCACCAGCAAGCCCTGGATTGCCTTTTGCTGCCCCATCAGTGTTTATTTTGATCCAACCACATTGAGGAGGCTCCCAATACACTGGAGTGACAGATAATGATTTCTTTTGGTTTCCATTAACCTTGAAAAGCCTTAAGATTGCTAGCTCTTGAATAGAGTATGACATATGCTTTTTGGTCAGATTGCCTGTGAGAGAAACTGATGAAATTACCATGCTAATTGCAGCCCGAGGTTAAACAGTTTTCCTGTCAAATTTTACCTTATTCCTGCTAAACCAAATAACCCATATGATGTTAATGACTGCAGCAGCTACGATGACTTCCAATTGAGGACTCCATCCTTTATTGATAAAGAGAGTAGAGCATTTATAGAATAGATATCAACACTACAATTCAAAACTTCACTGCGCCAGCACCAAAGTTTTTTGCCAAAGGAACAATGTAAAAACAAGTGCTCCGCAGATTCTGCACTTTGGTAGCAGAGACTGCAAACAGAAACAGTAACACAACCACCCTTTTGTAAATTATCATCAGTGGATAACCTGTTATAAATTAGCCTCCAAGTGATGAAAGACTTGGATAGAGGAATATTAATATTCCATATTGTCTTGTACCATGAAACCTGAGGAGCAGAAGGCTTATAATGCAAGAAAGCTTCTTTAAAAGAAAGCTGGCCTGTACTCGAATTCATCCACATCAGTTGGTCAGAGGCAGTGTACTTAGGCATAGCAATATGACTTAGATCCACTCCAGCAGAGGTTAGCTTGTTGATCAAATATGAAGGGATCGTCCAATTGCCATTTGCAATGAAGTCTGCCACATTTGCTTTAAGTTCTTTATGCAAATAAGCTGGAATGCTGAGAAGCTCCACCAAAGGAAGGTCTAACCAATTATCCAACCAAAAGTTTATACTTCTCCCATCTCCAATTTCCCAAATTGCATTATGCAAAACTATACTCATGCTCCACCCTTATTCCTATCCAAATTGATGACTTTACATACTTGAAGACTGGCCTATTGTGATGAACAAACCTAGATCTTAGAAAGGATCCGCACTCTTTATTAGAAGCAATCATATCCCAAGCTAATTTAAGCAATGCAGCAGCATTAATTCCCAGACCACCCTCCCTAAAAGAATTGCACACCTTTTTCCAAGCAACTGTCACAACTCTTCTAACAGAAATGTCTCCTCCCCAGATAAAATTCCTAATGCAATTATCAAGATGTTTGAGAAGGGAAACTGGAAAACTGTGGAGTAACATGCTTTGTATCACTGACCTAACAAGCTCCACCCTTCCCATTGTTGAGAGGAGTGAACCTTTCCAAAAAGAGAGCCTTGAGATGATTTTATCTGCAATAGGTTGCAAATGGCACTTTCTTGGTTTACCTTTGAAAATTAGAACTCCTAGATAAATGAATGGAAGTGTTCTAGCACCAAAACCAAGAATATTTGAAAGATGTGCAATTGTCCTTGGAGATGAGTTACTTGTGTAGAATCTACATTTGTTCATACTCAAATGTTGACCAGATGCCATACTATAATCATTAATCAACCTCATTAAACTATCCAAGCTCCTTTTTGTACCTTTGCAGAATACCATCACATCATCAGCATATAAAGAATGACTTGGCGTTCAAGAATTTTTTGGACCTGAGAAAGGTTGCAGCAGACCAGAATTTATCAAGAAAGAAATGCCTCGACTTAGCACATCTTCTGCCAAGCAAAAAAGTAAAGGAGAAAGTGGATCTCCTTGTCTTACCCCTCTCTTGCAAGAGAAGAAACCAATAGGTTTACCATTTACAATGAAAGATAGCTTTGCAGAAGCAAGGATGGTCTTGATCCAAGAACAAAAAATAGAGTGAAATCCAAATGCTTCCAAAACCTTAATCAAAAAACCCTAATCCAATGTATAAAAACCTTTTTGATATCCAATTTGAGAGCAATGTTTCCACCAAAAGATTTATAGTCCAGAAGGTTAATAGCTTCAAAAGTGATACATATGCAATCTTGAATGTACCTATCTCTCATAAAGCCTCTTTGCTGAGGAGAGATTATATTAGGAGCCAAAGTGGCTAGTCTATCTGCCAATACTTTTATGATAATCTTGAATTGAAAATTTACCAAAGCAATTGGTCTAAAATCTTCAATTCTATCTGCTCCTAGATTTTTAGGAATTAAAACCACAGAGTTAGAATTCAGGTTGGGTAGCATCCATCCTGGGTTAAAAAACTGAGTTACAGAATAGCAGACTTCCGGAGATATAATATCCCAAAACTCTTGGTAGAAGTAACCACCAAAACCATCCGGACCAAGGGCACCTTCACCATTCATAGCAAAAACAGCTTTCTTGATTTCATCATGTGTTGGCAACCTTATCAGCATGTCAATATCTGCTTGAGAGACAGATTTAGGAACAACCTTAGATATCAAATCATTCTCCAAGCAATCATTAGTCGAGGCATAAAGACTGGTGAAATAATTAAGAACATGCTGCTCTATGTCATCAGAATTTTCAAAGATCTCATTTCCACTCTTTAGCATTGTCATTGCTTTAGAAGAATGTCTGATTTTGGATAGTCTATGGAAATAGCTGGTGTTTCTATCCCCTTTACAATGCCAATTAATTCTTGCTTTCTCCCTCCAAAACTCTTCCTCATAATTAAGAGCACATTGAAGTTCCATTTGAGCTAGCACTTCTTGCTGCATTAGACTATCAGAAGCACCCTCTGAACTTATTTGCTGTTGAATATTATCCATTGAAGCCATTGCATTCTCCACTCTTAAATGAACATTCCCAAAAACATTCTTATTCCAGTCCTTCAGAGCAGATTTGGTGTTCGAGTTTTTGAGATAATATAAACATAGGGCAGCCTTGAACAGGAACAGACCAGACCTCTTGAATTAATCTTCTACAATCAGGATGTTGTATCCACATCTTATGAAATCTGAAAGGAGATAGGAAAGTAGAAACTGACTTATTGGCAACCAATAATAGAGGAAAGTGGTCTGATTTATTCCTCACTAGAGTGCAGTAGTAAGAAGAAGACCAATAATCCAACCTTTCATCATTACATAGACTTCTATCAAGCCTTTTTTTTCAGTCAGGGAAGCACCCTTCCTACCATTACTCCATGTATAGGCAGAACCTCTAGTCAAGAGATGAGTTAATTTTCCTGCCTCAGAGAATGAATTAAACTCTTCACAAGACACTCTTGGAGGCAGATTTGAACCTCTTACTTCATGAGCCCCTAACATTGCATTAAGATCGCCAATAATGCACCAAGGACCAGCATACACAGAAAACAGATTCATGAGCTCACCCCATAGCTGTCTTCTTAATAAATGATTAGTGCTAGCATATACTGCACTGATAAATATATCCTTTCCATCCAAAGTAACAGAAAAAGATGTTTGCTGAGAAGAATTAGAGATTATAGTTGGTGAAAACTGAGATTTACACAAGATCCACAGATTAGGTAGAAAGCTATTTCTGTCATTAATAAAGAAAGGCTTCAAATTCAATTGTCTCCAAAAAAGAGCTGGTACATTATCAATTGCAATCCAAGGTTTTGAGACAAAAAAAAAAGTCCGGTTTATTCACCATACAGAGCTTCTTCAACACAAATCTAGTATCTGAATTTCCAAAGCCCCTGCAATTCCAATAAATGACATATTAACAAAGACAAGGAACCACCCTTTGATTGGGTATTGTATGTATCTTTGTGAACTTGTCTAGCTGTTTTCCTCATCCTTTTCTTTTTGGATTTAGAAATTACAGGAGTGGAAGTACCCTTCTCATCTACAATTCTGTCATTCAGATACTTATCAGAAGAACCATTCCTTTGCTAGGAATTAGAATTACCAACCTCCTCTTCTTCTTCTTCAACTCTATCACCCCAGAAGGTCCCCACAATTCTAAGATCATTATCCACCATTTGATTCCTGATATTAGTAGGAGTAACAACAGTATCTACATTTCTCCGATTATGATCAGCAGATGGACTAGAAGATGAATTCACTGATCCATCAATTTGATCAGTTGGAGAAATTCCATGATCTGCAGAAGGATCAATTGGTGAAGAAATAACAGAATTTGGAACTATAATATTCTCAGAACATGAAATATTATTATTAACCAATGAATTATCACGAGGAGCAACACTACTAGCAGATAAAACAACATCATCATTAACATTAAGAGCAGAAGATTCAAAAATCTTATCTGGAGAGTCTTCAACTATTAAATTCCGATCTACATTGTGAACAAGACTCATGCCAGACTGATCACCATTATCATGAATAAAGCCAAGAATTGGTATTGGATCTTTCATAAAATCTTCCATCATTTTCTGCCTTTGTTCTGGAGTTTTTTCAATTGGATGATCCTCATGGATGCTTTCCACCTCAATCACAGTCTCATCCACTAGAATTGTTTTCCCCTTCTCATCTTGATTTTGAACGGTGGCTATATCTTTATTCACCACATCTGCCTGCTTTGCATCCTTTTCCTCCGCAAGTTTATCACCTTTATCATTGACCTTAGCAACATACTACTTCCCAGGCCTGCGATTAAGGTTAGTATTGATCACACCTTAACATTGTGGATTGCTTGATCCTTCACCTCATTCTCATCAGAAACCTTTTTTCTATCAACTTTATGCCCAATGGATTGGCAATTATTACAAAAGGATGGCAAGTTTTCATATTGTAATGAAACAAAGAAGGCATAACCTTCTCTTTCAACAAGAATTTGATCTCGTAAAGTGCCATTAAGATCAAGATCAACAAGAACTCTATCAAAGTGACCAAAGGTTCTTTTACTAGTTGCTTCATCAATTCTATTGGCACTCCAATCCCTTCTACTATAGAAAAGAAGATTCTTGGGCACCAATACTCCTGTGGCAGACCAATAATTCTCACCCATCATTGCGCATAAGTTTGCCTTTGTATATTTGGATTAAAATCTGGAGTCCAAGATGTCATACTAATGAAGCCAGGCTTGAGACTCCATGATCCCATAGACCACACTCTACTTTGATCTTCTGTAGAGGAAAAGGAGAATTCATAATAACCTTTGCCTAATGGAATAATGCACCACGGGCCAATTGCCTTCCATAAAGAAGACAGTTTCGATTTCAAATATGAAAATTTGATTGGAGCATCTTCTTTGGCAAGAATTAATCTACAATGAAAGCTGAACTTACACCGTTCCAAACCTGCTTTGTAATCGTCCTTAGGTATTTTCACAGCAATGGCGTCTCCTTTTAAACAAGGATGAGGAAATGTACTCATGGGGATATCACATGAATTATTAAGGACCTGTGCAAAGGTTTTATGTTGAGGAGATGAGTTTAGATGAGAAGAAGATTGAGATGACATAGAAGAAGAGGGAGCCAAGAAGCTCCATGTACAAACTGGCTTGAAGGCAGCCATGAAAACACATGCAAAATCCTAGAAGAAACTCATGTAGGGAGAAACCCTAGCAGAGCCATCATAAAGTCCTTTGAGTTAAAATAAGTTCATATTGTTATGATATTAAATTGTGAAGGTTCTGTTATGATTGGTAAGAAATTAGGGTCTTTTGTTTGGTCTCATTGTATTGGCCTACTTTAGTATACGCATGAAAGGGAGTGGTTTTTTTCTATGGTTCTAGTCATCATATAATGTGCATGTCTTCTGGTTTATTTACATTTCAATTCCATCCAAATATTGGCTTTGGACTTGGATAAACCATGAATACATCATTATTTGGTGTTTTTAGGAGAATTGATTTTAGAAAAAAAAAATGGGTTTGGAAGATTGAGTTTTTTGTTTTGGAAAAAATGGTTTTGAGCCTATATAATTCTGATGTTATTAGCTTCTGCTTCTTTTGCTCACTCATAAGCACTGATAATTGTTTGCAGCACTTGTGGCTATTGTGGCAAGGGATCACACAGACACGACTGGAGACAGAACCTCCCATTTTCACTCATAACTAACTAAATCTGGTAAGCAATTACTGAACCTCCCAATTCTCTCAGGCACCTCTGTCAATCAACTCTTTGTTGTTCAAGCTGCTCAGTTTCACTCTGGTACTTGCTATTCCTCTGGCTTGTATTTAATCATTTAGTTGTAACATTAAACATGTTTATTTTTATCGATATACACATGCATTAACCTTAGTTTCCTGTTCAACAACGATTTGTATATTGTTTTTGACACAATATACAAGTTGTTCTTGAATTGTCCAAAGTGGACAGTCTAAGATTGTAACTTCGCATTCAATCCATATTATTGTATGTCTTAATTACTTCTTGATCCAAGAATGTCATTAGTTTGTATTTTTTCATTGTTCTCTGGATACATACCTAATTTGGGTCATAATAACACCTGAATGAAGTTGTGTGCTTGGAGAACTAAAGGGAAATGCTGCCAAATTTTTCTTAGAACAAGTAATTAAGACATACAATAATATAATGCGAAATTTATAATCTTGGATACAAAGGGATCAATTACATCCCCAGTAAAGAATGAGAGCAAATCTCAACCCTCCCGGGCTCTTACAACACATGGTACAAATTTTATAGTCTATCTTAGAGTCCATGTGCTAACAAAGTTGGGAGATGATCAAATTTTCATCCATATGGAGGAAGAAATTACGAGTTATTAGCGCACATTAATGCTCGGTGTTGATGCGGAAATCAAAGAAATCCCTAATCATGAATGATTAGTGTTCTCTGTTATTAGAGTATATCTTAGGTGCTACATCAAACTTGAAAGGTGATATTTGCAACATTCTTTCCCGAGTGTCACATTCCCGAACGTTTATAAGGCCGAAAATATTTATTAATGCGGAAAATACGATTTTTTTTTCATAAAGATGTAATGGGATTAGTAAAGATAAATAAATAATAAATGAACTTAGGTTCACCACGCATTACTAGAACATACTGTATTATAAATACATAAACAAGAAACAGAAAACAGAAATAGTACTGTATACAAACATAGGTTTAATGTATAACTGGCATAAGAAATAAAATAAGTACTAGGAGTTGTAGCTCCCAACAGGTACTACAGAATACTGACACAGTCTGGCCCAGACAAAAATAAAACAGCAAAAGGAGTCCACATTCGGACTCAAAGGAACTGCTGAACCGAACCGTCGTCGCGTCCATCTGTTCAAGCAGTAATAGCAAATACCAGCAGAAAATATACAGATATGGGTGAGATTCTCGTTCATCAACACAACAAAACAACAGTAGTAAAAACGGGACGACTCACCAGGTAACAATGTACCCAACATGCTTACTAGACTTTTCAATGTAAATCATGTTACATAGTTAACAGCATAATATTATGTCAAACAGTTAACAGTGTAATGTAAGGCATTCTTAAAAAACAGAATAGCGATGTTCAACAAATAAACGAAATCATCAACAGCCATACAATGCAGTGCAATGTACATGACTCAATGCCATATGCCACAAGGGTAAAACTCTGACCCCTACTCTATGGAGCTAACAAAAGTGTCGGAGAGAGTGAATGGGAGGACATGTTCCAGTTTCTGCCAGCCATGAGCAAGATGTTACAACATTCATAACATGCGCGTATCTAGCTTTACGGTAACACTCTCGACCAAGCATGAAAAATATGGCATCTAGTAGAGGATATCAATGTATTGCTCGGATTAGCCACGACACAAAAGAGCTACCAACTGGTCAAATGTCAGCCCTTCCAACCTTGATACCTCCAAAAAGACCATTGAAGATCATCACTGTAGGATTCACACCCGCATCAAGGTTTAAGCTCAACTCCTAGGCTCAAGCCCTTACAACTATATACATGAAATGCCAATGCTTACACAAAGCAGATACGATAAGCAATGTCTATCCATTGGATAAACCTCAAGGTTCACTAAGGTTCTATTTCTTAGGAACTACACACGTCTTTGCTTTATAAAACAATTATCCATCGGATAAAACATTTATCCATCGGATAAATATCTCGTGATTCCTTTGGAATGATCAAGACTGCTTTCAGAATCGCCGATTGTCCCCACAAAACAACACAAGTCTTTTCAGCGTGTTTTGTCCTCACTCACACGCTTTCTAGGAAACTTCCCAAAAGGTCACCCATCCCATAATTATTCTAAGTCAAGCACGCTTAACTATAAAGTTCTTATGTTCTAAGCTCCCGAAAAGAAAATAAATCTTGTTGGTATAGGTAGTACCAATCAATTCCTATATGCCTTCCCTTAACTACACAGTCCCATACCTGCATAGCCACAGGATTCCTTCCACTTTACAGTCTTATACCTGCACAGTCTCAGGATCTTTCTCATTCCGGTTATCACAAGACGGAAACAATTGAACAATTAACCTGGATCCGAATCACTGGTCCGTCATCGAACTAATATTTCAAAACCCAAAACGTTTCGTGTTTGTATTTACGTCTTATGAATTATGTCTCAAAGTCCTAAGCATTATGAATAAGGATTGAGAATCCTCTTAGATAAGTCTTTAATCCTTTCTAAGATGTTAATTCCTTGTTTTTCAATTAAGGAAATAAGTGTTGATTCACTTAAGTCTTATGAAGTCATTGATAAACTAAGTTATCAAAGGTATAGTACATGGTCTTGTTCCACCACATACCATACTTAATTATCCCTTGTCTTAAACTCTAAGTTAATTACTTAACTTTGGTTTTTACGCGTAAAAGTTTACATTAAGAGTTGAAACTCTTTTTGTAAACAAAACCGTTTTCATTGAAAACTCATTTGATTTGAAATAACATTTGAACCACTTACTCTATTTTTAGCATTTTCTGAAACGTGAGATTCGCTTAGCGAGAGTACATTCGCTTAGCGAAATTGAGGTAGTGAGACCCCATTTGAAATTCCTTTCTCGCGGGGCAAACAGAGGTTTCGCGTCACGAGGCTGAGAGCTGTATTTGCTCTTTATACAAATCCTCTGTATCGCGAGGCGAATATTGTCTCGCGTCGCAAGGAAGAGAGTTGTAATTCTTACTGCTCGGGTTAGCCTTCTGTCTCGCGTGGCAATAATGGTTCCGCCAGGCGAATGCCTTGTTTTCCCCTTTTCCATATCTTCCTCATTATTTCTCTTTTTGAAGCACTTGGTTGAATTAATGACCTATGGTTAAAGTAAAAGATATTTTCCACTTTGGTGACACACTTTAAATGTTGAAACTTTATTTGATCTTTGGATCAAAATCACTTTTGTTTTCCTTTGAAACATAGGTTTATGAAAATACTTTTCTTATCTCAAGACTTTGATAGATCAAGAACAAAACATGTTCTTATGTTTCTTCTTACTAAGGCCACAAGCCTACTCCAATGAAAAGTGGAGACTTTGCTTCCCCAACTAAGCAAATTATAGCTCAAAATGCTCACACAATTATGACAAACAACAATCACACATCATTGCATCATAATCAAGCATAAAAGTCCATACTTGATCTAATTATTAAAGTAGGTTTTTCAACATACATGAAAATGATTTTCATCCAATCACATCATCATCAACATATGCTAGAGCACACTACAATATACTAAAGCATAAACTCATCAAGACAACTTTGTTCTTCAAGAAAACTTAACAAAACTTAACAATTAAAAGTGAACCCAAACTAAAGGGTTTCACCCACACATAGACTTAAACAACCATTTTCACTACCACCTTCTTGGTGTGATGAGGTTCACTCCCATACCTGTTGATGAGCAAATTCCAGAATCAAAGTCGGTTGATCGGTTTGTGAACCTCCTGATGATCGTCACCAACTACAAACAATCAAACATCAAATAAGACAAATCTCATCTATTCCTCCTCAAAGAGGATTCGGCCCTACCCTAAGAAAATTAGCTAGAGATGTCCAGACTTTCTTATCTTTTGAATGGATGATCCTTAGGTATTCCTAACACTAGAACAAGTCTTATTACTTAAAACTTGAATAAAAAACTCAACCTTTTTCACATCTAAGATTTTGGCCACTTTTGAAAGAAAAGGCTAGAAAACTTATTTGGTTTCATGCTCTTGCATGGTGAAAGAGAATGATGAGACTAGTTCATCGAAAGTGATTTGGTGTTAAAAAGATTTTTCTACACTTTTATATGGATTTTCAAAGTTCTAGATCTAAACTTGGATCTTCATGAATCAAGTGATTCAAGAGATGAAATAGAGAGATTGAGAGAGTTAAGATGAGGATCATACCTCCTAGGATGAAAGAGTAGTGAAGAAGAAACAAGTTTTCACTCAAAAATTTCAACTTTCGAAGATCAAACTAGGGTTTTTGTGAAGAACTTTTGATGAACACTCAAGAACTCATGAAGAACATGAAGAACAAGTGAGAGAGAGGAGGAAAAGAAGGTGTGGCCGCATGGCCAAGTGGGGTGAGGGTTTTATAGCGATTTTTCCTTCATGGCAAACTTGTAAATCAACCAAAGGGCAATTTGCTCTTTTCCTTAAAAGACCAAGGGCATTTTGGACATTTCATGTCTAGATATTTTAGAACGTCGTCATTACCTTGACCACAAAAGTCTTCATGATGGGACACCAACATTATCCGTTAGCAGATCCCGTTAAATCCCTTCACAGCTCCAAAAGTCACCCGGTTCGAACATACACCCGGATATAATATATTATTCCCGACTTTAGTCGTCAGGACGGATTTTATCAAAGATGTAGAGAATAAAATCCTGAGACTTACTATCTCGTTCACGAATCCAAATTAGGTCTCAATAGTAGAAAAAGGCTATTATCCGTGAAAAACGCAGACCAAGCTCCGTTTGAGCTTTCGCCCGAAACTTAACCATGGCTTCCTATGGTTATGTAAGACATTCCTATCTAGTCAAAATATTTTATTTCACTCTCTAAACCATCCAATAAAATACAAACGTTAAAATACTGGAGAATTAGAAAACGTGAAAATCGGAGCGTTACAATATCTCACTTAAATATTGATGTTATTGTTAATCCATTAATTTATATACATGTTTTAATTTTAGGTACTTGTATCATATGTTCCTGATCCCTGCAACACCCATTTCCGAGTGTCATATTCCCAAACGATTATAAGGCCAAAAATAATATTAATGCGAAAAATACGAGTTTTTTTTCTTCCTCTCTTCGCAATGATGCAATGAGATTTGCCAAATGAATAGACTTAGGTTCACCATCATTTCTAGAAGTTATACAGGATTAAAGTGTAGAAAATAGACATAATACTGAATACAGACATAGGTCCAAGCCTAACTGAAAATAAGTACATAAATATGTACTAGGAGTTACAGCTCCTCAAAAGGTATAACTGACAATTGGACACAGCCTGGCCAAGACAAAGCAACATAAGGAATCCCCCTCCGGACTCAAGATAGACGTTGAGTTGAGTCGTCGTCGCGTCCATCTTCTTGAGCAGAAAAAACAACACAAGTAGAGAAGATATACAGATATGAGTGAGATTCTCAATCATCAACACAGCAAAATAGCAGAAGTAAAAACAGGATGATATACCAAGTAACAACATACCCAACATGCATACCACAATTCTCAATATATCATGTTAATCAATTTGTAGCATAAGACATCTTCGAAAACAAAGTAGTGATGTACAAGTAAATGTAATCATCAACAGCCATGCAATGCAATGCGATGTACATGACTCAATGCCATATGCCACAAGGGTAAAACTCTAACCCCTACTCCATGGAGATAACAAAACTTCGGAGAGAGTGAATGAGAGAACATGTTTCGTGTATGCCAGCCATGGGCAAGATGCTACAACATTCGTAACGTGCACGTATCTGGCTTTTACGGAAACACTCTACACCAAACATGAAAAGTACGACATCTAGTCGAGGATATCAGTGTATTGCTCGGATTCGCCACGACACAGAAGAGCTACCAATTGATCACATATCAGCCTTTCCAACCCTGATACCTCCAAGACTATTTAAAACATCACCGTAAGACTCGCACCAGCATCTAGGTGTAAGCTCAACTCCTAGGCTCAAGGCCTTACAAACTCATGTAATGAAATGCCAATGCTTACACAAAGCAAATGCGATAAGGCAATGTCTATCCACCGGATAAACCTCAAGGTTCACTAAGATTCTCTTCTTTAGGAACTATATGCATCTTTGTAATAAAACTTTTATCCATCGGATAAATCTCGTGATCCCTTCGGGATCGAGTCATCACAAGACTGAAACAATTGAACGACTTTCTTGGATCCAAATCGTCGGTCCGTTATCGAACTACTGTTTCAAAACCCAAAACGTTTCTTGTTTGTGTTTGTCTTATGAATTACATCTCAAGTCCTAAGTGTTATGAAGAAGGATTGAGAATCCTCTTAGATAAGTCTTTGATCCTTTCTAAGATATTAATTCCTTGAGTTCCATGTAATGAAATAAGCATTGATTCACTTAAGTCTTATGA
Source organism: Ammopiptanthus mongolicus (assembly GCA_039655645.1). Taxonomy (NCBI): domain Eukaryota; kingdom Viridiplantae; phylum Streptophyta; class Magnoliopsida; order Fabales; family Fabaceae; genus Ammopiptanthus; species Ammopiptanthus mongolicus. The sequence goes on from CM077350.1 coordinate 42,112,850, forward strand.
AGTCATTGATGAACTAAATCATCAATGGTATAGTGCATGGTCTTGTTCCACCATATACTATATTTAATTATCTCTTTTCTTTTGCTTTAAATTAATTACTTAACTTAGGTTTTCATGCTTAGAACTTTACGATTTGAGTTGAAAACTCTCGATTTAAGACTTTGTAAACCATAACTTTTCTAATTGAAAACTCATTTGATTTAAAAGAACTTAGTTACTTGCTTGAAGTAAAGTACCTTAACTAACTTAAAAAGGGTTTTTCCTTACTAACTTAGGGTAAAACCGTGGTCTAAGTTAGCGTAAAAGAAATGGAATTTCATTTTATTTTGAAACACTTGTTTAATTGATTAACTATGCCTAAAGTAAAACATATTTTCACCTTAGTTAAAAAAAACTTGAGGGCTAAAACCCTAATTGATTCTTTGGATCAAAATCACTTCTTGTTTGTTTTTGAAATAAAAGTTACTAAAACACTAATTAACTTTCAAAAACATTGAAGTTCAAGAACAAACTCATGTTCTTCCTTTTCTAATAGTCATAGCCGAATACTACCACATATGGGATGTGAAGATTTTGCTTCACTAACTTGTCAAGTAATAGCTCAAACCGCTCACAATATAATGATGAACAATAATCATAAATCGTTCAACCATAAACACGCATAAAAATCCTTACTTGATCTAGAGATCAAAGTATGGCTTTCAACATACATGAAAACATTTTTCCATCAAAGCATACATCATCATAAACATATACTAAGCATAGAAACATTATTACAACCATGTTCTCAAAGAGAACTTCACCAATAAAGTATTGAACCGAAGCTAGGGTTTCACCCAAACAAAGCATAAACAACCATTTTCATCTTCCACCCATTTTGGTGTGATGAGATTCACTCTCCATACCTTTAGTGAAGAGGTTTAAGTGAAAGGAAACTCCAAGCTCCTTAGAAGAAAAGATGGTCGAACCCTATAGGAGAGAAAAGGTGAGATCTTGAACTTGTTTTCATGTAAATGAAGAACTAGAAGATGAATACTCAAGGTAATAAGTAAGGAAGTTAAAGGAAAAAGGATTTAGAAGCTCACCAACTCAAGAACTATTTCAAGGTTAGCTTGATGTTCTTGGTGCTCAAGAACACACTTCACCAAAACAAGAAACTTACTTCACCAAAGTTGATCCTCGGACCAAGAGAAGATGAAGTATAGTTTTAGAATTGAAGAAAGAAGTTTGGTTGATGATTTTGAGTGAAGAACCGTGTAGAGAGGAGTTAGAGAGAAGTGAGAGGATTTTCAAGTTTTTGAGAGAAAAGATGTGTTAGATCTTTAGAAGATGAAAAATGAAAGTGAATAGGTGTTTTTGTGAGGTTATGGTCGAATGGCCTTGGGAGTTTATGACTAAAATCAAGCTAAAGTGTGATAGAAAATGAAGGGCCAAGATTTAATGGAAGTACATAGGTGTTGCTTCCATAATAAAAGTTGTAGAGATTAACCAAATGTAGGTAGTTTAGCTTTTTCCATGAAAGAAAAGTTGACAAAGTGAAAGTTGTTATGAATTGACAAAAGGATGATTGTCCATACTCTACTTTATTGTAGACAGTTATGGTTAGATGTTAGGTTGAAAATTCAGACGAAAACCAGTCTGTGTTTTCCACTGACAGTAAAATTTTACTGATAAGAAAACCTAATTTTGACTCGTGAACGAAACGATTAGGTTTTATATCGAATTCCCAACGACTTTGGTTATTTTGAAATTTTTTCACTAGAAGTGAAATAATGTATATTATTCAGGCGAAATATTAAATCAGGGAAATCGACAGAGTCGAGAATGGACGTGTAGAGACAAAACCGGACACCGGACGAGAGAAACAGGTCACCTGAGTGCGATGTGTCAGAGGGTCATCATTACATCCTAAAATATCTAAGATATTTATAAAGACTATTTTGCTCTTAGCCTTTTGTGAAATACCATTTTGGTCCTTATATGATTTTACTCGTTTGTTCCTAAGAACTAATGGAATCACACCTTTGCTCTTATGACTCACCATTGTCATGATTGCTTTTCTAAAATATTTATATTTATGGCAAGAAGGACCATTTTGCCCCTAGGAACTAATGGAATCCCATCCTTGTCCTATGACTCATCATTTGTCATGATGGCTTCCTAGAAAATATCTAAAGTTCCTTGCGAAAAGACCAAAATACCGTTGGACTTCTTTATGCATTCCATTCATGACCAACCAGTGTTTTGACAACTATAGGATATCAGTGAGTGTTCTGACTCAAAACAACATAACAAGCTCAAAACAATATATTATGATCATTAAGCTCATAATGGAAATTCAAATATGAATTTCCAGTTATTAACCATTCTTACGATTATTATTAATCAAGTTGTGTTCTCAATCAAGTTATTCAGACAAACAATTAAAATACAGCTATAGGAATTTTGGGATGTTACAACACTATCCTCCAAAAAGAATTTTCGTCCTCGAAATTTACCTTAGAAGAGATACGGAAACTGTTCCCCCATCCTATCTTCCAATTCCCAGGCGGGAGATCCGGAATATATTTTTGCAATTGCAAAACATGAAAAACATTATGAAGGTTGGATAGAAAAGGTGGTAAAGCTATTTGGTAAGCTACTGGACCTATCCGACGAAGAATTTGATAATGTCCGATGAATTTTGGAATGAGTTTTCTGGACTTAAGGACCCTACTAACCCCATTCGTTGGAGTGACTCTCAAAACACATGATCACCTTCTTCGAACTCAGGGGGCCTACGTCTTTTGTCCGCATAACTCTTCTGTCGGCTCTGAGTTGTCCTCATTTTTTCTTGGATCAGTTTCACCTTCTCAGTTGTTTGTTGCACTAGTTCAGGTCTTAACGTAGCACTTTCTCCATCTTGATACCAACATAAAGGCGTTCTGCACCATCGTCTGTATAAAGCTTCATAGGGTGTCATCCCTATACTTAAATGATAACTGTTATGGTAGGTGAACTCTATCAACGGTAGAAAACTCTGCCAACTTCCGGCATGTCCCAACACACGCCCTTAACAGATCCTCTAAAGATTGAATCGTCCTTTCTGATTGTCCGTCTGTCTGAGGATGATAAGCCGAACTCAGCCGTAACTTCGTTCCTAAGGCTTCATGTAAACTCTACCAAAACCACGAAGTAAAATGTGGGTCTCTATCTGATATGATGCTTGAAGATACCCCATGTAGTCTCACAGTCTCACTGATATAAATCTAAGTCAGTTTCTCCATGGAATACTTGATATTGATAGGTAGAAAGTGAGTTGACTTCGTAAGCCTATCAACTATTACCCAAATGGAATCGCACCCCTTAGGTGCCCTTGGCAAACAAGTCACAAAATCCATCGCTTGCCGTCCCATTTCCACTCTGGGATATCCAACGGAAGTAATATTCCCGCTGGTCTTTGATGTTCAACCTTTGCTTTTTGACACACCAAGCAAGATGCCACATAGTCAGCCACATCTCTTTTCATGCCTTGCGACCAAAACAACCGCTTCAGGTCTTGGTACATCTTGGTTGATCCTGGATGTATACTCAACTTGCTTCTATGAGCTTCGTCCAGAATTAACCTCCTTATCTCCGGGTTGTTTGGCACAAACCCGTTCTGATATTATATGCTAGAGTAGTGTCTCTCCTATTAGATTTGTGTGTATATATGTAAGTGACTGTGTGTGTATCTTGTGCAGGGCCAAAAGGATTTTGTGCAAGGGCAGAAGTTGGAAGCAATATTGGTCACCTTTATGTCAATCATCCGGATTTTGTGCAACAACAGTAATGCATTGGTGCTCTGTTAGGGTTTTGCTTCACGTAACCTTCTAGGTTTTGCATGCTTGTCTATGGCGGGGAGCAAGGCTGTTTTCCCTTAGAAGTTCCTTGCTTCTCCGCCTTCTTCCCCCTACACTATGTTTGTGGATCCTGCTCATGATCCTTCTTCCCCCTCCATGTCCCCTCAGTGCAAGACTTTTGCACAAGCCCTTAGTAATGCTTGTGATGTCCCATACAGCCAACTTCCTAAACCTTGGATCAAAGGAGATGAAATTTCAATCAAGATTCTGGAAGAGGAATACAAAGCTGGTCTAGAGGGATGCAAGAATCACCTTCATGGCCGATTGATCTTGGCAAAGGGTGATACTCCTATAAAGATTGATTCCTTGCGTGAAAAGTTATCTATTCTTTGGAAGCATGGTCGTTGGGGTGATATCTCTTTAGGGAAAGGCTATTATGAGTTTTCATTCTCATCGGTGGAAGATGCTAGAAGTGTGCGATCGATTGTTTCATGGAATCTAAAGCCAAGCTTCCTTCATTTATTCTCATGGTCACCAGATTTTAACCCTTATAATCAAAAGCAAATGTCTGCCCAATGCTGGGTCAGAATCTCGAGGTTGGCACAAGAGTATTGGAGGCCAAAAATATTCTTTGCCACTGCTGGAAGCCTAGGTATTCCTATCTGCTTAGATTCAACAACAAGCAAGAGCACGGTTAATAGGATTTTTGGACATTATGCTCAGGTCCTGGTTGATATAGACTTGAATTCTCAGTTAAGGAGTAAAGTCTTGGTGGAAAGAGATAACTTTGCATTCTTTGTGGGTATTGATTATGAAAATCTATCTGAGTTTTGTGTTTCATGCCAAGCTATTGGTCATTCTATAGTTAATTGCAGAAAGAATGGTGCTACTGTTGCTGATCATAACAATGAAGTGCAGGAATCTCATGGGAAGAATGTTATGGATAGTAATGTTCAGAAATAGAAAATAGTTACAAAATATGTTCCCAAAAAGAAAGATCTGGAGAAGGGAAAGGAGATTATAATTGACTCCTCGAGGCCTGTTATAGAGATTGCAATTCCTTTTAATGAAGGAACTAGTAATAAGGAGGTAGGAGTGTCAGGTTCTGATAAAGGAAGAGATAAGGTTTTTTCAGAACATGCAGCAGGAAATGATAGAAGAGTCATTGTGGAGGATGAAACTATTGATAAAGCAGAGCTGGTTGGTATTAACAATGTTCCTTGCAATGAAATTTTAGATGATTCGGGTAATCCACTTTTGGGTCCAAATAATGGCCTTAATGAGGGGACTTCTACTCATACTGAGGTAGAAGATCCCTCCAATGTTGATGACTCCCTAGCTCAAATTCCTCAGTTGCAAGTTGATGAGGAAGCTGGAGAGGAGACCCATAGTGCAATGCAGAGAACTTTGCAGCAATCTCAATTGGAAGTTGTTTGGGGAAACTCAGGGTTCAATGCATGGGAATTTGTAGCATTCACATATGGTTTCTAGCCACTCTAATGTGGTAGTGCAGGATACTCCTGAGTCTTTACTTAACAGTGACAGGTCTCCTTTGATTGGCTCCTTTTCTAAGGTTCATAGAGTTGGTAGTAATATTCAATTAGTTAATCAGCGGATTCCTAAGATTGTTCTGAATCAAATCTGGGATGACATGGTCAATGAAGACATGAGGCTTGAGAGAAGAATCAATTACAAAATCAATTAGAAGCGCATGAATGGGTTTGAAATGGTTTTAACTAAATCTCATAAAAGAAGATTTAGGCAAAAGAAGAAAAATCTTAAGATTGAAGTCCATTTTACCCGATCAAGGGCAGGGTCTTTGAATCTTGCCAAATGAAGTGCATATATTGGAATGTAAAAGGTTTTTCCAACCCCTCCTCAAGGTTGGTTCTGAAGTAGTTTTGACAGACACATAAGCCAGAGTTTGTTTTCATTTCAGAGCCCTGGATGTTGTTTGATAAGGTGCCGCCTAATTTCTGGAGAAACTTAAATCTTAAGGTTCTTGCAGTAAATAATAGAGAGTCTTTGAGGCTTAATATGTGGTGCCTTTGCACTGAATCTTGGAATCCTACTGTTATTGCTAATTCTTCTCAGCATGTTTCATTCTTTGTCAGGATTGATAACCAGGATATTGGGATTTCAGCTGTTTATGTATCAACTAGTTATATTCACAGAAGAAATTTATGGCAGCAGCTGAATGATTTGCAGAATAATCATTGTCTCCCTTGGTGTTTTTTTGGTGATTTTAACCAAGTTCTTGGAGCACACAAATATATAGGTTGTGGTAGCCCTTCAAAGATATCTTGTGAGGACTTTCAGTTGTGGACAACATGTAATAACTTGCTTCATTTGCCTACAAGAGGTAATCAATTTACTTGGTCAAATGGTAGACGAGGAAGAGCTTTAACTGAAAAAAGGTTAGATAGATCAATTTGTAATGATGATTGGATTAATTTTTGGTCTAGCATTTCATGTTGTACTTTAACAAAGGTAAATCAGATCATTATCCCTTGTTACTAGATTTGCAAAAAGATATTATTATGCATCAATCTAGTTTCAAATTCATGAAAATGTGGGCTTAGCATCCTGATTGTATTGATATTGTGAAGGAGGTTTGGAAGGAGCAGGTTTATGGTTGTCCAATGTTTGTTCTTTCTAAGAAATTGAAGTCTTTAGAGGTCATGTTTACGGATTGGAATAAAATTGTGTTTGGTGATCTGCATTTAAGGGTTTCAAATGCTATGCAGCATCTAGATTCTATCCAGCAGCAATTAGATGTGAATGGTTATTCAAATTCTCTCTTTGAACTTGAATAAAATTCTAAGTTGGATTTAGAGAAGGATCTGCAGTACCAGGAAGATTTTTGGCATGAGAAGTCTAGAGTCAAATGGCATTTGCAAGGTGATAAAAACACTCAATTTTTTCATAAAATGGCCAAGGTCAGAAATGTTACAAAGCAGATGAGTTTGCTGAAACATGATGGTATGGTTCTTAACACTGCTGCTCAAATAGAAGAGCATGCAGTTAGCTACTTTGAAGGTATTTTCTATTCTGATAACAGTTGTGCAAACAATGGTTTAATAGAAGAAGTCATTCCAAATATTGTTTCAAGGGAGGATAACACAATATTAACTGCTATGCCATCTGCTGAGGAAGTTAAACAAGCAGTTTTTGGCATGAATTCTGAGGGAGCTCTTGGTCCTTATGGGTTTGGTGCATTTTTTTACCAAACATTCTGGGATATTATCTCTGATGATGTTACTAAAGTAGTTTCTCAGTTCTTCTCAACTGGCTGGTTACTTCCAAATTTAAATGCAAATTTAGTGGTATTAGTTCCTAAAGTCGCTAAAGCTGAGAGAATTGATCAATATAGGCTAATAGCACTTGCTAATTTCAAATTTAAGATTATCACAAAAGTCTTGAGAGATAGATTAGCAAAGATTGCTCCTCATATTGTTTCTCCAAATCAAAGAGGATTCATTCAAGGGAGGTAAATCACATATTGTGTTAGGGCCCAGCCCAATAGGAAATAAAGAGAAATGTAATAGTTAGTTAATTAGAAGATATTAGTTAGTTAAGGGAAGTGGTTATAAATAGGGGAGAATAAGAGTGATGGGGGAAAGAGAGAATTATACTTTGTGAGAATTAAGCATAGGCTTGATTGTGAAAGGGGAAACCCTTTGTGAAGGGGAAACCCTTGGAGGAGAATTACTCTCGTATTGTTTCAGTTCTTGTTCATTCATTCAATAAAGATTCATTCTTTCCTTTTCTTTTCCTGTTCTTTTCTTTTATATTCAGTCCATTGTTCTAAGGTTCCTAACAATTTGGTCCGACCGGCCGGATTCTTCGAGGGAGAGCCAGTGTGCCGGAGATGGAGGACAGATGGATGGCGCTGCCGAAGTTTACAGGAACAGATCCCGTTGGGTGGATCGTTAAAGCTGAAAAATTGTTCAAGGTTCAAGTAATCCCTTCATTCAATAAGTTGCAGTGGGCATTCATGAGGATGGAGGACGGTGTGGCAATGCGATGGTTTCATTCTTGGAGCCAAGAGACCCAAGATCTAGTTTGGGAGTCATTTTCAACTGCATTGATCAAGAAGTTCCAACCAGATTTAGGGGTTGTTCTTCAAGTTTCAGGAGATGAGAAGCAAGATAATAGAGGCGGTGTTGATAAGGAGGAAGTTGAACCACCTTGTTCTTGGATGAAGAAGGTGGAATTACCCACTTTTGAAGGAAGTATAGAGACGAAAGCAGAAACGCACCAAGAGATGCAAGAACCCAATGGTGAGGAAGGAGTGGCTGACCCGGGGATAGAGCAGATTGAGGCCGAAAATATAGAAGGTGAAATCAAGGTGGAAATAGAAGGTGGAGATGCAAGTGTGCTTCCCCGTTTCCAAAACTCAGACCCGATAAAGGTGATGACGGGAGAACCCCAGAAAAAGATAGTCTCAAGGGAACGAAGACCATCGCTGTCACGGTTGTTGCTTGGTGACGTCATGTCGGTGAAGATGGCTTACCACCCACACCCGATGGTTGAGCATGGTCAGCAATTTCCTTTGGTCACAGGAAAACATCGGAGTTGGAGAAGCCCGTTCTGCTCAAGGCCATCGCCTGAACAGCCAGATCGGGGGGACGATCTACAGCCGCTGGAAAAGAAAAGGCCGCCATCGGAGCCACCTGATGAACCGCCGGCCTCAAACTCACATGCAGCGGCACTTGCAATGATTATGAAGAAGGAGAAAGAGAAGTTTAGGAGAGGGCCGCTCAGCCTACTACCACCGCCAAAACCACCTGACCCACCGCCACCAGAATCGCCTGACCCATCGCCACCAGAACCGCCAACCTTGCTACCGCCAGAGTCGCCAGTTCTAGTGCCATCTGATGCGCCACCGTTAGGACCATCGGCCTTAAGCCCACATGCGGCGGCAGGTGAGTTGTTCTCAGTTGAACTGCCATGGTGGTCCATTGTGCACTGTCTTAGAAAAGACAAATGGTTTTTATTGCTGGAAATCACTATGATAGAGGAGAAAGGACAAGAGGCAAAGCTGGTATTCAGCAAAAAGGACTCAATTGTTGACCTAATGGGCCAGACCCATATCTGTTTTGGTCATGGGATGCCTGAGGCAGATGTAAAAGGGAAATGTGGTCAACTAAGTTCAATTTTTAACCTAATTGGCCAAGTCGAAGTCTGTGGAGATCAGCACTGTAATGGTAAAGTTCAAAATGGGCCTTATTTGATCCTCCAGTAGGTTGGTACCCTTGCATTTCAACGAGGGAGATTTTTTTTTTTTTCCAGAATTAGGTTCTATACTTCTATTCCAACCTTGAGGACAAAGTTGTTTTTTGGGAGGGTAGTATTGTTAGGGCCCAGCCCAATAGGAAATAAAGAGAAATGTAATAGTTAGTTAATTAGAAGGTATTAGTTAGTTAAGGGGACTGGTTATAAATAGGGGAGAATAAGAGTGATGGGGGAGAGAGAGAGAATTATAATTTGTGAGAATTAAGCATAGGCTTGATTGTGAAAGGGGAAACCCTTTGTGAAGGGGAAACCCTTGGAGAAGAATTACTCTCGTATTGTTTCAGTTCTTGTTCATTCATTCAATAAAGATTCATTCTTTCCTTTTCTTTTCCTGTTCTTTTCTTTTATATTCGGTCCATTGTTCTAAGGTTCCTAACAATTAGTATAATTCTCTCTCTCTCTCTCTCCCCCCCATCACTCTTATTCTCCCCTATTTATAACCACTCCCCTTAACTAACTAATACCTTCTAATTAACTAACTATTACATTTCTCTTTATTTCCTATTGGGCTGGGCCCTAACAGATTGTATATGTCTAACTTCAAAGATAGTTAATTTGATTGATAAAAGGAACTTTGGTGGTAACTTGGCAATGAAAATTGATATTAGAAAGGCTTTTGACACCTTAGACTATGATTTTTTCTTAAAAGTGTTAAAAGCTTTTGGTTTTGATTAAAGTTTCTGCCATTGGATTGAGGCCATTCTTGTTTTAGCCAAGCTTTCCACTTCTTTTAATGGCAAGGCATCTAGCTACTTTTCTTGCAAGAGGGGTGTAAGGCAAAGTGACCCCTTATCTTCTTTATTGTTCTACTTAGCTGAATAAGTGTTGAGCAGAGGAATTACAAAACTGGTTCATGATGGCAAGTTGTCCCTTATTTCTGGACCTAGAGGTAGTCAAGTGCCTTCTCATGTGCTTTATGCAGATGATGTCATGCTATTTTGCAGAGGAACTAAAAAGAACTTACATGCTCTTATGGACTTATTCCAGAGATATGGTATTGCCTTGGGTCAGATTATTAATCCAAGAGAATCAACTTTTTACTCTGGTTCAGTTTCACACAGGAGGCAGGCTGCTATTGCTGAGGTACTTGGATTTGCTATTCGTAAATTCCCTTTTACATATTTAGGCATTCCAATTTTTAAAGGAAAACCAAGAACAATACATCTGCAGCCAATTGCAGATAGAATTAAAGCAATGCTAGCTGCTTGGAAGGCTTCATTATTGTCAATTGCTGGAAGGGTTTAGCTTGTGAAGTCTTGTATTCATGGTATGATGATCTACAGTTTTTTAGTCTATTCTTGGCCTGTTAGACTTTTGAAAATAGTGGAGAGGTGGATTAGAAACTTTATTTGGTCTGGAGATGTAAATTGTAAAAAGATTTGCACGGTTTCTTGGAGGACAGTTTGCAGTTCTATAAATGAAGGAGGTTTAGGCTTTAGATCCCTTAGAGATGTTAATGATGCTGCTATTTTAAAGCTTTGTCGGGAACTTCTGCATTCAACAGAGCAGTGGGCATCTTTGCTGAGAGCATGAGTTATTAAACGTAAGTCTCCAATTCAATACCATATCAGCTCCTCAATCTGGTTTGGATTAAAGCATAGGTATTCGGAAGCTGCTGATAATAGTGTTTGGCAGATTGGTTCAGGGAATTCAGTTAATTTCTGGACTGATCCATGGCTATCTGACACATTGGTTTCATTATTAAATATTCCTTCTCAGGTTCATGCTCAACTAAATTCATCAATAATGGTGATTGGCTAATTCCTAGCAGCCTGCTGCAAAAGTTCCCTGCAATTGGAGATGAGCTGCAAAGGATCTCTACTCCTTTTGTTCCTTGTGATGATGTGTTAATATGGAAGTTTGTTAATTCTAGTGATTTATCATTCAAGGATGCTTATTTGTATCATAGGCCTATTGGTCAATCTATCAATTGGGCAAAGCATATATGGAATAAGGTTATTCCTCCTTCCAAGTCTTTATTGTTGTGGAGAATTTTCCAAAATAAACTCACTACAGATGATAATCTTAGAAGTAGAAGATGCATAATTATTTCAATGTGCAGTCTTTGTGAAAGAGATTTGGAAACTACTCATCTCCTATTCTGTGAGTGTCCATTTGCTCAACAAATCTAGAATTGATTGAGCTCTATCATTGATATGCAGATTGATACATCTTCAATCCACTCTATTTTTTCAGTTTGTGACAAGCAATGGTCAACTCAGGTAGAAGATGTAGTTGTTCAGCAATAGTCAATGGTTTCTGGGGTATTTGGTTGTGTAGGAACAATCTCAGATTTGAGGATAGAAAACTTAATCTGAAATCAGTTTTATACTCTATCTCGATAAGTGTTTTTTTGTCTGGTAATTTCAGCAAAGGATATTCTAGTTCCAGCATCTAGAGTTGTCCATTCTAAAGGCTTTTGCAGTAAATGTGAAGTCGAGGAAAGCTGATGTTATCGAAGAAGTTCGGTGGTATCCTTCTTCTTGATACTGGATCAAATATAACACTGATGGTGCTGCAAGAGGGCCTCCTGGCTATGTTGCTTGTGGAGGGATTTTTAGAGATAGAAGTGGTGCTTCCATGGGCTGTTTTGCAGTGAATCTTGGCATTACTCATGCTCTCCATGCTGAGATTTATGGTGCTATATATGCTATAGAGTTGGACTTTGACAAGGGTTGGCACAATCTTTGGTTGGAGTGTGACTCCATGTTGGTTACCTTGGCTTTCAATTCAGTTAGCATTGTTTCTTGGCAATTGCCAAATAGATGGAAAAATTGTAGAGTTAACTAATAGGATGAGATTTAGATTTTCTCATATTTTTCGTGAGGGCAACAATTGTGCAGATAAAATTGCTTCTCATGGAATGGTCATCCATGGTTTTCATTGGTGGAACACTATTCCTATTTTTATTACTGAAGATTTTTATAGGAATAGAGTAGGCTTACCTAATTATAGGTTTAAATAATTTTTTTTGCAACAGTTTTGTTCTATGTCCCCCCTTGCTTTTGCTTTTTGTACTTTTCCTTTTATATATTAATAAAATTTTAGTGTGCTGCAGATGATTGGTGTGTTCTAAGGTGCCAGCATAGCTGGGATGTCAGTTCTCACAGTGATACTTTCTGCATGCCAAGTATTTGCATAAAAAAAAGTTATAGTGTATTAAGTTAGCAATACAATGGTTATGTTGAGCTTAATTTGCTGATATATAATATAGTGCACATCAGTGTATACATCGATTTGTTGAGTTTAATTTGTTGTGTAAATGGTTTTGTACTGAGTTTAATTTGCTATATATACACTACAAGAAAATCAGCGATTAGCGTCGGCCAAAAGCCCAAGCTACAAGCCAAAAACCGACGCTAATGGCCACTTTAGCGTCGGCTATGCGACGGTGTCGTGGCCTATGCTTTATGCTTCGTCGCTAAGTTTAGGGAGGGCCATAATGGCCGACACGAACAAACCGACGTAAATTCGCAGCTAGACCACACAGAAAATGGCCAATGCTAAGTTAGCGTCGGTTAAAGCCTACGCTAAACCCACACTATGGCACATCGGTTTAGCGTTGGCCGACGCTAAACATAGCAAAGGCCAGGCCAACGCTAAACAGATGTGCCATAACGTTGGTTTAGCGTAAGCTTTGGCTGACGCTAACTATTTATTTTTATTTTTTACCGTTTGTATAAATTAGTAGCTAAATCATATAACACATTACATAAAACATAGCTAAATCAAACTTACAGGTAACAATTTAAAATTCAAACAATCATTCTAAGTTTTTAAAATCTTGCGGCTATGATATGTATAAAAGAACAATGCATCTAGAAACAAGTACAAATGACCAGTTCATGGTGCATTAATTGGAACTAATAGGCACGAGAATAAGTTACCTGCAAATTTAAGCGGCGAAATGCATGTAGAGCGATATACTCCCTCTGTGTGGTAGCAAGAGAGCCGAGCACTGTGAGATACTAGATATTTCCAATTTGAAGTTTTCTTATGATATGATCATTATGAACCCTGCAGGAAAGAACAATCTGCTTGAAATGATAAAGATAAAACAATACAGTCACATACTTATGAGTGAAAATGATCAAGATATATTTCATATTTGCTTGAACTCACATATAAAGTATTTAATTGAACACTGTTGGATCTATCATCCAAATAAAACCCTTGTTGGACACTGTAGCACTATATTTACCTGCATTTATAAGAAATCAAAAGAGTGAAAAATAAAGAAATTATTTTTCAGATCTCAATAGCTATGCAAAGAATATCTACATAGATTTGGTGGAATGATGACGAAGCATGTTCTGTTTGGAAGTTAAATTGAAAGGTTGCCTTGAGAAACTTACATATTTTCTTTAGCACAGTATAGGTTTGTGGCAATAATCCCAGTTGGTCCTCTCTTCAGCCAACCACATACATACCAGCCCTCTTCAAGAAGCGTCATTTGGAACTATACCTTACCTGAAAGGTAGCCATCATATATACAACTCTGAGCTCCTCTCATAACACATTTACATATGCCAGGTACTATGTTTCTTGGCCAATGTCTGAAAAACACCATGTAATATTTTTTTATAAAGAATTTATTAAAAAAGAAAAGACTACAAAACAGGGGGTTAGGAATCAGCCTAAGTCCTAAAGCTACAATGAAAAGAACAGGGGAAAGAAAGTAAATAAAAATATAAAAGTACTTCAACACAAAAGAGCAACCCAGACAATTTATAAGTCAAACCTGGAAACACCCTTAAAAAACATGACCACACAAGTGAAAGACACTAGTTCAATTAGTAACATGGCTTAAAAGATGAATTGAATCCCAAATAATAAAGATGTATGCTTGTATGTTTACAACAAGGCAGATACCAACAAGGAAAATAAAATAAGTACAATCTATAAAGCAAAAAAAAAAAAAAAAAGGAAGAAGGTATATAAAAAGTACAATCTGTTTGACATACCTAAGCAAGCTATCAAGTATTTTTCAAAGCAGTATAATGCAAAAGCCTCATAGCAGTCCTAGATAACTTCCCGGTTAAATGTTGCACTGGAATCCAATATATAGTGAAACTGCATCATAAAAACATTAGAACTTAATAACACACTGTTAGAATCTGTTACAAAGGAAAAAATTATGAACTCTAAAGGATGGATTGTTTATAGAAAGCAAACACACAGATACTACGGTTGTTGAAACTACAGATGGTCCTTTTCTAGAAAATAAACCCAAGCTTTTATGAAATTACATTATCAATTAAATAAGAAAAAAAATCCATGACTGTAAGTATGTTATGAATAACAAGGAAGCAGGTTTTCTTTTAAGTAGCAATTATAGATTAGATTAAGATAAGCTGTGTGAACCAGAATGGTCTTCATATCATGAAATTGGAGCATTATACACTAAAGACTAAGATAAGTAACCAAGTATAAACATTTTTTTTATTTGTTATTTTCTTTAGGAGGGGCTGTTCCACGTAGGAGAAAAAAAAATCTTATTTTCTACTTTCGGCAAAAGCAAAAAAACTTTTCATCTTGATGGGGAAAAAATTGCAATTAAATCCCAAAGGCAATCTAGCATGCTAGAGGAATTATTTATTTCTTTTAGGCTAAACTCTACTTTTGATCCTCTATCTTTATTTTATTTTCAGTTTTGGTCCCTCTTTTATTAATTTTTTCAATTTGGTCCTTTTTCTTTATTTTAGATTTCAAAGTGGTCTTTTTCACTTAAATTGTGATATGATGAGGACCACATTGGTATAAATTGTGTAAAATAAGGGACCATTTTCGGAACAAAAGAAGTAAAAGAGGGACCATGCCGGAACAAAAAAAAAGGGACCACATGAGTTTAACTTTCGTAAAATAAGGGACCATTTCAGAACAAAAAATAAAAGAGGGGCCACATTGATATAAATTTGCAAAATAAGGGACCAAATCGAAAAAATTAATAAAAGAGGGACCAAAACGGAACTAAAATAAAGATAGGAGACTAAAAGTAGCATTTAGCCTTTAAAGCATGACAATAGTTATTGACAATAAGGACTAAGGGCATAGCTTTCCAATGTAATCAATAGTTATATACAATCAAATCATTGATCTAAAAAATAAGGAAAACAAAACTAATGTGAAAGCAATCAACCTATGTTTTCATACTCTCCTGAGAGTTTCAAGTGTAAGGTTAATATGATCTACGAACAGAGAGTAACCATCCTGTACTCCAGCATAAAAAAAACACTTGTTTACAGAGAAACAAGTACAAACGAGCGTAAGTGTCTATTAGTATTCGTTTGAGAATTACCTCAGTTGTGGAAGTGCATAAGATATGAGGATAGACATGTAGGATTATTGATTACGTGTCACAATTGCTAATAGGTGGCACCAAATGGTAGGAGGTGTCCGCTGAAGATTCTGGGAGTGTATTTTAATATATTATAAACAGATAGATGTAACCATCACCAAGAAAAAAAATAGATTTAATTTGAACAACATATGCATCCTTAGAATCCATTGTCATGGTGGCAAACCTCCTCTAGCTTTTTCGCAGCAAGTCATGAATTGGTCAGGCCACGCAGAAATTCAAACTTGATATCTTTAGACACCTGTTAACGATCAACGAAATATTTATGGATAATGCCAGATTTGAATTACTAAGCTTGCTATGATTAATCACTAAAAAATTGTAGCTATAGTCTCTTCAACCCTAAAACTTATCAATTCTGGTTCAAGTGGCTCTGGTTGTAGTCATATTTGCTGATGCAACTAAGAATAAGATGGATTGAAAAGATTGTAAAAAGGGGATGGGGAACTTATAGAGAATCACTCAGAGCCTCTCTCTCTCTAAACTCTCTATCTAGAAACGAAAATGAGACTATCTGAAAGGGTGCCTTCCAACACGGCAAAGGGCCCTTTAAATAGAAAATGAAAGTAACTGGTTTGAGCAGTAACCGGTAACTTGACCGGGACTATTACAATAATTGATGAACAGTATCGGTAACTTGACCGAAACTATAACAATAATTGATTAACAGTATCAGTAACTTGACCGAGTCTTGTTTTAGTCTTCATTGAGGTCTATTCCGAAACAATCGTCTTCGTTTTGATAAAAATCATCTGAAGATGATGATTTATCTGATTTGTCAGTTCTGGAATAAGATGCCATTTCTTCTTGGAGGAGCTTGAGGATGTTTGTCAGATTTCTTGTTAAATTTTCCTTGCTTGAGGATCCTGCTAAGGCAGCTGTAATTTGGCCCCTCTGATTTAGGAATTCACAAGATTCTGGGTTTTCTCCTTTACCCATTTTGGGTTCTTTTGGAACCACACTTTGCCACTGTCGGTTGAAGCTCCATTTGTATTAAATTGAGTCCACCATTTGACATATGCTCCCCTTTGGAGTAGTGGGAGTAAACCAGCCTGATGGTGTTGTTGTTTTTTATATTTGTATTGCCAGCTAAATACCCAAGCTAGCAAAAATTTTGAAAAGAAGTGGAGATCTGCTGGGAATACATTGTCATGTAGATTCACTCTTTTTGGGAAAGTTTGAAATCCGTCTTGAACTTCTGCATGAAGGATCCTGACAATTGGTCCAAAAAAGTTCCACCAATGGAGAAACCACTGAGGGAAGTTATATTGGACATTACGTTTGAAGTAAATTAACCAAGAATGTTTGAAAGATTTGTTTTGGTACCAAAATACGTTATACCAAGCTGTTTGATAATCCCAATATGTATAACCAATAGGGTCAAAATTCTGGGAAAATTTAGTGATATTGTTTGGGTTCTTCTTGAAATCTTTTGGGGTCATTACTTTTAAGATTTGGAAAGTTGAGTGGGTAATAACTGAGGAATCTTCACTATCACTGTAGTGCTTGACTGAGATTGAATCTGAGTCTACTAGAATAAACTCATAAAACTGCCTGGTTTTATTTGGATGGATTGATCTGAAATGAAAATCTTTGTGGAAAATTTTTAGGTGACTTTGGTGGGATTGACATCCCAGAATTCTGGTTCCATCTGAATAATAGTCTGGAACTGAGTTTTTAGAATATAATGGGTTTGGGAATAAGCTTTTGGGTTTGATGTTCTAGACAAATCTTTGCTAGGTTTGGCTGTGTTTATGGGTACTGGTGTTTGGACTAAGTCTTTGATGATTTGGGCTAAAGGGGGTGGAGAGTCTGGTTCTTCTTCCATTATCCTAGCCCATGTTGTTTTTGGAAGTTTGGTCAGGCCTTGGTCTTGAAGGGCCATAAGGGTTTGGATTGGGAATCCATAATCTTGTTAGGTTTGTTTGGCAATTTGGGGTTTTGTTTCTTGGGTTGGTTGTTGGGTAGATGACCCAACGTTTTCAGTTTGGTCATAAGTCGATGACTCAGAATGGGTGGATGACCCTGATTGTACCTGTTTGGACTTGTTTTTTTGTTAATCTTGCAAGGACTAATTTTCCTTTTTTTTCCCCTGTCGGAGGTGGAAGCAGAGATTGCCGACTTCGACATTGGTTTACTTTCCCTACAAGTATTCACGAGTGAGATAATCAGGCAAAGAGTTTGAGGTTCCTTTGAGGAATTCAATGTCAAAATCAAAAACACTCAAAATAACTTGTCATCTAGCAAAAATCTATTTTGATGCCAAGTTTTTAACTTCTTTTTATAAAATATCCTTTGCAGATTTGCAATCTACTCTAACCAAAAACTTTTGATGGAGTAAATCATATTGAAATTTTGAAATACAAAGCATTATGGCCAAAATATCTTTTTTTGACAATTGAATACTTTTGTTATGCAGGGCCCCAATGCTTTGAAGTATATGCAATGATATGCTCTTTATTTAAAACCTTTTGCTTCAAAATTCCGCAATAACCTATGTTAGAGGCATCAGTTTCTATGATCTTTGGTGTTGTTGGATTTGGAAGATAGAGACATGGGAGGTCTTTGACCCTAGCTTTGACAAGTTTGACGATATTAGTATGTTCATCTGTCCAAGGAGGTGGCTCCTTTTTGAGACGATCATGGAGTGGTTTAATTAAGTTACTTAGGTTGGGAAAGAATTATGCCACATAATTGAGACAACCTAAGAACCTTTGTAATTGATTTTTGTCAATTATCTGGTTTGGAAATTTCTACAAATTGGATTGCTCTATGGATTGGCACGATAGTTCCTCGGCGAATATTATGACCCAGAAACCCAACATTAGTTTGGAATAACCTGATCTTAGTTTTTGAGACCGCTAGACCATTTCTTTTAATGACTTCTATGAAGACATTGAGATGTTTAAAATGTTGGTCAATTGATTGAGAAAAGATTAATATATCATCGATGTATACAATTGAAAAGTTTGAATAAGGATTGAATATTTCATTCATTATCCGTTGGAACTCGGATGGAGCATTTTTGAGGCCAAATGGCATTACATTCCATTTGTATTGACCAAATGGGACAGTGAAAGCTGTCTTATAGCGATCACTATCCTTGATTTCTATCTGCCAGTAACCAGATTTCATATCAAATTTTGAAAATATTTTTGCAGAATGTAATCTATTTAATAAATCTTTCTTGTTTGGGATAAGATATCTAATCCACCTAAGAGCTTGATTAAGAGGTTTGTAGTTGATTGCTAACCTTGGAGTTCCTCTTCCAATTTCCGCTTGTTTATTGACATAGAATGCCGAACATGACCAAGGGCTTTTGCTTTTCCTAATTAATCCCTTGTTTAGGAGGTCGCCAATCTCCTTTTGACAGTGTTGTAAGAGTTCATGACTTATTTGGATTGGTCTAGCCTTGGTAGGAATTTGTCTTTCGTCAAACCCTATTTCATAAGGCAGGTTAACAACATACTTCTTTCTATTACATTCGGTAGATCAGAACAGATAGATGTTTCGACATGGTTGAAAAGATCGTTGATCTTCTTTTTGACTTGTTGTTTCTCTAATTGTGTTTCTATGGTTTTAAACGATACTTCTTCTTTTAAGAAGTTTATCTAATTCTGTTTGTATTGAATGAAGTTTAAGTTTCTAATGATTGGCTTTCTAATGAAGGGGGAAATTATTGGATTACCCAGATATTGAGTAATGATACCTTCATCTGATATGGTCAAGGGAAAAAGTGATCTTGTGAACGAAGTGCCTAATATTACTTCATTTTTCAAGTTTTTGACTAATAGAAAAGGGGTTTCAACTTGAAGACCCTGATTTTCTATTACCGCTTTTGAAAGTTCAAAATTAATCTTGAGTTCGGACCCATTAGTCGCACTTAATTGTTCCGAAGTCTTTTCAAAGCATTTTGTCAGGATTAACCCTTCTAAAATACAATTTGAACCCGCTCCTGTATCAAAGAGAGCTGTGGTTTTTAAAACAAACTCTTGAATGGTTATCTTTATTTTGATGCAGAATTTTTGAATTTTTAATTGATTTATTAACCCTAAGAAGTCCTCGTCTTCTATTTTCTGGGTATCTGTTTTTTGAGTGATTTGTTTTCCCTCATCACTATCTTTGTCTTCATTAGAATCAGATTCTGATGAAGAAGAGTGGGCTCCTAATTGGGATAGGATTTGTTGGTGCAGTTGTTGTTGTGCCTTGGTTTCTTTAACTTTTTTTTTTTAGAGTTTTGATTTCTTGTTGAAGGTCTTGAACTGAAATATGTTTGTTTTCTTGCCTTTCTAGTCTTTTAAGTGTTTCTTTTAGACTAAAAGGTTCTTTAATAGTAAACCTCTCTCTCTTGTTAGAGTTTTCTGCTATTGTGGATTTTAGTTTTTCTAAGTACTTCCGTCTTTCATCTAAGTCAAGAATTGAGTTAATAGCTTCGAAAAGGAGATCTTGCTCCTTCGTCAAAACATTTATCTCATTTGAAGAGTTTGATTGTTCACTATTTGAAGAATCAAACTCATCATCTTGAATCTGATTTAGGTCGTCGGAATTTCCAGATTCATCTGAAGATTCTATTAACAGATTGTTTAATTGTTCTTCTATAGTTGGTTCAAGGTTTAAGGCTTTTATTTTCTTTTTTAACCTACAGTATTTGTTGATATGCCTTGGCTTACCACAACTATAGCAAATGACTGTTCTTTTAGAAACTTTTATGTCTACGGCTGGTCTGGCCCTAAACTCTTTTTTAAGTTTTCTTGGAGGGGTGCTCCTTTTATATGTGTTAAAGTTTGACTTTGGTCTTCTGTAGTCGTATGTCTCTATATTTTTAGGTTTTGGTTTTTTGCTTCTAGAACATGGTAAAGCGAATTGGTCACAGAAATTCCCTAAATCTTTTCTGTTTTGGGCTCTTTCTTTTTTAAGTTGATTTTGAATTTTATCATCTTAGCATATTTTTATGGCTATCTTTTGAATATACGATATCAATTGCCCATAGGTCAATTGCTCCTAGTGTTTCTGTCTATAGTTTGGCTTTTGATTTTATCCCTAACTTGGTCTCCTAATGACTTAGGTAGTCCTGCTAGAAACTTTTCTTTCTAGTATGGTTGTTGCCAATCTTCTCTTGTATAGACCCTAGTTAAGAAGGTATCCTTATAATACCTAAAATCAGTAGGGTTTTACATCTTAGATTTGAAAGCAGCTCTGCTGATCGATCTTTCCATGAAGATGGATCGCCAATATAGTAGTGAGCTATGGAAAAGATTAAGGTGTTGACACCATCAAGGATAAGTTCCCCATTTTTTGTAGCAGGAACACCTTAATCAATTTTGACTGCTTGGTAAATTGTTGTTTAATTTTGACTGCTTGGTAAATTGTTGTTTTTTGTTCTTCTGTGAAAGAACGGTCCCACCATCCTTTAAGTTGGCCGGAAAATCCAGCAGCTAATATATTAGAGATTGTTTCTTTTGAGCAATCATGGCTGATCTGATATGATATTGCCACCACAGTCATATGTTGCAAGGTGTTCATTATTTGGTATTCGTTTTGGCCATCTATGTACCATTCATAAATTTGGTTTGCATTAAAGCTTTTAAAAGTTTGGTCTTTTTCTTTAATTAATAGATCTAGGGCTGTTGCCCTTTTGTAATATAATTTTGATGGTTTTTTCCAATTTTTCCAAGATTGGTCAATAATTGAGTTAAACTTAATGTTTGATGTTGAACTCTTAACCGACTCTGTTTCGGTGCTATCTTCTATTAAGGCATTAATGGATAAATTTTTGGTAACTACTTTTGGTGGTTTTGGTCTTTGATCTTGTGGTGTTTCTAGTGCATGGAGGTTTAACTGTTTAAGTTGATCATTAATGATGGTAATGACCTCTTTTTCTTTTGTCTTTGAGCTGATTAACCTCATACTTTCTTGAAGCTGTTTATTTACTTTAAATGGTTTGAATAGGGGCTTGTCTAACTGTTTTTCTGACATTTTTTGTTTTGAAGTTGAAGGCTCTTCTTCTCAAGTTTCTTGCCTAAAATTTGGAGATATTTATTGGTATAAATTTGCTTGTTGCATTAGGCTTTTGATATCTTTGGCCGTCACAGGTTCTTCCTCATTCTTTGTTTTGAATGGGGCAGCTATCACCGACTAGTTTTTATCATCTTTAATGTTTGGAAGTTGATACTGATTATGCGGAGGTAGTTCTGACCTAACTATCTCCCCGTTTTTGAGATGCCATACTGTGATGACATTAGTGGTTCTAGACCCTTTTATGTCAGTTTGAAAAGGGTATTCTATGGCATTTTTTATTGTATAGGCATGAAACCAATCAAAAAAGGGAATGTTCATCTTAACCCTATTAAGGAATTGATAATATTCCTCTTGAATATCTTTTCTGTTTGTTCCCTAATAATTTTGAAAGAACCATTCTCTTTGAGGATTCCATTCCTCAGAAATAAAATTCTTTCCTAAGGGATTCCTTATCTATTGTGAAATCTGATAACATCATAAGACATTAAGGGAGGAATATATTGGAGACTGAATTGATTTGTCATCATCTTCAACCTATATGTTGGTCTCGGGATTGATGATGAATTATCTAATCCCTAGAGATGTATTGTTTGAGATGTGGATTGGGACAAATTTGAAAATGATCTTCTTGATGCTACGGATCTGAAATCTTGAGATCGTAGATCACATGATCTAGAGGAACTGAATGAATTTGGCCTATCAAATGACCATTCCTGTTTGAAGTTGATTAATTTGAGTGAAATCAGATGTTTGTCTTGGTAAAGCTGGAGCAACTTTGTCCAAGATCCATTTTCTGGAAGAACTGCATCTTTCCATAAAATTGTTTATGGGACAATGACGTTTGCTTTCGTGACATCAGTAAGAAACAGGGTTGTTTCGCCTGACGTCTTAGTTTTCAAGACTTTTGAGTTACATGAATTCATAACCTTGTATTGAATTCTGTAAAGTAAAGCAGCTGGTATTGATCCGGGTTTCATGTCCAAGCCGCAAATTTTTATGTTTAAAAACAATGAATCTAGAATGTTCTTATCTTGTAGACTCCGTGTTCTATTTGGGTAACAGTTAAAATAAATTGGACCCTGACTTGGGCTAGTTTCTACTGTCCCTAACAGAGAGTCTTGGAATTTATTGTGTCTTATATCTCTTAGACACATTAATATTGAGGCATTTAATCCTTCTCTAATTAAAGGTTTAACAACTACCTGCACACATCCTATGTGTAAATATCTGTATTTTTGTCTATGGGCTTTGATTGTGTCCATAGAGAGAAGATGAAATTCCTCACTCTGGATTGATTGAAATGTTTTTCTCTACTGTCTTGATGACATAATCAGAATGCAAGAAAAACCTGCCTTCTGGTTTGTTGAGCTCTTTTGTTGGGATTTTAGGAGTCTCCCAATTATCAATATCTTGATTGATATTTCAAAGCAGATTTCTTCATTGAAGATACTACTTGTGATGGTTTGAGTTTCGTGTTCTTCTAAAGAAAATGAAGAAGGCTCAGAAGATCTAAAAGAGAACTTAGAAAATGAACGACTTAACATCATAAAAACTTATCTGATATCATTGCCTTCCTTTAGTTCTATAGACAAATAAGGATTAGATCTAAAATATCCATTATCAATCTGAACTTGAAAATAGAATTCATAGAAGATTAATCATACACATGAAAATATAAAAGATAGGCATATTATCCTTTCAAAATAAGAAATATCATCCCTCACCATAGCTGCATTAGCGCATCCTTGCTTAGACAATTCATATGGGAACATCGACAAATTAGACTTACCACCTCATCGTAGGACTTACTGCTATAGCCCCACAGAAATGCCTACTAAAGATACGATGCACAAACCAGTTAGAAAGAATAGATCTTTCGAGAAAGAATAAAATTCCTAAAAACTCTTCTTTTTTCGTTGTACAACAGTTCAGATAGACATGTGATAGTTCAGACCTTACCCCATACTTACCTACTTCCCCATCTAGCTCTGATACCAGCGAGGATGAAAAGGATTAGATCGGAAAGGAGAAGGACAAGGAGAGCACTGGGAAGTAGGGGAGCAGGCAGACTGTCAAATATAAATAAAATGCAAAATAATGCAGTAAAAGGCTTAAATCAAAACATGTAGCATCAGAGCGGCGGTATATATATATATATATATATATATATATATATATATATATATATATATATATATATAAAAAGAATAAAGAAAAACATTAAGCATGTATTATAGCATGTAAAGAAGTTAAAATACTTTACCAAAAAAAGTTAAAAAATAAATTAGACCATAATTTATCCCGAGTCCTAACCTAAATCATCAAATTCCCTGAATGGACTTGATTCTTGGTATCCTTACTAGAAGTAAGCTATAAACATTTAGTTTGGATAATCGATTAAGACATCCACAATTGAAAAGTGTTTGAAAATGTTGCAAAGACTGACCATTGCTGAATTTCTCTATGCAGCAACACTACCTTCATAATCTTTGAGTTCATACTTAACTTCTCCAAGCAAACGAAAAATATCAGCATCATTTGGTTTTTCCTTGGAACACAAAAAAACCAATCGAACCATTATTCAAAGATCAAACAGCATGATTTATGCAACAAATAATAGGCAAGTGCCACAAAATCTCCACGGTCAAAACATTAATAACCTTGGTCAAACCAGCAAGTAGAGAAACAACTCTTGCATATTTCCCTAGTTCTGCCAAAGTTACTTTAGCTCCCTGAAAATCTTTTCAAATGTATCTACAAGCTATAATCAATTGCATCTATCAATTTGAAGCTATAAATCAAATATTAACCCTCAATTCAAAAACAACTGTAATAGGAAAACAATCAGCCCCAATAAAACAAAAAAATCAACCCCAAATCATCAACCCCAAGCCTGAAGAACGAACCCCTAATCCCCAAATTCAAGAGCATAACCCAACCGTCCAATTCCTAAAAGCCAAGCATAACTAAGGTTTATGACTCAATAAAATCAATTGTACAAGGATTTTGAAACATAACTGAATAGAGGGGGGAATGCCGTCTGTGCGTGTGTGACAGTCAGGGCCGGCGATAAGGGCGTACAAGGAGTGCAACAACACAGGGCCTCAAATTTGGTCCAAAATTTGGGGCCCCCAAAATTTATTTTGACCAAAAAAAAGATGTTAGAAAGAAGGCTCTTTTTAAGTAGCTAGAAGATTGATATTAGCTTGAAGTTGTATTGGTAGGATTTTAATAATCTTCTTTGTATTTATTGTCCTGAAGTGGGTGTTTAAGATTAGAACAATTGTCCTTTTTGAAATAATATTTAAGATTGCCTTTTTTTTTAAATAATATTTTGAAATAATATTTAATTATTAAAATTATCCCTTTTTTTATTAAGGGCCCAATTTTTAAAATTAGAACAGGGCCCCCAAAATGTTTAAGACGGCCCTGGTGACAGTGTTGTCCTACGGAGGTGAGAGAACGGAAGAGAGGGACAACAAGGTGTTTGCAGAGGTTTGTGAAGAGGGAGTTGAAGCTACAGAGAGTCATTTGGAGAAGTGGGAGGGAGGCTGTGCGTGTCCAGGTGTTATGGCGACGAAGTGCGATAGACGACCGGATTGCAGGGAAGGACCGGGACGGCGCACAGGTAAGGGAGAGCCTGGCCGCAGTGGTGGAGTGGCACGACGGAATGAGTATGGTGGCGCAGTATGTTGGCGCGGCTGAGAGAGTGTGTTATTTCTGCTCTAGGAGGAAGAGAGGGGTTAGACAAAGGGAGAGCTTCAGACGCAAAAAGAAGAAAAGGGGTGCAAGTGTTATTTCTCCCAAAATTAACGTCGGTCAGGCCGCCGATACACTTAATTTTATTGCAAAACATTGAACATAGCATCAGCCGGGCCGACGCAAAACTAATAATAACAATAGCGTTGGTTTTTAGCACGGCCAGACCCATGCAAAATAATGAAAAATTATAAAAAAAAAATATTTGCAATCTAGTGACATTTCGCCTACGCTAGGTTGCAAAATTAGCGTAGGCCATATGGCTGACGCTAATTTTTGCAGTTATAATTTTAGCAGTGTATTAAGTTAGCAGTACAATGGTTATGTTGAGCTTAATTTGCTGGTATATAGTGCATAGCAGTGTATACATCGGTTTGTTGAGTTTAATTTTTTGTGTACATGATTTTGTACTGAGTTTAATTTGCTGATATATAGTGCACAGGTTAATATTGATGATCGGTTTTGTTGAAAATATGTTGAGTTTAATTTGTTGTATCCATGTGTATATCCATGAACTTGTATTGGTTTTGCTGAGTGCAGGGATAAAATTCAGGAAACAGTATAAATAATTAAAAAAAAAAAGACCATAGACTGCGCTTCTTCAAGTAAGCGTTTTCTATTTGTAACTATATATACACAACGCTTCATCAAAGAAGACAACGCTTCATCAAGGAAGCGCTGTCTTTAGCTAGTCCGTAGACAACGACTCCTTAAGGAAGCGATGTCTTTAGCTAGTCCATAGACAGCACTTTCTCAAGGAAGCGTAATCTATAGTTACAAATAGATAGCACTTCCTTGAAGAAGCGCTGTCTTTCTTATTAAGCGTTACCGTTTTCTTCTACCTTAGATAGCGGTTAAAAACGCTATTAAAGGGCAAAAATAAATGTTGTCTAATCATTTTCCGTTGATATTAAAAAATATGACATTATATATATTTAAATAAAAATAATTTTCAAGAATGAATAATAAATTTTTGCCTATTTTTCAATTAATATTATTAACTTAGTGTATAATCAAAAATTTAAAAATTTGGAAGTATTCGAAGTACAATAAATTTGAAAGCGAATGTCTAGGAGTTGAAAAACTTAAAAGCAATTATCAGAAAGAAAACAACTATTAATAAAAGAGAGACTAAATTTGAGAAAATTCGATTTATCACATATGATGATATGCATTTATTTAGCCAACACTAAAACATTTTTTTGCTTTTGACAACATTTTTTTTTCAATAAGTATAAAATGTTGCCTAAAAATATATTAGTCAACATTTTAAAACCGTTGTCTCATAAAATGTATGTTTTATGCAACACTTTTTTCACAATAGTGAATAAGTGTTCCCTTAATGTTAATTGAGAATAATTTTAAATAATTACCATGATAATTCTTTTACAATACTTAATAATTGTTGTCTTATCTTTAAATAGGAACAGTTTCAAACTGTTACAATATTAATTATAAAAGGTTATATTTCAGAATTATTCCCTTAAATATCTGAATGCCCAATTCCTAAAAATTTTTTCCCTCCAAACCTACACAATGGCCCTAAGTCACTAACTTTGATAAAAATTAAAATTAGAAAAAAAAAAAAAAAAAAAAACTTTCAGCTCGAGAAAAAACATCAGATTTTCCGCTCAATGAGTGTATTCATCTTGATTTTGCACGGCTTGTTTTATGTTTGATCTTATTCTTAGTTTGAAATTTAAAATGACTCGTGTAAATTGCATTTTATCTCATTCGAAGCCATATCCATGCTCAAGGAATGTTTACAAAGTTGCCAATTCAGTCAGATGAAAAGCTGGTCAGTTAATCATAATACTGCCATTTTCATCATGACGGTGCTAGTACCAGGGAGATTGTCAGTTTAAGGATGTGGTTGCTTGATTATATTTAGAAGCAATCATGTACATGATCTTCATGTTAGATTAATTATTTTAATTAATCAAAATTAGAAATTAATATTAATTAATTAGCTAAAGTTATAATTAATATGTTAATTATGGTTAATAGCATTTTATCAATATAATGAATTGTATTAGACTAATGTTCTGAATAGTCCGTGATGGATTGGGCTATTCAATTGATGTCCAATGAGAGATCTCTGTCCTCATATGATAGGTTACTTAATCGTTATTCCATTAGACGGTTAATGCTAAGTCTGATAAACCAATCGTGATTGAGGGGAGTTTGCTCTCATTCTAGTTTTCAACCAAGCGATTCAGGCACGAGGGTTCAATCCTTATTTCGATGTCAGGTGCACGTTCTTGATCTATCTCTAAGAATGTAATGTCAAAATATGTTATATTCTTATATCTATTATTGATTTAGGTTCATAGAATTGTTTTACAATTCCTTCAATTGGTATCAAAGCCAAATAGATACAGATTATGGCTATTATTATTTGTCCTGTTTCCATAAGTAAATCACATTTTCGCAATCTATAAACCCTAATGTTTTGGAATTCGATTTCATAGAAATAGTTCAATGATTTGCGAAATTGATTGAGGGTTTTCTTAATCTAATCATTGCGATCAAAACCCCTCAAATATATATCACACGTTTTCGTCAAGAAAATAGAGAGAAATTTTCAGAATACCGCGACCCCTTTGTTGCACGCAAACCCCAAAATATTTTGATTCGATTTTCACTCGATCGAAGCTGTAATGTCAGAAATTGAGTTGGGGATTCCATAGATCGGTGGTATGCGAACAACATATCCAAAAATCATGCGTTTTCATCAAATGAAGCGTGAGAAATCAACAGTTTATGGTCCATTTTCGCGAAGAACCCTACCATTTTTTAGATCTGAAATTTCTCCCATCTGGCTGAATGATTCTCAAAATTAAGTTGGGGCTTCCATATATCGGTGCTATTCGAATAACATACTGAAAAATCAGCGTGTTTAGTTTCCGGGATCGCGAGATCAAACCGAGTCAAAATCGTGGGTCATTGCGACCCGTTTCTGCTTGACGGGCGAAGGAGATGAACATCTCCAGGATGCCCACTCTCGGGCCCTGTGCGTGGGCCCAATTCCAAGGCCCAAAAAAAAAATTTTTCCATGCCAAAAATTATTTATGTAATATTCTGTGAATTTTGGAATTTTTTTGGATACCCCTATATATTTAATATTATTAAATTCGAGAATAATTTGTAATTTAAAATATTGTACTCTCGGAATTTGGGCCTAGGTTTTTTTTTTTTTTTGTGATTATTCCTTATTTTACTAATGACATTTTGATATTTTATACTCTCCCTATTAATGTGTCATCATAATTATTGGATTAATTTTAGGCCTTATATAACTTATTTATTTTATGTTTATGCATGATATGAAATTATTACATTATTTGAAGCATAATTATTCTTAATTTGTATAACTGTAATCTCACCTATCGTGAGTACTTTTATGTAAATTTTATGTAATTTAAATAATTAATATTTCTCTTAATTATATTTTGTATTATATTAATAATAATTATGCCCTATTGGTGTATTGTTATTAATATAATTTGTTATTATACAATGTACTATTTGTTTTATACTTAATCAATAGTTTTTCTAGCACCCTATCAGTATTAGAATTTTTTTGGTGATATAAGATTCGTGCATTGTATATTTTGTGAAAATTTCCTCTGTGCCAATAACATTTTTGTGTTCTGCACTCTCTCTTTAAAAGTGTTATAATTATGCAATCAATCTTAAAGTATCAAATATGATTATTCTTTTGGAATAATTTAATATTATATATATATATATATTACATTTTCACTACTTTGTTTTCAATTTTTCAATCCAAAATTTTCTAATTCTGTTCTTTTGTGACATACATATATCATTGACACTCTCTAATTATTAGTTTTAGTCACAAAATTAAATTTTGAATCATTATGAGTTAAGTTCATTATTTTTTTATTAAATAAACTTATGTAGTGAATTATTAAATTGTATATTATTTTATGCCATTTATGTATATTAAATTGATTCAAATTGGCAAAATTATTTATTTTTAATTATTCTAATACACATTATGTTTTTATCACTACTATACTCTTTGAATGTAGATCCATAAATAATTTATTATTCTTAATTTTATGACAGATATGTACTAAGTATTTTCTCTAATCATGTATCTTAGTCACAAAATAAATTTTGGATCATAACATAACTAAATATCCTATACTTTAGTATATAATGAAATTCTGTATTACTTTATGCCAAATCCTATAATTATATTGGCTCATTATTATTAATATGCTCACTTGCAAAATATCATCAAGATAATTTTGTTGAGTAGTTCTCGAGGTAATTGAAAATTATGTCATCATTGTAATCTATATGAATCGTAATGATTTGATTAGAGTTTTTCTTTTGAGCTGACAAGCTACAAGGTTTTATGATACTCTCATTATATAAGTCATCAAAACTCATAAGCTCTACACACAAGGATGAATGACACACTCCGAGGTTAGTTGCAAAATCTTTATTTTTTGACTCATTACATAATTGCATATAAGAAGAAATTTGTTAATAAGATATTATTCTCTTTTTGTGGTTATTCGTTCCCATAATATTATGAAATTAAAGAACTCTACAAGCAATTTATTGATTGTTCGTTATAATACTCCCTTTCGAAATTATATCTTTATTTATAGTGGGAGTATAGCGTAAATATGTGATTACACACATTGTTTTAGAGTTCTATTCTGGGATATATAAAATTGCCTTATGCATTTTTATATACTTCACTCAGTCAAAGAATAAACAATAACTTTTGTTATTGTACTCTTTTCTATTAAAGTGTTGAGATCATGAAATTAATGTCATGGTCCTTACGTGGATAAAGTCGTGTTAATTTCATGTTTATACTAGTGTACATGTCTTGAATTTATTTGAACATGACTGCTTGTTGAATATCCTTTTAAATGGAAATTTTGGTTAATACAATGTAAAACATTTCTTACTTATTATGATTTGGGACCCTTAGGCGGGATCATGATAAGTAAGAAATTTTTGTGATGGGCATGTTTGACTTTGGATATGGAATCACTTATTCCTCTACTTATACGATAAATGTTTCCTTGTTATTAGCCAATTGTTTACATTGTATTATTACATTTCTTATTTATTGTAAATCGGGACCATTAGGCGGGATTACAGTAGATAAGAAATTCTCTTTAAATGGCATATTTGACTGTAAATGGAGATAATTTAATTCTCTTTTTTGTGCATATTAAATATTTTCCTTGTTGTCTTTGATATCAGCTCCTTGCCTAACTCAGTCAAAACTATAAATGCAACTTGTATATTATTATGTGAAAATTGACATGTGAGTTGTTGAGGCACTTTTCACACACTCACACTCTTTGTTCTTGCAAGAGTAAAGAGAATATAGAACTTTTAGGAATTGAATAATACTTTCACATGCTTATTATTGAATGACAAACTGCTATATATAGCAATATACAAAACTAACTAACTAATACAATTTCATAACTGTTTTAACTAACACTAACAGTTATTACTTAACTAACATCTACCATATAACTGAATTACATTCACAATACACCCCCTAATTCAGTTTGCCTAGAGAAAGCATGCCTAGCTTGTCTCTAAGTTCTTCTAATTTACTGCACTTCAATGACTTGGTGAGTATATCTGCAACTTGTTCTTCAGATTTGCAGTATACTAACTCAAGTTTTCCTTTATTAACTTGATCCCTAAGGAAGTGGAACCTTGTTTCAATATGCTTACTTCTCCCATGAGCAATAGGGTGCTTTGCTAGGTCAATGGCCGATTTGTTGTCTACAAACAGCTTCATAGGACTAGCTTCTTCCAGATTCAGTTCCTTGAGTAATGCCTTCATCCACATAGCCTGACAAGCACTCATTGATGCTGCTATGTATTCTGCCTCGCATGAAGATAAGGCAACAACACTTCGCGTCTTTGAGCACCAAGAGATTGGTGCTTTTCCCATCATAAACACATATCCAGCAGTACTCTTTCAATCACTCTTGTCACCACACCAATCCGAGTCAGAATATCCCACTATCTCTGCCTCTGCATCTTGTAGACTGTTAGGAAAAAATATGCCAAGATTCATTGTTCCTTTGACATACCTCATGATCCTTTTGGCTGCCATAAGATGAGAAGTCCTTGGTTTCTCCAGAAATCTACTAATTAGGCCAACACTATAAGCCAAGTCAGGCTTAGTGTTGCAAAGATACCTCAAGGACCACACAATCTGTTTGAATAGAGTAGCATCTACCTCCTGCTCACTGCCTTCTTTCTCTGACTTCAGTCCAGTCTCTGATGGAGTAATGGTTGTGTTGCAACTAGCCATTTTGAATCTTTTTAACACATCAGCTGCATATTTCTTCTGATGCATGAGAATGCCTGCCTTTGTGGTGACCAATTCTATGCCAAGAAAGTAGGATAGCACCCCCAAATCAGTCATTTCAAATTCCTCCATCATTCTTCTCTTGAATTCAGTAATTTCAGTATTGTTGCTGCCAGTTATCAACAAATCATCCACATATAAACATACTATGAGAGAATGAGCTCCTGCAGAACTTCTAATATACACCCCATGCTCATTTGTGCATTTAGAGAATTTCAGCTGTTGCAGGAAGCTGTCAATTCTCTTGTTCAATGCTCGAGGGGCTTGTTTCAAGCCATACAAAGCCTTATGCAGTTTATACACCTTGTCTTCTTGGCCATTAACTTCAAAACCTGGTGGCTGGCATACATAGACTTCTTCTTCTAATGGCCCATTGAGAAAGGCTGATTTCACATCTAGTTGGAACAATGACCATCCTTTGTAACTTGCTGCTGCAACTACAAGTCTTATAGTTTCAATCCTTGCTACTGGAGCAAAAACTTCATGATAGTCTAGACCAGCCTTTTATAGGAATCCCTTGGCCACTAATCTGGCTTTGTACTTGGCCATTTCACCAATAGGCTTTACTTTTATCTTGTAGATCCACTTTACAGCTATAGGTCTCTTTTGATGAGGTAAAGAGACTAATTCCCAGGTCTTGTTCTTTTCTATGGCCTTCAGTTCCTCCATTGCAGTCATCCAGTTTGGATCTTGCAAAGCTTCTTCATAGCTCACAAGTTCTGTTTCAGAGAAGAGTGCAAAGTGCACTAATTCTCCATTATCATTCACTGCATGATCAGGAAACATCTCATACTCTTGTAGTCTTTGAGGCAATTGTCTTTCTCTTTGAGGTCTTCTCATCTGCACCTCAGTTTCACAACTGTCTTCTGCACCTTGATCACTCTCAAGGTTCACCATCACTTCATTCTTTTCACTGTCAGTGATAGCAAAAGATTCCCAGTTCCAGCTCTTAGTTTCATCTACTAGGACATCTCTGCTTATGACAATTTTTTTAAGCCTTGGATCATACAACTTGTAAGCACTAATGGGATGATATCCAAGAAGTATCATTTGTTCAGCACTATCATGCAACTTTCTTCTCAATTGTTCAGGAATATGCCTAAAACATAAAGAGCCAAAGATTCTGAAATGACTTACAATAGGCTCTGTTCCAGACCATGCTTCTTCTGGAGTAACATTTTCAAGCCTTCTGGTTGGACTTCTATTCAGAATATGAATAGCAGTAGACACTGCTTCACTCCAGAAATAATATGGCAGCTTCTTCCCCTTCATCATGCTTCTAGCCATGTTTAGGACAGTTTTGTTCCTTCTTTCTGCAATGCCATTGTGTTGTGGTGTGTATGGGGCTGTTACCTCATGAACTATTCCCTCTTCTTCACAAAATTTCTGGAATTCATGTGAATTATAATCACCTCCTCCATCTGTTCTGAGAGTTTTAATAACACAGCTACTTTGCTTCTCAGCCATTAGTTTAAATCTTTTGAGCACTGCAAACACTTCATTTTTTTTCTTTATAAGATAAATCCACATTTTCCTAGTGTATTCATCAATGAAAGAGACAAAATAGTGGTTACCTCCAATTGACATGACTTCCAATGGGCCACACACATCAGAACATATTACTTCCAGTACTTTCACCTGATCTCATAGGAATATTCTTTGAGAAAGCATTCCTTGGCTGCTTTGGCTGACAACATTCTTCATATAATTGTTTTGGTATTGGAATAGAAGACAGTCCATTCACCATATTCTTGCTTGACAGAAGGCTTAAACTTTTGAAATTGAGATGTCCAAACATGTGGTGCCACCTCTAGCTTTCATCATTAACAGCTGTGCTAAGACATTTGTGCTCCATAACCTGAATCCCAACCTTGAAAGTTCTGTTTTTAGACAATAGAGCCTTCAAGATCAGTTTTCCATCATTGTCATACACTTTCAGTTGGCCATCTTCCATTGTCATCGAGTAGCCTTTCTCCAATAACTGTCCAAGACTTAGTAAATTATTCTTCATGTTAGGCACATAAAGAACATTACCAATGTAAGACTGCCCCCCATCTTTCCTTTGGATCATCACCTTGCCAACACCCTCTGCTGCAACAGAACTGTTATCAGCAAACTTGACATTACTCTTCACTGTTTCATCAAGTTCCATGAACCACTCTCGATGGCCAGTCATGTGGTTAGAGCACCCAATATCTAGGTACCAAAGATCAGAATTATCATCTTCTGATTTGGTAATTGCCATCAGCAGCACCTCATCTGAGTCAGAATCTTCCTCATGTGCCATTTGAGCCTCATAAAATTTCCTTGGCACCCTTTTGCCTCTACATTCATTGGCAAAATGACACCAGTTCTGACAATTGTAACATTGAATCTTTCTCTTGTCAACCCTTTTCTTTTTCAATTACTTGTTTTTCACACTGTCATTATCAGATTCTTGTTGATCATTTTCTTCCTGATCACCAGTATACTGCCCTCTGTTGCCTTTCCACTTTCCCTTTGGATTTCTGTTGCCCTCATGAAAGTTCCTCCGGGATGATAGAGTTTGTAAAGCTTGCTCAGTCAATTTTCCAGAGGCTCTTTCATTTAGGCGCAGCTCATGTGCTTCAAGAGATCCTTGCAACTCCTCAACCTTCATTTCCTCAAGGTTCTTGGATTCCTCTATGGCCACAACAACATGATCAAACCTCTGAATTAAAGTCCTCAGCACCTTTTCCATGATCTGGAGGCTTGTTAATTGCTCCCCACACGTTTTCATTTGATTAGTAAGAGTTACTAACCTAGTGCAGTACTCAACCATGGTTTCATGCTCCCCCATTTGCAGCAACTCATATTGTCTCCGAAGAGTTTGCAGCCTTAGTTTCTTTAGCTTGTCAGCACCTACATTGGATTTATCAAGGCTGTCCCATGCCTCCTTCACAGTGGTGGCATTAGCTATCTTCTCCCAATTATCGGGATCCACACATTGGTGGATAAAGAATAATGCCTTGCAATCTTTCTTCTTGGATTCTCGATAGACAGCCCTTTGTTCATCAGTAGGGTTCTTTCCGAGTTCTTTAACACCATCATTAACAATCTCCAACACATCTTGATACCCGAAAATCACCCTCATTTGTGCACTCCATCTGTCATAGTTCTTGCTGGTCAGAATGGGAAGAGTTGCAGGAAAATTCCCATTTGGAGTGGCCATGATCTTGAAGCAGCAGAATCGAACAAAGCTCTGATACCAAACTATTGAGGCACTTTTCACACACTCACACTCTTTGTTCTTGGAAGAGTAAAGAGAATATATAACTTTTACTTTCACATGCTTATTATTGAATGACAAACTGCTATATATAGCAGTATACAAAACTAACTAACTAATATAATTTCATAACTGTTTTAACTAACACTAACAGTTATTACTTAACTAACATCTACCAACTAACTGAATTACATTCACAATATGAGTTAATTGGACATAATTCTTTTGTAATCCAATATTATGTTAAACCTTTTTTTTTGTCTATTGCAATGCAAATTTGTGTTAAATGAAACTTTTTTTTTTTTTTACTCGAATACATTGCAATTATTATTGGATTAAATTTCTCATTATGTGATAGAGAAAAAATAGTTGA
The DNA here is from genome assembly GCA_039655645.1 of Ammopiptanthus mongolicus. NCBI lineage: Eukaryota > Viridiplantae > Streptophyta > Magnoliopsida > Fabales > Fabaceae > Ammopiptanthus > Ammopiptanthus mongolicus. The sequence goes on from CM077350.1 coordinate 42,148,118, forward strand.
ATATTCTCTTAAACCTTTTCTTAATATTGTTTTATTATTATTTCAACTATTTTCTCTATCAAGTGGGAGAGTCTTGGATCTCATAAGTGAGATTGTAGTGATCCATTAATTTTACATTAATTTATTGCCCAATTAACTAGCATGAATTCCTCTTCACATATTGTTTTTTTTTTTGCTTTATTGTATGGACCTATATATTGAGGATATTATAATTTTTTCAAGAATATTAAAATACATTGAACTCCCTATCCTTGTTAAGAAAATATATAATAATATCCCAAATTAGTCTACAATGTTTGCTGAGAATAATTTCTATATTCTATACCATTGTTTTTTATCATTATAAATGATAAATGATATATTTGGGATATACACTGAGCAATATCATTCTTAATTTTATCCTTTAAGATACAATATAATATTGCTTAACATATTAATGCTTGTGGCAGTTACAGACTATTTGTTGTTATATCCTCAATTACAGTTAAGTATAGATCTCATCTACTTCCGTTGTGCGTAACCTAATCTTGTGCTCAAATGCATGTGATTATTAATTAACACTTGAGTTTTGAGTGAAGTGTTGAAAACTTGAAGTAATCCCATATTCTGATTAAAATATCAGAGATTTTGATCTCACTCATGTGATGAAGGTTACCTTATTTATAACATTCTTTAAGAATTTATGTTTGCTAATGACACGAAGAGATTCTATGTTATAAAGTATCAAACAAACAATTATAATCTCCTTAATTCTATATGCAGAAGACGTGGTTAACTATGAATTCCAAATTTTGTAAAGATCTGCTATTGTTAAATTATATGTTGGGTTTTCATACTATTATTATGTAACCACTTCTTGTGATAATTCTGCGTTAATTTGTCTCTCTCTAATTTATAAACACATTCTTAAAGAGAGAAAGATGTTGAGTTTTGGACTCACTTTGGATATTATATTGCAGAGTTAAGATCCTATTGTTAAATATTATATCATTATAGTATTTTAATACTAGTAGTGGGCTCTAATGAAAATCCTAATTTTGTTTAAATCCAAATTTTGTTTAGGTATCTGGATTAGTGGGAGTGTGTACACATTATTGTTGTGTCTCCAAACTTATTAATCTTATATTGCCATATATTTGTACGCGCATTTTGTGATCATATGACTTATTCTAAAAGGATATTGTTATTTAGTCTCGTCCTATTGTATTGAGAGATATGTATATATAAAATCTATTGAATCTTAGTAGGCATCTTGAGTAGACAAGACCATTTGTTGGGAATTGAACATTAATCTCTGTAGCATGCAATTATATTGTGCCTCCCTGTTACCCAAAATACCACATTCTAATAGGTCACAGATATATAAGTACTTTGCAGGTATAATGTTAGTACTCATATCTATTATAATGCTCTGCATTATTGGAGTACTTGTAAATCTTATATTTCGACCGATAGTCTTAAGTGTTTGCTCATCATTGACATTCTTGTGGCCACATTAATCTATAGTATCATTCTATTTGAAGTAGGTGTCTATGCCTTCCATGTAGGAGATTCTTAAATTTCCTAATTGTTTCTGGATTCGCGTAGTCACTTATTTAGTAGAATTTGGATTAATTGAATGTCATATATATTATAGGGCATTTGTTCTTTTAGCTCATATGTAAATATTCTTATTAATGGGCTATTATGAGCACTTAGACACATGTGGAATATGTTTGTTTTTTTTTTTTTTTTTTTTTTTTGCATTTATAAATTTCAGACCTGAATTGAGCATATTATTAGAGAAAACATGTTTGGAGAACCGCTAACCAAAGACTTAACTATTGGAGTTTATCGAAATGCTGCAACTCATGTTTTGGTTAAAGTCTTATAGTGTTTTGGGTTAGTGGGAGTCTGAAATTATTTTATATGAGATATGTATGAGATGACGTCTCTTTGATATATCATATCTCTTATAGCATTTTCATATGCTTGGACCATACTTGGATTGCATATTACTCTTAACTTGATTATGTTTTTCCAAATACATCATTCTTTATATGGAATGTAAGTCTTTAACATATATGATTTGCTTCCCTATCGGATACCATTTCTATAGTGCTGAAGCTTATGCTTCTTAGACTATTGATTGATATGTGCTTTAACACCATAATTGATATTCTATTCATAAAATTCTTGTTTTTCCGATAGTTGACTAATTCTATCCAAGTGGGAGAATGTTAGATTAATTATTTTCATTAATCAAAGTTATGGATTAGCATTAATTAATTATCTGGAATTATAATTAATACGTTAATTATGGTTAATAGCATTTTATCAATATAATGAATTGTATTAGGCCTATGTTCTGAATAGCCAGTGATGGGTTGGGTTATTCAATTGATGCCCAATGAGAGGCCCCTGCCCTCATACGATAGGTTACTTAATCGTTATCCCATTAGACAGTTAATGCTAAGCCTGATGAATCAATTGTGATTGAGAGGAGTTTGCTCTCATTCTAGTTTTCAACCAAGCAATTCAGATACGAGGGTTCAATCCTTATTTCGGTGTCAGGTACACGTTCTTAATCTATCTCTAAGAATGTAATGCCATAATATGTTATATTCTTGTATCTATTATTGATTTGGGTTCATAGAATTGTAACAATTCCTTCACTGCAATGTTATATTGACTAATAGTTTATTTATACTGCAATGCAGAGTGGATTATCTGTAAAGTTGGAAGCTGAAGTTGATACTGTGACACCCCCTTCTGGGACATCACACTTAATTAATTTTGCTGGTTACTTTCGGAAAATACGATTTTCTAAGTATTTAACTTATTGTGAAATTCCACGATAAATTTTTTCTTCTAACTTAGCTGATCACACTTCAACGTAACATAAACATCAAGCAGAGTGTACATATTAGGATATCATAATTTCATACATAAGGCCTTATACATACGGCAATTCAAAAGAGTCATGGCTTTCAGTAGCCAGAGCAAACTGATGAAACTGTCGTTCAAAATAATAGGACATACCCTATACTTGGTCCCACTACTAAAAAAAAACTGTGATTCCTTGCACGTCACCCTCCTTTGCATACTCAAGCGTCAGGGAATGGATCCCTGAATGTTCCAGTGGCATCTTGGAACCCATATAAAGATGTAGGGGTGAGATATCAATATATGGATTCAAACACAATAACTACATGCATTATACATCAACAGCACATGGCCATATACAATCATTACGTATAAGATTCTACTGGATAAACAAGTAGTATATCATAGGGTCTCATACCCGACAATCATCGTCATTTTCAAAAGAAATGCATGACACTTCAATATTCATCATCTAATTCTTTACTTAATCTCCGGAGATCTCAACACCGTTGTATAAAAACTGAGCTGATCAGGCTCAAGGTACATTGGCCCCAGGCAACAATGACTAGCACCTATGTGCTTATTCAAAAGTACATGAACACCATGAGATCGCGTTTACATGGAATTACATTCAGCGGTACTTGATAAATCGTAAATGGTCATACTCTATTGTCCTACTCAAGGCACAATATTCATCATTCGTATGACACCATTGTCCATCAAGGCACAATGTTACACAATGACTTAAAGTCATCACAAGGTTCCTTGCCATCAAGGTCCCCCAATCCAGATGACACGTCTGCCTAAAACAAATGCATGAGAAAAAAGTTTCAAGTCTTGCCATTTTTCTTTGTGTTCGTTCGTTCGTTGGTTGTCGTAGCTCAAAGCTCTCGATTATTCACAATTTACACCGTTTTGAAACTTTTCACCGTTAGCACAGGACAAAACGTCCGAGTGCTCAACCGCGGAACTCTAGACCGATGCACCAGCCCAAGTTCCGTGGTAATAGAAAACATCATTCACCTTTAATCACCACTACTAGAAAATGTGTTTTTAGCGACCGAAATTAGCGACCGAAAGGTTTCCGTAGCTAATGGCGACCGTATTAGCTACCATATTTTAGTTTTCTAAAACACTTATAAATATTGACATTTAGCGACGGTATTAGCTACCGAAATTTGGGGTCGCAAATATTCGGTCGCTAAAACGGTCGCCAAAGCTGAGATTTTTAAGGTCACATTTGTTGACTTTTTAGCTACCGAATCTGAGACCGAATCCTATTTCAACGGTCATTTTTTTACATTAGCGACCGAAAATGTATCGGTAGCTAAATATTTGATAGTTAGAGACGGATTTAGCGACCGAAAAAGCGGTCGCTAAACTAAATCCCTAAATGTTCACCTTCCCCCTATTTTCTTCTTTCTCTCGCACTCTGCCTCCCACGCTCACTCTCTCTCGCACTCTCGCACTCTCGCACTCTGCTCTCGCATCGACTCTCTCTCTCTCTTTCTCCATCACCGGTTGACTCTCTCTCTCTCCATCGCTGCCCCTCGCCTCGGTTCCGTCCACGCACAGGTATGCTCATCCCTCCCTCTCCCTTTTTCATTCATTATGTGAATGTGCCACAAACACCGTTGCTTCTAAGCTCCACCGTCCACATCCAAGAACTCTTAACAATGGTGAGCAGAGATTGAAGAGGGCGTTTTGGTGCTTTTCAGAACGCCTAGGGTTTCAGAAATGATGCTTTTCCTCTAACATCTCTTTTTTTATCATAGAATTTTGTTAGGACGGAGGGAAGAAACGGTTGAGGTTGAAAGGGAGGGAGTAGAACTCTTCATTCCCTTTTGTTCTGATAGCTTATTAAGTAGTATAGATATAGCTAGTTTAACCAAAATTACTCGTAGATATAATCTCAGCTACTCAATACTAGACTTTGGTTTCAACGTTGCAAAAATTTCCCCCCTTTCATTTTGACCTTCAGATTCAGTACATGGTTTATAATTTTTAATCTTTTGCTGGTGTGCTTAAGCTTGCTAATTCTGTTACTTGCTATAACCTTTTTTTCTGATAGCTTCTTAATGAAATGTCTTTAATTCCTCTTTGTGCTGTTGTTTTCAAGCTTCATGGTAATAGAGATAAAATCTACTAGACAGAAAATGAGATTATAGTTTATATTATAATTAGTCAAATAAAATTGAGCATTGGGTCTGTTTTTATATATAGAATCAAGCCAAAGCAAATAAATCCATCAGTTTTGCTGGTATAGAACAAATATGTAGAGTCAATGATCTAGATCCCTTGCTCCCTTTTGTTTATTACTTTAATTTTTAGCTCTAAACCCTTGATCCCTTGATCCCTTGCTCCCTTTTGAGGCTTTGGTTGTTCTGCTGCTGCTGCTGATGTTGATGATAGTTGGTCTCACCAACTACCTCTGCATCAGCTGAATCAAATCCTTGTTCAATGCCCACACTTGCCCTTTTCTCATCACTTGGTTGCTTTGGGGTATCAGGGAATGTGTTGTTCAAAGAACTTGTAAGAGATAGTGGGGAGTGGCTGAAGGATACATCTGAATCTTGCTCTGTTGTGGCTGCACTGGTTGCTGGTGTTTCATTATAAGTTCCATTATAAGTGTGTGCTTGGTAAGAATTAAGATTACAGACAAAATAGATATGAGAGATGCATAAAAACATGCAAGATTCCTTGATACATTGTTGATTTCTTTCTTTACCTCCAATTTTCCCGACTTTCATGTCCATCAAACAAAAGATTCTGTTATCCTTTTGGAAGAAGATCTAAGCCATTTCTTGAAGAAGAAAAAAAGTAAAGGAGAGGGAAAATAATGGTTAAAAAGCTTTATGGAAGAATTTTCTTCCTCCTGAAGCACGGAAGAATCATTCCTATCGAGCGCAGTTACATGTCCTCAAGTTAACAGCACCCGAAAAGGTATAGATCGTTTAGAACTTCCTATGCAAAGTGTGTGTATAATCTGAAAGTCAGAAATTTTGTAAACTAAAATTTGTAGTACAGTTATAAATTTGAGTAGTAGCAAAAACACATAGAACTAATCCACATAGTCAGCAACAGAATGTATGGATTCTTATTTATAACTATCATAATAACTGAACAACATGCTCTAGGCAGCAGAATTTGATTTGTTGGACTCTTGCTGTTGTTTCCACTGCTCTGGGGTCACAGCTTTCTTTACAGAGAGAGCATGAATCTGTTTCATTTCCTCCTCTAAGGCAGCATTCACCATCCGGTGCCTCTCCAGTAGCCTTTTGCCTTCAAATTGTTCTGATACAATCTCGACTACAAAACTTGCACCACACCTAATGGCACCATGAATCTAGTACGAATGTGATATAAAAAAAGGGGGCAGTAACAGTGTTATAAAGTAGTATCCTCAAAGTTAAGTATAAAAATAAAAAAAACTTACCCTCCAGATGTATCAATTACTTCCTGAAAATACAAAAGAATAAGAATATAAACAACTTGAAGGAAAAAAACAATAGCAGATACACAAGTTTCAGGAAGAGAATTTTTTCCATTATCTTTTCTGGTAAGAGAAAATGAAGTGCATATTGCACCTGAAAGATTTATATTGAAGCAAAACACAATGGTGACAAAAATTAAAATATCGAACATGCTAAATTCAAGGTCACTACAACATAATTCACTCGTAATCCATCAAAGGAAATTCCGAAATTGTTACCTACATTTGTGATAGTCATACTCATCATATATAACAATCAGCACCAATAAACACATGAGATTTTTGGATTGATTAAAACTCCAATGCTTTATCTAAACATTGAATAATAAGCAGAAGCACCATGAAGGGTGTATTCTCACACACACTACAGAAATAAATGGGAAATCAAATAAGCCTAGTTGGAGAAGTGAATTTATGTCAGCAACTCCTAAAAATCTATGAAGGTTAGAGAGTGCAGACCATCGTAGACCATGAACGAACCTTAACTACAATGTCAGGGGTTTTTGAATGGTGTCGCCACTTTACCTAATCATCACCACCCCCACTTTTTAATATATTTTTTTTAATACATCATCTATTATTGATTGAAATTCATGTATGTCCTATTAATTCATATGGATTTTACTAAGTTGTGCATCAACCTCCTCAAGTTTTCTTCCTTACACAAACTTCTTCTGTCATTTTAAAACTTTTGTTTAATTCATCCAACAAGTTTCTATACTGTAAATTGTCTTTCAGAGTTTAACTAATAATTTATCTGTCTATGACCAGAGATCATACGGTTTTGCCATTTGCTTTGCTGCTGGATTAACTTGTACACTATTGGTAAGTTTAACTGCATGATTTTTCTTACTAGGTTAGATAAATGAAGCTATATATTCTAGTTCTTCAGTTGAATGTGGAGGATTAATCTTAAGCTTGAAATTTTCCATAAATGTCGCCATACATGAGTACTTGCAAACTTTTGACTAATTGAATTGTTTGTAATTTTTTTTTCTTAAGTTTTTTGATTGCTTGGTCTCACACTACATGTCATGCAAAATTTAATACAATTTCTTGCCTACATGAGCAATACTGAGTTACCAGCCAGCTACTGATCATTCTAGGCCTTTTGAAAAGAAATATATTTTTTTGTTTATTTTTAGGAAGACTGACTCAATGTTTTTTGCTTTTGCTGCTGCTGCTGTATATAAGAGAATTTAGAAACATAATTCCAAGTTCATTACTGTTTTATATCCAAGCAAGCTTCTAGAAGTAGGATCATCCCACACAAGGAGCAACACTCTCACACCTTCCTGTGATTTAGCTTTGAGATCTTGAAAACTCGATTGTTTAAAGTGAATGTTACTATTATATTTGCTAACTACCATGATATGTAATGTTTCATTGTCATGGTCTCCTTGCTCCTTGTTAAGTTGAACATATGAAATTTAATTTCAAGTACTAAGGATTAAAGTTTTAAATTATTTTATTAAAGTCTTAGTTTTCCGTTTGAGATTCCATATTATGAGCACGTGTATTTTAATAAGGTGGAGAACTTGGACTAAGAATTCTTGTTCTAGTTAGCAGCGATGGAAGCACCTGAGCATCGGAGGTGGATGGATAGAAGGAAAGATTGTGGACATTTGACCCCCGAGTTTGTAGAGGGGGTGCTTGAGTTCGTTCAGTTTGCTAGCAATGAAGAGAGCTATCTAAATCAAGTGAATCCAAAAATGAGGTGTCCTTGTAAGAAATGTCAGTGTCGACGATACCATTATGGGGATGATGTGATGGTACATCTCTACAACAAGGGTTTCATGCCGAATTACTACTATTGGACCAGCCATGGTGAATCCGTGCCACAGATATCCCCGGTTATGGTGGACGATGCATATTACGGTCCTGGTGAACAGAGGGAACAATTTAATCCTTTCGAGCAGATGGTTATGGATCATGCTGGCCCTGAAGTTGGTCGGGTCATTCAACAGAATGTGGTACACATAGAGGAGGATCCAAATCCTGATGCACAAAGATTTTATGACATGCTGGCGGCTGCGCAAGCCCCGTTGTGGGATGGTTGTCAGGATTACTCGGAATTGTCGGCTTCTTTGGTTGCTCTCAGCCTCAAGTCTGATTATAATATGTCGGAGGGTTGTTTCAATCGTATGGTTCAGTTTATGGGCGAGGTTATGCCAAGTGAAAATCGAATGCCTCAAAATTTTTATCAGGCTAAGAAGTCGGTGGCAAATTTGGGTTTGGGTGTTGAGAAAATTGAATGTTGCCCGAATGGATGCATGTTATATCGTAACGAATATGCGGTTGAGACGGTTACTGTTTGTAGATTTTGTGGCACTGATCGGTATAAGATCACAACCAATCGAAAGGGAATTGAAAAAAGAACCCCCTTAAAAAGAATGTGGTACATCCCGATTACTCCTAGACTCCAAAGAATGTACTCTTCAATGGCCACTGCACCTCACATGCGATGGCATGATAACAAACAAAGAGATCAAAGTGTATTGTGTCATCCGTCAGATGGAGAAGCATGGAAGCATTTTGATAGGATGTACCCTGAGTTTTCTCAAGAGGCTCGAAACGTCAGATTGGGGTTATGTACGGATGGATTCAATCCTTTCGGCCAGTACGGTAAAGCTTACTCGTGTTGGCCGGTTATTATGACTCCGTATAATCTTCCGCCTGGGATGTGCATGAAGAGGGAGGTTATGTTCCTGACAGTTCTAATTCCGGGTCCTTCGAATCCGAAAAGTAAGATTGATGTGTACATGCAGCCTTTGATAGAAGAGTTGACCAGTTTGTGGAGTCATGGTGCCGCAACATATGATGTATCATTGAGGCAGAATTTCATGATGAAGGCAGCTTTGATGTGGACGATCAATGACTTTCCGGCGTATGGGATGTTATCGGGTTGGATGACCGCGGGGAGGCTTGGTTGCCCTTGTTGTATGGGGCAATCAAAGGCTTACACTCTTAACCACAGTCGCAAGACTTCTTATTTTGATTGTCACCGCCAATTCCTTCCACAAAACCATCCTTACAGAAAGAATAGAACTGCATTTAAGAAAGGGCGTGTCGAGACTGCTCGCCCTCCCACACGTTTTACTGGAGAAGAGATTTGGAAGATGATTGAGTCACTCCCGTTTATTCATGAGTCTGGAGGAGAACCGATACCTGGGTATGGCACTGAACATAATTGGACAAAAAAAAGTATATTTTGGAGTTTACCGTATTGGAAAACGCACCTCCTCCCCCATAACATTGATGCCATGCACACTGAGCGAAATGTGTTTATGAATGTGTTTGACACGGTGATGGATATCAAGGGTAAGACGAAGGATACATATAAGGCTCGCTTAGATATAGCAGAAATATGTAAACGACAGGAGCTTGAGTTGATGGACATTGGAGGTGGCAAGTTTCGAAAACCAAAGGCAAAATATGTATTGAGTAAACCCCAAAGGGTAGCTATATGTGAATGGGTTAAACAACTCAAGTTGCCAGATGGATATGCATCCAACTTATCAAGATGTGTCAACTCTAAGGAAGGAAAGTTGCATGGTATGAAAAGTCATGACTGTCACGTATTCATGCAACGGTTGCTTCCCATTGCATTTGCCTCTTTACCGAATGATATTTGGAAGCCGCTTGTTGAGCTCAGTTTATTTTTCAGAGTGTTGACTTCCACAACATTAAATGTTGAACAATTGCTGGTTATGGAACGTGAGATCCCTGTCTTGTTATGTAAGTTGGAACAAATATTTCCTCCGAGCTTCTTTGATGCAATGGAACATCTTCCCATCCACTTACCATATGAAGCAAGAGTTGGTGGTCCAGTTCAATATCGTTGGATGTATCCCTTTGAGAGGTATACATCCCTTTTAATCATAAAACGTGTTAGTCTTTTATATATATATATATATATATATATATATATATATATATATATATATATATATATATTCATTAATCACAATATCTTCAAGCAACCAACCAATATTCCAGGTTCTTGCGTTCGTTGAAAGAAAAAGTGAAAAACAAGGCTAGAATAGAAGGATCTATTTGTGAAGCATATTTAGTGGAGGAGGCATCTACTTTTGCTTCTTTTTACTATCCGTCTGACATAGAGACCAGGAGGACTAGAATACCACGTAATGTTGACGCAGGTGAAGGTTGTTCATCTAGTCCTCAGATATCAATTTTTAATTATCCGGGCCGTGCGTGTGGTGCATCAAAAACAGCTTGGTTGGACGTACGTGATGAGAAAGTTGCTGAGTTGTATGTGCTTCAAAATTGTGACGAGGTGGAGCCATATTTAGGGTAGGTCTGTATTCATATAATTTCTTGTTGTTCCTACTATTATTTCCGATTCATTAATTTCTTCTTGGTTCTTCTTAGTAAATATGCCAATGAGCTAAAAGAGCTAGATGCCGACATTTCGGACTCCCAAATTCAACAGGAGATTGCCAACCATTTTCCTAATTGGTTCAAAAATTACGTAAGTTACTTTGTAATTCATTATGTACTATGTCCTCGTAACATGCTTTATATACTCCAACTTAATTTCATATTCATTATGTAGGTTCTAGATATTGAAAACCAAATTGAAGATCCGATCTTGAAAGCTTTGGCATGGGGCCCAAAAAGAAGGGTTGAAACATACGAAACTTATATTATAAATGGCTACAAGTTTCACACAAAGGGATGGGGTCAAGGCATGAAAACTTCTAATTCCGGTGTTTGTGTACGAGGGACCAACGGACAATTAGAGGATGACTTTTTGGGGATATTGACTGATATTATTGAATTAGAGTATTATGGTTATCCTAGTAAAAACTTAGTCCTATTCAGGTGTGAATGGTTTGATACTACTCCCAACAGGGGCACAAAAGTAGACAATAGGTATGGAACTGTTGAAGTTAAGCAGTCACGAAGATATCAAGTATATGACCCGTTCATATTTGCACAACAAGCTGAGCAAGTTTATTACACACCGTATCCCGAGGGACATCAAGACTGGTTGGGTGTTATCAAGATAAAGGCACGCAGTGCAATCACGGATAATGTAGTTAGTCAACCGGAGCCAGAGGCTCCATACCAAGATGTTCATGAAATTGACGAAATCCAAGTAGTGTTGCATATTGATCCGGACGATTACAATGATATTCTTGTGGATGCTCGGCCTGGGGATGAGATAATTGACACTGTATTACTGGATCAATATGACATGGACGAATCTAGCGAAGATACATACATAACATCCGATGGTGACGAGACTGAGGGTGAATTTAGTGATAGAGATTCTACATAGGTAATTTATATATAAACACATATCAACTGCTTTTGTTAAGTTTTGTTATTTGTTGTATATCCACTAGATTGATTATATTGTGAATTGAACAAGAAACAATAAACATGAGTGAGAAGATGACTCTAATGTTTTGGTGTAGAAAACCAAAGGTTAGGTTCCAACAAATGTTTGTCACTTATTGATATATATACATAGATATATGTGGATTACATTGTAATACTTGGTTTTATTTTTTCTTCCAAACAGATGGCAGACGACGCTGGTCGTGGTCGTCGTGGCGGACGTTATAGTCGTGGTCGTCGTGGTGGGAGACAGGGTTCCACCCATCCACCCTCAACATCCGACCAACTCAGAGTGAGCACAGGTGACTCTGTCGCAGCACCCACACCGACCACACCAGCCACCCCCGCCACACCGGTCACACCAGCATCGTCCGTGCAGAATAACGAGACGGTGTCAGCTGAGCAGCCAGGGACGAGAGATCCCACGGATCGGAGGATCTGGCTTCGCCCATTTGGAACCAATGAGTAAGTTATTTATTAATTATGGTTGATTTTATGGTTTATAATTTTGGTTAATTATTACTAATGCTTAGTTGTGTATTATATATTATGTGTCAAAAGTTTTGATCCTCCAGAGGGGCCTAGTAAACAGATTTCTAGGTGTGTCAGGGGCCAATATAACGAGCCCTGACCCATATGGAAGAAAATCCCGGATGCCGTTCGGAAAAACTGGTTCATTCACGATTTCGGTCTAAATTTCATTTAAACTCCTAGACTTTATAATTAGTTTGATTATATTTAAGTTTCATCATTTATTTATTTTGATTTATTTCAATTTCTACATTTACTTAGTTTAATTTATTTCAATTTCTATATGTTCATTTTCTTTACTTGGTTTGATATTTTCTTGTCTTCCAGGCACATTTCAAGTGGTTGCCTGAACATGAACGACAGATCCGCCAAGCATTTGAGACCAGAGGGTCTTCAATAGTCAAGAATGCTATGAACAAGATCAGAGAGAACAAAGATAAGGGCGATTGGATCCGCCCCGATGTGCTCCAGCGCTTGAGGGATTACTGGGCCACCGATGAGGAGTTCGCCCATAGGAGCGCGGTCGGTAAGCAAAATAGGGCCGTGGACTCAGGAGCTCCTTTGTACACAGGTGGCTCTGTGTCTATTCCCGGCCATCATAAAAGATTGGTAAGTTAATTTAAATTTATGTTTATTTATATATTCATATATATTGTGCTCTTTATTATTAATTACAAATTTAATACCTACTTTATATATGCAGACAAAAGCGAAGAAGAGACTCCCCACAGCATTTGAGGTCTTGGAGGAGACCAAGAAGACGAAGGATGGGGTTTGGGTCGGGAAGTCCAAGACGATTGCTGTAAGTTATTGTTACAACATAATTATTGTCAATTAAATAATAAAGAGTGTGAATAGTATAAAATGGAACAAACTATTATATATTATGAGTTCAACCTTTGTAGTTTCTCTGAGTTCAACCTTTTGTAATCATCCACCTCAATAAAGCTGCCAATAATGAAACTTAAGTTTAAGCATGTAACTGTGAAATATATATCAGCACCTGGAGCCATGGTCATAAATAAGATGGCTAGAGTGGTGCATCAAATCCAAAATATGAGTCAAGACATTAGGATGACACTTGGTTTATCACTACTACTATAAAATTTTCCTTTGATTTATAGACCATAGGGAATTGAAGCTTACTTTGTAGGGTAGTTGTAGTTGGGATATACTATTAACTGATTCTAACTCAGGCATGCCCTCTTGTAGTCAATAATAGACACCTGTTGGCATTCCACTTGAATTTCCTGCAAATGAATTTGGTCTTAGAACTTCAAATCTGCCAAATGTCCTAGTTCATTATCAGCTATTACTGCTCTCTCTGCATTCCTCTTATAACTGCTCTTAATATTAATGGTTGAAACTTCAAAGGTGAAAGGCCTAATTTTAGTACCATATATAATTTGATAATTATTAATCATATCTGCCATTTGCCTATCGATATTTTTTCGGGGCTCCTCTAAAATTAACTTGAGTATAAAGGGAACAAATAAGGGTGTATATGCGCTTCATTAATTAGAGTGCGTTGAGATTTTAGCCCACCTCAACTAATGAAAAATGAACACACTATTACTTTTTCACTCTATACTGAAGCTCAAGCTTGATCCAACTTTCTTGTAGATTGCTCCACTTCTTACTTTTTATATGTTTTCAACTACACGACTCTTCCCTCAACACCCCATCACTCTTATCTCTCTCTTATCACTCTTGCTAATAAAAATTTAAAGATTATAGTTAATTTGAATTCCCCTGAACAAAAAATTGCAGTCATATACAGAGTATTATTTGATGACTTCCCAAAGAGTATGTGAGTAAAGTTCACTAAATATCATACATAATTGTTTCCCCCTCAGTGCCATAATCTTGAAAGTCTGATGAAAAACACTTTCCCCCTTCCCCTTGGCATCATAAGCTTATAAAAGATTTCATAAATAACGTTTGTTAATTTCTTTATTTTGAAATTTGACCCAACTGAAATTTAAAGCCTATAACTTTAACCTCTAGTCTTATTGAGTTCTTGATATTGACAGAGATAACCAACGCTTAATTTTAGCTCTACTTAATTATGTCTGGTATGGCCTGAAGCAATACTGATATCAATATTTACATAAAAAAATTCTCTTTATTTTCCTTCTTGGTTAGTGATGTATTGCATCTGCCATATGTTTCAGAGCATCTACCATGCCCTGCCCTCACTGTAATTTCTTGCCTTCTTAGACTCATTCAAGGTTTGAGGCAATTTTGTTATTGTAGCAATTTTGCTTCATCATATGCTACTGAGATCCAATCAAAATTTTGTTGATCATTCATAGTTTTTTTACAAGGAAGCGAGAAATTTAGAGTAGGAAAATTGCACGTGTGTATGGATTAAGGATGCCCATGCTTATGTGAGGTTTTGAAGAATGTCCTTTTTGTTTTGGATTTGATTTTGATATATATATATATATATATATATATATATATATATATATATATATATATATATATATTATGCCATATATTTAACCATGTATAATTTTGCTTCATCAGATACTTCTGAGATCCAATAAAATTTTCATTGGTCATTCATACAAGAAGCAAATAATGCAGACTAGGAAAATTGCAGTGTGTATCTATGGACTAGTATTATTGTTCTGGTTTTGATTGTGGTGGGTCTTTCTATATGACTTTTCCGGTGTTGGACTTGGATGGTGGCCTTCGTGAATTAGGAGATGATGGTGGGGAAGGTTAATTATCTTATAGTAATCCTAGTGTTAATAATTTGTCAACCATCATTCTGATTCTAAATAATAGATGACTTTTAGCTGGTTCATATTACTATTTCAACAAATTCAGCAGAAGACTTGGGAATTGCATCACAAATACAAAATATGAAATATGTTACTGTCCTGCTTACGCTTGCTGCAATGTTCTGGTGGAAGAGAGTAGTGCCATAAACACAAAATTGTGGTGGGCAAGGAAGATGTGGCATTTACTTGGTAGAATTTGATTGGTTTAAATAAGTCTGATATCCATAAATATGATGATTTTTGTATTTATTCTTTATTAAAACTTTATTTGTTATATAATTCCTATAAATAGAAAAAATAGTTATTGACAAGACAGTACATGTTGAATGCATCATGAAGCATTGAAGGCAAACAACCGTAGCAGTATCTAGTGTTTCTTGTACTACAATAAGAAACAGTAGGATACAATCATCATAGAGAAAAGTGACCTAGCTTTCATCTTTTGATTTTCAACAAATTCTCTATTTTAAGAGACAGAGCATCTGTCTGGGTAAAGTAGAAACAAAACTTGTGGTTCTT
Organism: Ammopiptanthus mongolicus; assembly: GCA_039655645.1. Classification (NCBI taxonomy): domain Eukaryota; kingdom Viridiplantae; phylum Streptophyta; class Magnoliopsida; order Fabales; family Fabaceae; genus Ammopiptanthus; species Ammopiptanthus mongolicus. The sequence goes on from CM077350.1 coordinate 42,163,685, forward strand.
TATTGATGGTCAGGGGAAGAACTAGGTACAACAAATTATGTGCAAAACAATGTGTGTCAACCACCACTGGCTTTAATGGCAGCTACTTATATCATTAGAAGAATCTGAATAAATATATCTTTTGATTAAATGTGAGCAAAATTATCTAAGTGCATCAAAAATTTTGTTCCTCTAGCCATGCCTATTGTTCTAAACCTGTTTTTTTAGGACATAGAGCTCTGTGGATCACATATTATATTTACATCCACGGAAAAACTAACTACATGAATTTTACCAGCTACATCTTTTGCCACTATAAACTCAGTGAAATACCTGAACATTAACCAAGTATTTTAGATTTTGGTGCTTAAAGATAAAGAAACCTGAATTCAAGAAGGGAGCACTACATCTTTGTCTAATACTTTTGATTGTTGGATATGTGGAAAACAAAGGGTAAAATCAACGTCAGTTATGGTGAGAGCTGCTTTATTATATGTTTTATTATTTTTAATATTTAAAAATCCTAATGTGATTTATTATGCAGGAAAAGTTTTATGAAAGACGGGGTGATGCCACCAGTCAGGGACAAGAGCACTCTGCTGCATCCGACAACGCCATTTTCTTGGAGGTGGTGGGTGGTAAAAACAAGAAGGGTGTTGTGTATGGGTTGGGTCAGATGGGGGATGAGTACTTGACCTCATCGACGTCACATACTCAATCCGATCCTGGCCTTACCCCCGACGTACGAGAGGTTATCGCCAATCTCAATGCTGAGCTGGCAGCGAAGGACAACAGGATAAACCACTTGGAGAGGACGATGGATCAGACACAGAGAGAGATGCACGCATTGTTCCAGCACTTAGGATACAGGCCCGGTTCCTCTGGTGCCGTTCCACAAGATGATTCGCATGCTGATCCAGGTGCCGATGATGAGGACGATGGCGAGGACGATAATGGCTGGATCCCCCCACCCCCCCCCCCACCACATTGATATTATATTTGTTACATTTAGTTACTACCACTATTGTACTACATGTGTTGTTTCTATTTGGATATTGGATATTATATTAGATATTTATATATATGGTGGATTTATATTGATGTTTGAGTTGAGTATAATATGTAATTTATCTCTGTTTTGGATGATTAAGCAGGATGGTAATTTTGGTAAAAGTTTGGTATTATTGCAAAAAAAAAAAATGATATTTAGCGACCGAATCGGATTCGATAGCTAAATATAATTTGCAAATTTAAAATTTAGCTACCGAATCCTATTCGGTAGCTAAATAAAATTTGCAAATTCAAACGTTAGCTACCGAATAAGATTCGGTAGCTAAACCAAAATATATATTTAGCTACCGAATAGGATTCGGTAGCTAAACCAAAAATATATATTTAGCGACCGAATTGTATACGTCGCCAATTCGGTCGCTAAACTGGTAACAGATATGGTATACGTGACCATTTCAGCGACCACAATGTTTATATTTAACTACCGAAATATTCCGTAGCTATTGGCGACCGTAATGAAATTCGGTAGCTAAATCGATTAGCTACCAGCACTTTAGTTACCAACTCCATTCGGTCGCTAATTCGGTAGCTAAACAATTTAGCTACCCAATTTTGGATATTAGCTACCGGAAAATTCGGTAGCTAAACATCATTTTTCTTGTAGTGCACGTTTCCTCATAACAAGAGGAAGTTTCTCCATAACAAGAGGAGGACACACAGTCCACAGGACACGCAGTCCATATATCGTTGCACGGCTTCTCGTGCTATTTTTACAGAACACTAGTATCCCGACGTCTCGCATACTAGGTTCACGTTTTTCATCGTTTTCCACCGTTTTTCGTTCTGTGAAACACAAATCCAAAACAAAATCTCCGCAACTCATCCAAGTTGACGGATTTTACATTGTTGGGAAAACTCGTTTTATAGAAAAACTTTTCTATTTGGAAACTGTTTTGTAAACCATTGAATTTCTGGTAAAACTTATCTTTTTTTGAAAGTCCCTTCCCAAAAACCAATTTTTGAAAGGAAACAGCTGAGATAAAAAATGTCATCCCAAAACAGCATTACTGTTTTTCGAAAACGTTTTTCGTAAATCTTTTCGGAATTAAAATATCGTTTAGCATTAAAAACGTTCTAAGTTCCAAAAACTTGACTTTTTCCTCTTAATATTACTTTTTCCACATAAAGATCAATTTATTCTTAAAAACTAACTTTTCCTACTAACTTCATAAATTACTTTAGGATTCCTCTTTTTCTTTAGAAAACTAGCGTCGTTGAAAATCCCCAACGTTACCCAAATAATTCTTTGGCATTTACTACAAAGCTTTTCAAGGCTTTTATCCTCGTTAATTAATTGAGCACTGACCACTGGCCGGCTTCTCAATCAACAATCAACATCACAATATTGATATACCAACGTTATAGCAAATAATAAAGTTTATAACATGCATTAAAATACTATAACCGATATTAGCAGATAATTCAACCAAGAATCAATAATCATCAGTAGATAAACAACAGCTGAAACAAATCAACCAATCACCACACAACTCAAATAAATATATACAGACCAATACAAACACCACATAGTTATCGAGAGATTCCCTCAGGCAATTCTCCCCTTACCTCTCGAAGTATCCTCCGGATGCAAAGTCGTCCGATCGGTCCATGAACTCTCCCGATTCCTCATCCAATTACCCGATGACAACTACACACAATCAATCAATCAAGATATCAAATTTAAATCACAAAAATTTCTCTAACCCTCTTCACCTATGGTTCGGCCTTAGCTTAGAAAATATGGCTTGGGACTTCTAAAAATTCCTATCTCTTGGATTCCATCCTTACTAGGTGTGGTAAGGCTAGATCAAAGCCTATTACACCAAAACTTGAACCAAAATCCTATCCTCCCACACATAGGGGTTTCGGCCCCAAAAATCCATATGAGCTAGGTAGCTCATTTGGTTTCCAACTCTTGGATCAATGATCCTCAAGTACACACAACACTAGATTAAGTTACATTACTCAAAAATTTGAAGTAAAACTCTTGCTTTTCAACAAGGGTGGGTTCGGCCACTCCTAGGAACAAATAGCTAGACATGTTATTTGATTACATGCTCTTAGATAGTGATAGAGAATGATGAAACTAGATCATAGAAATTGATTTCACATTACAAGGATTTTTCTATGATTTTTTATGGATTTTTGAAGTTCATGGTTAGAAACTAAACTTCCATGAATCTTTGAGATTAAAGAGAGAAATAGAGAGGTTAAGTGGTGAAGATTGAGGTTAATACCTCCTAGATGCTTAAGCTTGTGAGAAAATCAACTTTGTTCTCATCAAATCTTAAAACTTAGAGAAATTTTTGAAGAAAAATGGTGAGAGAAAATGGAGAAGAAGAAGAAAGAAGATGAATAGAAAAGAGGGAGTGAGAGGCGTGAGAAGTGAAAAGAAGAAAAGGTGAGGTGAGATATTTTTCCACCTTATGGCAAACTTGTAGTTAAGTTTAAGACGTTTTGGTGATTTCACCTCTAAGTTTATAAATATCTAGATTTTTTTTTTTTGATGTAATGATGGTGATGATAAGGTGATATGACTTCAACCTTCTCCGTAGCGGGTCCCGACAAATCCTGTATTCAACTCCGTTGTCCACCCGATTTAGGTTTTACGCTCAAATAACGTATAACGACTTATTTATTTTGAAAATTTTCAAAATAATCAATATCGTTGGAAATAAAATATAAAACCTAACTGTTTCGTTCATGAGTCAAAATTGGGTCGTCTGAGCAGTAAAATCATACTTTCAGTATAAAACGCAGACCGGGCTCTGTCTGAGTTTTCGACCAAAATTTAACCATAGCTTCCTACGATAGCGTAGAGCATGACTATGGTCTCGGATTATTTTATTTTACTCTCTAGACCCTCCAATAAAATACAAATACATAAATACTGTTTAATTAAAACAGAAAGCTTAAAAGCTTGAAAAATCGGGGTATTACATATACGACCTAGGTATCTAGCAAAACACGTGAGTGTGAAATGTCACTTGATGATGAAATTTTGTCAGCTGATCAGATTTAGAAGGATCAAAACTGAATTTGGATGGATTCGGTGACGGAGTTGTCAGAACCAGAAGGTTTTCTATCCATATTATGATATAGAAGATTTTCTTGCTACTTATTTTATATGTCTTCTTCCTTTCTTTTTCTTTCCTTTTCAATTTTGTTCCTTCAATCAAATTCATTTTATGAAGTGACTAGTTAGAATTTGCTCCTTTTTGTTGTTAGTAATTGACACATGCACTTGCAAGTGCATTCATTCAACTGTATGGTGATTGGGATGCCACTCCATCCCAAATTCTCGAGCAGATGGGGTAGTCTTTGTTATTTGGAATCACTTTTCTTTTGGTCTTTTCAGATTGGACCGCATGCATTTTGAAGAGCTGCTTCAGCCAATTTTTAAATTATTTCGTATCATAATAAGTCATTTATCGTTGAAGAAATCTATGTTCATTGTAGCTTGCATCTATGCAGAAGATTATTCTTTCCTGTAGTCAATAAACTTTGATCATTTTATCTTTAGCTATGGGAAGGCACTAAGATTCTATTATCTTTTAATGTCAATTCTGGCATGAATATGCTATTTATACTCTTCTTTCTTGTAAAAACTGATTATTGGAATAGCTGAAGATTTTAAATGTTTATTATACTTTCTGTTATTGGACGTGTTACTAGAAATGTTAGGCCTATGCTGGAAGGTTTTTTTCGAGTGTTTGGCTTAGGAGTGATGCTATAGTTTTTGACTGGTTTTATTTGTACATTAATTTTTAGAAGCTGGTCTAATTAGTGTACTGGGATTTATATGGTTTTACTTGTTAGAGTTAGGGTTGCCGATTGGTGCTAATCCAAGGAGGATCGCTACCTGGCAACCAGTCATAGATTCTGTGAAAGGAAGAATGGCATCTTGGAAGGGAAAGAACTTGTCTATGGGTGGAAGAATCACTACAAGAAAATAGCTCATTACCGACGGCTTTTGGCCGTCGATAATCACCAAAAACCGTTGATACTAGTAAATTTCCGACGGATTTCTGATGGTTAAGTATCTGTCGAAAAAAGGCTCCTCGGTAATAAATACTGATGGTTTTTTTCATTGGTCATCGGTAAGGTTAATGACGGCCAGACCGTCGGTAATGGCCGTCGGTATATATAATTTTTTTTTAATTTATATTTTAATTGATTAATTAATTATTATTTAATTATATTTTATATTTATTAAATACTTTTTTTTGTTATTAATTATTTACAAATATTAATTAAATAAATAATACAAAATAAAATTAAAAATAACATTAAAAAATTTAAAATTATATTCAAATAATAAATAACATATGTTCTAACCATACATAAAAATATAAATAAAAAAACTCATATGAAAATCTAATAATCCCTATCATAATGATGAGGAGACTGGATAAGATCATCGAAAGAGTCCTCATCATCGTCGGCCCTGGTGCGACCGGTCGGCTGATCTGGATGAGGGGCTGCTGCTGGGGGGCTGTTGCTACATTTTTTGTCTGGTCTGTAGCATTTGCTCCATCTGCCGCTCACGCTCCTCGGCACGCCGCTCGGACTCAGCCAGTCTCCGCCTCAGCTCAGCAATCTCCTGATCAACGTGGTGACTGGATCCGGTGGATGCTGTGGCGCTGATATCCAAGCGCGAAGACCCTTTCCGATAGTTACCGGAAAGGTCTCCCGCACCGTAAAGGCGACCCTTCTTCTTGCCGCCAACAACCTCTGCCCAAACACACAGTGCAAGCCGCTGCTCCTCCTCGCGCGGGCTCAAGTAGGGTGGAGGAAGAGGCTGTTGCCTGAGACATCCTCTCCTCGAACTCCTCTTGTTATGCATAATCAAACAAATTAATCAAGACATTTATAATATATAATAATGCACTGACATCTAATTCGTACAGTATCGCTCTTAATCCGTCGACATTGACATTTAAGGCACGAACATCTAATTCCCCCATCATCGATGAAATGTTGTTGTCGCTTCACGTGAGCAACAAACTCTTCAACCCCATATACAAAGGATTGTTTCAGACCCCTTTTTTCCGGATATAACCTATCATACATCCAATTACAATTCGAAGGATAAAAATCCATCTTTTGCATGTTAAAAGAATGCAAAACCATTAAATTTGGACAACACGCCGACTTAGATATATCCACATTCCCTTTCATTATTTGGTATGACCCTATCCCATTCGAGAAGAAGCTTTTTCAACATTCGATCCTAGTATTAATAGGTATTACTTAATTCACATACCTTATATTTAACGAAATTTCGGCAGCATTTCCCATTGGTCTCCAAGTACAATACTTGATCGCAATACCGCGAGCAAGTTTGCACCCAGAGAACAAAAGAAAATGTATCAGACCGAAATTTCGTCAAATATAAAGTATTAGAAGTAAACAATAACTATTATACGAGTGAAAAAAAAATGTTTTTTCACAAACTGTCCTCCTTGGAATTCAAGGTTCAATACAATGAGCGGCACCTCTATGCGAGTACACCTGCTCAATAATATCGAACCTCAAACAGTAAGCTAAGGTTTTGCTCAAGTATTAACTCGTCTAATGTTACCTTTTGTACTTGAAATTCAAGTTCATAGGGCAAGCAATTATTCAAATCCCCACACTTTAGCAACATAAAGTGCATAAGGACTAATAAAACAACCATTCATCAAAACAAACACATGCTATAAGTACGAAGAGAAATTGATATTATGAGACTTATGGTTTAAGTATTTATTAATATTAATTATTTAATCATTTAATTGATATTATTGTTTTTTTGTTTAAATCAAGTCTTATGAGGCTTAACACCTATTATAAGTGCTAAAAGAAATTGGTATTATGAGTCTTATGTTTTATTTATTTGTTTCATTTTAATTATTTAATCGTTTAAGAGAAATTGGTATTATGAGTCTTATGTTTTATTTATGCACCAATTATTAATTATTTAATTTTTTTGTTTTAAGTCTTATGAGGCTTAACAGTTATTTTAAGTGTTAAGAAAAAATGATATTATATTCCTTATTACGGACTTATTTATTTTATTAACCTATTTAGTTATTTAATTATTGCTGTAATTTAATTTTAAATATTTAACCTCTTTATTTAATTATTATTTATTGTTTTCACCATATTTAATCATTTAAATTTTAAATTTTATTCATTAGTCCCACTGCATCGCACAAGCTGCAGCCCAGCCATCTACAATCTGCCATAACCCAGCCACCAACGCATTATCGATAATTTATTTTTTTTATTATAAGTCTTATGAGGCTTAACACAAATACAAGTGTTAAGAGAGTTTGACATTCTATTTATTAATATTTTATTTTACTATTTATGATTTATTAATTATCCAATTTTTTATTTAATAATTAATTTTTTAAAATTGTTAAATTTAAGACTTATGGATAAATTTATTATAAATTAAGTTTTAATTAATTTTAAATTAAAGTTTTATGCACTAGTTCAAGAAAGCAGGTTTGTAGTTTTAATATGAAAAGCATCCAAAATCTAACTATGTGCTTGAAAAACCTTATTTAAAATTAAATAGCTTTCAACCAAAAATTTTACTAGAGAAACAAATCAATATGAACTAATAGAGAAACAAATCAATATGAATTAAGCAGCAATCAAATCAAACATCACATATTATAAACACACAAAGGCAACCAAATACTCACAGAAAACTTTTGTACAATCAATTTAACAAAAATCAAGGACATTTTCATCACAGACAAGGTAGCCAACAGTTTTCATCACAACTCTTTTTCAAATGAAATTGATTGAACCAAATCAATTTTCTGACCCATTTTCAAACCCCATCTATTTAAGCAAAACCAAAAAAAATTATCAGTACCTTATCTGTGCAGAAAACGAAATTGCACTTGTTGCTGCTGGTGGTTTTGGTCCTGGTTGATGCTACTGCAATCAGACGGTGGTGGTACGGAGGAGTAAAAGAGGAAACAATGTAGGACTGAAACAATGTAGCTGCAAAGAGTTAACAAAAGAGAAAAAAAACAATGAGAAGATGGTGAAGGAAGAAGACATACCGTATTGTTCTCCTCGGTGAAGAATGTGAAGAAGCTCGCCTAAGGGTGAAGAGGGACGACCGGAGATGGTGACTGGATGGAGCTTGTCTAAGGGAGAAGAGATGGTGAATGGACGGAGCTTGCCTGAGGGAGAAGAGGGACGACCAGAGATGGTGACGAACAGAGCTTGCAGTCAGACGGTGGTGGTACGGAGGGAGAAGAGGGACGACCGGAAAAGAGAGGGTGAAGAAAGGGAGAGAGGTCAGAGGAGGAAGAAGGTTCTGAGTGAAATGAGGGGAGGAAGATATTGTTCCTGTGTTAGTGATGCTTACCAACGGACATACTGACGGCTAAGCCGTCGGTAATAATTAGTTTCCTTTAAATGTGACCGTTACCTCCGAAAAGCGAAAAGACACTTACCGACCGCTTAGGCCGTCGGTAAATTTGAAGTATTCTTACCGATGGCTCAGGCCGTGGGTACATTTGAAGTACTCTTACCGACGGCTTAGGCAGTTGGTAACTCGGAAAAGCGAAAAGACACTTACCGACGGCATGCTCGTCGATAAGTTTAAAGTATTCTTATCGACAATTAAACCGTCGGAAATCCAGCGGGAATATTTGGTCCCTAATTGCGCCAAAATTAGCGACGGATGTACCGACGGACTTGTCCTCGGTAAAGTTACCGATGGTTATAGCCATCGATAACGTGGTCAGTTAATTACTCGCTTGCTACCGTCGGCGGAAATTCCTGAATTACCGACGCCATTACGGCCGTCGGTAAAAAGCCGTCGGTATTAACGGGTTTTCTAGTAGTGAATACTGTTGATCAACTTTGTCTTGTCAAGTCTGCCCTTGTACTTTTTGTCATTCTTTAAGATGCCAAAGAGAGTTCTTAATACTTTGGTGGGGATTCAAAGATCCTTTTTGTGGTCTGGTGGTGAGGATCAGAGAAAAATCGCTTGGGTTAGCTGGGAAAAAATATGTCAACCAAAAAACTGTGGGGGGTTGGGCATAAAGAACTTGGAACTGTTCGATCTTAGTTTACTTGGAAAATGGAAGTTGCGTATTTTTTGGTGGATTTTGATGCTGTTTGGTATAAGCTATTAAGACATAAATATGGAGATCTAAATTCTGTAAATTTTAATGTAGGGAGAAATAGAAGCAGGGCCTCAATATGGTGGAGGGACATCTGTTATGGCACGCAAAGTGCGCTAGCTCAGGTGCTCGGGTGAGGTTCTGGAAAGATAGGTGGCTAGGAGACTCATGTTTAAAGGATTGCTTTCAAAGACTTTTTCTAATTTCTTTTACTCCGGATGCCTTTATAGCTGATATGGGACTTTGGATAAATGGCATATGGCAGTGGAATTGGACCTGGAGAAGGGATCTCTTTGTGTGGGAGGCGGAGTTGCACACCAAGCTAGTTAATCTGATAAGCGGAGTATCTCTTTGTAGAGAGGAAAATGACGAGTGGATTTGGAAGGAGGACTTATCTAAATTATACACAGTAAAATCAGCATACTAACACTTGCTTTCTCTCATAATGCAAAGTGGTTCAAACAGTTTGGCTGATGGTTTCTTCAAGACTTTTTGGAAGTGCTACACTTCGCAGAAGGTCTTGGCTTTTTCATGGCGATTGTTGTTGGACAGGTTACCCACAAGAGCAAATTTAAAGAAAAGGGGAGTCATTAATGACCAACAGGAGATTAGTTATGTTTTTTTTTTTTTTTTTGCTCAAGAGGAAGATGTAGATCATTTGTTTTTTTATGCACGCGATCTTATATAGTTTGGTGCTCTGTCAATGCTTGGCTAGGTTCCTCAGCTGTCCTTCCTAGTTCGGGTAAGGAACATTATTTGCAGTTTGGCTCTTTGCTTTCAGGTAAGAAGGTTAGAAAATTTCGATATGTTATTTGGCACGCAGTTACATGGTCCCTCTGGTTACTTAGAAACGGAATTTTGTCTCAGCAATCTTCTTTTGATTTTGTCTATCTTATGGACTTAATTAAAGCTCGATCGTGGTCTTGGTTGGTGGCATCTGATGTTGGTGTTTGCTGCTCCTTTTCTGATTAGTGCCTAAATCCTTTAGGCTGTATAACACAATGTTGACTGATCAGTCTTGTTGCCTATTTTTATTGAGAAGGAGGGCGGGTTCTGCTGACATGGTGCTTTGGGTTTCTTTGGCTTTCTTTATTGAACATGGTGGGCTGAAGCGGAATTATAGTGGCACAGTGATTTTTTTGAGCCCTTATTGAAATGTTATCAAGTAATAAGTGGACTAGAGGAATTGAGAACAACTCCATGTGTTGATTGAATGAGTTTGGGCTGTTAAGAATTACTTTGGGGGTGGATTGGAGATATGGTGGAATAATGGCTGTGATTATGCAAGTCTGTTGCTGTTGTTATAGAGCCTTAATTTGGTCTTTTATAATTTGGTGATACTGTTTACTTTGACTGAATAGGCAGATGTAATTTATTTATTAGGGGTGTGCTGCAAATGATTGTGGGGATTAGTAGTACCAACATAGTTGGGATGACTTTCCTCCTTATGGTGTTTCTGCATGCTTCTCCTTTTGATATATGGGTTAGAGTACCCCTTATACTCTTATTAACATATTTTTTGTTTATAAAAAAAAAAACTTGTTAGGGAATTTTAGGTTAATGAATATAGGTTAGAGCACTCATTTTACTCTCATCAATATATTCTTTTTACTTATAAAAAAAGTATGTGCTGTTATATAATACTTTTAAGTTTGGATTGCTTTTCTCCCGATGCATAAGCTTAACGAATATAGGTATTCTTATATGGGCAATATGTAATTTACTAACATATTTTTTTTATTTTTTTATGCAGGATGGTCCCAATGGAAGAGATACAAACGACGAGTTGTAAGATGATGCATTTTGATTTTAATTTTCTCTTTAGATACTCGTTTTAGATGTATTTTTTTCTTTGCCATACTCAAGCTTCAAAGTATGATATTTGATCAAACGATGTTGTCCTTTTGTTGACTATTGTATATTTAGGTTGCGGTGGGAGAGGATTTATTGAGATGATTTTGGACTTCTTTCAAAATTGAGCCCTTCCCCAAACAGTGAACATCACATGGGTTACCTTGATACCCAAAACTGATGGAGCTATGGAGCTTAAAGACTTTAGACCTATTAGTATGATAGGGTGTATATATAAAATCATAGCTAAAATCCTGGCCTTGAGAATAAAAAAAGTAATGTCTTCACTCATAGGAGAGACACAGTCGACTTTTGTAAAAGATAGGCAGATATTGGATGGGGCTTTAATAGCAATTGAAATTGTTCATTGGGCAAAAAAGAATAAAAAAGATGTTGCTATTCTGAAATTGGATTTCTAGAAGGCCTATGATACTATAAATTGGGATTATATGGATGATATGCCGGAGATCATGGGTTTTGGATTAAAATGGAGAGGGTGGATTAACCAATGCCTATCCACTGCCTCAATGTATATTTTGGTTAATGGATCACCCACTGCTCCTTTTAAGATGCAAAGAGGTCTTAGGCAAGGGGATCCTTTGTCCCCTTTCCTTTTTGTTATTGCCACTTAAGCTTTTAACCAAATAATGAGTAGAGTTGTGAAAAACAACTTGTTTCAAGGTGTAAAAGTGGGAAGGGAAGGGGTAAATATCTCCCATCTGTAGCTTGCAGATGACAGTCTGATTTTTTGCCCAGCAAAGAGGCTATTTCTCACTAATCTAAGGAGAATTCTAGACTGTTTCTAGCTATTATCAGGATTGAAAATTAACTTTTCTCAATCTGCACTTATAATGATGGGCAAAAACAGAGAATGGGAGAGATTAATGGCAGGCAGGTTAGGGTGTCAATTAGTGGATGTACCAATCACCTATTTGGGGATCCCCTAGGGAGCTAATACAAAGAAAAGCTCAACTTGGAACCCTGTAATCAACAGAATCCAGCAAAGGTTAGCCATGTGGAATCAAAATTCTTGTCTAGGGCTGGTATGTTGGTGTTGACCAAAGCAGTCCTTAATAGTATGCCTTTATATTATATGGGCCTGTTTAAGATACCAAAAAAAGTTGTAAAGCAAATAATCAAAATTCAAAGAGATTTTTTCTAGAGAGGTGAGAGTGGCAAAAGGGGGCTGCCTCTAACTAAATGGGAAATGATACAAAGGCCTAAGAAACTGGGAAGGGTTGGGTGTTGATGACCTAATTGTTGAGAATGCTGCTTTACTATTTAAATGGTGGTGGAGGTTTTCAGTAGAAGGTTGTTCCCTATAAAAAAAACAGTGTGCTCCATTCATAGGTTGGATTCGGGTAAGCCTCTGCTGCAACAATAGTCTAATACTAGAAGAATTGGAGGGATTTGGAGTACAATATCCAATCTGGACAGTTGGGGGGACTGTTATAAGGACATAGTACAGCAGGGATGGTGGATGAGACTTGGAGATGAAAGCAAAATTAGCTTCTGAAAGGATAAACGAGTGGGGGCAGCAACTTTAAAAGAAAATTTTCCAAGACTATATATTCTCAGTTTCACTACAAAAGGAGGAGAAGATCTCTAATATGGGCATTTGGGATGGCATTTATTGGAAGTGGAATTTTACATGGAGAAGAAGTCTATTCTAGTGGGAAATGCAGCAAGTGGAAAGTCTCTTAAGCACACTATAAGGGGTGCTTTCACATCCAATTCCATAGAAGATAGAGTGTGGTGGAAGCATGATAACATAGGCCAATTTTCTGTGAAGTCATTCTCCTAGACTTTTTGGGAGAAAACTCAAGTTACAAATAGTACATTAGAGGGGTTTGGTGTGGAATGGCTCCACCAAGAGCTAAACTATTAGTTTGGTTTGTGCTGCAAGACAAGTTAAACACAAGAAATAGGCTTAGAAGGTTGAATATAATCAAAGGTAATGAGGCTAGCTGTCCATTTTGTGATGATGAAGAAGAATCTATTGGACATCTATTTTTACATTGTAAACACTCATGAAAGGTTTGGATGGATTGTTTGGATTGGTGGGAATTACAAATACCAATCACACAAACAACACAACAATGGTTTGACTGCTGGTTAGGGGTTTTTAGTGGCGGTTTCCAAAAGAAACTTTGAGTGTCACTGTTTTTTGTAGTAATTTAGACCATTTGGAACCAAAGGAACAATGTTATTTTTCAAAAGGCAAAGGTTGATTGGGGAAATCTGAATTACTTCATTAGACTAAGACTTGAGTTTTGGCTTAAAGAATGTGAACAAAACTTCCCTTATAGCTCGAATGAAATAGCCTATAAGCTGGATTGTGTTAAAATCTGGTCAAAAAAGAAGGAAACCAGAACTGTGATATGTTGGAACCCACCATCAGTTAATACACTTAAATGGAATGTGGATGGATCCTCCAAAGGCAAACCCGGACCAGGAGGTATAGGAAGAGTTCTTAGGGACTACCAAGGAAAGGTAAAGGCCTTTTTGCAGCCTCGGTAGGTATAAGAGACTCCAATGAAGCAGAGTTCATGGCAATTGTTTTTGCTCTTGAAATGTCTATACAAAAAGAGTGGATGAAGAACTTGGAAGTGATTATAGAGTCACACTCAAAAAATGTCATTGCATGGGTGAATAGAGAAAAAGGATGCCCTTGGAACTTAAGATTCTATTACAATAAATTACAAAACATTTTGAGAATTTTAAAAAAATGTGGTTTTTGTCCAATGGAATAGAGAAGCAAACCAGTTCGCAGGTAGTCTTGCAAAAGAATGGGCTGAAATGGAAGGAACTTGGCTAATGTGGACTTAATAGTGATGTTTAAATTATGTTGTTATTAACTTTCATCGTGCAGGTGTTTTCTATGCTTTTTTGGTGGTGATACTGATTGTGTCTGCGGAAAGAAAGCTCTCTGTTTTTTAATGCCTTTGTGTGCAGGAAGGAAAAGCTTTCTCTGTCTAGCTTGATATGGTACCAGTGGGGCAACTGAAAGCGAAAGCAAAGGTCCCATTGGAATTGGTGTAAAAGACACTGCTGCAAGAGAGTTGCTAGGAGATGATTTAGCAAAGATCGGGGCTGAAACGAAGATTACCTAGCTGCAGTGGACATAGGTGGAAAAGTCATGAATTCATGTGAAACAGAGGCTGACAACTTTCAATTAATTTGGAGAAAGTTACGGAAGGAGAAAAAATGGACCTGCTGGCCGAGATATAGTATAAGGAGTTGCAGTCTGGGATTATTAATATGAGTACTAGTATTTTGTGCTAATTTGGAATATATATTTTGTTTTTGATTTTTTGTTGGATGCCAGGTTATAGTATTCACTGGGTGTTTTGTTTAATGGTTTGGGTTACTGTTTGTAAGGGTGTGGTATTTGCTTTATGTTTTGCTTGATGTACTAAAGATTTTGGTGTATCTTTTCCCTAGTTTTTAAACACATGATAGGATGTGATCCCTCGAACCCTTCCTAGAAGGTGGGAAGGAGGAACACTGTGATGCTTAAATTGGTGGCAGGCTTCAATAATATATGCTCTAATTATCGAAAAAAAAAGGTTGATGTTCAAACTTAATCTGTGTTAACAACATATTGCAAAATAATTTATTACTACTATAATTCATGAATTATCTCTTTGTTAAATTATATGTATAGCTGGGATCAAATTAAAATTGAAAGGGGTATATAAATTGTGTATGGGATCAAATTATGATTACATTTACCAAATAATGTGATTATAAAATTAATGTAAATTGTTTTGAAATTTATGAAATAAAATTTATGATCGTTTCAAAATTAAGGCAACGATATTAATAAATGTTGCTTTTAGTTGTTTAAGCTACAGTTGTTAATTGTACCCAACAAAGGGAATGTTTACAAGCAAAAGTGTTAACTATAAATTCAGCATAAAATTAAAAAGTGTTTCCAATAAGCTACGGTTACAATTAATAAATGTTGCATTTTGAACCTTTAGGCAATAGTTAAGTGAAGAAACCTATTTGAAACACAAGAAGGGGGTTGAATTGTGTTTCTGAAGTTTTTAAAACTTTTCGCAAGCAAATATAGATATTTTTGCAAGGTTGGACGATAAAATGTTTAAATGACGCAAGGTGCGTTTCCAAACACCAGTTGGACACTTGCTTAGTCCGATTAAGATAAAGAGACAAATGTAATAACAAAGCAATTCAATCCCAAGGAGTTAGTAAGAAAATAAACTAAAGTAAAGATCAGGGAAAGAAAAGAACACAGAGATATTATCCTGGTTCACTCTTCACCAAAGAGCTACGTCCAGTCCTCTCTACTTGAGAGCTTTATCCACTATAACAAAAACCCTTTGTTACAAGTATTCAACAACTCTTCAGGCAAGTATTCTACACCTCTTCAGGTGAGCTAAGTATTCTTTCAACACAAGCCTCTTCAGGCTTAACCAACTAGATTTTGAAAAGATTTTTGTTCTACTAACTCACTGAGTGTGAGAGTTTGAACCTAAAGCTTAAAACTCTTGAATAAAACTCTATGCAGAGAGTGATATGAAAATAAAGATCAGAGTTAGCTTTTCAAGCTTTGAGTATTTCCCTTGATAGCTTTCTGTGCTTGACTATTTTTCAATCTTTGAATCAGTTGTGCTGCACTTCGCTTATTGTTCACTTGTTCTCTTTTTGAATACTTCGCTACTTGTATCTTCAAGAACAGAGGTATTTATAGCAGATTTGATTTGATCATCTTTAGTCTTCAATGGATGGAAAAGGATCAATTTTGATTGATCATTAAATGCGTTAGTCCGTTGAGTCTGATAACTTCCTTAAAGCTTTTGATCAGTAAAATAGACTATCAGGCTTGATAGCTAGAAATGGGACTGACATATCCTCTTTGTACTCGAAAGTTGCCTTTTGTCTTTCTCAAAGGAGAAGGTCAACTTCTTTTTGTGTCAGGGACAGTCTGGCTTTTGCTTTTGTTTGAACGAGTGTTACAGGGAATATTTGTCCAAAGGATATAAGCTTTTTACATAGAATAATAAATTTAAAAGCTTTACATATGAATTCGCGCTAAACAAATAAAGCATTGTTGGACTACAGCGATTACATAATAATGGGAATAGTCTTTGGACTCAAGACCTTATAGTTACAGCTTATCATCGTCTGGTCTGATAGAGAGTTATTCCTGTTTCGAGTTTGGACGAGTGAAAGTCTTTGGACTTAGACAGTCTCTGGACTTATATAAATTTTATCCTGCACACTTAAGATAAAGCGTTAGTCCATAAGAAATCTTTGTTCTTCTGAAATTAGTCATTTGTTAACATCAAAACTTAAGGGATTAATGAACCGTAACCACTTTGGTTCCAACAATCTCCCCTTTTTGATGATGACAAAACATACTAATTTGATTGAACAAAGTTTTCTAAAGAGCTGAAAAGCTCCCCCTAAGACAAATATTCTAAGCATATAAAGCATGTAAGACAGACCAAGCAATCAAGCAAGCTAGCATATATACCAAGACATATTATGGAACAAAACATACTATGAATATGAATTTTATATCTATTTCAATCAAACCCTTTTTCTCCCTCTTTTTGCCATCAGACAAAGGAGAGAGAACCACATCATAGTCAGTCTTTGAAAGAAAAGAAAACTAAACAACAAAAAATATTTTAAGAAGGAGGAGGAGGAGGAGGTTGTTTGGGAATGAAATTTTGAAACATGGCCGTGATTTGTTGAAGCAGAATAGCATTATTAGCTTCTATAGACCTCTGGACGAACTCTTGAAACTCCGGAGGAACAGAAGAGACAGAACTTTCAGCTGTGGCCTTTGTTGCTTCAGCATTTCTCTGATCAGGAACTACTGATAACTCTTTTTATGAGGAGTTATTTGTACCTTATTCACTTGTGTTTTTGTGGTCTTTGAGTATTTTGAGTTTATGTTTTTAGTGTTTTAGTGTGATTTTGTCTAACGTGTGTTTTTATAAGAGTCTTTTGTGAGTTTTAATGTTTTGATGTCTTTTAGAACTGTTTTTGGTGATTAAGTGAGATTTTATTGTGCAGAGCATTTTTTTGGAGAATCAGGCACTAAATTGGAGACGTTGCTCTGGGATTTGCTGTAGCAATCGTAGCTGAAGCTGACTTGGGAAAAGGACAAAAACTCAAAACATTCTCCTACACAATGAGTTGCCCTTCACTGATAAGGACAGTGACCCACACGTGGGACTGACATGCAGTGCTTTAAAGTTAGGGAATTGGGCCAAGGACACTTGTCCTAGCCAGCTTTTAGCCCAAAAAAGATGAGAGAGGAAAGGGCCTTGAGACATGTTGGAAAGAAAACCCTAAATAGGGGACAACAAGTAGAGGCCAGACATCATCTTCTGTACTAGAAAAAGGACATCAGCTGCACCCCTTTCTCTCTCTCCTCCATTGTAATGGCTTCTTCTTCCATTTCTTGTTTTTCTCTTTGTTTTTGTAAGTTTAATATGAGCTAAACCTCTTGTAGCTATGGGATGTTGAACTTATAATGGATTTCTAGTGAATGTTATGTTATGTTATGCTTTGCTATTGCATTTTCTATAAATCTGATTTGGTTGTGTTTTAATTAAGCTTAATCACCTTAGTTAGAACTTGAGCTCACGGCTACTTGGAAAAGCTAAGTGCAGCATAGCTGTTTTTATAGATAAGAGTAAAATCATTGATTGGAAAATTATGATGAAGAGTGATTTAGGAATGAACATTCTAACTCTCAGGCTAGCTGGAACGAGTTTAAGTGAGGCATGAATGTAACTAATATGGACCTAGGAATAGGAGACGTTTAGTGAAGTTCATCTCAGAACTATTGGAAAACAAACTTTCATTTCCTGGAGCCAAATTGCTGTAGTATTGCAAACGCATAACTAAACTAGATTGAAGTTATAAGGGATACTTCTCCATAGCTGTTTTACCCATTCTGTTAACAAATCCATTTTTATTGCTCTAGCATTTATTTCCCAAAACTGTCCTGGATACACTCACACAAATTATTTGTTACTCTTTGTTAATCTTGATTAATAGTACCATTAATTCAAACTTGGTATTTGATTCACCATATAATCCTCGTGGGAACGACCTCTCTTACACTTTATTACTTGTTAAATGATTGTGTAAACTTGCACAAGCACATCATCCGTTTTTATGCAACAACTACACTGAGAGCCTGAGAGGGAGATGGATCAGCAGGGTGGACCACTGAAGGGGGAATAGGTTGAGACCTAGAGGGTAGTGAGTCTGCAACTTGTTCTACTTCGTCTCCATTCTCGTCAGAGCAAGGGTCCTCATAGACGATATCTGTGTCCCCAGTTTCTTTGAAAACAACTGGTGGTGGTGTAGGTGGGGGTGCAGCAGAGTTAGGATTATCTTGAATAACAGGTTTGGGTGGAGGTGGATGCACTTCAAGGATGATCTCAGCATCATCAAATCTATTTTCTCTCCATCTGGGTTTAGGTGCTGGACGCACGTCTCTTGGATACAGCGGTATACCAAAGATATCGTCCATTATGAGGAAGTCAGCGTCAGAGATTCTATATTGTCTGGGAAATACACAAATACTCTGTTTTTCCTCAATAGAAAGACCAGAGGAGGATGCTTCTTGAGAGCATTTCCATATGAAGTTTTCCCAGTAGATCCGAGTGTCTGGGTCAAACCTCTTGATAGGATCCTTCTGCCAGATGTGGGCTAGCTCTAATGAATCGTCTCTTGGTCTTTTCCAGAAGAGAGGATCAAAGGCGTTTTTGTAAGGCAACGTCCAAGTCTCAAGCTTTTTGCGTCCTTCCTTATTTTTATTTGGGTCCAGAATAGGAATTCCTGAACAAGTTCGAGGAGGAACAACGCCTACTCTTGTTTCAGAGCTTCTGGACCAAAACTGCTTTGGCAGGTTGTGATGGATCTTTGCTTCTCGTGACATGTCATACTCTTTTCTGATAGCATAGTAAGGAAGAAAGTCGCGAAAATCAGAATATTCTTTCCAGGCTGTGGGATAGCTTGGAATGAATTTGACGTCTTGATCAAGGAATATGTTGGTCAGACCATACGTCCTTGATCTTCTTTCATCAGTGGTTTTGCAACCTTTCTTCTCTTTATTCAGAATTACTACGTGCTGTTTGACATTGTAGTGGCACCATCGGAAAGCCTTGTCCTTGATAAGATTTGGGTAAATTTTCTTTGGAGGAAACTTCTTCTCAAGGCAGACAACCAAGGGTCCAAGAGCAATGTACAGTTGAGTTGCCAGAAGACCAGTTGGAGTATAGGGAATGAGGTAGTAGCCATGTTCGAGGGGTGGACCAGAGGGGTTTTGAGGTGGAGGAGAAGGCGTTTCATATTGTTATTCTGGTGGAGGAATAGGGCTTTTTGGATGTTGAGAGGTAGAGGGAGATGAGTGTTTGTGGAAGAGAGCAGGGAACCTTCTTTGAACGTCAGCCAATTGGAGCTTTCATTTCTGAAGGTAATTCTGGGTATACGTATGTATTTTCTTTTTGGGTAGATCATTTTGGGGTAAGGTGCACCATAGGGTGGAAAGGGCTGGTCTCCCCATGGTGTGAACCAGTCTTGAGGTTCGGATGGTGAGGGAAACGTTTGTGTGTGGGGTAAGGTGGAGGGTGAGAAAGGTATGGACGGTTGAGAGTCCAGGGTTAGGTCTTCAACCTCAAGTTGTTGCTCAACAACGGGAATAATAACTGAACTAGATTGAGGTTCAGTATTACCTTCGGATTTGGATCTGGTGGTCCTTGCCCTTGTTGCACTAGGCTTAGGTTGAGAGGCTTCAGAAGCAGACTCCCTCCTTGGACCTTTGATCACCTTGGAGATAGGTTGATCATCCTCATCTTCCTCATCAATAGAAGCTAGAACCAGCTTCATTTTTCTTGAGGATTAGATGGTAGGCTTTGGACGAGCAGAAGAAGTCTTAGCTTTTGGACGAACAGGCTCTGTTGAGCGTCCAGCTAAGACTTATTGATCAGACACTTCATCAAAATCTTGCATCTGAGCTCCTTTCAGCTTTCCCTCTTGCTTGGACTTCTTGTGACAATCTAGTTGCATCATCACCAAGCTTTGTTTGCTGAACTCAGGTTGATGCACACGATCTATTCCATGAAAACCATAGTATTTGAGTCTTTGTTCTGGAGTCAGATTAATAAGGTCTTCATAAACCATAAATTTCTCAAATATTCTTGACAGAAGAGCAGCGTAGATGATGGAGGTGTTCTTCCCAGAGCCTTCAATGACGAATATGAAGTATGAGAAAAGAAGTTGTGGAAGATTTATCTGCCTCTCCAGAATCAGATGTACTAGGCAGAACTGATGTGCCTTAGAAACATTATCCTTTGACCCAGCTTTGTGAAGGATAGATTTTTTCAGAATCTGATAAAGAGCCCTAGCCTTATCAGTCATTCTTGAGGCTATTAGCTTGTCTGACAGGTTCTTCAAGAGATTCTTTAATGGCGTCAGAACCTCCGAGTTCTTCTTCCCATTTGTCCTCACAAGTTATTCTCGATTGAGCACACCCAATGGCATCGGAAAGAGTTGCTTTAGAGACAATAACCTCGGTGTCAATCACCTTGTTATGTATTTCCCTTGCAGAGATCATAGGATTTGTCCAAAACTTCCTAACCAGAATAGGGTAGATGATAGGAGAACCCTCGAAGAAACTTGACCAACCAGCAGCATGAATATTTGGGAAGACATCTATCCCATTATCAGTAAGAAATTGAAGGTTGAACTTGAACTCTACCAGAACATCAGCAGTTTGAGCATTAAAGTTCTTACCTTTACCCTTAGCAGCAGCGGTGGAGGATGAAGTTGCCATTGTTTCAGAGAAAGGGTTTTCACAAAGAGAGAGAAGAGTTTGAATATGAAGAGATTGTAAAGATTCAATCTTTACCATGTTTTAGGTTTCATAGAGAAAGAGAGAAAAAAGAGAAAACCGTTCGTATTTTCAAAGAAGAGAGAAGGTGGTGAAACGACGTGCATTTAAATGACTGACACACGTTCCAAACCTTGAAACCGTAAAAAGCAGTTTTGTAATTTATTGAAAACTAAACTGATTCAGTTAAGGGAATGAGAATTAATTTTACATTTGACAAAGATTTAGTTCAATTAATGCATTGGACGAGCAAGCATTACATATATATTGGACTCATATGAATTGGACTAAGGCAATTATTGGACGCATGCATTGGACACAGTTAATCAATAAAATGCATGTTCAGTATTTTCTTATGAATGTGAACCTATCTTTAGCTAAAGGTTTGGTGAAGATATCTATCCATTGATGGTCAGTATCAACAAATTGAATATCTATTATTCCTTTTTTCACATAGTTTCTAATGAAATGATGTTTGATTTCTATATGTTTTGCTCTAGAATGTAATATGGGATTTTTAGACAAATTAATGGCAGCAGAGTTATCACACATTATTGGAATGTTACTTACAAACACATTGTAGAATCCAACTAATCTGTATTCATCAAATTTCTTATACAATAGACCCAAATTAGTAGAACCTTTGAGATAACTAAAGATTCTCGTAACTGCTGAGAGATGAGACTCTCTTGGATCAGACTGAAATCGAGCACATAGGCAAACACTAAACATTATATATGGTCTTGACGAAGTAAGATATAAGAGGGAACCAATCATACCTCTATATACCTTTTGGTCTACCTTTTTATCTTTGTCATCTTTGTTTAGTACGGACGTTGGATGTATTGGTGTATTCATTGGTTTGATATCATCCAACTTGAAGCGTTTGAGAAGCTCCTTTGTGTACTTCGTCTGATGAATGTACACTCCGTCCGGTATTTGCTTTACTTGAAGTCCGAGGAAGAATTTTAATTCTCCTATCATACTCATTTCAAATTCTTTCTGCATTAGCTCAAAAAACTCTTGACAAAGAGATTCATCAGTTGCACCAAATATTATATCATCAACGTAAATCTATGCAACAATAAAATCCTTTTTGCTTGAATTTCTAAAAAGGGTTGTATCCACTTTTCCTATTGAGAAACCATTCTCCATTAGGAAAGTGCTAAGTCTCTCATACCAAGCTCTAAGAGCTTGTTTGAGTCCATATAAAGCTTTCTTAAGCTTATATACATGCTCAAGATGGTTTTGATCTGCAAAACCAGGTGGTTGAACAGCATAAACTTCTTCATCAATAAAACCATTCAAGAAAGCACTTTTTACGTCCATTTGATAAAGCATGATGTTATGATGTGCAACATATGAAAGTAATATGCATATGGCTTCTAGTCTAGCTACTGGAGCAAAGGTTTCAGTATAGTCAATACCTTCCTCTTGAGAGTAGCCTTGAGCAACTAACCTTGCTTTATTTCTTACAACTTTGCCATCTTCGTCCATCTTGTTACGATAGACCCACTTGTTTCCAATGACAGACTTATCCTTTGGCAGAGAGACCAGCGTCCAAACATCACTACGTTGAAATTGGTTGAGCTCCTCTTACATAGAGAGGATCCAACATTCATCCATTAAGGCTTCGTCCACAGACTTTGGTTCCATTTGAGAGATGAAGGCTGAGTCAGCTTGTTCTCTGAAGGTTGACCTTGTCCGGACTTTATCATTTAGTTTGCCAATGATTTAATCCTCAGGATGATAAGTCCTGAATTGCCACAAACGCGGGGTGTTAACCACTTGCTGAGACGATGATGCGTCTTGAGTTGTGTCTGATACTTCGTCTTTGTCAATCGTTGGACGATCTTCTGTATCGTTCAGATTCATATCTGAAAAAGAATCATCTAGCTCTGATAATCTCTTATCAGCTGTTTGTCATCAAACTTAACATGGATGGATTCTTCAACAACCAATGTTCTCGAGTTATAGACTCTAAAAGCTTTGGATGTTTGAAAGTACCCTAACAACATTCCATTATTTAATTTGGCATCAAACTTACCAAGTTGATCCTTAGTATTTAAAATAAAACATTGACATTCGAAGGGGTGGAAATAAGAAATGTTAGGTTTGCGTCCATTCCACAATTCATAAGGAGTCTTATTCAAGATAGGTCTTATGTATATTCTGTTTTGAATGTAGCAGGCAGTATTTACAGCTTCAGCCCAGAAATGTTTAGGAACAGAATTATCACTGAGCATTGCCCTAGCCATCTCTTGAAGAGATCAGTTCTTTCTCTCTACAACACCATTCTATTGTGGTGTTCTAGGGGAAGAGAAATTGTGATGAATACCGCTTTCATCACAGAACCTTTGGAAAAGCTCATTTTCAAATTCGCCTCCATGATCACTTCTGATTGAGCTTATACATATGCCTTTTTCATTCTGGACGCGCTTACAGAATATAATAAAGACCTTGACAGACTCATCCTTGTGAGCAAGGAACTTAACCCATGTCCATCTAGTATAGTCGTCTACTATGACAAGCCCATATTTCTTACCACTGACAGAAGCAGTCCTTGTTGGACTAAACAGATCATCAAGATGCAATAGCTCTAGTGGTCTTGAAGTACTAACAATGTTCTTGGACTCAAAAGAGTTCTTAACTGGTTTTCCTTTTTGACACGCGTCATAGAGAACGTCCGATCTATACACGATCTTTGGTAGACCTCTTACGAGGTTATGCTTGTTTAGTCTTGAGATTAATCTCAGAGTTGCATGACCAAGTCTTTTGTGCCAGATCCATCGCTCATCTTCGACAGACACTAGGAATGATACACTTTGATTTGAGAGTTCCCCCAAGTTAATCTTATAAAGATTATTTTGCCTCTTGGTTATGAATAAGATGGACCCATCAGGGTTTTTGCCCATACATTCACCTTTACTGAAGGAAACATCAGACCCACTGTCACATAATTGACTTATGCTAAGCAAGTTGTGTTTTAATCCTTCAACCAGAAGAACATTATCAATAGAGGGAAAAGGGCGCTTACCAATCTTACCAATTCCAACTATCTAAGGTGATCTATCCACCAGTCTTTTCACATAGTTCTTGGAACATAGACTTTTCTCCCGTCATGTGACGTGAGCATCCACTGTCCAAGTACCAGGACTGGGGTCTTCTTTGTGTTTCTAAGCAGATCTGCAACATGGATTATCATGTTCTTAGTTACCCAGATAGACTTGGGTCCTTTTTGGTTAGTCTGCGGTCTTCGTCTATGCATGTTATTTTTCCTTTTGTGTATGCACTTCGAAAAGACATGACCATTCTTTCCACATAAATTACAATAAGTATTGGATGCATGTTGTTTGCTTTCTTTTTGCTTTCTATGAAATTGAAAAGCCATATGATATTGATTGGTCCTTGATACATTCTGAGAAGCTTCTTGTTTCTCAGAGTCATAGCCTAGGCCAGACTTATCATGAGGTGATCATGAATACCTCAATATCAAGTTTAGCTTCTCTGAACCTCCAACAAGCATTGATATGCTTTTGGTTAGGTCAGATACCTCTTGATTTAGTTTGGTTACCTCGTGAGGTTCACTAGACCTAGAGGTGAGTTTGTCAGTTAGACTGACATTCTCAGCTTTCAGCCTATTATTTTCATCAATGAGCGGCTTATTTTGCTTGTCGTTATCTTCCAACTCTTTATTTACTTTTGAAAATTTTCTTTTAAGCATAATATATTGATGATGCAATAAAGAGGAATCATTAAGCAGTTCATCATATGCCTCTTGAAGAGAGTCAGAAACAGATACCTCATCTTCTTCCGATTCAGCGTGTGATGAAGTTTTTGCCATTAAACAAAAGTTTGAGGCAGACGGACTCCTTGGACTGAACAGTTGTTCTAATGCATCCAGCTTATCCTTAGCAGTTTGGAATTGCAAGACTATCTCCAGTCTTAATCGATCAAGAGCGTTGATGAGACACCAGTTGGCATGAGCATTTAGCAAACACCGTTTGATATCCTCATTTGTCCAGTCAGCTTCGGGTTTGGACGTTGTTGATCCGTCCTCAAGAATGATTGTTGGACGATGATCTCCATTGGAAAATATATTCCACAACTCATAATTTTGAGCTTGGACGTATAATTGAAAAACTGATTTCCAATAAGGATAGTCCGTTCCTTTGAAGACTGGTGGAACATTCCATCCTCTTTCAGAGATGGCTTCCTAAGTTCTTTCTTCGGGAACAACAAGTTGTTCGTCATCCGAAGAGTCTTCATTTTGATTGTTGGACCAAAGGCATAAGTTAGCCTCCTCATTTGTTTCTTCTTCTTCTTCTTCTTCTTCTTCTTCAGACGATTTGAGATCCTCCCAAGTTTCCATGAAGTTCTTTTTCTTCTTTTTGAAGAACTTCTTCTTGTCCTTTAACATAGGGCAGTCAGCTTTGAAGTGACCTGGCTTGTTGCACTCGAAACAGACCAGCTGACTTTTGTCTTTTGGTTCAGTGTGATCTTTGAAGTTTTTCTTTTGGAATGACCTTCTTTTCATCCCGTTTTTCTTTCTCCACATGTTTTGAATCTTTCTGGAGAAGAAGGACAGTTCATCATCATCTGATACTTCATTATCAGATTGATCAGCGTCATCACTGGACTCATTAGCTTTTAGAGCTTTTGAGTTGCTGGACTTCCGAGCTTTCAAGGCAATCCCTTTATTTTTCTTTCCAAGATTGTCAAGATCAAGCTTTTGCTTATGAACTTGAAGTGTCCCAACCAGATCATCCATAATCAAAGTAGAGAGATCTTTGACCTGGGTGATTGCAGTAACAAGAGGTCTCCACTTCTTAGGCAGGCTCCTAAGAATTTTAGTGACATTTTCCTTGGTAGTGTAGACTTTCCCAAGGGACTTTAGATTGTTGATAATCGTCTGAAAGCGACTCATCATATCCAGGATGCACTCTCCTTCGGCCATGGTGAACAATTCATACTGGCCAAACAGCATGATGATTTTTCAATTTTTTACCTTGGTGGTCCCTTCATGAAGATTTGACAAAGTGTCCCAGATTTCCTTTGCTGATTCACATGCGTGAATCTTCTGAAGTTCATCAAGACTGAGAGCACACATTAAAGCATATCTGGCTTTATGATTTTGTTCCATTCTTGCTCTTTTAGCATCAGTCCAGGCATCTTCTGCTTTGTTTGCCCATCAGAGTTGAGACACACATTTAGACCATTCGTGATTCTGGCTTAGAGAGCTGAGTTTGTACTTAAGATGAAGCCTTTGAATCTCTCCTTCCAGTAGAAGTAATGGGTTCTGTTGAAGAACGGAGATCTGGTCATGGAAGTACCTTCTATAACAGGTTGACTCCCGCTTGGCATACCTTGTCCTGCCATATCTGCTGGAGGATCTTTTCCTCTACACGGCTAAGTGCTCAACCCAGAGGCTGAGCTCTGATACCAATTGAAGGAACCTGTTTGAAACACAAGAAGGGGAGTTGAATTGTGTTTCTTAAGTTTTTAAAACTTTTCGCAAGTAGATATAGATATTTTTGCAAGGTTGGACGATAAAACGTTTAAAGGAGGCAAGGTGCATTTACAAACACCAGTTGGACACTTACTTAGTCCGATTAAGATAAAGAGACAAGCGTAATAAGAAATCAATGCAATCCCAAGGAGTTAGTAAGAAAATAAACTAAAGCGAAGATCAGGGAAAGAAAAAAACACAGAGATATTATCCTGGTTCACTCTTCACCAAAGAGCGTCCAATCCTATCTACTTGAGAGCTTTATCCACTATAACAAAAACCCTTTGTTACAAGTATTCAACACCTCTTCAGGCAAGTATTCTATAGCTTTTCAGGTAAGCTAAGTATTCTTTCTACACAAGCCTGGCTTAACCAACTAGGTTTTGAAAAGATTTTTGTTCTACTGACTCACTGAGTGTGATCGTTTGAACCTAAAGCTTAAAACTCTACGCAGAGAGTGATATGAAAATAAAGATCAGAGTTAGCTTTTCAAGCTTTGAGTATTTCTCTTGATAGCTTTTTGTGCTTGACTATTTTCAATCTTTGAATCAGTTGTGCAGCACTTCGCTTTTTGTTCACTTGTTCTCCTTTTGAATACTTCGCTAGTTGTATCTTCAAGAACAGAGGTATTTATAGCGTATTTGATTTGATCATCCTTAGTCTTCAACGAATGGAAAAGGATCCGTTCTAATTGAGCATTAAATGCGTTAGTCCATTGAGTCCGATAACTTCCTTGAAGCTTCTGATCAGCAAAGTAGACTATCAGGCTTGATAGCTAGAAATGGGATTGACATATCCTCTTTGTACTCGAAAGTTACCTTTTGTCTTTCTCAAAAGAGAAAGTCAACTTCTTTTTGTGTCAGGGACAGTCTGGCTTTTGCTTTTGTTTGAACGAGTGTTACAGGGAATATTTGTCCAAAGGATATAAGCTTTTTACATAGAATAATAAATTTAAAAGCTTTACATATGAATTCGCGCTAAACAAATAAAGCATTGTTAGACTATAGTGATTACATAATAACGGGAAGAGTCTTTGGACTCAAGACCTTATAGTTACAGCTTATTATCGTCTGGTCTGATAGAGAGTTATTCGTGTTTTGAGTTTGGACGAGTGAAAGTCTTTGGACTTAGACAGTCTCTGGACTTATATAAATTTTATTCTGCACACTTAAGATAAAGCGTTAGTCCATAAGAAATCTTTGTTCTTCTAAAATTAGTCATTTGTTAACATCAAAACTTAAGGGATTAATGGACCATAACCAGTTTGGTTCCAACATTAAGAACTATACTTACTTTTGGTTACATTTTAAAAATGTTGCACTAGGTCCACATGAGAAATGTTGCCTATTCATATAGCATAAGCAACAATTTTCGAAAATGTGATTATAAGATGGGAAAAACTGTTGCCTTATACAATAAGTAACGCTCAAATAGGTAACCCTTAAAAATTGTTGTCTATAACTTCAGACAACAATTTTGTTAGTTTTGACTATACTTTTTAACTGTTCCTATAAAGTAAAATTGTTATAGTGCAAATAACATCTATTAGTGGAGTGAAATGTTAAAAATGCAATTCACATAGCAAAAATGAATTATACGTGACACACTAGAATAGACAATTCATTCTATATATAATAAAGATTTAGATGGTCATGACTTCCAGTTAAGTTATTTTGATATTTTTAAGAAAAAAATTCAATAAAGTTGTGGAGTTAATGGTGGATTTTTTTTATATATTGATTTATAGAAACCGACATCAACTTTTGCTGAACATCATTCTTGTTCATTACCACTCAGTATGGATTAGAAGAGCTTTAGAGGAAGATATTAAATTGCGGTTGCGGTTATGTTGAATCTATTATTATTACGAATAATTGTAAAAAGAGGAGTGAGTGTATTGCTAGAAAAATACGACTGTGATACGATTGTCAAGACTACCAAAATATAACGTTATCACCATAATTATAGTTACGGACCTCATTTTAAAATCATGATTATTATATATAAAACATTTTTCTAAAAGGACATTTTTTTTATCTTCATAGGACATATAAAAATACAAGAACCAATTAAGTTTTATTTTCTTTTTAATATTTTTTGACACTGTGTGTTTAGAATTCAGCATTTAATTTTGATTGACTTTTAAAATCAATGAAATATTAAGGATTTTCTTTAGTTTTATGGAATTAGTATTTTTCACACCAACTTTTACGTCAACTTTCAATTGCAATTAAGTTATTCTCTTAATTTTAAGGGCACATTAATTTTCTATATTTAAGAAAATTAATTAATTATATTCTAAGATACAATAAGGCACAAAACAAAATTACAAGATTCTCTTACAAATCAATGACTTTTATGAGGTATCAAGTATAAAAAAATCATTAAAAGAAGAATATAGAAGTGGAATAAGGAGAGCTTGAGTTCATATCCTCTCCATTTAGGGGGTAAATAACAATCTCCATTTAGGAGAGAAATAGACATAAGGAAGAGATTTATATTTTAAACTTTATTTATATTTAAAAAAATTTAAATCATTAAAAAAAAAAGGTAAAGTAGGTTGATTGGTCCTATACGTTTATTTAAATTTTCACATCGGTCCCATAAATTTTATTTTTTTCAAATTGGTCCTACACATTATGTTTCGTTTTCACGTTAGTCATTTCCGTCAATTTCGGCTTTACGGCGTCAGATCAAAAGCCACGTGTAGCACTAATATCATAGCCATGTCAGGTCAAAACTGATGGCATTAGGTTAAAATTGACGGAAATGACTAATATGGAAACAGAATATAACGTGTAAGATCAATTTTAAAAAAATAAAACTTATGGGACCGATATAAAAATTTAAATAAACGTATAAGACTAATCAACTTATTTTGCCTTAAAAAATTTTTTTGTCTATCTCTCTCCTAAATGGAAGAAAAAATGGAGAGGATCTCCACTTAGTTTTGGGTATATTAACGTTAAAATAAAGAAGACAACTAAAGTGATTAAAGAAATAGATGAGAAAGGCGAAGGAAAGGATTGCATGGAATCCATTATATATACCCCCTTCTTATATTTGATAGCAGTTGAGGGATTGCATAGTTTGGTGGAGAAAGCAAAGGAAATAAATTTATTGAAAGGACAATTATGGAAAAGTATGACTATGATACGATTGCGGAGACTATCAAAACCATAAATTTGCAGCCTTAATTACGATTACGAACCTCATTTTAAGAAATTCTTTTCCTTTGCTTTCTCTGCCAAACCATGTGCAGTCCCTCGGCTGCTTTCAAATACAAGAAGGGGGATAATGGATCCCCTTGTCTTAACCCCATTTTCCATTTAAAACTCCTCTATGGGACTTCCATTTACCAACACTGAAACAGAAACCGATGACAAGCATGCTCATACCCAATTCCTCCATTTTTTACAAAACCCCATTTTTTCCATCATATTCAATAAATACTTCCAACTAACAGAATCATAGGCTTTTCGAAAATCCACCTTCAACATAACACATGGTGTCCTTAACCTTCTAGCACCGTCAATGACTTCATTAATCACCAAGTTATTAGCCCCCAATATATTAGCCCGAGATATTATTAGCCCAATGACTTCAGAAGACTTTATTAGCCAACAATTATCAGTCTCATCAATGTTTTGAAACACCAACTTATTTAGACATGACCTCACCCATTTCACTTCTTTGAACTGTAAATGAGCAAATCTCCCTTTTCACCTTTGCTGGACAAACAGTCCATCACCCACTACTTTCAGCACCTTGAATCTGATTGCTTCTCCTCCTGGACCTTAAGAAATTATAGAAAAAGGTTGTATTTCGCCCCCCTCTTTTAATCACTTGAATGATGCCTTTTGTCTCAATAAACTATCATTGGCTATCAAATACTTCCATAGCTCCCCAAACGCATTCTTTCTCTTTTCCTCCTCTTCCCCAATAAGATCCTCTCCCTCGCCTTCTCATCAATTTCTTTAATCACCTGAGTTGCCTCCTTTATTTTGATGTTAATATCTCCCAAGCTCTCCATACCAAACTTTCTTTTACCAACCATTTTTTTTTCAAATTATCTAGGATTATTTAATTAATCTAAAGTGAGAAAATAAGGATATATCTAGCCTTAAATCATTTAGTCGGTTCAGATCTCTGTATACTTTATCAACTTTATTAGATCAAGGTGAATGCATATCCTTATTACCGGGGATGGACGTACTTGTTGAATAGGGAGGGCTCTAGCCCCTACAATCTTTTTTTTATACTTTTTTCATATATATATATATATATATATATATATATATATATCACTACTAGAAATTCTTGACTTGCGAATTTTCTTGCGGATTTTTTTCTACAGAAATTTTTTGCGAATTTTTCTGTAATTTTTTTAAAAATAAGGTTTTTTCTTGTAGATTCAAATTTGTAAGAAATTTTGACATTTACTACAGATTTTCCTACGAAGTTAAACTTTTCCTAAGAAAATTTGCAGGAAATTTTCCTATGGATTTTAAAATGCGCAGGAAAAAATTACCCACGAAGGTATTACCTATGAACAAAAATTCATACGAAAAACTGTAGGAAACCTGTTTCCTGGGAATTTTGTGTAAAATCCGCAAGAAAATCCGCAGGTAATCAGAAAATTTCTAGTTATATATATATATATATATATAATATTGTCTGCTAGTATACATTGAAAAGAAAATCGCTGAAAAGTTTAGTGTAAATTCAATTATAGATGATTATTTTCGTGACACGCAAGGAAAGATGTTTTGTATTTTGATATAATACCAATGTAATTTACATTTAGAACGTATAATTATGAATATTTTGTATGAAATTTAATACACATATATTTGTTAGATGACCTTTAATTTTTATACTAAGCTCCTCCCATCATTCAAGTTTGGTTCCGTCCTTCCTTATTACCTCCTAACTTTAGTGGCAAATACTTATCTAATATACAAAGTCTACCAATCCAAGGACATGTGAGTTGGGACGAAGCAACCTCCTAGAGAATCTGATGAGATAGGTTCTTCCACCATTGAAGGGTGTCATTCATAACCAATTAAGTCATTAAATTTTATTGACAAAGGAGATCGAAACCAGATCGAAATTGTGTGAGGGAAAGAAAAGAGCAAATGTTGAGTATAGTTTCATCTCCACTACCTTGCACTCAGGGTGAGGGGGGACACAAAGATCTTCAGTTTTGGATGCACTTGTAGATTGCCAAACATATTTCCAAAGCTTTCGTTTACCTATGAGAGATGTTTACGGATCTTGTACAAGTCCATGTCCTTGCAAATCGAATGAACAGTGCATTGCCCCTTTATTATCAATCCACGCCAACTTATTCGTAACCTATTGAATAGCCACTTGCAAAATAATTATTCAGGATGATGTTTATGGCTGAGATTGATATATAGCGGTGCGGCCAAATGATTTAAATTGTATATTGTATGTATCAGTATTGATATAAACGTAATCTGATGATATAATTATTTTTTTGTGTCGCACTTTATTTTTTCATCAATAAATTAATCTTACATTAATCTATTAACACATAAGAATTTTTAATTGCATTGTGTACCATATCAACTCAAGTTAGCAATTTCTTGCATACTTATTTTAACACTCGATTAATAAGAGTGTACAGCTAGTTTAAAATGCTATTTGGCGGATCAGAATTTTAAATAAAAATGTCAAATTAAATCTAGTTCTTATTGATTCGGTAGATCATAACTCTACTTGTGTACATATCATACAAAAAACTATAGCTAGCGCACGAGTCAAGAATAGAAGGTAGAAAACTAAGCTATTTTCTCTCATTTTATTAATGTCATAATAAACTTAAATGGTTCTTTGATCATCCCATCTCTAAAAAAAGAGGCTTTTTGGTATAACACTATTCTTTTTCTATTTCTTTCATTCTTACCAAAAACCATTGCATGAGGTTATGAATCATGAATAAGCGCACCAGGGTTACATTTCTCTCAAATTTCAATTTTCATTCCATTCTTTTGTGGCATATGGTGGGGTCCCTGTTTTGTGCTGACTCTTGTTTATATCGGAGAAACGATGTGCCTTAAAGAAATAAAACATTGCCTTTTGTGAAGAGCAATAAGACAGACGAAGCTTCAATTGAGAGAAAAGGTACCAAAGTTTAACGAGAATACAGTGCCACAAGATACCCTAAGAGAGCAAAGAAATAGACCCATCATTGACAGCAAAAGAGGCACATGCATGCTGCTTCAAAAAGCCCACCGACAAGTGGAAAATCTCTTAGCAAGTTTGCATTGCCTTTTTGAGAATGGTTTGCATCAATTTATTGCTCGTGGGGCTTTTGAATTTTGGTTGTTATCTCCACTTATTGCGGCATTGCAATTTTATTTTCCAAAATCCAAAGCTTTAAAAGAAATATAGGACCCAAAATTGACCCTACTTTATAAAAAAATGCAAGTTGAAGAATAGTATTTCTTTTAGCGTTGTGATTTGTTATGGAAACGACTGATGTGCTTTATGTTAATGCTGCAAATAAATTTTAATTACTTCAAATTCTACATGCCGAAAAAAGTTAAATGATAAAAATTAAGAAATATCATCATTGTTAATAATACTTGGTAAAAAGGAGTGGAATATTATGTTATATATTAATGTTTTGTATTTTCTTTGGCATCATGAATGTGTTTGAATGTTTGTAACCGACAAGAGTGTGCTGGTTGTAAAGGGTAGGGGATTCTACATGCTGTAGCAGTTTTGATAGGTGATGGATGAGTTTTGATTCAAAAGGGGACACGGTAGAGCTTTTCTATATGCTTGTCAGGTGGTTCGTTGTTTTTTTTTTGAACTCTTGTACTAGTTTTGCATATCTAGCTTCGAGCATATGATAGAATAAGTTTTCTGCAACCCTTCCTAGAAGGTGAGGAGTTTATTCATTGTGATGCTAAAACTAGATATTTTGAATAAAATTTTACTTATCGAAACATAATAATAACATGCATTTACATGTGGGCTTAAATAGGAGAATAAAATCTCATGTGAAATTTTCGCGTGACAATGACATAAATAAAGTGATAATATAATCACAAAGATTTTAAAAAGTAGAGTCCTCTTAAAATTTATCCAATCCTAGATTAAAGTCTTTGTATTTGTCTCTCTCTATACGTGAACTTATCATGTGTAAATTTAACATAAAAAGATCTATTATTTTATAAATAAAATGGGGTACCTAAACCCCAAACAAGGACAAACAAGAAACCTCTCGGAAACCAAACATCTGCCCTTAAAGCATTAGAAATAAAACTAGGAGGATGATCAAAAACATTAAACTGAAAATCTAAAGATAAACCAAACTTAACTAGAGCATCAACAACCTGATTAGCTTCCCTTAGCATATACTTCCAGATCAGAGTTTGTTATGTATGGCTCATATTCTGTTATAAGTAGACAGTCGCTGGAGCGGAGTACAACAAATAAACCCTATTTGGATTATCTCTAATAATATACAGTCGCTCAACTCCCGGGGACGTAGGCACAATTGACCGAACCTCGTTAACAAATTCTTTTGTCCTTGTGCGCTGTTTTCGTTCTTTTATTCGATGGCTTGTTACCAACAATTAGTATCAAAGTGCTCTTAACCCTGGTGCAAAACTTGAGGTAGGGAAGTTCGATGGAATTGGAAATTTCATATTATGGCAAAGCAGGGCTAAGGATGTTTTGCACAACAAGGTCTGTCGAATGTGCTGCGCGAAAGTAAACCAAATGACATGGCTCAGTTGGATTGGGATGAGCTGAAGGAGAGGGCTGCGGGAACCATATGACTCTGTTTGTCAGACGAGGTAATGTATCACGTCATGGATCTAACGTCTCCAACAAAGATATGGCAGAAATGGGAGAAACAGTACATGTCGAAGTCTCTGACGAACAAGTTGTACTTGAAACAGAGACTGTATGGACTGAAGATGCAGGAGGGTTCTGAATTACAACAACATGTTAATACTTTCAATCAAATAATCACTGATTTACAGAGGCTTGATGTGAAGGTTGATGATGAAGATAAGGCAATAATTTTGTGCCTAATTCTTATGAACACTTGGTGGCTACCCTTCCCTACGGGAAAGACACTATCAAACTAGATGAGATTACTGCTGCACTTATGTCTCACTATCAAAGAAAACAGAATGCAAGGGAAGGGTCTCAGGGCGAAGGTCTATATGTCAAAGGGGATCAAGAACGCGGGAGGAAACAAGGCCGAGCAGGTTCTGCAAAGGGGAAAAGGTCGAGTTCCAAGGGCAGAAAACAAACACATTGCTTTAGGTGCAAACAGGCTGGGCATTGGAAGAAGGACTGTCCAAACAAGAAGGAGGCATCATCTAGTTCTGTGAATGTTGTTCAGACTGATGATTCTGACTACAGTGAAGGAGACTTACTCTCTGTCTCATCCAATCAATTCAGAGATGCATGGATTCTTGACTCCGGTTACTCTTATCACATGACGCTGAACAGGGACTGGTTCACCACATACGGGTCAAGCAATTTTGGTTTTGTTTATTTGGGTGATAATAAAGCTTGTGCTATCGCAGGAATGGGAGAAATCATAATTGCAAAGGATGATGGTGTTGTGAAAACGTTGTGTGTGGTTAGGCACATACCTGATCTGAGGAAGAACTTGATATCCTTGGGGACTTTAGAGGTCAATGGGTTCAGTTATAGAGCTGATGGGGAAAGTGAAAATCTCCGAGTATGCAAGGGTGCTTTGACTGTGATGAAAGGAAAAAGAATTGTAGGGAACACTTAAAAGCTGGTGGGGAGTACAGCTGTAGGTGGAGTTGCTTCTGTAGAATCTAATGATGATGCCACCAAACTATGGCATATGCGCATGGTATGACAGAACTGCATAAGAGAAATCTGTTGAAGGGTGTCCGAAGATACAAGATGGATCTGTGCAAGTATTGTGTGCTTGGGAAACAGACTCGAGTGAGTTTTTAAGCTGCAAAACACAAAACAAAGGGTATCTTAGACTATGTGCATTCTGATGTTTGGGGCCCCACTCAGGAACCATCTTTAGGCGGTTCTTTATACTTTGTGACATTCATTGATGATTTTTCGCGCAAGGCCTGGGTGTATTTTCTAAAACACAAATCAGAGGCCTTTGCCAAGTTCAAGGTCTGGAAGGCAGAGGTAGAGAATCAGATAGGCAGGAAAATCAAATACCTGAGGTCAGATAATGGTACTGAGTACACCGATTCAAGGTTTCAGCAATTCTGTGAGGAACACAGTATTCAAAGATATTTTTCAGTTCGCAAAACACCACAGCAGAATGGTGTAGCAGAGAGGATGAACTGGTCTTTTTACAGAGAGGGCCAGATGTCTGAGATTGAATGCTTGACTTCCAAAGGATTTCTGAGCAGAGGCAATCAGTATGGCGTGCTATGTTATCAATCGATTACCACGAGCTTCATTGGACAGAAAAGTTGCAGAGGAAGTATGGACAGGTAACCCAATTGATTTTAGTAATTTACGCATTTTTGTTTGTCCTGCTTATGTGCATATATTTAGTGATGAAAGGTCTAAACTTGATCCAAAATCGAAAAAGTGTATTTTCATAGGTTATGCCAAAGGTGTGAAGGGGTTCAAGTTCTAGGATCCACTTTCAAAGAAGATGGTGATGAGCAGAGATGTCGTATTTGATGAACAGTCCATGCTAAAGCAGTCAATTCCGACAGTTGTGCCTGAGCCCGTTTCAGTACCAGATGGAGATACTTCGAGCTCCAAGGTGGTGCAAGTGGACATTGAACACGTACTAGTGAACAATGGCAAGGAACCGTGTTCTAGTCCAAGACCAAAATCTGACTCTAGCTGAGAGTTCAAGTGAGCAGCAGCAACAGTATACTCTTTGTCAGAGATATAGAACGTCGCGCTATCAAGCCACCAACTAGATATGGGTTTGAAGATTTGGTCTCTATTGTTCTTCATATCCGTTCAAGAGATCCGTCTAACTTTCAAGAGGCTATTAAAAGCCAGGAGAAAGAAAGATGGGTGGGTGCCATTATGGAGGAGATGGAGTCTTTGCATAAGAACCAAACTTGGGAGCTAGTTCAGTTGCCTCCAAGCAAACGTTCTATTGGGTGCAAATGGGTGTACAAGAGGAAGCCGACAGTATCATAAAAAGAAGGGCAAAAGTTCAAGGCTTGTCTTGTTGCAAAGGGGG
The DNA here is from genome assembly GCA_039655645.1 of Ammopiptanthus mongolicus. Lineage (NCBI taxonomy): Eukaryota > Viridiplantae > Streptophyta > Magnoliopsida > Fabales > Fabaceae > Ammopiptanthus > Ammopiptanthus mongolicus. The sequence goes on from CM077350.1 coordinate 42,200,329, forward strand.
TATTCAAAGCAGAAGGTGATTGATTATGATGAAATTTTCTCTTCGGTCGTGAGACGTACTTCTATCAGATCAATGTTAGCATTGATAGCCAAACAGGATATGCATTTAGAACAGATGGATGTGAAGACAACTTTTCTTCATGATGAACTAAAGGAGCAGATTTACATGGAATACCTAGAGGGGTTCAGTAAAGCTGGACAAGGTCACCAGGTTTGTAAATTGAAGCGGTCTCTGTATGGGTTAAAGCAGTCTCCAAGACAGTGGTACAAGCGTTTTGATTCTTATATGCTTAAGATTGGTTTACAGCCGGTATGAGTATGATTGTTGTGTCTATGTGAAGAGCCTTGGTGATGGTTCTTTAATTTTTCTGCTACTTTATGTTGATGATATGCTGATTGCTGCTAATCATTTGATTGATCTCAATGAGCTGAAAATCCTGTTGGGAAAGGAGTTTTACATGAAGGACTTAGGAGCTGCTAAGAAGATTCTTGGGATGGATATTCACAGGGACAGGGGAGCTAGAAAATTACGGCTCTCCCAGCAAAGCTATGTTTAGAAGGTTCTAGACATATTTGACATGAGTAATGCTAAGGCCGTGAGTACTCCATTGGCGAATCACTTCAAGCTTTCATTGGATCAGTGTCCAAAGATAGATGTAGAAGCTGGGCACATGTCAAAGTTTCCCACTGCCAATGTAGTTGGTTGCCTAATGTATGTTATGGTTTGCACTAGACCTGACTTGGCACATTCTCTAAGCCTAGTTTCCAAGTTCATGTCGAAACCAGGAAAGCAACATTGGGAGGCAGTCAAGCGGATCTTCAGGTACTTGAAGGGCACTACACGCCATGGTATTATGTTTGGCAGTCAACAAGGTGATCCTTCAGTTGTTGGTTATGTGGATTTGTACTATGCAGGTAACTTGGATGATAGGAGGTCTATAATAGGATATGTTTTCACTCTTGCAAGAGGGTCCATTTGTTGGAAATCATCAGTTTAGTCTGCTGTTGCTATGCCACAACTGAAGCAGAGTACATGGCAGATGTTGAGGCTTCCAAGGGAGCTTTATGGCTTATAGAGCTGGTAAAGGAGTTAGGCATTGAGCAAGGTGGAGTTCAGTTGCATTGTGATAGTCAGAGTGCTATCTACTTGGCAAAGAATTAGGTGTACCATGCTAGAAACAGGCATATTGATGTGAGGTTTCACAATATCATAGAGTTGATTGTGTCTGAGCAGATTCTACTTCAAAAGGTTCACACTTCTGAGAATGCAGCTGATATGTTAACCAAGCCAGTTACCACAGACAAGTTCAAGCATTGCCTGGGCCTGTTGAACGTTCGCCAACGCTAGACTTTGAAGCACCCCCAACCCGAGAGAGAGCCCTGGTGTAATCTTCTAAGGAGCTTGACATTCGCCAAGGTGGAGATTGTTGTGTATGGCTCATATTCTGTTATAAGTGGACAGTCGCTGGAGTAGAGCGAGTAAAGCAGAGCAGAGCGCAACGAGCGGAGTGGAGTACTGAGATATAAATAGACACTGTAAACCCTATTTGGATTATCTCTAATAATATACAGCCGCTCAGCTCCCGGAGACGTAGGCGCAATTGGCCGAACCTCGTTAACAAATTCTTTTGTCCTTGTGCGTTTACTGTTTTCGTTCTTTTATTCGATTGCTTGTTACCAACAAAGTTCCATTACCTTTATGCACTTCTTGAATGGCATTAACAAGGCTATAGCAAGCATGAGTTCTGTAGCAGCCATTAGTGAGAAGACTTACTGCAGTCTTTAAAGTCTAAGCAAATTCTGTCTGAATCTCTACCTTAAGCAATTTTCAACCCGTGAAGTATGCTCCATAACTCAGCAGATAGGATGGAGCAGGATCCTAACTTAATTGCATAGTCGAGAATGAAATTTCCTAGCTCATCTCTCAAAATTCCACCACATGATGATTGAATACCTGCATTTATCACTGATCCATCACAATTTAGAGCCACCTCTCTAGGATTAGGAAGCAACCGTCGCACTTGAACCTCATAATCATCAATGTCATTTTATCCACGAATATGTTATTGTTCTCCCTGCAAATCATAATTGCATCAATCATTTTCTTTACTCTGAGTAAAAGCTCTGTTGGAGACCAAATATGGTTATTAAAATTAGCCTCATTTCTTCTCCACCATATTTTATCAATCATAACACCAAAGAGGATGTTCCAGCTAACCCCAAGAGTCATATCCTCCTTAACCATATGTTATAAAGCCATTTTGTCCAGTCTTGTATCAAAAAAAAAGTTTCTGTTGTTAACTCCCAGAAGTTTGTATCAAGCTTCTTTAATATGTGCAAAGTTTCTAAAAATGTGAAAGTGGTCTTCAACACAGTTTGAACATAAAGGCCAAAAGTCTGATAATGTTTAAGCCTCTCATGAACCTTCTTCATTTGTTAAAAAGGTTGCATGACTGGCTTTCCACATAAAACTCTGAATCCTCTTTGGCCCTCTCCAATTCCACACAGCTATGAAAAGTTTCTTGTCAGGGTGAGCAACAACATTTTGAACTGTCTCGTAAGCTGAAGCCATAGAAAAAAGGCCATCATTTGCATGTTTCCACACAATACAGTCTGCAACATTGTCTCTATGAGGGGGAACCATTGCAATTATTTTATTAGATACTATATCAGGAAGCAAGTGAGGAAAAAATAAAAACATTCCATGCACCATTCTCTGAGACATAATTCATGATAGATTTCAAGGTATCAGAGCTTGAAACAGTTCCTAAAGCATACTCCAAGAAGGGACCTACATTAGCAACCTACCTATCTTGCCAAAATTTAACCAAGTGCCAATTTCCAATGTTTTCAAGAAAAAGATCCCAAACACTGCAAAGAGCCCTCCAAAAGTTTCTACCAGGTTTAGACTTATTAACTGATGGAATGGTGTTCAGCCCACAACCATATTTATTTCTCACTATACTGCAGTCCAAAGAGAATCTGTATCAGAACAAAATCTCCAACCAGCTCACATCATATAAGCTAGGTTGGTATCTTTAGTCTTTCTCAGACCAATCCCTCCATATCTCTTAGGCTCACAAACAGTATCCCAAGCAATAAGATGAGACTTCCTCTCTTGATTCGTATCTCCCCAAATAATACATCTACATATTTTGTCAATCTCCTCACATAGAGTTTTCGGGAGACTAACAGTTTGCATTGTGTAAGTAGTAGTGCTTGGATAACTGACTTTGTTAAAGTTACCCTTCCAACAAAGGAAAGATTTATGGCTTTCTAATTGCTCAGCCGCTGAGTGACTTTTTCCAGGGTATAGTGATAAGTTTTCTTAGTTACTCTTTTATGAAGTATTGTAACTCCCAAGTATTTGCCTAAGTCAATTCTCCACTGAATTCCTAGTGCATTACTCAGTTGTTGCTTAACATGCCAACCAACATTCTTTGAGAAAAACACTCTTGACTTATCCATGCTCACCTTCTGACCCAAACTTTTCCAAAATAGATCCAGAATGGATTGAATAATCTGCACCTGATCAATGTTGGCCTCCGCCAATAATAAGAGATCATTAGTAAAGGGAAGATAAGAGATGTGAGGACCTCCTTTACTTAAACAAATAGGCTTTCAAACTTTATTATCAACAACAAGAGATATCACATGGAATAGGAATTCAATACACATCACAAACAAGTATGGTGAAAGAGGATCACCTTGTCTAATGCCTCTTGAGGGAGAGAATTCCTTTAAAGCCTCCCCATTCCAAAGCATACGCATACTAGAGGAGGTTATACAATGCCAGATAAGATCCACAAGCTTCCTTGGAAAACCAATGTCCTGCAAAGTATCTTTGATAAATTACCATTTAAGCCTGCCATATGCTTTTTCAAGATCCACCTTAATGGCCATCCAACCAATTTTTCCAGAATTTCTTCTCATTGAGTGAAAAACTTCTTAAGCCACTATAATTTTATCTCCCATTTGCCGATTAGGAACAAAACCACTTTGGCACGGCCCAATTAGCTTCCTCATTAAACCACGCAACCTTTGTGTAACAAGTTTGGTGATGGCTTTATAGGAAACGTTGCACAAACTTATAGGTCTAAAATCCTTCATGCAAGCCACAACATCTTGTTTTGGAATCAAAGTAATCAGAGTATTGTTGATGCTTTTCACTTGAGATGGATCATCAAAAATCCTGTTGACCAGATCACAGAGGTCTCTACCAACCATACTCCATTGGCTTTGGAAGAATATAGCTTGGAAGTCATCGGGCCTAGGTGCTTTATAACTGCCCATGCGTTTTATTGTCTGAAAGACCTCTTCTTTAGTGACTCCTCTTTCTAGATTGTGCATCTCATCCTCCTCAATAGGAGGGAAAGCTCTTGTCAGGAAGAAAGGCTATAACTATTCTTCATCCTTAAATTAAGATTTGTAATAATCATAAACAAGTTGTTCCAATTAACTTGTGTGTCTGATCCTGATGCAAACCAAGGATGGTCAACTTTGAAGAGAAGAACCAAGCCAATTATGGAACAAGAAGAACCAAATTGAAATTTGTGGAAAACTTTATTTGGGTTGGTGATGACCTCTCTGTCTTGTTTTGGCTGTATTTTGAGATCCAGATATCCGATGGATGAGTTCTTTGATGCGTTGGAAAGCTAAGATAATTATCTACAAATCATATTTCAAGCTTTTGGGCGAGATTCGGCTTATACCATGATGAAAATCGGGTTACAAGATTAGGACAAAATTCTGGACGGGATTTTTCTTGTATTTTGGGCTTTCTTTGTATTGGGCTTGTGTTTTGGCCAAGATAGACTCCTTATGCAGTACTTAGGAGAAGATTAGGATTAGCCGTCACCTTCTTAGAATAAAAATTCTATAAATAGGACTTGTATTACCTCATTTTATTAACCTTTGAATAAAATTTAAATTACTCATACTTGAGTTTTCCTGTGAGGCCATAGCCCTCTCATAGTTCTTGGATTAGAACTCTTGATTCTTATCAAGGATTGCTAATCCTTGTGGCGAATCTTCCTTTGGCTCATCAATTATCCAATTCAATGGGTCTTTGTGGCGCCGTCCCTATCATCCCCTTTCCTTTCCATTTTCTATTTTTCATTTGAGTATTGTTATCATTTACTTCTTTTATTTTATGAGTTATTAGTTTTGTGATTTAATTTTCGAATTCTTATTGTCCTTTTTTATTTCTTGAATAGCTTAGTCTCTTACTTATTCTCTAGTAATCACGTAAATAGCTCAAGGAAGATCCTAAAACTAAATGATTCCAACTTGGATCATATCATGTGGAATCATTTAGTTTTAGGATCTTCCTTGAGCTAAATTTTATTTCATGATATGATCCAAGTTGGAATCGTTTAGTTTTAGGATCTTCCTTGAGCTATTTACGTGATTACTAGAGAATAAGTAAGAGACTAAGCTATTCAAGAAATAAAAAAGGACAATAAGAATTCGAAAATTAAATCACAAAACTAATAACTCATAAAATAAAAGGAGTAAATGATAACAATACTCAAATGAAAAATAGAAAATGGAAAGGAAAGGGGATGATAGGGAAGGCGCCACAAAGACCCATTGAATTGGATAATTGATGAGCCAAAGGAAGATTCGCCACAAGGATTAGCAATCCTTGATAAGAATCAAGAGTTCTAATCCAAGAACTATGAGAGGGCTATGGCCTCACAAGAAAACTCAAGTATGAGTAATTTAAATTTTATTCAAAAGTTAATGAAATGAGGTAATACAAGTCCTATTTATAGAATTTTTATTCTAAGAAGGTGACGGCTAACCCTAATCTTCTCCTAAGTAATGCATAAGGAGTCTATCTTGGCCAAAACACAAGCCCAATACAAAGAAAGCCCAAAATACAAGAAAAATCCCGTCCAGAATTTCGTCCTAATCTTGTATCCCGGTTTTCATCATGGTATAAGCCGAATATCGCCCAAAAGCTTGAAATATAATTTGTAGATAATTATCTTAGCTTTTCAATGCATCAAAGAACTCATCCATCGGATATCTGGATCTCAAAATACAGCCAAAACAAGACAGAGAGGTCATCACCAACCCAAATAAAGTTTTTCAACAAATTTCAATTTGGTTCTTCTTGTTCCATAATTGGCTTGGTTCTTCTCTTCAAAGTTGACCATCCTTGGTTTGCATCATTCCCTCCCTCTTCAAGAGAATTCGACCTCGAATTTATAGCTCCAAAACCTACACAAAAAAGGACTGTATTAGTTTTATTGAAAGTTGCATTAAGAAAAAGTCTATTTCTATGGAGACTTGATTTCCTTTGAATGAAACCAAGCTCTTATTCTTCATGTGCCTACAAAACCAACCTCCAGGGTCAAAAACAAGTCTAAAGAATCCATCATATGTAATGTCCACATTAGAAACAATTTCATCATTCATAGAAAACTTTTCAATTCGACCAAGGCTAATAAGGGGTAAAACAATAAACCCAAATCTCAAAGATTTATCATAATTTTTTAAAACAAGTTCATGCAAATTCGGCAAATCATGAATTGAAGCATGTTCTTTCAAATTCAACGAATCATAAAATCTAGGAGTAGTATAACTCAAGGATTTCTCCTCCCTATTATTGTCTTTCTTCGCAAATTTGTTCAACACCCCATCAAGTTGTTTTGCAAATTGAAACTTCATGTCCAACTTGTCTTCTTCATGAAGGCTAACCATTCCTTGAGAGAATTCTTCTTCATTCACTTTCTTCTCTTTATGACCTAGGGAAGAAATGTAAGACAAAGGAACAAAAATAGAAGAATCCCAACACTTGAAGCCACAAACCAACTTAGAAGAAGGTAGTAGAGTAGTATAACGCCATGACTTCCCAAGTGTTGCTGAGGACTCATTCTCGGCTTTAGGGTTTAGCCTTTCTCTAGTTATCTTCAATTCTTCCTTTTCCTCTTGCAATCCTTTAGAACCTTGATAGGTCTTAAAAGTTTTCAACTTCGTAGTCAAGGTCATGGAGGGTCCACCAAAATCCTTTAAACCATGAGGGACTTGTGTGTTTGGAAGCTCAAATTTAACTTCAATGGATGCCTTGTATTCCTCCTTTGGATATACTTCTTCAAATTCCTTCAAAAGTGAATCATCAAAACTAAACAATGGGTTAGAGGTAGAACTTAAGAAAAAGCTCATAGATTTCTTTGCAAAAACACTCTCAAAATCTTTCTCTTTGTCTCTCAAATCCTTTCCCTCTTTCTCTTTCTCTTCTTTCTTTTCAAAGGCACTCTCATGTTTTCCCTCAATCTTTTCCTCTTTCTCTTGAATTTTGCCTTCAAAATTGGGAATCACTTCTCACACTCTCCTTTTCTCTGAAGTCTTTCGTCTCTTGATTTCTAATGATTTGGAACTCCCTTTGAATCTCCTCTTTAATCTTACAAACTTTTATCATCCCATTTGGACATTGAGAACTTGTGTGTCCTCTTCCCGTACACATGTAGCAATAAATATCCCTAGTTCTAGATTTAGAAGTGTGGGTGGAAGGGACATTGTTGGATGATTTCCTATAAGTACTCTCTGCCTCTTTGAAATGTGAAGAGGAGCTCTCTTTTTCTTTCGTCTTCCAACTTGGTTTTTCATCTTTCTCATAATATCTACTTCTTTTCTCATATTCTCTGCTTCTCTCTTTTTCTCTATCTCTCCTTTCATACTCCTTATAGTACTCATCAACACTCCTAGGCCCTTGGGATGCTTTTTGGAGCCTATTATGAAGGTCTCTATGGTAATGGGAAGGTACAAATCTTTTTCTCATCACACTCTTCATCACCCTCCAAGTATCTATGGGATCTTCGTCATACCTCCTTCTCTCCTTTTGTAATTGATCCCACCATACTAGAGCATAATCTAGGAATTCTAAAGAGGCTATCTTCACCTTCTTTTCCTCACTATAGTTGTGACAAGAGAAGAGTTGTTCAATCTTCATCTCCCACTCTAAGTAGGCTTCGGGGTCATTTCTCCCATGGAAAGTAGGTATTTTAATTTTTACTCCCTCAATCCTATCTTCTCTAGGTCTCCTCGTTGGCTCCCTTCTAGGTCTCCTATAGTCACTTTCTCCCTCACTCTCATAGGGAAACTCTTGCTCAGATTAGGAAGGTGGTCTTATGAGTCCTTGGACTTGTTGTCCTAACCTCTCCAATTGTCTAGTGATATCCGCCATTTGAACTTGTAAAATGGTTGTTCTAGGTGAAAGGGGGTGGAATCTCTTTCAAGTGGTTCTTCCATGATACCTCACAAGTATTTATCTCTCTATTGGCTTTTCTCACAAAATGTAATTTTCACTCTAGCCTTTTCTCTTTTAAATTCCTCTCAAAAGTCCTTGTAAAAGAACTTGCAAGATTCAATTGCTGTATGAAATGCTAATACAAGTGTAAGAATCCTAACTTAGCCAACCAATTCAGAATTTGAAGAAAGGAAAACTACAATGACAAAACTAGAGAATTTAAGAAGACAAGCCAAAAAAAAAAAAATTAAAGAAAGAAAGCACACTCAAAAGGAAGTTGATGTGACAAGACTCAAATACTTGTTCATAAACAAAGTTTTGAGCTTGATTAAGCTAAAGTCCAGCAGCTAAGTAAACCAACTTTGAGAAAGGCTAAAGTTTTTTAGAAATTATTTTGTGGCCTATGCAATTTGCCCCAAATTGCCTCCTTTTTTTTTTATTTCGTTTTTTTTTTTTGGCTTAGGTCCCTGTATTTTATTCTAATCAAAGTATATTGACTCTTTTGATTTTAACTTAGGGACCTTACTTTTTAAATGGCCATAAAAAGAAATTCCAATGCAAGAAATACTCAATTCCAATTTGATAAGGAGTGAGCAAATCAAATAGCCTTTCTAAGTATGAACATGATGAACATAATGGGAGATTGGGAGCACGCTGCCCAGAATTTTATTTTCCCAATTAAAGTGTCTAGTTCACTACTTGAAATTGTAAATAACTTGGTTTACTTGAATCCACTTTGAAGGACCTTTCAATCAAGGTGCAACATAACAATTTCACACTCTTAATGATGCTCATCAAGATCAAGTGGCTCAAAACTTAAGAACAAAAGAAAAGAAAAACAAGGATAGCGCAACTAGGAAAAAGAAATGGCTCAAGGAGCTAGCTCTAGATACCACATGATATGATCCAAGTTGGAATCATTTAGTTTTAGGATTTTCCTTGAGTTATTTACGTGATTACTAGAGAATAAGTAAGAGACTAAGATATTGAAGAAATAAAAAAGGACAATAAGAATTCGAAAATTAAATCACAAAACGAAGAACTCATAAAATAAAAGAAATAAATGATAACAATACTCAAATGAAAAATAGAAAATGGAAAGGAAAGGGGATGATAGGGAAGGCACCACAAAGACCCATTGAATTGGATAATTGATGGGCCAAAGGAAGATTCGCCACAAGGATTAGCAATCCTTGATAAGAATCAAGAGTTCTAATCCAAGAACTATGAGAGGGCTATGGCCTCACAAGAAAACTCAAGTATGAGTAATTTAAATTTTATTCAAAGGTTAATGAAATGAGGTAATACAAGTCCTATTTATAGAATTTTTATTATAAGAAGGTGACGGCTAACCCTAATCTTCTCCTAAGTAATGCATAAGGAGTCTATCTTGGCCAAAACACAAGCCCAATACAAAGAAAGCCCAAAATACAAGAAAAATCCCGTCCAGAATTTCGTCCTAATCTTGTATCCCGGTTTTCATCATGGTATAAGCCGAATCTCGCACAAAAGCTTGAAATATGATTTGTAGATAATTATCTTATCTTTCCAATGCATCAAAGAACTCATCCATCGGATATTTGGATCTCAAAATACAGCCAAAACAAGACAGAGAGGTCATCACCAACCCAAATAAAGTTTTTCAACAAATTTCAATTTGGTTCTTCTTGTTCCATAATTGGCTTGGTTCTTCTCTTCAAAGTTGACCATCCTTGGTTTGCATCAGATCCATGTCCCATTTTCATCCTGGAGCATTTCATAACTATTCTTCCTTCGTCTAATTGCAGTAACATCATGAAAGTATTTACTGTTCCTGTCTCCATATTGCAAGTAACGAGCTCTTGATTTTTGAAACCACAAAATTTCCTTCTGGGCCAAAGCTTTGTCATACTCTCTCCAAGTATACCAATAATCCTCTTCCAACCTTGCATCACCATGAAAGACTCGTTGTTTATCTAACCAATTCGACCTGCGAAGGAGCTCCTTTTTCTTAGTAACAATACAACCAAACACATCTTTATTCCACTTTCTGAGATCCTTTTGGAGCTTACAAACCTTATCATTCCAAGGATCACTCTCACATCCCAATGAGTATGAAGAAAATTTGGGAACTTAGTATGTGTCAACCAGACAACCTCAAATCTAAAAGGTCTTCTTCTGAGATTCTTTTTAGGCCCTCGTTTGAAGCACAAAAGAATAGGTCTATGATTTGATTTCCAAGGTGGCAAGTGTTTTATAAAAGCCATTTGGAATCAAAGCCTCCAAGCCAAATTAATTAGGCAACAATCCAACCTGACTTCCAGATTGCCCTTCTTCCAAGTAAAGAGGTCTCCTTGAAAACCAACATCTAGCAAATTACAATCCTCCACTGTGGGCCGAAAGAGGTCTACATCTCTGTGAGGTTGACACATGGAACCTCCTGTACACTCATGATAAGAAAGGGTGCAATTGAAATCACCTATAACCACCCAAACATCAGAAATTGAAAGAGCTATGCTACTTAAATCCCACAATTGTTGATTGCGGCATAAACACCAGGGTCGATCGTTCTTCCACTCAACTTTCATGTGAACAAATTGAGGGGAATGCTTCAAAACATCAACTTTCCACCACCTTTATCCCATAAGCACCAGATTCCTCCGGAATGACCCTGAGCTTCCTGAACAAAAGTGCCATTAAACCCAAATTTTCTTATGATACCTGAAGCTCTTTCATCGCTAGTTTGAGTCTCCATTAAAATAATGAATTTAGTATCATGAAATCTTTTCAGGTCTCTAATTAGAGAACCAAAACCTTTGTTTGTAGTTCCCCTACAATTCCAACTAAGGACTTTCATTGGGAATCTATTTGAGTTAACGACATCCCACTGCCACCACCACCCGGTTGAATTATAGCATCCTGATTTTCCAAAGTAGCTCCCTGGTCACACTGATTTTGATCATTTACTCCTTTACCATCTTGGCCCACATGGTTCTTCAACTGTTGAACAAAATGGATAGCCTCAGAGTCAACATGGACATGAGTGCCTTGGAGCATAACCGACCATCCCCCACACGCCTCTAAAGTATCTTGTTTCTGGATCTGAATCTTTTTCATACGATCAAGGATTGAAATTTCTTCCTTGATTATAGGATCTTCTTACGCTAAGCTTGTAATAATTATTTGGAAATCACATCCCCAATTTTTTCCAGAGCTTTAGAACTAGAAGCCATATTCCTTTTAAAGTCTTTTTTGCTGACACCGTAATGTCTTTGTTGTGACCAGCTTGTGAGTCCTTGCCTGCACGTGGGTTCCTTATCTTTTTAACTTTTTAACTTTGTTGACCATGCATCTTATCCAATAAATGACTTGGGATTTTTTGTGGAGGGTCCAATTGAGTCTCCGGAACAAACTCAACTGTTTTGGCCTTATCTTCACTTATTTTCAAATCCTTGCCTTTCTGCATAGCTAACTCATCCAAAATTGGTAGATCTGTACATTCATTTATTAAAACAGAATATAGAGATCCTTCCTTGATTTTCCATGCCCCCTGACTATGTCCTTCTTGATTGGAATAGTCTCATTAGAGTTTTTATGTTGATCATTATTGCCCCGCGTTTTTCTCCCCACATTTCTCTTACCAATCATCCATGACCCATACTTTGTGGGATCATCCCTCTTCTTATTGTCTACCATAACTGTTTGTGGATTTTCTGACTGGTCTGATTTGTCACTACTGACGTCAACCCTACCAGCTGCTGGAGGCAGAGTGCTGGCTGCCGCAATAGCCTCACCATTTGTCTGGTTATTTTCATATCTTTGCGTAGAACTATCCTCATCAATGATCTCCCTGCATTGATCCTTCTTATGACCAAACTGTTGAGTCTCCAAAATGTCTGACGTACATTTACCATAGTTTTGATGAGATTAAAACAGTTATTCAATGATTTAATTGAACCCGTCTGTGGTGTTTAACTCGTCTACTCAGTATGCAGATTAAAACATTAATTGTCTATATGAACTGAGTTCTAGCGTGTTATCACCCGTCTGGATCAAAATCAAAAGTTCACTCGTCTGAACTAGGAGAAAGTTCAGTCGTCTGAACAATGGAAAGTTCACTCGTATAAACAATGGAAAGTTCACTCGTCTGAGCTAGGAAAGTTCACTCGTCTGAACTATTAAAAGTTCACCCGTCTAATGAAGTCTTCACCAGTCTGTTGACCAGTGTTGAAGAAATCCCTTCAACCCGTCTAATGAAGAAATCAACCGTCTGATCAAAGGAAGACTCGCCTGTCTGAAAGACTACACAACTGACGTCATTCTCTTTATTAAGAGTCAACCCGTATAATGAAGTTACTCACCCGTCTGGTTACTAACGTTGAAGAATATATTGGATGAAAGCTGTCTCGTCTCTGAAAAGGAACTTCAACAAAGTGCTTTACCTGAACACAGTTGCATCTTACACCAAAAGGGAAAGTTTTCCCTCTGATGGCAAAAAGCAAGTATAAAGATTTGCTAAGACTAAAGGTGTAACAGAAGTCTTCACCATTCTGATGAGAGAGAACAAGCGAAGTTCTCAAGGCTTTAATGGGTGACCAGAATGACTCTTTGCATTTATTGAAGATCTGCAAAAAGCCAAGCCTTCAAACATTGTGTCAAACAGCTTTAAAATCTTGAAGCCTATTTAAAGAAGACTTTGAAGATTCAAGAAGCAGAGGTGAAAAGAGAAGAGAATGAACAAAGCAATCAAAGAGCATTTACTCTACGCATTTATATCTTCATTCTTTCATTATTTATTCTTTAATCATTTGAAGTTATTACGCAGTCTTTTAGAACTTCACATTTAATATACTCGTCCGAGTGCTTGTGAAAGACTTGCAAATTGTAATTTATTTTACAACTTGTCTCAAACAAACCCGTCTGAGCCTGGAGAGGCTAGGTGTGCAAACAATACTCGTCTGAGCCTGAAGAGGCTAGGTGTGCAAACAATACTTGTCTGGAGCCTGAAGAGGCTAGGTGTGAAAATAATACTTGTCTGTCCTGTAACCTGATTCAGTTATAGTGAAGAAAACTTGATGCTGCCAAGCACTGGACGTAGCCTCATCTGTTAAGGGGTAAACCAGGATAAAACCTGTTGAGTGATCTCTCTTTCCCTTAAATCTTTAGTTTGATTATTTATCTTAACTATCATCTAACTAAAGAGGTTTTTAACTGTGTGTATAAAACTATTTTCATCTTGCATGATTGTGTGTTCTCTGTGAAAACATTCAGACGAGTTATTAGTCTGATTGACCTATCTTAGCTTACTCGTTTATTCTCACACGTCTGAGCTTGCGAAAAAGTTTCTTAATTCCGAATAATTTTGTCAAACACCATTCAACCCCCTTCTAGTGTTTGCATCTGTCTATTTCAGTTGGTATCAGAGCTCAGCCTCTGGGTTGAGCATCTAACAGTGTAGAGAAAAGATCCGGTAGAATAGACAATGACTTCTGGAGCAAGTTCAAGTGGGAACCCCCAACCTGAAGGAGGCTCCATGACCAGACCTACCTTCTTCAATGGTGCAAATTATAACTACTGGAAAGAAAGGTTTCACTGGTTCTTCTTATCAACGAACTCTGATGTATAGGATGTCATCACTGATGGTCCTTACACTCCTCGAAATGATGATGGCTCAGACAAGCCAAAGGCTCTGTGGACACCTGCAAAAAAGATAAGATGAGATCTAAACCATAAAGCCAGATATGCTATAATTAGTGCTCTCAATCTAGAAGAATTTGAAAAGGTATGTGCCTGCGATTCTGCTAAAGAAATGTGGGACTCCTTATCTGTCACACATGAAGGAACTGCTAAGGTAAAAGAATCTAAAATTTCTATTCTTGTTAGAAAATATGAATTGTTCACCATGGATGAAGGTTATTCTGTTGCCCAAATGATTGGTAGATTCCAAACAATTACTAATGGTTTGAAATCTCTTGGTAAAATATATACTAATGCTGAGAAAGTTGCTAAGATTCTCAAAAGTCTTCCAAGGCAGTGGAGACCTCTTGTCACTGCTATATCTCAAGCCAAGGATCTCACCTCCTTGACTATGGATGAACTACTTGGCACACTCACTGTTCATGGGCAAGAGCTCAATGAAGATGAGTCAATCAAAAAGAGCAAAGTCATTACTCTAAAGGTTGATCTAAAGGCAGCTAGAGCCTTAAAAGCTTCAAAGGCAGACGAGTCTGACTGTGACAAAGACGAGTCTAATGATGAGGATTCTGATGATGATGATGAAGAGACTTCTCTCATGACCAGAAAGATGAAAAAGCTCGGAAAAAAGAAGAAGTTCAGAAAGGAGAAGCCCTTCATAAAAATTCAACAAGGAATCCACATCAACAGGCAAGAGTCCTGTTGTCTGCTATAAGTGCAAGAAGCCTGGTCACATCAAACCTGAACGCCCTCTTTTAAAGAAATTTTCCAAAAAGAAATTCTTCATAAAGAAGAAGAAAGGAATGATGGCCACATGGGAAGATCTTGAATGTTCATCTTCTGAAGGAGAAGAGACAGAACAGGAAGCCAATCTCTGTCTGATGGCCAACATAGATTCAGAACCTGAAACTGAGGTACATTATGAACTTGAGGAATCGCATGATGCTTATGATGAGCTGGTAGAGAAATCCAAAGCCTTATCTAAGGCCTTCAAATCCCTCAAGAGAGATTATGTTAAACTCCTCAGTGAGCATAAACAAAAATCTCAAGAGTGTGAGATGCTGGCCAACGAGAATCGACAGCTGAGGACTGAAAAGTCTGATGAAGCTTCGATCTCAAGTGAAACATCACATTCTGAAGAAGTTGTCACACTTCAACAGAAAGTGAAGGAGCTCACTTCTGATCTTGCTAGATTTGTTAATGGCAGAGATAATCTGACAAAACTGGTAGAATGTCAAAGACACTCTTTTAACAAAGAAGGCATTGGATATGATCATCAAGCTGATCATAAAGTATCAAAAAAATCTTCAACCGTCTATGTTAAACCCACTCCAGTTAGAATTAAACCCGTCTGCAACTTCTGTGGAAAAGCTGGACATGTTATGTCTAAGTGTTTTCACAAGAAGAAGAGGAAGTCTTCACAAACTCCTAGAACTAACAGAAAAGGACCCAGAAAAATATGGATACCTAAAGATAAAATAATTTCTGTTGCAGATATCCTTAATAGGACAAAGCAGATGCCTCTACTGGTACCTGGACAGTGGCTGCTCGTGACATATGACAGGAGAAAGGTTTATGTTCCAAGACCTCCAGTCTAAAAATGGTGGATTTGTTGCCTTTGGAGGCAATCAAAAAGGAAGTGTAATTGGTGTTGGTACAATTGGTGGTAAACCCCCTCTTCCCTCAATCTCTAATGTGCTTATGGTTGAAGGACTAAGACACAATTTACTTAGCATAAGTCAATTATGTGATAGTGGATTTGATGTCTCCTTCACTAAGAATGAATGCATAGTCAAAGACAAGAGTGGCAAAGCCCTCTTTTCAGCTAATAGACAGCAAAATCTTTATAAGATTGAGCTAACTGAACTTTCAGATCAAAGTGTAACCTGTCTGATGTCTAAAGAGGATGAAAGATGGTTGTGGCATAAAAAACTAGGACATGCTAGTATGAAACTTTTTTCGAAATTGAAAAAGGATAACCTTGTGAGAGGATTGCCTGATATTAGTTTTAAGAAAGATGTTTTATGTGATGCATGTTAGAGAGGTAAACAAGTAAAATCAAGTTTCAAATCAAAAAACCTTGTATCAACCTCTAGACCTCTTCAGTTGTTACACATGGATCAGTTTGGACCCGTTAGTGTTGCCAGTTTAGCTGGAAGGAAATATGGATTTGTTATTGTTGATGACTATTCTAGATTTACATGGGTACTTTTCTTAACCCACAAGGATGGGTCCTTTAAGGCCTTCTCTATATTCTGTAAGAAAGTACAAAATGAGCAAGGTTTCTGAATTTCTACCCTTAGAAGTTATCATGGGGGAGAATTTGAAAATGAGCAATTCAGACTGTTCTGTGAAGAGAATGAAATCTCTCACAACTTCTCTGCACCTAGAACTCCACAGCAAAATGGAGTGGTTGAGAGAAAAAACAGATCTCTGCAAGAGATGGCTAGGTCAATGCTTAATGAAAATAATCTCCCTAAATACTTCTGGGCTGAAGCAGTAAACACTGCATGGTATGTGCAAAATAGAATACTTATAAGGTCTATCCTAAAGAAGACACCTTATGTGGAAAGGTAAAAAACCCAACATATCTTATTTCCATGCATTTGGATGTGAATGCTTCATCCTAAATACCAAGGATCAACTTGGAAAATTTGATTCCAAGGTAGACAAAGGTATCTTCATTGGATATTCTGAAATGTCTAAGGCATATAGAGTTTTCAACTCTAGAACCTCTGTTGTTGAAGAATCCATTCATGTAAAATTCAATGATAATTTAAAGACTGATAGGGAACTATCAGATCTAGAAGATGATCTTGCAGGACTAGACCTTACCCAGCAGATGAGTCAACAGCCAGACGTATCAAAAATTGAGTCTGCTGAGGAATCTGTCAGACAAGTGGAGCAGACGAGTCATCAGTCAAGTTAACATCAGCATGATGATCTCAGAAGAGACTGGAAATTCAAAGCTCATCATCCTGAAGATCTTATCATTGGAAGTCCCTCTGAAGGTGTTAGAACCAGATCTGTCTTAAGAGAGTCAAGCAATATGGCTTTTTTATCTGAAATTGAACCAAAGCATATTGAGGAAGCACTTGTTGATGAAAGCTGGATTCTTGCTATACAAGAGGAACTTAATTAGTTCAAAAGGAATGATGTCTGGAAACTTGTCTTCAAACCAACAGACAAGTCTGTTATTGGAACAAGATGGGTTTTCAGAAACAAGCTAGATGAAGATGGCAAAGTCGTCAGAAACAAAGCAAGGTTAGTAGCTCAAGGCTACAACCAACAAGAAGGTATTGACCATACTGAGACTTCTGCACCTGTAGCTAGAATAGAAGCTATTTGTATACTCATGTCATATGCTGCACAACATCAAATTACTTTATTTCAAATGGATGTAAAAAGTGCTTTTTTTAATGGAATAATGGAAGAAGAAGTTTATGTTAAACAACCTCCAGGTTGTGAAGATAATGAAAAACCAGATCACGTTTTCAAACTTAAAAATGCTTTATATGGTTTAAAACAAGCGCCAAGAGCATGGTATGATAGACTTAGTTCTTTTCTTAAGAATAATGGCTTTATAAGAGGAAAAGTTGATACAACTTTATTTAAGAAATGCTCAAAAGATAACTTCATAGTAGTTCAAATATATGTTGATGATATTATTTTTGGAGCTACTAATGAAAAATTTTGCAAGGAATTCTTTAAGCTGATGCAAGCAGATTTTGAAATGAGCATGATGGGAGAATTGAAGTTCTTCCTTGGATTGCAAATCAAGTAGACGAGTGATGGTATCTACATCCATCAACAAAAGTACATCAAGGAAATTCTAAAGAAGTATAAAATGGATAGTTCAAAGATCATGAAAACTCCCATGCAACCTAATGCTAATCTAAGCAAAGATGAGGAATGTAAAAAGGTAGACCCAACTGTTTGCAGAGGTATGATTGGATCTCTTATTTATTTAACATCTAGCAGACCTGATATTCAGTTTAGTGTCTATATGTGTGCTAGATTCCAATCTGATCCCAAAGAACCTCATCTTAAGGCTGTTAAAAGAATCTTTAGATATTTGCTTGGAACTACTAATCTTTGTTTAATGTACTTGAGAACACAAGATTACAGATTAGTTGGTTTTTGTGATGCTGACTTTGCTGGAGATAGAATTGAAAGGAAAAGCATCAGTGGAGGATGTCACTTCATTGGAGCAAACTTAGTCTCCTAGTCAAGCAAAAGACAGACGACTATTGCACTCTCAACTGCAGAAGCAGAATATGTCTCTGCTGCAAGTTTCTACTCACAGCTTTTATGAGTAAAACATCAACTCGAAGATTACTCTATATTTGAGCATAATATACCTATATGGCGTGATAATTCAAGTGCTATTTGCTTAACTAAGAATCCCATACAACATTCTAAGGCTAAGCACATAGAAATCAAACATCACTTCATAAGAGATTATGTTCAAAAAGGTGTATTTAATGTTAAGTTTGTTAAAACTGAAAATCAGTGGGCTGATATCTTTACAAAACCATTAGCTGAGGATAGGTTTAAGTATATAAGAGATAACTTGAATATACACAACATTGTTGAATAACCTGTCTAATGTGTTTTGCATTACCTGTCTGTGTTTAACCGTCTGACCCTTTGAGTCATATTCTTATTTGAAACAATTTTCTTTTAAATGGTAATTATCTTTAATGCCATTTCTTTATCGGGGGCAAAACGTGTACAAGGTAGCTCTGTTGTTTTCGTCTAAAATTAAAACCGTCTTTGATCTTTAAAAAGGGAAAACCTTTTTTTTTCTTTTAACAGGTATTTCGTTCTTACGTTTTCAAATCTCTTTCTCTTCGTTTTTAAAACCGTCAAGAGGATGCATCTGCTAAGGGGGAGCAGTTGAAGAAGCCTTTAGGCAAAACCAAAGGACAAACTTGCTTTTAACTCTTTTTGTTCTTTTTAATACTTACTTGTAATTTGCCTTAAATTACCTTGTACACGGTCAATGATGGATCAATATTAGTATCTTTTCTTTTCCCTCTTTGTCGCTTTTTATTGTTTTTGATAATGACAAAAAGGGGAGAAAGCTAAATGAAAAATGTTTTAATGTTATAAGCTGATATGAATAAATGTTTATCCGTCTGATATGGAAATATGATAAATAATAGTATATAATAGTATCTTTTCTTTTCTCTCTGTCTATGTTTTATTGCTTTTGATAATGTCAAAAGGGGGAGAAAATACTAAGATAAGACTAAAATAAAAAGATCAATGCTCTCAATGCTTATCTGTCTGATGCTTATCTGTCTGGGTATGTTGTAATAATGGAACAATGTTTAACCTGTCTGATCATGTTACAAGTTGTCTGATATACTTACATGTCTACTTTATGTGAATTTTCTTAAGTTCATTAAATCATTTAACATGTTTTGTCATCATCAAAAAGGGGGAGATTGTTGAGTCTCCAAAATGTGATGCTTATCTGTCTGGGTATGTTGTAATAATGGAACAATGTTTAACCTGTCTGATCATGTTACAAGTTGTCTGATATACTTACATGTCTACTTTATGTGAATTTTCTTAAGTTCATTAAATCATTTAACATGTTTTGTTATCATCAAAAAGGGGGAGATTGTTGAGTCTCCAAAATGTCTGATGTGCATTTACCATAGTTTTGATGAGATTAAAACAGTTATTCAATGATTTAATTGAACCCGTCTGTGGTGTTTAACTCGTCTACTCAGTGTACAGATTAAAACATTAGCGTGTTATCACCCGTCTGGATCTAATGCAAAAGTTCACACGTCTGAACTAGGAGAAAGTTCACTCGTCTGACCAATGGAAAGTTCACTCGTCTGAACTAGGAAAGTTCACTTGTCTGAACTATTAAAAGTTCACCCGTCTAATGAAGTCTTCACCAGTCTGTTGATCAGCGTTGAAGAAATCCCTTCAACTCGTCTAATGAAGAAATCAATCGTCTGATCAAAGGAAGACTCACCTAGCTGAAAGACTACGCAACTGACGTCATTCTCTTTATTAAGAGTCAACCCGTCTAATGAAGTTACTCACCCGTCTGGTGACTAACGTTGAAGAATATATTAGATGAAAGCTGTCTCGTCTCTGAAAGGGAACTTCAACAAAGTTCTTTACCAGAACACAACTGCATCTTATACCGAAAGGGAAAGTTTTCCCTTTGATAGCAAAAAGCAAGTATAAAGACTTGCTAAGACTAAAGGTGTATCAGAAGTCTTCACCATTCTGATGAGAGAGAACAAGCGAATTTCTCAAGGCTTTAATGGCTGACCAGAACGACTCTTTGCATTTATTGAAGATCTGCAAAAAGCCAAGCCTTCAAACATTGTGTTTAACGGCTTTAAAATCTTGAAGCCTATTTAAAGAAGACTTTGAAGATTCAAGAAGCAGAGGTGAAAAGAGAAAAGAATGAACAAAGCAATCAAAGAGCATTTAGTCTACGCATTTATATCTTCGTTCTTTCATTATTTATTCTTTAATCATTTGAAGTTATTACGCAGCCTTTTAGAACTTCACATTTAATATACTCGTCCGAGTGCTTGTGAAAGACTTGCAAATTTTAATTTATTTTACAACTTCTCTCAAACAAACCTGTCTGAGTCTGGAGTGGCTAGGTGTGCAAACAATACTTGTCTGGAGCCTGAAGAGGCTAGGTGTGAAAATAATACTTGTCTGTCCTGTAACCTGATTCAGTTATAGTGAAGAAAACTTGGTGCTTCCAAAGACTGGACGTAGCCTCATCTGTTAAGGGGTGAACCAGGATAAAACCTGCTGAGTGATCTCTCTTTTTCTCTTAACTCTTTAGTTTGATCATTTATCTTAACTATCATCTAATTAAAGGGGTTTTTAACTGTGTTTATCAAACTATTTTCATCTTACATGATTGTGTGTTCTCTGTGAAAACCTTCAGACGAGTTATTAATCTGATTGACCTGTCTTAGCTTACTCGTCTATTCTCACACGTCTGAGCTTGCGAAAAAGTTTCTTCATTCCGCATAATTTTGTCAAACATCATTCAACCCCCTTCTAGTGTTTGCATCCGTCTATTTCACAAACTTCCCACACCTAAAGTGAATAAAGTCCCGTATACTCAAGATAAAGTGGACATCCCTTGACCATGATGTGAGTAGCCAGAGGTCTATCCAAGTCTATCTCTACACATATGCGTGCAAACTTTGCTCGAGAATCAATTGATGTCAATTTGTCCACCTTGAGAAAGTTTCCCAGAGTCATTCCAATTCGTCAAAGAAAGGTCCCATTATATAGTTCGATGGGAAGATGAGGAATTCTTATCCAAGCCGCCACCTTTCGTATTTTTTCTGTACTCAATAAAAATAAGGGGCGCCACCTCTGGACTTTGAGATAGCGATCAACAATCATCCATGGCCCCTCATATAAAGCATGCTTGTAATCCTCTTCTTTTTTGAAAACCACCTGAAAATATCCATCAAGCATATCAATGATTTGAATACCTCCATTCTTTGTCCAGATCCGATGAAGCTTGTTTTCTACTGCACGAAAGTTCACTTTCTTTCCCAAGACCTGGACAACCAATGTGTTCCTCCAGGGAGATGACCACAGAGCTAATTCCTCATCAGACAAAGAAACCACAGGACCTTTTACCTAGGGTTTCACACCTCCATCAAATTGTTGGACATCATTCTTCTTAGTCATATGCTGATCATATTGCAACCCCGCTTTCCACCCTTCCCCTAGATTTGCATTCCCACCAATAGGGTGTAACAATTTCTCCTTATAAGATTAAGAATCCTTAACGACCGTGTCAGTACCATCTTTGACTTTCTTAATAGTACGGAGGAGGAGATCCTCTTCTTGACTAGAAGAAAAGCTTGATTCTCCGGAGAACACATTAACCCTGGCAGAGCTCACCATACCTTGCTTTTAGATAGTCAGCAATACGCATGATAAGCAATAGCATAAAGTCTTCATAAAATTATCTATATACAATAAAAAAATATGTTATACACATAAATTATAAACATATCAAATATTATGACACTACAAACCTTATTTTTAGTATGGTAATAAAATTAGGTTTCATTAAGATGAATAAAAGTAGGTGTCGCGTCATAAAATTGGGTGCTGTAATAGTTTCGCTCAATTTGGATATATATACTGGAAGTTATGCGATACGTTTTACAAGTTGTTAGCAACTAGATTCTGCAGAAATCCAGCAGCGTTCTACTTGTAATTGGGAACAATTCATGTATCTAAAATTTCTAATAATTTTACCAGACTTAGATGAGGATATTAGCTTTAATTCTAATCTGGCTTAACTCAATTCAGACAAGTATATAGGAAGATACGCACCTCACAAGGTATATTTACAAAAAAATGGTATTACAAGGATGAAATCCTTTACAGATACTAAAACCAAAATTGGTGAACTTTGAAGAGACCAAAAACTTATCTAAAAAAATTGTGAAATTAAAAATTAATATTTTTTTACATGTGGCACTGATGATGTAGCACTCTGTCTGCCACGTCATCACTCGACGGAAATACCTTAATGGCAGGGACGAATTTTAAAGTTTTAAAACGTTTAGGGATCCGAACCTAAGAAAAAACTTAGGAGGGACTAAAATCAAATCTTGTCCTATTTACAGGGACCAAAATATTCATTAAACCAATTTTAACTAACTAACGGAGAAAACAACAGTTCAATTTTAATATATTGTTATGAGTTTAATTACTATGCACCGTCAGAGTAAAGTTCTTTACACTGTTAAGCAATCACAAATTATGATATGAGTGACTTTTAAGATAGTTAGGAAAAGAGTCAAATTTTTTTACTGATATGGCAATTTATGATTGATTGACAGTGTAAAAAATCTTTACCCAGACAATGCATACCAATTAAATCCTATTGTTATTGTATAACATTTTATATACCACAAATCAATTATAAATTATCAAATATAAATTTTTTGATGTAGTTTATATGAAAGTTAAATTTTTTATCAATGCAATAATGCATGATTAGATGAGAGTGTAAAAATTTTACACTAATACAAGTTAAATAGAAAAACAGCAATATGTGTTGGTCAGAGTGAAAGGGGCTTAAATCCCTTAAGTATGTGTGGTCCTAAGTATATGATTTAAGGATTTATGTGTATGAAAAAAATTACTATTGACAGATCTCTCCTTAAGTGTTTGATCATACCCTACTCACCTATTGGTGAGATGACACTCTAGGTAAAAAAAGATTATAGGCTCAAACTAGTCCTTGAAAAATAACACAGACATATTATGTTCCTGACACATAGAAAATAACGATTTGGGACATTTGAATACTCAAAAAATTTTAAATGACGTTAAAAATATATATTTCCTATTTTAGGGAAAATTTTGATCGTCATTTAAAATTTTAGGGATTATTTTGAACGTCATTTATTTTTGGGGACTAAAATGTCTCAAATCGGTATTTTTCATTTTTTGGAAACTAAATATGTCTCCATGTTTTTTTAGGGACCAGTTTGGTAGTCTAAAAAAAATAATCTAAAAAACAATGTCTACACTGAAAAGAGTAAAATGAGATTAAAATGACGGTTAAACTTAGGTTTTGGTTTCTATATGTGAAGCTGATTTTGACTTTAGTCTCTATATGTAAAAATTTCGAAATGAGTCCTTCCATATGTAAATGTTAGAAAATTCGGTCCCTACATGTATAAAAGTTAACAAATTTGTTCCTGCTGTCAGCAAATCAGTCTTTATACGTGACATAAATTTTTGATTTGGTCCTTATATCTGAGAAAAAAAAATTTAATTAGGTCACATTATAAAGGTTAAACTAACCATTTGGTCCCTATACGTGACACTGATTTTGAATTTGGTCCCTATGCATTAAATTTTTTGAAATCGATCCCTATATGTACATTTATTTTTAATTCGGTCCTCGCCATTTATTTGTGTTATAACGTTATCTGTTTGAGCTAAAGTATAAGGACTAAATTCAAATTGATTGTTGAGTGTAGGGACCGAATTCAAAATGACTATCACATATAAGGACCAAAGTGAAAATGATTATCACATATAGGGACCAAAAAATTGAATTCAGTCCCTCTCTACTATATATACACACACAAATGCTAAGCAACCCATAAGTAGGGGTGGGAATATGCCATCTCAGGCTAGGCTTTGCTTAACTAGGCATGGCCTGTTTAAAAAATTGAAAGCCTGAGTCTGACCTATTACCTGTGAAAGGCTTTATTTTAAACTCAGCCTGGTCTTTTTAAAAGCCTGGTTTGGCCTATTAGCCTTTTTAAAAGCCTATTTCATAGTAAGGCTTTCAGATAGGATGTTCGGCCTATCTCTAAATAGGCTAATAGGCATTAAATAGGTCATTTGCTCAAACATCAGAACTTGTGCGTTATCAGTAAGAAAATAGAAACTAGAATACCAACATCAAGTGATTCAAGTCATAATATGGCGTGAACACTGAACAGTACAAGACAATAGAGAGTATTAGGAATTGTTCATAGTATGAAGTTCTCTGCTGTTGGAAAGAAAAGATACCTAGTCAAAGCAACAGCTCAAACTAATCTAGTAACAGAGGTAAATTAAAGCTGCCCAAAGTTTCAATATATAAAAAAACATACCTAGTCAAAGCAACACCTCAAATTGATCCAGTAACAAAGCTAAATTAAAGCTGCCCAAAGTTTCAATATATCATCAAAAACCTAGAAGTTTTATACCCTCGTAAAATTTCAATAGCCAGAAAATTAAAGCTGCCCAAAGTAGCAGAAAGGATAGACTAAAGTGCATTACACTCCACAGCTTACAATACATTTAACTGCTCCATCCCATCACATGTCTCAGGCTTAACACACACAACAGAAACAGAATTGTTTTCTTTTCTTTTGGAAACATGAAGCCAACAAAAACAAAGCGGCAGAAACAGAGAAAAATGAAAAGTTGCATGGTCAAAAAGACATCACAATATACATTAAAAATAGAAGAAACCACTTTACCAAATAAAAAATTGAAGAAACCATTTTACCGAATAAAAAATAGAAGAAAGCAGACAATCATTGACTTGATATCACAATAAAAAATAAGGATGATGACATGTAATCACAACAAAAGTAATAGAAAAAGTTTACCTGGGTTTCTGAAGTCTAAACCATCTTCTACGACCACAGCGAGCGGACCACTGCGAGCGGAAGAGACCACAGCGAGCAAACGATACCACGAGACGAGACCACAGTGAGCGGCGAGACTAGACCACGACGCGATGACAGGTGGAGACGAGACTAAAGGAGCGGCGGCCAGCCAAGACGAGTCTAATGGAGCGACTGCTTTAGGTTTTCGAAAGTGAGAAATGGGAGATGAATGGTTTAGGGCTTCACCAGGTATTAGTTTCTAAAACTGAAGTTTTCTAAAATATATTTTATTTTATTTTCAAACAAAATTTTTTTATTTTAATTTAATATCAATATTTATATAAATATATAAATATTCTTAATATAATTTATAGTTTTACTTTTTATTATAAATTATAAATATCATATATTATATATATAATAATCACGCCGTCCTGACAGGTCAGAAAAGCTTCTTTATAGGTCTGGGCATGATCTATTTAAATAAAAAGGCTTTTTTTAAAGCTTAAACCTGACCTGTTTAGTAAACAGGTCAGGCCTTAACCAGGCCAGGCCATAGGTCCCTATCGAGCGGCCTGACCTATTCTCACCCCTATCCATAAGGAATGGTTGTTTATACAATCAACTCTCCAATTATAAACAACCCAAAATCATGTGACATACCAAAATAGTATTTTATTGTTAAGCAATCCATACAATGTAGCCAAGCAACTCTCATTATTAAGCAACCCATTCAATGTAGCTACAACAACATTTTGATCTGACATTAGCTTAAATGTCTAATGTTTAGGCATCAGGCAATAATTAGTATAAATCCTCTCATCAAATTTACATGAAAAATTCAAATAAAAGCATCTTCAATGATACAAACTCATTGTAATTGCGTAAGTTCTTTTTTCAAGCTCTATTTTTTTATATCATATCACCACTTTTAGCTTAGTAACTCTCCACTCCAATGATACAACTCTAAAAAGCTAAAGTGTTTCTATAAAAATCAATTACTTCTATAAGCAACAATACTTACAACTAAACATCATATCACTGGTGCTCCAACGATACTATCCTATAAGAACTTGTTTTCAAGTATTTTTTATGCAACTCCAATTGGAGAAGATCTAAAATGATAAACACAAAAAACTTGATACAAAATCTCACATTGCAAGAGCCATACTATTTAAAGTCTTTATATTATTCTCCCTTAACATGAGATTATCATGTGAAAATTTGATATAAAAAATCCATTTCCCATAAGGATTCAGTTGCTATTATTGGGGAGCGAATGTTAGAAAAATTATAAATAAGGAGTAAGATTTAATCTTCCAGGTTCAAAATTCATAAGCAATATCAACTATAATTTATGTAGTAAATGGGGAATTACTGAAGGTACGCTTGGGTTTTTTTTTACATGCATGGGATAGCCAAAGTTCGGCTGCTAAATGAGCAAACTAAGTCAAACCCCAAGTCTCCTACCGAATTGAGAGGTGCTGTGTCTTGTGTTCTACAAGCATTATGCTTGCTTTTTGGTACTTTGTCTGTCAAAATATAATCTATCCCAAAACAAAATAAAACTTAAAATCAGGTAATAAAAAATTTTCTAATAAAAGCAAACATAAATCACGTTGAACAATTCATAATAACAGTTTAAAATACCACTCGCACTAACTTAAAAAAATATCGCTCTCGCGTAGTCTTTCCCAGTAGAGATATTAATGTAGGTTTACATATAAAACATCTTCCAGTCAAAGCCTCCGAAGGAGCATTAAGCACAACTCAAGAAGCCCATCACACCGAATACCAATTTTTCAGATTAACAGCTTCTCAATTGCATCCTGCATACATAGTTAACAACCAAATACTCAGAATGCATGTTTATTCAAGATAACATGATGATAACATAGTTAGCAACTACCAGTAAATTATTAACGTAAAGCACAGTGCATACCTTTAGTTGCTGTATTTGGGATTTCAATTGGCTTCCCTCATTAGTTGTGACAGAACATGCAATCACTGGCCGGGTGACCCCACATGCTCGCCCAAGTGCTTGCTTTGATGGGACGAAGACGTAGGGAACATTCTAAAAAATTCAAGTAGAGATAGTTATATGGTTAATACATTGCTTCACTGCCCCGGTAGATAAAAATCGCAGGAACGTTATTGAAATGACAGAATATTGAGCGGTTAAGATAGAGCAAAAAAACAACAAAAAATATATTCTACAATCTAAAGTCCAGGCTAAATTTCAAGTTGAAATTAACAATTACAGCTATCTAAAACTTACCAATATTACATCTATGTATGCTTATGCCATCCCAACTTACAGCATGTGGCTTTTCACAATTCACCACATAACTTCTCCAACAATCTGAAATATTGGTGATAGTCTGTTTTCTGTTTTTTTGTTTTCAGTTGATATATTTTTCATTGATAATTACAAAAATGCACCTTCCTCTCATTTTGTTTTCCTGTTTTCAAAACTCATGAAAGAAATGGGACAAACATTTTGATGTTTTCACCATATCCTACGCAAAACTTTAAAAAAAAGATACAATGCAAGCAAGGTAGAATTTGTAATTATGTATCAAAACATTGCAACTAAAAATGAAATAAGAAAACAAACCAAACACCCCCTTCTATTCATTTTTTCTTGGGCATAGGTAAGGTGGGGCATAGAGTGATATTGAGACATGAAGAATCAAACCAGGTATCACGTGTCACTAGACACAAGGCCAAATTGGCTAGAAGTTTTTTTATTTTAGTAATAAAATGTAGCCTAACCCCAAGGAAGAGAAAACAGGAAACTGAGGGACAACTATATCGGGTAACGAGGAATGAAGAAATATTGGCATAAAGCCATAATGCAGGTATGCATAACCTAAACATCACAGCTGCATAGGCAAGTAGTTATACAATTGCAAATGAAATACAGAAATCCCATGCAACAGTACCTGCAAATGTACACAATCAATACCTACAGCAAAACCAGACCAGATCATGCCAGAGAGTATATGACCTCAGTGTATCTACAGATCAATTCTATAGGCATGAATGCATGATAAAATTCCAAAATTTCCTTTTTCCTGCACCTGTATTATAAGACCCATTCTTCATATTCTAAAATTTGAATCTAAGGATTCTATGCTATCAGACTCACTCGATAAATAAATTGATTGGATATTCCACAAATAAACAAAAACAAAACCCAGGTACCTCACAAGCAATACTCGATTAGGACATTCCACAGGTAAAGGCTTTACAACTCTAGACAGGAATCCAAATCTAAAACAGAAAAGAGAAATAACAGCAACCATGCACATATCAAACTCCTTTAATTTAAATCCCTCCAATGGAATTAGTCTACAAAGTTCAGCATCTCTATATGCGGAGGCAGGCCAAGGCGTAGTGATTAGGGGCAGTAGGTCCGCAAAGTGAACAAATTTCCATTTTGTAATATACAAAATTCTTTAGATAAGAACCCCACAACCACAACCAGCAAAATCTAGAATTCTACAATCCAACAACAACAACAAGGCATGTAAAAGGAATTTACCTTATCCTCGGCAAGTAGAGGAAGATGAAGAAGAATCTCAAGGGGCTCAGTATCTGCTGCCATCACAATGAACTCGGAAATACCTCTGTTCAGGGTCTTGGTTGCTGAAATAAATAGAACGCATTAAAACTAAAGAATAGCCAATATAATGAATCCCTGCACG
Source organism: Ammopiptanthus mongolicus (assembly GCA_039655645.1). NCBI lineage: Eukaryota > Viridiplantae > Streptophyta > Magnoliopsida > Fabales > Fabaceae > Ammopiptanthus > Ammopiptanthus mongolicus. The sequence continues at coordinate 42,229,124 of CM077350.1, forward strand.
GCTGCACCAATCAAAACCCGTTTAACATGCAGTACAGTTAATAAGCGCCAATTTTACAAAAATATTTTTAAAAAAAGTGATTATTGAGGCTATGGTTGGACGGATGGAATGAAGTAATTAATAATGAAGTGAAGTGGGAAAAAGATCTTAACGAATTGTTTGGGAGTTATTTAAGTAATGGAGTGAAACAAGTAAGGATGAGAATTCAAACCACTTCATAGCACTTAAACCCTCAAATTGGGGGTTTGGGTTGGAGTGTACACCACTTTATATCCTTTTAATTTACTTCAGCCCATTAATTACCATTGTACTCTCAAATAAAGGAGTGGAATCTCCTTCAAATCCGTAATTAAAACTTTCATTCCACTTCAATCCATTCTAAACCACTCCATTACTAATCAATTCACTTTATTTCCTTCCAAACTCCCAAACATAGCCTTAAGCTGAAAAGTATATCTTCCAGAAAAGATGAATTTTAGCCTCTTTTTTACAGCTTCTGCTTTATATAAAAGGCCAACCAAACAATCCTATACATATCAGAAGCGAATAAATTTAAATATGTGGACCCTAAAACAAACAAAGAGAACGATACCTTCATTAGCACCCTTTTTGAGCTGCTTATAGTTAGCAGCTTGTTGAACAAGATCAAGTATTGTTATTGTGAGCTGTGCATCAGCCAAAGGGTAAGCTTTTGGATTCACTGCCTCTACTGTCTGCAAAATCAATTAAAAGAAATAATGAATGAATGAATGAATGAAAGTTGAGCATTCAAGTAATGTAAGGCAAATTCCGATAACCCAATATCAAATTTCGAAGAAGGGGAAGAGAATGAAAGCGAAGACAAGAAAAAAGGTACCATTTTTTGGTGGGCGTCGTTGATAGAACGGCTAGGGTTTTTCAAAGACAAGCAGATGAGGACTATGAGAGGCGTGGGGTTTAAGAGAGTGGGCGCACTAATGAACCACTCGCTGGTTTAGGTTTTTGTATTTCGTTTTTCTTTTAATTATTTAATAATTTAATTCAAAATCGAGAAAAGAATAGTTGATTTTGGCTTAGTTTATTTAGGGGGTATAAAAGGTCCGAATCGGTAACTCGATGTATCTGAATTGATTCGAACCTACTTTGATCATTAGATTAAATCATTTGATCCGATTTAAATGTCAAATTCAAAGGATATCGGTTCGAATATCGAATTTCAAAAATATATAGAAACCGATTTGATCTAAATCGATCTAAACTCTTTTCTTAACAAAATTAATATATATTAATTAATATTAATAGATTCTAATTAAAAATTAATATTAAAATTTTAAAATATAAGTTAATTTGATTTTTTATTTAGTAATTTTTTAAATTGAAATTAATATTAAAATAAAAAAAACTGGGTAATTCAATGATCCAACCCAAACCAACCCGATTTTAATCGATCTGATTCGGATCCATGAATTTTTTTTGCCAAATTCGATTCAAACTGAACCGATCAAATTTAATCAATTCGGATAAAATACCTCAAATCTGATCCAAACCGATCTGATTATACCCTTAATTTATTACATTAGATTAATCACGTGGGACTGGTGGGCGGTTTCTACGGCGGGTCTCCCTTCGTGAGAGACCAAAAAGAGGGGTATCTAAGCAAATTTGTAATTATTTTTAAATCCTTAATCTTTTAAAATTTACAAAAATTGACCTATCTTCTTCTCTCTCAGTCTCCTTTTCTCTCCTTCACACCGATCCATTTCTTCTTTCTTATTTTCTTCTCATTTTTTGGAATAGACCGAGTCAAACAATCAGTCAGTCGATTACATTCCACCTCTAGCCCAATGAACCCTTTTCTCTCCCCCGTGGTCGAAACCACTTGCATCGTTGTTGCTGCCACCGCATTCTTCTTCATGTGCTTTCGCCACATCCATGTACATGACATCAAAACATATTGTTAAGTCTCTGTTTTTCCTTTAGGTTTGTTAATCCAAGGTTTTGATGAATACAAACAAAACAAGTATGATTAAAGTGAAACTGATGAATATTGCTAATGATCTACTCTAAGTGTGCAGTGCTAAACTAACAAGTGACCTCTATCTCAGAAGTTGATTCCTGTTTTGTAGCATCTGAATCATCAAACGTCTATCTCTCAGATAGGCTTTAATGAACAAGACACGTCTCTAAGCCCACACGACTCATCAAAGTCAAAGACCAAGCGTCTGAGTCAGATAAAGCTCTTGTTGGGGAATCAAGAAGTATAACTTTAAAATTTTACTTTCAAAAACCTCTTGAGGGGAAAACCCCTTTTTACAAAAGATCTTGCATTGCACAAGTATCACAAGGATAAAACGTTTGCCTCTTGTAGCGAAGCTTTACCATGAATATTGTGAGTACGTCAGCAACAGTGGTTAATCACGAACACTGCTACGAAGAGGGTAGCAACTTGATCAACACAACTACAACACAGCAGATCCGATGAACATTGCTGCTACAATCACAAAAGGAGAGGCTCCTCTATCCAGTATTGCAAGGTAGCAATACCTCTACTCAGTCCACGCGAGCAAACCACCGTTGGAGATAACGTAGTGCTAGCTATCAAGAAAAGGGAGAGGGAGCGGCTACCAGGATTAGCAACTGCTTATTAACTTGTGTTGTTCGCTAGCCTTGTGCATAAGTGATGTGCATAGCTTTATATAAGCTATCACTCACTAACCCTTTCCTTATTGGGCTCCTGTACTGTACATGTAACGCCCCGGTTTTCACGTTTTCTAATTCATCAGTATTTTAATGTCTTTATTTTATTTGAGATCTTAGGAATGGAAATAAAATATTACGAGACCATAGTCATGGTCGACGATATCGTAGGAAGCTACGATTAAGTTTTGAGTCGAAAACTCAAACAGAGTCTTGTCTACGTTTTTACACTGACAGTATGAAATTACTGATCAGGAGACCTCAGATGGACCCGTGAACAAGAGAGTAAGTATTAAAATACGATTCTCTACGTTTTGGTTAAATTTCGCAAAAATTTCAGAAAAATCACTTCATGACCTTCGTTCGGGCGGAATCCTCAATCGGGTGACGAACGGAGCCACATATGGATTTATCGGGACTCGCCAACGGATAATCTTGATATCACATCATCCCAGGACACTTGGGAGAGTGTGCCAGAGTCGTCATGACGTTTGGAAATATCTGGACGCAAAATGACCAAAATGCCCCTAACCTTAGTCTTTTACCATTTTACCCTTAAGTGAGCTTTTAAAGAGCTGAACTCAGCCCCTCACCCTCTCACTTTCACGCACAGCCCCTGCCCAAGAAGAGCTCCATAGTTGTTCTTGAGAGAAACTCCATTTTCATTCTTGAAAAGCTTGATCTATTGTTGGAATCACTCGATTCCTTAAGCAATCTTCATTCATTTTAAGGTAAGATCACTTCTATGATCTCTTAGATTCTTGAATCTTTCTTTATTTCAAGATCAAACTTCACTTTCATGAAAAGAATTTCTTAGATCCAAAACTTTGAAAATCCATAGGAAATTGTAGAAAAATCCTTTTGAGGTAAGACCAATTTCTTTGAACTCACCTCATCATTCTCTACCTAAACCCAAGAGCTTATGAATCAACTCTCATCATAGCCCAAAATCCCCTTTTGGCCGAACCCTATTTGATGATGATGAATAGTGTTTTCATCAATTTTTGATTTCTAACACTTGATTGCATCCTTAGCTTTCCTAATGCCTTTGAATTCATGAAATGGAAAACCAAAATCAATTCTTAACCCTTTTACCCTAGGGTGGCCGAAACCCTCTTTGTTAGAACTGTTGAGATTGGCTTTGATTGTTATTTAATGTTTGATTGTTGTGTTGTTGTAGTTGTTGATGATTGTCAGGAGGTTCACAAACCGATCAACCGATTTTGATCTGGATATCTGCTCTTCAACAGGTATGGGGAGATGAACATCATCACACCAAGATGGTGGTAGTGAAGATGGTCGTTTAAGTTTATGTGTGGGTGAAGCCTTTTAGTTTGGGTTCACTTTTAATTGTTAAGTTCTTTTGGAGAATAAGATTGTCATGATGAGTTTATGCTTTAGTATGTTGTAGTGTGCTTTAGCATATGTTGATGATAAAATGATTGAATGAAAATCATTTTCATGTATGTTGAAAAACCTACTTTGATCAGAAGATCAAGTATGGACTTTTATGCTTGATTATGAGATAATGGTGTGTGATGGACTTGTATGTTTTGGTTATGATGTAATAAGGTGTAATTGTGGTTTGTCATAATTGGTGTGAGATTTTGAGCTATATTTGCTTAGTTGGTGAAGCTAAGTCTCCATTTTTCATTGGAGTAGGCTTGTGGCCTTAGTAAGAGGAAAATATATGAACATGTGTTGTTCTTGTTTTAGCAAGGTTTTGATGTAACAAAACATGATTTCATAACTTATGTTTCAAAGAAAAACAAAAGTGATTTTGATCCAAAGATCAAATGAAGTTTTAACGTTTAAAGTGTGTCACCAAAGTGGGAAAATGTCTTTTCTTTAGCCATAGGTCTTTTAATCAAACTAAGTGTTTCAAAAAGAAATCAATGAAGGAGTTAGGAAAAAGTGAAAACAGGGCACTCGCCCAGCGAACCTTGTCTCGCCACGCGAGACAAAGGGAAAACAAAGCATTCGCCAGGCTAACCTTGTCTCGCCTCGCGAGACAGTGGGCTAGCCCGAGCAGCAAAGATGCAGCCTCTCTGCCTCGCGTCGCGAACCGCCTAAGCAGTGAAGATGCAGCTTCTCGGCCTCGCGTCGCGGTACAATCCTCACCTCACGAAGCAGAAAGACTGTCTAAACAGCAAAGATAACCTCTCAGCCTCGTGTCGGGAAACCTATCTTCGCCCTGCGAGAAATGGTTTTGTTTATAAAAAGTGTTTTTCAACTCAAACTGTAAAGTTTTACGCATTAAAATCTAAGTTAAGTAATTAACTTAGAGTTGAAGACAAGAGTTAATTAAGTATAGTATGTGGTGAAACAAGATCATATACTATACCATTGATGACTTAGTGCATCAATGACCTCATAAGACATAAACACAAACATGAAACGTTTTGGGTTTTGAAACAGTAGTTCGATGACGGATCGGTGATTCGGACCCCGATCAGTCGTTCAATTGTTTCAGTCTTGCGATGACTCGATCCCGGAGGGATCACGAGATTTATCCGGTGGATAAAGGTTTTGTTTTTCAAAGGACGCGTATAGTTCCTAAGGAAGAAAACCTTAGTAGACCTCGAGGTTTATCCGGGAGATAGACATTGCTTGACCGCATCTGCTTTGTGTAAGCATTGGCATTTCATTTGCATAGTTGTAAGGCCTTGAGCCTAGGAGTTGAGCTTACACCTTGATGCGGGTGCGAATCTTACGATGACGATCTTCAATGGTCTTTTTGGAGGTATCAGGGTTGGAAGGGCTTACATGTGACCAGTTGGTAGCTCTTCTATGTCGTGGTAAATCCGTGCAATACGCTGATATCCTCTACTAGATGCCGTATTTTCATGTTTGGTCGAGAGTGTTTCCGTAAAGCCAGATACGTGCACGTTACGAATGTTGTATCATCTTGCTCATGGCTAGCAGATACCAGAACATGTCCTCCCATTCACTCTCTCCGACGTTTTGTTAGCTCCATGGAGTAAGGATCGGAGTAGTACCCAGTGACATTGGCATTGAGTCATATACATTGCACTGCATTGCATGGTTGTTGATGTTTACATTTATTGTTATACATCGTTGTACTGTTTAAGAATGCCTTACGTTATGCTGTTAATTGTTTAAAATGATATTATGTTGTTAACTGTTTAACATGACTCATATTCAGAACCTTAGTAAGCATGTTGGGTACGCTGTTACCGGGTGAGTCGTCCCATTTTTACTACTACTATTTGTTGTGTTGATGAACGGGAATTTCACCCATATCTGTACATTTTCTGTTGGTACTTGTTGTTGCTGCTTGAACAGATGGACGTGACGATGGCTCAGCACAGTAGTTCCCTTGAGCACGGACGGGAAATGGCTGCTGCTATGGTTCAACGTGACGAACGAGCTGCTGGGGGTAGAAGACTGGACGAATTTCTTCGTCGGAATCCACCTCAATTCAAGGGCGAATTCAATCCTTAGTTAGCTGAACGTTGGATCCAGACGCTGGAGAAAGTCTTTGGAGCAATGAGATCTGCTGAGAATGACAAGGTTGTTTATGCAACCTATATGCTGGTGGATGATGCTGAATACTGGTGGGAAGGAGCCCGTCAGATGCTGATTCACGATCAACAAGCTGTTGACTGGAATGCTTTTAAAGGAAAATTCCTGGAGAAGTATTTTCCTACAAGTGCAAGGCAAGAGAAAGAGATGAAGTTCCTTCAGCTGAGACAAGGCGGAATGACCATAGCTGAATACGGGGCTAAGTTTGAAAGTCTGGCAAAGTTCTCAAATTACTTTCTGGACAACCCAAGAGAAGAGTGGAAGTGCAGAAAATTTGAAAGAGGTCTGAGGATCGACTTGAACAGAGATGTAGTTCCATTGGAAATTTCTGTTTTTCCAAGATTGATGGAGAAGTGTCGTCTGATCGAGAGCTTGGCACCTAAGGACAAGCGGGTACAGAGTTCTAGACCGAGCAAGTTCCAGAGAGGAAACGGTGGTCGAGACAACAAATCTCGATGGAAGCCCTATTTAAAGCAACAAGATCGACAACAACGTTCTGTTGGAGGAAGCAGTGGGAGTTTCAGTCAGTCTGGAAACGCCCCAACCAAGTGCATGAAGTGTGGGAAGAGTAACCACATCACCAGAGACTGTTCGATAAAAGGGATTATTTGCTTCAAGTGTGGGAAGCCGGGACATATCTCACGTGAATGCATGCAACCAAAAGTGGAACATTTTGTCAACAATGTCCAAGCTGCAAGGCCTAAGGCAAAAGGCAGATTTTACACTATGGGTGGCGCTGAAACTTCTCAAAATGAAGACTTAATCCAAGGTCAGTGTGTCATGGGAGGTAAAACCTTAACTGTACTGTTTGATTCAGGTGCAACGCATTCCTTTATTGCCTATGACTGTGTGAATCTGTTGGGATTACCTGTGTCTTCTTTACCTTTTGATTTGGTAATTTCTACGCCTACTGCAAAGCCTGTTATAACTGCTAAAGTTTGTCTGAATTGTTCTATTTCTGTTAAAGATAGAATATTTTTGATTGATTTGATCTGTTTGCCTCTTTCGCAAATGGATGTAATCTTAGGAATGGATTGGTTATCTTCTAATCATATCCTGTTAGACTGTGCAAATAAAACCTTAGTTTTCCTTAGTTGTGAGAATTTTGGATTTTTGACTGCCAACCAAGTAAACGCTTCTTTGAGAGAAGGAGCTCAAGGATACATGTTACTATCTTCTTTGGAAGTCAAGATCGAGCTAGTCTTAGAGCGCGTAACTGTCGTGAACGAGTTTCCGTAATTCTTTCCTGAAGATGTACCAGGTTTGCCGCCAGTTCGGGACATCGAGTTTGCGATCGATCTTGTGCCAGGAACAGGACCAATGTCTATGCCACCGTATCGTATGGCACCTGCTAAGTTGGAAACCTTGAAGGAACAGTTGGTAGACTTATTGGGGAAGCAGTTTGTTAGACCCAGTGTGTCGCCGTGGGGAGCACCTGTGCTGTTGGTGAAAAAGAAGATGGAACATCTCGCCTATGCGTGGATTATCGCCAGTTGAATAAGGTTACCATTAAGAACAAGTATCTACTTCCGAGAATAGATGACTTGATGGATCAGTTGAGGGGAGCGGCAGTTTTATCCAAGATTGATTTGCGATCGGGTTATCCCCAGATTCGTGTGAAGGCAGAAGATGTACCGAAGACAGCGTTTCGAACACGCTATGGGCACTACGAGTATCTTGTAATGCCGTTTGGTGTGACGAATGCTCCAGCTATATTCATGGATTATATGAATAGGATCTTTCGTCCCTACCTAGATTAGTTTGTCGTTGTCTTCATAGACGATATACTCATCTAATCATGAGACCAGGAAGAACAAGCTGAACATCTTAGTGTAGTTCTTCAAGTTCTGAAAGAGAAACAGCTGTATGCAAAGTTGTCCAAGTGTGAGTTTTGGCTCGACGAAGTGCAGTTTTTGGGTTATGTAATTTCGAAGGAAGCAATTGCCGTAGATCCGTTGAAAGTTGAAGCAGTTCTTGAGGGGAAAAGACCAACCACAGTGACTGAGATACGCAGCTTTGTGGGTTTGGCTGGGTATTATTGGAGGTTTATCGAGGGATTTTCTAAGATTGTAGGACCTCTTACCTAATTGACAAGGAAGGATAAAGTGTTTGAATGGACTGAAGCCTGTGAGCAGAGTTTTCAGGAGCTGAAAAAGAGGCTGATTACATCGCCAGTGTTGATATTACCAGATCCAAGCGAACCTTTTGAAGTGTACTGTGACGCTTCATACCAAGGATTAGGCTGTGTTCTGATGCAGAATCGGAAAGTGGTAGCGTATACCTCGAGACAGTTGAAGTGTACGAGAAGAATTACCCAACTCATGATCTGGAGTTAGCAGCGGTAGTCTTTGCGTTGAAGATTTGGAAGCACTACTTGTATGGTTCGACGTTCAATATTTTCAGCGATCATAAGAGCTTGAAATACCTGTTCGATCAGAAAGAGCTCAACATGAGGCAAAGACGGTGGCTGGAATTTTTGAAGGACTATGACTTATAGTTACAGTATCATCCGAGAAAAGCTAATGTGGTAGCGGATGCCCTGAGTAGGAAAGTGTTACATGTGTCTGCCATGATGGTTAAAGAACACGAGCTGTTGGAACAGTTCAGGGATATGCATCTGTCCGTGGTTAGTATGCCAGGAAGACTATGTGTGGGTATGGTTACAGTATCTTGTGATCTGATGGATCAGATTCGGGAGAAACAAGTATACGACCAGTATCTGGAAAAAGAGTTAAGGAATCTAAAAAAAGGGATGACGTCTGAATACAAGGAAGGAACAGATGGAATCCTAAGACGAGGAGAACGGGTTTGTGTGCCAAACAACCCAGAGATAAGAAGGTTAATTCTGGACGAAGCTCATAGAAGCAAGTTGAGTATGCATCCAGGGTCAACCAAGATATACCAAGACCTGAAGCGGTTGATTTGGTGGCAAGGCATGAAAAGAGATGTAGCTGATTATGTGGCATCTTGCTTAGTGTGTCAAAAAGCAAAGGTTGAACATCAGAGACCAGCTGGAATGTTACTTCTGTTGGATATCCTAAAGTGGAAATGGGACGGCATCACAATGGATTTCGTGACGTGTTTGCCAAGAACACCTAAAGGACACGATTCTATTTGGGTTATAATTGGTAGGCATACGAAATCAGCTCATTTTCTACCGATTAATCTCAAGTATTCCATGGAAAAGCTTACTCAGATTTATATCAGTGAGATTGTGAGACTGCATGGAGTACCTTCAAGTATCATATCGGATAGAGACCCGCGTTTTACATCGCATTTTTGGCAGAGCTTGCATGAAGCTTTGGGAACGAAGTTACGATTAAGTTCGGCTTACCATCCTCAAACTGATGGACAATCGGAAAGGACGATTCCGTCTTTAGAGGACCAGTTAAGGGCATGTGTGTTGGAACATGCTGGAAGTTGGGAGAATTTCCTACCGTTGATAGAATTCACCTACAACAACAGTTATCATTCGAGTATAGGGATGGCACCCTACGAAGCTTTATATGGACGACGTTGCAAAACACCTTTGTATTGGTACCAAGATGGAGAAAGTGCTTCCTTAGGACTCGAACTAGTGCAACAAACAACCAAGAAAGTGAAACTAATTGAAGAAAAGATGAGGACGACTCAGAGCCGACAGAAGAGCTATGAGGATAAAAGACGTAGGCCACTTGAGTTCGAGGAAGGGGATCATGTGTTTTTGAGAGTCACTCCAATGACTGGGGTGGGCAGGGTCCTGAAGTCCAGAAAACTCACTCCAAAATTCATTGGACCTTATCAAATTCTTTGTCAAATAGGTCCAATAGCTTACCATATAGCTTTACCGCCTTTTTTATCCAACCTTCATAATGTTTTTCATGTTTCGCAATTGTGAAAGTATATTCCTGATCCCAGTCATGTCATAGAGTCTGATTCAGTACAACTAAAGGATAACCTAACCTATGAAACATTACCGGTTAAGATCGAGGACAAGAGAGTAAAGAAACTGCGAGGGAAAGAGATAGCTTTGGTCAAAGTTATCTGGAACGAGGTTACGGGTGATGCTACCTGGGAAAGAGAAGAGGGCATGCAACAACAATATCCGAAGGTACGTATAATTTTGAGGACGAAATTCTTTTAAGAGGGGTAGGAATGTAACGCCCCGATTTTCATGTTTTCTAATTCTTCAGTATTTTAATGTCTTTATTTTATTCGAGATCTTAGGAATGAAAATAAAATATTCCGAGACTATAGTCATGCTCGACGATATCGTAGGAAGCTACGATTAAGTTTTGAGTCGAAAACTCAAATGGAGTCCGGTCTGCGTTTTTACACTGACAATGTGATTTTACTGATCAGGAGACCTCAGATGGACCCGTGAACGAGACAGTAAGTCTTAGAATTCGATTCTCTAAGTTTTGGTTAAATTTGACAAAAATTTCAGAAAAATCACTTCCTGACCTTCGATCGGGCGGAATCCTCAATGGGATGACGAACGGAGCCACATATGGATTTACCGGGACTCCCCAACGATAATCTTGATATCGCATCATCCCAGGACACTTGGGAGAGTATGCAAGAGTCGTCATGACGTTCGAAAATATGTGGACGCAAAATGACCAAAATGCCCCTAACCTTAATTTTTTACCCTTTTACCATTTTACCCTTTTGGCAAATGACCTTTTTACCCTTAAGTGAGCTTTTAAAGAGCTGAACTCAGCCCCTCACCCTCACCCTCTCACTTTCACGCACAGCCCCTGCCCAAGAAGAGCTCCATAGTTGTTCTTGAGTGAAACTCCATTTTCATTCATGAAAAGCTTGATTTCTTGTTGGAATCACTTGATTCCTGGAGCAATCTTAATTCATTTTAAGGTAAGATCACTTCTATGATCTCTTAGCTTCTTTAATCTTTCTTTATTTTAAGATCAAACTTCATTTTCATGAAAAGAATTTCTTAGATCCAAAACTTTGAAAATCCATAAGAAATTGTAGAAAAATCATTTTGAGGTAAGACCAATTTCTTTGAACTCACCTCATCATTCTCTACCTAAACCCAAGAGCTTATGATTCAACTCTCACCATATCCCAAAATCCCCTTTTGGCCGAACCCTATTTGATGATGATGAATATTGTTTTCATCAATTTTTGATTTCTAACACTGGATTGCATCCTTAGCTTTCCTAATGCCTTTGAATTCATGAAATGGAAAACCAAAATCAATTCTTAACCCTTTTACCCTAGGGTGGCCGAAACCTTCTTTGTTAGAATTGTTGAGATTGGCTTTGATTGTTGTTTAATATTTGATTGTTGTGTTGTTGTAGTTGTTGACGATTGTCAGGAGGTTCACAAACCGATCAACCGATTTTGATCTGGATATGTACTCTTCAACAGGTATGGGGGGATGAACATCATCACACCAAGATGGTGGTAGTGAAGATGGTCGTTTAAGTTTATGTGTGGGTGAAACCCTTTACTTTGGGTTCACTTTTAATTGTTAAGTTCTTTTGGAGAATAAGATTGTCATGATGAGTTTATGCTTTAGTATGTTGTAGTGTGCTTTAGCATATGTTGATGATGAGATGATTGAATGAAAATCATTTTCATGTATGTTGAAAAACCTACTTTTATCACAAGATCAAGTATGGACTTTTATGCTTGATTATGAGACCATGGTGTGTGATGGACTTGTATGTTTTGGTTATGATGTAATTAGGTGTAAATGTGGTTTGTAATAATTGGTGTGAGATTTTGAGCTATATTTGCTTAGTGGATGAAGCTAAGTCTCCATTTTTCATTGGAGTAGGCTTGTGGCCTTAGTAAGAGGAAAATATAAGAACATGTGTTGTTCTTGTTTTAGCAAGGTTTTGATGTAACACAACATGATTTCATAACTTATGTTTCAAAGAAAAACAAAAGTGATTTTGATCCAAAGATCAAATGAAGTTTTAACCTTTAAAGTGTGTCACCAAAGTGGGAAAATGTCTTTTCCTTAGCCATAGGTCTTTTAATCAAACAAAGTGTTTCAAAAAGAAATCAATGAAGGAGTTAGGAAAAAGTGAAAACAGGGCACTCGCCCAGCGAACCTTGCCTCGCCACGCGAGACAGAGGGAAAACAAGGCATTCGCCAGGCTAACCTTGCCTCGCCTCGCGGGACTGTGGGCTAGCCCGAGTAGCAAAGATGCAGCCTCTCTGCCTCGCGTCGCGAAGTCGTTCTCGCCTCGCGAACCGCCTAAGCAGTGAAGATGCAGCTTCTCGGCCTCGCGTCGCGGTACAATCCTCGCCTCGCGAAGCAGAAAGACTATCTAAACAGCAAAGATAACCTCTCAACCTCGTGTCGCGAAACCTATCTTCGCCCTGCGAGAATTGGTTTTGTTTATAAAAAGTGTTTTTCAACTCAAACTGTAAAGTTTTACGCATTAATATCTAAGTTAAGTAATTAACTTAGAGTTGAAGACAAGAGTTAATTAAGTATAGTATGTGGTGAAACAAGACCATATACTATATCATTGATGACTTAGTGCATCAATGACCTCATAAGACATAAATACAAACATGAAACGTTTTGGGTTTTGAAATAGTAGTTTGATGACGGATCGGTGATTCGGACCCCGATCAGTCGTTCAATTGTTTCAGTCTTGCGATGACTCGATCCCGGAGGGATCACGAGATTTTTCCGGTGGATAAAGGTTTTGTTTTTCAAAGGACGCGTATAGTTCCTAAGGAAGAGAACCTTAGTAGACCTCGAGGTTTATCCGGGAGATAGACATTGCTTGATCGCATCTGCTTTGTGTAAGCATTGGCATTTCATTTGCATAGTTGTAAGGCCTTGAGCCTAGGAGTTGAGCGTACACCTTGATGCGGGTGCGAATCTTACGGTGACGATCTTCAATGGTCTTTTTGGAGGTATCAGGGTTGGAAGGCTTACATGTGACCAGTTGGTAGCTCTTCTGTGTCGTGGCGAATCCGTGCAATACACTGATATCCTCTACTAGATGCCGTATTTTCATGTTTGGTCGAGAGTGTTTCCGTAAAGCCAGATACGTGCACGTTACGAATGTTGTATCATCTTGCTCATGGCTAGCAGATACCGGAACATGTCCTCCCATTCACTCTCTCCGACGTTTTGTTAGCTCCTTGGAGTAAGGGTCAGAGTAGTACCCAGTGACATTGGCATTGAGTCATATACATTGCACTGCATTGCATGGCTGTTGATGTTTACATTTATTGTTATACATCGTTGTACTGTTTAAGAATGCCTTACGTTATGCTGTTAATTGTTTAAAATGATATTATGCTGTTAACTGTTTAACATGATTCATATTGAGAACCTTAGTAAGCATGTTGGGTACGCTGTTACTCGGTGAGTCGTCCCGTTTTTACTACTACTGTTTGTTGTGTTGATGAATGGGAATCTCACCCATATCTGTACATTTTCTGTTGGTACTTGTTGTTGCTGCTTGAACAGATGGACGTGACGATGGTTCAGCACAGTAGTTCCCTTGAGCCCGGACGAGGACTCTTTTTGCTGTTTTAGTTTTGTTGTCGGCCAGATTATGTCCGTTTTTGTAGTACCTTTTGGGAGCTACGACTCCTAGTACTTATTGTATTTCTTATGTCATTTATACATTAGACCTATGTCTGTATACAATACTATTGATGTTTCCATTTTCTGGTTCTGTTTTATGATTTATTATATTCTAGGAATGCATAGTGAACCTTGGTTCATTTATTAGTATTACTTACCTTTTACTAATCCCATTACATCTTGCAAAAGAAAAAAAAAAGAGAAAATCTTATTTTCCGCATTAAATAATATTTTCGGCCTTATAAACGTTCGGGAATGTGACACTCGGGAAAGGGTGTTGCATTATTTTGGTATCAGAGCTGGCCGAGTCTTTTCGGGGTTTGTAGGTTATGGTCTGTCTTGTTTGTGTTGTGTTCTCTGTGTGTTTCTCTGTTGTTTGCTTTAGTTTTGTTGTGGTTGCTTAAGTTTGACAGTTCTGGTTTTGAAGGTAGCAATGGCTGCTCAAAACCTGACTGCTGTTGTGAACGCCATAGGGAAAATGGTTGCTGCTATGGTTCAACGTGACGAACGAGCTGCTGGGGATAGAGGACTGGACGAATTTCTTCATCAGAATCCACCTCAATTCAAGGGTGCATTCAATCCTGAGTTAGCTGAACGTTGGATCCAGACGTTGGAGAAAGTCTTTGGAGCAATGAGATCTGCTGAGAATGACAAGGTTGTTTATGCAACCTATATGTTGGTGGAGGACGCTGAATACTGGTGGGAAGGAGCCTGTCAGATGCTGATTCACGATCAACAAGCTGTTGACTGGAATGCTTTTAAGGGAAAATTCCTGGAGAAATATTTTCCTTCAAGTGCAAGGGACGAGAAAGAGATGGAGTTCCTCCAACTGAGACAAGGGGGAATGACCGTAGCTGAATACGGGGCTAAGTTTGAAAGTTTGGCAAAGTTCTCAAATTACTTTCTGGACAACCCAAGAGAAGAGTGGAAGTGCAGAAAATTTGAAGGAGGTCTGAGGATCGACTTGAAGAAAGATGTAGTTCCATTGGAAATTTCTGTTTTTCCAAGATTGATGGAGAAGTGTCGTCTGATCGAGAGCTTGGCACCTAAGGACAAGCGGGTACAGAGTTCTAAACCGAGCAAGTTCCAGAGAGGAAGCGGTGGTCGAGACAACAAATCTTGATGGAAGCCCTATTTAAAGCAACAAGATCGACAACAACGTTCTGTTGGAGGAAGCAGTGGGAGTTTCAGTCAGTCTGGAAACGCCCCAACCAAGTGCATGAAGTGTGGGAAGAGTAACCACATCACCAGAGACTGTTCGATAAACGGGATTATTTGCTTCAAGTGTGGGAAGCCGGGACATATCTCACGTGAATGCATGCAACCAAAAGTGGAACATTTTGTCAACAATGTCCAAGCTGCAAGGCCTAAGGCAAAAGACAGATTTTACACTATGGGTGGTGCTGAAGCTTCTCAAAATGAAGACTTAATCCAAGGTCAGTGTGTCATGGGAGGTAACACCTTAACTGTACTGTTTGATTCAGGCGCAACGCATTCCTTTATTGCCTATGACTGTGTGAATCTGTTGGGATTACCTGTGTCTTCTTTACCTTTTGATTTGGTAATTTCTACGCCTACTGCAAAGCTTGTTATAACTGCTAAAGTTTGTCTGAATTGTTCTATTTCTGTTAAAGATAGAATATTTTTGATTGATTTGATCTGTTTGCCTCTTTCGCAAATGGATGTCATCTTTGGAATGGATTGGTTATCTTCTAATCATATCCTGTTAGACTGTGCAAATAAAATCTTAGTTTTCCTTAGTTGTGAGAATTCTGGATTTTTGATTGCCAACCAAGTAAACGCTTCTTTGAGAGAAGGAGCTCAAGGATACATGTTACTATCTTCTTTGGAAGTCAAGATTGAGCTAGTCTTAGAGCGCGTAACTGTCGTGAACGATTTTCCGTAATTCTTTCCTGAAGATGTACCAGGTTTGCCGCCAGTTCGGGACATCGAGTTTGCGATCGATCTTGTGCCAGGAATAGGACCAGTGTCTATGGCACCGTATCGTATGGCACCTGCTGAGTTGGAAACCTTGAAGGAACAGTTGGTAGACTTATTGGGGAAGCAGTTTGTTAGACCCAGTGTGTCGCCGTGGGGAGCACCTGTGCTGTTGGTGAAAAAGAAGATGGAACATCTCGCCTATGCGTGGATTATCGCCAGTTGAATAAGGTTACCATTAAGAACAAGTATCCACTTCCGAGAATAGATGACTTGATGGATCAGTTGAGGGGAGCGGCAGTTTTCTCCAAGATTGATTTGCGATCGGGTTATCGCCAGATTCGTGTGAAGGCAGAAGATGTACCGAAGACAGCGTTTCGAACACGCTATGGGCACTACGAGTATCTTGTAATGCCGTTTGGTGTGACGAATGCTCCAGCTATATTCATGGATTATATGAATAGGATCTTTCGTCCCTACCTAGATCAGTTTGTCGTTGTCTTCATAGACGACATACTCATTTAATCATGAGACCAGGAAGAACACGCTGAACATCTTAGTGTAGTTCTTCAAGTTCTGAAAGAGAAACAGCTGTATGCAAAGTTGTCCAAGTGTGAGTTTTGGCTCGACGAAGTGCAGTTTTTGGGTTATGTAATTTCGAAGGAAGGAATTGTTGTAGATCCGTTGAAAGTTGAGGCAGTTCTTGAGTGGAAAAGACCAACCACAGTGACTGAGATACGCAGTTTTGTGGGTTTGGCTGGGTATTATTGGAGGTTTATCGAGGGATTTTCTAAGATTGTAGGACCTCTTACCTAATTGACAAGGAAGGATAAAGTGTTTGAATGGACTGAAGCCTGTGAGCAGAGTTTTCAGGAGCTGAAAATGAGGCTGACTACATCGCCAGTGTTGATATTACCAGATCCAAGCGAACCTTTTGAAGTGTACTGTGACGCTTCGTACCAAGGATTAGGCTGTGTTCTGATGCAGAATCGGAAAATGGTAGCGTATACCTCGAGACAGTTGAAGTGTACGAGAAGAATTACCCAACTCATGATCTGGAGTTAGCAGCGGTAGTCTTTGCGTTGAAGATTTGGAAGCACTACTTGTATGGTTCGACGTTCAATATTTTCAGCGATCATAAAAGCTTGAAATACCTGTTCGATCAAAAAGAGCTCAACATGAGGCAAAGACGGTGGCTGGAATTTTTGAAGGACTATGACTTATAGTTACAGTATCATCCGGAAAAGCTAATGTGGTAGCGGATGCCCTGAGTAGGAAAGTGTTACATGTGTCTGCCATGATGGTTAAAGAACACGAGCTGTTGGAACAGTTCAGGGATATGCATCTGTCTGTGGTTAGTATGCCAGGAAGACTATGTGTGGTTATGGTTACAGTATCTTGTGATCTGATGGATCAGATTCGGGAGAAACAAGTATACGACCAGTATCTGGAAAAAGAGCGAAGGAATCTAAAGAAAGGGATGACGTCTGAATACAAGGAAGGAACAGATGGAATCCTAAGACGAGGAGAACGGGTTTGTGTGCTAAACGTAAGAAGGTTAATTCTGGACGAAGCTCATAGAAGCAAGTTGAGTATGCATCCAGGGTCAACCAAGATGTACCAAGACCTGAAGCGGTTGTTTTGGTGGCAAGGCATGAAAAGAGATGTAGCTGATTATAGGGGTGGGCATGGGTCGGGTTGGGTGGGTTTTGGTGCATTTAAAGACCCAACCCAATCAAATAAATATGGGTTAGGTTGGATCGGTTTCTTCGAAAATTTTCATTTAATCCAAACCAACCCAACCCAACCCAACGTCATACGGGTTGGTTTGGGTCGGGTGACCGGGTTTGGTAGTAAATTATTTTGTTTTTATCAAAAGCAAATAATGGGGGAGAAATAGGGAAGAAAAATACTGCCAATGCATTAATTTGAACTTCCAAATACAAAATGAAGCATGCAACCTCAATTTGGAGCACAATATCCATCAAAATTAAACAAACAAGTGAAATAAAAAAAAAATAATGTCTTCAAACAATTCCTAAACAATTTCACTGACTATGTCTTCAAGCTATTTCTGCATGTCTTCAAGCTATTTCTGCATGTCTTCAAGCTATTTCTGTTCATGTAACCAAAAAATGGTCACTCCAATTTAGGCGGTTGAGTATTAAAGAAGAGTCATCAAATTCAAGATAGAAGAGTCACTCCACGCTCCAGTAGCTGGGCTTATAATATTTCTCTCAATATGTGGGTTGGGTTGGGTTGAGTGGGTTTACAATCTTTGGACCCAGCACCCAACCCACAAGCTATGGGTCTACTTATTTAGAAACCAACCCAACCCAATGACCCGAACCAACCCAGTATTTGTGGGTTGGGTTGGATTGGGTACACCGGGTTCGCAGATCGACCTGTACCCATGCCCACCCCTAGCTGATTATGTGGCATCTTGCTTAGTGTGTCAGAAAGCAAAGGTTGAACATCAGAGACCAGCTGGAATGTTACTTCTGTTGGATATCCTAAAGTGGAAATGGGACGGCATCGCAATGGATTTCGTGCCGTGTTTGCCAAGAACACCTAAAGGACACGATTCTATTTGGGTTATAATTGATAGGCATACGAAATCAGCTCATTTTCTACCGATTAATCTCAAGTATTCCATGGAAAAGCTTACTCAGATTTATATCAGTGAGATTGTGAGACTGCATGGAGTACCTTCAAGTAGCATATCGGATAGAGACCCGCGTTTTACATCGCGTTTTTGGCAGAGCTTGCATGAAGCTTTGGGAACGAAGTTATGACTAAGTGCGGCTTACCATCCTCAAACTGATGGACAATCGGAAAGGGCGATTCCGTCTTTAGAGGACCAGTTAAGGGCGTGTGTGTTGGAACATGCCGGATGTTGGGAGAATTTCCTACCGTTGATAGAATTCACCTACAACAACAGTTATCATTCGAGTATAAGGATGGCACCCTACGAAGCTTTATATGGACGACGTTGCAGAACACCTTTGTATTGGTACCAAGATGGAGAAAGTGCTTCATTAGGACTCGAACTAGTGAAACAAACAACCGAGAAAGTGAAACTAATTGAAGAAAAGATGAGGACGACTCAGAGCCGACAGAAGAGCTATGAGGATAAAAGACGTAGGCCACTTGAGTTCGAGGAAGGGGATCATGTGTTTTTGAGAGTCACTCCAATG
Source organism: Ammopiptanthus mongolicus (assembly GCA_039655645.1). Classification (NCBI taxonomy): domain Eukaryota; kingdom Viridiplantae; phylum Streptophyta; class Magnoliopsida; order Fabales; family Fabaceae; genus Ammopiptanthus; species Ammopiptanthus mongolicus. Next base: position 42,248,048 of record CM077350.1, read on the forward strand.
ACTGGGGTGGGCAGGGTCCTGAAGTCCAGAAAACTCACTCCAAAATTCATTGGACCTTATCACATTCTTCGTCGGATAGGTCCAGTAGCTTACCATATAGCTTTACCGCCTTTTTTATCCAACCTTCATAATGTTTTTCATGTTTCGCAATTGTGAAAGTATATTCCTGATCCCAGTCATGTCATAGAGTCTGATTCAGTACAGCTAAAGGATAACCTAACCTATGAAACATTACCGGTTAAGATCGAGGACAGGAGAGTAAAGATACTGCGAGGGAAAGAGATAGCTTTGGTCAATGTTATCTGGAACGAGGTTACGGGTGATGCTACCTGGGAAAGAGAAGAGGACATGCAACAACAATATCCGAATTTGTTTTAAGAGGTACGTATAATTTCGAGGACGAAATTCTTTTAAGAGGGGTAGGAATGTAACGCCCCGATTTTCACGTTTTCTAATTCTTCAGTATTTTAATGTCTTTATTTTATTCGAGATCTTAGGAATGGAAATAAAATATTCCGAGACTATAGTCATGCTCGACGATATCGTAGGAAGCTACGATTAAGTTTTGAGTCGAAAACTCAAATGGAGTCCGGTCTGCGTTTTTACACTGACAGTATGATTTTACTGATCAGGAGACCTCAGATGGACCCGTGAACGAGACAGTAAGTCTTAGAATTCGATTCTCTAAGTTTTGGTTAAATTTGGCAAAAATTTCAGAAAAATCACTTCCTTACCTTCGTTTGGGCGGAATCCTCAATGGGGCGACGAACGGAGCCACATATGGATTTACCGGGACTCCCCAACGGATAATCTTGATATCACATCATCCCAGGACACTTGGGAGAGTATGCAAGAGTCGTCATGGCGTTCGAAAATATGTGGACGCAAAATGACCAAAATGCCCCTAACCTTAATTTTTTACCCTTTACCATTTTACCCTTTTGGCAAATGACCTTTTTACCCTTAAGTGAGCTTTTAAAGAGCTGAACTCAGCCCCTCACCCTCACCCTCTCACTTTCACGCACAGCCCGTGCCCAAGAAGAGCTCCATAGTTGTTCTTGAGTGAAACTCCATTTTCATTCTTGAAAAGCTTGATTTCTTTTTGGAATCACTTGATTCCTGGAGCAATCTTAATTCATTTTAAGGTAAGATCACTTCTATGATCTCTTAGCTCCTTTAATCTTTCTTTATTTTAAGATCAAACTTCATTTTCATGAAAAGAATTTCTTAGATCCAAAACTTTGAAAATCCATAAGAAATTGTAGAAAAATCCTTTTGAGGTAAGACCAATTTCTTTGAACTCACCTCATCATTCTCTACCTAAACCCAAGAGCTTATGATTCAACTCTCACCATATCCCAAAATCCCCTTTTGGCCGAACCCTCTTTGATGATGATGAATATTGTTTTCATCAATTTTTGATTTCTAACACTTGATTGCATCCTTAGCTTTCCTAATGCCTTTGAATTCATGAAATGGAAAACCAAAATCAATTCTTAACCCTTTTACCCTAGGGTGGCCGAAACCTTCTTTGTTAGAATTGTTGAGATTGGCTTTGATTGTTGTTTAATGTTTGATTGTTGTGTTGTTGTAGTTGTTGACGATTGTCAGGAGGTTCACAAACCGATCAACCGATTTTGATCTGGATATGTACTCTTCAACAGGTATGGGGGGATGAACATCATCACACCAAGATGGTGGTAGTGAAGATGGTCGTTTAAGTTTATGTGTGGGTGAAACCCTTTACTTTGGGTTCACTTTTAATTGTTAAGTTCTTTTGGAGAATAAGATTGTCATGATGAGTTTATGCTTTAGTATGTTGTAGTGTGCTTTAGCATATGTTGATGATGAGATGATTGAATGAAAATCATTTTCATGTATGTTGAAAAACCTACTTTTATCACAAGATCAAGTATGGACTTTTATGCTTGATTATGAGACCATGGTGTGTGATGGACTTGTATGTTTTGGTTATGATGTAATTAGGTGTAAATGTGGTTTGTAATAATTGGTGTGAGATTTTGAGCTATATTTGCTTAGTGGGTGAAGCTAAGTCTCCATTTTTCATTGGAGTAGGCTTGTGGCCTTAGTAAGAGGAAAATATAAGAACATGTGTTGTTCTTGTTTTAGCAAGGGTTTGATGTAACACAACTTGATTTCATAACTTATGTTTCAAAGAAAAACAAAAGTGATTTTGATCCAAAGATCAAATGAAGTTTTAACCTTTAAAGTGTGTCACCAAAGTGGGAAAATGTCTTTTCTTTAGCCATAGGTCTTTTAATCAAACTAGGTGTTTCAAAAAGAAATCAATGAAGGAGTTAGGAAAAAGTGAAAACAGGGCACTCGTCCAGCGAACCTTGTCTCGCCACGCGAGACAAAGGGAAAACAAGGCATTCGCCAGGCTAACCTTGCCTCGCCTCGCGAGACAGTGATCTAGCCCGAGCAGCAAAGATGCAGCTTCTCTGCCTCGCATCACGAAGTCGTGCTCGCCTCGCGAACCACCTAAGCAGTGAAGATGTAGCTTCTCGGCCTCGTGTCGCGGTACAATCCTCGCGTCGCGAAGCAGAAAGACTGTCTAAACAGCAAAGATAACCTCTCTGCCTCATGTCGCGAAACCTATCTTCGCCCCGCGAGAAGTGGTTTTGTTTATAAAAAGTGTTTTTCAACTCAAACTGTAAAGTTTTACGCATTAAAATCTAAGTTAAGTAATTAACTTAGAGTTGAAGACAAGAGTTAATTAAGTATAGTATGTGGTGAAACAAGACCATATACTATACCATTGATGACTTAATGCATCAATGACCTCATAAGGCATAAACACAAACATGAAACGTTTTGGGTTTTGAAACAGTTGTTCGACGACGGACCGGTGATTCGGACCACGATCAGTGGTTCAATTGTTTCAGTCTTGTGATGACTCGATCCCAGAGGGATCACGAGATTTATCCGGTGGATAAAGGTTTTGTTTTTCAAAGGACGCGTATAGTTCCTAAGGAAGAGAACCTTATTAGACCTTAAGGTTTATCCGGGGGATAGACATTGCTTGATCGCATCTACTTTGTGTAAGCTGTAATATCCCAATTTTTAGATCAGTAAAGTATACAAATCTTATCTAAGGCATAGTGGCAAACTTGTAAATATCAAGATATTTTGGAGAAGTAATCATGACTAATTTAGAAAAGTAATCATGACATGGATGACTCATGATGGTGAGTCATGGTGGAGTAATCATGATAGTGATAAGTCATGGTGATGACTCATCCATTGACTAATCACATTCAGGAACTGCGTCTCTCGTCCGGTATTTGATTTTATCCCTACGTATCCACTTTCTGGATACAACACAAATATTGTTTTACTCTATATTACTGGTAGAGAATTATGGTTAAGGTTTGGGTTGACGACTCAGACGAAACCCGGTCCGCATACGAGATTGTCGAAACCGATAACGGATAAGCATAAGGTCGCTTTCAAGGGACACCTCACCTTATCCTTCCATATGCAATGATGACATGGGTGACTCACCTAGGTGAGTCACCAATGTTATGATGGCAAGGGGTGAGTCACATGGGTGACTCACCACAGTAATGATTATGGTATAGAAATTACAATTTTGCCCCTAAGAGGAAATGACCTTTTTCCCTTAAGCAAATTTTATACAATCCTTACCCTTCTTTCATATGAAACCCATGCCCTTCATATATATATTTCCCATCTCATATTCCTTTCTCCTTCACTTTATTCTTTAAGTCCAAGTGTTGAAGTTTCTAGTACAACTTTTGGTGAAATTCCAATTTTTGTCTTACAAGAAATGACCTTCCTAACCTTGAAGGTTAGTATATAAGGAAGCCTACCCCTCCTTTCTTTCCCCTTTTCACGCCTCACTCTCTCTCTGTAAAACCCGCCAAAAAAAAAAAAAAAGTTGCCATGATAAAGATAGGGACGTATTTCCCTTTCCTTCCTCAGAGTAAATTATGAGATAACATTGGTCATGGGATTTTTTTATTAAAAGCGACACAATATATATAGTTAGAGGAAATGAGTGAGCACGGGGAGCAACCCTAGCAGCAACAAAAGGAGTCCTTAGGAGAGAAGAGGAAGAAGGAGCATGATCCAAGAGCAAGAGGCGGATTTTGGCATGATTCTAGCGTTTTCGGATACATGGAATTCATCTCCATCATTTTTCTCTCCTTCAAATGTACAAAGATCAGGTGAGGGTTTAGATTTTAGGTGGGATTGATGTTGAAATTTGGGGAAAATTGGAGATATGATAATATGAATTTCTAGGTTATGTGATGGTGTGATTTTGACATGAAGTTCATGTTAAATTGATTGGATGTTGTCGATATATGAGTAATGTTGTTTGGCTTGTCATGTATGTTGTTATACACTGAGTTTCGTTACTTTTATGTATGTATTCAAGACCTGTATGCACCTTGAAATGGCTGGAAATCTGCAGAATTCGCGTTTCTGCGATTCTGGAGAACTCGGCCAGCGCTGAGCACCAGGAACTCAGCGCTGAGCGCTAGGATGGCAGAGGGGAAAATGACCCCCAGCGCTGAGCGCCCAAAAATCCGCGCTGAGCGCTGGGACACCTAAGAGCAATACCTGTAAACCTGAACTCCAGCGCTGGGCGCTACAAAGTCTGCGCTGGGGCGCTACCAGAAAAGAGAATAAATTTCATAATCAAATGCAAATGGCTACAGTGGTGAGTGATATGTGAATCAAAGGGAGTCTAATATGGTTTTATATAGGAGGTGACCACTTGTGAGTGATATTTTCTTTATATAAAGTATGGAAACGGTATGTGCAAATACGCATATGATTGAGTTATGCAATTTAATGAATTACATGTATATATAATGATGGTGCGGATGAAGTGGTTACAATAACTATTATGAAAGAATACTTGTAATACAAAATTGTTTAGAAGATATAGAAGACCAAGTTGGTTTTTATATATGCTATGGTGGGGGGAGTTATGTACATTGTTTGGAGATGCTTTCTATGGATGATCTCGATCTTAACGCAAGATTATGGTATGTATTGGATTGGATTGCTGTTGTTTATGCTTATTATTTTCATGATTGAGGATATTATTGAATTAATGATGACAAACTAGGTATTGGTATAATTTATAGTAATGTGTATGACATTGAGATGACTATTCTTTACGTGCCAAGAACGGTTTGCAATAAGTTTTGGTTTTGGTAATTTATTATAAAGGATATGTATCATGTTGTTGCTGCTGAGATAGTTATGCAATTATTGATGATGATGAGTATTTGTATTGTGGTAACGATTTCATATATTGAGCATAAATTGTATGATTGTACACAATACGTGTTCGATATGATTACCCATTAAATGAGGAAACCGGTATGGGTAAGTTATAAGGTAATTCATTGTTGATATGAGACAAGCTATGTTGTGGAACATAGAGGATATATGTTATGGAAAATGTTTGATGGGCAATGTAAGCATTGAGTAAGACTTGGTGTACCCGACCGGTCAGCGGACCCGGCCGGTATATAAATGCGACCGTCGGAGCTGGGGCCTCTAGTGAAAGAACCCTGAAGTTTGGAGGGATGTTGTGTAGTGACCGAGGTCACTTGTCGGTCAGCGGATTCGACCGGGGTATAAATGTGACCGTCGGAGTGGGAGACTCTAGTGAACAACGAGTTAGTATCGCTATGTTATGGCCTATGGACTGGGAATAGATCATGTGATATGATTGTGGTTAAAGTGCATATTTGTTATCACATTAATTATTATTTATGTTTTATTTACCCTTACTGAGTTCTGGGACTCACCCCCGCCCTTTTTGGTTCAGCTTTAGGTACTCAATGAGGAAAGTCATCTCAGAAAGCCTTTGCACGTGTGTAGTGCTTGGGCAGCTGCTGCTGTTTCTTTTAGTCTGGTTTAGTCATATGGGATATCCCCCTGTTTTTGTAGTTTTTTTTCGTTGGGTTTGTAAACTTTTTGTTACCTTTTACAAACTCTTGGTTTTGACTCAGGGCCACCTTTGGCTTATGTTGATATACAACCGTTTACTCTGATAATCGCTTATGACATGTTATGTCTAGTGTTATGATGTGACTTATACGTGCTTGAAAGACCTTAGGAATGGAACAATAGAGTCCCATTCTGGGCAGTCAGGGACGCCTAAGTTGGGTCCTGACACTCTCTTTCTCACTTCATAATTCTTTCTTCTTCCACTTTGTTCTCCATTTCAAAGCTTCAAGCTTTCATCTCAATTTCTCTCCATTTCTTCAAGAGATCTTCAAGAGCTTTGTGAAGCAAACTTGCTTAGAATTATCTTCTCCATCATCTAAGAGGTAGAGATCTCTTCTTTGAGCTCTTAATCTTCATTTCTATCCATTGAAACTCTATGTGTTCTATGTTGAGCTTAAACTTCAAAAATTCATGAAAATTTATAGAAAAATCATTTTGATATCAAACCAACTTTCTTGATCTAGATTCAATGCCTTCTATCATTGATCTAAGAGTTTGTAATCATAAAAGCTCTCTAACCTATTTTTCTATGTGATGGCCGAATTCTCCATATAGGAGAAATCATGAGATTTTATTCCCATTTGTGTTAAAGAAGTGTGGATTTGATTCTATCACACTTAAATGTCTTTGAATCTCAAAAGAATTGAATCAAAAACCTTTCCTAGCCTTATGTTCATAAGAGGGCCGAAACCCTATGTGTTGGAGATCTTGAGTTTTGTTTCAAATTCTTGAATTCCATGACTTACAGGAGTGTTTTCTATGCTTAAGGATCATAGATCCAAGAGTTTGTGAAATTTTAACACTCTTAGAATTTTCCTACCTAAGGGGGGCCGAACCTAGTTCATAAGAATTAGGTGAATTTTATTTGATTATACTAATTGTGATTGTGTTTTTTTTTTGTGAAGGATTAGACCGTGTTCCATCGTTCTAAAGCGTGCACGGGTACCGGTGGAGGAACGAGGCTGCGGCCGTGAGTAAGTGCTCGTGAGTTCGTGGTAGTTGCTACATTGCTCTAAGGTGGGGAGAAGGATTTACACACATTGGGGAGACAAGAGTAGCTTATATAGCTTGCTTGTATATTTTGTATGGTGTAGGGGAACCCTAAACCCTACGTAAGGTTGAGCCCGGACAAAGTACCTAGACCCTAGGTGTAGGTATCTTTGGGCTATCTCCATTAAATATACACCCTAGGCTAGATGACTATGGTTGGATGAATAATTGGAATGTTTGGTATAATAGTGATGATGTGCTATAGATGAATTTCCTGTGAATAAATGCTTGATGTGCTATATGTGAGTTAATCGTGGGTATGTGTTCTACATGCTTTATGCGTTGTTAAGCTTAGATTGACATGCTCAATATGATGTTATATGTTGAGTTGGTATGTTGAGGTATTAACTATCATGTATGCATGCTTATTGAATGATGATGATAGCATGTGGTATATCAATATGGTTATTGTTTTATTGAGCAAGAACATGATAGATTGTTGTATGGCCTTGAGATGCGTGTATGTATGAGAACATGGAGGTTGAGATTGTTAAAGGCTTTGATCCATTGTGGATGTTTGGGCTGATAGTCAAGATTTGAGATTGTGGTTAGAGCTTGAAGCTCATAACTTATAACAGTGGCGCTTGGAGCTCATATGATTATAGTGGAGCTTGGAGCTCATATGGTACATTTGGACCTTAGAGCTGGTGTTGCTAAGAGCAAGTTTGCATGTGTCACGACATCAGCTCAATAGAGATGGATGACATGCATAGCATATGCATATTCATGTGCCAAGTGGCGAGCCATGTGGAATGGGACACACGAGGTTGGTGCACCGAGTGCAGGTGCGGAAAACGGAAGGGAAGGTCTGTGTGACCTAGGGGATATACTGGACACAGGTGTACCCACATGAGATCGGTATGGTAGCTCCTATCATGTCGTGGCGGTCCTGGGCATGTCCTACTATCCCGACTGGACCCTGAGTCTTTCCAGTTGCCGGTGGATCTTCCGAGGAGGCCCAAATAACCCTCTCTGTCGGGGACAGTTGAGCGATGACGCACTCTTATGGGTTACAGCGAGCGGAACGGATTACCGGGACAAACCAACTTATGGTCCGATATGCGGACGAGATTTTCCCTTAGGAGGGTGTTTAGTACCGGCCGGCATGCATGTAAAAACTAGATGCATATAGTATAAGCGTTGATCCTGAGTGATCTAATTGGGAGATGGTTGTGTTTGCTGTTTGCTATATATTCTACATTGCATCATCCCTGTTATAAATGTGTTGTATATCTTATCTCTCGGTTGTTTTCTTGTATGTATGTACGTGCCCTATTTCTACGAGCAGACGAAGAGCTACCAGAATCAGATTACAACGAGCTGGATGGAATCCCGTACTAATCCGATGCTAGTGTAATAATGAGGACAAACGAGCAGTATCCGCTGTCTAGGCTGGAATGAGTTTGTTAGTTTATTAAGTATGCACGGCCAGTGTATCTGTCTTTTAATGTATTTTGGACAAAAAGAGGAAATCATTTGTATATGTTTATGCCATGCTTTCTTTTAAAGTTGTGCACTCTGATATTTTATACGTATAAAGTTTTAAAACAAGTTTGGTTCTTTAATGGGATCATCCTACATAAGTGGGGTTGTCTCATAAGCATTGGCATTTCATTTGCATAGTTGTAAGGCCTTGAGCCTAGGAGTTGAGCTTACACCTTGATGCGGGTGCGAATCTTACGGTGACGATATTCAATGGTCTTTTTGGAGGTATCAGGGTTGGAAGGGCTTACATGTGACTAGTTGGTAGCTCTTCTGTGTTATGGCAAATCCGTTCAATACACTGATATCCTCTACTAGATGCCGTACTTTTCATGTTTGGTCGAGAGTGTTTCCGTAAAGCCAGATATGTGCACGTTACGAATGCTGTAGCATCTTGCTCATGGCTAACAGAAATCGGAACATGTCCTCCCATTCACTCTCTCCGACGTTTTGTTAGCTTCATGGAGTAGGGGTCAGAGTAGTACCCAGTGACATTGGCATTGAGTCATATCCATTGCACTGCATTGCATGGCTGTTGATGTTTACATTTACTGTTATACATCGCTGTACTATTTAAGAATGCCTTACGTTATGTTGTTAACTGTTTAAAATGATATTATGTTGTTAACTGTTTAACATGATTCATATTGAGAACCTTAGTAAGCATGTTGGGTACTCTGTTACCCGGTGAGTCGTCCCGTTTTTACTACTGTTGTTTTGTTATGTTGATGAACGAGAATCTCACCCGTATTTGTATGTTTTCTGTTGGTACTTGCTGTTGCTGCTTGAACAGATGGATGTGACGATGGTTCAGTTCAGTAGTTCCCTTGAGCCCGGAGGAGGACTCTTTTTGCTGTTTTAGTTTTGTTGTCGGCCAGACTATGTCCGTTTTTGTAGTACCTTTTGGGAGCTACGACTCCTAGTATTTATTGTATTTCTTATGTCAGTCATACATTAGACCTATGTCTGTATACAATATTATTGATGTTTCCGTTTTCTGGTTTTGTTTTATGATTTATTATATTCTAGAAATGCATGGTGAACCTAAGTTCATTTATTAGCATTACTTACCTTTTACTAATCCCATTACATCTTGCGAAAGAAGAAAAAAAAAGAGAAACCGTATTTTCAGCATTAAATAATATTTTCGGCCTTATAAACGTTCGGGGATGTGACACTCGGGAAAGGGTGTTGCAGACAGGCCCATTATTTAATTATTAACTAAATCAAATTTAATTAATTAATTAATTAAATTACTTCTTCGACCATTTGCTTTATGCATGTGATCCTATATGTTCCCATTAAGTTGGCAATAATATTAAATCTCATTTAACATTATAAATAATAAGTTGCATCTAGTAATACATTCTTGCTACCCAATTAATGAGAATATCGGTGATACGATACAACCTTAACTGTGACATATATACAATGTAGCCAATGTCCCTTCGTCACAATATCTCAATTGAACACAAGGCATAAACATGTCATCCTTATTAAGTCCAATCATATGTTTCTTGATCAAGGAGAGGACGTGTAATCATTTGGGCCCAATATCTCTTATTGTCCCAACTTAGCATGACCATGCATTTTCACATCTCACACCATCGAGTGGCCATAGACATTACTCTCACTATGTGGGAGGGACGAATCCTATCTACATCACTCACATCCCTCTGCATGATTCATTGCAGGCCCTATTACTACCTTTATAATTATCCTGTTACAGATAACATTTGATAGCATTAAAGCTTACAACTCCTCATATATGAATCGTAGTGACTTTAAGTCTAATTTGATTGTACAAAGTTTTCCTAGAGATGAGCTCCCCCTAAGAAAAGAATTTCTAACAAATATAACATTTAGACCAGTTAACGCAGGTATAAAAACTTAAGCAAATATTTATGCAATAACATATTAGGAAATGCAAGCAAACATGTGAAGCAAACATGTGAAACAAACATGTATATTAAACAAATTTCTCGTTAATCAAATTTCCCTTTCTCTCCTTTTTGTCATCATAAAAAAGTGAGGATAAACCATCATTGTTAGTTCAAAGGAGAATAAAAGGACTTAAAAAGAAAAGAATTTTAAGAAGGTGGTGGAGGAGGAGGTTTCGGAAGGAAAATCTGAAACATGGCCGCGATCTGTTGCAACAACACTGCATTGTTGGCTTCAATGGACCGTCGAACAAACTCTTGAACCTCATGAGGAATAGCAAGACTGAACTCTCAGCAGTGGCCTTGGTTGCCTCAGGATTCCGCTGATCAGGAATCACACTTAATGCAAGAGGCGGAGATGGGTTAGCAAGATGTACCACAGAAAGAGGTATTGGTTGAGACTTAGAGCGTTCTTTCTATGAGTCCGCAACTTGCTCAATAGGCTCTTCTAGACGGCAATCCTTATAGACAATCTCTATGTTCTCAGTTTCTTTAGAAGATACTTGGTCTGGCTCAGCTTGAGGTTCTTGAACAAACGGTTCAATTCATGGAGAATCGTCCTCTCCTTCAATGTCTAAGGGACACAAGGGAATCCCAAAGATATCATCACTCAGGATTGTGAATGTGACATCTGAGATCTTATATTTTCCATGGATGGTGGGAGTTTTAGATTTCTCTTCTTCAGACTGTTGGGGTTTCAAGAGGGATAATTTTCAAAAAACAATTTTCAAGAACCTCTTGAGCGGAAAATCCCCTTTACAAAAAGGACCACGCATTGCACATGAATCACAAGGATATTGTGTTTACCTCTTGAAGCGCAGCTTTACCGCGAACACTATAAGTTTGCCAACCACACTGGTTAGTCAAAAATGCTGCTACTTGCGATGCTCATAACGTTCGCTCCAGACCTCATATCGAAAAACTAAACGGTGAAGATGTAGAACCACATATCACGAACCTGTTGTCCAAATTTCAGCCCAATCCAACATTAACGAATCTCGGATCGCAAGATTATGATAATAGTTCATCCATAACCACCATAAGAAAAGGCTTTATTATCACCAGTATTGCAAAATAGAAATACCTCTACTCAGTCCACGCGAGCAGACCAACATCAGAGATAAGGTAGTACTAGCTCTCAAGATTGGGGGAGGCGCAATACACAGTGAGAGAAAAGAGGGCGCACATGTCAAGGGTGTACAGCGGCTGTTATAAGTGCTATGTGTTGTGTGTACCTTATGTGACGTGCATAACTTACTAATAGTTGTCACTCACTTAACCTAACACAGTTGGGCTACTGTACGCTACAGGCTCAATGCTTAATTATTAATTAAATCATATTTAATTAATCAATTAAACTGATCACATTTGCTCTATACGTGTAACCCTATAGGTTCTCAATTAATTGACAATAATATTAATTATTATCAATCATATTAATATTAAATTAATATTATAAACAATGAGCGGCATCTAGCAATACATCGTTGCTACCCAATTAATTAGAATATTGGTAATACAATTAAAACCTTATTGTAACCATATATAATGTGCAGTCAACGTCCTTTCGTCTCAATGTTTTAATTGAACACAAGGCATAAATGTGTCATCCTTGTTAAGTCCAATTATTTATTTCTTGATCTAGTAATTATGTACGATCATGTGGGCCCAATATCTCATATTGTCCACCTTAGCATTGCTATGCATTTCTACGTCGCATACCATCAAGAGGCCTATAGACATTACCCCTGTTATGTAGGAGGGACGAATCCTATCTACATCACTCACATTCCTTCACATATTTCATTGCAAGTCCAATAATTATCTTTATAGTTGTCCTATTACATACAACGTTTAATAGTATTAAAGCCTACAACTACATATGTTAGGAATCGTAGTGACTTCAAGTTGAAGGACTACTTCACCATGGTCAACATGAGAATCGCTTATGACACTTACATAACTATTATGCAACGTTCTCATAGCGGGTCACTCCGGTATAAATATTCCACTAATATTTATACCTATATGAAGACTTGATATCTTATATCTATGACCCATGAGATGTGGTCATCAGTACACTCATATAATAGTCTCAATATATTATTATTGTCCGTATTAATAATAATACTTGACTATGGATATTTAAGAATAGTGTTCTATAATTTAATGATATCTCACAGTGAAGTCATACTTGACGTTCCATTAAATGAACTAACTATTCTAAAGACTTTATTATGCTATAAATATGATCATCAAATATAATATATTAAATAAATGTCTTATACATATATTAAATATATGATAAAAGTCATGATACAAATGATTATCTATTCAAAATAGATTGGCCACTAGGGCTTACCCCATCACAGACAACCCAGAAGTTGATGCTTCAGCTGTGCACCTCCAAACGGTGCTTTCCCAGACAATTCTAGCATCATTGTCTCCATTTTGCCACACTAGTTGCTTCAAACAGAGAGGATGTACATATGTATTATCTCTCGGCCTTTTCCAAAACATAAGACCAAAAGATTTAGGAGTTGGCCTCACTTCTTTGGACCGTCGTCCCCGAGCATCCTTATCCTTGTTCATATCTAACATAGGAATCTGTGGACATGCTCTCGGAGGAACCACTCCAACTATGACATTTGCTTTTAGCTTCCAAAATCTTTTAGGAAGGTTGTATAGAATCTTCACTTGCCTAGGCATCTCACACTCCTTCTGGATAACATAATAGGGAATGAGATCCCTAACATCTGAGTATTCTTTCCAATCGGACGGATGGCTGGGAATGAATTTCACATCTCTATCCAGGATGAATTTTTTCAAACCGTGGGTTCTGGACCTTTTCTGCTCATGGAGACGAATAATACGACGATCCACATTATAGTGGCACCATTGAAACTTATTTTTGTTGATGCGGTGTGGATAGATTTTTCTTGGAGGGAACCTCTTTTGACCTAAGTCAATGAGAAGTTGTCCAAGGGAGGTATAGCTCTCACTAGGAAGGGGGTTGGACGGAGTATAAGGGGGAGGTATGTAGCTGAAGAGGGTGGTAAGGTTTCGTGTTCATATTCATATCCTGGGTAGGGGTAATGTGGTCGAGAAGGTACGATGGTCGTGTCATCGTGTTCAAGAGCTAGGACGAGCCGAACGAAACACATGTCAGTGTAGGTTAGAGGTTTGTTGTTTCTTATGAAGGGTGTGGGGTCAGTATAAGGAAATGTTTGTTTTCTGTAGCGGGGATTTGGATAGGGTGCACCATAGGTTTCAAAGGGTTTGTTTCCCCATGGTGTGAACTAGTCTTGAGGTTTGGAAGGTGAGGGAGAGAGGTCAACCACATCGGATTGATCAAGAGAAAGTGTAACAACTGAACTAGTTTGAGATTCAGTGTTACCTTGTGTTTTGGACCTTGTGGACCTTGGCCTTCTCTGAGGTGGCTTGGACCGAGGTTCATCCCTTTTGCCCTTGATTGCTTTTGCATTTGGCTCATCATCTTTATCTTCGTCTTCTTGGATAGACTGAAGGACCAATTTTCTTTTTCTTTTCTTCTGGATAGAAGGAGCAGATGGACGATCAGAGACTTGCTCAACTATTTGACTAATAGCAGGTTCAGCTGAGATAGCTTGATCAGACGATTCTTCAGCATCTTGCGTCTGATCCTTTTGGACGCCTCTCTATTTACCTTCCTTCTTCTACTTTTGAAGACAGCCCAAGTTCATCTTCATTAAACATTGTTTTCCAAAAATAGGCTGAACTAGGCGATCAATCCTGTTTGTACCAAAATGCTTGATCTTATCATCAGCTCCAAGGGTTAGCAAGGTGTCATGCACTTGGTGTTGTTCGAGAATCTTTAAAAGCAAAGCAGCGTAGGGTATAATTGTGTTCTTGCCAGACCCTTGAATGTTTGTCCTAAAGTTCATTAACAGCAGGTGCGGCAAATTCAATTGCCTCTCCAGAAACAGATTCACCAAGCAAAACTGATGTAATTTGGACACTGAGTCCTTAGAACCAGCATTGTGAATGATGGATTTGCTGAGGATTTGATGCAAAACCCTAGGTTGGTCTGTCATCTTGGAGCTTATCAACTTGTCTGAGAGATTCTTCAAGAGACATCCTTTTACGGTCTCGATACCACCTAGAGATTCTTCCCATTCGTCTTCACACGTCATTCCGCTTTGAGGACACCCAGTAGCACTTGAAATGGTGGCCTTAGAAACAATGACCTCAGTGTCAAGAACAATGTTCTTGATTTCTCTAGCAGAAATGGAGGGATTCTTCCAGAACTCTCTAATCAGTGCGGGATAGATCACAGGAGATCCTTCAAAGAAACTTAGCCACCTAGCGGCTTGAATGAAGGGAGCAACATCTATCCCATGCTTAGCAAAGAAATCTAGGTCAAACTTGGATTCGATCATGATATTGGCATTGTCAACATTGAGAGCTTTGGCCTTTCCTCTAGTGGATGCAGAACCAGAAGTAACCATTGTTTCAGAGAAAGAGTTTTTCAAAAGCGAAGATTTTTCTTTTTCTAAGAGAGAGAAGTTGAAGGTGAAGAGATTCTAAAGGTTCTACCATTATCAAATAGAGCTTTATAGATGAAAACGATTCTTATTTTCACGAAATTTTTTTTGAAAGAAAAGAAAAGAGGTGAGGCGACGTGCATTAAATGACTGACATGCCTTTCAGTCTTTGAAACTGTAAAAAGCGATTTTGTAATAATGAAAAACGAAACTGAATTATTTATAGAATGTGAATTAAATTTGCCTTTTGACAAAGATTTAGTTCAATTAATGTAATGGACGAACCAAGCAGCATATACGTTGGACTCACATATATTGGACTGAAACAAGTATTGGACGTCATGATTAATCAATGAAATACATGTTCAAATGTTTTCTTATGAATGTAAATCTATATTCAGCTAGAGGTTTGATGAATATATCTGCCCATTGATGGTCAGTATCAACAAATTGAATATCAATTATTCGTTTTTGTACATAATCTCTAATGATATTATGCTTGATTTCTATCTGCTTTGCTCTAGAATGCAATATGGGATTTTTTGACAAATTAATAGCAGCTGTGTTTGGCGAAGGAAGCAAGCGGTCTAGGGGTAAAACTCTTAAACCAATTCAATTTAAGCTTGTTAGGGAAGTGGAAGTGGAGGTTACTAGTAGATAAGGATACTATTTGGTATCAAATTTTCAGTTCAAGGTATGGAGACCTAAATGCTCCTTATAATCAGAATTCTTGGAATAAGAACAACTCATCACAATGGTGGAGAGACTTGGATGCAATAGAATTTGAAAAAGGTTCACTAATAAGTTGGTTCAAAAAAGGTGTGAGAAGGAAAGTAGGGAATGGGAACTAAACATCTTTTTGGCAAGAAGAATGGTGCAGAGATATGTGCTTCAAAGATATGCTTCCTAGACTGTTTTCTCTAGCAATCGATAAAGATGCAATGGTGGGAGACATGGGTGAATGGGATGGTGATAATTGATGGAATAATGGCATTGAAGTGCTTGGACTTTTTCCATTTTGTTTTACCTTTTAAACTCGTTGGTTTTTTCCTATTCAATTCAAATTCCTTCTTTTAAAGGCTTTCATGTTTCTACCATTGGCACTTTGTTTGCCTTTATAACTTTCCATTCTAATACTTTATTGCAAATTAAATGGCTTTATAGCCTTTGATTCTGATCCGTTTTATTTTCTTATCAAATAAAGTAACGTGATATGATATATATAGTTAGTAGCTTGAGTCTTGTGAAGAGATGCAAGTTTATATTCTTTCTCTTCCTCATACCATTTTCTCATCTACTCGGTGTTATTCTGGGCATTGTTTGTGAGGCTCCAACGTGCTTCTGGCCTCGAGTGCACGGGTCCAGAACGCTGCTGTGTAAACCTTGGGGAGCAAACAAGTTATTGGGTTATACCAGAGGTCCGCCAGAATTTGCTTTCAGGGCAGTGGTTTTTGCCACTGCACAACTTTCTACTTCTCCGTTTCTCCTTTTTCCTAAGCAAATTATTTTTTTTTATCATATTACTCCAATGGCGCTACTGCTCAATAGAAATGCCTTGCCTGATACCTCAAAGATTGAACCCCTTGATGGAACCAACTATAAACGATGGTCGCAAAGGTTGCTTATTTTCTTTGAGCAACTCAAAGTTGACTACGTTCTATTCAAGGATGCACCAACAATTCCTTACGAGGGAGACAAAGAGGCTGTGGAAACCACAACCAAGGCAGCTGAGAACTATGGAATACACAACAAGCTGGTTCGTGGTCATCTCCTTAATCACATGCCAAATAATCTTTTTGATATCTTTGTGTCAAACAAATCTGCTAAGTCCATTTGGGAGACACTTGAAAAGAAGTATGGTGCTGATGATGCTGGTAATCGTAAATATGTTACTGGTAAATGACTGCAATTCCAAATGAGTGCACAAGTATGAGAATCTGGTTGCTGACATCCTAAATGAAGGTATGAAGATGTGTGAGATACTGCAAGCAAATGTTCTGCTTGAGAAATTTCCCCCTTCCTGGAGTGAATTCAGAAACCATCTAAAACATAAGAAGAAGGACTTCACTTTACAAGAAATCATAATTACATGAGGACTGAAGAAGCAAACGGTCTCAAGGATAGGTATATCTCAACCCTTCCAAATAATTTCTCTAGTGCTAATATTGTTGAATCTGCTGGCACCTCTGTTAGGGAAAAATTTCAAAGAAATACAGGAAATAAAACTATGCAAAACAAGTACAAGAAACAAGTCAACAAGCACAATGGTAAGGTCCAGAAAACCAACATAGCATGCTACGTATGCGGAAAAAATGGACACAAAGCATACCAGTGTGATTTTCACAAGAACGAGCCTAAAAACAGCAAAGGACAAATTGTTGGTCACCAACCAAAGCCCAAACCGCAAGCAAACTTGGTAGAAGATGAGGAGATCATTGCTGCAGTGGTAGAAGCAAATTTGGTCAACAATGCAGCTGATTGGATACTAGACACAGGAGCTACAAGACACATTTGTGCAAACAAGGGACTGTTTAGAGAGTTCAAGGAGAATGCTAAAGAAGCTAAAGTCTACATGGGAAACTCTGCAGCTGCTGGAGTCTGCGGTAAAGGAAAAATTCTTCTCAAGCTCACTTTTGGTAAAACTCTGGCCTTGAACAATGTTTTGTATGTTCCTGAAATGCGTAGGAATTTAGTGTTTGGGGCTTTACTTAACAAGTCTGGCTTGAAAATAGTGCTTGATTCTGATAAAGTTGTAATAACTAGGAATGGAGAATTTGTGGGCAAGGGATATCTATCTGGTGGTTTGTTTGTTTTAAACACTGTTGAAATGAATGACAATGCTTCTAGTTCTGCTTACATGGTTGAGTCTCTTGATCTTTGGCATGGACGACTAGGACATGTTAATATAGCTTCTATTAAAAGATTGCGCAATATGAATTTGTTGCCTTCTATAAAGGAAGAGTTGATTTCTAAATGCCATGTTTGCTAGAAGCCAAACATACAAAACCATCCTTTAAATCGGTAATTTTTAGAGAGAGTGAGCTACTTGGATTAGTGCATTCTGATCTAGATGATTTTAAAAATACAGCAAGCAAAGGAGGAAAAAAATATTATATCATTTTCATAGATGATCATTCCCGATACACTAAAGTTTATCTTTTGAGAACCAAAGATGAAGCGGAAACTATGTTCCTCAAATATAAGGCCGAGGTAGAAAATCAATTAAATAAGAAAATAAAACGGCTAAGATCAGATAGGGGTGGTGAATATAACACGACTAGCCTTAAAGAATTTTGTGAAAATAATGGCATAATACATGAGTTTACTGCACCATATACACCACAACAAAATGGGATAGCTGAAATAAAAAATAGGACCCTTAAGGATATGATGAATGCCATGATAATTAATTCTGGTATGCCTGTCAATATGTGGGGGGAAGCCATCTTAACTGCATGTTATATACTAAACAAGATCCTTCATAAGAAATTAGATAAGCACCCTATGAGTTATGGAAAGGTCATCCGCCAAACCTAAGTTACTTAAAAGTGTGGGGATGTTTGTCTGAAGTTGGAATACCGGATTTTAAAAGAACAAACATAGGTCCAAAAACGGTTGATGCTATATTTATTGGTTATGCCCAAGATAGTGCTGCATACAGATTCATGAGGCTAAATGATAATTCTATATTAGAATCTAGAGATGCTGAATTTTTTGAGCATGTTTTTCCTATGAAGAAATTGAATTTTTTAAATGATGTTGCTAATTCTGCTTCTATTCTTGTTGTTCCTAAACGTGTGCAAAATGTTGAAATTAGTGAACCAAGAAGAAGTAAAAGGATTAAAACAGAAACAAACTTTGGTCCAGATTTTATAACATCCTTTTTAGTGGAAATAGATGATGTTGATAAAATAAATGAAGAAATAATTTATGCTTATATGTTAGAAGAGGATCCTAAGACCTATGAGGAAGCAATAAAATCAATAGACTCCTATTTTTGGAAAGAGGCAATTAGAAGTGAACTAGATTCCATAACAAGTAACCACACTTGGGAACTAGTAGATTTGCCTAAAGGTAGTAAATCCATAGGTAGTAAGTGGATTTTCAAAAGGAAATATAGACCTGATGGATCAATAGAAAAATTCAAGGCTAGATTGGTTATTAAGGGCTTTACCCAGAAAAAGGGTATAGACTTTTTTTTATACTTATTCACCTGTAACCAAAATTGCTATTGTGCGTGCTTTAATAGCTTTGGCAGCAATCCATAACTTGATTATACACCAAATGGATGTAAAGACCGCTTTCCTAAATGGAGAGTTAAAAGAAGAAATTTATATGAAGCAACCAGAAGGCTTCATTGTGCCGGGACAAGAACACAAGGTATGCAAGCTTAGAAAATATTTATACGGCTTAAAACAAGCACCTAAGCAATGGTATGAAAAGTTTAATAACACATTGGTGAACCATGGTTTCGTAGTAAACACGTCTGATTCATTTGTGTATACCAAAATGATAGATTCTGATTATGTTATTATATGTTTATATATGGATGACATGTTGATATTTGGAACCACTTTGAAAGGTGTAATTGAAATTAAAGAATTTTTAAGTTCCAAATTTGAAATGAAAAACTTAGGAGAAACTGATGTGATTTTGGGCATTAAAATACGGAAAACTGAAAATGGTTTCTCTTTAAGTCAAGCCCATTATGTTGACAAGCTTTTAAGAAAATTCAATAGTTTTGATATTATACCTGCTAGAACACCATATGATCCTAGTATCCATCTTAAGAAAAATGGTGGAAGTAGTATCTTTCAATCTGAGCATGCAAAGATAATTGGTAGTGTTATGTATCTAATGAATTATACTAGACCTGACATTGCATATGCTATTAGTAGATTGAGTAGATACACTCATAATCCCAATAGTGATCATTGGAATGCTCTTTTGCGCCTACTAAAATATTTAAAAGGTACTATGGATCGGAGTTTACATTTCAGTAAATTTCCAGCTGTCTTGGAAGGGTACTGCGATGCAAATTGGGTCTCAGACAATGATGAATTAAGTTCCACTAGTGGGTACGTGTTCACTTTAGGAGGTGGTGCAATATCTTGGAAATCAACAAAACAAACATGTATAGCGAGGTCTACAATGGAATCAGAATTCATAGCTCTTGAACTTGCAGGTCAAGAAGCAGAATGGTTAAGATGTTTAATGGCTGATATACCATTGTGGGGGAGACCTACACCTCCTATATCTCTCCACTGTGATTCACAAGCTGCAATTTGTGTGGCTAATAATAGTGCTTATAATGGTAAAAGAAGGCACATACGTATGAGACATAGTGTTGTCAGACACTTAATTAAAAATGGCGTTATTTCACTTGAGTATGTGAAAAGTGGAAAAAATCTTGCAGATCCTTTTACAAAAGGATTGCCTAGGAAAATTGTTCTGGATACGTCGAGAGGGATGGGCTTAAAGCCTTGAGTGGAGGAAAATATGGTGGACTATGAATACTCCTATGCACTACACTTCTCATCCCTATGGCATACGGTAGTGCTTGATGTGAGGTTGAGCCATGAGCTCTTAATAGATACATTGCCCTTGATACAGGTGGTGCTATAGAAAAGCACATGATGTATCTACCTATGTGAGTGTGAAGGCATAGGCCACCTTCCATGAAAGACTTAGGCAATCTTTTCAGAGCACTCATTAGCAACCCAAGGAAAATATTTAAAGGCCTAAATATTTCAGATTGTGTAAAGATTTAAATGAGGAGCTATCATAATTTTAAAGGTAAAAGTGTGTGTTATGGGGGTCTCATATTAATCCATTAAGTTCAAGAGTAATTCACTTCTTGGATATAAGGTGTTGCCTCACTTCACTACGTGTTAATTCAATCTTTATGACATTAACACTTAAGCATAAAACCTTCCTTGGCCAACATTTGTTTTTCACTTATATGCCATTAGTGGGGGATTGATGGAATAATGGCATTGAAGTGCTTTGTCTCTTTCCATTTTGTTTTACCTTTTAAACACGTTGGTTTTTTCCTATTCAATTCAAATTCTTTCTTTTAAAGGCTTTCATGTTTCTACCGTTGGCACTTTGTTTGCCTTTATAACTTTCCATTCTAATACTTTATTGCAAATTAAATGGCTTTATAGCCTTTGATTCTGATCCATTTTATTTTCTTATCAAACAAAGTAACGTGGTATGATATATATAGTTAGTAGCTTGAGTCTTGTGAAGAGATACAAGTTTATATTCTTTCTCTTCCTCATACCTTTTTCTCATCTACTCGGTGTTATTCTGGGCATTGTTTGTGAGGCTCCAACGTGCTTCTGGCCTCGAGTGCACGGGTCCAGACATGCCGCTGTGTAAACCTTAGGGAGCAAACTGGTTATTGGGTTGCACCAGAGGTCCGCCAGAATTTGCTTTCAGGGCAGTGGTTTTTGCCACGGCACAACTTTCTACTTCTCCGTTTTTCCTTTTTCCTAACAATAATTGGAGGTGGAAGTGGAAGTGGAGAAGGTTTTTGTTCATGTGGGAGCATGATCTAGTACAACAGTTTAATGAGGTATTGGAATATGCCTACTTGCAGCGAGATGTGGAGGATGTTTGGGTGTGGAAGCAATGCAATTCAAGGGTTTACTCAGTCAAAGCGGCTTATTCAATGTTTATGTCCCAATATTCTTCAAACAATTTTTGCATTGTTGAGAAGCCAATTTTTAGACAGTTTTGGCAATGCACGGCACCAAGTAAGGTGTTATCATTCTCTTGGTTACTACTTCAGGATAGGCTACCAACGAGGCAAAACCTTTTCAAAAGAAAGGTTTTATTGGATCCACAACAAACTTTGTGTGCCTTCTGCCCTTTGGTAGTTGAAACTGTAGATCATCTACTTTTTAGATGTCGAATGTCTTCATTGGTGTGGTATTATACGTATAACTGGTTGGGGGTGAAAGTGGTACTTCCGCGGGATATGGAGAGTCACTACTCGATGCACAGGGGACTCTTTAGATCAAAGAAAGGCAAAAAGGTGTGGTAATCTCTCTGGCACACTGTGGCATGGAGTATTTGGTTGATGAGGAATAATATAATTTTTAATGATGGAGTCTTTGATCTTACTGAAATTTTAGATTTGGTGAAGACTGGATCATGTGTCTGGTTTGTGGCAAAAAATGGGGCGAATGGACATTTTTTCTCTGACTGGTGTGTTAATCCTACTAGGTGTATTGGCAGTTAGAAGGTGCTTTTTGTTTCTGCTAATTGCCACATTTTGCTTGTTTACTGGTTACAAAGAGTTGTTTTGGTTTGGTGGAAAATGGTGTGTCAGTGCAAACCTTTTTAGACTGGACCAATTGGCCTAGTGGGTGCTTCACATGAGGGATTGTTTCCTTAAAATCTGTTTTGAGGCTTTTTCTGATGATATTTTTTTTTCTTGATATAATGTATGCTTTTTTGCATGGTTGTATGGTTTTTGCAGGTCTAAAAGAAGGAAACTATGGGGGGAAGCACGATTTTATTGGCTATACTTAGTGCAACATTAAGTGAGAGTGAAACACTGGAAAGGGAGAGAAACACGGGAGAGGGTGTGAATCATGGGGTTGATACCTCTATGGTTGTTCTAATCCTTTTTCTCACAAATAATCTGTTTTGGTTTTTTGTCTTCTATGTTTGACTGCAGGTTAGCTACCAATAAAAAATTAAGAGGTGACGTGTGACTGAGTGCAAACACTACAGAGGATGCTTGTGAGTGTGTGAGAGAATATTTGAGAGGTTTTTTCTATGAGAAGGTTACTGAGTGGGAGTGAAACACATGTGAGGAAGTTCTTGGAGAATGAGAGATAAACATTGTGAGGTTTTTTATTTTGTTACGGCCTTTTATGTGATGCAGTTTGGTTACAGGTTAGCTACCAATACAAAAGATTAAGAGGTGAAGTGTGACTGAGGGTCAAACACTATAGAGGATGCTTGTGAGTGAGTGAGAAAATTTTTGAGAGGTTTTTTCTGTGAGGAGGCCAATGAGGGGGGGGACACTGTTGGTTCTATGGTTGACAAAAAGATGCAAGGAGATTCTCTAGTCATTTGACAAATTTCGAAGATATTAATGCAAGGAAGTTTTTTTTAGTTGCTGCTCTCTGGAGGTCTTTAATCTAACTTCAAGCATGGTCTCAAGACTTGTAGGGCCTAGTTCTTGTGATTGCAATTAAAAGAAAAATAGGAAAGCCTGGATGACAGTACTTATACACAATCAAGCTTGGTTGCAAAGGATTCAATGTCAACAGCAGTTCATAGTGTTCTTTTTGTAGTGGAATTCATTCTATTGGGAAGGTGAAGAAACTTTATACAGGTTTTTTTTTATAATGAAAAGCAAGGGAAAGTCAATAAAAATGGAGTAAAATTGATCTCATTATGCATACTAGGGGTTAAATACCATGACTCTGGACCACTTTGGTTTTAATTGGTTTTGTTGTGATTTTGTTGAGGTTATTGATTCAATTGGGGTAGGTGCGACAATCACTCAATATTTTTTTGGAAGAAAGGCAAGGTACTTTTTGTGGAAAAATGGTGTCTATACTTGGTTTCATGGGCACAACACAGTTGCTGTAATTTTGTTATCAATATTTTTCGGTTCTGGCTCTCTATTAGGAAGCCTATCTATGTTGGGGTTTTATTAGGGTTTGGCTTTTGTAAAAACAAAACTAGTCCCTTATGTGTAGTTCTTTTTTATTTACGTTTGACCTACTCATAGTTCTTGTATATGGGTTAGAGTACCCCTTATACTTTATATCAGTATGTTTTTGGACAAAACTTAGATACAGTGCCCTAGGTACTGTTCTCCTATTATATAGTGACATGTGGATATTTTTTCCACCTAAACATTTATTAAAACTTCACACCATTAAGTCATTTCCCTTTTTTATAATTTTCTCTCCATCGTAACTCTATGCCTCTCCTAATTCCATCATCACCATTAGAAGCCCTCGTTCCATCAAAAGCACAACAATGCCCCTCTGGCACGGCCCCCGCCACCATCCTCTCGTGATCCACCAGCGCTGCTGTCCATAGCGTTGCCTTGCCACAGTGAGACCACCTCTGCTTAATGGCGGGAAACGCATCTGGATCTATAGATCTAGTCCCAACCATGGCGAGTCGTGCCTGCGCCATCCACAACAAGGTTGCAACCAACAACAAAATCTACGAAGCATCAAAAGCATTTCATCCTTACGTAGATTGAAGATTAATTTCCATTATTCAGTCACCTGCATCAAGTTTATTGGCTAAACTCTTCCCCTGGAACAAATGTACTATCAAGCCCATCCTCTTCCTGGAAATACCATAACCATAACTCAAGTATATTGATATTTTAAAAATAGAAAATGGAAAAAAAAATCGTTTAAGAAAATAAATAAAGTAAATAACTTTATGGACTACGTTATATTAATAAAATTAATAACGAAATCCTCATCTACCCGAAGCTAGTCCATAGCACTTCAAAGGAAAAAAAAGGATTGGAAGAATATGCTAAATCAGGTGATACGATCATGAAAAGTATTCAAAGAGAATTCTCCTACTTCCACAATGGATGAAGCCACATGGTTAGAACCTTGTAATAAAAATATATTAGTTTGTAATAAAAGTAGTTTAGGACTTTGTAATAAAAGTGATTTTAAAAATAAGCACTTTAGGATAGCTTAACACTTGGGCTTAGAATGATTAGGCCATTTTGGGCCATCAAGCCCAACAAGCACAACCTTAGTGGGCCAATTAGCAAATCCCAGTCAAACCTATCTCATTGTTTCAACTATATCTGGAGTTCTAGACATTCGATTGCTATGATCTTGGATGCGTTGGAAAGATAAGAGGATTATCTACAACTCTTATTCTGGACTTAAGACCAGATTCGGAGTGTATCATGCTTAAAAATGGACTACAAGTTTAGCACACTGTTCTGATCGGATTTGACTTAGTTAAGCTTGTAAATTGGGCTTAAGTATTCTAAGCACATTAGGACCTAGAGAAGTGCGGCCATGACTAAGCTAGATGAGCATTCCCTCCATTTATTTCATATAAATAGGTTCATTGTACTCAAATTTTGAAATTAATGAATCATTTGTGGATTTCTTCCAAATTGTGAGTTGAGAGCTTCTCCTTATAGCAAAGTTTTATATTGAACTTTTAGTTCTTATCTTGAAGATTCCTCTTCAAGTGGCAAACACAATTAGGCTTATCAATCAATCTCCATTTCTATGGATTGAGTGTGACGCCTCTCATCTTCTTCCCATTCCTTTCCCCTTCATCTTTTCCCCTTCTTTTACATTCTTGCAATTTACATTCTAGCAATTTAAATTCAAGCATAGGTTCGGCCATGCCCATTTGGTCTAGAATCCGTTTTCGGTATTTACATTTCCGCAATTTACTTAATGTCATTCCTCTACCTTTTTGATATTTGATCTCACTTGAGATTAATCTTGATCTTCCCTTGAGTCTTTTGTTTCTCTTTATTTTCGTTAATCACACTTAATTCAATTCACAAATTTACTCAAATGAAGATCCTATTATGTTTGATCTACATCATCAGGGTTGAGGGAAATGAGCGTGAGGAAGAAAAAGGGGAAATACCTTCATAGTGGAAACGGCGTGATTTATTTTTTTTATGCTAAACGGCGTGAGTTTTTAGTGAGGGCAGAAGAGGAAAAAAATCCACATGTCAGTATATAAAAGGAGAACAGTACCAACAAGACCTATGCTTCTGTATCTAAATTTTGTCCTATATTTTTTTGCTTATACAAAAAAACTGGTAATGGCTAAAACAATCACAATGTCCTATATCCCATGCAAAAACAAACAACAAACAAATGCCTCTGTTTCAGCTGTTGTTCAACCATCAAATGAAAGCAGCTCAACTATATAAAATATGCTTCGGTTGTTAACTTGTTATAATGAACCATCAAAATGGTTTAATTATATGGCAAACTGATTTTGTTCCTTGGTTTCCATTTTTGTGCTACACAGGTAGATTTACTTCGTGATATAATGTTTATTTTGTGGTTTAAACCTCTAATTGACGTCTAATTTAGTTGGTAATATTCTTATCTCCAAAAAATACGATTTTCTATGGTGTGAGATTTTTTCCCGACCGTTCGTCTAATTGCTACTCTACATGAATCAAAGGCCTCAAAAGAGCCATTCTGTGATAATCCAAGTTCCAATTCCAAGCTGCTGATTCGGAATCGCTCATTTTCAACAAAAGGAATAGATGAACAAACAATTATAAGAAAGTCATAGTCATGTTGAAGGGTCATTATAACAAGTTAACAACTGAAACATATTTTATATATAATATGACATTTCAAGTTCATAATAAAGTGAGCTGCGGGCTACATGGACCTTGCAGCCTCCTCAGCCCCTGATACACTGAGTTAAAAAGCATTGCTGGGTAATAAATATACCAGCGACACTCTTTACACTTTTAGTAATAATTATAACACACAAATTCACCCTCCAAAAACAAAGAACAAAAACAAAAGCTAACTTCCACATACACCACCCACTCACTCACATTTATATAAGTCATTTTTACTTTTTCCTATCCACCCTTATCTTACTTTTTTGTCCCCACCCACTTAACCCTAAACCATCCCAGCTTCAAACTTTCCCGGTAAAATAGAGGAAAATTGTAAGCGGGAGTTAAACCAAACAAATCAAAACTACAAAAGACCCATTAACTAATAAGCTTGAAAAATTTTCATTTTCCTTTTTCTTTTTTCAGACACGGAAATTCTTTCCCGTAAAGGTCTGTCCAAACTGCCAATTAGATGGTGCCGCGTTCAATGAGGTTGAGGTGCGTCTGTCACTGCCCGTGACTCTAAAAGAGAGGGCCTGGCCCACTAAATCGGCATTGGATTGCCAATTTTGCCCCCAGTTCCGGCTCATGCTGTTCCACCCAGTTTTGGTTCCTTTCACGCTCACGCGCACGATATCCCCTGCACCCGCGACGTTGGTGACCAAAACCAAGTTAAAGTAACGGAAACCGTTAATTGTGAATCTGATTCCCCCACTCTTTCTGCATGGAACCCTGTATCGAAATAAAATAATTAAAAACGTTATTTTAAAAATAAAAAACAAAATAAATAGTAGCATCAATCACTGTGACAGTTAAAACTTCAAGGTTTGACCAGGATTTTTTTGGTAATTTAATATTTTACGGAGCCCCAAAAACTGGTGCATTTTATCGAAGGATGTGTGTGTGACCCAACACATTGGCACAGAACACTCGATGTTTCGAAAAATGCTTTTTCTGAGTTCTAAAGGCAGTCCCCTGATTTTCCGGGAAAACTTTCAAACGGTGGTTTCAGTGATTCAGCATTTGTGATTTTTTAAAAGTTTCAGGCCGTTTTAGTCATTAAGTAGTAACCACTCAAAATAAAGCATGCAAACAGAAAAACTGAAGGGCCAAAAGAATAAAGATAAATAAAAAGGAGGAAACCTTCAAGTACCACATCCAGTGGAGGAGTATCTAACCAATGTAACCCCAAGGGATGCAAGTGGGAGACAACCAACCAATCAACAACTTTATTTTTAGGTGTGTTTAGATTTGTATTTGAAATCATATTTAATGGAAAAACATAATTTACGAGATATAAAACGTGAAAGCAAAAATCTATTGCTTTCATTCAAACGTAAGTTTGAACTCATTCGAATATAAATCTAAATATGCACTCCTTCGAGAATAGCATGAGAGATACAAACCTTCTAAAGTTCTTATTCATTCAATACATTCTCACAATTTAATCCAAGGTAGGGAAAAAAACATTGTTTGGTTGTATATTATAATTCCCTAAGGAAACTAAATCAAAGAGAGAAAAAATCTAAAGGAGAGAAAAAAAGACCTAGTTTCAATTTAAGGTTAATATAAAATCTTTTATACATGATAATATAAAAAACTTACTTTTACATTAACAATATATAACTTAAATTTATTCACTGTATATCTTTATGTGAGTGCCCTAAAGTTATTCATTTAAAAATTTAAAGTGATAAATTTTTATTGAAAAGATATATATATTTAATCAATAAAAACTTCCTACCTCATACTATGAAATGAGACACATGTTAACAAGACCTATTCAATCAAAAAAAAAAAATCATGACCTATCTTTATAATGGTGGGTTTTTTAATTTTTGGCTATTCTGTTTGGGTAATAGGCCAAACTGCTGAGAAGATCTGATAATGTTTCGTTTGTTTCCTAAAAAATGAGCAAGTATTCAGAAGAAAACAACCAACTAAAAATAACAAGATTTTCGAACTCATCTTCTGCGTCTCTGTTTGGTATGGGTATGGAGTAATAATTAGCCGGTTTGGGAAATTTAAAAAAACGCCAAAACCCAGACACAAATTCATAATTTCAGGAGAGTTCTATATTGGGAACCTCATATTTCTCTTCTAAGTTCTAACTTAAAGAGAGTTTGCAAAGGAAAAACACTAATGCTTTCTTTGTTTGAGGAGTTTGAGAAGAGAGAAAATAAGGAGAGAGAAAAAGTATCCTTTGATGTTTGGCAAAGGAGAGAAGTGGGGGAAAAGAAAAAAAAATGATAGGGCCCACCAAAAAAATAATCTCTCTTTTCATGGAGAGAAAACTGAAAAGAAGAAAGAGTTTAATACTGAAATTACGTGATTGATCTTGTTAGTTCCTTCACTTGTCGGTTCTAGTTCTACTACCATTCTATTCATATATAATATGTTAAAGAAATATGATTGCCTATATAATAGGGCAAATATGTTCTTACAAAAAAAAAATTTATTTTCTTTCTGTTTTTCTATCTAACCAAACAAGTGAAGATAAAATTTAACTTTTCTTTTTTTCTATTTCTCTCCTACTTCTTCCAATCCAAACAATCTAAAAATTTATTTATTTTTTACTCATTATTTCTTCTCTCTTACTTCTTTCTCTCTATTTCTATCTTTCCTACTTTTTTTCTAATGCAAACAATGCATAAAAAAAAAAAATAAAGCGTTTATCATCTAGACAGGTAAAAATATATTTAATATTTAATTCTTTAAACAATTGGAAATATTTATAGATATTCTTGCTTTTCACAGTTAGCCATAAATTAGAATTTTTTTTAAAAATCAAGATTTAAAGCTTATTCTTAAACAATGCTTTAGAGTTGTTATTAGATTCGGCTTCGGCCTGACGTCCGAAAGTCCCCTAAAAATTCAGTTATCAGGGGTGATCTATCCAATTATATAAATAACAATTAGGTTCGTTAATTATCTGATGTGGGACTTACAACACATCCCTTCGAGTCTGGGCTCTTCACCACAAGTAAGGACTAACAGCACTATCCACATCACTGAACAAGACGTGACTTTGATATTATATTAGATTCGACCAGGCATCTGAAAGTTTCCCTCAAAAGCCGATTATGAGAGATGATCTACTCAGCTATATAAACAACGGCCAGACTCGTTAATCACCCGATATGGGACTCGCAACAATTATACTGGTTAACATTTTTGTTTAAGCAAATGCTAAATAGTATCCTAACAGTATTGATTAAAAAATTAAAGATAGATATATTACATTGAAAATAATGTATTCAATACATTAAACATTCAAAAGTTACATTTTTCAATAAAAAATTTCTATTTTTAGATTCCTTAAATAATATCTTAAAATATTTGTTAGCAAAACTCTTTTCTTAAAATTCTTTAATATTTAATATTTTAAATTAATAATTAAAGATATTTTTCCTTTTTCACAATTGGCCATGAATTAGCGAAAATATAAAAACAAATAGTAATACCTACTGAAAAAATATAAATAAACAAAAAGATAATGCTACTAACCATTGAAATTTAAAATTTTAGTTATTTATAAAAATATGGTTAGTTAATAAAGGCTCTGAGTAGAGAGTGCCAAAATTAAATTGCTTAACTAACCTGCGGAAACTGACGGGTACAATTCCAGCACGGTATTGAGCGATCTTGAGGAACATTGGCATGGCGAGGTCGAAGTGTGTGCGTGGTGGGTTGCACCATCCACCATTATCACTAGGGAGAGCCAGATTCGGTGGGCAAAAGTTTGTGGCAGTGATGATAATTGAAGGGTTTCCTGGGTTGCACCATGTGGGATCTTGGTTGCACTTGATCTCAAAGCATGCACCACAGCTCAGACCATTGTTGAACAGTGCTGTGCTCAAAGCTGCAGTGTTCACCCCATAACCTTGGCTATACAGGTTCCCGTACCCACATGCACCACCTAAGGACAAAAAAACGTTTTTATTGCTGTTAAGTGTTAAAGTTAGAACATTATAATAATTTAGACAACCTTTTTTTTATAAACTAGCTTTTTAATAATTTCATAGTGAATTAAAAGTATTCATGGTTTTAAATTAAGGTTAATGGAACTCAATACTAGAGTTTTAATTAATATTTATAACTGTATCGTGATTGCAATTGGGGTTAATGACCGCAAACTAAAACCATGGAAGCCTTTGAATTTTCTCTAGATTTAAGAAGTTATCAAAATAATGAGGGGAATTTCACTTATCAAAGATTCAATTGCAGCTGATTTCACAGTAAAGTCTGTTAATTTAATGTAAGTAACATAAAATAAATGTGTGACAACTCATTTTAATTTTGATACATATGAAAGAAAAAGCGTAAGATTAACTTGCAGGATTAGCATAAAGAGAACATTGCTGTACGTTTTGAAGAAGAGAAAAGGGGACCAGAAATGGTTCATTTAAATTTGTGTTGCAAAACCTTGAGAACAGCTACATTTTCATGGGTACAGCAAAACAAAAAGAAAGAAGAGGGCTTTGGCCTAGAATGAACCAAAACAGTTTAAGAGAGTGGGGTTTGGTTTTAAAAAATGGAAAATACAAAAAGGGAGAGGGTTAAAAGTGTGTAAAATGAGAGGGAGAAGGGAAATGAAAATGATTTTGAGTAAAAGTACTAGAAAAAAACAGAGGAAGGTGAAGAGTGAGAGAAGAGAAAATGTGTGTAGAAAGGGTTTTAGTTTCTACCCATTGTTCCAGAGGCATCACTTCCACCGTAGAAAGTGGCATGGGCACTCTGCCATGGACCACCGGTGTAAACTCCAGGGATTCGAGCACAGGTTGCAACAATTAGAGAGAACAATGTTGCGATGCAGAGCAGGCCCATTCCAGCCATAGAGATTAAGAGAGGGAGAGAGAAGAGAGAGACAGATTAGATTGGTTGTGTTGGTTTGAGGCGAATGGGAATGGGGAGAAGGTAAAGGGGGTACTTATGGAGGGAGGCCAAGGGAGTGGGAGGAATCTAATTAATGCAGCTTCACTCTCAATCTCTCTCTCTTTCTCTCATCTTTTGAGTCAGTAGTTAATAAATGGGTTCATATTTTCTTTTTCTACAAGAAATATTTGAGTCACCCATTAATTGAACATGAATTGATGTGCATGTGCACTACACATGGCCTTCTTTCATGTTTAATTTTGTTTGGTCAGGGAGAGGAAGGCAAGTTGAAGCACAATTTGCAGGAAGGAAAAAATGGGGAAAGCACATGGATGCATCTTGGAATCACATAGCAAAAATTTAGAGGCCCTGTTATTGATTCTGTACTGAAATCTTGCTTGATGTTGTCTGCAAGCAACATCTAATTTGAACATTTGACAAAAAAAATCAAATATTTTACATGGTTAATACATTTCAAAAATATGATTAATAAAGTATTGAGTTTGATTAATAGATATATAAGGTGTCGCAACTCATTAATCATCCGTTGAACTTTATCAACCACAATTTTCATATGCTCAAAATTTTGAACGTCACGTGCATATTTGAGCACCTGAAAATCGTGGTTAATAACATTCAAAATCGTGGTTAATGAAGTTCAGTGGATGGTTAATGAGTTGTTACACCTTGTATATCCATTAACCAAACGCAACACTTCATTGATCATGTCTTTGAACTATATTAATCATGTAAAATGTTGTCGATTTTTGTTATCAAATTTTTTATGTTCAAAAAACAGTACTATGTTTATTTTATTTTATTTTACTAAAAGAAAATAAAATTCCAACATCTAATTTATAGCCTCGGAGTTGAGCGTTTAAAATCATAAATACTTGGTTTGTATCGCCACGAAATAATGGTAATGATGATATAAATGAGTTGAATTATTTATGAATTATTTAGTTTTGACTCATTGAATATTTGTTTGGTTAGTTAAACAAACAAACTCAAACTTAAAATTGGATTCGATTATTTAATTTAGCTAAACTCAAACATTGTAGATTTGATATTAAGAGCTCGAATAGCTCATATATGTGTATTATATAGTGTATTATAATATTTTTATTACACATTTGTCTGGTATAATAAACTAATAAAGTTTAAGTAACTTTTTTTTCATGAGCCAAACTTGAATTTCAAGTACTTAGCATGGGTCACTCATTTACATGGTGATCATTACATTTAAAAAATAGTTGAATTTAAAATAAACGTGTAAAAAATCTATCACACATAAACATTGAATCTAAGACAATGGGTGCATTTGGAAGAGCTTATGGAGAGCTTATGAGAATAGCTTATGGAATTAAACTTATACAAATAGTTTATGAAAATAGTTTATGATCTTTCCATAAGCTGTTTTTAGCTTATTTCCATAAGCTTGTTAGAGAAGCTTATGAAAATAAGTTGTTTTTAGCTTATTGAAAAAAGAGCTTATTGCATAAGCGTTTAAATAAGCTGTATATCCAAACGCACCCAATGACATATTATCCAGAATTTGTTGATTTTTTGTATGAATAACTATAAAAAATAGAATGTTATGTTTTTTCAGTAATTGTATTTACCAAAACAATAAATTTCTTACAGTTATGTAAATAAAACAGATAGTTATGGGAAGATCAACTTTCTCTCAACTTGTTTGATTTTGTAATAAATATCAAGCAATCCACTGGAGTATGTTCAAGCATTATATTATCTTTCGTATTTCTTTATCTTTCTTTTTTACTTTAGTGGATTATAAATAACAGTGGAGATGGTCTTGTTGTTTGCGAATTGGGATATGTTTTTTATGTTTAAAATTAGTGTGAAAAACCAAATTAATCCCTTGAAAATTTTGGGGAATTCATTTTTAATCATTGAAAAAATAAATTAACTATTCAGTCCCTCAAATTTATAAATGTGAGGCACATTAGTCCCTAGGTTTAGTTCCGACGTCTATTTACTTGTCTACATGTCCCATTAACCATCCTACTTGGCTCGTTAGAGGTCTTGTGTGGCCTATGACGAATTTTTACTGTGAAAAGTGAAAAAAGTGTATAATTTTCAGGTATTTTGGGTTTTAAAATTATGTATATTTTTTCCACTTTTTATACGTCTTCCACAAAGGAAATTCGTCATAGGCCATGCAGGAACACTAACGAATCAGGTAAGATGGTTAATGAGACACATAGACAAGTAAATGGATATCGAAACTAAATCTAGAGACTAATTTGTCCCGCATTTGTAATTTTAAGGGACTAAATGGTTAGTTTATTTTTTTCAGGGACTAAAAGTGAGTTCCCGAATATTTTCAGAGACCAATTTAGATATTCACTCTTAAAATTAAAGTGGAGGATATTTTCTAGAAAATCCTCAAAGTCATCAAATTGGCAAGCACCTAGTTTGAACGATTTCTAAGAAAAGACCAGGCTCAAGTGCCTTTAATCGGAGAGTTGTGATTGATCAATTGTTTCATCTAACGTAAAGGAAATGAACGAAAGAATCGGGAAAAAAAGGAATAGGGAATCCAAAAGCCTCATACCCATGGTATGAATCAACCACTCACTAGTTTTTAGGAGCGTTTGGATAAACAGCTTAAGTAAGCGTTTATGCAATAAGCTTTTTTCAATTAAGGTAAAAACAACTTATTTTCATAAGCTTCTCGGACAAGCTTATTGAAATAATCTAAAAAGAGCTTATAAAAATATCATAAATTATTTTCATAAGTTAATTGTATAAGTTTATCTTCATAAGTTATTCTCATAAGCTCTTTATAAGCTCTTCTCACAAACTCTTTATAAACTCTTCATAAGTTCTTCCAAATGCACGGTAGACAACCACTTGCTAGTTCTGGCTTTTGTTTTTCGTTTTTCATTTAACATTTAATTTACGATGAGTGTGGTTCCTTCAAATTTGGAAGGGTTTCAATATCCTTGGTAGTTGGCCCAATAACAATAAGATAAATGTATTAAATTTAGGAGAATGCGCACCTAGTGGAAAATCAAGAAAAGAAAATTTATATTGATAATTGATGTGTAATATTTGAAAAATATCATACATAATTTTCCAATGAAAATATGTTTTTTGTTCCTTGACCTGTGCTCATGGGTTTGCTTGGCCTTTAAATTTATCCATGCCATTACTTAGTGCATATCTGAATCGACGTTGACACTTAACAAACGTGGGTTTGGCGACTCCAAACTTTTGCCACGTTTTTTATGATGTTTGATTTCTAGTTAGAATAGTTAATTTTAGGGTCAAACTTAGGTTTGGATAAAAGCAATTTTTAGGGTCAAACTTAAGTCCCGCCTCATTAAGTAACCTATTATTTAATCCTAAAACATGCAAAAAATTTAAAACTTAAAATGCATATAAATAATTCATGCAACACACTGCTAGCAACATATATATAGGTACAATCATCCTTGAGTACGTTAATCAGAGTACGCCACTACGGGCATATAGTTAATACAACAACTGTCAACAAGAAAGATACATAATGGGTCACAACAAAAAATAACGACTAAAACCTGCTATCTCTCGCCCTACCCTTCACCAAAATACATCAAAAAGTAAACACTCAAAATTCTCGAGCCTACTGAGACGCGCTGGCCCGACAACATATCAACATCGATGATATGATGGTCGTGAACAATCTTCTATTTCTGTCTCTCACAGCTGGCATCTGCGGCTGATCCCACCGACATCGGGTTTATAGGGGATACCATACTCCTCAGAAATCGACTCCTCAATTGCGGTGTCTTCTCCACGAACCAAAAGAGAAAACATACATATAGAAAATAGGTAGATAAGGATCTACAACAAACATCATATATAGGAAAGAAATTATAGGATAGCATATATTCACATCACATGCATCACACAAGCATTTAGACAACCATCTCCATGGATCGTACATGTCAGTAATCTCCAATCCATCATTTCACTCGTAGTCAACACTTATGCTATATGTACTCGTCCCTACGTGCATGTCGGCCGATATCTCAAAACTCGTTCTCAATCTCGGAGAACCTTAGTTAGTTGTCCAGGTAACATTTCCGCTCGTCGTGAGCAATAAGAGTGCATCCTCACTCCAACTCTCGGGAGGGGTATATTGGTCACCTCAGAATGTCCACCTGTGACGTGGAATACTCAGGGTCCAATCGGGATAACCAGGCTCCAGTGGGAATCACCACACGATAGGAGCAACCCCATCCGTCACTTGTGATAAGTCTCGAGAACGATCACATCCCTAAGATCATGAAGATTGTAACATCCCTTTTTATCAATATGTGTGTCAAGGCATGAGTTAAGTATGTTTAAGTGTTTGGATGTGATCTATATGATATGATAGAGCTATGGCCCAAATTTGAAGAGATTTGGCCTTGGAATGAGCTCAGAAAGTGCGAAAACGTGAAAGAACGGGTCAAATCAGCATCCAACGTTTGGATGTTGAGTGCCCCAACGCTCAAACGTTGACCATGGATGCTCGAGCGTGGGGGAAGCGCACGTCAAAGCGTGGAGAGTACGTGCGTGGAGAGACACATGTCAGTACGCATGCGCGTGCGTCAGAATGTCCTTATGCTTAGCTTAGTATGTTAAGATGTTGGATAGTATGTCGCATGCTACTATGGATGATGTTGATAGTGAATGAAAGTGCCATAATGCATGTCTGAGGAAAAGTGATGGATACTGGAGTATCGTAAATAAAGTGATATAAGGATTGAAATGAGATATTGATTGAGATAGTGGTGGAACAAGTGATGGTTGACATGCATAGCATAATCATGTGCCAAGTGGCGAGCCATATGGTATAGGACACACGAGGTTAGTGTACCTGAGTGCGGGTATAGATTACGAAAAGGACGATCTTCGTGATCTTGGGGATGTAATCGTGCTCGGGACTTATCACATGTGACGTCAGATAGGGTTGCTCCTATCATGTCGTGATGCCCGCTGGAGCCTGGTTATCCCGACTGGACCCTGAGTATTCCACGTCGCAGGTGAAAATTCCGAGGAGACCAAGAAACCCCTCTCAAGAGTTGGAGGGGGAATGCACTCTTATTGGTCACGGTGAACGGAAAGGTTACCTGAACAAACTAACTAAGGTTCTCCGAGACTGAGAACGAGTTTGAGATATCTGCCGACATACACGTAGATTTGAGATACATATAGCATAGGCGATGAGCATGAGTGATATAATTGGTAAATGTTTGTGTACATGCTTATGTGATGTGTGTGATGTTAATATATGTTACTCTATGATTTATTTCCCATGTATGATGTTTGTAGTAGATCGTTATCTCCCTATTTTATCTATGTATGTTTTCTCCCTTGGTACGTGGAGAAAATGTTACAATTGAGGAATTGATTCCAGAGGAGGATGGCATTCCCTATGAACCCGATGCCGGTGGGAGAGCTGCAGATATCAGCAGTGAAAGACCTGAGGTAGAGGTAGTTCACGGCCACCATATCATCCTTATTGATATGAGTGCCTATCTAGTGTGTCTCAGTAGGCATGAGTGTCTTGAGTGTTTATATTTTGATGTATTTTGGTGAGGTGGTTGGGACGAGAGATAGCATGTTTTATTAGTTGTTTTTAGTATCACTTCTTATGTATTTTTAGTTTAGGAGTTGTTGTGTAGGCAGTATGCCATTAAGCTGTGTACTCTAACGAAGGTACTTTATGGATGCATGTACCTAAAGCTATAAGTGTATTGTAATTATTTACTATATTTTTAAAGTTTTAAATTTTTCGCATGTTCTAAGATTACATAATTAGGTTACTAATGAGGCGGGACGTCTCATTTGGTGGTATCCGAGCGTTGAGAATGTTCTGAGACTAATGGGATGACTTCATGTATGTGGGGTTGTCTCAAAGATAGTCCCTTCCGTAATCTGTACCCGCACTCAGGTATACTAACCTCGTGTGTCCCATACCACATGGCTCGCCACTTGGCACATGATTATGCTATGCATGTCAATCAATCCTTATGCCACCAATATCCCAATAAACATCTCAATCCTTATATCACTTTATTCACGATACTATAGTATCCATCACTTTTCCCTCACACATGCATTGTGGCACTTGCATTTACTATCAACATTATCATCATTCATAAAGCATGCAGACACAATATTCAATATCTCAATATACCACCTTAAGCATATAAGATCATACAATCCATACTATTAAACATACCATTCTAAACTTATAAGCACATAAATCACATAAAACACATATTCACAATTATACCAAACATACCAATCATCCATCTAAGAATAATCGTCTAGAATCATTGCCGCTAAAGTATCACACAGGGTGCCTTGCTGCATTCCCTGATCCACAAGGATTCTTGGTATGCATCATTCCCCACTCCTTTTAGGTCTATGATCCTTTTTTGTATCTTGGG
Source organism: Ammopiptanthus mongolicus (assembly GCA_039655645.1). Taxonomy (NCBI): domain Eukaryota; kingdom Viridiplantae; phylum Streptophyta; class Magnoliopsida; order Fabales; family Fabaceae; genus Ammopiptanthus; species Ammopiptanthus mongolicus. The sequence goes on from CM077350.1 coordinate 42,285,738, forward strand.
AAATCTTATTTCCTATCTTCATTTTATGTGTGAAAGGCAATATTTAATTCTTTCCCAAAATTGTGTTCCTGTTTAGTATCTTCGGAAGAACTTATTTTCCATAGGCATTTTTAGGGTGGTTTTATTTTTTGCTTGCATGCATCTCTCCATGGATTATGAAAATCCTTTCAAAACCTCACTCTTGCTTGCTGGAATAAGGCAATAAATCCTTCCAAAAATTTGAATATGTAGTAACTCAGATATCTTAATCTGTTGATCCAATGTAATTGCAGTCTGCCACTCTTTAAGATATTTTCACTATATTAGAAGTCTTATATTGTCAAACTATATAGAGCTGACAAATTTATTTTAGCATTTTTGAAATGAGAAATGTAGTTTAAATGCTGGTTTCGTGTTACTTCAAATGGACAAGTGTATTAATCCTTGTTGTTTGTTTATTTAGTTTAATACTTGTTTGTTTGTTTATTCAGTTTAATACTTGTTTGTCCTTCTGGCTCTGTACTTTGACTACTCTTGTTATATTGGAAACATCCTTTCACCTTGTCTTTCTTACCTAGGCTAACGATTCCTTTCTGTATACAGGGAACAATTAATTGCATGTCTTATGTCACTAGAAAATTGTACGTATGTCTTGCTTCAATACTTTTAATTCTCATATATCTCTATGTTCATCTGCTGGAAAAACGAGCAAAGATTTTATGTTAACGATGTAATTGCAAGGATAGAATCAAATTATTGTTTTTAGAAAGAAGGGTTTGATACAATTTCAGTTATGTTTGTTTCATACCAATTATTCATATTAGGAGGTTGATGATTTGCTCATATATTGTCTTGAACATTTGCTTTTTTGAGCCTTGCAGGAAAGAATTGGTTTCTATGCTTGATAGATCCAAAGACTGAGAATAGTCTTTTCATTGATATTGGTAAGTTCTCACGCTTTGATTGAATATTGCTTGGTTTGTAATTATATTTCAGATTTTAATATCATTTTTGAGTAACTGGTATTGTTTTGGTTTTTGCAGATTTAAGTTTGATTGTTTCAATCCTACTGCATCATGTTCTTTTGTTGTTATATAGATTGAGTCCATAAGCCTTTTAATGACACTGAACAAATTGTTTTCTTTTAGTGTTATGCAGATTGTATCTATAAGCCTTTCAATGGCAATGAACAAACTGTTATGTGACTATGTGATTACACTAGTTATTGGAGTCAATATGATACTGGTTACTAGAATCAAATGTTTTTTATGTTTTGTTGATGACACTCTTGAAGTATAGTTGTTATTTTTTGTTGTGGATTTAATGGAATATATTTTGTTGTGATAAAATGAATTTAGTATGGTTTATTTGGAACATTTGTATGTGATTTAAGTGTTTTATGAGTAAATATTATTGTCGTTAAAACTTTTGTTAATAAAATCATACGTGTTTTGAGTGACAAATAATCATAATATTTCGTGGCAATAGTAATTGCTAGGAAAAACCAGCTAGAACTTTTACCGGCAATAAAAAAAAGTTGGTAAATGAGCTTAGAAGACAATTCTAAAATCATATTTAATGGCCATTAAAATTGCCGCTAAAGGCCATGATAATTGCCGCTATAACTTTTGACTTTTAGCGGCAATTATTTTGGCCTTTACCAGCATTTCTTATAATTGTCGGAAAAACTTTTAGTGACATTGGATACGCCGGTTAATTAGTAATAGTCAGTAAAGATTTTGGTGGCCATTATTATTGCCGTTAAAGGCCATAATAATTATCGTTAAAAATGTATTTTGTTGTAGTGTCATGACTTAGTTAAATTACTTAGGCTTAAGGAAAGCTAGTATTCTTAAAGTTTAGGAAAGGTAGTCCACGGTTTATCCTACCAGATTTGTTCTGTAGGTAGATGACTCATCGAGGCTACATTTGAAGCAGGCTATATGGTTGGCAAAATCTAAAGAAAAACCAAGCAAGAGGTGTCAAAAGCTTATCATGGCTTTACTAGGTGTAATGACCCATGATCATTATAGAAGAAATTTTCAACCAGTAAACTAGTCTCTTTAGCCGCCTAAATGGCATAAAGAAAGACTTTTTCTTCATTTATTAGATTAACTAGGATCAAAGTTCTTACTTAGAGTATAATTAAGTGATTAAATATTAAGTATTTATTTAATTAAGTGCTTTATACTTAATCAGTTTCAATTAACTTAACTAACCTTCCAACTTATGGTTTTACTGATGTAATTTAGTTCATCAAGTTTATGTAACCATGAAACAAACTATTTTCTAATTAGTGATTAATTAGACTCAAGTATCCAAAACTAGTTAATTATTTAAGATTAGTGAAAATTAATTATGATTAGTAAAACTCAAGTAGATTGATCCTAATTAGCTAAATATAATTAATATCTACATCTATAGTTAATTATTTTGTAATTTGATTAATGATAAACTACCCTAATTAAAAATTTAAATTGAGATACTTTCGATAGGAGGTTTTGAGCTGCTTGCTTGAGATGTTTTTTTATAGGAAATTTTTTTGAGGTGTTTCGAATTTTGTTCTAAACTTGCGTATGCGTTTAAATTTTTAAATGGTTTTGATTTATCTAATTCTTACTTTTGTTCTTAGCCCTTTTCTATTGTTTCTAACCTGAATTAGCTTAACTTAACAAAATTCATTCAAACCTTGTTAAAATATTTAAATTTTCCTTTACTAAAAATATGATGTTACAGATTGGGTTAGTCCAGCCCGAACCCGATTATGATAGGGCTTTATTGGATCGTGACAAAAGTTAGAATTTCATCGGGGCTCAAAATTTGTAGCCTAAATCCTACAATTTATTAGGTATATTTGGGTCAGCCCAGACCGATTGTGTCACCTCCACTGGAAGGACCTGTTTGGTTTGCATTTTCATTTCCTATTTTCATTTCCTGTTTCTATTTTCTGAAAATTGTTTTCATTTTCAAATTTTGAAAAATTTGAAAACGTATTTGTTTTGACTTCCTATTTTCTGTTTTCATTTTCTATTTTCAAAAATTTGGGAATGAAAACATTGAAAACAACTATTTTTTATTTTCAGATTTGGGTCCAATTCAGGAAATGTTTTCACCGAAAACATTTTCACTAAACTCAACCAAACGCATTTTCAAACTCATTTTCTATTTTAATTAAAAATGAAAACAGGAAATGGTCAAACAAAACAGGCCCTTAGGAAACCTCCTTAGTTAATTGGCTTAGACCTTTTTCTGAATGGTTCAATCGAAAAATTGCCAGACATAATCGCTTCACAGCATCTTTATTTTCTGAACTTGAATGCCGCTAGCGAGCCTAGTGTCGTTGCTTCCTCCATTGGAACCTTTGTTCCTCAACATGGTCAACCTGGCTACCAAATTCACTTGGGAGCTTTTAGGGTTCTAAACGAACCCAACAATATTAAAAAAAAAAAAATTCCTCATTTGCATCTTCGTTGTTCTAATGTTTCAATCGTGAAAATGGTGCTTCTAATGGTTGCTCTATGGATTAGGGGTTGGTAAAAATGAGATTCAATAATCAGTTTTGTTATTTTCATATTTAATTTGCAAATTAGGATTTAATTCTTGATTTTATAAGAAAACACACAATTGGATACTTAAATAATAAATAAATTACTGCGGTGTTAAATTGGCAGCTAAACAATGACATGGATAAGTAACATATGTTTTGTTTAGATCAGGAGCCAACTTGAAAGAAAACTAAAACTGTTCCAAGTTCAAAAGTATCATAAAATTTACCTTAATTCAATTAAAAATCGTGATAACAATAAGTAATTTTGTTGAGTTTATTAGATTTTCTCGAGAAGGTAACTCATTCACAGAGGTTTTAGGAAAATTAGGGATTGTTTTTTTTGTTTCCAGTTTCCTTATTTATTTCTTTTTTCATTAATAGTTTAAAAAATATCGCACTGTTTTTATTCTATTTTCTCTTTACAAAAATTTATACAAGAGATAGTGAAAACAATATACCCTCATATTTTAACCCTTGTCTCACACAGATATTATAAAAGTAACCAAAAATAAAAACATATGTTTTGTTTAGATCAGGAGCCAAATTAAAAGAATACTAAAACTGTTCCAAGTTCAAAAGTATCATAAAATTTACCTTAATTCAATTAAAAATCGTGATAACAATATGTAATTTTGTTGAGTTTATTAGATTTCCTCGATAAGGTAACTCATTCACAGAGATTTTAGGAAAATTAGGGATTGTTTTCTTTGTTTCCAGTTTCTTGTTTTTATTTCTTTTTTTCATTAATAGTTTAAAAAATATCGCACTGTTTTTATTCTATTTTCTCTTTACAAAGATTTATACCAGAGACAGTGAAAACAATATATCCTCATATTTTAACCCTTGTCTCACACAGATATTATAAAAGTAACCAAAAATAGAAAAATTATTAATTTTGATTGTGGGTTTATTGATTTTATTTATCTTCAAAATATGTACCATAGTGATTTTTTATTTATAAGTAGAGAAGAAAAACATAAGTGAGAAAGAGAATGTTACACATTAAAATTAACAGTGTACAATTTTTGTAAGTAAAATATGTACTTAAACCAATTTGAAACAAGTGTAATAATTCTACTATGCAATCATTTTCTATGGAAAACTTCTTTATAAACATCATAATTAATAATACCTAATAATTCACAATATCTTTATACTGCTCCCGCTTTTACTGTTAGGGCCATAATTGGTTCATATCGGATTTAAAGTAGTTTAACGTTTAAATTAATTACTGTTAATCGAGATGAGTTAGTTCGTTTTTCTTGCAAAATTTGATATGCAACTCGAATCGAACCAATCCGATTACATCCAGACATTCAGCTTGGTTCGAATCAATTTATAGGGTATGTCAACATATTTTTAATTCTATTTAATCTTTTCAGAAAATTATTAAAAAAATCAGATTCAGTTCCTCACCCTTAGTACCTCGCCCTCCCTTCTCCATCTAAAACCGTGAAGAACAATCACCACACCCACCTCCTTTAGAACAAGAATCCGTGAAAGAGGTCCTCTCTCAAACACTAATTTCCAAACCCTCACCAAGTTCCAATTTTGATGGAAGAAACAAAGACTCAACTCTGGACTTTGATTATGAAACCGATAACATCTCATAATAATCCCAAATTTTGACAAATCACAAGCTCCTCCATACACGAAACATCACAATTGCATACTCAAATCACCAGATTCAAAGACTACTTTCCATTGTTGTTTAAACATATCAAATCTTCACCAAACTTGAGGGTGTGCAAGAAATTGTCATGACCGTTGACTATATTAGCTTGGGTTTGGGTGTCTTCTCTTCCATTGGAGGGCCCAGAGACCGTGGTGGCAGAGGAAGCATTGAGGGAGGCATTGGCGGGGAAGAAGTCGAGGTGGGAGGCAAGGGGACGCAAAGGAAGGCACCGTGAAAAATCACCATAGAAAGAGGGAGATAGAGGGTTGGTGACGGACTTAGGGTTCTAATGAGATGAAAAAAGTTGTAAAAGTAGAAGTGTGATGTATGCGAGATTGTTTTTAATAGAGATTTTTAGGTATCTTAATTTTATTTTTTCAAGTATTATTCGGTTTGGATCACATCAATCGATTTAGAAATTAGAAAATCCAATACTTGAATCAACGAGATTCAATTTCTAGCCTTTTAGTTCAATTCAAACTGATAGCTCGAATCAATCCACACTTTAACATTCCATTTTGGGTCCATTCAGATGAGTTTTAAAAAAAGGGATCCCTATGACGTAGAAGTAGAAGCGGAAGCTATTTTGCATTTGAATGTAGTGATCGAGAAAGATAAATGCAGTACTGTACCTGAATTAGTGAAAGTGAGAGAGGCGATATTGCACTGCCGCTGCATTGCCTTCTAAACAGAAAAGGGTCAACAATACAAGGGATATTGGAGCAGAACAATGGAACACTAAAAGTGTAAAACAGAAGAAAAGGGGTTGTCAATTTGTCATTTAACATGTTGTATAGCGATATTTTTGTCAAAAAAATCATTAAACATGTAGCACCTCTCTGTTTCTCTCTTTCTCTCTCATCTATCGCAGGTGCTTTTCTCGGAAGCTAGCAATCGTAGCTTCTAAAAAAAGCATTAAAATGTGTTTTTATACTGCTCTTACTTTTTTAAAAAAGTCTATCCAAACAATCTTTTTGTTTTTATAAAAATACTTTATTTTAAAAATAAGTGCTTTGATTTAAAAAAAAGGCCATCCATATGGGCTCTTTGTTCATATCAATTGAACCATCAAGTGGATCTGAATTCACTTAAAGCCCTATGAGATGTTGACAATACCATATACATTTGACCACGACTGAAAACATGCTTTGGATGACATAATACGTCTAGGGATGACAAATTTATCCGTATCCGTGGATATCCGTGGATAAATCCCGCAATGAGCACGGGGCGGATAACTTAATGGGTAACCGCAGAAAAAATAAATATGTATTTTCTCCACCCGCTTATTAATGGGACGGGGGGGGGGGGGGGGGAGGTATCGAGGTACACGTACTCGGTATTGAAATTACTTAAATAGCTCGATAATGATATAAATTTCTGTACTATGGTTTGAGATTTATTAACATTTATCATATGATCATTTTTGTTCATTCTAGTTAAAATTGTGTAGTAAACAATTAGGTTGGTAGATATTAGCATTTTTAATACGTACATAGAACAATATAGGTATGTTGTTGATTTTATAGTTTCTAGAAGTTCTTATTACGTTTATAGAATATTTGAGAATGATAGATTGTCTTCATTTTTCATTCCGAACATATGTATTGTTATTATTTTTTTCATAGTTTATGAATATCCATAGATACTTGTGGATAGTCATAAAATCTGCTAATACCAGACTAACGAATATTCGTACGAGTACAAGACGGGTACGGAATGGATTTTCATCCGACGGGACGGGTGACGGGAAACTATTACATGTGTCCACCCTGCCCCCTTACCATCCCTAAGTACAGCATGTGAGCATAAAGAATCTCATTTTTGAACTTAGCATAACGGAAAAAGTGAGTTTATTAATTATATACGAACTAATAAATCATCAACCAAATAATTTTAAAAAAATTATGTTTTTAATTGCTTTTTACTAGACCCCTGAATTTTTACTAGTTTAACTTCACTGAATATTCAGTCAAAAAAAAAAAAAAAAACTTTCCAGATCATAACTGCAAGATCTACTTATTTGAAAATAAGACTTGACTGATTTGAAGGGGGAAAAATCAAGGGTGTGTTTGGATTTGTGTTTGAAACATCGTTCAACGGAAAAACATAATTTATGAGACACAAAACATGAAAGCAAGAATTTGTTGCTTTCACTCAAATATACGTTTGAACTCATTCCAACGCAAATCCAAATATGAACTAAATAGTTAGTTTACTAATAATGTGTTTTGCTTAGTCAGTTGGGCCGATTCAATTCTTTATAAAGTTCCAACTATTATTGGGCATTTGATTGTTCTCTTTCTCTAATCAAAGGACTGTACTTTCAGTTCGATTGATCCGTACTACTTGATATCATATGGGAGGCAATATACATATTTTAGATTAATGTTCCATGCATAGCATTGTAGGTGTATATTTCTATATATCTTAGTGATATGTGACAGTTGAAAGTATAGGAATATAACTTTTTTATAAAATTATAAAATGATATGTATCTAAATATGTGAATAACGTTATTCCATATTTTAATCTAGTTATCATTGAAGGGCAATGGACTTGTCGGTGAAATATTATTTGTGTATATTTTACAATGCATATTAATCAATCGAAATGAAAATTCATCAAAAAAAAGTCTCATAAAAAATTCATCAAAAAAAATCAATCGAAATGAAAAGAATATACTAACATGCATTTGCCTTCCCGTGCTGACACAGTTTCGACTTTTCTTATTTTTTACTCTTCCTGTTTGACTTTGTTATTTTTTAATCATATTTGTATCCATGCTTAAGTTATTAACTTAATTGTAGTTCAGGTAACGTATTACTATGCATGCAATGCATTACCTATAAGCAGTCATGCACAATTTTTTTTTTTCTTTTCTCTGAATCACAAGGTGACCTACTCAGCTTTCGAATATGGGACTAATCCATATTTAGGACTAAACATTTATCTGATGCTTACAGCTATATTCGAATCCCTAACTATATGGGTAGTCTCGGCACGTAACTTACACCGTCAACTTTGCCGCAGGTCATGTTATCATGCACAAGCTTTAATTTAAAGCTTCACCTGTAATTATCTTAATATCTGGAGAATTCCGATATGATTAATAATTGAATTGTCATGGTCGTATCAAGATCTATCTTTTTGGTTCAAGATTAAATCAAACATCTGCTAATCATATTGCTGCTAAGACCTCAAGAATTTGCAAAGTGTTGGAACACACGCACTCGGATTGTTAAAGATAAACTAACGGCAAACACACGCACACACGCATGAAAGAAAAAAGAAGACAAGATTTACGTGGTTCGGCGAATAGTGCCTACTTTCACGGGAGCTGTTACGACTGTGTTTCACTGTATGCAAATAGGATTACATAAGCGCAGTATTTATACTAATCACCACTATGATAGAAATTACATTAATAACCTTTTACTAACCCTGATTCGTACCGCGGGGGGGCTTCGCCCCCCGCACCCCCAACCCACTCGTCGTGCCCCACCAGTCTGGCCCAAGCCCAATGGGCCACGCCCTCGCTGGGCCACGCCCTCGCCAGCTCGGGCGTCGGCCCAACTGTCAGTATCTATATGAGCCAACACAACAATCTCCACCTTGGCGAATATCAAACCCTTTGAAGATAACAGCTACTGCCGGGTTGGGGGGTTCAGCTCCTGCTTAGCATTGAGAAACATGTAACAAGTCCAAGCAATGCTTGAACTTGTCAACAGTGACTGGCTTTGTGAACATGTCAACTGCATTCTCTGAAGTGTGAACCTTTTCAAGCAATATCTGTCCAGATGCCTGCAACTCCCTGATCTTGTGGAATCTCACATCAATGTGCTTTGTTCTGGAATGATACACCTGATTCTTTGCCAAGAAGATGGCACTCTGACTATCACACTGCAACCTGACTCCACCTTGCTCAATGCCCAACTCCTTCACTAGGCCTGTAAGCCACAAGGCTTCCTTGGATGCTTCAGCTACTGCCATATACTCAGCTTCAGTTGTGGACATTGCCACTATAGTTTGAACTGTCGATTTCCAACATATAGGTCCACCTGCAAGGGTGAAAACAAACTCAGTCATAGACCTTCTGTTATCCAAATCACCGGCATAGTCTGAATCCACATACCCAACTACTGAAGGATCACTTCGCTGACTGCCAAACATTATACCATGGCCTGTAGTGTCCTTCAAATATATGAAAACCCACTTGACTGCCTCCCAATGCTGCTTACCTGGATTAGACATAAACTTGCAAACTTGGCTCACTGCTTGTGCCAAGTCCGGTCTAGTGCAAACCATAGCATACATCAAACAACCAACTGCACTAGCATAGGGAACCTTCGACATGTACTCAGCTTCCGCCTCTGTCTTTGGGCACTGTTGCACTGAGAGCTTAAAGTGATTCGCCAACGGAGTACTCACAGTCTTAGCATTGTTCATGTCAAATCTATCTAACACCTTCTGAACATAGCCCTGTTGAGAGAGCCATAATTTTCTTGCTCCCCTGTCCCTGTGAATATCCATCCCAAGAATCTTCTTAGCGGCCCCCAAATCCTTCATATCAAACTCTTTCCCTAGTAGAATTTTCAGCTTATTCACATCATGCAAACTATTAGCCACAATCAGCATATCATCAACATAAAGTAACAGAAAAATAAAAGAACCATCATCAAGGCTCTTCACATAAACACAACAATCATACTCACAACGCCTGTAGCCAATTCTAAGCATGTAAGAATCAAAGCGCTTGTACTACTGCCTTGGAGACTGCTTTAACCCATATAGAGAACGTTTCAACTTACAAACCAGATGGCCCTGTCCAGCTGCACTGAACCCTTCTGGCTGCTTCATATAAATCTGTTCCTCTAATTCACCATGGAGGAAAGCTGTCTTCACATCCATCTGTTCTAAATGCATATCCCGACTGGCTACCAAGGCTAGCACTGCCCTGATAGAAGTATGTCTTACGACCGGAGAGAAAATCTCATCATAATCAATCCCCTTCTGCTGTGAATACCCTTTTGCAACAAGACGAGCCTTAAACTTTCCCCCCCCTTTTTTTTTCTTCTGATACTGCATGTTTCTTCTTGTACACCCACTTGCACCCGATAGCACGTTTTCCCTTAGGAAGCTCAACTAACTCCCAAGTTTGGTTCTTATGCAAATACTCCAGCTCTTCCAGCATTGCACTCATCCATCTGTCCTTCTCTCGGCATTGAATTGCCTCTGTAAAAGTAGATAGATCATCTGAACTAATGAGAAGTGCAACAGAAACCAACTCTTCATAACCATACCTCTGGGGTGCCTTGGTAGTCAGACGATCTCTATCTCGTGCAAGATTATAGTCCTGCAAAATATCTGCGCTGTCTGGTTCAACATCAGATTCATGCTCCTGCTCATGTACAGGCTCAGGCGGAGGCACTGGCAGACCACGAGCCACTGGGAGCTCTTCCACCTCCACCTCAACTGTCTTGGAGCTAGAGTCAACTCCATTTGTCACTGCGCCAGGAGCATCTGTCGCAACTTTCTGCTTTACCATGAACTGCTAATCAAACACTGCATCCCTCCTGACCACCATTTTCTTTGAAACTAGATCCCAAAACTTGAACCCTTTTACACCTTTAGCATAACCTATGAAAATGCACTTTTTCGACTTTGGATCAAGTTTAGATCTTTCATCACCGGAAATATGCACAAAAGAAGGACACCCAAAAATGCGTAAATTATTAAAATCAACTAGGATACCTGTCCAAATTTCCTCTGCAAACTTCCCCTCCAATGAGGCCCTTGGTGAGCGATTGATGAGATAACATGCCATACTAATTGCCTCCGCCCAGAATCCCTTTGAAAGTCCAGCATTCAATCGAAGACATCTAGCCCTTTCTGTGAGAGACCTGTTCATTCTTTCTGCAACACCATTCTGCTATGGTGTTTTCTTCACTGAGAAGTGTCGTTGAATACCATGTTCTGCACAGAACTTCTGAAACTGCTTGTGGGTATACTCTGTGCCATTGTCTGATCTCAGATACTTGATTTTTCTGCCCGTCTGATTTTCTACGACTGCCTTCCATAACTTTAAGTTATCAAAGACCTCTGACTTCTGTTTGAGAAAATAGACCCAAACCTTGCGAGAAAAATCATCAACAAATGTTACAAAATACCGAGATCCTCCCATTGAGGGCTCACGAGTGGGCCCCATACATCAGAGTGTACACAGTCTAGAATACCCTCAGTTTTGTGCTTCCAGGCTGAAAGCGAACGCGGGTCTGTTTCCCAAGGACACAGTACTCACACAATCCCATCGTGCAGCTTCGAACACCCTTCAACAGATTCCTGCTATGAAGTTCTGCCATCCCACGTTGACTGAGATGGCCCAAACGCATATGCCATAGTCTAGTAGCATCATCATCCGACTCAACAGAAGCAACTCCACCTACAACTGTACTTCCTAACAGTGTGTATGTATTCCCTGCTGTCCTCCTAGCTTTCATCATAGTCATAGCACCCTTAGTGACCCTGATAATGTCCTTATCTCCATCTACCCTATAGCTAAAGCCATTTGCTTGCAAAGTGCCCAAGGAAATCAAGTTCTTTCTCATATCAGGAATATGTCTAACCTCACACAACGTCTTGACACCACCATCATCCATTGCAACTCGGAGCTTTCCCATGCCTACAATAGCACAAGCTTTATCATCGCCCAAATAAACAAAATCGAAATCACCTGACTTGTAAGTGGTGAACCACTCCCTGTTTGGAGTCATGTGATAAGAACATCCTGAATCAAGGATCCACGCATCTGTGCATTGAGTAGACGAGACAGAGAGCATGTCGCCTTCACTGAAGTCTAAGTCATCTGATTGGACCACATTCACAGCACTGGTTGTCCCCTTTTTCTGATTTGGACAATCCTGCTTCCAATGCTCGATCTCGTTGCAACTAAAACACTTTGATGTTTTCTTGGATTTCGATCTCTTCTTCTTCTTCTTGCCATCTCTGCCTTGTTGCCTCCCACGGTCCTGACTCCCCTTCACATACAGACTCTCCCCCTGAGATGGACCCTCTGCTGCATTCTGTTTCCTCTGACTATGAGACAGAATTGCAGCGGTAATAGCCTCCAGTTTAATGGTGTCTTTCCCGTACGTGAGAGTGGTCACCAGGTGTTCGTAAGAACTTGGCAAAGAGCACAACATAATAATCGCCTTATCCTCGTCATCGACCTTCACCTCCAGATTCGCCAAATCTCGGATGATCTGATTGAAGTTATTGACGTGTTGTTGCAAATCCGAACCCTCCTGCATTTTCAGGCCGTAAAGCCTTTGCTTGAGATACAGCTTGTTCGTCAGGCTCTTGGACATGTACTGACTCTCCAATGTCTCCCAGACCTTGAGCGAACATGTCAGATCCATGACGTGGTACATCACCTCGTCCTCCAGACAAAGTCGTATAGTCCCAGCAGCCCTCTCCTTCATCTCCGTCCAATCCAGTTCCTCCATTGTAGCAGGTTTCGCCTCACGCAGCGACTTTAGCAAACCTTGCTGTGCCAACAAGTCCTTAACGCGCCTCTGCCATAACCCGAAATTGCCAGTCCCATCGAACTTGGCCACATCGAACTTCGCACCGAAATTAAGACTCATCTGATACCAATTGTTGGAACACACGCTCTCGGATTGTTAAAGATAAACTAACGGCAAACACACGCACACGCATGAAAAAAAAAAAGAAGACAAGATTTACGTGGTTCGGCGAATAGTGCCTACTTCCACGGGAGCTGTTACGGCTGTGTTTCACTATATGCAAATAGGGTTACATAAGCGCAGTATTTATACTAATCACCACTGCGTCGGCCCAACTGTCAGTATCTATATGAGCCATACACAACACAAAGGATGTCAATTAAGAGCCTATTTGATAAAATTAGCTGTTAGCGGATAAGTTAGTTGATAGCAGATAACTTATAGCGCATAGCGGATGAGGTAGCTGATAACGGATAGCGGATAAGCTAGCTTATTTTCTGTGGATGTGTTTGGTAAAACTAGCGGTTGAACTAGTCTCTGAAAAATATAAAATGACATAAAAAACATCTTCATTAATGATTTTACATAAAAGAGAGAGAAGATGATAAAGATAGAATTAAATAAAGATAATAAGGATAAAAGTAGAAAGAAAAATGAAACGCTATAAGCTATAAGCTCAAACGTTACTTCAAGTAGCGTCTGGAAAAAACACTATAAGCTTGTAACAGAGGCGCTTACCAAGCGGGGCTGCATTTTCATCCGCGATAAGCTATCCGCTATAAACTCGTAGAAGTGACGTGCCAAACAGGCTCTAAGTATGAAGCATTTCAATTGAGGAAATCAAAGAAAACAGTCATCCAGATTTCAACAAAAGAATCAAAGACAAAACTTAGTTAAGGACAATTAAAGAAAATGGGAAATTCTATTTGTAAAATGAGAAGACAGGTCTATCTTGAAAGAGAAAACTCAAAGACATCAAAGACTTTGTAACAGCGAATTTTTTATTTTTTACAAAACGCTTAGCGAATTATTAAGAGTTGCTAAGACCTTTTTTTATAAGTTAAGAGTTGGAAAGACCTTGGAGCTGAACAATAGTTATAACCAGCAGTTACTTTTATAAATTAAAATTACAAATTGAACCATAATTCGAATTTGATAAGTTATGAATTATAAGTTAGATTTAGAATGGTTAGAGAAAATCAAAAGTGTCAGCGTCAAAATTAGTATGAATATCAAAAAGTGTAGAGACAAAAAAAATTTAGACCAAAAAGTGTGAATTTTACATCGATTTAATTGATATATATATATACTGATAGTATGAAGATTTTTTACACTGTCAACTAATTATGACGCTCCATATTAGTTGAAATGTTTGACTTTTATCTTAACTACCTTAACAATCACTCATACCATGATTTCTGATTGATTGACAATATAAAAAACTTTACACTGATAATACATAACAAGTAAATTCATTTTACTTATCTATAAATACCAAAGAGTGTAGAGACATTTAGTATGTATTTGGATTAGCGCGAAAAAGTGAGACGACCCCATTTACGAAGGATAATCTCATTAGCCTCAGATCATTCTTAATGCTCTGAGACCAAATAATGCAACACTTTTCCCGAGTGTCACATCCCCGAACTATTATAAAGGCAAAAATAATCTTAAGACGGAAAATACGAGTTTTCTTTTCACAATGATATGCTGAAATTAGTACAATAAGTAATAATAGATAGAGGTAAATTCACCACACAATTCTAAAAGTCATACTGCATTAATGTGTAGGAATAGATATAGTATTGTTTGTTTACAAACATCAAGTCAAATCGATCTAATAATAATTACATACATAAATAAGTATTAGGATTCACCATTCCTCAAAAGTTACAACTGCTAATCGGATCTAGCCTGGCCAAAACAAAATAACAAAAGGAGGCCCCTTCCCGGACTCAAGGTAGACGTTTGACTGACTCGTCGACGTGCCCATCTGCTCAAGCAGAAACAGCAACACAACTAAAGATAATATACGGATATGGGTGAGATTCCGAATCATCAACACAACAAAATAGCAGAAATACAAATGGAAAGACCCAACAAGGGAATCATACCAATTAGGCACATATAATTCTCAACATATCATGTTAATTAATTATCAATATAAAATCAATTATCAACATATGTATAAAGCATCAACATATATATATATATATATATATATATATATATATATATATATATATATATATATATATATATATATATATATATATATAAAGCATTCTTGAAATGCAATAGTGATGTACATCAACAACAGCTATGCAATGCAATGCAATGTACATGACGCAAATGCCAGATGACACACGGGTACTGTGACCCCTACTCCATGGAGCTAACAAATTTCGGAGTGAGTGAATGGGAGTACATGTTCCGTCTATGCCAGCCTTGGGCAAGATGCTACAACATTTCATAACGTGTATGTATCAGGCTTTACGGAACACTCTCAACCAAACATGAAAAGTACGGCATCTAGTCGAGGATATCAGTGTATTGCTCGGATTCGCCACGACACAGAAGAGCAACCAACTTGTCACATGTCAGCCTTTCCAACTCTGATACCTCCAAGACTATTCAAGTCGTCACCGTAAGATTCACACCCGCATCAAGGTGTAAGCTCAACTCCTCAGGCTCAAGTCCTCACAACTCATGCAATGAAATGCCAATGCTTACATGAAACAGATGCGAGATAACAATGTTTATCCACCAGATAAACCTCAATGTTCTCTAAGGTCCTCTCCTTAGGAACTATACGTGCCTTTGTATCATAAAGCTTTTATCCACCGGATAAATCTCGTGATCCCTCCTGGATCGAGTCATTACAAGAGTGAAAACAATTGAATGACTTTCTTAGATCCGAATCATCAGTCCGTCACCGAATTACTGCTTCAAAATCCAAAACGTTTTCAAAATGCAAAACAATTTATGTTTGTGTTCTTGATTTATGACATACATCTCAAATCCTAAGGATTATGATAAAGGATTGAGAATCCTTTTAGATAAAGCTTTGATCTTTTCTACTTAGGAAATGAGTCTTGATTCCCTTAAATCTTATGAAGTCATTGATGAACTAAGTTATCAATGGTATAGTGTATGGTCTTGTTTCACCATATACTGTACTTGATTATCTCTTTTCTTTTACTTTAAGTTAATTGTTTAACTTAGGTTTCGGTTTGCATGTATAAAACTTTATGACTTAGAGTTGAAAACTCTCAAGTTGAGATTTAGCAAACCAAAACTTTTTCTATTTAAAACTCATTTGATTTCCAAAACTTTTCTACTTAAAAACTCATTTGATTTTCAAAATAACTTTGTACTTGCTTTAAGTATAACTAATTTAAAAAGGATTTTTCTTTACTAACCTAGTGTAAAATCATAATCTAAGTTATTGTAGAAACTAACTAAGCTTTAGATAAGAAAATTTTTTACCTTATTCTAACTCCTACTTAATTCTTGGAATTCTTAAATGATTCACTCCTTCATTAATTCTTGAATCAAAATCACTTTTTATTTGGTTTTGGAAATACGAAGTACTAAAACACTTTCAAAACATTGAAGTTTAAGAACAAACTCATGTTTTTCCTTTTTACCAAATCATGGCCGAAACCATACCTCCAAAGAGGATGAAGAATTGCTTCATTAATCTTGTTAAGAAATAGCTCAAGACACTCATAATAGTGTAATGAACAAGAATCATGTATCATTCAATCATAACTAGACATAAATCCTTGTTTGATTTAGAGATTCAAGTACAGTATTCAACATGTATAAAAGTATGTTTCCATCCAAACATATATCATGATAAGTCTATACTAAACATAGAATCATGTTCTTAAAGAGAACTAAGCATAGAATCAAACACAGAATCATTAAGACAATCATGTTCTCAAAGAGAACTTCACACACAAAGTAGTGAACTCAAACTTTGAGTGTCACCCAAACAAAGCATAACATCCATTTTCATCTTCCACCAATTTTGGTGTGATGAGGTTCAACACCCATACCTTTAGTGAAGAGATGTGAATGAAAAGAAACTTCAAGCTCCTTAGGGAAGTTGATGGCCGAACCCTATAGGATAGAAAAGGTAAGATCCTTAACTTGTTTTCAAGAAATTGAAGAACTAGAATATTATTACTCATGGTAATGAGTAAGGAATTGAAGAGAAGAAGGATTTAGAACTTTACCAACACAAGAACAGCTCCTCCAAATCTTCTCCAAATCAAGAAACTTTCTTCACCAAAGTTGATCCTTGGATCAATACAAGATGAATTATGATGTTAGAATGAAAGAAAGAGGTTTGGTTGGTGATCTTCAAGGATGAACCGTGTGGATGATGGAGAGAGAAAAGAGAGGAATTTTCGAAACTTAAGAAATGGAAGCTTTGATCTTGTAGAAGTGTGAAATGAAGGTATTTTGGTGTTTTTAAAGTATGACGGCCGAATGGCCTATAGATGTTATTACCAAGATGTTGGTTAGAGTGTGGTGGAATGAAGGGCTAGGATCTATTAGAAGTGGATCAGTGTTGCTTCCATATATATTTGCAGAGATTATCCAAATGTAGGTAGTTTAACTGTTTCCATAAAAAGTTGACAACTTGAAGTTGGAGAATAAAGAAGAGAAGAAAGAAAAGTGAGGTAAGAATGTGATGAGAGAATGGCGTGAAGAAGATTAAAAGAAAAGGTGAGAATGTTATAAAATGTACTTAAGGGCAAAAAGGTCGTTTCCTTTTAGGGGCAAAATTGTCATTTCTTACACCATCATCATTACTAGGGCGTGACTCACCCTTTGTCATCATTACTATGGTGATGAGTCACCATGTAATGATTGCATATGGATAAGGATAAGATGAGGTGTCTAGGTTAGGTGTCACGAAAGCGCCGTGAGGCTTATCCGTACCGGTTCTGGTGATCTCGTACGCAGACCGGGTTTCGTCTGAGTCGTCAATCCAAATCTTAACCATAATTCTCTACATTATTGGTAGAGTATAAACATGATCCGAGTTTATTTAGAAGCGGACATGTAAAGACAAAACCGGACACCGGACCAGAAACACGGTTCCTGAGTGTGATGAATCAGTGGGTGAGTCGTCATCATGACTAACCACTAGTCATGATTACTTTACTATGACTCACCACCATGAGTCATCAATGTCATGATTACTTTTCTAAAGTAGTCATGATTACTTGCTAGAATATCAAGATATTTTCTAAAGTAAAGTCCATGAAATTACAACTTTGCCATTGTGAATTATTATAGTCATGATGGCTTTCTAGAAAATATCTAAACTTCCTTGTGAAGTGACTAAAGTATCCTTGGACTTCTTTATGAGTTCCATTTGTGTCCAATTAGTATTTTCGGTCAAAGTATTCACACAATCAATTAAAAGACAACTATAGAAATTTTGGGATGTTACATTACTACCCCCTTAAAAGAATTTCATCCTCAAATTTTGGTAGTAGATGTGTGTGTAGAGTTCACTAACTTCGTTCAAGATAGGGTAAACACACTTTACTGTTTGGCTTCAATACTGCCTTCTGTCTGTCTTGTATGGCTTTCATCTTTTACTGTACCACATTTGATCCTAAGATTTGATTTTCTCCTGTTTTGCACTAACATAATGGAGTTTTATACTTTCTTCCATATAAAGCTTCAAAGGATGCCATTCCAACACTGGAATGGTTCCAACTTCTTGTCTGTTTTCACACATAAGCTCTTAATAAATCTTCCAATGATTGAATTGTTTGGTGATAACTCAACATTGACTTCATTCCCAATGCTCCTTGTAGACTCCTCTAGAACCTTGATGTAAATCTCGGATCTCTATTTGATATGATACTTGAAGGTACTCCATGTAACTTTACTATTTCTTTAATATAAATCTGGGTTAGTCTTTTCAAAGAATATTCAATGATGGCTAAGAAATATGCAGATTTCGTTAACCGATCCATGATTAACCAAATATGTAGATTCGTTAACCGATCCATGATTAACCAAATTGCATCATATCTTTTTGGAATCCTTGGAAGTCCCACTACAAACTCCATTGCTCTGTCATCCTATTTCCATTCCGAAATATCCAGAGATAGTAATATTCCGGTCGGCTTCTGATGCTCTATCTTAGCTTTTTGGCACACTAAACAAGATAAATCGTATTCTGCTATTTCCTTCTTCATCTCAGACTACCAAAAAATCTTCTTCAAATCTTGATACATCTTTGTTGCTTCAGGTGAAAGCTTGACTTACTCTTATGGCCTTCCTTTATGATCATCTCCCTAATTTCTATATCATCAGGCACATAGATTCTTTTCCTTATATCTAATAATCCCATGTCCATCTATATTAAACATAGAAGCCCTACTTTGATCCGTCAATTCCTTCATCTTTTGATAACCATACTTAAGAACTCGCCAGTCACTGAGGTCATCCCTTGGTACCTTTTATCCTTATATAGTTCCACTCCCAAACTTAGGTCTCTAAACTGTTCCAGTAACTCTAGCTCTTTTACCATCATCATATATAGGTATCTGTCACCATATTAGCCTTTTCCGAATGGTAATTTAGATTGAACTCATAATCTTTTAGGAATTCTATCCATCTCCTCTGTCTCATATTTAGTTCTTTTTGATTAACCAAGCATCTCAAACTCTTGTGATGTAAAACCCGCAAAAAAAAAAGGCATAAGTTATATATATATATATACACACACACACATAAAGAGAGAGGAAAAGTTAAAATTTTTTTGTCATGTTATTAGTTATTTATAATATTAGAATGTTACTAAAGTGTAAATAAAATATACATATATATATATATATATATATATATATATATATATATTAATGTGCTTAAGCAATTCATATAAAATAAAATAAGATGTCATGATAAAGATAAGGACGTATTTCCCTTTTCACCCTCAGTGTAAGTGATGAGTTAACTTATGGCCAAAGGCTATTCAGTAAAAGCGGCACAGAATAAATGGTTAGGGAAGGTGAGTGAGCAGCCATTAGCAAGCCTAGCAGAAGCTAGAGGAGTCCTTTAGGGAGAAGAGGGAGAAGGAGCACGATCCAAGAGCAAGGGATGAATTTTGGCGTGGTTCTGACGTTTTCGGACACCGGGAATTCATCTCCATCATCTTTATCTCCTACAAATGTGCAAAGATCAGGTGAGGGGTTTAAATTTAAGGTTGGATTTATGATGAATTTTGGAGGAAATTCGGAAGTATGATGATTTGGGATTTTAGGTAATGAGATTGTGTGTTTTGACATGAAATTGGTGTTAAATCAGTTTGATATTATTGATATATGAGTAACTTTGTTTGATTAGACAAGTATGATGTTAGATAGGGAGTTTTGAACTCTTTCTTCATGTATTCGAGACTTATTTGTGCATTAAAATGGTTGGATTTCTGCAGAATTCGCGTTTCTGTGATTCTGCAGAAATTGTGCCACCGCTGGGTGCCAGGAACACAGCGCTGAGCGCTAGGATGATAGAGAGGGACTGTTAGCGCTGAGCGTCCAAAAACCAGCGCTGAGCGCTGGAGCACCCGAGAGCAAGACCTGAAAATTTGACCTCTGCGCTGAGCGCCACTTACCTTGCGCTGAGCATCAGTGTCAGACAACAAAATGATTATTTTGGCTTCTGTGTTTCTCCACTCCTGCTCTTAGAGAGGTAAGGACTTACTATAAGTGTGAACAAAGTAAATTAAATGTGGGGTACTAATATATCAATGGAGGTTTATTAAAAACATGTTAGAAAAGAGTATGGTGAAATTGGCGAAAAAGGGAAATTGTCATGAACTGACATATATGTAGAGGTATGAACATGGATGGTGTGATTTTTAAGAATTGATGAACTATACATTAAAGTTCTTTGTGGCATAGTGTGAGGTAACATATAAGTTGATGTGATGTTGAACATATAAATATGATGGGATAGTTTTAATGCGTCAATAAGGTGAAAGATTTGAGAGATAACATGGTGATGTTGTGTTAATGCTATTATAAGTAGGGTTAAGATATGTGTAACTAAGAGAAGTATAAATTGTGTTGTCTTATAATCTTGAGCATGATTGATGAATGTAAGAATCTGTTTGAGGGTCGTACACGACTTATTTTTAGTTGGTGTAAAATAATAATATAAAAGGAACAGGATTGCGGATCATATTTAAAGGATATGAGATTACGAAACACAAAGGGATAAAGAGAAATATATGAAGACTAGAATGAAGTTATATGATGGTGATTTAAATAGATGTAGTGGTAGGATTATTATATGGTACAAGATTTGAGAAATGTTTATTATATTGTAAGATTATTATATGAAACAAGATTAAAACAAATGTGTTTGTTTAGAGTGGGATAAGAAATGTTTATGTTCTTGTTGAATCTAAGAATGGTTCTTCCTTACAATTTAGTTGGTTCTTATGGAAAGAATAAAGTATAGTCGTGAACGTTACCTATAGTAACTGTGCTAAACGTTAGTTAAGACGGTCAATGTACACAAGTAATGTGACGAAAGTAATAAAGTGAAAATGAAGTAGATGGTTATGTGAATTATTGTTGTGTTCTATGCTTATGATGGTCTATATGGGAAATGGCATTTTTATTCACGTGTTTACTAAATTGTGAGTTTATTGTACTTTGTATATTGAGTTTTAAGCTTCGAATGCGAAGTGAATACCTATTGTGATGAACAGGATTTACCATGAAATTATTGACAAATGTCAAGGTAAGGTTTATTGACTCAACTATGTATTTGTGAACAAAGCAAATGTTGAAACTGATTGGTAAGATGCTCTTAGTTTGTGAATGGAATGACTATAATGCTATCTACATTTATTTATGATTGAGATCATTATGGAGATTATTGATTACCATTGTAATGGTTATGTAAGCTATGTTGAGGCACATAGTGCACATGAGATATTGTGAGTTGATTTGCATGAACATGGCATGCATATTAAAAGAGGACATTGAGCAATACTTGGTGTATCCGACCGGTCAGCGGACATGACCGGGATATAAATGCGACCGTCGGAGAAGGGGACTCTAGTAAACAACCTCGGAGTTTGGAGGGATGTTGTGCAGTGACCGAGTTCACTTACCAGTTAGCGGATTCCGACCGGAGTATAAATGGGGCCGCCGGAGCGGAGACTTTAGTAAACAACTCCAAGGGGATACACAAGTATATGGCTCAATGGTAACTTAAGAAAACAGCGAATGGTATTCGCTAAGATTGGTTTTCATATATTGAAAAGTATTATACAGTCTAATTATGATAGCATGATTATGCATGTATGTATTTGTTGCATTATTTGTTATGTTTTGTTTACCCTCACTAAGTTTTGGGACTCACCCCCGCCCTTTTTGGTCTTAGATTCAGGTACTCCACGAGTGGAACCATCTCAGGGAGCTCATGCACTTATGTAGTGCGAGCAGCTGCTGCTTTCTTAGTTTCATTTTTGTTTGGTTTATTGTCATATGAGGTTTCTCCGCCGATTTTAGTTTTGAACTTCATTCTAGTTGTAAACCCTTTTGGGCTTTGTTTTTAAAAACTCTTGTTATTGGCTCAGGGCCACCTTTGGCTTTCCTTTGGTATAATCTTTTACTCTAGTATTTACTTTTTACGTTCAATATATTTTGTTATGATGTGACTTACACGTTCTTGAAAGGCCTTGGGAATGGAACAACAGAGTTCTATTCTGGCCGGTCAGGGACGCGTAAGTTGGGTCCTGACATGTGATCACGAAACACACTAAACTACATTTCTTAAGGATAATGTCTCCATATCTTTAATGCAAGTACTATGGCTACTAGCTCTAGGTCATGAGTTGGGTGATTCTTTTCATAAATCCTTAATTGTCTAGAAGCATAAGCCACAACTCTCCCCTCTTGCATGAGCACACATCCTCATGCACATCCTAATCCTTGATATGATGCATCACAGTACACCTTAAACTGTCCCAAAGGGTCTGGTAACACCAACACTGGTGACAGAGTTAACCGCATCTTCAATTCTTGAAAACTGGCTTCACACTCAGCCGTCCATTCGAATGTCATGCCTTTCCTTGTCAATTGCGTCATAGGTAGCGCAATCTTCGAGAAGCCTGCTATAGATCTTATGTAGTATCCACTAATCCAAGAAAACTTCTCACTTCACTAACCGCCTTCGGATTGTCCCATGGACTAATGCCTCCACTTGTTTGTCTCGCATCAGCACGTAACTCAATCCTTGATGCAAAGCATCCTGGTACTTTTCAAGATATCCATTCAATTTGGAAGCTCCAATACAATTGAAATAAATATTCTTCCACTCTGGAAAACTCTATCTACCATCTTCCTTCCTTCCATAGACTTCCCTTTTTTTGGTCAATTCAGCTCTTGCATTTGGTCAATCCTATTAAAATCCAACTTCCACATTCAAAGAATTCACTGAAATTTATTCCTTCAACTACATGTCCCAACTTAACTTCCTCAACAAAACTCACACTTGTCCCACTTGGCAAACTACTATCCTTCTTACAAGATCTAAAGAATCATCTAAAGTCGTTCCACTTGCCTCTCGCAATCTCATGAATGGAAGAGAAAGTCGTAAAGAAAGACATTAACGAATGACAAGGAAGAAGAAAATATATAAATGTCGTACGTTACAAAAGAAAATTGACCAAATTAAGGATATGAGAGGAGATCTAATACCTCAAAAAGGATTTCCAATAGGGTCTTGATTGTGAGAATGGCCGACTACATAATCACAATCACAACTCTACTAGAGTCCCTTCCTCCCAAGATTTATTACTAGATTGACAATCAAAATTTCCAATATTCTCAACTTTAGAAAAGTCAGAGTTTTACTATAACGAATTAAAATGACATGGTTGAAAGATAACCAGTCAATTTTCACAATAACATCCATATGAGACAAGGCAATCAATTTGAACACCAAAGCAAGATCAAATCAACTAAAGCGATGAGGAGCAAGTTTGTGATGGAATGGAAACGATCAAATCAAGAAACGATCAAATCAAGAATATAGACAAAATGAGGAAACCTGATCGTCACACATCATCATGAGAATTTAAAGAAAAGGCTAAGACTTAGAGCAGGTAATACAATAGTGGGATTACCGTCAATGAGATAGGTATCCTTATGTAACCTTCGGTTGGTGAAGCCTCCACTTTATTCACGGCACAACTTCTTTCTTTCGCCTTTAACTTAGACGCTTGAACGTCATGGACTGTAGCCTCCACCTTCGGTGGTTTGCAACCCAAGATAAGGTGTCCCCACACTTAGAATAGACCACTTCTTCAAAGGAGTAGCTTCTTACTTTGAGTGCCTCTCCAAACTTCATCTAAACTTGTTGATTTTCACCAATGTCACAAATAACATTCCGTAAAAGTCAGAACTCGAATGTTCTGATTCCTACTTACCCACTACCTTTATTAACATTGCTTCCTTTCCGAACAATATCACAATGAACACACATTGTCTTCTTTTGAAGACAATGACATAGAGCACACATCACAAATAAGGATAGACCTACACCCGAACCTCGACAAGGCTCGGCCAATTCTCTTATCCTTTCGATGTTTTCAATTGCTGACCACGGATCCAACATATAAGTTGCATAGACAACCTTATCGTTCCCGGTACACCTCATGGCTACAAAAATTTTCTCTAAGGATTGGATTCAACGTTCAGCCTGCTCAGGATTGAACTCACCCTTAAACTAAGGTGGGTTCCTGCGGAGGAATTCATCCAGTCCTCTACCTGCAGCAGCTCTCTCATCACGTTGAACTATTACAGCAGCCACCTCTCGTATGTCGTTCACAACAACATTTAGGTTTTGAGCAACTATTGCCACCTTTAAACCCAAAATTGTCAAACGCAAGGGACCACGACACAACCAAAGCAAACAACATTATCTTCCTTACGGAGATATTAACAAAGAAACACACAGAGAACACACAACAGAAACAAGATAGACCATAACTTACAAATCCAAAAGACTCGGCCAGGCTTTGATACCAAATAATGAGACGACCCCACTTATGTAGGATAATCTCATTAGCCTCAGATCATTCTCAATGCTCTAAGACCAAATAATGCAACACTTTTCCCGAGTATCACATCCCCGAACTATTATAAAGGCAAAAATAATCTTAAGACAGAAAATATGGGTTTTCTTTTCGCAATGATATACTGAAATTAGTACAATAAGTAATAATAGATAGACGTACTTTCACCACACAATTCTAAAAGTCATATTGCATTAATATGCAGGAATAGAAATAGTATTGTTTGTTTACAAACATCAAGTCAAATCGATCTAATAATAA
The DNA here is from genome assembly GCA_039655645.1 of Ammopiptanthus mongolicus. NCBI lineage: Eukaryota > Viridiplantae > Streptophyta > Magnoliopsida > Fabales > Fabaceae > Ammopiptanthus > Ammopiptanthus mongolicus. The sequence goes on from CM077350.1 coordinate 42,310,859, forward strand.
TTACATACATAAATAAGTATTAGGATTCACCATTCCTCAAAAGTTACAACTGCTAATTGGATCCATCCTAGCCAAAACAAAATAACAAAAGGAGTCCCCTTCCTGGACTCAAGGTAGACGTTTGACTGACTCGTCGACGTGCCCATCTGGTCAAGTAGAAACAGCAACACAGCTAGAGAAAATATACGGATATGGGTGAGATTCCCAATCATCAACACAGCAAAATAGCAGAAGTACAAATGGAAAGACACAACAAGGGAATCATACCAATTAGGCACATCCTAATTCTCAATATATCATGTTAATTAATTGTCAATATGAAATCAATTATCAACATATGTATAAAGCATCAGCATATATATATATAAAGCATTCTTGAAATGCAATAGTGATGTACATCAACAACAGCTATGCAATTCAATGCAACGTACATGACTCAAATGCCAGATGTCACACGGATACTCTGACCCCTACTCCATGGAGCTAACAAATTTCGGAGTGAGTGAATGGGAGTACATGTTCCATCTACGCCTGCCTTGGACAAGATGCTACAACATTTCATAACGTGAATGTATAAGGCTTTACGGAACACTCCCAACCAAGCATGAAAAGTACGGCATCCAGTCGAGGATATCAGTGTATTGCTCGGATTCGCCACAACACAGAAGAGCAACCAACTGGTCACATGTCAGCCTTTCCAACCCTGCTACCTCCAAGACTATTCAAGTCGTCACCATAAGATTCGCACCCGCATCAAGGTGTAAGCTCAACTCCTCAGGCTTAAGGCCTCACAACTCATGCAATGAAATGCCAATGTTTGCATGAAACAGATGCGAGATAACAATGTTTATCCACCAGATAAACCTTAATGTTCTCTAAGGTCCTCTCCTTAGGAACTATACGTGTCTTTGTATCATAAAGATTTTATCCACCGGATAAATCTCGTGATCCCTCCGGGATCAAGTCATCACAAGACTGAAAACAATTGAATGACTTTCTCAGATCCGAATCATCGGTCCGTCACCGAATTACTGCTTCAAAATCCAAAACGTTTTCAAAATGCAAAACGTTTTATGTTTGTGTTCTTGATTTATGACGTACATCTCAAATCCTAAGGATTATGATAAAGGATTGAGAATCCTTTAGATAAATCTTTGATCTTTTCTACATAGGAAATGAGTCTTGATTCCCTTAAATCTTATGAAGTCATTGATGAACTAAGTCATCAATGGTATAGTGTATGGTCTTGTTTCACCATATACTATACTTGATTATCTCTTTTCTTTTACTTTAAGTTAATTGTTTAACTTAGGTTTCGGTTTGCATGTGTAAAACTTTATGACTTAGAGTTGAAAACTCTCAAGTTGAGATTTAGTAAACCAAAACTTTTTCTATTTAAAACTCATTTGATTTTCAAAATAACTTTGTACTTGCTTTAAGTATAACTAATTTAAAAAGGATTTTTCTTTACTAACCTAGTGTAAAATCATAATCTAAGTTATTGTAGAAACTAACTAAGCTTTAGATAAGACAAAATTTCACCTTATTCTAACTCCTACTTAATTCTTGGAATTCTTCAATGATTCACTCCTTCATTAATTCTTGAATCAAAATCACTCTTTATTTGGTTTTGTAAATACGAAGTACTAAAACCCTTTCAAAACATTGAAGTTTAAGAACAAACTCATGTTTTTCCTTTTCACCAAATCATGGCCGAAACCATACCTCCAAAGAGGATGAAGAATTGCTTCACTAATCTTGTCAAGAAATAGCTCAAGACATTCACAATAGTGTAATGAACAAGAATCATGTATCATTCAATCATAACTAGACATAAATCCTTGTTTGATTTAGAGATTCAAGTATAGTATTCAACATGTATAAAAGTATGTTTCCATCCAAACATACATCATCATAAGTCTATACTACACATAGAATCATGTTCTTAAAGAGAATTAAGCATAGAATCAAACATAGAATTATTAAGACAATCATGTTCTCAAAGAGAACTTCACACACAAAGTAGTGAACTCAAACTTTGAGTGTCACCCAAATTACAAAGCATAACATCCATTTTCATCTTCCACCAATTTTGGTGTGATGAGGTTCACCCCCCATGCCTTTAGTGAAGAGATGTGAATGAAAAGAAACTCCAAGCTCCTTGGGCAAGTTGATGGCCGAACCCTATAGGATAGAAAAGATAAGATCCTTAACTTGTTTTCATGAAATTGAAGAACTAGAAGATTATTACTCATGGTAATGAGTAAGGAATTGAAGAGAAAAAGGATTGAGAAGTTTACCAACCCAAGAACAACTCCTAGGGTTTGGATGGTATTCTTGGTGCTCAAGAACAAACTCCTCCAAATCTTCTCCAAATCAAGAAACTTTCTTCACCAAAGTTGATCCTTGGATCAACACAAGATGAATTATGATGTTAGAATGAAAGGAAGAGGTTTGGTTGGTGATCTTCAAGGATGAACAGTGTGGATGATGGAGAGAGAAAAGAGAGGAATTTTCAAAACTTAAGAAATAGAAGCTTTGATCTTGTAGAAGTGTGAAATGAAGGTATTTTGGTGTTTTTAAAGTATGATGGCCGAATGGCCTATAGATGTTATTATCAAGATGTTGGTTAGAGTGTGATGGAATGAAGGGTAGGATCTATTTGAAGTGGATAAGTGTTGCTTCCATAAATAGTTGTAGAGATTATCCAAATGTAGGTAGTTTAACTGTTTCCATAAAAATTTGACAACTTGAAGTTGGAGAATAAAGAAGTGAAGAAAGAAAAGTGAGGTAAGAATGTGATGAGAGAATGGCGTGAAGAAGATTAAAAGAAAAGGTGAGAATGCTATAAAATGTACTTAAGGGCAAAAAGGTCATTTCCTCTTAGGGGCAAATTTGTCATTTCCTACACCATCATCATTACTAGGGCGTGACTCACCCTTTTTCATCATTACTATGGTGATGAGTCACCATGTAATGATTTCATATGGATAAGGTTAAGATGAGGTGTCTAGGTGAGGTGTCACGAAAGCGACGTGAGGCTTATCCTTACCGGTTCCTGTGATCTCGTACGCAGACTGGGTTTCGTCTGAGTCGTCTAAGTCATCAATCGAAACCTTAACCATAATTCTCTACATTATTGGTAGAGTATAAACATGATCTGAGTTTATTCAGAAGTGGACATGTAAAGACAAAACCAGACACCAGACGAGAAACACGGTTCCTGAGTGTGATGAATCAGTGGGTGAGTCGTCATCATGACTCACCACTAGTCATGATTACTTTACTATGACTCGCCACCATGAGTCATCAATGTAATGATTACTTTTCTAAAGTAGTCATGATTACTTGCTAGAATATCAAGATATTTTATAAAGTAAAGTCCATGACATTACAACTTTGCCATTATGACTTATCATAGTCATGATGGCTTTCTAGAAAATATCTAAACTTCCTTGTGAAGTGACTAAAATACTCTTGGACTTCTTTATGAGTTCCATTTGTGTCCAATTAGTATTTTCGGTCAAAGTATTCACATAATCAATTAAAAGACAATTATAGAAATTTTGGATGTTACATTACTACCCCCCTTAAAAGAATTTCGTCCTCGAAATTCGTAGTAGATGTGTGTATAGATTTCACTAACTTCATTCAAGATAGGGTAAACACACTTTACCATTTGGCTTCAATACTGCCTTTTGTCTGTCTTATACGGCTTTCATCTTTTATTGTACCACATTTGGTCCTAAGATTTGATTTTCTCCTGTTTTGCCCTAACATAACGGAGTTTTATACTTTCTTCCATATAAAGCTTCAAAGGATGCCATTCCAACACTGGAATGGCTCTAACTTCTTGTCTGTTTCCACACACAAGCTCTTAATAAATCTTCCAATGATTGAATTGTTTGTTGATAACTCAACCTTGACTTCATCCCCAATGCTCCTTGTAGACTCCTCTAGAACCTTGATGTAAATCTCGGATCTCTATTTGATATGATACTTGTAGGTACTCCATGTAAATTTACTATTTCTTTAATATAAATCTGGGTTAGTCTTTTCAAAGAATATTCAATGATGGCTATGAAATATGCAGATTTCGTTAACCGATCCATGATTAACCAAATTGCATCAAATCTTTTTGGAATCCTTGGAAGTCCCACTACAAAGTCCATTGCTATGTCATCCTATTTCTATTCCAAAATATCCAGAGATTGTAATATTCCAATCGGCTTCTGATGCTCAATCTTAGCTTTTTGGCACACTAAACAAGATAAAACGTATTCTGCTATTTCCTTTTTCATCTCAGACTACCAAAACATCTTCTTCAAATCCTGATACATCTTTGTTGCTTCGGGTGAAAGCTTGACTTACTCTTATGGCCTTCCTTTATGATCATCTCCCTAATTTCTATATCATCAGGCACATAGATTCTTTTCCTTATATCTAATAATCCCATGGCCATCTATGTTAAACATAGAATCCCTACTTTGCTCCGTCAATTCCTTCATCTTTTGATAACCATACTTAAGAACTCACTGGTCACTGAGGTCATCCCGAGGTACCTTTTATCCTTATATAGTTCCATTCCCAAACTTAGGTCTCTAAACTGTTCCAGTAACTCTAGCTCTTTTACCATCATCATATATAGGTAAAGATTTCAGACACAATTCATCTGTCACCATATTATCCTTTCCTGAATGGTGATTTAGATTGAACTCATAATCTTTTAGGAATCTTATCCATCTCCTCTGTCTCATATTTAGTTCCTTTTGATCAACCAAGCATCTCAAACTCTTGTGATCACTAAACACACTAAAATGAATTCTATAAAGATAATGTCTCCATATCTTTAATGCAAGTACTATGGCTGCTAGCTCTAGGTCATGAGTTGGGTGATTCTTTTCATGAATCCTTAATTGTCTAGAAGCATAAGCCACAACTCTCCCCTCTTGCATGAGCGCACATCCTCATGCACATCCTAGTCCTTGATATGATGCATCACAGTACACCTTAAACTGTCCCAAAGGGTCTAATAACACTAACACTGGTGACAGAGTTAATCGCTTCTTCAATTCTTGAAAATTGGCTTCACACTTAGCTGTCCATTCGAATGTCACGCCTTTCCTTGTCAATTGCGTCATAGGTAGCGCAATCTTCGAGAAGCCTGCTATAGATCTTATGTAGTATCCAGCTAATCCAAGAAAACTTCTCACTTCACTAACCGTCTTCGGATTGTTCCACTGGACTAATGCCTCCACTTGTCTCGCATCAGCACATAACTCAATCCTTGATGCAAAGCATCCTGGTACTTATCAAGATATCCATTCAATTTGGAAGCTCCAATACAATTGAAATAAATATTCTTCCACTCTCGAACACTCCATCTACAATCTTCCTTCCTTGCATATACTTCCCTTTTTTTGGTCAATTCAGCTCTTGCATTTGGTCAATCCTATTAAAATCCAACTTCCACATTCAAAGAATTCACTGAAATTTATTCCTTCAACTACATGTCCCAACTTAACTTCCTCAACAAAACTCACACCTGTCCCACTTAGCAAACTACTATCCTTCTTGCAAGATCTAAAGAATCATCTAAAGGCGTTCCACTTGCCTCTTGCAATCTCATGAATGGAAGAGAAAGTTGTAAAGAAAGATATTAATGAATGACAAGGAAGAAGAAAATATATAAACGTCGTACGTTACAAAAGAAAATTGACCAAATTAAGGATATGAGAGGAGATCTAATACCTCAAAAAGGATTTCCAATAGGGTCGTGATTGTGAGAATGGCCGGCTACATAATCACAATCACAACTCTACTAGAGTCCCTTCCTCCCAAGATTTATTACTAGATTGACAATCGAAATTTCCAATATTCTCAACTTTAGAAAAGTCAGAGTTTTACTAGAACGAATTAAAACGACATGGTTGAAAGATAACCAGTCAATTTTAACAATAGCATCCATATGTGACAAGGCAATCAATTTGAACACCAAAACAAGATCAAATCAACTAAAGCAATGAGGAGGAAATCTCTATTGAACCAAGTAAATGAGCAAAGGTCCGTGCTCATTGTGAACTTAACTGGGAACAGATTGGGGACTTATAAGGATGTCTAATGTAGAAGTTTGCTAGGGTGTGAAACAACCCGCTGTCCCATTAAAGAACCTAAGATATTTAACTAACCTTAAACGTGTTATAATCGTAGCACGCCTTACTAATATGAAGCGAAGCGGGAATTTAAATGCGGAAGCGAAACGAAATCAAGGCACGCATCGTTTCAGAGTACACAACTATAAAATATAAAGAAATACATACATGCATCGATTGTCCCGTCAGTAGGGCTACAGTACTAGTGTATACATATAGAGTGCATTAATGCGGACGATTCGCAAAATATGTAAAAAGGCCAAGAGAACACTCTCTGGCTAACCACGACCACTTCCCAACCTCTCAAGGCTAGGGTTCGTAACTCGTCCTCCGGCGTCAAGCTCGTAAGGAGTGCCATCCAGCTCCTCAGCAACCGGTTCCTCTTCGGGGTCTTCCCATAAAATAAAGTAAACATACAGAGAAAACACAGGGAGATAAGAAACATGCATCATCAGATATGAGAGAGGGGCATCAGTACAACATATATATACATGCAGCACACAACACTTAGAAAACATACAACACAACGACACCCATCTCTTAAGTCATACAGTACAACCATCTCAAATTTCAATCTCTCGGATAAACCTATAAGAGGGATACTAGTCCCTATGTATATGCTGACTTCCTTATATGCATGTCGGCCGATACATCACGTCTCCAGTTGGACATCCCCGTCGGGATAACATCACGTCCCCAATTGGACATCCTCGTAAGGATTAAAAATACATCACGCCCACATTGGACATCCCGCCTCGGGATTAAAAACATCATGTCCCCAATTGGACATCCCCCTTTGGGACAAATATGTTGTGGTATGAAATGCTATGATATGCAACAAACATCCATCGCAATTTGATACCGGGACCTCACACCTAAGCACTAGGCCACGACCATGAAGCACCGCATCCACATCAACATCATCATCAGCATCAACATCAACATCACGGGCCCCTGCGTCTACGAGCCACAGCTCCATGGTTGGGACCATGACGGTATCAACCCGAACAACATCAACACTCACCATATTCTCATCAACACCCAAGCATCCTATCACAATAAAATATCGCAACAGAATTTATTTCAATACAGATATCATCACAATGCCTGACAAGCATTTAATCATAAAAGCAGTTTAACAGAACAAATCACAGATAAGCAATTGAATAATTCAACACATCAACCTCAACCAATCAAATCACTTAAATTATCATCTTAGTGGTGATAGCCCAAAAGTACCTACACCTAGGGTCCAGCCACTTTATCTAGGGCTCAACCTATAGTAGGGTTTAAGGTTCCCCGACACACGTATATATTCTATACTAAGTTTGTTTTCCCGACGATATCAGTTCTTTCTCCCCACCTTAGTAGCGTTCCTGGTGCAGCTCCGACTGCAGCTCGGCAACTGTCAATCGGGTGCACTGTCGAATGTTTGAATACTGTCCGATCCTTTAAAACAAAACACAACCAGAAATCAGTGTAGTTCAACCAAAAATTCCCTAATCCTCATGACTAAGGTGCTGCCCCTATTTATTTAAATAGGCTAGGGATGTTGAAATTTTACCAACTCTTGGATCAATGATCCTTAAGCATGCACAACACTAGAGTAAGTTTTTTTAGTCAAAAACTTGAAGCAAAACTCAAGCTTTTCTCACCATAGGGTCTCGGCCATCACCATTAAAAATAGGCGATAGTTTGATTTGGTTTCCTAATCATTTAGATTTCATGATCATGGAATGAAATAGGTGAAATCAAGAATCATTTCACACAAATTGAACAAAAATCCATTTCCCCCCAAAATAGACCTAGGTTCAGCCTCTCCAAGTTAAATAGGCTAGGAAGATTATTTGATTTCATGATTTTTGATAGTGATAGAAGAGGATGAAACTAGATCATAGAAATTGGTTTGGCATTAAAAGGATTTTTCTACAATTTTCTGGAGATTTTTGAAGTTTAAGCTTCAAAGTTGATCATAGAGAAAAACTGCAAGATTCAAGGAAGAAAAATGAAGATTGAGAGATCAAGTATGAGTTCATACCACTTAGATGATGAAGGTGAGTGAACTTGTCAACTTTGTTTCACAAATTTCTCCAAGAAAAGCTTGATAAAATTAGAGAAAGTATGGAGAAAAAATGTGTTTTGGAGAAGATGAAGTGAAGGAGAAAAAGAAGGGGGAGGGGGCCGAATAAAATGGATGAGGGAGGGGTAGGAAAGTCCAAGAAAAGTCACTTAAGGGTACTATGGTCATTTTGCCTAAGGACAAAATGGTAATTTTGAAGAAAGTTTGAGGAATTTTGATTTTTTCGCGTCCAGATATTTTCAAAAGCAATCATGACTTCGGCACGCATTCCTAGGTGATTTGACTTGATGTGACTTCTTGTTTATCCTTTAGTAGGTCCCGTTAAATCCCTACACAGCTCCTTTTGTCTCCTGGTTCGAGTTTTTCACCCAAATAGTTTATATTATTTTCAATTTTGAAGGTCAGAAACCAATTTTAGCAAAAATGTAGGAAACATGATTATAAGACTAAATGTCTCATTCACGAGTCAAAATTAGGTCTTTATAGTAGTAAAACACTACTGTCAGTGAAAAACGCAGACCGGGTTTCGTCTGAGTTTTCGACCCAAAATTTAACCGCAACTTCCTACGATAGCGTAGAGCTGGACTACGCCCTCAGCTTATTTTATTTCACTCTCTAGAGCCTCTAATAAAATACAAGCACATAAATACTGTTTAATTAATATTGGAAAGCTTTTTAAAAAACAGGTTGTTACAGGGGGCGTCCAGGAGGGTCATAATTGTATTCGGGTGAGGGCATGTAAGGTTTGTTAATGGTAGGTTCAGGGGTAGGTTCAAAGAACAATAGAGGAAATTTTCTCTTGGTCTCAACCAAGTTTGTTGATTGGTTTAAATGTATAGAGTTAGGATCAGTGTACGGCCAATCTAACTTAGGTAATTTTGAGAAAGGTGAACCGATGGTGGGGGTGGAGCTAAGTCAAACGTATATGGTGGTGGGGATGGGTGATGTGGAGGTGAGTTATGTGGGGGTGAGAGTTGTGGTGGTGAATGTATAACAGGCTCAATCGTAGGTTCATTAATATGTTCATGAAAAACAACTTCAGGAACATAAGGTTCAACAACAACAGGTTCAACAACAGCAGGAGGGGGTAAAGGGTTACCTTCCTGAATGAAAACAAGTGTGTTGGTTTTAGGTATTCTCACTGCCAACTTGGTCCTAGCTGTATTAGGATCCTCAGCAACAGTCACCTCAGGTTTCTTTACCTTTACTCAACAACAGTCACCTCGGGTTTCTTTATCGTTAGCCTCTTTGAGATAGGCTCATCATCACCATTGATCTTATCATCAGCAGCTTCCAACATCAACTTCCTTGTTCTCTTGACCTTGGAAGATCCACCAGTAGCAATTCATGGGCTCATAAAATATGGTCCAACGATTACTAGACTCACACTTGATACATTTCTTGGAACGAGCTCCACTTCTTCTTCCACAACATTTTCTCCCTTGCTTCTCAAGACATAAATCACAGCTTGTAACTTCATCTTGATGACGTTTTGCTTCTGAAAAACTTTTTGAGAGAAACTGCTCAAATATGGTGCCGTGTCTTTTCAAAGAACTCATAGATTCCTTGATCTTGAAGCACTTTAGACAACATAGCGTTTGAAGCTATTGAACATCAGATGGGGAAGTTTAATTTTCTGGTCTGTCATCAAATGGAAAAGACAGAACATGTGTGCCTTGGATACAAAATCATTCGACCCAGCTTTGCTTATAATCTGAGGAAAGATTCGAGCTTTATCGGTCATATTTGTTGCATTTAATCTCCTAGTTGCATCAGGCCTCAACATGGTATCTTTGATTGCATCTTGTCCACCAAAATAATTCTCCCAATCATCTTCTAGGGTTACACCAGTTTGCATGCACGAAGAAAGGGACAAAAAATGCAAAAGAGTAGCTGCTACACATGAAGAAAATGCCGAAAATGTTTTAGTGCATTTCAAAAGTGAATAGTAGCAGGCCTCGTAAAGAGTGAAATTGTTTCAAAACTAAGTAGGCGTCGTTGATGTGTAATATTGTGAAATGTCTCTTATGCTGAGTCAAAGCTAAACAACAAAAGCATCCAACTGGAAAGAAGAAAGTTGCAGACATATCATAATATAGCGGAATTGAAGCAAAACAAGAATGGAAATTAGAAATGGACAATGAAATTTCAAAGGGGTTTTGGGACTTGGTTTCTGTTTTTTATGAAGGCTTTAAGGTTCTCACAACTTAAAAGGGTGGCAGGATATCAATAAGGGGGATAACAACATTTTCAGATATTTTCTTCAACACAACTTCTCCCATTTTGTTCATTTTTCATCTTCAATAAGTCAGAACAAACGCAAAGAAAAAAACTCCCCACAAGCATCTATAAACCTTCTTTTTCATTCTTTTTCCACCATGAAAGAAAAACAAAAAAAATCATTCATCCATCTCCATCCATTCAACCACTGCACAAACACCTCACAGCATCTTCTCTATTAACCCAAGACACCACCACAACAAGAAAACTTTCACCCAATCACTAAACAACCATTTCTTTTCACCACCCATTCACACCTTTTCCAGTATCATCCATCCCTGTCACAAGCCATCACCGTGAAGCACCACCATATCTCCCCTCTGTCCGACAAATCGGCCTACATCAGATTTGCTCTCTTCCACCACTGAATCAGTGCGAATGCGCCGGAGCACTACCGCCATCAGCCTGGAACCAGAGCCGCCATCTCCCACCATGTAGGCCGCGCCACATCTACCTCCGTCGCGACGTCGTCAGCCACCACCACTGAAACAACCCCCGACTGCTGCTTACTACCCGCACCACCGTGACTCACTAGTCTTGACCACTGTCAGCCTCAACGTGAGACAACCCCTTCCTCGAAGGTCCCATTGGTAACCCCACTTATAATAATTAGCGTTACAACGTAGCGTGATAGTACAAAATTGCGGAAATATTAAAACATTAAATATATTGATACCATAATAATATATACAGACATAAGAGTATTGGCTCCATCAGTAGAGCCTACAACAACTGAGGTAAACAAAGTCTCAGAGTAGGCAACTGATAAATGAAATAAAAGCATCACAACAGCGAAAATGAAAATACATATGACTTCCTCTCCTGGACCCAAAAATACATGTCACTTATTCCCCTATACTGGCCATAACAACTACAACTACTAACCCCCAATGTCTAAAGTCCTCCAGCACCGGGATCCAGGGCTCTCTCGCCAGCATCTTGTTCATCAGGTATGCCATCAAACTCCTATGGCAATTCCTCAACAGATTCTTCTCGTACAATTGAGAATAATAAAATACAACATAGAAGATATAGGGGATAAGAAACATTAATATGTCATAAATGGGAAAACAGCTTTATAAAATAATTTATATAGATAGCAGCACTCAGAATCACAACAATGTCGACCAAACAACTCCCGGATAATTTCCTCTTAACTATTGTCTCTCACACTCATGACACTAACGACTATATGAACGCGATCACGACGTGACATCCCCAACAAGTCAAGGTGTCTCAGTCATCACTATGCCACCCCCATAAGGCAGGGTTCGGTCAAAAGCTCGCAGGCTCAACTCGTCTCAGGGGTACGACATATTCCCCCGCCTGCAGGCCAGGTCGGAATATTCGTCCATCAACAATGCAACTTACGGTAGTGACATGTTGCCCCGCACGCAAGCTAGGTCGGAGCATTCGCCCGTCCGTTAACAACTCAACTTTCGGTAACAACATATCCCCTCACCCGCAGGCTAGGTCGAGACATTCGCCTGTCCGTCTACAATTCAACTAGTACAATCATCTCCCTGCAGGTAAGATCGGAATCGTCCCTACGCCAAACTAATCGGTACAATCATCTCCCCGCAGGAAAGATCTGAATCGCCCGTATGCCAACACAGTGATGAACAACAACTATGCAACATGAATCTCACTGACTCATCTCAGAATCAGCACTTAGTGCTACAACCACGACTTATAAACAACCACAATCAACTTTCCTCCGGCTTAACCGGGTATCAACTTTATATCACAACATTAAAAGATCAATTGTATCTCTAGGTTGGGCCCTACTATATATATATATATATATATATATATCCTCGACTTTCTCACCACACATTCATCTCCCAACTTATCAGAAATCACTGCCTAGCTCTACTCAGACATCAACAATCACAACAGTACATAAATAACAACCAGCAACAGATTTAACAATAATATTAACTTAGAAACAAATAACATTTAGTTAATCATATAATGGGCATATACACATATCACATACAATATACTAAACATCCAATCACAGAGCATACATCCTCAATATACAGTAAAATCAACCTAACGGTCAAACGACCTCTAGTAGGATTTGGGTCGCTCTACGCATATCAATATTTATTATTTTAAATCTTACCTCCCCAACGATATTGTGGTTCTTTCCCCCACCTTTGTGATGTTCTCGGGTGACTTCGGATGCTGCTCAGCAACAGTCAATCGGGTGCGCAGTCGATCGTTCGAGTCCTGTCCGATTCTATATCACAAAACACTACCAGAAATTAAAACAGTTAAATCACAAACCGCTAATCCTTAGGATTAGCTACTGCCCCTATTTAATTAAATAGGCAAGGGATGTTGAAATTCCACCAACTCTTGGATCAATTATTTTTAAGCATACCTAAGTCATAATCCATGATCAATTATCAAAGATTTGAACCGAAACCCTTTAAACCAACAAAATTGGGTTTCGGCCATCACCTCTAAAAATAGGTGAGAGTTGATTTGGCTTCCTAATCACTTGGATTACGTGATTAAGGAATGAAATAGGTGAAATCAAGAATCATTTCACACAAATTGAACAAAAACCCATTTCCCCCCAAAAGGAACATAGGTTCGGCCCCTTAAAGATAAATAGGGTAGAGGGCTTGTTTGATTTCATGCCCTTGGAGTATGATAGTAGGAGATTAAACTAGGTCATAGAAATTGGTTTGGCATTAAAAGGATTTTTATACAATTTTCTAGAGATTTTTGAAGTTTGAATCTTAAAACTTGATCTCATGAATTTTAATAGAGAAAATGAAGATTGAGAGCTCAAGAGTGAAATCTCTCAGGTGATAGAGGAGAATGAGAGGATCAACTTTGCTTCACAAATTTGCTGGAAAATCCTTGTGGAAGTTAAGTAAAAATGGAGGTGAAGTTATGAAGAAAAATGAAAGAAGAGAGAAATGGAGAGAAGGAAGGAAGAAGAAGAAGAAGAAGATGGAGGGGCAGAGAGAGAGAGAGACATCCGAGTTTGAGGAGAGAGTGAGTGAGGGTGAGGTTGCTTTTTAGATATTTTAGGGACATAAATGTCCTTTAGGAAAAAGACTAGGGGCATTTTGGTCTTTCCGCGTTCAGATATTTTCTAACGTCATAAATATCTAGATATTTTCGGAAAAGCAATGATGATAGTATTGAGTCACAGGCATGCCTTCCTAGGCGATGTGACTTCATGTTCATCCGATTTTAGCTCCGTTACTTACGCGATTTACTATTTCGCCAAGAAAGTCATGAGAACTTATATATTTTGAAATTTTTCAGAATCGCCGATATTGTTCGCAATTTTATTTAAAACCTAATTATTTCGTTCACGAGTCAAAATTAGGTCGTTTGAGCAGTAAAATCATACTTTCAGTGTCAAACGCAGACCGGGCTCCGTCTGAGTTTTCGACCAAAATTTAACCATAGCTTCCTATGATAGCATAGAGCGTGACTATGGTCTCGAATTAATTTATTTCATTTTCTAGACCATCCAATAAAATACAATCACATAAATACTTATTAATTAGAAAGAATAAGAAAATCGGGGTGTTACATTACTACCCCCCATGAATTTCGTCCAGAAATTCGACGTACCTTTTTGAAATAGGCTCAGATACTGCTGTTGCATCTCCTCTTCGCGTTCCCAGGTAGCATCTTTGGTAACTTCGTCCCGTATGATCTTGACCAACGGATTATTTTTACCTCTGAGTTCCTTTATCCTTCTATCCGCGATCCTTAAAAGTAGAGCTTCATACTCAAGGTTATCTCTCAATTGTATTGACTCTGGTTCTAAGACATGTGATTGGATCGGGGTAATACTTTCTCAACTGAGAAACATGGAAGACATCATGGAGATTGGATAAGTTTGGTGGTAAAGCGATCTGATAGGCTACAGGACCAATTCGGCGATGAATTTGAAATGATCCAATGAACTTAGGAGTAAGCTTTCTAGATTTTATTGCTTTGCCGATTCCAGTTCTCGTAGTCATTCTCAGAAAAAAATGGTCTTCTTCCTGGAATTCTAACGGTCTTCTCCTCTTATTTTTGTAACTCTTCTGCCTGTCCTGTGTGATTTTCATCTTTTCCCGTATCCTCTTGTTTTGTTTCGTCATTTGCTGTACTACCTCCGGTCCTAACACTTGACTTTCTCCTGTCTCATGCCAACACAATGGTGTTCTACACTTTCTTCCGTACAACGCTTTGTAAGGTGCCATACCTATACTTGAATGAAAACTATTGTTATAGGTGAATTCAATCAATGGTAAGAACTCCTCCCAACTTCCTGTGTGTTCCAAAACACAAGCTCTTAAAAGGTCTTCCAATGACTGAATTGTTCGTTCGGACTGACCATCCATCTTAGGATGATAAGCAGAACTCAACCTTAACTTAGTTCCCAAAGCCTTATGTAACTGCTTCCAGAATCTAGACGTAAATCTAAGATCTCTGTCGGAAATAATACTACAAGGCACTCCGTGCAACTTTACTATTTCCTTGATGTATATTTGGGTTAACTTTTCCAACGTATAGCTTTCACCAATAGGTAGGAAGTGAGCACACTTCGTCAACCTATCGACGATTACCCAAATTGCATCATGGCTCATGTTAGTCCTTGCAGACCAACCACGAAATCCATAGATATACCATTCCATTTCCATTCTGGGATATCTAAAGATTGTAGCAGTCTCGCTGGCTTTTGGTGTTTTATCTTCGCCTTCTGACACACCAAGCAAGCTAACACATACTCGGCTACCTCCTTCTTCATTCCAAGCCACCAAAACATTTTCTTTAAGTCTTGGTACATTTTGGTAGCTCTTGGATGAAAGCTCAACCTACTCTTGTGTGCTTCCTCTAAGATCAATCTTCTTAGCTCTACATCCGTTGGCACACAAATCCTATCTCTATATCTCAAGACTCCATCTTGATTCATCCTAAACTCAGAAGTTTTGCCTTCCGTTACTTGTTCCTTTACTTTCTGAAGATACTGATTAACCTCCTGCTTTTCCTTGATCGTCTTCAAAAAGTCGCTCGTTACTGTGACCATTCCTAGGTGTATCATATCCCTAGATAATTCCATACCTACATTCAAATCTCTAAACTGTTCAACAAGTTCTAGCTCTTTTACCATCATAGTAGATACGTGTAAGGATTTTCTACTTAACGCATCCGCTACTACGTTCACCTTTCCTAGATGGTATTGCAGATCGAATTCTTAATCCTTTATGAATTCCATCCATCTCCTTTGCCTGATATTCAACTCCTTCTGGTCAAATAGATATCTTAAGCTTTTATGGTCACTGTACACTATAAACTTAGCTCCGTACAAATAGTGCCGCCATATCTTTAAGCCAAACACTATAGCTGCTAATTCTAAATCATGAATCGGATAATTCCTCTCATGAACTCTTAGCTGCCGCGAAGCATATGCTACCATTCTCCTTTCCTGCATTAGAACACAGCCCAATCCTTGGTATGACACATCACAGTATACGTCAAACAGTCCTGAAGAATCCGATAATGTCAATACTGATGACATAGTCAACCTTCTTTCCAGTTCCTGAAAACTTTTCTCACACTCATCTGTCCATTCAAAGGACATTCCCTTCCTAGTTTGTTGCGTCATTAGCAACGCAATCTTCGAGAATCCTTCAATGAACCTTTGGTTATATCCAGCTAAGCCCAGAAAACTTCGTATCTCGCTTACCGACTTAGGGCTTTCCCATTGTACTGCAGCTTCAACCTTTGCTGGATCTACTGCTATCCCATCACGATTAATCACATGACCTAAGAATTGCACTTCTTCTAACCAGAATTCACACTTGGACAACTTTGCATAAAGCTGTCGGTCCTTTAACACTTGAAGCACAATCCTAAGATGTTCCTGATGTTCTTCCCGATTAAGGGAATAAATAAGAACGTCGTTGATAAATACAACAACAAACTTATCTAAGAACGATTGGAAAATCCGGTTCGTGTAATCCATAAACACTGTTGGAGCATTAGTTACACCAAAGGGCATAACCAGATACTCGTAGTGTCCATACCGGCTCCTAAACGCCGTCTTCGGTACATCCTCCCTCTTGACTGGAATCTGGTGATAACCAGATCTTAAGTCAATCTTCGAGAATACTACTGCTCCTTGCAACTGGTCCATCAAATCGTCAATCCTAGGCAACAGATACTTATTCTTGATCGTCACCTTGTTCAGCTGTCGATAATCCACGCACAGCCTTGAACTTCAGTCCTTCTTTTTGATGAATAGCATCGGCGCTCCCCAAGGTGAAGCACTCGGCCTTATAAACTCCTTATCCAACATGTCGTCCAATTGCTTTTATAGCTATGCTAACTCCGCTAGAGCCATTCGATAAGGTGCTATCGAAATCGGTCCAGTTCCCGATATGAGATCTATAGCGAATTCTTCTTCTCTCTCCGGTGGTAAACCCGGAACGTCGTCAGGGAAAATTTCTGGAAACTCCCGCACTATAGGCAACGAATCCAACGTAGGAGATTCCTTTGCTTCCATAGAGAGTAGCAACATGTGTTTCTGAGATTTACTACCTAGCTTACTATCCTTGGCAGGCATTAATCTAGATTGCTCAGGTAAAGATAAGGTCTTTTTAGAACAGTCTAACACTACATGGTTGGCCGGAAGCCAATCCATGCCTAAAATTATATCAAGTTGATGCATAGGTAAGCAAATGAGATCAACAAAAAAAAGTTCGATTCTCAATGACAATAAGACAATTTAAACAAACAGTTATGGTTGTCAAAGAATTACTGGTAGGAGTAGAAACAATTAAGTCATGGGGAAGTAAAGAGACATGCAACTTTAAATGATCCACACACTCTTGGGATATGAAGGAATGGGTAGCTCTCGAGTCAAACAATACAAATAAGAGTTTACCTGACACTAGGCACATACCTTGTATAAGATCGGGGGATTGAGAGGATTCAGCTCCCCTGATGGTAAACACCCTTCCGGTGGCTTGTGGTCTTGCTTCTTGCTGTCCAGTTCCTTGAGTCCTGGTCACTGGCCCTGCCCGCCTGTGTTGTACTTCGCTCCTTGTGTACATTCTGTCGCTATGTGACCTACTTGGCCACATCGGAAACACTGGCGAGTCTCCTTTATCAGACAATATCGAATTGAATGTGACCCTCCACACCGGTTAGAGTTGTCATTGAGTCTGTGTTGGTGTCAGACGGTCATAAGGCCTTCGTCCTGTCTGGAATCTTCCCTTTCCGCCTCGACTCCTTTGGTCAAACCTCCGAGTAAGTCCTCCAATTCTGCATTGCTGCAGCTCTCTCTTCTTGTCGATGTTCTCGATGATAGAAAATCTCTCCAGCATTTCAGGCAGTCGGGTGATGTCCAGTGGTGCAATCACCCTTTGCAATTCGTATTTCAGGCCGTCCTCAAAGTGTCTGCAAACCCATTCTTCATAAGACACATGATAAGTCTGCGGCTTATCCGATTTTTTTTTTGAAAGAAAAGGCTAGAAAAGGAGAAAACAAGGGAAAAGACACTCGCCTCGCAACACGATGCTCGCCTCGCGAGTGAGAGGATCAAACCGAGCAGTAAAATACCGTCCCTCGGCCTAGCGATGTGAAACAATGCTCGCCACGCTAGACAGAAGGCCAGGCTGATCAGTAAGGTACAGCTTCTCGGCTTCCCGACGCGAACCTATTCTTGCCACGCGAGTCAGAAGGTTAGCCTAATCAGTACGGTTCTGTCTTTCGGCCTCGCGACGCGAAACTGATTTTCGTCTCAAGAGCCAAACAGAAGCAACATACAATCTTATTCAACAGGCATATATATATATATATATATCATATGCCTTACGAAAAAACAGTTATCACACTCGATAACTTGCGCACCGGATGCTCTACCCAACTTCTAAGCATAGTTAATACCCAATGCGGGTTCAACTAGACATGGCCAGAAATCACAACCTAACCTATGCAGTCCTTGATTAAGAATCAAACTGCTCTGATACCACAAAATGAGACAACCCCTTCCTCGGAGGTCCCAATGGTAACCCCACTTATAATAATTAGCGTTACAACATAGCGTGATAATACAAAATTGCGGAAATATTAAAACATTAAATATATTGATACCATAATAATATATACAGACATAAGAGTATTGGCTCCACCAGTAGAGCCTACAACAACTGAGGTAAACAAAGTCGCAGAGTACGCAACTGATAAATGAAATAAAAGCACAACAGTAGCGGAAATGAAAATACATATGACTTCCTCTCCTGGCCCCAAAAATACATGTCACTCATTCCCCTATACTGGCCATATCAACTACAACTACTAACCCCCGATGTCTAAAGTCCTCCAGCATCGGGATCCAGGGCTCTCCCGCCAGCATCTGGTTCATCTGGTATGCCATCAATCGCCTCTGGCAATTCCTCAATGGGGTCTTCTCGTACAGTTGAGAATAATAAAATACGACACAGAAGATATAGGGGATAAGAAACAGTAATATGTCATAAATGGGAAAACAGCTATATATAATAATTTATATAGATAGCAGCACTCAGAATCACAACAGTGTCGACCAAACAACTCCCGGATAATTTCCACTTAACTACTGTCTCTCACACTCATGCAATTAACGACTATATGAACGCGATCACAACGCGACATCCCTAATAGGTCAAGGTGTCTCAGTCATCACTATGCCACCCCCATAAGGCAAGGTTCAGTCAAAAGCCTGCAAGCTCAACTCATCTCATGGGTACGACATATTCTCCCGCCCGCAAGCCAGGTCGGAATATTCGCCCATCAACAAAGCAACTTACGGTAACGACATGTTCCACTGTCCGCAGGCTAGGTCGGAGGATTCGCCCGCCCGTTAACAACTCAAATTTCGATAACGACATATCCCCCCGCCCACAAGCTAGGTCGAGACATTTGCCCGTCCGTCTACAATTTGACTAATGGGTACAATCATCTCCCTGCAGGTAAGATCGGAATCGCCCTTATGCCAAACTAATCGGTACAATCATCTCCCCGCAGGAAAGATCGCAATCGCTTCTATGCCAACACAGTGATGAACAACCACTATGCAACATGAATCTCACTGAATCATCTCTGGATCAGCACTTAGTGCCTCAACCACGACTTCTAAACAACCACAACCAACTTTCCTCCGGCTTAACCGAGTATCAACTTTATATCACAACATTAACAGATCAACTGTATCTCTAGGTTGAGCACTACTATACACACACACACACACACACACACACACACACATATATATATATATATATATATATATATATATATATAATATATCCTCGACTTTCTCACCACACATTCATCTCCCAACTTATCAGAAATCACTGCCTAGCTCTACTCAGACATCAGCAGTCACAACAGTACATAAATAACAACCAACAACAAATTCAACAATAATATTAACTCAC
Organism: Ammopiptanthus mongolicus; assembly: GCA_039655645.1. Taxonomy (NCBI): domain Eukaryota; kingdom Viridiplantae; phylum Streptophyta; class Magnoliopsida; order Fabales; family Fabaceae; genus Ammopiptanthus; species Ammopiptanthus mongolicus. The sequence continues at coordinate 42,330,820 of CM077350.1, forward strand.
AAATAGATAACATTTAGTTAATCATATAACGGGCATATACACATATCACATACAATATACTAAACATCCAATCACAGAGCATACATTCTCAATATACAGTAAAATTAACCTAACGGTCAAACGACCTCTAGTAGGATTTGGGTCCCCTTACGCATATCAATATATATTATTTTAAATCGTGCCTCCCCAACGATATTGTGGTTCCTCCCCCACCTTTGTGATGTTCTCTGGCGACTCCGGATGTGGCTCCGCAACAGTCAATCGGGTGCGCGGTCGAACGTCCGAGTCCTGTCCGATTCTATACCACAAAACACAACCAGAAATTAAAACAGTTAAATCACAAAACCCCTATTCCTTAGGATTACCTACTACCCCTATTTATTTAAATAGGCTAGGGATGTTGAAATACTATCAACTCTTGGATCAATGATCCTTAAGCATACCTAAGACATAATCCATGTTCAATTATCAAAGATTTGAACCAAAACCCCTTAAACCAACAAAATAGGGTTTTGGCCATCACCTGTAAAAATAGGTGAGAGTTTGATTTGGCTTCCTAATCACTTGGATTACATGATTAAGGAATGAAATAGGTGAAATCAAGAATCATTTCATACAAATTGAACAAAAACCCATTTTCTCCAAAAAGGAACATAGGTTCCGGCCCTTAAATATAAATAGGCTAGAGGGCTTATTTGATTTCATGCTCTTGGATTATGATATTCGGGGATGAAACTAGATCATAGAAATTGGTTTGGCATTAAAAGGATTTTTTTTACAATTTTCTAGATATTTTTGAAGTTTGGATCGTAAAACTTGAACTCATGAATTTTATGGAGAAAATGAAGATTGAGAGCTCAAGAGTAAATATATATACCTCTTAGGTGATAGAGGAGGATGAGAGGATCAACTTTGATTAACAAAATTTGCTTGAAAATCCTCGTGGAAGTTGAGTAAAAATGGAAGTGAAGTTATGATGAAAAATGGAAGAAAAGAGAAATGGAGACAAGGAAGGAAGAAGAAGAGGAAGAAGAAGAAGGAGATGGAGGGGGAGAGTGAAAGAGAGAGAGAGCCGAGTTTGAGGAGAGAGAGTGTGAGGGTGAGGTTGCTTTTTAGATATTTTAGGAACATGGATTTCCTTTATTTTGGTCTTTTCGCTTTCAGATATTTTCTAACGTCATAAATATCTAGATATTTTCGAAAAATCAATGATGACAGTAGTGAGTCACAGGCACGCCTTCCTAGGCGATGTGACTTCATGTTAATCCGTTTTTAGCTCCGTTACTTATGCGATTTACTATTTCGTCCAAGAAAGTCATGAGAACTTATATATTTTGAAAATTTTCAAAATCGTCGATATTGTTCGCAATTTTATTTAAAACCTAATTGTTTCATTCACGAGTCAAAATTAGGTTGTCTGAGCAGTAAAATCATACTGTCAATGTAAAACGCATATCGGCCTCCGTCTGAGTTTCCGACCAAAATTTAACCATAGCTTCCTACGATAGCGTATAGTGTGACTATGGTCTCGGATTAGTTTATTTCATTTTCTGGACCCTCCAATAAAATACAATTACATAAATACTGATTAATTAGAAAGAATAAGAAAATCGGGGTGTTACACATCGCGCCTCTGCCGCAGCGCTGTCGAGCTCCTTATTGGTCTTGAGGTTCCTTATTCCATGTTTTGAAGGTTTCAAAGAGAGAGCATTCTTGTTTTAAACAATTTGGTTTCTTTATTTTTGTTTTATTTTTTTTTCATTTGTCTTCTTATGTGTTTTTTTGTTGGTAAAATCTACTGTACCCAGGAAATGTGCCGGGTATAGGTGCCCATCTTATGTGGCCTTGTATGTATATGACATGTTTCATTTTTAAAATAAATGTTTTAACAATTAATTTGTTTTTAATCCTTTTTAAAGTTAAATTCTTTGTATTTTCATATTTATCTAAATGCCTTGGGGACCATTTTACAAATGTTGATTCTTCACATTAAACATCTCCTTCTACCTTGTATGCGGGAAATTGGGTTTAGGGTTCATCATCCTGCGTTCATCCATTGACATCCATCGGTGGCTATGGAAGAACCAACTCTTGTCGCCAGCATCATACGTGGACTTCGTTGTTTGCAATTGAGTGAAAATGCGATGGACTGATGTCGTTGTCGAAATAGAGGTTTTGGTTGTAAGTTCTTCGTACCACTATTGTCCATTTTTTAGTTTCAATTAATGGATACCAATAGATTCCCTGATTGACGGCGAAAGGTGTATGGTTTTCGTTTCCATTTGTTTGATTGATGGTTCCTTGGATGTAATTAACCATTGCTCGCATTTGGGGTTTAGGGTTTTCGTTACCATTTCTCTGTTTGACTGCTGGTTTTTCATTTCATGAATTTAACGATTCCTGCTATACCTGATGTGTCCGATATATTTTATTTATTTTTCGTAAAAGTGATTTCAGTTACATTTAATCCACGGTATTGTACAAAGATTTGTTATGTGTATGTGTTTCATTTATCTCTTCCATAGTGGTTGATATTGTTGTATTTACAGATAGTTTTTAAATGGATAGAAATACTGAAGCAGATTGGGTTGACTTGTCTGATGATAGAGATATAGATGATGTTGAATTGAATAGTGGTAATGGTTTGTCTAATGAAGGAGGAATAGTGAATTCAGATGGAGGAATAGATGTTTCAGATAGTTACCAAAAGATTACTGATTTGTCAGTTGATGATATAAGAGGACTAGAATTTGAGTCAGAGAATAAAACTTGTAAGTTTTATGAAATGTATGCAAAATGTAATGGTTTCGCTGTAAGAAAAGATGATGTAGAGCGCAATTTTAATGGCAATATCATTGTGCGTCAGTTAGTTTGTAGCAGGGAGGGTCAGAGAAATAAGAAACATCTGTTGCGAGTGGACCGATGTAGAGAGTCAAGGCCAATGACTCGATCGGGTTGTAGGGCAAGGTTTCGAGTAGCTTATAATTTCCAGAGTGGTAAGTAAGGAGTTGCTGCATTTGTCCCCCTACACAACCATGAGTTAACTCCAGCAGAGTTTTTTCATCTGATTCCTAAATATCGTCATATAAGTGTGGCAGATAAAGCACTTGTTTATGGCTTGCACTCATATGGTATTAAGATTGGGATTTTGCAAGAAAGGGCCTTTATAACTACGTTGGTAAATAAGGTAGGGCTAAAATAGAAGATGGAGATGTGTTTGCTGCTTTGTGTTATTTGCAGGCAAAAGCTGATAATGAGGAGAGATGTTTTTTTTTTCAAAGTTTACCACAACAGATGACAGACGTCTTGAAAATTTATTTTGGACAGATGGATGCAGCCGGATTGACTATGAATGCTTTGGTGAGGTGGTTGCATTTGACACCACCTATAAGAAGAACAAGTACAACAAGCCCCTTGTAATATTTTGTGGGTACAACCATAATGGAGAAACTACCATTTTTGGATGTGCCTTACTTTCAGATGAAAAAACTAAAACATACAAGTGGGTTTTAAATACTTTTTTAGAAGCAATATTTGGTAAACATCCAACTGCAGTGGTTACTGATGGAGATGGTGCAATGAGAGAAGCCATTAGATCGAGTTGTATTCCCAAATGCATCACATCGTCTTTTCTCGTGGCATTTACATCATAATGCATGTGAGAATGGGAAAAACCCTAAATTCTTGGAAGAGTTTAAGTCTTTAATGTATGCCCATTATACCCCTCCGACATTTGAATCTAAGTGGCAAAGACTTGTCGATAAATATGGTGTATCAAACAACAAGTGGGTTAAAAAAGTTTATGATATGAAGACCATGTGGGCAAGTGCGTACATGCGAGAAAGTTTTTTTTTTTTGTGGTATCAGAACTACATCATTATGTGAAGGTATCAATTCTTTTATAAAGAGGTATGTGCAAAACAAAAACAGCCTTGTTGACTTCATGCATAATTTTGAAAGAGCCATAAAAGAATACAAGCATTATGAATTAATGTCTGATTTTAAGTCACTGTATTCTAAACCTGTGCTGACAAGTGCATTGGAAGGGATTGAGCAAGGAGCTTCTAGTATATTTACAAGGAATAAGTTTAGGGAAGTAAAAAATGAGATAGAAGATGCTGCTAAATTAAATGTTATTGAGCGGAATGAGCATTGTAATAATGTTATGTTGAAGTTGAATAGATTTCGAAATCCAAATTATGAGGTGTTAGTTATTCTTGATAAGGGGCAGAATAAATTTTTATGTGACTGTAGACTATTTGAATGTATAGGAATTCCATGTTCTCACATCTTTTGTGCCATGAAGCATGAGCACATGGATGTGTTTCCTAATTGTTTGATTTGTAAGAGGTGGACTAAATCGGCAAAGGTTGATTACATATCATCGACTGCTTCCGAAGACTGTGATTCAGAAAAGTTGATGATGTTGGGTCAGGGGGCAATGTCTGCTTCATTCAACATGTTGTGCGATGTTTCTTGTAAAAGTGCATCTGATTATAAGGAGGTTATGGAAGCTATTCACAATTTGTGTGATAGCATAAAGAATTGCCCTAACACCAATGGCAAAGATAAGACCCATTCATCTAATGGAGAAGGGCGAGTGGAGAGAAGTCAAAAGAAAAGGTAAGGCAAAGAATCACGATGGGTTTCAAGAAAATCAATGGGGAAGGCGGAATTTCAAGGGAGATAGTGTCACATATTACTTTACTAATTTCCCGGATAACTTTGGTGCAAAGGAATTGTGGGGGGTCTTCAAGAAATGAGGTCAGGTAATGGAGGTGTTCATTCCTCAAAAAAGAGATAGGAGGGGACAACGGTTCGGCTTTGTTAGATTCAAAGATATAGAAGACATCAATGGTTTTGGTTATCGGTTAGACAAAATCTTGATCGGTAATCAAAAGTTATTTGTCAATCCTCCGCGTTTTGATAGAGGGCACAAGATTGTAGGCAAACATAAGTCTTTGTCAAATTAAATCAACATCAGGGTGCTCCTCAAAGGGAGAAAGGCAACCATTTGAGTTACTCTAGAAAATTACTAGGGTTTACTTATGCGGACACTATGAGAAGGAATCATCAAAATGATAGGATGGATGGAAGAAACAGGGACAGTATTAAAAAACTGGGTTACAACCTGTGCTTTGAGATAGAGGTTTCCTCTATTGAGAGACTTAATTCGTGCTATGTTGGTAAGGTTAGAATCCCGGATGATACGTATAAAGTGCAGAGAAAAATGCATTCGGAAGGTTTTTTTGATGTGAAGGTTATTCCAATGGGTGCAAATTTAGTTCTCTTCGAAGCGGATGATGATGATACGGTTCCAGCGTTAATTAATGATGCAAAATGGATATCATCGTGGTTTGAGGAAATTCGTCATTGGTGCCCAAGGGACATTGATTCGGAAAGGTATGCTTGGGTTAGATGCTGTGGTGTTCCGGTGCATGCATGGAATGAGGAATTTTTTAAGTTCATTGTTGCATGCTATGGTCATTATGTAACGATTGATGTGAACACCAGAAATAGATCAAGGTTAGATGTGGCAAATATCTTGATTAGAACATCAGTACAAAACCTTGTTCTTGAGATGACCACGGTAAAGATTAACGATGATATTTTCACAATTAAACTAGTAGAGGAAATCTTTTGTGCACCATATAATACCTAGTCTCGCACTTCTGACAACAGCAATCTGGTATATGAAACCGATTACGATTCCATTGTGGGTAGTTCAGTGTTGGAAGGGTGTTTCGGTCATGCTGAGGAGGTACATCTGAATGTGGAGAAAGAATTAAATGCGAAATTGAATGTCATTAACCAGGTGAACAAAATTTTTTTGGTAACCTCCCCTAATCGTGCATATGCGGCTAACGAGGAGGCTGACCAGCTTCTGGATGGTTACAGTGCACCTTTGTTTTTGGAAGGTGTAGAGCCTCTATCTATCTCCCATAGGTTTGGGCCTGGTTGGTCTGCCCCAGCGGCTCTTGGGACACAATTTGGGCCCAGCTCGATCTCTGTTGGGATTGGAGTGCGTGGAAACCCAACTTTCAAAAATGCTTCTATTGGGGTTTCCCTTATTGAGGAAACTTTAGCAGGGGAGGGTATATCTGATCCAATAGGCTCGCGGACCCAACGGGCCCAATGTGATGAAGTCAATTCCCATCCTTCTCTCCATGATAATACGTGATGTGGGAATGTTACCGTGAAGGAAAATGCTTCTGCATCAGCAGATACGATCAAGCAAGGTGCGATTGATGTCTCATGTGGGGTTTATCATGATGGAAGGGGATCTTGCTCGTCATCGTCTTCTGAACGGAATTGCCATGGCCTAGCGGGAAGTATGTCACATGGATCAACTTCACCTTTGGGTGGCACGACACTCTCTGTGGCGGACTCGGATATTCAGAGATGCAATCAGAGGTTGCTGGTTGATTCAGAATATGTAATGGCTGAGAAAATTTGGGGTTTGGCAAAAGATCTGGGCGTCTCCGCCATTGGGGATGAGATATTTACATAGCACAATTGAAGCAAATGGAGCTTTGTGATAGAGAGGCAGCGGCTCTGAGGGTGGTAAAGCAAGGTAATTTATGAAGATTGTGTCCTTTAATATTAGGAGGATGGGGGGTCGAATCAAGAAAAGTAAAATTCGTTCTATGTTCTTGAGGGATGGTGTGGATGTATGTTTCCTTCAAGAAACAAAAATGTCAATGGTTGAGTCTTCTCTGATTCAGAGTCTGGGAGGTAATTTTGAGATGGAATGGGCTGAAAAGCCTGCTGATTATATGGAAAGCTGGAGTATTCAAAGTCAAATTCTCTTTTACAGGTGTTGGTTTTGTTGGCATATGTGTTGAATGGGGACATCAAAACACACAATGTTTTTTGGTAAATATCTATTCTCGTTGTCTGATTGAAGGGAAAAGAAAATTATGGCATGATTTGGCTGTGAATAAAAGAGGTTTCGGTGGGGATTTGTGGCTAGTTGAAGGTGATTTCAATGCAATAAAATATGTATCTGAAAGGAAGAGTAGACATGGGTGTAGGATTGCTTCTAATGAACATTTGGAATTCTCTAATTTCATTGAGGAGCTGGATCTGATCGACATTCCTACACTAGGTAAAAGATTTACTTGGTTTAAACCGGATGGTTCAGTAAAGAGTAGAATTGATAGATTCTTGGTGTCTGAAGCCTTAGTTTCATTATGGGGTATAAATACTCAATGGGTTGGTGAAAGGGACATTTCTGATCACCGTCCAATTTATCTGAAGTGTGGGATTTCGGATTGGGGTCCCAAACCTTTTAGATTCAACAATGGTTGGATTCTCCACCCGGAGTTTCATCAGTTTGTCTCCAATTCGTGGGGTAGCTTTCAGGTTCAAGGGTGGTGTTTATACTCTTTTAAGGAAAAGTTAAAATTGTTACGGGATTGTGTAAAAGGGTGGAATAAAGAAGTGTTTGGTGTGATTGACCTGAGATTTGGTAATATGGTGATGGAATTAAATGACCTGGAAGACTTAGATAATGATGTGGCTTCGTTAGATAATGTAAATAGAGGACAATTATCGGATTCTTTGCTTTTGCAACTCAAAGCAAAGGAAAGTCTGTTGTACCAAAAAGCAAGAATGAGATGGATTAAAGAAGGTGATGAAAACTCTTCCTATTTTCATGCTTGTATAAGTGCTCGTAGGAGGTATAATCAATTGGTGGATGTCAAAACTGGAAACGTCTGGGTTGAAGGGGTGGAAGAAGTTAACGAAGCGATTGTTGATCATTTTAAAAGTCACTTCATAGAGTCCTCTTTTTGCAGACCTTTTCTGGATGGAGTTAATTTTAACAAGCTGAATGGAGAGGATAGTGCTTTCCTGAAGCGCCTTTCAGCCTAAATGAGATCAAGGATGCAGTTTGGAGCTGTGATGGCAATAAGTGTCCAGGGCTTGATGGTTTCAACCTGTCTTTCTTCCAAAATTGCTGGGATGTTCTTCAAAAAGAGGTATGTGATTTGGTTCAAGAATTTTATCTTAATGGTTGCTTACCTAAAGGGATTACAAGTGCTTTTCTTACACTAATTCCTAAAATTGATCACCCCCAATCTCTTTCTGATTATCGCCCTATATGTCTTATTGGAAGTATTTATAAGATTATAGCTAAATTATTGGCTACGCGACTTAAAAAGGTGTTGGCCAGTGTTATTTCTACGTGTCAAACAACATTTTTGCCTGATAGACAAATATTAGATGGTGTATTGTGGCTAACGAAGTTCTTGATTTTGTAAAGAAAAGTGATAGAGGCTGCCTGGTATTGAAAGTTGATAATAAAAAAGCTTACGATTCTGTAAGCTGGTCATTTTTAGATTATATGTTATTTAGATTGGGATTTTGTGCTACGTGGAGGAAATAGATGATGGCTTGTGTGGGTTCTAGTCACTTTTCCACATTAGTTAATGGTAGTCCTACTAAAGAATTTCAAGCATCAAAAGGCCTTAGGCAAGGTGATCCACTTGCTCCCTTCCTATTCATAGTAGTGGCGGAGGGTTTAAGTGGTTTAATGAGGAAAGCAATTGATATTGGGAAGTTTATTGGATTTAGGATGGGAGAGGAGGAGCAGTATCTCTTCTCCAATATGCGGATGACACTTTACTTATTGGTGAAGCAAGATGGGAGAATCTATGGGCTCTAAAATCTGTTTTGAGAAGCTTTGAATTAGTTGCAGGATTAAAAGTAAATTTTCATAAAAGCAACCTTGTAGGGGGTTTGTGTAGAACAAAGATTGTTAGAGGCAGGCTCTGGTTTCCTTCATTGTGCGATTGGGAAATTCCCGTTCAATTTTCTTGGCCTGTTGGTGGGAGCAAACCCTAGATTGGTGCAAACATGGAAACCAGTCATTGATGTGATGCGCAGGCAGTTATCTAGTTGGAGAGGAAGACATCTTTCCTTGGGTGGCAGAATTGTCTTAATAAATTCTGTATTGTCAGGTCTGCCTCTATTCTACTTTTCTTTCTTCAAAGCCCCAAAAAAGGTCATCTCAATCCTGATTGGGTTGCAAAGGAATTTTCTGTGGTCTGGAAACCAAGAATATCGTAAAATAGCATGGGTATCTTGGGAAAAGGTATGCCTTCCTAAGGAGCTGGGTGGTCTTGGCGTAAAAAACTTAAACTTGTTTAATATCTCCCTTCTCGCAAAGTGGAAATGGAGAATTTTAATGGATTCAAAAGCTATTTGGCATAATGTACTTGAACAAAGGTATGAAGATTTATGTAATTTATCTCATGGTAATCATTGGAACAGTTCCTCACGTTCCTCTTGGTGGAGGGACTTGTGTCGTATAGAAGATGCTACTACTAATCATCCTTTGTGGTTCTCACAAGCGGTTAATAGGAGGGTTATGAGTGGGAGACAAACGAGGTTCTGGCTTGATGAATGGATTGCAAGTATCTCTCTAAAGGATCTTTTTCCTAGACTGTTTTCAATCACGCTGGTTAAGGAGGCTTTGGTTGTAGAGTGTGGTGCCTGGACCGATGAAGTTTGGCAGTGGAGTTGGCCTTGGAGAAGGGGTTTATTTAGTTGGGAAGAAGATATGTTGGTGGAATTACATCATCTACTCAATGTTGTACTGTTATATAGAGAAGGGGAAGATCAGTGGATTTGAAAAGAAGATCCATCCAAGTGTTTCACAATGAAGTCAGCTTATTCTTTCCTTCAAAAGTCTCAGGAAGTTGGCTCCCTAAATGATCGATGATGCCAAATCTGTTTTTAAAAAACTTTGGTAATGTAGGGTCCCCTCAAAGGTTCTTGCTTTCTCATGGAGATTGTTGTTAAATAGATTGCCCACCCGGGAGCAGCTGGAAAATAGGGGTATCATTAGTGCACAATATGGTACATCATGTGTTTTCTGTTTTAACCAACTTGAATCTATGGACCACCTCTTCTTCTCATGTCCTTACTCCTTTCACGTTTGGTCACATGTGTTCTCTTGGCTTGGTGTGGCTATGGTCATGCAATGTACAAGTTTGCAGAATTTCTTACAGCATGGGTCCTTTTTCAAGGAAAAGGTTTTCAAAAAGTTTAAATACATATTCTAGCATGCTGTCACTTGGTTGATTTGGCTGATGAGAAATAAAGTTATTTTCCATGGCGGTGTGTTTGATTTGTATGAGATTATAGATCTCATAAAAGTAAGATCGTGGAACTGGTTTATAGCCATGAAAGGAGGAAAAATATGCTTGTTCTCTGAATGGTGTTGTAACCCGAGGGAATGCCTCATGAGGTAGTATCTGTGATTGGAATGATGTGGGTGCAGCTGTGCAACTGTATTTTGATTAGGAAGGTTTGCTGTTTGTGTTGATGATGGACTTCCCTGAAAGGTGCCCCGCAGTTTTGTTTTTTCCATTTGGTGGAAGTGTCTATTATATTTGTTTGGTGGGTGTACACTGTACAGGTTTTTGGCTAATTTTTCCTCTTCCTTGCCAGTTTGTTGAGATATCAGGTGGTGTGATTGTAATTTTTTGGTTTATGAACTCCCTTGGCCTGTGTGCCTCTGTGGTATGCTGCAGATGATTTTTAGAATTTGTGGTATCAACCTAGTTGGGATGACTCACTTCATTGTGATGCGTTTAGCATACTTTGCTCTTATATTTGGGTTAGGGTAACCCTTATATCCTTTTTCTTAATATTAATAGTTTTGCTTATCAAAAAAAAAAATAAGACCGATTCATCTGTTGTTGGGGATCCCATTATGGTTAAGACCAAGGTGCCCCACGTAAGTAGATTATGTTTAAGTTTTTACTACATAACCATTTTATTGACGTGGCCATGGTTGATTAATAGGCAAAGTATATGGAAGATTTACTCAGGGATCCCTCTTTTTATGAATGGGACACAACACATAAACCAATCATAACTGAATTTAGGCGGGTCATCCCTGATGGTTTGGGAGTGCAAACAGACTACTCGTATGTTATTTACATTATTATTTGATTATTTTCACATTTCATATGTTACCTAATTATGATACGACTTATATTTTAGGAATGACTGTGGAGTATGGGTGATAACTAGAATGATGCAATTGGGAGTGAATGGATACAAGATCCATGTATGGCACATTTTGTTATTCACTTAAACATTTATTCAGAAGTTGTATTTCTTACAAGTTAACTAATACCATCCAAATTTTAACTGGAGGTGGATGATGGTACTAGACTTAGGATTGCATTGGATCTGGCAATGAATACTTATAACAGCTTAAACGATACGGTTTTGTTGAGGTCCATGCGACTACTGGAAGGGCTCAGCACATCACCACAAAAATGACGGCGAGCTACAGTTAAATGATGGATTCAGTGTCTGATGAATGTCATTTTTAGTTATTTATGTACTGAAGGGAAATTTATTGTTGGATTAAGTTTTATTTTGCATTAGGTTTATTTTCATTTGTCATTGACAATGTTGGGATTTTGGATTATGAATTTTTGGTGTTACGGAATATGGGCGTGGGAATTCTGCCATTATGGATTATATATTATGGAATATGGTCTTATTTTAATTTGGACTCCATCTATTGTGATCTATTTAAGTCAATTTATTCATCACGTAAGTTGATGGCGTATAACTGTTTTGGTGATCCATTCTTAAGACATTTAAAGGACTCTACAAGTAATGGCAATAAACTGTTTTGGAGAACAATTGTTAAGTGTCCATCTCTTGTGATCCATTTAAAGGGTCACTTATTTGGGGACCACTGGTTACATTGGTAAAAAACTGAGTTATTCATTCAAAAAGAATTGACATCACTGCACTAAATTGGCTTAAATGAATTAAAACTGACATGGAGCCTCACGCTTTATAAATTCTTAATCAACTACTGATAAAGAGCATGATGAAAGTAACCAGATACTAACATTCCAATAGCTAACTGATCCACTCTTGTTTTCAAAATACAAAGTACTTCCAACAAGGGTGCCACAAAAAACATGGTTTAATGTCATGGAATTAAATTAGGCAACGTCTTGGACTCTTCTTTAACACATGAAAACACTACCTTACATTTTGAATGCAACTAACAGACCAATGATAATATAAAAAGACTCCAAGACGCTAACACTACAATTAAATACAATCTTGTAGTGTTCTTTGCTTCTTTCAATGATGCTTGAAGGACTTCATTTTCATAATCTTTAAGTGCGACCTCAGCTTGCAACTCCACCACCATTTTCTCCGTTGAATTCCTACCATGGTTACTTGAGGACTTAGTCGGCGGAAGAAGAGGTGGATCAACCCAATCAAAGTATCTGCATGCATGCAAAACATGCTAAATTACTAAGAGGGAGCCACTGTTGGAAATAATTCAGATTAGGTATATTAGTTATTATTGATAGAATTAGTTAGATCTTAGTTAGTTTGTTAGTGAGGAATAACTATCATAATGTGCATTATAAATAGACTTAGTGTAATGTGATTGTGTAAGTTGAGTACAAGTGTACAAGTGATACGAATAAAATTTTTCATTCAAGTGTATCTTTCTTCATCTTCCTCCTCTCAATATTTCTCTTTTCCACTAATGCTTCCACTAGTGCAAAATATGGATTCTACAACAGGTTTCTAGATCGGTTGAAAAGAAACCGATTTAAAAAAAGAGGCAGTGGCAATTTTGAAAATAAGTTCAAAATTATTTACATCTGTTCAGAAAGAACCCGATGTATAAAACATTTAACATCGGTTACATAGTTCAACCGATGAAAAAAATTTAAATAAAAAACTATTTATTTATTCCCGTCACGTATTTACATCGGTTATTACACAACCGATCTCATTAATAAACTTTCAAACTCGGTTATTTGACAACCGATCTCATTATTAAACTTTCAAAATCGGTTCTATTAACCAACCGATTTTAAATCTTCATTAAACCCATTTCACATTCCGTTCTTTCATATCTTTCCCTCCTCACTGTTTGCCCTCTCTCTCGTTTGCTCCTTCTCCTTCATCCTTCACCACCGTAACCTGGCACCATCCTTCATCCTTCTCCTTCTCCTCACAAATCGTTGCTGCTCCTTCATCGCTGATACACTGCCCAGTCGCGCACGGCTTCACCCTCTCCTCTGAACCTCTGTACCAAACTTTGCCCACGGCTTCACCCTCTCCTCGGTGGAGAAACTTTGCCCAGGTTCTCTTTCTTTCTCTCTACATTTTTGTTGTTGTCTGCTACCTGTTACTTTGGTTTTGCAATGTAACTTGATTAGTTTTACATTATGGCATGTAACTTGATTAGTTTTACAGTATGGAATGTAACTTGGCAGGAAATCCATACGTGACATTCTAATGAAGAAAAACACTTCTCCTTCTGATTAGATTTTCTTATGAAATTAAAGGGAGAAAGGAAGAGAAAAAGTATTAATGTATTAGAATTTACTATTTAGTTTGAAAATGTGGTTGATTCAACTTGAGTAAATATGCAAGGAAACATAGAACAATAAACTACAAAAATGTTTGACTAATTTAAAGAAAGGTGATGCGCTAATTTAGAGCTGGCAGTGATACTTAGGTAAGCATAGAGGAGACCATGGTCCAATCAAGCCCATTATAAGCTATTAAGTCAATTCTGGATGATAAAAGCAATTGTGCATATCCACTGACGCAATTTTTCACAGCATAATAAGATATGGTTGAAGAGTGAAACTATCATTCTGCCTTCAATGTAAAAGATTAGTTTGAGGAGTGAAAATATTTTCAACACCTAGTATTGACTTTGCAAAAGGAAAAACAAAGTAGTTAATGTAATTTCGATATGCAGATTGTAAAATACTTAATAATCATACCAAGTTAAGAACATCTAACATTGAAGCTTATCACGAAAAGATCAAGCATTGTAATGTAACAACAATACTAATGACACAAATTAAATAGTACGGGACAAATTCATGTACACAAAACGGTCTTCTTTGGCACCCTTCATTGCTGATTGAAAAACATGTTAAGCTACAAACTCAAATCAAATTATTTAAGTGTATATTAAACCAAACCAGAGAAGCAGGACAGGTTATTAGTTTAACATGAATGGTTTTTAGTTTAACGTGAATGGTTTTTAAATGTTAGGTTAAAAAACCTCTCATAGTTCTCTCAAACCCTCTCTTTGCTTTGTGTTTCTGATTTAGGGTGAAGGCAAGCCTCAACCCATCTCGAGCGCCCTCTCACTCATCACTCTCTATCTCCTCACTCTGAGCACAAGTAAGATATTTTATTCCAATGTTTTGTTTGCTGCTTTAACTTAGGGATTGGACTGTTGGATTATCTTTTAGTGTTAAAAAATTAGCAAAACCTTAGTTTCCCGTTTGAGATTCAATATTAATGAGCTAATGTGTACTTTATTAAGGTACTACTCATTGTATTGAATCTTGAATTGTCTAAGTTGGACAGTTTGGGGAAAAACTTATTCTTCATTTGGTTAATACTTATTCCTTAATTCTCATATCTTATACTTGAAGAAATTTCTGTCTGCTGCATTTCCTTTTGTTCTCCGGGTGCACACTTTGTCGCGGTGGATATCACCGCGTTCAAGTCGTATACGTCGGAGACTGATGGGAAATGCTGCTGAAATTTCGTTAAGTATGGGCATGAAAGTTAAGGACTAATTGTTAACTAAGTGTTGAAGAAGTTTCTTCTTGAATGGGATAGGGCCATACCCTGTGATAAAAAGGAGTTGAAGATCTTGGACTAAGTGAAGTTGGTGTTGTTGTAGTTATGGATCGTAATTGGATCGATGCTAGACACACAAGTCATGAGTATGAGAATGGAGTGGAAGAGTTTTTAGAATTTGCTAAAAGAAATGTTCCCGATAGTAATGGAAGGTTTTATTGTCCTTGTGTTAATTGTTTGAATGAGAGACGACTGGAAGCTGAGAAAATACGAGAGCATCTTATTTGTGAAGGGATATGTAAGAGTTATACAAGATGGATATGGCATGGTGAATTGTTAGACAAACCAAGTGTGTCCCAAAGAGAGGAGGTTGATGACGTAGATATGGACGATCTACTAGAGGACATGATCCGCGATATTGGACAAGATTCATTTCAACGAGCAAATGTGTATGATACTTTGTGCAGTGATGCAGATAAGCCTTTGTATCCTGGGTGCTCTAATTTCACACGGTTGTCAGCGGTGTTAAGATTGGTAGTAGTGAAGGCGAGAAATGGGTGGAGTGATAAAAGCTTCACCGAATTGCTTGAGTTGTTGAAAGACATGCTTCTAGAAGGTAACACATTGCCGAACCGTAACTATGAGGCGAAGAAGATATTGTGTCCGATGGGTATGGAGTATAAGAAAATACATGCATGTCCTAATGATTGCATATTGTACAGGAATGACTTTGAAAAGATGCACGAGTGTCCAAGGTGTGGGGTATCACGCTACAAAGTGAACGATGGTAATTCAAATTGTGATGTGATCACAAAGGGTCCTCCTGCGAAGGTGTTATGGTATCTTCCAATAATTCCAAGGTTCAAACGATTGTTCGCTAATGTAAATGACGCAAAAAACATTAGGTGGCATGCAGATGAGAGAAAATGTGATGGACAGCTTCGCCATCCGGCTGATTCTTTGCAATGGAAGAGAATTGATAGTTTATTTCCGGATTTCGCCGATGAGAAAAGAAACCTTAGGCTTGGACTTGCTACCGATGGCATGAATCTGTATGGCACCTTAAGTAGTATTCATAGTTCATGGCCTGTTCTCCTGGTAATTTATAACCTACCTCCTTGGTTGTGCATGAAGCGCAAATACATTATGTTATCTATGATGATTTCGGGCCCAAAACAACAAGGAAATGACTTAGATGTTTATCTAAGTCCCTTGATTGAAGACTTGAGAAAGCTGTGGGTGGAAGGCGTTGATCTGTTTGACGGGTATTGCAATGAGACTTTCAAGATGCGTGCCATGTTATTTTGCACCATCAATGACTTTCCAGCATATGGGAACTTGTCCGGATATAGTGTTAAGGGGCATAAAGCATGCCCTGTATGTGAAGAAGGCACATGCTACCATCAACTACAACATGGAAGGAAGACAGTTTACCTTGGGCATCGAAGATTTCTCACACTTGATCACCCGTATCGTAGATTGAGAAAAGCTTTTAATGGATGCCAGGAGAATGAAATTGCTCCGACGGCCTTAACCGGAGATCAAGTTTATCAACGGGTTAAGGACATGGATATTATCTTTGGAAAGACCCATAAGAAGGCTACTGAGAAAAACATATGGAAGAAGAGGTCGATCTTCTTTGATCTTCCATACTGGTGCAAACTTGATGTGAGACATTGTATTAATGTGATGTATGTGGAGAAAAATGTGTGTGATAGTGTAGTCAGGACGCTTCTTAACATTCAAGGCAAGACAAAGAATGGTGTCAATGCTCGTTTAGATCAAGTTGCGATGGGCATACGAGAGCAGTTAGCTCCACAATCAGTAGGGGTTAAGCGGACTTATTTGCCCCCAGCATGTCATACTTTATCGAAGAAAGAGAAAAAAAGTTTTTGTGAGTGTCTGCGGGGCGTCAAAGTGCCACAGGGTTACTCTTCAAATGTTAAGAGGCTTGTCTCAATGAAAGATCTCAAATTAGTTGGTTTAAAATCTCATGATTGCCATGTCTTGATGCAACAACTACTACCAGTGGCTATTCGTGACATCTTGCCCAAAAAAGTGAGACATGCCATAACAAGGTTGTGCTTATTCTTCAATGCTATATGTAGCAAAGTCATTGACCTTCAAAAACTGGATGAGTTGGAAACTGAGGCTTCTATTATCTTGTGTCAATTGGAGATGTATTTTCCTCCTTCATTTTTTGACATCATGGTTCATTTAATTGTTCATCTAGTGAGGGAGATTAGATTGTGTGGCCCCGTTCATTTAAGGTGGATGTACCCAGTTGAGCGATACATGAAGATACTAAAAGGGTATGTGAAGAATCCACACCGTCCTGAAGCATCTATTGTTGAAAGGTATGTTGCAGAAGAAGCTATTGAGTTTTGTACAGACTACATGTCAGAAGCGGAACCTGTAGGGCTTCCTAAGTCTCGTCATGAGGGAAGATGTGATGGTAAGGGTACACGAGGTATTACTGTTAAGAGCATAGGTCGAGAGGAAGTGCTTCAAGCACATTTGTATATATTGAATAACACCGATGAGGTTAATCCTTACTTATGTGATAACAAAACCATTGTCAAGCAAAATTACCCTCGAATGAACGAAAAATGGTTGTTGAACAAGCATAATAAGACTTTCTTAAACTGGTTTAAAGATCAAATTGCGGAGGATAATACTGCTTCTGATACATTAAAATGGTTAGCACACGGGCCTAACTTTGATGTCATATGTTGGAGTGGATACGATATCAATAAGTTTTCCTTCTATACAAAGTCCCAGGATGACAAGAGTACCGTGCAAAACAGTGGGGTTATGGTTGTAGCCGAGTCTATGCACTTCTCTAGTTCAAAAGATACAAACCCCGTTATGGCATCCATATCTTACTTTGGAGTCATTGAAGAGATTTGGGAGGTCAATTACACTAAATTTAGAGTACCTGTTTTTAAATGTAAGTGGGTTGACAGTAACAGTGGTGTACAAACCGATGAGTTAGGATTTACATTGGTAGACCTTGGCAAGGTAGGTCATACAGAAGAGCCTTTTATCATGGCTTTCCAAGCAAGACAAGTTTTTTATATCCATGATCCTTCTAACAAAAGGTGGTCGGTGGTTCTCCAAGGAAAAAACATGCATAATGGTAGTGAGGAAAATCAAGATTCAACTCTCGATATTTCCGATACTCCTTCTTTCTCAACACGGATGCCTACTTTCAATGAGGAAAATAAAGCGGACGATGTACATGCCATTCGTGATGATCATCATGAAGGGATATAGGAGAACATTACTACTTGACCATGGTGTAAGTTATGTTTAAAGTTATATTTATTAGTTAAGTTATGTTTATCTTGATAATTATAAGTTAAGTTTTTTTTGTTATTTAATTTGATATTTATATGTTAAGTTATAGTGTAAGTTATGTTTAAAGTGATATTTGTTATTTATCCATCTTTACTGACATAGTTTATTATTTTTTGTATAAACAGGCATACATGGCAGATCCCTCGGGCATCCCTCCTACACGCAGCGGGTCGGATACCCCATTGACAAGTAAAAAAGGTAGACGCGCCACACGATTAAAAAAATTGGCCATCAACCGTAGTGGTAATCAAAGGATGAGGGTTGAGTTTGATGGAGATTGCTTACCTATAGGGGCAATGGAAGATCAGTTTAAGAGTTTTGTGGCCGTCCTTGCCAAAAGCAAGGCTAATATACTTATTGAGGATTGGGACCATGTACCGATGAACGTGAAGGATCAGATATGGGAGAGTATCATGGTATTTTACTTTTACCCTCTTTGGTTGTATATATTTTATTTCACCATATTATTTTCATATACACTAATTTCTCCATTTTGTTTTGTAAACATAGCTCACCTTTGAAGTGCCGGATACCAAGCGTATGAAGAAAAAATGGATTTTGTATGCGGGTGAGCGTTGGAGAGCATTTAAAACACAACTAAGCGAGAAATACATACATGGACGTGCAGACAAATCTCCACTTGAGATGTACCCGTTCCTTGATCAAGAGACATGGGATAGATTTGTTCAGATCCGATTGGATCCCGCCTTTCAGGTTAACTTGAGTTATATTGTTTAACTTTACCAACCAAATTGATTTTATTAATATACTGAATTCAGTTGATGTTATTTATAATAGGAGAAAAGGAAAAAGGCGCAGGAGATCCACAGTAAGAATCTCTACCCCCATCGTTTGTCTCGTGGGGGATATAAAAAGCTGAGGAGGAAGATGATTGAAGAGAAGAAGAAACAACTTTTGGAACAAGCATCTCAAGCTGATCCTACGGCTGATCCACCTCCAGAAGTTGTTGATCCACCTCCACCCCCACGCCATCATACATGGAAGAGAGCCCGACAAGGACCATCGGGACAATATACATCCGAGGAGGCACGTCTTGTTGCTGAAAAGATTGTAAGTATATATTCAATTCTAATTGTAATTGTAACATGCTTATCCATCATCTTACACAAATGAATGTGACAATTGTATGTTGTAGGATTCCTTGGATGAATAAAGCACACAAGGAACCTTTGTGTCTACTGGACGCAAAGATTTCTTGGCTGTTGCGATTGGGAAAGAGGACCACCCAGGCCGTGTCCTTGGTGTTGGATGGGGTGTTGGCATTACCCAATACCATGGACCATCTTCACATCATCGGAAGAGGGATGATATTGAGTCCATCAAGGCGCAGCTTCGAGAAGAAATAAAACGAGATCTTCTCTCAGAGTTGGCATCTATGGGTTTTTCCCAGCAAAACACAAGTGCCCAACCGTCTGTACCTGTGAGCACTATGGGTTCATGTGATCATTCACATCAGCCTGATAAGGAGGACGATCAATGTGAGTTGTATGTTGATGATCATCATGATCGCCGGGTAGTGGCATTTGGGAGGGTACACAACTTGGGAAATACCTTACACCACCAGACATTAGAGGATGATCATGTGAGGGTGGTGGTTGAAGATGTTCTAGATGTTGATGCTCTAGTCCCTATGCCTACTAAGGAGGTTATTACAGTTGGCCAGGCCCCCGGTAATTTCATCCCTTGGCCGAGAAGACTTGTGAGGTTTTTTGTTTCAGCCAAGGTATTCATGTAATTGTTCACTTACTTATGTTTTTCTATATTTACAATTGAAATAACTTAATTGTGTTTACTTGTGTTTACTGATGCTTTACCTCTATTGTTTAGGATGATGGAAAAGATCATCGACCCAAAAGGCCTAGGTCGGATCCGAGAAAACTTGTGGCGTCTGGTTCATCGAAGGTATTCATATAATCATTCAATAAGTTAAGTTTTTTTTTATTTACAATTGAAATAACCTAACCGTGTTTACTAATGTTCTATATTTGCTGTTTAGGGTATTGACAAGGATGTTGAACTTGATGCTCTGGAACGTGTCGCATTAGCTGCCGTGAAACTTGGGAAGGAGTCCGCTTTTATAAATTTGGAACACGATGGCAAGCCCGACACTTTCTATATCCCCCATAGGGACATTATGGAGATATGCATTGATAGTGAAATGCTTTGCATGACAGTTGTCTCATTATGGTGCACGTAAGTTATGTTATTTCAACTAATTAATTTGTAAGTTAACTAATTAAGTTTTTAACTATTATAATTAATATTTATTTCAATATCTTAGGTATCTGCATCGCCTGTGTATTGATAGGGGTAACCTCCATCTTTATGGATTCCTTGACCCTCAACTAATTCAAGGTGAGACACTTAAGTCAGATGAGATTACTGCGTACATGCGACGTGTGCTTGATGAAGGCAAAAAACAGTTCTACCTAGCACCTTACCTCCATCTGTAAGTACAAGTTTTACTAGTGATTTATAATTATCTGTGACTTGTCTTTAATTGTTTCCAAATGCAGTAAACATTGGCAATTATTGATCATCTGTCGTGGTATGAGTGTTGTGGTCTTCTTTTGTTCGTTGGGAAGGAAGCCGACGAAAGAAATCAAGCTTATTGTTGAAACGTAAGCTTTTAATTAATTTAATTTGTACTACATTTGCTTTATTAATTACTCTGAAATATATAACATACTTTAAATTCATATTTTCTTAATTATGATAGAGCTATGAACGCAAGTCGTGTTTTGGATGGTGGTAGGCCCAGCCCTATTAGGTGGATTTACCCTAATGTAAGTAGTTTATTAATTAGTACCCCGAGATTCAATTGCAGTGTAAAATAGTTACTATTATGTTTTTACTCATTATATATTCAAATTGTGTATTCATTTGTAGTGTCATAGGCAACGTGGCGGCTGGGAGTGCGGATATTATGTCATGAAGTGGATGTTCAACATTGTCTCCGCGAGTATTACAGATCGATGGAAGGAGGTAATTAACTAATAACATTTGTAAATAGTTATAGATTAATTATGTATAGTTATAGTTGATTAGTTATAATTAATGTGCAGATTTTTGACAATCCGGAAGCATTCTCTAAAGAGGACATTAAGGACATCAAGGAGCGTTGAGCAAACTTCTTTCTTGAGATGACTTCTGAACATTAATTTATGGATGACATTTTATTTCTTTAATTAGTTTAATTTGTTATATTTCTTTGTTGTTTCTTTGTTATGCATTTAATTAATTAGTTTGAATTTATTACATTATATAATTAGTTGAGTTTGTTGAATCAAAAGCTGACTTTTGCATAATCAATAAAGTATAGTTTGGCTTACTTAGTATATAGTGATTTGGATTCTGTTATTGTTGGGATTCTATTTTGGCTGGGATTGTTCTGGTTGTACATATATGAAACAGGGTTAAGGATTGCCACTGGTTTAAAACAGAGTATTTAAAAAAAAAAAAATTGGACTATCAACATCGGTTACAATAGAGAACCGATGTTGAACTATCAATTTCAATCGGTTCTGAGTTACAACCGATGTGAAAATATACTTTCAACATCGGTTACAAGACCAAACCGATGTTGAATTATAACTTTCAACATCGGTTCTATATTATAACCGATATGAAAAGATCTTTTTCAATAATTATTAATCTGTTGAATGAGCACTTTCAAAATCGGTTTGGTTTATAACTGATGTTGAAAGTTAACTTTCAATATCGGTTAAAAACCGATGTTAAAAGGTCTTACATTCTACATCATCTGTTTCTACATCGGTTCCATAACCGATTTAAAATGATATTTTTAACCGATTTTAAACATGTTTATTGCACCAGTGTTCTGGCACTTCCTCTGCTTTCTCTTCTCCAATTAGCCTTTCTTTACAAGAAACACTCTCTTGTCTACTGCTGCTGCGACACTTCTTTCTGCTTTGGACTCTTTGCTCTTCTTCTCTGTTTTCCTTGACCGCACCATTGGCTTCGAAATGATTTAGGTGTTGTATCTTTTGAATATTTGAATTAAGGGGAAGTATTATCTTGTAATTCAAATAAGTGGTTAGTTAGTTAGGAAGGTTAGTTAGTTAGTTACAAGTGATTTGTAACTATGAGTGTATAAATAGAGGTGAGTGCAAAGGAATAAAGTAAGTGAAGTATTATTCAGTAATCAATTTTCTCTGATACCCGTCTATGCACTGTTCACCCGCCTATACTTAGTAATCGTTACCCGTCTGCATATTGTTTCAACCCGTCTGTGCACTGATTCACTCGTTTGTGCGTTGAGTGTGTGTTCTGTGCACTATTCACCCGTCTGTGCTGGGTATGTGTGTGTTCTAACAATTGGTATCCAGAGCTATACGATTAGGGACCTACGAGGGTATGTCCATGGATGCTGTGCTTGGATTTGATGAGTTTCTTCCAATTTCATTGCCGGTTCTTGATGGCAAGAACTTCAACTAGTGGGTCGCGAAGATGAAAGTGATCTTAGGGTTTCAAGATGTATTAGAAGTGATGGTTGATGGTATGCAGGATGAGGCTGACAGTGCAGCCTATGAAAGAGATTCTAAAGCTCTCTTTATCATCCATCAATGTGTGGATTTTGCTCATCTTGAAAAAATTTCCATGGCAACGAGTGCTAAAGAAGCATGGGAAATCTTGCACAAAGCCTATCAAGGTGTTGATAAAGTGAAGAAGAGGAAGTGCGTGGTGGCAAAGAGAGAAACCAACAACAGTAGCAGCAGCAACAGTAACAACATTCCAGTTTCAAGAAAGATTGAAGATTTTTCAAAATCAAGGGAAAGAAATGAGCAACAACATCAAAAAGGTACATGTGAATCACCCAAAGATGAAAAAGATCGGTGTCAGTGTGCAATGGATGAATTTGAAGAGACTGCATCTAAATTTGGTTTGCTTGGTGATGCTGACAAAATCAAGAACAACAAGGACCAGTCTTTTCATGACGCTGTTTCTGAGCCCGAAGAGCCGAAGAGGCTCAAGCGACGACGCGTTGAGGCGGAAGGGACGTATCCAAATACGGTGGAGGAAGATCTTGGTCAGCGACTAGAAGCAAAACTGCAAGCTGCTGAACAGAAACGGATGAGCCTTTTGACAAAGGCCCAAATGCGCTTGGCAAGGCTGGACAAATTGCATCAAGCAGCAAAAACTAGAGTTCAAACGCGTTATGTGAATGAACGTGTGAAACTTGGGACGAATGTGGAATCTCGTGTTCAGCAGGCAAACGCTAATAGGATGCTTATCCTCAAAGCACACAGACGAAGAAGGTCATCTCAGTCATTGATAAGAAGGATGGCTCGAGAGAGCAATCATAAGGAGTGTATGCGGCTACAATTCACCCAAAACGAGCTGCTGCTAAAACAAAACGACTTGGGTTTCTAGAAGCTGAGAAGAAGAGGGTAGATGCTCGAGTCTTGCAGGTGAAGCATGTGGCAAAGTTCGTATCTCACCATCGCGAGATTGAGAGAAGGAGAAAGAAGGATCAGTTGGAATACCGATTACAAAGAACAAAGAAGACACGGTGGTGTGAGGGTTCGACGCGTGTAGGGGATCTGGATGGCGCGGTGGTGTGCGCTCCGGATAGCAACGTCCGGCCTTGCGTGGCGATGCACAACAATGGTGCGATGGAAATTGTCGTGATGGAGAAGAAGGTGTATACAGGGGCAGATATGGAAATCAGTAAAGTGGAGTTAATTTCTCTGAGCTTTGACCTAATGGGCCAAGCCCATATTCATTGTGCAGAAAGGAAGAGTGTTGGGGATCACTTAACAATGACCCAATTCCATGAAGAGAGGCAGTGTGGTATCAGGAAAATTGAGAGGAAGTGGGCTTTACTGGAGTGTGGAATTAGTCAAGATTTAGACCTAATGGACCCAGTTCAATTCTTTGAACAATTGCAATGGGATCTTGGTGGATATTGTGTTACTGTATTTTTGGCTAATCTGAATTAAGGGGGTGTGTTAGAAATAATTCAGATTAGGTATATTAGTTAGTATTGATAGAATTAGTTAGATGGTAGTTTGTTTGTTAGTGAGGAATAACTATCATAATGTGCATTATAAATAGACTTAGTGTAATGTGATTGTGTAAGTTGAGTACAAGTGATATGAATAAAATTTTTCATTCAAGTGTATCTTTCTTCATCTTCCTCCTCTCAATATTTCTCTTTGTGTGCTAATGCTTGTGTTTTCAACAGCCACATCATTTAAACTACAAACAGTCCATTGGAGTTCTAACAAATTAAACCTCACATTATCATAGTCTCTTGCACGTAACCGGAGAGGACATTTAAAATATCCGCCACCATAATTCGTCCTAGTCCATGCAGTCCTCAATGTGGCAAAATGTCCACAATAACAGAGTCTCCCATTAAGAAAACGACATAGCGTGCGTTTGGTAATGCGGTGAGGGAGTGCAAAATCACGTTAGAGTCTCCTCACTGCAGAAGCTAGAAAAAGTGGCTTCATCATTTTAGATTAAAAAAATTACAGCATTATCATTTTACCATAATTTCTTTTTCAACGTGATTCTCAAACTCAATACCAAACGCACGTTTAGTGAGTTAATAGATTGAGATTCCATTTTTTAGTTTAGTACTTGACAGGCATATCACACATCAATCACAATTCTTGACTATAATCTATCATTATAAATAAAACAGTGTTACTACATGACAACTTAAAATATACATTAACTGCAAGTCAAACACCATGTCCAAAAAAAAAAAAAAAAAAACAAGTCATTCCGCTGCATGGCATGGTTACTAAAGTTCTGCAAAATAAGACCCTCCCATTTACTGTCGCCCCCTCCTAACAACCCATGCATTAACAAAATTAATTCCATTTTCTATTGTCTCGAACGGGACTTTGTCACCCATCGACAGTTGCTTATCCTTGACAAATTGGTACCATTCTCCTCCAAGGTGACATTCGTCGTCATCTACTGCCCTCCAGAGTAACTTGCAATCATAATTTTGTCCTCCAACACTATGCACTACCTGGGTATCCCATTCGCGATTCACAAAATCTCTAACAAACTGATGAGGGAGTGCCTGCACATGAATGAACACATCAACGTTAACAAATTTTACTGAGAAAACAATGTCTGAAGTGAATAGACGACATGACAACATCTCTGTTACTTGTGAATAGACGAATACTAAGACAGTTTCCAACAGGGTCAATGACTTCAATGGCATCACCAAAAACATCCTTCTTCATCTCAAAATTTTTTTTTGGAAATTGATGGTGTTCCTAGCTAACATTTTTAAATGAAATATAAGAATTACTTAAACTTAGAAAACTCTGAAAAAATTGAAAAACCTAAAAAGCCAAACACATTGATTGCGCATGTGCCACATTAGCGTTCGACTTCATGTTTCTAAAAAATAAGCCAACCAAACATAAAATTTAATAAGTAAGAGGAACCATAACTAACAATCCATAACTCACATTCCAAAAAATAAATCAAATAAAAGTTAGGGTTTCGGTGATTAAAGAAGGCTATGAACCATTCCAAACTTATAATCACTAATGTGTGTACAAGGTTTCCGAAACGAAAAAGGAAAAATATAGTTAGTTTTTATAAAAAAAGTCCGCCAGCATCCCACCCAGAACCAGCCATGGATTAACTGAATGAAGCATTTACAGTGAATCAATACAAAAGACAGGAACCTTACCATAAATGATTGAGCATCTTAAAAACAATCTACATGCAAACCAGAAATTTTTAACCATAAAAAATATTACTTTTTAATAATATCGTAAACATAAAAAAACCTACATGCAAAGCACAAAACAAAATGGTGGTTTTTAATAAGGTAAAATCCGACCTTTTAGCAAAAAAATCAAACAAACAGAGTAAGCACTGCGGAGTAGGAAACCCAACTAAATGGAGGAAGGAATGAATGGTGGACGAGGATGCAATGTCAGTCGTAGAGGAAGACGAATGGATAATAGAGCTCAGTCTCAGACGAACAGTACAATAGAGATGATGAATCCAAGCGTGTGGAGGAAGGAAATATTAAGAGGGAATGCAAAGGGACAGGGTCATGTAAGTTGGTAAATTATTTTTGAATGAGTAAATATGGAAAGTCTTTTCCAAAATTGTAGAATCGTATCAATTTAGTTCCACATATTATTTATATTTCAAAATGATCCTTGAAATTATAGAAAGTTAATTAGATTCGTCTATCCATTGGTATTTGCATGGACTATAATGACATTAAGTTGATAATGTTAGGGATGCATTTGAAACTAAGTGAATAATGCAGGGATGCATTTGCTAACGGATCCAAATGGAGGGACGAACCTGATTAATATTTTGCAATTTCAAGGATTATTTTGAAATATTAATAATGTGAGGGACTATGTTGATACGACCCTACAATTTTAGGGACCAAATTGGATATTTACTCATTTTTTAATCTTAAATGTATCAAGGGCCAATTAGAAAAAATTTAATATAATGGACCATTTACCAAAATTTAAAAGCAATGGACTGTCATGTTAGTGGGATACAGGTGGCTGTATCAGATGATTGCCCATCACTTGTGTACCTGTATCCAACAGAGTTAGTGGATACCTGAGTTGTCACCTTTTTTGTTTGGTAATGTTTGGGCTGAGTCTAGATAATGGGTTAGGGTTTATAAGTTTTTTTTTTTTGTGGGGCTAATTTTTAACCTAGTTTGCTCTTAAAAATTTTAAAAAATAAAAATCCAAAAATTAAAAAAAAAAGTTGTACAAAAAAAAAAAATCAACTTCTTTGTCTTGGGTCAAATATCCTTCTAAAATATAAAGTACTTTAAAAAAAAATTAAAATCAACCAATCAATCAAGGTTTTTTTAGAACTATGCGGCTTTAAGTTTTCTATCGATCCGGGGAATACATAGGAGCTGAATCAATCATTCTGTCAAGCCAAAATTTTATTTCCTTTTTTGTGCTTATTTTATTTTCTCTTTTTGTGCCAAAAATTTATTTTATTTTTATTTTATTTTTAAAATGGGCTGCGATAAATATTTTAAAGGTTTTTGAAAATTTTAGCGATTACAAGTTAACCGTCTTAGGGTGACTGTATCAAGGGTGCTGTGGGGTTTGCTCTCCACCCTTCCACAATCGACTCCCGATCCAAATCTGGTTTCAAAGATCATTTTCTTTCTAGGTTTTTTTCAATTTTTCCTATTTTAATAAAGTTGGTGGCGACTCCATTTTATTTTTATTATCGCCGATCTCGCCGCGATCCCGGTCGTGACAGATGGCGACTCCACTGGGGACAGTATGAGAGTCAAGCCTATAGTTAGTTGTGCAAATTTTAAATAACTTTTGTTTATTTAGCTTACCTTTTTTGTTTGGTTGTTTTGTAAATAGTTTTTTTTCCATTCATTTCTTCCATAAATATCCTTTTGTATATATCTTATCATTTCTCTTTGTTATTTATGCTTCACTTGTATATACTTTGTGTTTTTATTTCCTTTCATAATTAACTTGTTCTTATTACGACCCTAGGGTAGAGGACTATTATGTTGGTTGCTCATTTTGCAGGTTTGGGTAGTCTTGTTAATTTTTGTGCAGGTTTGTATGCTCCCAGCACACACATTATCATCACATATTTCACACACTTTTAGCTCTATATTTGAGCTTACTCAACACGAGGATTAGGCGATGTTTCGACATTGTCATTGAACAGGTGTTGTGCCTCCCTGATATTTGTCGATTCACCACTCAGATTGCATTCGATACCGTGGAATGATCATATATATTGAGAGGGTTTATCCCTATTTGTGGCCAGATTCATGAATCAGATCCTTATCTTTCGGGATAAGGGCAATTAAGGGATCATGACTTTTAGAAGTCTAGACCCACCCTAAAGTTTGCACTAATAGATCAAGCTTGGTACCGATTTAGAGTCTTAACCCAAGGTGTGTCCAACCATAGACTTTACCCTGCTTAGGACACAATGGGAGCATTTTATTTCTTTACCACTCTATCCTTCATGTTTTTTGTCCTCTTGTTTTTACATAAAAAAAAAAGACTTAACATTTTGTTTAAAAGGGTTCCGTTCATCTTTTCTTTCTTAAAAAAAAAAAAAAAAAACTCATTTTCATTCCATGCATCTTATACTCTTTTTTGGCCAAATCAAAAATAAAAAAAACTGATTTCATGCATCTCTTCTTTCAAATTTTTTTTGCCTGCATCTTATGTATTTTTGGGGTCAATCAAAATTAAAACAAAAATCGTTTATGCATTTCATGCATAAATATTATTGGTTAAAGAATAAAAATAAAAAATTCTGTTTTCTCATTCATTAACATTCTTGGCCAAAAAAAAAAAAAGCATACATTTTATGCATTAGTTCTTGGCTAAAAATATTTCAAGCTTCTCATTCATTAGCATTTTTTTGTTTAAAAAGAAAATCACGCATCTCATGCATAAATATTCTGGGTTAAAGAATAAAAATAAAAAAAAAATTATTGTTTCTCAGTCATTAACATTCTTGGTTAAAAAAATCATGCACTCATGCATTCATAAACTTTTTGTGAAACAAAAAATATAAAATAAAAACAAAAATACTAATAATATAGAGAGACTCATTGTCATTTGCATCTTAGTGTTCATTAGTGCATAAATGAAAAAGGGATAAAGACAATATGGAAAGTTTGTACTTGATGGCATTCTGCATAAGAAAAAAGAAAAGAAAAAAGAAAATAGTAAAAAAAATGGGTCCAAGCAAAAAGCAAAAAAAGAGAAAAGAATATAATGAATAATGGGTTTGTTTAAAAAAAAAATAAAGGTTTTATTCCTTTGAACATTTTCCATTCCAAGAATTTTTTGAACCATTGCATGCTTCTGAGAAAGATAGACACCAATCAAACCCAAGCAAGGCGAATGTTGGCCATTCTGTTGAAGATTCGAAGGTTTCAAGAATGAAGTCAGTAGGTAGAGTTTCAAGAAGATGGAAGTTTAAGCTTTCTCATTAGTTCAGTGCCCAACAATTGAGAGAGAAGAATACTATGCAATCTTTCAACCATAAGCAATCTTTGAGTTGCTAATGTTCTGATATGTTAATCAAGGGGTTACTGTCAAGTAGTCATCTACTTTGCTAAGGTGTTGAACTTATGATTAACTTCAATTGAAGCATGGATGTAATGAATTTGCATGGATTTTAACATATCATGTTCTTTTATACCTTACGCTCTTGGTGTTTACGTCATCACTTTCCTCATCCACATCTTTTGTCTTTCGATTTGAAAAGTATCTTCCTTAATTGGGACTCCACGAGACCTCTTGTTCTTGGAAGTTATTTCTTTGATAAACTTCGCCAATCATCGAACCCCGTGAAGGTGAAAAATAAAAAAATTGAAAGAGATCAATGAAATAATCTTTTTTATGAGCACTATCTATTTGTTTCTAATTTAAAATTTTTGAAGGTGAACAATCATGACTTGAAATGAAAATTGGTCATCTTTTTCTATCCTTCGTATACTTACATTATTTTTTTTTGTTATCCCTTTTGAGCTTTAAATCTTTTTTTTCAAAGGAACCTTGGGCAAGGATCACCCCTACACTAGGGGGCAGAAATGAGCTGAATGAAGATGGAGAGGGTAGCAAAAAGAAAGAGATGAAGATAACAAATGAAAAATTGAAAAACAGAAAAAGAAAAAGAAAAAAAAAGAAGTGCCATAAAAAAGAAGATGAATAAAGAGACTGGCCAAAAATAGAAGGAGAAAAAAAGAAAAAACAGTATCATAGAGAAAGAAGATGAATAAAGAAACTCACAACAAAGTCAAGTTAGAAAGTGGGAAAAAAAGAAGAATAAAAAAAAAAAAGGTGTTTTTAAAGATAAGTGGTTGATCAAGCTTATTGTTGTGAGATAAGAAGAATGATCTTTGGTCCTATTCAACCTTTAAACTCTTATTTGGACCTTATACCTTTTCTTTCATATCCCTTAACCCCGACCACATTACAAGCCTAAAAAGTCCAATCTGATCAATGAAAAATTCTTATCATTTTCATCATTTTTAATTTTAAGATAAAAGTTAAGTGCTCTTGAAAAAAAGGAACAAAAAATAAAAAAGAAAAAAAAAAGAAAAAAGAAAAATGTCTTTTGGGCTGAAAACCTGAAAGGGCGGTCTAAGCAAAAGTTAGAGCAAGATTTGGCCCACATCGGGGCAACTTTGTTTCAAATAGCTCACATTGGGACAGTTTTGTTGTCAAAAGGCATACATCGGGGCAATTTTGTTCCCTTGGTTGAATTCCTTTTAGAATGCCTTACACTGGGGCAAAATTTTGATAAATTCTGGTTGTAACGCCTAATGGTTGAATAAAGATCAATCTTATCTATATTGGGGCAACAACTTTTTGTTTTCCATACAATCTTGAGTATTTTTTCTTCATTTTGTGTCTCTTTTCTAATTTTCATTGTTTGTGGAGTCAAATACACTAAATCAATCAGAGTGCTCAGTTGGTCAATTCCTCTCTTATTGTACCCTTGAGTCTATGCATGCTTGTTACATTATGCTTTAATTAAGTGAACATGAGTACATCATAACCATCAAGTGGTAATCCCATGATTAGCAATCCAAACTAAAGAACTCGAGAAGTCGTATCGATGGAGGGAAATAATATTCACAACAAAGAAGATGTGCTTGAGCAAAACAAATATAAATGCTCAAAGAAGAAAGACTGTGAAGTTCAATGTTACAGAAAAAAATAGATTTAAGCGGAGTTAAGGAAAGGAAGAAAGATGCGGAAAATGGGCGCAATCACAGATCCAATTCATTTAATTTCAGGCTCATAGACCCAGTTTATTTCATTTCAGGCTTATAGGCCCAATGCATTTCATTTCAGGCTCAAAGACCCGATTCATTTCATTTCAAGAGAGACGTCCTGCCTCATTAGTAACCTAATTATATAATCTTAGAACATGCGGAAAATTTAAAACTCTAAACATGTAGTAAATACATACAATACACTGATAGATTTAAGTACATGCATCCATAAAGTACCTCCGTCAGAGTACAAAGCTTAATGGCATACTGCCTACACACCAACTGCTAAATGAAGAATGCATACAAAGTCATACCAAAACAACTAATAAACATGCTATCTCTCGTCCTAACCCACCTCACCAAAATATATCAAAATATAAACACTCAAACTCTCATGCCTACTGAGACGCACTGGCCGGACACTCATATCAATAAGGATGATATGGTGGCCGTGGACTATCCTCTATCCCATGTCTCTCACTGTTGGTATCTGCAGCTCTCCCATCGGCATCGGGTTCATAAAGAATGCCATCCTCCTCTGGAATCGATTCCTCAACTACAACATCTTCTCCATATACCAAGAGAGAAAACATACATAGAGAAAATAAGATCTACAACAAACATCATACATGAGAAAGAAATCTTAGAATAACATATTAATATCACACACATCACATAAGCATGTATACAAACACCTCCCAATTATATCACTCATACTCATCGCCTATGCTATATGTATCTCGAATTTACATGTATGTCGGCCGATATCTCAAACTCGTTCTCAATCTCAGAGAACCTTAGTTTGTACATGTAACCTTTCCGCTCACCGTGACCAATAAGAGTGCATCCCCACTCCAACTCTCGGGAGGGGTGTCTTGGTCGCCTCGGAATGTCCATCTCCGACGTGGAATACTCAGGGTCTAGTCAGGATAACTAGGCTCCAACGAGCACCATGACATGATAGGAGCAATCCATCACATGTGATAAGTCCCGAGCACGATTACATCCTCAAGATCATAAGGATCGTCCCTTCCGTAATCCGTACCCGCATTCAGGTGCACTAACCTTGTGTTTCCCATACCACACGGCTCACCACTTGGCACATGATTATGCTATGTGTGTCAACCATCACATGTGCCACCACTATCTCAATAAACATCTCATTTCAATCCTTATATCACTTTGTTTAAGATACTACAGTATGCATCATTTTTTCCTCACACATGTATTGTTGCACTTCCATTCACTATCAATATCATCCATAATAGTATGCAACATAATATCCAACATCTTAACATACCAAGCTAAGCATAAAAACACATAAATCTCATAAAGCATATTAAGCACATCAAGCATACCAGTCAAACTTATGAACACATAAATCATAAAGAACATATTCGCAATCACACCAAACATAGCAATCATCCATCCAACAATAGTTGTCTAGCCTAGGGTATAATCTTAGGGGTGATAGCGCAAAGATACCTATACCTAGGGTTTAGGTACTTTGTCAGGGCTCAACCTCTAGTAGGGTTTAGGGTTCCTCTACACATGTCAATATATACTATTCTAATCTTGCCTTACTGACGAATGTGTGATTCTTTCTCCCCACCTGATAATGACGCTACAAACACAACGAACGCAACCAAGCTCCCCAACCTCCTTCTCACAGCCGCAGCCTGCACACCACGCACGATCACGAACACAATTTCAAATTTTGCCCTACTCGCGGAAACAACACGTATACATCATGGTTAGCTCTAAAACGAATCGAAACGAGGATCGAAACTAAGAAATATATGAAGAACATAAAGAACACTCGAAGCACGTCGATGTCGACGTTGTCGACATATTCAAAAACACGACATATCTTCGACTATTTGAGAAACTGATCGGTTAGATTCGAAGATAACGAAGGTACGATCGAATTTGAGTTTTCAATGCTTGAATCACCTCAAACCAAGCTCCAACACACTCAATAATGGCTGCCTCAAGGTCCCCTGGGTGTTTTCTGAAGAAAGAAGAAGAAATTTCATGTAAAAACTCTAAAAAATGAAGTTTCGGGTCCTTTTATACAAGGCTGTTAGACTGAGAACGTTTTGACGTGGGGACACTCCACGCTTCAGCGTGGGAACACTTGAGCGTCCTAGTGTCCCATGCATGAGCGTGGAACGTTTCCTCACTGCTAAGGCACCGCCCATTCTGACGCGTGTGCATGCATACTGACATGTCTCTTCACGCTTTGATGTGGGCTTGCTCCACGCTCGAGCGTCCATTGTCAACGTTTGAGCATTGGGTCACTCAATATCCAAACGTTGGATGCTGATTTGACCCGTTCTTTCATGTTTTCTCACTTTCTGAGCTCGTTCTAAGGCCAAATCTCTTCAAATTTGGACCATGGCTCTATCATATCATATAGATCACATCCAAACACTTAAACATACTTAAATCATGCCTTAAACACATATTTATAAAACGGGATGTTACATTACCACCCCCTTAACAGACATTTCGTCCCCAAAATTTAACATACCTTAGAAAAGAGGTGGGTACTGTTGTAACATATCCGCTTCTCTTTCCCATGTTGCATCTCCTGTTGTTGCATCCCAATCCACTTTTACTAAAGGGATGTGTTTTCCACAGAGTTCCTTTATCCTTCGCTCTTCGATCCTTACAAGTAACACTTTGTATTCCAAATTTTCCCTTATCTGTGTTGACTTTGGCTGGATAATATGTGATGGATCGGGATAGTATTTTCTCAGTTGGGATACATGGAACACATCATGAATGTTTGACAAATTGGGTGGTAAATCTATTTGATATGCTACAGGACCAATTCGGCGAAGAATTTGAAAAGGTCCAATGAATTTAGGGGTAAGCTTTCTGGCTTTAAGCGCTCTGCCAATTCCAGTCCTTGGTGACACTCTCAAGAAGACATGCTCACCCTCTTGGAATTCCAAAGGCCTTCTCCTTTTGTTGCTATAGCTCCTCTGCCTATGTTGTGCCGCCTTCATCTTTTCCCTTATCAGCTTCACCTGTTCTATTGTTTGTTGTATCATCTCGGGGCCTAAGATCTATTTCTCTCCTGTTTCATACCAACACAACGGAGTTCTGCACTTCCTTCCATATAAAGCTTCAAAAGGTGTCATACCGATACTCGAATGGAAACTATTGTTATATGTAAACTCAATCAATAGCAAGAAATTGTCCCAACTTCCTGTCTGTTCCAAGATCCAAGCCCTTAACAAATCTTCCACTGATTGAATCATTCGTTCAGATTGACCGTCCATCTGACGATGATAAGCTGAACTTAACCTTAATTTAGTTCCCAAAACATCTTGCAAACTTCTCCAAAACCTCGATGTAAATCTCGGGTCTCGATCCGAAATTATACTCGAAGGCACTCCATGCAACCTTACTATCTCCTATATATAGATTTGGGTTTACTTCTCCATAGAAAACTTTTCATTGATGGCTAAGAAATGTGCAGATTTTGTTAACCGATCAATGATAACCCAAATGCATTGAACCCTTTTGGAGTCCTTGGTAATCCTGTTACAAAATCCATTGCGATATCATCCCATTTCCATTATGGGATATCCAAGGATTGCAACATACCGCCTGGCTTTTGATGCTCGATCTTTGCTTTCTGGCATGTCAAACAAGATAGCACATACTCCACTATTTTCTTCATGGCTCCAGGATGAAAACTAAGCTTACTCTTGTGACTTTCCTCCAAAATCATTTTCTCGAGCTTTACCTCTTCCGGTATACATATCCTATCACCAAAGTTAATAACCTCATCTGCACCTTTTCAAAACTCAGTGGTCTTTTTCTCTTTTATCATCTCTTTCACTTTCTGAAGGTACTAATATTCTCTTTGGTTCTCTCTAACTATCCTCAAGAAATCACTGGTAACAGTGTTCATTCCAAGATTCATCTTATTCCTAGATAACTCCACTACTCTCAGCTTAGATCTCTGAATTGTTCGATCAACTCTAACTCCTTTATCATCATAGCAGACACATGCAGAGATTTCCTACTTAATGCATCCGCTACGACATTTGCCTTTCCTGGATGATAATGTAGATCGAATTCATAGTCCTTTATGAATTCCATCCACCTCCTTTGCCTCATGTTTAACTCTTTCTAATCAAAAAGATATTTCAG
The DNA here is from genome assembly GCA_039655645.1 of Ammopiptanthus mongolicus. Taxonomy (NCBI): domain Eukaryota; kingdom Viridiplantae; phylum Streptophyta; class Magnoliopsida; order Fabales; family Fabaceae; genus Ammopiptanthus; species Ammopiptanthus mongolicus. Next base: position 42,365,771 of record CM077350.1, read on the forward strand.
GCTCTTATGATCACTGCACACCTTGAACTTAGCTCTATACAGGTAATGCCTCCAGATTTTTAACACAAACACGATGGCTGCCAATTCAAGGTTGTGGGTCGGGTAATTCCTCTCATGAGTCCTTAACTGCCTTGAAGCATATGCCACCACTCTTCCATCTTGCATAATTACACATCCTCAACCTTGGTATGAGGCATCAGAGAACACTTCAAACTCTCCTAAGGGATCAGGTAACACCAACACTAGAGATGTTGTTAACATCTGCTTTAACGCTTGAAAACTTTGCTCACATTCCTCTGTCCACTCGAAGGTCTTACCTTTCCTCGTCAATTACGTTATCGGTAACGCAATCTTATAGAATCTTTCAATAAACCTTCGATAATATCCTGCCAACCTAAGAAAACTGCGAACTTCACCTACCGCCTTTGGACGTTCCTATTTCAACACTGCTTCCATTCTTGAAGGATCTACAAGTACTCCTTCTTTATTGATCACGTGCCCAGGAAACTGAACTTCTTCTAGCTAGAACTTGCATTTAGACAACTTCACATAAAGTTGCCGACCCTTCAAAACTTGAAGTACAATCCTAAGATGTTCCTAATTCTCCTCCCAATTTGGGGAATTGACAAGAATGTTATCGATGAAAACAATAACAAACTTATCTAAATAGGGTCGAAAAATCCTATTCATGTAATCTATGAACACAGTCAGAGCATTCGCTATGCCGAAGGGCATAACTAAATACTTGTAGTGTCCATATCGAGTTTTGAATGCAGTTTTCGGTACATCCTCTTTCTTGACTCAAATCTGATGGTAACCAGACCGTAAGTCAATCTTAGAGAAAACTGTCGCTCCTTTCAGCTGATCCATCAAGTCATCAATCCTTGGTAATGGATACTTATTCATAATGGTAACCTTATTCAGCTGTTTGTAATCAACACACAACCTTGATCTTTCATCCTTCTTCTTCACAAACAACACCGGCACTCCCTATGGTGAAACATTTGGCCTTATAAATTCCTTTCCCAACATCTCATCCAGCTGCTTCTTCAATTCATCCAACTCCGACTGAGACATTCGATAAGGTGCTATCGAAATAAGTCCCATCCCTGGTACTATGTCTATGGCAAACTCCACTTCTCTTTCTGGTGGCAAACCCGGAACATCATCAGGGAAAACTTTCGGAAACTCTCGTACTATAGGCAAGGATTCTAAGCTAAATTTTGCCTTTCCTTCCATAAAGAATAGCATCACGTATTCTTGAGCTTGCTTCCTTTGCACAATATCACTATTATTGTCAGACGCACATCCAAATTGCTCGGAGAAGACAAGGGTTTTATTTGCACAGTCCAAGACTACATGGTTAGCCGAAAGCCAATCCATGCCTAAGATTACATATAATTGTTGCATGGGTAAACATATGAGATCAACAAGAAAGTTTCTATTTTCAACAGTTACAGGGCATTTTAAACAAACTGACATGGTGGTCAAAGGATTACTGGTAGGGGTAGAAACTATTAGGTTATATAAGATACAGGCAACTTTAGGTGATCCACATATTCCAAAAATATGAAAGAATGGGTCGCCCCTGAGTCAAACAGTACAGACAAGAGCTTTCTAGAAACTAAGCACATACCTTGCATCAGATCCATAGATTGAGAGGATTCAGTCCCTCTCACTGTAAAAGCTCTCCCCCGCAGCTTATGGCCTTGCAGGCTGATTCGTCTATGGCCTCAGTCCAGTTCCTTGTGGCCTTCCACCCTGTTATAGAATAATACCTCTCTCGGCAGTTCTCTGCCTACAAAACGGGCAATGTGGCCAGTCTTGCCACACTGGTAGCATATGACATTCTGATTCTGGTTCTGTACTAGGCAGTTCCTACCAAAATGTGGTCCTAGTTGTCCCTGCCCTTGGTTTCCCCCAACATTCACCACTTGTTGCACTGGACGGTTATGATGTCTTGTCTGTTGTAGGAACCTTCCACCTCTACCTCGTTGATTGTTGTTGCGGATAGGTCCTCCACTCCTCAGCCGCGGTGGTTGCTGAACCACTCGACCACGATCGTGCCCTTCTAACACCATGCATTTCTCGACCAAAGCTAGAATTTGATTAATTTCCAGGGGCAGCATTGCTCGCTTTAAATCGGGCCTCAGTCCCTCTTCAAACTTTCTACACACCCACTCCCTGTTCGAGTGTACCTGATAGAACTGTGAAAACTTTAACAATGCCTCAAATTGCATTGCATACTCACCCACAGACATGTTGTCCTATTTCAGGTTCCTGAACTTTTTTTCCTTTTCTTGTCTCACACTTTTCTGGAAACACTTCTCCAAAATGCTATCCCTGAACAATTCCCTTGTGACCAGTCTTTCATCAGCCTCTAGTAGCCTTAACTTGTTCTTCCACCATGCCTCAGCTCCTCCCACCAACATGAAGGAAGCATACGTGACTTTTCTGTCTTCTCTGCAGTGTATGGCAACAAAGATCTTCTCGATCTCTTGGATCCATAACTTTGCCGCTTCTGGATTGTATTCTACATGAAACTGTGGATGGTTAACCTTCATAATGGTATTCATTCCTATCTCCACCATTTCCACTCCTCTCATGGGATTCACCTATTGTTGTCCAGCCTCCCGCTCCTTCTAATGTTGCATGAACTGAGCGTTTTGTTAAGTCTGTTGCAACATAGCAGTTGCTAATTCTCGCATAACCCTCATTGCTTCGGTAGCTTACTCACTACTACCTGTTCTGGAGTTTTCTCCATTATGGTCGTGTTCCTCCACCTCAACTGGCCTATCTCTGCCTCTACCCATGTTCCCTCTTCCACGTCCCTTCCCTCGAGCCATTGGTTACCGTTAGCTCAACATTCCAAAGATATAATCATAACAAAGCATTCCTATCTTTGGCTATCCCGCACTTCACAAAAGCAATCAAACAAACATTCATCAAACATGCATTCTACCGTCTCTAATCATAGTCGACATCCGAAGTGGATCCAACTAACAAGGCCAGTACGCTCCCTAAACTCGCAGTTCTCGATTCTGATCGTACTGAACTGTGAGGTCCACATAACCCTACAGTCCGATTTAGAACCGAACTGCTCTGATACAACCAAATGAGACGTCCCGCCTCATTAGTAACCTAATTATCTAATCTTAGAACATGCGGAAAATTTAAAACTTTAAACATGTAGTAAATACATACAATACACTGATAGATTTAAGTACATGCATCCATAAAGTACGTCCGTCAGAGTACACAGCTTAATGGCATACTGCCTACACATCAACTGCTAAATAAAGAATATGTACGAAGTCATACCAAAACAACTAATAAACATGTTATCTCTCGTCCTAACCCACCTCACCAAAATACATCAAAATATAAACACTCAAACTCTCATGCCTATTGAGACGCACTGGCCGGACACTCATATCAATAAGGATGATATGGTGGCCGTGAACTATCCTCTATCCCAGGTCTCTCATTGTTGGTATTTGCAGCTCTCCCACCGGCATCGGGTTCATAGGGAATGCCATCCTCCTCTAGAATTGGTTCCTCTGCAATATCTTCTCCACGTACCAAGAGAGAAAACATACATAGAGAAAATAAGATCTACAACAAACATCATACATGAGAAAGAAATCTTAGAATAACATATTAACATCACACACATCACATAAGCATGTATACAAACACCTCCCAATTATATCACTCATACTCATCGCCTATGCTATATGTATCTCAAATCTACATGTATGTCGGCCGATATCTCAAACTCGTTCTCAGTCTCGAAGAACCTTAGTTAGTTTTTCCAGGTAACCTTTCCGCTCATCGTGACCAATAAGTGTGCATCCCCACTCCAACTCTCGGGAAGGGTGTCTTGGCGCCTCGGAATGTCCACCTGCGACGTGGAATACTCAGGGTCCAGTCGGGATAACCAGGCTCCAGCGGGCATCACGACACGATAGGAGCAACCCCATCTGTCACAAGTGATAAGTCTCGAGCACGATTACATCCCTAAGATCACATAGATCGTTCCTTCTGTAATCCGTACCCGCATTCAGGTACACTAACCTCATGTGTCCCATACCACATAGCTCGCCACTTGGCACATGATTATGCTATGTATGTCAACCATCACTTGTGCCACCACTATCTCAATAAACATCTCATCTCAATCCTTATATCACTTTATTTACAATACTGCAGTATCCATCATTTTTTTCCTCACACATGTATTGTGGCACTTCCATTCACTATCAATATCATCCACAATAGTATACAACATAATATCCAACATCTTAACATACCAAGCTAAGCATAAAAACACATAAATCTCATAAAGCATATTAAGCACATCTAGCATACTAGTCTAACTTATCAACACATAAGTCACAGAGAACATATTCGCAATCACACCAAACATACCAATGATCCATCCAATAATAATCGTCTAGGCTAGGGTATAATCTTAGGGGTGATAGCCCAAAAATACCTATATCTACGGTTTAGGTACTTTGTCAGGGCTCAACCTCTAGTAGGGTTTAGGGTTCCCCTAGACATGTCAATATATACTATTCTAATCTTGCCTTCCTGACGAATCTGTGATTCTTTCTCCCCACCTGATAACGACGCGTACAAACTCACGAACACAACGAATGCAACCAAGCTCTCCAACCTCCTCCTCACAGCCGCAGCCTTCACACCACGCATGATCACGAACACAACTTCAAATTTTGCCCTATTCGTGGAAACAACACGTATACATCCTGGTTCGCTCTAAAACGAATCGAAACGAGGGTCAAAACTAAGAAATATATGAAGAACACGAAGAACACTCGAAGCATGTCAATGTCGACGATGTCGGCATATGCAAAACTATGGCATACCTTCGACGATTTGAGAAACTGATAGGTCAGATTCAAAGATAACGAAAATACGAGCACGTAGGTACGATCGAATTTGAGTTTCAATGCTTGAATCACCTCAAACCAAGCTCCAACACACTCAATAATGGATGCCTCAAAGTCCACCGAGTGTTTTCTGAAGAAAGAAGAAGAAATTTTGTGTAAAAACTCTGAAAAATGAAGTTTCGGGTCCTTTTATACAAGGATGTTAGACTGAGAACATTTTGACGTGGGGACACTCCACACTTGAGCGTCCCAGTTTCCCACGCTTGAGCGTGGAACATTTCCTCACCGCTAAGGCACCGCCCATTCTGACGCGTGGGCATGCGTACTCACACGTGTCTCTCCATACGCGTACTCTCCACGCTTTGACGTGGGCTTACCCCACGCTTGAGCGTCCACGGTCAACGTTTGACCATTGGTTCACTCAACATCCATACGTTGGATGCTGATTTGACCCGTTCTTTCACATTTTTGCACTTTCTGAGCTCGTTCCAGTGCCAAATCTCTTCAAATTTGGACCATAGCTCTATCATATCATATAGATCACATCCAAACACTTAAACATACTCAAATCATGTGTTAAACACATATTGATAAAACAGGATCTTACATTAGGCTCATAGGTCAAGTTCATTTTATTGCATTTCAGGCTCATATGCCCAATTCATTTCATTTCTGGTTCATAGGCCCAATTCATTGCATCTTTACTTTTTTTGGACGAGGAGGTTTTGTCCATTGCATTTTAATTTTCTATCGGGATCTGAAGCCCATTGCATGTTTAATTTTCCTATCGGGACCTGAAGCCCATTGAATTTTAATTTCCTTTCGGGCCCTGAACCCTATGCATTTTAATTTTCCTATCGGGACCTGAAGCCAATTGCATTTTAATTTCTCGTCGAGCCCTAAAGCTCTATGCATTTTAATTTTTCTGTCGGGAGCTGAAGCCATTGCATTTTAATTTTCCTGTCTGAACCGGAAGCCCATCACATTTTAATTTCCTGCCGGGTCCAAAAGCCCATTACGTGTTTAATTTCCCTGTCGGGTCCAGAAGCCCATTATATTTTTTATGACATGTTAGGTCTAGAAGCCCGTTGCATTACAATTACTTGTTGGGTCAAGAAGGCCATTGCATTTTTAATTACATATTGGTCCAGAAGCCCATTGCATTTTAATTTTTTGTCGAGCCTAGAAGCCCATTGCATGTTTTAATTTCACGTCGAGTCCAGAAGACCATTGCATTTTAATTTTATATTGGCCTAAGAAGCCCATTGCATTTTATTTTTCTGTCAGGTCCAAAAGCCCATTGAATTTAATTTTATGTCGGGTACAGAAGCCCACTGCATTTTAATTACACGTCGGGCCTTGAAGCCGTTGCATATTTAATTTCCTGTTGGGCCCTGAAGCTCATTGCATTTTAATTTCCTATCGGGCCCAGAAGCCCATTCCATGCTTATTTTATTTGTCGGGCCTAGAAGCCCATTGCATAATTAATTTATTTGTCGGGACTTGAAGCCTATTGCACATTAATTTATTTGTCGGGACTTGAAGCCATTGCATTTTAATTTTTTGTCGGGCCTCGAAGCCTATTGCATGTTTATTTTATTTGTGGGCCCTGAATCCTATTGCATGTTTAATTTTTTGTCTGGCCTTGAAGCCCATTGCTTGTTTATTTCATATGTTTGGCCCTTAAGCCCATTGTGTATTTAATTTATTTGTCGGGGCTTGAAGCCCATTACATTTTAGTTTCCTTACTTGCCCTGAAGGCCATTGCATGTTTAGTGTATTTGTTGGGACATAAAGCACATTGCATATTTAATTTATTTTTCGGGACCTAAAGCCGGTTGCATTTTTTAATTTCCTTAGTCCATTGCTTTTAGTTTGAGCACCATACATTCATGACCCAAAAAATTAAAAAATAATTAAAAAATCAAAGAAATCCATCTTTGTGCTATCTGTTTTTTTTTTTTTTTTTTTTTTTTTTCCTAGAGATTTTCTTCAACACACCTTCTCCCATTTTTTTCATTTTTCATCTTCAACAAGTCGGAAAAAACACAAAGAAAAAAAACTCCCCACAAGCATCTATAAACCTTCTTCTTCATTCTCTTTCGAGGCCACAAAAACAAAACAAAAAAAATCATTCACCCATCTCAATTCATTCAACCAATACACAAACACCTCACATCATCTTCTTTATCAACCCAACCCACCACCACAAGAAAACTCTCACCCAATCACCATAACAACCATTTCGTCTCACCACCCATTCACACCTTTCCAGTATCATCCATCCCTGTCACAAGCCATCACCGTGAAGCACCACCCCGGCTCCCCTCTATCCGACGAATCGGCCCAGCCGCGTTTGGCTACTCAAAAGCCATCGCACCAGATCTGTTCTCTTCCACCAATGAATCACCGCGAACGCATCGGAGCACCACCGCTGTCAGCCCGGAACTAAAGCCGCCTTCTCCCACCATGCAGACCGTGCCACAGCTACCTCCGTCGCGACGCCGTCGGCCACCACCATCGAAACAACGCTCGACCGCCGCTTACTACCCACACCACCGCGACTCACCAATCTCGACAGCAGTCAGCCTCGCCGCGCCTCCGCCGCAACGCCGTTGAGCTCCTTGCTGGTACAGAGGTTCCCCGTTCCATGTTTGAAGGTTTTAGAGAGAGACCATTCATGTTTTAATCATTTTGGTTTTTTTTTATCTTTGTTTTATTTTTTCATTTGTCTTCTTATATATGTGCTTTTTTGTTTGGTAATGCTTGGGCTGAGTCTAGTTAATGGGCTAGTGTTTATTAGTTTCTTTTGGGGCTAATTTTTAGCTTAGTTTGTTCTTAAAAATTGTAAAAATAAAAATCTAAAAAATTAAAAAAATAAAAAATACTTTTACATAAAAACAAAAATCAACTACTTTGTCTTGGTCAAATATCCTTCTAAAAAGTAAAATACTTTCAAAAAAATTAAAATACTAACCAATCAAGCTTTTTTTAGAACTACGTGGCTTTAAGTTTTCCAGGAATATGTAGGAGCAGAATCAATCATTCTGTCAAATCAAAATTTTATTTCTTTTTTTTTACTTATTTTATTTTATTTTTAAAATGCGGTGAGATAAATATTTTAAAAGTTATTTAAATATTTACGCGATTACAAGGTAACTGTCTTAGGGCAAATGTATCAAGGGTGCTGTGGGTTATAGTCTCTACCTTTCTTTGTGCACAATTGACTCTCGAATCCAAATTTGGTTTCAAAGTGCGTTTTAGTTTAAGGTTTTTCTAATTTTTCCTATTTTAATAATGTTGGTGGCAACTCAATTTTATTTCTTTTTTCGTCGATCCCGTCGCGATCCCGATCGTGACACCTTACCCAGCACAAAACCTTTAATCTCAGTAGCACAAAATTCAGGTTTTATCCAAAACTCTTTTATCATCAGCGGGTAGATTCTTGGAAACTAGTCGAAGTACTTTTCCCAACCAGCATCTCGAATATGCTTAGAAATGTCAATCCCATATTCAGCAAAGAAGGGAATGTTGAATATATATTCTATGGCAACTTCAACAGCGTTGACATCAAGAGCCTTGATGACTTTCTTTCCCTTAGATTTTCCTCCGGCCATGTTTTCGTATTAGATATTTGATAGAAGAAAAGAGAAGAAAGAGTTCGCAAGAGTTTTCTTATAAGATGTCAAGTTTGAAACTTTGAAGATGGAAGTTTTAACTTGGTGACAAAGATAAAAAGTTTTTCAAAACAGTTTTGATTTAAATTAAATAAAACGAAATGATTTGTGAAGGGAAGTGTTCATTAAATAACTGACACATGCGCAATTTTTGAAAACCGCAAAGTGAAGTTTTAAATGAAAACAAAAAACTGACTCACTAGCGAATATTGTAAATTTAATTCAACATGCGACAAAGGTTCAGTCCAATTAAATGCGTATGAAAGAAAGCAATGAACTTAAACAAGTCATTCATCAAACATATATTGGACAAAATTATATTGGACACATTCGACGTATACATTATAGATGCAAGATCAATTAATAAAATGCATGATCAAATGTTTTATGATGAATGTGAATCTGTCCTCTAGCAGAGGTTTAGTAAGATATCTGCTCATTGATGGTTAGTTTCAACAAATTGTATATCAAACACTCCTTTCTACGCATAGTCTTTAATAAAATGATGCTTAATTTCCATATCCTTAGCCCTCGAATGAAAAATAGGATTTTTTAATAGATTAATTACAGCAGTATTATCACAGAGAACTGGAATCTTACTTTCATATATATTGTAGTCCTCTAGTTGATGCTTGATCCATAATAGCTGAGATCAGCTCCTTGCAGCACAAATATACTCAACTTCAATGGTAGATAACGAGACTAAATTAAATGAAATCCATAAATAGGTACTTTGTCTTTTGCTGGACCGTAAGACTAAATTAGCTTCAATGTAATGACATCCACCACTTGTGCTTTTTCTTTCAATTTTGTCTCTAGCATAGCCCACATGACAGAAACCAACTAATTTGTACTCATCAAATTTCTTAAAAAGCAAACCCAGATTAGTAGTACCTTTTAAATATCTAAATATTCTCTTAACTTTTGATAAGTGTGTCTCTAGGGTCAAACTGAAAACGAGCACAAAGACAAACACTAAACATTATATCAAGTCTGGATGCAGTAAGATATAAGAAAGATCCCTTCATACCTTTGTACCTTTTGGTCTACCTTTCTGTCTTTCTCGTCCAGGTTCAGAATGGACTTTGGATGCATAGGTGTATTCATCAGTTTACAATCATCCATCTTGAATTTCTTTCAGAATTCTTTTGTGTACTTCGTTTGATGAATGTACACTCCGTCCATCATTTGTTTAACTTGTAGACCCAAGAAGAACTTGAGTTCACCCATCACGCTCATTTCAAATTCCTTTTGCATCGACTTTGAGAATTCCTCGCCTTGAGAATCGTCTGTAGCTCCAAAGATAATGTCATCAACATAAATTTGAACTACTATGAAATTAGAACTGATAAATTTACGAAACAAAGTAGTATCTACTTTGCCTCTACAGAATCCATTCTGCATTAGAATGAATTAAGCCTATCATACTAGGAGCTTGCTTAAGACCATACAAGGCCTTCTTAAGCTTATATACGTAGTCCGGGTGGGCATGATCTTCAAAACCTAGAGTTGCATTACATAGACTTCTTCATTAATTATGCCATTTATAAAAGCACTTTTAACGTCCATTTGATATAACCTAATGTCATGATGTGCAACAAAAGAAAGCAATATGCGTATAGTTTCCAACCTAGCAACGGGTGCAAAAGATTTGGTGGAGTCTATACCTTCTTCTTGTGAGTAACCTTGGGAAGCCAATCTTGGTGCCGATGATGGACTTATTTTCAGGCTGAGGAACCAACGCCCAAACATCACTTCTTTTGAACTGATTGAGCTCTTATTGAATGACTAGGATCTTGTTGGTGTAAGCCCTAGTGGCCAATCTATTTTGAATAGATAAACATTTGTATCATGACTTTGATCATATATTTGATATATGTATACGGCATTTATTTATTATGTTGTATTTGATGATCATATTTATAGCATAATAAAATCCTTAGAATAGGTAGTTCATTCAATGGAGCGTCAAGTATGACTTGACTGTGATAAGCCATTAAATTATAGAACACTATTCTTAAATATCCATAGTCAAGTATTATTATTATTAATAAGGACAATAATAATACATTGAGACTATTATGTGAGTGTACTGATGACCACATCTCACGGGTCATAGATGTAAGATATCAAGTCTTCACATAAGTATAAATATTAGTGGAATATTTATACTGGAGTGACCCGCTATGAGAATGCTGCATAATAATTATGTAAATGTCATGAGCGATTCTCATGGTGACCATAGTGAAGTAGTCCTTCGACTTGAAGTCACTACGATTCCTAACATATGTAGTTGTAGGCTTTGATACTATTAAACGTTGTCTGTAATAGGACAACCATAAAGGTAGTTATTGGGTCTGCAATGAAACATGTTGAGGAATGTGAGTAATGTAGATAGGATTCATCCCTCTTACATAACAGGAGTAATGTCTATAGGCCTCTTGATGGTATGCGATGTAGAAATGCATGGCCATGCTAAGGTGGGAAAATATGAGATATTGGGCCCACATGATCGTACGTCAAGTACTAGATCAAGAAATAAATAATTGGACTTAACAAAGATGACACATTTATGCCTTGGTTCAATTAAGACATTGTAACGAAAGGACGTTGACTTTACATTATATATGGTTACAATCACTACAAGAATTCGCGTTAATACTGACGGCTAATTACCAATGGCCAAAAAGCCATAGGTAAGTTCGTCATTTCCGACGGTCTAGGCCGTCGGAACCATGTAACTGTACAGCTAACCAATTTTTCGATGGCCTTGGCTGCGATAATGTTACCTAAGGAGAAGCCGTCGGTAGGTCCGTCACAAATTTTGACGCAATTACGCGCGTATATTCTTCCTCTAACTTATCGACGACTTTGCCCGTCGCTTATGGTATTTATACTTTACCGTCTGTAATGGATAAATACCCTTACCAACGGGAGTGGTCGTTTGTAAATGTTTTAACGTTACTGACGAACTAGGCCGTCGGTAAGGAAAAAATACCCTTATCGACGGGCATGGTCGTCAGTGAGCGTCGTTTGGAATTTCGCGCACAAACAGCTAGGCCATCGGTAAGGAAAAAATACCCTTACCGACGGCTTCGCGCATCGGTAGGATGTCGGTAAGCATCATTATCACTAATGTGCGCGTCTCTTCCCCCTTTCACTTTCTCCCCTTTGCGACCACTCTCTCTCTCTCAAAACCCTTTCATTTTCTCCCCCTTTTCTTCTTCTTCTCCTCCTTTTTTTGGCTAACCACCATCGAGCTTCTCTACACCCTCCACACCGCAAGCATCTCTGCAAAGGTAAGTCCTCTCCTTTTAATTTCTCTTCGTTTTCCCCATTTCATTTTTTCTCTCTGACTATTCTCCCTCCTCTGAACAGGCGACAGCACCACCACCACCACCACCACTCTTCTCCCTCTCAGGGGACACCACCACCGCTAGCTTCACCGCACAGGTAAGTCTCTACTTCATCCTCCTTTCTGTTTCTGGGTATGAATGTATGAACATATGTTCTGATTCTGCTTCTTCCTTGTCTCTGAATGCATGTAATGATTCTATTTCTATGATTTAATGTATGTTTGTATGAATTTTGACTCTGTTTCGTATGATTAATGGTTCTGTTTTCTTGTTTAATGGATGTATGTTTGAAGATTGCCTGACTCTGTTTTGTATAATTTTTTTTTAAAAATAATTTAGAATTCCCGACTGCCTGAGCCGTTGGTAATTGGTGTAAAACATTACCGATGGCCTGACTGTCGGTAATGGGGCGTAGGTGGTTACCGACAGCTACTCCCATCGATAATGTTCTGATGGCTTTGCCCATCGATAACGTTCCGACGACCTTTTGCTTAGGCCGTCCGTATGCGTTGCCGAGGAGCTTATTTGCGACGAATTTTTGGCCGTCGGCTTTCCGTCGGAAAATACCCATTACCGACGGCTTTTTGTCATTACTTACGGCTTATGACCGTCGGTAATGGGTTTTTTCTTGTAGTGAATATGATTTTAAATATATCACCAATATTCTAATTAATTGGGTAGCAATGATGTATTGCTAGATGCCGCTCATTGTTCATAATATTAATTGATTATTAATATGATTAATAATAATTAATATTATTGTCAATTAATTGAGAACCTATAGGGTCACACGCATAGAGAAAATGTTGAGGGAACTAATTTAATTGATTAATTAAATATGATTTAATTAATAATTAAAATGGGATCACTTTAATTGATTAATTAAATATGATTTAATTAATAATTAAACATTTGGCTTGTAGCGTACAGTAGCCCAACTGAGTTAGGTTAAGTGAGTGACAACTATTAGTAAGCTGTGTACGTCACTTAAGGTGCACACAACACAGAGCACTCATAACCGCCGCTGTTCACCCTTGACAGGTGCGCCCTCTTTTCTCTCTCTGTGTGTTGTGCCTCTCCCAATCCTAATAACTAGCACTACGCTATCTCTGACGTTGGTTTGCTCGCGCGGACTGAATAGAGCTATTGCTACTTTGCAATACTGGTGATAGAGAAGCATTCACTTATGGGGGTTGTGGCTAGACAGTTATCATAATCTCGCGATCCAAGATTTGTTAACCGTTGGATCGGGCTGAAATTTGGATAGAAGGTTCGTGACATGTGGTTCTACATCATCACCATTCATATTTTCGATAGGATGTCTATAGAGAAAGTTATGAGCATCGCAAGTAGCAGCGTTTTTGACTAATCGGTGTGGTTGGCGCACTCACAATGTTCGTGGTAAATCTACGCTTCAAGAGGTAAACACAATATTCTTGCGATTCATGTGCAATGCGTGGTCCTTTTGTAAAAGGGTTTTTCCGCTCTATAGGTTTTTGAAAATTGTTTTTGAAAATTATCCCTCTTGAAACCCCAACAGTGGTATCAGAGCGTTGGTCGTAGTTTGCCATGTATCCTAGAATTGTTTGCCTTTGTATGATAATAAGTATGATGTTTGTTTAAAAGCATGATTGTATGATTTGTATGTGCTATAAATCTGTTTGAACATGTTTATTTGCTTGGTTGTGCACATAACATAAACAAGGATTCACCTCTGGAATCTTGCTGCGGCGCGGAGCACGGCCGTGCTCCCTGTGGCATGACTGTGCACATTTGAATCTACGTTAGTGAACGCATAGCACGATCGTGCACCATTTGGAACGACCGTGCCACTTTCAAATAGCGTCAACGAACTTTGAGCACGACCGTGCTCTTTTCAGCACGGCCGTGCACATGCTGAACAGCGTCAGCGAGTTTTCAGCTTGGCCGTGCGCCGTTTGGCACTACCGTGCTGATGGACAGAATGTGATTTTGTCCCCTTTTATATATTTATAAATTGTTTATTAAATGTGCGGTATATGGTTATGGCCCTAGTTTTGGTGTTTAATTTTATTTGGTAAATACGACCTGCGTGTTGTGATTTATTGTATTCATTTTACAAATAAGGCCTGCGTGTCGTGTCATTTACTTTATTTATTTTATTTTAAATTTTGTAAATTGCTCGATTGACATGGAGGCAACACCAAATCATGACGTCAGTGGGAGGAACTTTGGATGTTTGCTCAATGGTCAAAGATTGTAATTATTAGTTTTAACTATTGCACGTTAGGAGGCCATAATCATAATACATTTTATATGTCTTGTATGTTTATGTATGTGATGCATGAAATGTATGAGATGTATGATTTAAATTTGGAATTTAAATTGTATGATAGCATGTATGTCATTGTATGCTTAATATGTTTTTAATGTATGTAAGCTAGTATGCCATGTATGCTATGAGAGACGTTTATATGATAAACAAGCCGGTGAGATCACTTAATTATTAAATTCCCTCAATAAATTAAGTTATTAAATACCTCCTGATGCGTGGCCCTCGTTAAGGCCAGAATCATTTAAGTGTGGGTCATACTAAGCTGAGCACCTTAATATATTTTGGTGAGGCGCGAAAGATGAAATAACCTACTGCCAACCATTTGGTTGAACTTAACTAAGCGTATTCAATAGGATTGAAATGGTTTAGAGGAATAGGGTTGGGCATTAATCCATATGATGGATTAGAAAAGGAGTTATTCACCCAACTGGTCGAAAAATTACATTGGATGTAATTGGAGAGGAGTTTCCTACCTAAATAGATGAGTTCTGGGCGATCAGCGCAGCTGACTCAGAACGAGGTGAAATATGGATCTTGGTCCCACTAGAAAATCTTTCAACGGGATTTTCAGAGTCAATGATGAGGGTCATTGATTTGAGTAAAATAGTGGGAGCGTATTTAATAAAAGACCTATTAAATGTTTTAATCATGATACTTATATGCTGTGTGTTTCTGTATTAAATAACCATGGCTACAAACACAACTTTTATTTTATTGCTGCGATACATCCTTGAGAAGGATGAGTTATCTAGAATCAGTTTTTGGGATCGGTACATATTTGGAGGATTGTCCTCAAGTACGAGAAAATAACTGTATGTTCTCAAGCAATTAATTCTCAAGCAATTTGTTGCTACTGCCATAAGGGTCGAAAGGGATGCTTAATAGAAGCATCAAGTCGATGCCATTGGTGTACGACATCTCGTGCTTGCAATCATAGAGACTTGTGATATTATCATGCACCTTATCATGCTCTAACAAGAGCTAGCAAGGCATTAGAGGTACTAGAAAGAGTATAAAGACAAGAAAGGAAGTATGACTTCTTGTTCAGGCATATTTGTTATAAAAGTCAACATATCTACTCCAACATTATGGGTATTGGATACCACAAATGGATCTCACATTAATGTGAAGGATCAAAGGGAGTAGGACATTGACTAAAAGGTAAAGGTCTACCCTAAGAGTGGTAATGAAGCAAAAGTTGTTACATTGACTATAGGAGTTTGAATTTACCATTAGGTAAAGTTCTACTCTACGAGTGGAAATGGAGCAAAAGTTGCTACATTAACTATCAGAGTTTGAATTTGCCTTATGGGCATTAATGGAAATAAATAACTTATTTTACTCTAGTTGATAATAGAAACATCATTTCTATATCTTGTATAGACAAGAAAGAATTTCAAGTTGCAATAAATGGACAATTGTTGTTCCATTTATTCAACTGATGTCTTCTATGCTTGTATTCATATGAGATATGGACTTTGTGCTCTCGATATGCCCATCTATAACATAAATGCGAATAGGGTCAAATCAAGTGATTTGGACCCTCTATGTCTTTAGCAATATCTTTAGACCATATAAGTAAGAAACAAATTTGCAAGCTCCACTAATATGGACTCTTGAACTCATCCAATTATGAATTGTTTGAGGTCTGCGAATCTTACTTGTTTAGAAAGATGACTAAGCTACATTCACTAGTAAGGTGGAAGGGCTGATAATATTTTGGCATGATACATTGTGATGTATGAGGGCCTTTAAACAAGTTTGCTAGAAGACAAGTTTTCATACTTCGTCTCGTTTATTGATAGCTTCAGTAAAGATGGATTTGTGTATGACACAAGTCATAAATCTTTGAAATGTTCAAAGAATTCAAGAACGAAGTGGAGAACTAATGTTGGAAAAGTATTAAGATCATGCAATCAGATTATGGTGGAAAGTACTTAAGCCAATTGTTTGATGCCTATATGAAGGAGTGTGAGATTATATCTCAACTCATTCCTCCTGGAACACCATAATGGAATGGTGTGTTTAAGAGGAGAAATCGCACCTTGTTGGACATGGTGCGATCTATGATGAGTCAATCAGACATCCCTGTCTCTTTCATGGGATATGCTTCACATACAACAACTTTCATACCAAACCGTGTTCCATCTAAGGCAGTTGAAAGACACCATATGAGATATGGACTGGTATATGACCAAGTATGTCTTTCATTAAGATTTGAGGTGGCAAGTTTATTAAAGCGTTTAGTCTCAGATAAAATTTGACCCAAGTCTGATAAATGTATCTTTGTGGGGTGTCATAAGGAAGCAAACAGACGTTATTTCTACGACACCTCTGAGGACAAAATGTTTGTCGCTAGGACTAGAGTGTTCCTTGAGAAGGAACACATCTCCAAGGAAGACAGTGTAACGGCCCGGACTGCTTTCAGGATTGTCGACCGTCCCCACAAACCAACATGGGTCTTTTCAGCGTGCTTTGTCCTCACTCACACGCTTTTTGGGAAACTTCCTAGAAGGTCACCCATCCCACAAGTGCTCCAAGTCAAGCATGCTTAACTATGGAGTTCTTATGTTCTGGGCTCCCGAAAAGAAGATGCATCTTGTTAGTATAGGTAGTACCAATCAATTCTTATAAGCCTTCCTTCAACTGTACAGTCCCATACTTGCACAGCCTCAAGATCCCTCTCATTCCGATGTGAATCCGGCTCATTCATGTGTCCCTTTGCCTAGAAGCCTGCCAGGAGCCGCTCCTTGTCCGTACCTCAAGCACCGGCGATCACTCCCCGCCCTCGTCAGCCTCAGGCGTCACAGACAGTGGGAGGAATGTAGAACTTGGATAAATCCAAGCACCATAGAGTACTGACCCGCCTGCAATGGAACAAGAATCGATTTCACAAGATGTTATGGTCCAACCATCAGTTCAAGTAACACAAGACTCGCGTAAGTCAAATAGGACATGTCATCAACCTGAGAGATATGGAATACTCCTAATTCAAGAAGGTGATGAATTGCTCATGGATCATGATGAGCCTGTGACTTACCATGAGGCCGTCATTGGCCTAGATTCTGAGAAGTGGCTAGGAGCCATGGGATCTGGAGTCGAATCCATGTACACTAACCGGGTATGGACCTTGGTTGAGTCACCTAAAAGAGGTGAAACCCATAAGGTGCAAGTGGGTCTTCAACAAGAAGACTAACATGAATGGGAAGGTGAATACCTTCACGGCGCGACTGATTGCGAAAGGTTTCAAGCAAATTGATAGTATGACTATGATGAGACCTTCTGTCCAGTTGCATTGATCCAGATCCCACTTGCTATTGCTTCATAATATGACTATGAGTTCTGGCAAATGAATGTCAAAACAGAATTCCTTGACAGGAATCTTCTCGAGGATGTGTACATGATATAACCTGAGAGTTTTATCTATTCAGAGAATGCTAGAAAGGTTTTGCAAGTTGAAAACATCCATTTATGGATTAAAGCAAACTTCCAGAAGTTGGAATCTTCGTTTTGATGTAAAATGTAAGTTAATTTGGATCCATCAAGAGTGAGGATGGACCTTGTGTGTTCAAGCAGGTTAGGGGAAGCATAATTAATTTTTTTCCTCGTATTGTATGTGTATGACATACTACTTATGGAAACAATATTCCTACACCACAAAATGTGAAAACATGGTGAAGGAATTATTTTTCAATGAAGGACTTAGGCGAAACGTCCTATGTATTAGGAATCAGGATCTATGAAGATAGATCGCTGAAATTGTTAGGAGTTAGTCAAAGGTATATAAATTTACAAAGTGCTTGGTCGCTTTAAATATGCATGATTCCAAAAGGGTATCTTGCCTATTTCACTTGGCATATACTTGTCCAAGGGACATTCCCTATTACATTAGATGTAAAGTAATGCATGAATAAGATTCTATATGCTTTGGCAATTGAATCGGTTATGTATGCCATGATATGTACTCAAACATATGTCTCGTAAGCTTCGAGCATGATGAGAAGGTACCAATCCAATCCCAGTGAAGGTCACTGGATTGAAGTCAAGAATATCCTTAAGTACTTGAGAAGAACTAAGGATTCATTCTTGATCTAAAATGGTGAGGAATAGCTCATTGTAATGGGTTACACTGATTCTAGCTTCCAAACCGATAAGGATAACTTTAGATCGCAGTCTGGTTTTGTGTTTTACCTTAATGGTGGCATTGTGAGCTTGAAAAGGTTCCAAGCGTGAGACAGTTGCTGATTTTATAACAGAGGCTGAGTATATAGTTGCCTTCGATACAGATTTAGAGGCCGTTTGGATCAGAAAGTTCATTTATGAACTAACCGTAATTCCTAACTTTGTGAACTCCATTGATCTCGTTGCGATGATGCTGGAGTAATCGCCTAAGCTAAAGAAACTTGATCTCACCAGTGATCTGAACATATACTTGGGTGCTTCCATCTCATTCGATAGATGATCGATAAAGGAGATGTGAAGATGTGCAAAATGACAACACTGAACAATCCCTCTATTCGAGTCTCCTGCTTTGTGGTAGCTTGACACTCACACTAGACTGATGGGTCTTATATTGATGCCCGCTTGGCTCTGGTGCTAGTGGCAGATTGTTGGTGTAAGCCCTAGTAGCCAATCTATTTTGTATAGATAAACATTTGTATCATGACTTTGATCATATATTTGATATATGTATAATGCATTTATTTATTATGTTGTATTTGATGATCATATTTATAGTATAATAAAGTCCTTAGAATTGGTAGTTCGTTTAATGGAGCGTCAAGTATGACTTGACCATGAGATGCCATTAAATTATAGAACATTATTCTTAAATATCCAAAGTCAAGTATTATTATTAATAAGGACAATAATAATACATTGAGACTATTATGTGAGTGTACTGATGGCCACATCTCATGGGTCATAGATATAAATATTAGTGGAATATTTATACTGGAGTGACCCACTATGAGAACGTTGCATAATAGTTATGTATGTGTCATGAGCGATTCTCATGGTGACCACAGTGAAGTAGTCCTTCGACTTGAAGTCACTACGATTCCTAACATATGTAGTTGTAGGCTTTGATACTATTAAACGTTGTCTGTAATAGGACAACTATAAAGGTAGTTATTGGGCCTGCAATGAAACATGTTGAGGAATGTGAGTGATGTAGATAGTATTCATCCCTCCTACATAACAGGAGTAATGTCTATGGGCCTCTTGATGGTATGCGACGTAGAAATGCATGGCTATGCTAAGGTAGGGCAATGTGAGACATTGGGCCCACATGATCATACGTCAATTACTAGATCAACAAATAAATCATTGGACATAACAAGGATGACACATTTATGCCTTGTGTTCAATTAAGACATTGTGACGAAAGGACGTTGACTTCACATTATATATGGTTACAATACGGTTTTAAATGTATAACCAATATTCTAATTAATTGGGTAGCAATGATGTATTGCTAGATGCCGCTCATTGTTTATAATATTAATTGATTATTAATATGATCAATAATAATTAATATTATTGCCAATTAATTGAGAACCTATAGGGTCACACGCATAGAGCAAATGTTCAGGGAATTAATTTAATTGATTAAATATGATTTAATGAATAATTAAAATGTGATCAGTTTAATTGATTAATTAAATATGATTTAATTAATAATTAAACATTGGACCTGTAGCGTACTATAGCCCAACTGGGTTAGGTCAAGTGAGTGATAGCTATTAATAAGATGTGCACGTCACTTTAGGTACACACAACATAGAGCACTCATAACGGCCGCTATTCACCCTTGACAAGCGCGCCTTCTTTTTTCTCTGTGTGTTTCGCCTCTCCCAATCCTGATAGCTAGCACTACGCTATCTCTGACGTTAGTTTGCTCGCGTGGACTGAGTAGAGGTATTGCTACTTTGCAATACTGGTGATAGAGAAGCCTTTCCTTATGGTGGTTGTGGCTGGAGAGTTATCATAATCTTGCGATCCAAGATTCATTACCATTGGATCGGGCTGAAATTTGGACAGCAGGTTCGTGACATATGGTTCTACATCTTCACTGTTCAGTTTTTCGATACAATATCTGGAGAGAAAGTTATGAGCATCGCAAGTAGCAATGTTTTTGACTAACCGGTGTGGTTGGCGAGCTCGTAGTGTTTGCGGTAAATCTACGCTTCAAGATGTAAACACAATATCCTTGCGATTCATGTGCAATGCGTGGTGCTTTTGTAAAAGTGATTTTTCCGCTCAAGAGGTTTTTGAAAATTATCCCTCTAGAAACCCCAATAGATCTATCCTTTGTGTAACATCCCGTTTTTTCAAATAAGGTTTTAGACTTAAGTAAAGGATGTTTGAAGGTTGGAGAATGTTCCTTATGGCTTGGGGAAGCTATGGTCCAAATTTGACGGAAATTGGCTTTGCAATGAGCTCAGGAAGTCAAGAAGCATGAAAGAACAGTTCTGATCAACGTCCAACGCTTAGGCGTGGAGAAACCCCACGCCCAAACGTTAGAGCCTGGGTAGTTGCACGTCAGAGCATGGAAGGGTGTACGCGTGGAGGTGCACGTGTCAGCGCGCACGCGACACGTGGCAGAGACGTGGCAATCAAGAGGCCATGCTTAAGAGTGGAAAAACCCCATGTCAGAGCGTGCCCACGCTCAAGCATGGAGTGTTCCCACACTCTAGTGTGGACAGGCTAACAATAAACCTTAAGTTTCTTCTCCCATTTTCGTTTGGGAGAAAAACTTAAGAATTTTTGGACCAGAGAACGTTAGAGAGAGAAAGGGAAAGGTTCCAGAGAGAGAAAGTAATCCCGGGGAAGATCGAGGTATCGGATTGTGATTCCGACTACACCGTTGTGATCGGGGCTTCGAGTACTACAAGTTCGATGGATTGGTTTATTGATTCCTCGAAGGTATGCTCGAATCTCTAACACGTCGACCTCAACATTCTTTGTGTTCTTCGAGCTTTTCCTCGAATCTTTCTTGGTTTTGGATTTCCCTAGGGTTAATAATAATGCATGCATGTTGTTCCCGTGATTAGGGAAAAGTTTGAGGAAGCGGTGGTGCTTGTGGTTGAAGGAGGAATTGCGGCTGTGAGAGGAAGGTGGTGGCAGCTGCGATCTAGTGGCGGTGGTGGTGAGGTCGTGGTGGTCGTGGTTGTGATCGTTGTGCTCGCGAGATCGAGGGTCAAGGCTGTTCGTTGATATAGGAGCATATTGTGGCGAATCACCAGGTGAGGAGAAAGAAACCACAAATATATGGCAAACATAGGTGTAGGATATAATTGTTAACATGTGTAGGGCTCCTTAAACCCTACTAGTGGTTGAGCAACCGACAACATCTAACTCATATTGGGGACTACCGGATTGTGGTACCAATGTAGTTTTAGGCATTATAGGTTTGTTGCTGACAGGATAGTCTATGATATTTGTCGATCGAGGATGTATATCTATCTGCTGTGATTGATAACATGTTTAAAAGGTGTCATATGTGATAATATGCTAAGTGAGAAGCTTTGGTATTCTTGTTGCGATAAAATGCTTAGTTGCGATTTTGATATGCCTGTAATAATGACACGTTGTTATGTTATGACCTGTTGACGTGATTGTGACTGTCATGATGTTGGATGAATTTGGAGACGATTGGTATGCTGTTAGGATGATAAAATGATTAGTAATGGTATCTGACTCGTAGAATAAGTGACTTGATATAAGTTGAAGGTGGCTCTCATAGTTGGAGAGTGGCATTCTCGCAGTTGGAGGATGTGGATCTTTAAGGCATTTTTAGGATGTTGTTAGAACGTTGTTGAGGTGATTGATGCATAATAGTAGCGTTTTCATTCTTGTGGTGAAAAGTCGTATGAATAATCGTAACAACAGTTTGAGTGGTTGTGTACATCAAGCTGTGTGTGCAGTTGCAACAGCAGTTTGAGTGATTGTTGAGACAAACCCTTCCTAGGAGATCTCATTGGTGACCCACTTATAATTATTAGCGTTATAGAGTAGCGTAGTAGTATAAAATTTGCGGAAATATTAAAACATACAATACATACTGATACCATAATAAAAGTTTACATACATAATAGTGCTGGCTACATCAGTAGAGCCTACAACACTGATACCAAATGTAAAAGACTTCAGAGTATACAGTAAATAAAAACTAAAAACATAGCAACGGAAATAAAGATACATCAGACTTCCTCCCCTGGCGCTTAAGGTCACCCAGCATTGGGATCTGAGGCTCTCCCGCCAGCATCGGGCTCAACAGGTATACCGTCAATCTTATCTGGAACTCCTCATCAGGGTCTTCTCGTGCAGTCGAGAATAAAGATAAAATACGACATAGAAAATAAAGGGGATAAGAGACAGTAATATGTCATAAATGGGAAAAACAACGATATAAATAATATATATGAATAGCACACTCAAAAGCACAACAGTTACAACCAAACAACTTTCAAATAATTTTTTCCTTAACTACTGTTTCTCACACTCATGCAACTAACGACTATATGGACGCGACATCCCCAACGGATCAAGGTGTACCAATCATCACTATGCCACCCCCATAAAGTAGGGTTCGGTCTAAAGCCCGCAGGCCCAACTCGTCACATGGGTACGGCATATTCCCCTGCCCGCGGGCCAGGTCGGAATATTCGCCCGTCAACAATGCAACTTACGATAACGACATGTTCCTCCGCCCGCAGGCTAGGTCGGAGCACTCGCCTGTCCGTTAACAACTCAACTTTCGGCAACAACATATCCCCTCGCCCACAGGCTAGGTCGAGATATTCGCCCGTCCGTCTACAATTCGACTAACGGGTACGACCATCTCCCCGCAGGTAAGATCGAAATCACCCCTAATCGGTACGACCATATCCCCGCAAGTAAGATCGGAATCGCCTGTATGCCAACACAGTGATGAACAACAACTATGCAACATGAATCTCATTAACACATCTCAGGATCAACACTTAGTGATTCAACCACGGCTTATAAACAACCACAACCAACTTTCATCCGGCTTAACCGGGTATCAACTTATATCACAACATTAACAGATCAACTGTATCTCTAGGTTGAGCACTATGACATATATATATATATATATATATATATATATATATATATATATATATATATATATATATATATATATATATCCTCGACTTTCTCACCACACATTCATCTCCCAACTTATCAGAAATCACTGCCTAGCTCTACTCAGACATTAGCAGTCACAACAACATATAAACAACCAGAAATAGATTTAAAGTAAAAACAACTTGCAGATAAATAATCTTCAATCAGTCACAAACATATAATAGATATCATACAAATATCACATATAATATACTAAATATCCAATCACAGAACATGCATCCTCGACATACAGTAAATATCAACCTAACGGTCAAACGACCTCTAGTAGGGTTTGGGTCGCCCTACGCATATCAATATATATTATTTAAAGCTTGCCTCCCCGACGATATTGTGGTTCTTTCCCCCACCTTAGTGATTTTCCCGAGAGATTCCGAATGCGGCTCCGCAACAGTCAATCGAGTGCGCGATCGAACGTTTGAGTCCTGTCAGGTTCTATACAGTAAAACACAACCAGAAATTAAAACAGTTAAATCAAAAACTCCCTAATTCTTTAGGATTAGCTACTGCTCCTATTTAATTAATTAGGTTAGGGATTTTGAAATTCTACCAACTCTTGGATCAATTATCCTTAAGCATACCTAATACATAATCAATGATCATTTATCAAAGATTTGAACCAAAACCCCTTAAACCAACAAAGTAGGGTTTCGGCCATCACCATGAAAAATAGGTGAGAGTTTGATTTGGCCTCCTAATCACTTGGATTACATGATTAAGGGATGACATAGGTGAAATCAAGAACAAAGAACAAAAAACCCCATTTCCCACATACACATACATTCGGCCCCCTTTTGATAAATAGGCTAGAGAGCTTATTTAATTACAAGATCTTGGATTATAATAGTAGGGGATGATACTAGCTCATAGGAATTGGTTTGGCATCAAAATGATTTTTTCTACAATTTTCTAGAAATTTTTGAAGTTTAGATCTAGAAATTGAAACTCATAAAAATCAATGGAGAAAAAATAAAGATTGAGAGCTCAAGGATGAAATCTATACCTCCTAGGTGATAGAGGAGGATGAGAGGAGCAACTTTGCTTCACAATTCTCCTTGAAAAAGCTTGTGGAAGTTGAGTGAAAATGGAGATGAAAAATGGAGGAAGAAAGAGGAAATGGAGGAAGAAGAAGAAAGTGAAGATGAAGAAGAAGCTGGAGTTAGCGAGTGAGGAGGGGAGAAAAGTGAGTGGGTGAAGATATTTGTGGAAGTTACTTAATAGTTAAGTAAAGGTTAAAAGGTAATTAGTAAAAATAACCAAGGGCAATTTGGTCATTTCATGTCCCGATATTTTGAAAATCCTCACGACACCGGTAGGAGTCCCCAAATAATTTAACATATCCCTAATATGAAAATTATTGGCTCAAGGTTCTTGAAAAACCCTAAGACAGCTCGAACCGTCTACCCGATCGATTTTCAGCCCGAATATAAAATATTATTTATATTTTTGGACGTCGGGACACATTTTTTCGAAAATATAGGAAACGTGATTCTAAGACTAATTGTCTCGTTCACGGGTCCAAATTAGGTCTCGATAGTAGTGAAGCACTACTGTCAAGGAAAAACGCAGACCGGGCTCCATCTGAGTTTTTGACCCAAACTTTAACCTTAGCCTCCTACGATAGCGTAGAGTGTGACTATGATCTCGGAATAATTTATTTAATTTTCCAGACCCTCTAATAAAATATAATAACTTAAATACTGGTTAATTAAAAGATTAAGAAAATCGAGGTGTTACAATTGTCACACGAGGTTGAGGTGGAGCCATGTGAATAGCTACAACAAAAGTTTAAGGAGTTATCATGCCAGGTCGCGACTTGTGCACAACTGCAACAACAGTTTGAGTGGTTGTCACAAGGGCATGTATGAATAGCTGCAACAGCAGTTTGAATGGCTATCATATAAGCCGATACCTGTATACAGCTGCAACAACCGATTGAGTGGTTGTGTGGAGGGAGCCATGTGTACAGTTGCAACAGCAGTTTGAGCAATTGTCATATGAGGTTGAGGAGGATGTTCCGGAGTGACCAAGATCGCGGAACTCACAATTGGAGGGATGCAAGTGATTTCTCACAGTTGGAGAACTTCTCGGGCTTTCTCACAGCTGGAGGGGATCGGGGAGGCAGTGCTTACTTACAGTTGGAGGAACCGCTGTTGCACTTTCTTGGCAACAAGGAAAACCAGTAACCTGAACTACCGACTCGATGCCCTTATAGTTGGAGGGTAACTTTCCTACCTTGGGAAATGACTACTTTCACAGTTGAAGGATAGCATTCTCAAGGGTAAGGATGGTGTACTCTTCTAATCTAGATCCCGAGAAGGAGTTGAAAACCTTACTTGGGTATGTGTTACTGGATATCTTTTTTGTTCTGTCCTCCAACAACCCAGGGTCGCTCTCTTTATAGGCCCCCCATACGCTCTCTCCATTAAAGGCCCTTTATGGGTGACACCCTGTCCTGCCGTGTTTGTCTCCTCCTTCGGCCGTTTTGGCTCCGCATAGGACCCGATATTGTCCCCAATCCCGAGTATCCCGGGATTGGTATAGCAGGGGGAATATTCCTTTTGCTGGGTTTAGGATGACTATCGAGGAGGCCTAGCTGGATTTGGGCCCAATTGTTGTTTTCATGAGTGGGTTGAGGTCCCCATTAGATTCAGGTGGGACTATACTCGGCCCATGTAGGAACAGAAGTCCCCCAAACCTCGAGTTGCTTGCAGCGAGAAGGGTTCATAATTTTTGCCAGACGATTCAAATCTTGGCCGAGTATATGTTGCTGTATTCCCGGGACTCCGAGGAACTCCCCTACATGGGGTATCTCGGGATGTCCCGTGTCTCGTGGTGTAGGTCTTGTCATCCGTGTCAGAGATACCTGTCACCTACTACGTCTCCTCATTATGGCTGTCTTGAGGTGACCTTGTCACGCTTGCCTAGGGCCGCGTGGATACGTTAGGGCGCGTCTCTTCACTCGCTGACTCCTGGCTTTCCAACTGTCGCACCGCCTGGCCCTTCGTCGTCCCCTCTTTTTGGTCCGTTAGATCTAAGCATCAGGCGCCGTTGGATGTGAAACCTTTATTTTATTGTTTGGGCTTCCTTTTTCGAATTGGTTCTTAATAGTTCTCTTAAATGGTTTTCTTTTCATTCTCCCTCGTTTGAAAACACAGTTCCTGCGCTAGTTTCCCCTTCGTCTTCCCGCTCGAGGCTTTCAAGCTTTCCATTTTCTCAGGTAAACCCAAATTTTCTCTGCACCTCTGCATCCTGCGCATTTGTTTTTTGGGTTCCTGGACTCCCTCCTCCTTTCTTATAGTTCATCCCATGGCGTCTAGTTCTCCAATATCACCTTCCTCTAGTTCTTCAGAGACATTGCGAGCTGCCCCCTTCGTAAATAGTCCTAGCTTTTCTTCTGGAACTCCTTCCCCAGTTCCTTGTCAGCCTGTGTTTGTGGGGTCTTATGATTGGGTTGACCCTAGTGCCCTTACTTGGGTTTCTAAGTTTCAAACCGTTAGGTCACTGGAAAAAATTCAAAACGAGGTTTCTGACTCGAGGGAAGCCAGTGGCATCGTCATCTCTCCTTGCGACAAGGATGACCGAGTATGCATGTCTGGCTCTCATCTCCCCCATGATTTCTTCTTCATGTATCACTACCTTTTTTCTGAGGTGAAACTCCGTCTTCCCTTCTCAGACTTCCAATGCTCGGTTCTTCGATGCTTGAATGTGGCACCTAGCCAGTTGCACCCAAATAGTTGGGCCTTTGTCAAATCTTTTGAGGTTCTGTGTTCCTTTCTAGGTTTTCGACCGACGGTCGGGAAGCTATTTTCCTTTTTTGAAGTGAGGTCGAGAGGCAAGGTGGGTTGGCTTTCTCTTAACAGTATCCCTCGTCGGGGTATATTGGACATTTTTACTTCTTCTTGTAAGGGTTTCAAAGAGGGTTTTTTTAAGGTACAGGCTCGGGCCAACCATGCTTCCTTTTTTCTCGACGAGAGAGGTCAACGCAAATTTCCATTATACTGGACTTCGAATCCGAACTATATTTTGGGGTACGAGTATCGTTCTCTCACCCCCTCGAGAAAAAGGAAGTAGATTATCTTGAAAAGTTTCCTTTGTTACGTAGCCGGGGATTAATAACTGTAGAAGATAACTCGGTCGGACTCGCCGCCCTAATGGGTGAGAGATTTAGATACATATAGACATATAGATATATTTATTTGGCTGGTTGTTTGACTCTCGGGTCTTTTTGTTTTGCAGAGACTATGGCCCCGAGATTGAACAAGAAGGACTTTGAGAAATTCTTGGCTTTGAACCAACAGAGCCAAAGCGCAGCTGTACCCGGGGAAACGTCTTCGATTGCGGCTGTGGACTTAGCTGAGAAAGATGTGGAAACGGGACTGGTGAGGAGGCAAAGGAGAAAGGCGGGTGCCACCGCGGCTGAGACGACGAAGAAGAAGCAGAAAGCGGTGGGTGAGGTGGCCCCGGCCATGGTTGGGACCGAGGATACTCTGGCTGCCCTATTGTCCGGGAATCCGGTAGTACCCCCGGAGGTGCAGTCCCTCTGGAACCAGACGTTCCAACCGGAAACTATTGTGGACGGCCATTTGCTACACAATGCCGATCTTCGGCTGTATCACAAGCTTGGGGGGCAACAGTCGAGCCGTACGATGCAAGCCTATGGGTTGCGGATGGCCGCTATGGGCCGATATATGGAGATGGAGATGATAGCGGTTGCGAAGAAGAGAACAGAGCTCAAGGCTGAAGTGAGTCGCTTAAATAGCAAAATCATAGCCAACCTGAATCGAGTTAATGCTGTTGATCAGTTGGAACTGGAGTTGTCAAAGGCTCGAAGTCAGCTGGAGCAGGCAATCGAGGAGGAAGCCAAACTTAATGTCCTAGTTGGGAATTTGGCGGCCGAGCTGAAAACGGCTGAGGAAAAAACGGAGCGTGCCGAGAAGACCGCTAGAGAGAAAGAAAGCCAACTGTTGCGGGAGATTGATGAATTGAAGATGGCTATGGTGAAACAGTACGCGGATGGCTTCAATCAGGCCATGAAGCAAGTGGCGTGCCTTACGCCGGATTATGACTTCAGCCAAACGGGATTGTTGAAGGAGGTCAGAGATGGAGAGTTGGTGGATCTTCCTGATGATGAGGAGGAGGAGGTAGATAGAGGTGTCGAGGAGGCACATGGGGATGAACATACCAATGGGGTCAATCCAGGCGGTGACGCTGGGGCAGGCGAAGGATTGTAATAAAATGTTTTTTTTTTTTTTAAACGTGCCGTGTGGCACCCGAAGTAACTTGGGACTCTGTCCTTCGTGTATTTTTGTACCCTTGGCGGATACTGCTACATCAGGGTTGGTTATGGCCCATTTTAAAATAGAAAATCGTATTTGTGCAAGTGTTTCTCGAATTTTGTTTTTTCCCGGTTTCAAGTTATGTACTTGTATGCTGTCGGAGTGTTTCTCGACTCTTCCTCCTTCCCGGTTTCAAGTTATTTACTTGTATCAGGCTGCGGCATACTTCCAAATTATTTATTTGAAAGTCGTTCTGGCCGAGTGTTTCTCTGGTTTTCCTCCTTCCCGGTTTCAAGTTATGTACTTGTACCAGGCTTCGGCGTGCTTCCAAATTATTTATTTGAAAGTCGTTATGTCCGAGTTGTTCTCGTCTTTCCCGTCTTCCCGGTTTCAAGTCATTTACTTGTACCAGGCTGCAGCATATTTTCAACATGCTGTCCGAGTGTTTCTCGGGTTTTCCTCCTTCCCGGTTTCAAGTTATTTACTTGTACCAGGCTTCGGCGTACGTCCAAATTATTTATTCGAAAGTCGTTATGTCCGAGTTTTTCTCGGCTTTCCCGTCTTCCCGGTTTCAAGTTATTTACTTGTACCAGGCTTCGGCATACCTCCAAATTATTTATTTGAAAGTCGTTATGTCCGAGTTGTTCTCGGCTTTCCCGTCTTCCCGGTTTCAAGTTATTTACTTGTACCAGGCTTCGGCATATTTTCAAATTATTTAATATATCATACTTGGAAAAGTCATATCCTTGTAAGAATACTTTATTTATTATTCGTGGACGTGCCTCGTTAAAACCTTATTGGCCAAAACCCCCCTTAGGGAAAAAAAACCAAAAGGAAAAAGAGTACACCGTCCGAATACATCAGTTGTAATAGAATTTCAGGTGTGTGGAGTTCCAAGTCCACGGAATCTCCTTCTGTTCTAGGCTTTCTAACTTATATGCTCCTTTTCCAAGCTCTTCCTTGATTCGAAAAGGCCCTTCCCATCTTGCCGCGAACTTTCCGTCCTCAGTCTTCTTCCTCGGCCCTTGGCACAATCTTAGCACCAGGTCGCCACACTTCAACTTCCTCGGTTTGAGTCTGGAGTTGTATTTGCGAGCTGCCTTCGCCTGTGCAGCGGCGTTTCTGATGTGTGCCATGTGCCTGATCTCCTCCAGGGTGTCAAGCTCGGCTCGACGTGCTTCATCGTCCTGATCAGCTACAAAATGAACACGACGCCAGGTGGATTCTCCGATTTCAACAGGGATCATTGCATCTGCGCCGTAGGTTAGGCGGAAAGGGGATTCCTTCGTTGCTGAGTGTGGCGTTACATGGTAGGCCCATAAGATGCTAGGGAGCTCTTCGACCCATAGTCCCCCAACAACAGTTACTCGTTTACGGAACTCATTCAGGAGAATCTTGTTAGCTGCTTCAGCCTGTCCGTTGGTTTGAGGGTGTTCTACCGAGGTGAACCTGTGTTGAATTCCTAACTGCGTGCAAAATTCCTGAAACTTCTTATCAGTAAACTGTGTGCCATTATCAGTTATTATTGTGTGTGGGACTCCATGTCTACAAACTAGGTTTTTCCAAGTAAATTTCACAATGTGTTTTGTGGAAATCGTGGCTAGTGGTTCCGCCTCAATCCACTTTGTGAAATAATCAATGCTAACAAGAAGGAATTTTACCTGACCCTTTGCCATTGGTAGAGGACCGAGAATGTCCATACCCCAGGTATTGAACGGCCATGGGGATGTGATGTTATGTAATTCCTCTACAGGCTTGTGCTGAACTGGAGAGAAACGTTGGCAACTATCACATCGCTGGACTCGCTTTGCGCAGTCCGCTCTCAGCGTGGGCCAGTAGTACCCAGCCTTCAGGATTTTTATTGCCAATGTCTGCCCACCCACGTGCATCCCGCAGATTCCTTCATGAAATTCCTGCATTACATACTCGGATTGATCTTCCCGTAGGCACTTTAACATGGGGGTCGAGAACCCTCGTCTGTATAACTGTCCGTTATCAATGACGTAGAAGGTGGCTTGTCTTTTCAGTTTCTTAGCCTCTGAGGGATCCTCTGGTAATTCTTCGTTTGTCAGGTATTTCCATATGGGCCCCATCCAAGTTGTTCCGAGGACGGAACAAGTCAAGACGAGCGGATCACTCGGAACGTCTTCCTGCTCAACGCTTGGTGCATGCAAGGTTTCCTGGAGAACTGAACGGTTTTGCCCCGTTTTTTTGGTACTTGCTAGTTTGGACAACAAATCGGCCCTAACATTCTCTTCCCGCCTGATATGTTCAATTGTAAATTGATCAAAAACAGCAATTAAACTCTTAACCTTATTCATGTACCTGGTCATCTGAGGGTCTTTGGCCTGGAAATCTCCCTTTACTTGAGCTGTAACCAACTGGGAATCGCTGCACACCCGGAGCTATTTTGCACCGACTTCTATCGCTAAGCTGATTCCAGCGATTAAAGCCTCGTACTCGGCCTGATTATTACTTGTAGGGAAATTAAATTTTAAGGCTTGCTCCAAAGTTACTCGCAATGGTTCCTGTAAAATTATGCCAGCGCCGCTTCCCTTTGCATTGGAAGAGCCATCGACATATAGGTTCTAAACAAGAGCATGTTCGGATTCGAGAGCAGGGGTTAATTCGGCGACGAAGTCTGCCAAACACTGGGCCTTTATGGGCCCCCTAACTTCATATCTAATGCCGAATTCCGAGAGCTCAACTGCCCATGCCATCATCCTGCCAGCTATTTCCGGTTTTTGCAAGATTTGCCGAACCGGGTGATCGGTCTTGACCACGATCTGGTGTGCCTGAAAGTAAGGTCTCAATCGGCGAGCTGCGGTTATCAAAGCCAACACAAGTTTTTCCACAAGTTGGTATCGTGTTTCAGCCCCCTGCAACACTCGGCTGATGTAGTACACTGGCTTTTGCTGCTTGTCCTCTTCCTGTATGAGGACTGCACTGATGGACACGTCAGTAACAGATAAATACAAAAGTAAAGCCTTACCAAGTCCTGGCTTTGTTAGGATGGGGGGAGCCGAGAGAAAATGTTTCAACTTTTGCAAAGCGTCTTCGCATTCATTTGTCCACTTGAAATTTGCTGGTTTCTTCAGCGTGTTGAAGAACGGATAAGCTCTGTCGGCAGATCGCGGTAGGAATCTCTGCAAGGCGGCTACTCGCCCGGACAGTCTTTGGACATCTTTAATTGTCTTCGGACTAGGCATGTCTAATATTGCCCGACATTTATCTGGGTTTGCCTCTATTCCTCTGTGCGTCAGCATGAAGCCTAGGAACTTTCCCCCCTGGACACCAAAGATACATTTCTCGGGATTTAACCGCATATTATACTTACGTACCTATCCGAGTATTTCTCGAAGGTCGTCGATGTGGGCTTCCTCAGTTGATGATTTGACGACCATGTCATCCACATACACCTCAATGTTTCTTCCAATTTGTGCTGCAAACACTTTGTCCATAAGACATTGATAGGTGGCCCCAGCATTCTTCAGGCCGAAAGGCATAACCCGGTAACAGAAATTGGCTTTGTCGGACATGAAGGTAGTTTTTTCTTCATCTGATGGGTGCATTCTGATTTGGTTATATCCTGAGTAGGCATCTAAAAAACTTAGCAACCCATGGCCGGATGCGCCATCCACCAGTCGATCAATACTCGGTAAAGGGTATGAATCCTTCGGACATGCTTTATTGAGATCAGTATAGTCCGTACACATTCTCCATCTCCCACTGGGCTTTCTAACCATAACCACGTTAGCTAACCAGGTCGTGTACTCGATGTCCCTGATAAAACCTGCCTCGACCAGCTTCTGGGTTTCCGCGATTACTGCTTCTCTTTTGTCACCGCCCATTCTTCTTTTTCTCTGGGCCACTGGTCTGGCTTCCGGACATACTGCCAACCGATGATAGATGACCTCTGGATCGATACCCGGCATATCAGCTGCCGTCCATGCAAAAAGGTCTGCGTTTCCTTTCAGCAACTGCCCTATTTGATCCTGTACTATCCTTGGGATGTTCGCTCCCCCCAGGGTATGCTTCTCTGGTGTGTCACCATGTGGTATCCTCACCAGGGGGTCGACAGGCTGTGGATGCTCAGCGGAAGTGTCCTCCCTGGGATCCAAGTCGACTAAGTTCACTGTGCTCGAAGGTCCGGGTGTCACGTCGTCCTCAGGTATTCGTTTTGCTATATTCAGGCTGTCGACATAGCACTGTCTTGCCAATTTCTGATATGCCCTGATCGTCACCACCTCCCCTGAAAGTGTCGGAAATTTCATTGCTAGGTGCGGTGTGGAGACCACCGCGCCCAGCGCATTGAGAGCGGTCCGACCAATCAAGATATTATATGAGGTGTTAGCATCAATTACCAGAAATTTAATAGGAATGGTACGACAGGAAGATTGTTCACCAAAAGTTGTTAATAATTCAACATAACCTTTTACCTGAACGTGTTCACCAGAGAATCCAACTAGAACACCTTGGTATGGTTTGAGCATGTCAGGGGTGAGCCCAAGCTTCTCAAATGTGGTCCAGCATAAAATATCGGCAGAGCTGCCTCGGTCGATGAGGACCCTTCTGACCGTGTAGTTTGCTAACTCCACCGTTATTACGACCGGGTCATCCTGGTTGGGCACTATACCCCTTAGGTCGTCTGTTGAGAAAGTTATGGAAGGTCCTGTGTTGTGTGGTACAGCTGTGATGGCATATACCGAGTGTATGGCTCGCAAGTGTCGCTTTCTGGCCGAGCTTGTTTCACCTCCACCTGCGAAACCACCCGCGATGGTGTTGATTACTCCCCTGGTTCGTGCTGGACCATCAGGACGGGAACTTTGTGAGTCAATCTGCTTATTTTCCTCCTCTTTAGGTAGGTTGGGAGGGGGCACTGCCCCTTGAAGGTTCTCCTCCGCCCTCTCCCTGTTCTGTCCCCTTCTTCCATCCTTTCTCGTAAATTGTTGGAGATGCCCTCTTCTTATCAGCCTTTCAATAGCATCCTTCAAATTGCGACAATCTTCAGTGGAGTGATCGAAGTTCCTGTGATACTCACAGTGTTTGTGTCTGCCGGCTCCCTTTGGGGTCGACCCTGGAGGTGGTAGCTGAATGAGATCAGCCCGGAAGACCTCTTTTAGGATTTCTGCCCTGCTTGTGTTGAGAGGGGCGTAGCTGTCGAATTTTGGTTGCTTCTCGCCTTTGTACCATTTAGGATCATGCCTCTCGGAATCACGCCTTTGCCGTCCACCCTCTTCTCGTCGTCGGGGATTGTCCTCCGATGCTAGAAAAATGTTTTTTTTTGGCGAGGGCGACTTCCTCCATGGTCATATAACCGGTTGCTCGTCCGCGGAGCTCGTCTATGTCAGCCGGGGGCTTTCTGGCTAGTGAATCAGCAAACGGACCTTCTTTGAGCCCGGTCAGAATGGCATGCAGAGCTACCGCAGGGCTGAGGTCACCGATCATCAGAGTCTCCTGAGCGAATCTAGCCATGAACTGTCGCAAGGTTTCGCGTTGACCCTGTCTAAAATTAACCAAACTTGCCGAGGTCTTTTGATGGACCCGACTTGTAAAGAATTGAATGGAAAATTTGGAAGCAAAGTCTACGAAATTCGAAATTGAATTTAATGGCAAACGTGAAAACTATACCATCATGGGTCCTCTAAAGGTAGTCGGGAAAACCCTGCATTTGACCGCGTCGGAAGGAGTGGTGACTAACATTTGTGTGTTAAAGATAGAGAGGTATTCCTCGGGATCAGTGCTCCCATCATAGGTTATGGTTAAACCCTTGAAGCTTTCAGGGAAAGGAGAGTTAACGATGTCTTCAGTGAATGGATGGCCACTATGGGTAGGTTTCCCACCCTCCCTTCGTGGTGATCTGCTGCGTTGTCTGGTATGAGCGTCCGACTGGTCGGTCTGATGCTCCTTGTGTCTGAGTGCTTCCATCTCCTGCTTCAGGTGCTCGTTTTCCTGATTCAGTCTTTCGACAGTCGTCATCAGGAGGTGGAAGGCTGTCGGATCAATCTGGTGATCCATGGGAGGTGCTTGATGATTTTCTATATGGCCCGGTATATTGGTACTTCGTGTTCGAACCATGAACGAGGCGAAGGAAAAGTTTTACCGGGCCCCACGGTGGGCGCCAATTGTACTCTTCTAATCTAGATCCCGAGAAGGAGTTGAAAACCTTACTCGGGTATGTGTTACTGGACATCTTTTTTGTTCTATCCTCCAACAACCCAGGGTCGCTCTCTTTATAGGCCCCCCATACGCTCTCTCCATTAAAGGCCCTTTATGGGTGACACCCTGTCCTGCCGTGTTTGTCTCCTCCTTCGGCCGTTTTGGCTCCGCATAGGACGCGATATTGTCCCCAATCCCGAGTATCCCGGGATTGGTATAGCAGGGGGAATATTCCTTTTGCTGGGTTTAGGATGACTATCGAGGAGGCCTAGCTGGATTTGGGCCCAACTGTTGTTTTCATGAGTGGGTTGAGGTCCCCATTAGATTCAGGTGGGACTATACTCGGCCCATGTAGGAACAGATGGTGTTGTAGATTGTTAGCAATCTTGTAGACTCAGTTGTGCATGTAGAGTAAGCGGTGATCCTTAGCGGTGATAATCTGGAGGTTGATTGTTGTGGTGATTTCGGGAGATGGCTGTGTTTGTTGTGTCTGTGTGTTGGCATGCTATAATTTATGTGTTTTCCCTATGCATGATAGTTGTAGAGTTTCTTACCTCCTATACATGTTTCCAATGTTTTATATATGTTGTTCGGGTCGTGATCCGCAGGCGGAGGTGTTAGTTGGTTAGCGGAGGTGCTGCAGCTGATGAAAATGAATCGAGGTGGGACCAATCTTGTGACACAAGTTTCATGTCGATGTTCCTTGAGTAGAAAGAGAGACCTCGGTTCGGAGGTATCGTTGAGCCTCTTGTAAGTTTGTACCATGGCCAGTGGGATTCGTGTTTTTATGTTGTAGTTTTTACGCCATGGCTTCTAAGCGGAACTCTGCTATATAATCTTTAATTGTAAATTTTTTTATCTGTTTAAGTTTTAAAATGAAAACTATTGCTGGCTGTATTTTTGGGTATCAGAGATAGTGAGGTTAAGTTTCGGGAGCGTCACACTTCGTCAATAAGAGCTTTATCAACCGTCTTTGGTTCCAACTCACAGATGAAGGTTGTGTCTGCTTGATCCTTGAAAGTTGATCATGTTCTAACTTTGTCACTGAGATTAAGAATGATTTTATTTTCTACATGGTAGGTCTTAAACTGCCAGTTTCGTTGCACATCTTCAGTCTGTTGTGATGTGGATGCGTCCATAAGGGTTGAACTCTTATCTTGATCCTTCAAACTCATATCTAAAAAAGATTTGCCCAACTCTGATAATCTCTTATCAGACTTTCTATCGTTAAACTATACATGGATGTACTACTCTTCCAGAACTAAAGTTCTAGAGTTATAGACTCTAAAAGCTTTGAACGTTTCATAATATGCTAACAGGATTCCATTATCTACTTTAGCATCAAACTTTCCTAGTTGATCTTTAGTATTTAGAATGAAACGCCGACATCCAATATTGTGGAAATAAGAAATGTTGGGTTTGCGTCCTTTCCACAATTCATAAGGAGTATTTTTCAGAATATCTCTAATGTATAATATGTTTGAATGTAACAGGCAATGTTACACCCTCAGCACCGAAGTATTTGGATAGATAATTATCATTTAGCATTCACCTTGGCATCTATTGAAGAGATTAGTTCTTTATCTCAACCACACCATTTTACCGTGGTGCTCTAGGGGTAGAGAAATTCTGGAGAATTCCACTCTCTTCAGGAACCGTTGGAAGTGCTAATTTTGCAAATTAACCTCCATGATCAGATCGGATAGAGCTGATACATATGCCTTTTTCATTTTGTACATGTTTGCAAAATACAACAAAGACATTAAAAGACTCATCCTTGTGAGCTAGGAACATAACTCATGTCCATATATTATAGTCGTCTATGATGACTAGCCCATATCTCTTACCAGTTATAGAGGAAATCCTTGTTGGACCAAACAAATCAAGTTGTAGCAGTTCTAGTGGTCTCGAGGTAGAAACAATGCTTTTAGAATCAAAAGAGTTCTTAAGTTCTTTTTCCTTTAGACATGCATCGCAGAGAGCATCAAATTTTTATACAAGATTTGGTAATCCTATCACGAGGTTATGCTTATTTAGCTTATAGATTAATTTTAGGCTTGCATGGCCAAGTCTCTTGTGCCAAATCCATTGCTCATATTTGACTGACACCAGGCAAGATACACTTTGGTTTGAGAGTACCCCCAAGTCAATCTTGTAAAGATTGATTTGCTATTGGTAGTGAATAGAGTGGACCCATCAGTTTTTTTTACTATACACTCTCCTTTATTGAAGGAAACATTAGACCCACTGTCGCACAATTGACTTATGCTCAGTAAGTTGTGTTTTAGTCGTTGAACTAACAATACATTATCTATAGAGGAAAAAATGCCTACCAACTTTACCAATCCCAATTATTTTACCTCTTTGGTTGCCTCCAAAAGTGACCCAACCACCAACTTTAAGTCTTAGGTCTTGGAACATAGACCTTTCCGTTATGTGACATGAGCATCCACTGTCAAAGTACCAAGATTGGGGTGTTCTTCCAGCTGTCAAGCAAATCTACAACAGGTATGATCATGTTCTTAGATACCCAGATAGACATGGGTTCTTTCTTGTTAGTCGGTGATGATTGTCCATTCCTCATCTTTTTCTTGTGAATACATTTGGACGCAGCATATCCAGTTTTACCACATATACTGCAATATGAATACGACTAACAGACCCACGTTTTTTTTGAGAAACACTTTGTTTCTCTTTATTATAGCCTAAGCCAGATTTATCATAGGGCGATTTGATGTATCTCAGGATCAGGTTTAGATTTTCAGATCCTTCCACAAACCATATAGACTCTTGGTTGAATTTGCAACTTCTTGTTTATCAACTTCACAAGGTGCAATGGACTCAGAGATAGATTTGGAATAACTAGTTAGACTGTCATTCTTAGTTTTTAGCCTATTATTTTCTTCAATAAGCTTTTGTTTTTCAAGCTTAACCATTTCACATTCTTTATTTAACTTTGAAAACTTCTTTTTCAAGATTTTACATTCTGATTATAAGATAGAAAAACTATTTCGTAGTTCATCAAAACCATCTTAAAGATTAAAAGAGTCAGAGTCCAATACCTCGTCATCTTCCTGTTCTTCGTCTCAAGAGGTGCTGGCCATCAGGTAGATGTTTGTCTCATTATCACCTTCTTCATGCATGTTCTTGAAGACATCCCACACTTCTTTGGCAAAAGTGCATGATACTACATTGGCACTTTCGATGCAACTCAGGCTGCTATTGATAAGCTCCAATTCCTCTTAAGAGAAACTTTTGCTTTTCTTCTTCAGTCTAGGAATCTCTGGGCTTTGGTGTTGTTGACTTGTCTTTAGTGACCATTGTAGTATAGTATGCTCCCACCTTGACAATGCTCCACAAATCTATATCTTAAGCTTTAATAAAGATCTTCATCATACGCTTCCATTGATGATAGTTTCTTCCATTGAGAATAGGTTGACTTCTGATTGAAGCTTCTAGGGTCATGTTGGTGCTTCCTTCAGATGGGGTATCATCAATAAGGCATAGATTTGCCTCTTCTTCAGCTTCCTCATCTTCTTCAGAAAGATCAAGATCTTCCCATGTAGCCATGAAATATTTCTTCTTTTTCTTGAAGAACTTATTTTTATCCTTGAGTAATGGACATGCAACTTTAAAGTGTCTCGGCGTCTTGCATTCGTAGCACACCATAGGGTTATTGTCTTTGGTTTCCCCATGGTCTTGAAAACCTTCTTTAGAAATTTTTTTCTCCCCATGACACCTTTCTTTCACCACATACTTTGAATCTTCCGAGAAATGAAAGTTAGCTCATCATCATCTGATGTATCTTCCTCTGATTGATCTACCTCATCAGTTGACTCATCAGCTTTAAGGGCCTTTGAAGAGCTGCCATTTTGAGCTTTTAATGCAATAGTCTTGCCTTTCTTTGTTGGGTTATATCTGTTGAGCTCCTTCTCATGAACTTGTAACATACCAATCAAATCATCCTGAGTTAGGACCGAAAGGTCTTTAGCCCGAGTGATTGCAGTCACCGACGATCTGCATTCCTTAGGAAGAATCCTTAGGATTTTTTTTTTTTTTTTTTTTTTACATTTTCCTTGGTTGTGTACACTTTTCCAAGGACTTCAGGTTTTTCAGAACTGTCACATTACGGACAACAAATGGGATGTTCAGGATTAGAGGCCAAAGGTCAGAGTTTATATTAATGATGAACCCTTCAAAACTTTCCTTTCAATAGAGATAGTGAAAACCGTCGAAGAGCGGCGGTATGGTCATGGATGTGCTTTCCAATATTGGTAGACTTCCACTAGGCATTCCTTGTCCGTCATTTCTGTTTTGGTTGTGGGATCTTTCCTTTTACACTGTTTCATGGGTCTGATGCCAATTAAAGTAAACAGGTGAAACACAAGAAGGGGGTTGAATTGTGTTTCTTAACTTTTTCAAAAACTTTTCGCAAAAACAAATTGGACTATAATAAAGCTTAAGAGATAAATGAGAAGGATTCGACGCACAGAGCTTTCTTTGAGAAAGCGTTGGACTTACATAAGAAAATATAAATAAAACTCTGAATGAAGTTAACTTTTAGCTATTACAATCCCCAAGGTTAGCGAAAAATAAATTAATCACAAGAGATAGAGAGAATCACACAAGTGCTTTATTCTGGTTCACTCTTAATATAAGAGCTACATCTAGTCCCTTCGACTTGAAGGCTTTTCCACTAAACTTTGAGCAAATACAAGTATTATAAACTCTTTAGGTAACAAGTATTCTCGATCACTTCAGGTATATCAAGTATTCTTTTACAGAGAAGCCTCTTCAGGCTCAACTTAGAATGATAAAGAGAGTTTTTGAAATATAATTATTCAACTCACTATATGTGAGAATATAAAGATTAAGCTCAACTCAGAATCAAACTCTACATAGAGATTAATATAAAAAATTAAAGCACAGAGAGATTTCTAGAAGGTAAGATCGATATCTTCAGGTTAATCTATGTATTCAACTCATTACTGTTGTGATCAGGGCTTCGATATCTTCAAGTTCCACCGATCGGTTTCTCGATTCCTCGAAGGTAAGCTCGAATCTCTAACACGTCGATACTTCGACCTTAGTGTTCTTCGTGTTCTTTGAGCTTTTCCTCGAATCTTTCTTGGTTTTGAATTGCCCTAGGGTTAACAATAATGCCTACATGGATTTCCCATGGTTAGGGCAAGGTTCGAGGTCGTGGCAGTTTTTGTGGCTGGAGGAAAGGTCAAACCTGAGTGTCGTCGGTGGTGAGTTCATGGTGGTCGTTGTTGTGTTTGTTGCGTTCGTGAGATCGAGGGCCTAGGCTGTTCGTTAGTATAGGAGCATACCGAAACGAATCACTAAGTGAGGAGGAAGAAGACTCAATTATCGGGGAAAGTTGGCGTAGGATATAAATGTTGGCATGTCTAGGGATCCTCAAACCATAATAGCGGTTGAGTAACCTACAACACCTAACTTACATTGGTGACTACCGTGGAATGGTACCAATCTAGGGTTTAGGGATTGTAGGTTTATCGCCGATAGGATAAACTATGATATTTCTTGATCGGGGATGTATGCCTATGTGCTGTGGTTGCTAACATGCTTCAATGATATTGTATGATGATGTCATATGTGATAACAAGCTAAGTAAGATGCCATGGTATGCTTGTTATGATAACATGATTAATTGATGTTTTGATATGCCTGTAATTATGATATGATGTCTACTATGAACTGTTGATATGCTTGTGGATGTTCTGATCTTGGTTGAGTTTGGAGATGGTTGGTGTGATGTTAGGATGACGACTAGGGCATTAACATTTGAACCCTCATAATCGATTATGGTTCCACCATAATCGCTTATGATGCATCTGGTCGTAAGGTGTGCATGACAGCAACACTAGCTGTCCTTGCAAATTAAAACAAGGATTTCAGAAAAAGTTTTGCGCAAAACACTATTACGATTTTCAGAAATAACATGTTAAAGATCATATCTTTTCAAAAATAAAAACATGTTATAACATACAACATGTAAACACGTAAAAAGAATCATGGTTTCCTAAGCGGCTCTGATACCACTGTTGGGAATTTGGGTATTTAAAAAACCAAAAACGCAGCGGAAAAATCCCACCAAAAGGATCCAAGCGAATGGTCTTGATTCATGATTATATGTTTACCTCTTGTAGAGCAGACTGTTGATAAAAGCTTTGTCTATCATGAGCACCGCACGAACGATACCTCTACGGTATCCGCACGAGCAGACTTCGTGAGTGTCTAACGTCACGAAAAAGAAGCAGCCTCCGTCTCACAATGCTAACTACGAAAAACAAGACCTGCAACTCACTATTCACTCTGATGTGCGGCTAGGGTGATGTAACGCATGACGACACAAATCCTTAAGTGGTCTGCTTATAGTAGCGCCTCCTTAAGTGAGTTAGTGAGCTGCGTTTGACCTAAGCGTCATGCACCATGCGCTAGGCCCAATACAAAATTGGAGTCCAACTCTCTTTTCAATGCTCCTTTTAATCTACTCTTATGTGTGTGACCCTGTAGGTTCCCATAGCGTTGGCAGTAATATTAAATCCCATTTAATATTATAAACAGTGAGCCGTATCTAGCAACCCATTACTGCTACCCAAGTAATGAGAATGCCAGTGATTTGACATAACCTTACTGCGACCAAATAACCGTGTAGTAAATATCTCTTAGTCCATATGTCATAATTGAAGACAAAGCATAAATGTGTCACCCTTGTTAAGTCCAATTACATATTTCTCGATCTTCGAGTAGACGTGTAATCACAAATAGGCCCAATATCACATATTGGCCCATTTCCGCGTGGCCACGCATATTTCATGTCTTACTCTATCGAGAGGCCCATGACATTACCCCTATTATGTAGGAGAGACGAATCCTATCTACATCACTCACATCCCTCAACATGTTTCATTGCAGGCCCAATAACTTCCTTTATGATCATCCTGTTACGGATGACGTTTGATAACATTAAAGCCTAGAACTCCATATGTAGGAATCATAGTGACTTCAAGTCGAAAGACTACGTCACTATGGTCGCCATGAAAACCGCTTATGACATTTACATAATTATTATGCAGCGTTCTCATAGTGGGTCAATCCAGTACAAATATTATTCCTAATATTTGCAACTGTGTGTTGACTTGATATCAGATATCCATGACCGGTGAGATTTGGTCATCAGTCTACTCACACAATAGTCTCTATGTATTATTGTTATCCTAATTAACAATAATTCTCGACTATGGATATTTTAAGAATAATGTTCTATAGTTTAACGGGATCTCAAGATCAAGTGACATTTGATGTTTCATTAAATAAACTGCCTGTTTGTTGCACTTTATTATACTAAATGCTAATAACATAATAAATTAATGCATTATTCATATATCAAATATATGATCAAAGTCATGATGCAGATGATGATCTATTCCAAATAGATTGGCCACTAGGACTTATACCAACAATCTCCCACTAGCACTAGAGCCAATCAGGCATCAATCTAACACCCATCGATCTAGTGTGAGTGTTATGCTACTACTGAGCAAGAGACTCCATTAGCGAATTGTTCAATGTTGTCATTCTACACAACTTCACATCTCCTCTATTGATCATCTATCAAATGAGATGGAAACGCCTAAGTATATGTCTGGATTGCTGGTGAGATCAAGTTTCCTTTGCTTATGCGATTACTCTACCATCATCGCAACGAGATCAATGGAGTTCGCAAAGTCAGGAACTATGCCTAGTTCATAAATGAACTTCCTGATCCAAACGGCCTCCAAATCTGCATTTGAGGCAACTATATACTCGGCCTTTGTGATAAAATAAGAAACTGCCTTACGCTTGGAACCTTTTCAAGCTCACAGTGCCACCATTTAGGCAAAACACAAATCCAGACTGCGATCTGGAATCATCTTTATCGGTTTGGAAACAGCGTCGATGTAACACCGTACAATGACCTCTTCCTCACCTTCATTTGTCGAGAATGTATCCTCAGTTCTTGTCAAGTACTTAAGAATGTTCTTAATTACAGTTCAGTGACCTTTACTGAAATCAATTTGGTACCTTCCTATCATGCTCAAAGCATACAAGATAACTAGTCTAGTACATAAAATCATGCATATTTAAAGTGCCTGAGCACTTTGTCAGCATATGTATTCTGAATAAGGTTGAGCATCCTTGGCGATCTATCTCTATAGATCTTGAGTCCTAACACTTAGGAGGTCTCGCCTTGGTCATTCACTAAGAAACATTTCCCTAACCATGTTTTTACATTTTGTAGTGTAGGGATATCGTTTCTGATAAGCAGTATGTCATCCACATACAATACGAGAAATACAATCTCACTCCTACTACCCTTTTTGTACACACAAGGTTCATTCTCATTCTTGATGAATCCAAACTGTCTTACAGTTTCATCAAAACAAAGATTCCAGCTTCTGCAAGCTTGCTTTAATCCATAAATGGATCTCTGTAATTTACACACCTTTCCAGCATCTTATGGATCAACAAAAACCTCGGGTTGTGTCATGTACACATCCTCGAGAAGTTTAATGTTAAGGAATACAATCTTGACATCCATCTGCCAGATTTCATAGTCGTAATATGCAGCAATAGCAAGTTGAATTCAAAAGGATTTAAGCACTGCAACTGGAGAGAAGGTCTCTTCATAGTTTACACCATAAATTTGTTTGAAACCTTTCGCGACCAATCGCACCTTAAAGGTATTCACCTTACCATCCATTTCAGTTTTCTTCTTGAAGACCACTTGCACCCTATGGGTTTTATCCCTTCAGGTGACTCAAACAAGGTCCAAACCTGGTTAGTGTACATGGACTCCATCTTAGATCCCATGGCCTCAAGCCACTTATCAAATTCCGGGCCAATTACGGCCTCCTGGTAGGTTACAGGCTCATCTTGATCCATGAGCAGCACATCACCTTCCTGAGTCAGGAGAAGTCCATATCTCTCAGGTTGGTGATGTGAGCTATTAGATCTACACAACTCTTGCATTAATTGAACCGATGATTGAACTACAACATTTTGTAGAACCGATTCTTGTTCCATTGCATGCGAATCAGTACTTTGTGGCACTTGGATTTCTCCAAGTTCTACATTCCTCCCATTGTCTCCATTGGAGATGTATTCCTTCTCAAGGAACACTCCAGTCCTATTGACAAACACTTTGTCCTTGAAAGGGTTGCAAAAATAGTATCATTTGGTTTCCTTAGGATATACCACAAAAGTACATTTATCCGATTTGGGTCCTCGGTTATCTGAAATCCAATAAACCTGACAAGCCAAATCTT
This sequence comes from Ammopiptanthus mongolicus, assembly GCA_039655645.1. Lineage (NCBI taxonomy): Eukaryota > Viridiplantae > Streptophyta > Magnoliopsida > Fabales > Fabaceae > Ammopiptanthus > Ammopiptanthus mongolicus. The sequence continues at coordinate 42,409,981 of CM077350.1, forward strand.
CATAAATGACATACTGGTCCTTCGGGCCATCTGTATCATATAAGGTGTCATTTCAACCGCTTTAGATGGAACACAGTTAATGGTAAGAAACAGTTGTAAGTAAAACATATCTTCAGAAAGAGTGATAGAGTTCTGCTGACTCATCATAGGTCGGACCATGACTAGCAGGGTACGACTAAGATGGTCATCAAGCTCGTGGCCTTAGTATTCATCATTACGATCTGATTGTATGACCTTAATACTCTTGCCTAGTTTATTCTCCACTTCATTCTTGAATTCTTTGAACCTTTCAAAGACTTCTGACTTGTGTCATACACAAATTCATGTCTATTGAAGTCATTAGTAAATACGACGAAGTATGGAAACCTACCTTTTAGTAAACTTGTTTAGAGGCCCTCATACATCAATATGCATCATGCCATAATATCACCACCCCTCTCACCTTACTGGTGAATGGGGCTTAGTCACATTTCCCAGCAAGCAAGATTCACAGATCTCAAACGATTCACAATCGGATGAGTCCAATAGTCCATTTTAGTGGAGCTCGAAAATGCGTTTCTTACTTATATGGTCTAAAAGATATTGCTAAAGGCATAGGTGGTCCAAATCATTTGGTTTGACCATATTCGCATTTATGTTATAGATGGGCATATCGAGATCAAGGACACCAAGTCCATATCTCATATGAAAACTAGTATAAAAAACATCAGTTGAATGAATAGAACAACAATTGTCCTTTTATTACAACTCAAAATCCTCTCTTGTCCATAGAAGAAATGGAATTGATGTTTCTATTACCAGCTGGAACAAAATAACAATTATTTACTTCCATTAAAGTCTATAAGGCAAATTCAAACTCCTATAGTCAATTTGGCAACTTTTGCTCCATTTCCCCTCATATATTGACCTTTGCCTTCAGTCAACATCCTAGTCCCTTTGATCCTTCACATTAATGTGAGATCCACAAGCGGTATCAAATACCCATGATTTTGAAGTACGTTGACTTTTACAACACAATGCTCAAAGAGGAAGTCATACTTCCTTTCTTTTTCTTATACTATTTCTGGTACCTTTGGCAGTTTTCCAATGTATGGTCAAACCGTAATGAAAATAATTGTCTTCCTTTGCATCCCTACTTATCAACTTCAAGACAGAAGAACTGGGCTTTGAAATCGTTCTTGCCCTTGTTCTTCTTCTTGTTTAGCAATTTTAAGACTTTCCCTTTCTAGACTATCACAATAGTCTACCCTTTTCTACTGTAAAGATTCTGCTCGACAATTCTCTACTTACTTGCAATCTCTGGCAAATGTATGTCGGAATCATTCAAAATGAATTGACTATAATTATCCGACAATAATTGCAGAATCATATCACTGGCCAACATTTGGCCTAAAGGAAAGCCCAGTTTACCAGTTTCTCAATGTTCTCAATAGTCTGAAGCACATGATAACTGTCTAGATTTCCCTTCTGCCAGTTTGCAGCTGAAAAAGGGTCGGGAAGACTTGTAGTTCTTATGCATTGCATGCTCTCAATAGAGCATCATGAGGTGCATGATCATATCACGCGCCTCAATGGTTGCAAGCATGAGGCATCCTATATCCAGGACATCGATTTGATGTTTCTTGTTACCATCCTTTTCGATCCTAGTAGGAAGTGGTTGCTCAAGAATCGTTTGCTCGAGAACATATAACTTTTTCTCGTACTTGAGGAGCATCCTCAAATTCCTGTACCCATCCAAAAATTCAATTCTGGATAGCTTGTCCTTCGGACATTTCGCAGTTATAACATGCGGTGTAATGCCATGGTAATTCTAAATACAGAAACATGCAGAAGATTAGTATCATGATAAAACATATTTAATAAGGTCTTTTATTAAATACGTCTCCCACTATTTTTCTCAAATCAATGGCATTCACCATTGACTCGAAAAATCCTGTTGGAAGATTTTCTAGTGGGACCAAAATCCATATTTCACTTCGTTCTAAGTCAGCTTTGGCTGATCGCCCATAACTTGGCTATTTAGGTAGGAAACTTCTTTCCAATTGCATCTCATGCAACTCTTGGATCAGTTGAGTGAATAACTTCTTATTCCAATTTGTCTAATAAATTGATGCACAACTCCTTTGCTTCTAAGCCATTTCAATCCTATTGAATTCTCTTAATTAAGTTGAACCCAATGATTGGCAATTGGATATTACAATTATCCCATCGCGCCTCACCAAAATATATTAAGGTGCCCTGCTTTGGCAGACCCACTCTTATTCGATTCTGGCCTTGACGAGTGTCATGTATCGGAAGGCATTTATGACTTAATATTAATTTGAGGGATTTATTGATTACTTTGATCTCAGCGTAAGTTAAACTCTTTAACTTACTATATACATACATGCATCACATACATACAAAGCATATAATAAACGTGACATGGTTATGGCCCCTAACGCATTGATTCTCCCAAGCCAATGAGAGAATCTAATTGTAACATCCTTGAAATCCTATGTCTGTCTTTTAACTGTTTGTGTGGATAACTTGACTGAAAACATAATTTGATTAATAATAATCGTAAAAATAGTTAATAATTGGAAATTCATGTTTGAATTTCAATTATGAGCTTAATAATCATAAAATGTTGTCTTGAACCCTGTGTGTTGTTTTGAGTCGGAATCGATAAAAATATTATTATTTTAATCGGGACCGCTTTACCTTGGGATACGTGCCAAGGCCGGGAAGTTGTTCTAGCCTAGAGCCGAAAGTAATTCATGACTGTTTCACGAGATGTTGTCACATTTTTGATAAAGTCATAACAACTTGTCACCTTTATGTCAATCATACATCACCTTTTGTCAAATCACTTTTCTTTCCCTTTAACCAATGGGTATATGCCTTGATCCATTGGACAAAGAAGTTTCTACTTTCTACAAAAATGGATAAAACACTTTTTTTTATTTTTGATTAAACCTACCATCTTTAATTTTATGATCAACAAGTGTTGTCCTTGAATCAATCTTAGCCCTTCTTTTCTTACAATTAACCAAATGAAAGTGTCATGCAAATTTGATTAATCTAATGATGTAAAATTCTTATCCTATGTGTACTAATTAATGCTACATGGTTTTAAAGTGTATTATTACATTGGAATTCTTTTAATTCTCTTCATGTGTAATCAAGATACAAATATCACTACCTTCTTTTAAATTTAAAATATCTACAGCTTACCAAAAATGGGTTAAAACCAGTTTTCAGCTTGTACCAAAAGTGGTAAGATGTCAAACCTACATCAACTATCAACCTTTCACCCAATTTCACACTCCACCATTTCTTTTTCTATTTTTCTCTTTCCTTTCTTACCTTTTTCCTCCCTTGGCCGTATGGCCCTCCCACTCTCACCATCCATCTACTTTTATTTCACTTAAACATATCATACTAACTTATAAACTTCATTCCCTCATTCTATGTTTTTCAAAAACACTCTCAACCTTCCATGGAGGTAGGTTCGGCCATGGCTAAGTCTCATAGCTCCATCTTCTCTCTTCCAAAACAAAATACATATTTGATATCCTCTCATCATTCTAAGCAACTTTCATGAAGGAAGTTTCTCCATTGGAGCAACTTTTCTTTTGGGTTTCAAGCCTACACTTCACCTTTTCAACTTGTTCTTCAAGGGTAAGTTCTTCTACTCACCTTCATCTTCCTTTTTCTCTCTTTGAGATTTTGGAAATAATCACTCTTGTTCAGAGTGATTTTCGAAATATACCTCTTTTGAAAGCCTATGTGTTGTCTTTCTAGGACCTTCCATTTTGAAGCATTTTCACAACTTCTTTCAAGAGCATTTTAGTGGATCTACAAGACGTATGGAACCATATCACACATTATTTGTGGTTGTTTATGGCTTTTGTTGCTAGAAAACCCTATGTGTGAAAAGGGTTCTCTATTTTGATGTTTGGTGATTTAGTTTGTAATATTTTCATTTTCGGATTTCTGAGTATGTGTTATTATATTTTTGTTTTTCTCTTTGCATAGATCTCCAGCTGTGAAAATCCTTTTTGATCTTGAAAATAGACTTCAGGGGCTTCATGTGGAATTCATTGAGTTTTGGTCCCTGAAAATCGATTTCAAAACTTGATCCAGAAGCTATTTCAAATCTGACATTGTTTGAGTACTTTATGATTTTCTCTCAACTTAGACCTCGTATTTCAAAACTCGTTTTTGATCTTGAAACTAGACATCTTGAGCTTCATTTTGATAACAAATTTGGTTTGGTTTCGTTGAGATTTGGGCCTTGAAAATCTGTTTCAATCTAAGCATAAATTTATTTCTTGGATTCTGACTGCAGTGGATTATTTATTGAAACTGTATCAATTTGGTTATTATTTGTGAAAAATAATTTTGTAGACAAAAAGAAGACATCCTAAGCTTTCATATGAGTCCTCATTTTCTCAAATCCGAGTTCGTTTGGTATATCAAATGCTTGACACAAGTTGGTGCTTGTATTTCTGAAAATTGTGTATGCGGGTTTTTGGCTTTCTTTTTGAAGTGTATTATTATTGTACCTTTAGATGCATTGATGATCATACTTGATTTCAGATTAGTTTAGTGAAGCAAAATCTTCACTTAAACTATAGACGTGGATTCGGTTTTGAGAGTGAATTAAATTAAGGGAAGAAATGTTCTTTTAAAAGCTCATGCATAATAAGTGATTAATCCAACAAAAAATTTGAACTAAAACCTACCCTTAGTGAATGCATAGGTTCGATTTTGCTTAGGACATACACTTAGAAAATGTTTTGATTTTCAATCAAGATAATTGTTTAGTTAAACTGGTGTTTGGAAATCAATTAGTGTGAGTTCCATGAAGCAAAACCATCCCAAAGGATGTGTATACCAATTCGGGTTCTAAGTTCATTTTGGATAAGAAAATTATTTTCTATACCTAGTTCACTAATTAATTGACTTCAATTGAGTCACCAATTAATTAGATCCAAATAATTTTGATAAGTGTAGAACTTAGAGTGAATTATGGATCTATATGTTGTTTAGTGGCTGTACGAGTTTCCAAAGATGGATTTCAAAACCCAAAAGCATGGTTTAGGCTTTGAATGACTTCACTTAAATGAGGAACTTCAGTTAAGTTTCCACGTGACATTCATTGGTTGACAGTTGGCCCACAAGAGTTCTATCATTTGGAGTTTTAAGAGTCATGAAAAAGGAGTTAAAACTTTAGACCTCTTCTTTTGCTTTAAGTAAAGAATTCAATTTCAAACTCCTAGTACTAAGGTACCTAGGGTGTTGTATTTACAAAAGAAAAGATTTAAGTATTTGGTTTTCTAGTAAAAAGGATTTTACACACAATAAATGTTTACCTTAAAAACCTAAGTTAAATGTTAGGACTTAGAATTAAAAGATAAGAAATGTTTAAGTGTGGAATATAATGGAACAAGACTCTATTTACATACCCTAGATGATTAAGTTCATCCAAGGATCCATAAAACTTAATAACCAAGAGTATTCTAAGAATTGCTTGCTTGGCAAATAATTGCTTTTCAGGAAGGATCCAAAGATTACTAATGATTGGTGGTATCTTCATAATGTACCCAATCGATTGGGAACGTAGAGGGTCTAATGAGGGGTGATTCCCAACAGTTTGATACAATCTACCGTGTCTCCAAATTAGAACTTTGATAGTCCAATGAGGGGTGAATTCCAATAGTTTGGTACTATCTACCTTGCCTCTAGGATGGCATTTGATTTTCGAAGGAAATCCTGAAATTTATCCGGTGGATAAATATGAATGCATGAACCTTGTTAGGCTTAGTCATTATGCATGACATTGTCAGTAAAACCATTGAGCCTAGGAAGCTGAGCTTACACCTTGTTCGGGTGAGGATTGCTTAGTGGTGATCTTAAATGGTCTTGGCGATGTTAGGGTTGGAAAGTCCACTTAAGGCCAGTTGGTGATTCTTCGTGGTCGTGGCGTTACATGCACTACACTAACATCTGCGACTAGATGCTAGCCAGTCCAAGGTTTGTAGAAGTGTTTTCACAAGCAGCCTAAGTTCACATGTGACGACAAATATTGTATGCAGCTACACGCCCAAGGCTGGCATAGTGAAACATGTACTACCTACCACTCCTTTCGAACATCCTTTTAGCTCCGGAGTAGGGGTCTACGTCTTACCAGTTGTAGATTGATAGCCCTTTAGCGGTATAAATTGCATGTTAGGATTGCACTCGATGTTGCACTAGCTTCATGTAACATCATACCGCATGGCTTTGATTTGAATGGTTGATTGATATATATTGTTTGTTGTGGTATGTAATCTATCGTTGATAACATGTGTTTATGCATATGTGAGTATATGTATGTACCTCGATTTTTTGTTCTACCTATGAAGGGTATGACTGTTATTTAATTATGTGCTTGATAACATGCTATCTGTCGAGTTATACTTGAGAGTCTCGCCATTCTCAGCTATCGTAAGTTGTGTTGATAACGGGAATCTCACCTTATTACTTTCTTTGCATCATGGGGTGCTTTTCCATTCGTCTCCGTAAAGACTGTCATGTTGAGACTTCATTTGACGTTGTGGACGGGCTTTCATGTGGACCTTCACAACGGTGCAAGTGTCGAGATCATATCCAGTTACAGAGATCAGTTAGCAACGTACCTTGGAAGTGTCATGATCGCCACCTACAAGGATCATGGAAGGAGGAGCTATACTTGCCTTGCGATGCGTTTTCACTTGGTTTGTTGTCTTCCACCTATGCATTCAGTGCCTCTTCTTAGGCAGATGTCCCTTGTGAGTCGTATAGATGTTGGGGAAGCATACTTCTGAGCAATGTTCTTCCCTGTGGCCAGCTTAGAGTGTTTTTACTCTTGTCTTCTTTTGGTGGAGCTGCATCTCCTAGTATCTTATCTTTCGAAGTTGCTTCTCCATACTTATATGTTTAAAGTTATATCTTTTGTGTTCTTTTGTACTCGGGTTGGGTTTTTATATAAAACCTTTATGAACTTATGGCCTTATATTTTGAAATGATTCTGTTTACCTTACACACATAAACAGTTACAAACTTTTACAATTATGTCTTGTGAAAAGGAAAATTTTACCCTATCTTCCTTAAATGATTTTAATTAACCAGTTTTTCGGCCTTATAGTTTTAGGAAATATCCGTAAATGTGATGCCCCCGGAAAGGGTGTTACATTAATCTAAATAGTAGGAGCGCCCAAGCTTCTCCAAGCATGATCTCCCACCAACGTCCTCATATGATGTCGTCTTCTCGTCTCCATCATTACATTACAATATAATAGAAACCTTGTTTTACATATGAGGGGAATAAGATGAGAAAAGAATGTATATATGGAGATAAAGAGAAAGGCACGACACGCAGGTCGCATTTCAAAATAACCAAAGAAAATAAAAAGAGGACTAAGGTTATATCCATTCACCAAACATCACAAAATACACAATAACAATTTAATAATAATATACCATTATTATATTTATTTTTATTATTATTATTATTATTATTATTATTATTATTATTATTATTATTAAGTGATTTCGAAAACCACTCAAAAACATACTTATGATTTCCTCATAATGGATTATTGTGCCACCATAATCGATTACCATAATCGATTATCGCTATTCTCACTACTCAAGATTGATTATTTTGCTATCATAATCGACTACTGTACCACCATAATCGATTATTGTGCTATCATAACCCATTACATTGCATAATCCATTATGTTATCTGTTATATGAACGTTTACGCAAACTCTTTGCATAATCGATTATATAATCCATTATGTAATCTGTTATGTGATCTGTTATGTGAACGTTTACGCAAACTCTTTGCATAATCGATTATATAATCCATTACAAAATCTGTTATGGAATCTATTATATGAATGTTTACGCAAACTCTTTGCATAATCGATTATATAATTTGTAATAGCGGTTCTGACCAGAATGTGCCTCGCTATGACGACGACTAGGGCATTAACATTTGAACCCTCATAATCAAATATTGTTCCACCATAATCGATTATGATGCATCTGGTCGTAAGGTGCGCATGACAGCAACACTTGTTGTCCTCGCAAATCAAAACAAGGATTTCAGAAAAAGTTTTTCGCAAAACACTTCTATGATTTTCAGAAATAACATGTTAAAGATCATATCTTTTAATAAAAAAATGTTATAATATACAACATGTAAACACGTAAAAAGAATCATGGTTTCGTAAGCGGCTCTGGGAATTTGCATTTTTAAAAAACCAAAAACACAATGGAAAAATCCCACCAAAAGGATCCAAGCATGTCTTGATTCATGATTATATGTTTACCTTTTGTAGAGCAAATTGTTGATAAAAACTTTGTCTATCACGAGCACCGCACGAACGATGCCTCTACGGTATCCACACGAGCAGACTTCATGAGCGTCCAACGTCACGAAAAAGAAGTAGCCTCTGTCTCACAATGCTAGCTGCGAAAAACGAGACCTGCAACTCACTATTCACTCTGATGTTCGGCTAGGGTGATGTAACGCATGACGACACAAATCCTTAAGTGGTCTACTTATAGTAGCGCCTCCTTAATAAGTTAGTGAGCTGCGTTTGACCTAAGCGTCATGCACCATGTGCTAGGCCCAATAGAAAAATGAGAGTACAACTCTTTTTTCATTGCTCCTTTTAATCTACTCTTATGTGTGTGACCCTGTAGGTTTCTATAACGTTGACAGTATTATTAAATCTCATTTAATATTACAAATAGTGAGAGGTATCTAGCAACACATCACTGCTACCCAAGTAATGAGAATGCCAGTGATTTAACATAACCTTATTGTGACCAAATAACCGTGTAGTAAATGTCCCTTCGTCCATATGTCATAATTGAAGACAATGAATAAATGTGTCACCTTTGTTAAGTCCAATTACATATTCCTCGATCTTCGAGTAGATATGTAATCACAAACGGGCCCAATATCACATATTGGCCCATTTCCGCGTGGCCACAGATATTTCACGTCCTACTCTATCGAGCGGCCCATAATATTACTCCTTTTATGTTGGAGGGAGGAATCCTATTTACATCACTCACATCCCTTAACATATTTCATTGCAGGCTGAATAACTACCTTTATGATCATCCTGTTATGGATGACGTTTGATAGCATTAAAGGCTACAACTCCATATGTAGAACTCGTAGTGACTTCAAGTCGAAGGACTACTTCACTATAGTCGCCATGAGAAGAGCTTATGACACTTACATAACTATTATGCAGCATTCTCATAGTGGGTAAATCTAGTACAAATATTACTCCTAATATTTGCACCTGTGTGTTGACTTGATATCACATATCCATGACCCGTGAGATGTGGTCATCAGTCTACTCAGACAATAGTCTCTATGTATTATTGTTGTCCCAATTAACAATAATACTCAACTACGGATATTTTAAGAATAGCGTTCTATAGTTTAATGGGATCTCACGATCAAGTCACATTTGATGTTCCATTAAACGAACTTCCTATTCTGAGGACTTTATGTAACACCTCGATTTTTCAAGCTTTCTAAGGTCAATAAACTGTGTAAATGAGTTTATATTTTTATCTGAGGTTTAGAAAAAGAAATAAAATAAACTAAGACCATAGTCACGCTCTACGCTGTCGTAGGGAGTTACGGTTACATTTTTAGTCGAAAACTCGGACGGAGCCCAGTCTGCATTTTTCCCTGACAGTATGATTTTACTGCTCAGACGACCTAATTTTGAGTCGTGAATGAAACAGTTAGTCTTAGAATCTAATTTCCTACAATTTTGATAAAATTGGTTTTTTGCACTAAAAAGCGAAATAATATAAGTTATTCGGGCGAAATCTCAAATCGGGTGACGAACGGGGCTGAATTTGGATTTGCCGGGACCCGCTAACGGATAAACATGAAGTCACATCAGGTCACATCACCCAGGAAAGCGTGCCAGTGTCATGATGACGTTAGAAAATATCTGGACACGAAAAGACCAAAATACCCCTAACCTTTTTCATAATTACCATTTAACCTTGTGTGAAAAGATCATTTTACCCTTAAGTGAATTTTTTTTGGACATTCTTGCCCCTCCCTTTATCTCACACGCCTCCTTCACCTTCATGAAGGCCTTCCACCCCTTTTCTTCATAACTCACATTTTCCTCACATTTCCTCACCTTTTCTCTCATTTTCCTTAAGAAACTTCAAGTGATTTTGTGAAACAAAGTTGATAAACTTGATCATCTTTATCTTCTAAGAGGTATGAACTCTTCCTTTGATCTCTCAATCTTCATATTATTTCATTGAAAACTTGTTTTTCATCTATGTCCAAGCTTGAGCTTCAAAACTTCATAAATCCATAGAAAATTGTAGAAAAATCCTTTTAATGTAAAACCAATTTCTATGAGTTAGTTTCATCATCCTCTCTCACTATCCAAGAGCATGTAACCAAAAGATTTCCCTAACCCGTATGGGTATTATGAGGCCGAAACCTATTAGGTGAAAAAGCTTGAGTTTTTTATTCAAGTTTTGAGTGATGAGACTTGTTTTAGTGTTATGTATACCTAGGGATCATTCATCCAAGAGATAGGAAATTTTAGACATCTCTAGCTAATTTTTGAGCCCTAGGGCCGAACCCTAAGTCTAAGGAAATAGGGAAGATTTGTGTTGTTAAATGTTGATGTTTGAATTGATTGTGTGAATGTAGTTGGTATTGAGTATTCGGGCAAATAATCGGGAGATTCGCGAACCGGTCAGAAGACTTTTCATTCGGAGGATTACTTCATAAAAGGTATGGGGAGTGAACATCATCACACCAAAATGGTGGAAGATGAAAATGGTTGTTTATGCTTGGTTTGGGTGAAACCCTTTTGCTTGGGTTCACTACTTTATTGATGAAGTTCTCTTTGAGAACATGGTTGTAATAATGGTTCCATGTTTAGTATATGCTTATGATGATGTATGTTTGGATGGAAAAATATTTTTATGTATGTTGAAAACCATACTTTGATCTCTAGATCAAGTAAGGATTTTTATGCTTGAATATGATTGAATGATGCATGATTATTGTTCATCATAGTATTGTGAGCATTTTGAGCTATCACTTGACAAGTTAGTGAAGCAAAATCTTCACATACCTTGTGTGGGAGTATTCGGCCATGACCATAAGAAAAAGGGAGAACATGAGCTGTCCTTGAACATTCAATGTTTTTGAAAGTTAGAAAGTGTTTTAGTAACTTATATTTAAAAAAAAAAAAAACAAGAAGTGATTTTGATCCAAAGATCAAATAGAGTTTCGACCTTCAAGTGTTTTTACTAAGGTGAAAATGTATTTTTACTTTAGTCATAGTTTATCCAATTAACTATGTTTTTTAAAAGTAAAATGATGAAAGTGATTTCATGGAAGTAAAAGTAATATGAAGTTACCTTAGGTTTTGATGGGATATCACCTTCATTTTAAAACTAAGTTAACATCCAATCTTCAAAGTATAAAGAGGACTTTATCCTAAAGTTTCATTTTAAATGAATCATAGCTCAAAAAACTGAACGAAGTTCCATTTTCTTTTATACTAACTTAGAACATGGTTTTACACTAAGTTAGTGAGGAAAAACTCTTTTCAAATTAGTTAAGGTACTTTACTTTAAGCAAATAACAAAGTTCTTTCAAATCAAATGAGTTTTTAATTAAAAAGGTTTTGGTTTACAAAGTCTCAAATCGAAAGTTTTCAACTCAAAATCGTAAGGTTTTATGCATGAAAACCTAAGATAAGTAATTAACTTAGAGTAAAAGAAAAGAGAAAATTAAGTATAGTATATGGTGGAACAAGACCGTGCACTATACCATTGATGATTTCGTTCATCAGTGACTTCATAAGACTTAAGTGAATCAATACTTATTTGACTATTTGAAACTCAAGGAATTAATATCTTCGAAATGATCAAAGACTTATCTAAGAGGATTCTCAATCCTTCTTCATAATGCTTAGGACTTGAGATGTAATTCATAAGACATAAACACAAACATGAAATGTTTTGGGTTTTGAAACAGTAGTTCGATGACGGACCGGTGATTCGGATCCAGGACAATCGTTCAATTGTTCCAGTCTTGTGATGACTCGATCGCAGAGGGATCACAAGATTTATCCGGGGGATAAAAGTTTTATAATACGAAGATGTGTATAGGTCCTAAGGAAGAGAACCTTAGCGAACCTTGATGTTTATCCGGTGGATAGACATTGCTTTATCGCATCTGCTTAGTGTAAGCATTGACATTTCATTGCATGCGTTGTAAGGCCTTGAGCCTAGGAGTTGAGCTTACACCTTAATGCGGGTGGGGAATCTTATGGTGACGTTTTAAATAGTCTTGGAGGTATCGGGGTTGGAAAGGCTGACATGTGAATAGTTGGTAGCTCTTCTGTGTCGTGACGACTCCGAGCAATACACTAATATCCTCAACTAGATGTCGTACTTTTCATGTTTGGTGTAGAGTGTTTCCGTAAATCCAGATACATGCACGTTACCAATATTGTAGCATCTTGCCCATGGCTGGCATACTCGGAACATGTCCTCCCATTCACTCTCTCCGACACTTTGTTAGCTCCATGGAGTAGGGGTCAGAGTTTACCCTTGTGGCATATGACATTGAGTCATGTACATTGCATTGCATTGCATGGCTGTTGATGATTACATTTACTTGTTGTACATCACTATTCTGTTTTCGAGGATGCCTTATATTATACTGCTAATCGATTAACACGATATATCGAGATTTTATGGTATGCATGTTAAGTATGTTATTACTTGATGCGTCGTCCCGTTTTTACTTCTGCTATTTTGCTGTGTTGATGATTGGGAATCTCACCCATATATGTATATCTTCTCGCCTGGTATTGTTGTTTCTGCTTAAGAAGATGGGCGCGACGACGATTCAGTTCAGCATATACTTTGAGTCCGGAGGGGGACTCCCTTTGCCGTTTTGTTTTGGCCAGGCTATGTCCAAGTGTTAGTTGTACCTTTTGGGGAGCTGTGACTCCTAAAACTTAATTATATACATATTATTAGTTAGGCTTGGACCTATATCTGTATACAGTATTGTTTCTATTTCTGTACGTAATTCTATATGACGTTTAGAAATGCATGCTGAACCTAAGTTCAATTATTATTACTCACTTTAATGATCCTATTATATCATTGCGAAAATAAAAATAAAAAAATCGTATTTTTCGCATTAACATTATTTTCGGCCTTATAATCGTTCGGGAATATGACACTCGGGAAATGGTGTTGCACTTTATTATGCTAAATACTAATAACATAATAAATTAATGCTTTATCATATATCAAATATATGATCAAAGTCATGATGCAAATGATGATCTACTCCAAATAGATTAGCCACTAGGGCTTACACCAACAATGATAGTCTGGAGTTTGATTAGTGTGATGATCTCGAAAGATGGTTGTGCTTGTTGGTTGTGCGTGTTAACGGGTTTCCCCAAACATGATAGTTGTAGAGTTTCTTATCTCTCGTGCATGTTTTTCCTGTGTTTTCTATATGGTTGTTCAGGTCGTGATCCGATGGCGGAGGTGCTGGTTGGTTGACGAGAGCGTTGAAGCAGATGATGCTGAATCGAGGTGGGATCTATCTTCCGCAACGATGTTGATGTTGGTGCTTCTCGAGTAGATGAGACAACCCCTTCCTCGGAGGTCCCATTAGTAACCCTAACTCGTATTCTTAGCGTTACAGCGTAGCGTAGTGGTATAAAAATGTGAAAAATTTAAAACATACAACACGCTGATACCATAATAACTTATACAGTCATAATAGTACTAGCCCCATCAGTAGAGCCTACAACAACTGATACCAATTGTAAAAGACTTCAGAGTACGTAGCAAAGAAAAACTGAAAATATAGCATCGGAAATAAAAATACATCAGACTTCCTCTCCTGGCCCCAAAAATATACATTTCACTCAACCCATGTAATGGCCATAACAAAACTAAGACTGTCTACCCAATCACGACTCTAACGTATACGGTAGTCGGGCCCATATACACTACTCTTCGCTGAGAGTAGTTAGTCTCCCCAAGACGGTCGTCCTCTGCATAGAGCAGCTTAAGGTCCCCCAGCATTGGGATCGGAGGCTCTCCCGCCGGCATCAGGTTCCACCGGTATGCCATCAATCTCCTCTGGCAATTCCTCAACAGGATCTTCTCGTACATTCGAGAATAAATAAAACACACCATAGAGAAATATAGGGGTTAAGAAATAGTAATATGTCATAACTGGGAAAACAACTATATAAAATAATTTATATAGATAGCAACACTCAACAACGCAAGAGTGATAACCAAACAACTCCCAGATAATTCTCTCTTATCTACTGTCTCTCACACTCATGCAACTATCGACTATATGGACGCGATCACGACGTGACATTCCCAACAAATCAAGGTGTCCCATTCATCACTATGCCACCCCCTAAGGTAGGGTTCGGTCAAAAGCTCGCAGGCTCAACTTGTCTCGTGGGTACGACATATTCCCTCGCCCGCAGGCCAGGTCGAAATATTCGCCCGTCAACAACGCAACTTACACTAACGACATATCCTCCCGTCCGCAGGCTAGGTCGGGACATTCGCCCGTCCGCCAAAAATTGAACCAAAAACCCATTTCCCCCAAATACATAGATTCGACCTTTTTAAGTTAAATAGGCTAGGAAGATTATTTGATTTCATGCTCTTGGATTATGATATTAGAGGATGAAACTAGATTGTAGAAATTGGCTTGGCATTAAAAGGATTTTTCTACAATTTTCTAGAGATTTTTTAAGTTAGGATCTTAAAACTTGAAACTCATGAATATTAAGGGAGAAAATGAAGATTGAGAGCTCAAGAGTGAAATCTATACCTCGTAGGTGATAGAGGAGGATGAGGTGATCAACTTTGCTTCACAAATCTCCTTGAAAATCCTTCTGGAACTTGAGGAAAAATGGAGGTGAAGCTTGAAGGAAAATGGAGAAAAATGGAGAAAGGAAAGAAAGTAAGGAAGATGAAGAAGATGGAGAGGAGAGAGAGAGAGAGTGAGGCAGCGAAATTATGGAGAGAGTTTGAGTGTGATCATGCCATTTTTAGATATTTTAGGATCAAAATGGTCCTTTAGGAAAAAGACCAAGGGCATTTCGGTCTTTTCGCGTCCTGATATTTTCGTTTGTCATTTTGATAATGGCGAGTCATGGCACACTTTCTGAGGTGATGTGACTTGATGTGACATCAAGTTTATCCGTTAGCAGGTCCCAGTAAATCCCATTACAGCTCCAATACTCTCCCGGTTTGAGTATTCGTCCGAATATTTTATTATTATTTTCATTTTCGAAGGTGAGGACACATTTTTTCAAAAATGTAGGAAACGTGATTCTAAGACTAACAGTCTCGTTCACGGGTCCAAATTAGGTCTTGATAGTAGTAAAACACTACTGTCAATGAAAAATGTAGACCAGGCTCCGTCTGAGTTTTTGACCCAAAATTCAACTATAGTCTCCTACGATATCGTAGAGCTTGACTATGGTCTTAGTTTATTTTATTTCGCTTTCTAGAGCCTCCAATAAAATACAATTACATAAATACTGATTAATTAAGAAAACTAGAAAATCGGGGTGTTACATTACTACCCCCTTAACAGAATTTCGTCCCAAAATTCAACATACCTTTTCAAATAGGCTTGGATATTGCTGCCGCATCTCTTCTTCGCGTTCCCAGATAGCATCTCCGGTAGCTTCGTCCTATATGATCTTGACCAACAGAATGTTTTTACCTCGAAGTTCCTTTATCCTTCTATCCGCGATCCTTATAGGTAGAGCCTCATACTCAAGGTTATCTTTCAATTGTATTGACTTTGGTTCTAAGATGTGTGATGTATCGGGGTAATACTTTCTCAATTAAGAAACATGAAAGACATCATGGAGATTGGATTGGTTTGGGGATAAAGCGATGTGATAAGCTACAGGACCAATTCGGCGAAGAATTTGAAATGGTCCAATGAACCTAGGAGTAAGCTTTCTAGATTTTATTGCTCTGCCGATTCCAGTTCTCGGAGTCACTTTCAGAAAAACATGGTCTCCTTATTGGAATTCTAACGGTCTTCTCCTCTTATCGCTTTAACTCTTCTGTCTATCCTGTGCGATTTTCATCTTTTCTCTTATCCTCTTAATCTGTTTCGTCATCTGCTGTACTACCTTCGGTCCTAACACTTGACTTTCTCCCGTCTCATACCAACACAATGGTGTTCTACACTTTCTGTCGTACAACGCTTCATAAGGTGCCATACCTATACTTGACTGAAAACTATTGTTATAGGTGAACTCAATCAATGGTAAGAACTCCTCCCAACTTCTTGTGTGTTCCAAAACACAAGCTCTTAAGAGGTCTTCCAATGACTGAATCGTTCGTTCAGACTGACCATCCGTTTGCGGATGATAAGCAGAACTCAACCTTAACATAGTTCCCAAAGCCTCATGTAACTGCTTCCAGAATTTAGATGTAAATCTAGGATCTCTATCGGAAACAATACTAGAAGGCACTCCGTGCAACCTTACTACTTCCTTGATGTAGATTTGGGTTAACTTCTCTAACGTATAACTTTCACCAATAGGTAAGAAGTGAGGACACTTCATCAACCTATCGACAATTACCAAAATTGCATCATGCCTCTTGCTAGTCCTTGGCAACCTAACCACAAAATCCATAGATATTCCATCCCATTTCCATTCCGGGATATCTAAAGATTGTAACAATCCTGCTGGCTTTTGATGTTCTATTTTCGTTTTCTGACAAATCAAACAAGCCAATACATACTCCGCTACCTCTTTCTTCATTCTAGGCTACCAAAACATTTTCTTTAAGTCCTGGTACATCTTGGTAGCTCCTGGATGAAAACTCAACCTACTCTTATGCGCTTCTTCCAAGATCATCCTTCTTAGTTCTATATCCATTGGCACACAAACTCTATCTCCATACCTCAAGACTCCATCTTGATTCATCCTAAACTCAGAAGTCCTGCCTTCTGTCACTTGATCTTTTACTTTTTGAAGATACTGATCAATATCCTGCTTTTCCTTGATCGTCTTCAAAAAGTCACTCGTTACTATGACCATTCCTAGGTGTACCTTATTTTGAGATAATTACATACCTAGATTTAGATCTCTAAACTGTTCAATCAGTTCTAGCTCTTTTACCATCATAGCAGATACGTGCAAAGATTTCCTACTTAACGCATCCGCTACTACATTCGCTTTTCCTGGATGGTATTGTAGGTCAAATTCATAATCCTTTATGAATTCCATCCATCTCCTTTGCCTCATATTTAATTACTTCTGACCAAATAGATACCTTAAGCTCTTATGGTCACTGTACACTATAAACTTAGCTCCATATAAATAGTGTCGCCATATCTTTAAAGCAAATACTATAGCTGCTAGCTCCAAATCATGAGTCGGATAATTCCTCTAATGAATTCTTATCTATAGCGAAGCATATGCTACCACTATCCGATCTTGCATTAGGACACAACCCAATCCTTGGTATGATGCATCATAGTATGCGTCAAACTATCCTGAAGAATCTGGTAACGTCAAAACGTAGTCAACCTCCTCTTCAGCTCTTGAAAACTTTTCTCACATTCATCTGTCCAATCAAAGGATATTCCCTTCCTTGTTAGCTGCGTCATTAGCAACGCGATCTTCGAGAATCCTTCGATGAACCTTCGCTAATATCCAGCTAAGCCCAGAAAACTTCGTATTTCACTCACCGACTTAGGGCTTTCCCATTGTACTACAGCTTCAACCTTTGCTGGATCTACTGCTGTCCCATCACGATTAATCACATGACCTAAGAATTGTACTTTTTCTAACCAGAACTCACACTTGGACAACTTTGCATAAAGTTGTCGGTCCTTTAACACTTGAAGCACAACCCTAAGATGTTCCTGATGTTCTTTCCGATTAAGGGAATAAATAAGAATGTCGTCGATAAACATAACAACAAACTTATCTAAGAACAGTTGAAAAGCTGGAGCATTAGTTACACCAAATAACATAACCAGATACTCATAGTGTCCATACTGGCTCCTAAATGTCGTCTTCGGTATATCTTCCCTCTTGACTCGAATTTGATGATAACCAGATCTTAAGTTAATCTTCGAAAACACTACCGCTCCTTTCACTTTGTCCATCAAATCGTCAATCCTAGGCAGTGGATAGTTATTCTTGATTGTTGCCTTGTTCAGCTGTCGATAATCCACGCACAGCCTTGAACTTCCGTCCTTCCTCTTGACGAACAGCATCGGCGCTCCCTACAGTGAAGCACTCGGTCTTATAAATTCCTTATCCAACATGTCATCCTACTGCTTTTTCAGCTCCGCTAACTCCGTTGGAGCCATTCGATAAGGTGCTATCGAAATCGGTCCAGTTCCCGGTACGAGATCTATAGCGAATTCTATTTCTCTCTCTCCGTGGTAAACCCGGAACATCATCAGGGAAAATTTTCGAAAACTCCCGCACTACAGATAACGAATCCAACGTAGGAGATTCCTTAGCTTCCATAAAGAGTAGCAACACGTGTTTCTGAGATTTACTACCTAGATTACTATCCTTGGCAGACATTAATATAGATTGCTCAGCGAAAGATAAGGTCTTTTTAGAACAGTCTAACACTACGTGGTTAGCCGAAAGCTAATCCATGCCTAAAATTATATCAAGTTGATACATAGGTAAACAAATGAGATCAACAGAAAAAGTTCGGTTCTCAAGTCATGGTTGTCAAAGAATTACTGGTAGGAATAGAAACAGTTAAGTCATGGGGAAGTAAAGAGACAGGCAACTTTAAATGATCCACACACTCTTGAGATATGAAGGAATGAGTAGCTCCCGAGTCAAACAACATAGACAAGAGTTTACCTGACTCTAGACACATACCTTGTATAAGATCAGGGGATTAAGAGGATTCAGCTCCCCATATGGTAAATACCCTTCCGATGGCTTGTGGTCTTGCTGCTTGTTGTCCAGTTCCTTGAGAATATACTGGAGCTATGTGGCCCATCGGGCCACACCGAAAGCATTGGCGAGTCTTCCTCACCGGACGATCTCTAATCAGATGCGATCTTCCACATCTGAAGCATCCACTTGGTTGTTCCTGTTGTTCAGCTGCACCCTCAATGGCTCTTCCACGACATCCTCCACCTCGTCCGCGAGCCATTTAATTTCCCGTGAAAGAAATTATCAGCTCACATTTGTAAGACATACAAGACCATATTATCATATGCATGCATCATATGCCTCACAAATGTTCGAACAATTACCTCTTACGATAACTCACGTATCGGACACTCTACCCAACTTCTAAGCATAGTCAATACCCAATGTGGGTTCGACTAGACACGGCTAGATATTACAACCTAACCCAAGTAGTCCTTGATTAAGAATCAAATTGCTCTGATACCACAAAATGAGACAACCCCTTCCTCAGAGGTCCCATTAGTAACCCTAACTCGTATTCTTAGCGTTACAGGGTAGCGTAGCGGTATAAAAATGCAAAAATATTTAAAACATACAATACGCTGATACCATAATAACTTATACAGATATAATAGTACTGGCCCCATCAGTAGAGCCTACAACAACTGATACCAAATGTAAAAGACTTCAGAGTACGCAACAAATAAAAACTGAAAATATAGCAGCGGAAATAAAAATACATCAGATTTCCTCTCCTGGCTCCAAATATATACATTTCACTCAACCCATGTACTGGCCATAACAAAACTAAGACTGTCTACCCAATCACGACTCTAACGTATATGGTAGTCAGGCCCGTATATACTAATCTTCACTGAGAGTAGTCAGTCTCCCCGAGACGGTCGTCCGCTGCGTAGAGGAGCAGCTCAAGGTTTCCATCGGTATGCCATCAATCTCCTCTGGAAATTCCTCAATAGGATCTTCTCGTACAGTCAAGAATAAATAAAACACACCATAGAGAAATATAGGGGATAAGAAGTAGTAATATGTCATAATTGGTAAAACTGCTATATAAAATAATTTATATAGATAGCAACACTCAACAACACAACAGTGATAACCAAACAACTACCAGATAATTCTCTCTTAACTACTGTCTCTCACACTCATGCAACTATCGACTATATGGACGCGATCACGACGCGACATCCCTAACAGATCAAGGTGTTCTATTCATCACTATGCCACCCCCCTAAGGTAGGGTTCGGTCAAAAGCCCGCAGGCTCACCTCGTCTCATGGGTACGACATATTCCCCCGCCTGCAGGCCAGGTCGAAATATTCACCCGTCAATATTCGCCTGCGATCGAACGTTCGAACACCGTCGGATTCTCTACAACAAACCACAACCAGAAATCAATACAGTTAAATCAAAAACCCTTTAGTCCAAATGACCAAGGTTCTGCCCCTATTTAATTAAATAAGCTAGGGATGTTGAAATTCTACCAACTCTTGGATCAATGATCCTTAAGCATACCTAAGACATAATCCATGATCAATTATCAAAGATTTGAACCAAAACCCCTTAAACCAAAAGCTTGGTGTTTCGGCCATCACCTTTAAAAATAGGTGAGAGTTTTATTTGGATTCCTAATCACTTGGATTACATGATTAAGGAATGAAATAGGTGAAATCAAGAATCATTTCACAAAAATTGAACCAAAAACCCATTTCCCCCAAATACATAGATTCGGCCCCTTTAAGTTAAATAGGCTAGGAAGATTATTTGATTTCATGCTAAAGGATTTTTCTACAATTTTCTAGAGATTTTTGAAGTTTGGATCTTAAAACTTGAAACTCATGAATTTTAAATGAAAAAAATGAAGATTGAGAGCTCAAGAATGAAATCTATACCTCTTAGGTGATAAAGGAGGATGAGGTGATCAACTTTGCTTCACAAATCTCCTTGAAAATCCTTGTGGAAATTGAGGAAAAATGGAGGTGAAGCTTGAAGGAAAATGGAGAAAGAAAGAAAGAAAGGAAGAAGAAGAAGATGGAGGGGAGAGAGAGAGAGAGAGAGGCAGCGAAATTATGGAGAGAGAGTGAGTGTGATCATGCCATTTTTAGATATTTTAGGGACAAAATTGTCCTTTAGGAAAAAGACCAAGGGCATTTCGATCTTTTCGAGTTTAGATATTTCCGTTTGTCATTATGACAATGGCGAGTCATGGCACGCTATGTCACTTGATGTGACATCATGTTTATCCGTTAGCGGGTCCTGATAAATCCCTTTACAGCTCCAATACTCTCCCGGTTCGAGTATTTGTCCGAATAGTTTATTATTATTTTTATTTTCGAAGGTCAGGACACATTTTTTTCGAAAATGTAGGAAACGTGCACGTTACGAATATTGTTGCATCTTGCCCATGGCTGGCGTACTCGGAACATGTCCTCCCATTCGCTCTCTCCGACACTTTGTTAGCTCCATGGAGTAGGGGTCAGAGTTTACCCTTGTGGCATATGGCATTGAGTCATGTACATTGCATTGCATTGCATGGCTGTTGATGATTACATTTACTTGTTGTACATCACTATTCTGTTTTCGAGGATGCCTTATATTATGCTGTTAAATGATTAACATGATATATTGAGATTTTATGGTATGCATGTTAAGCATGTTATTACTTGGTGCGTCATCCCATTTGTACTTCTGCTATTTTGCTGTGTTGATGATTGGGAATCTCTCCCATATATCTATATCTTCTCTGCTGGTATTGCTGTTTTTGCTTAAGAAGATGGGCGCGACGACGATTCAGTTCAGCATATACTTTGAGTCCAGAGGGGGACTCCCTTTGCCGTTTTGTTTTGGACAGGCTGTGTCCATGTGTCAGTTATACCTTTTGGGGAGCTGTGACTCCTAGTACTTAATTATATACTTATTATCAGTTAGGCTTGGACCTATGTCTGTATACAGTATTGTTTCTATTTCTGTACGTAATTCTGTATGACTTCTAGAAATGCATGGTGAACCTAAGTTCATTTATTACACTAACATTATTTTCGGCCTTATAATCGTTCAGGAATGTGACACTCGGGAAAGGGTGCAGCACTCTATTATGCTAAATACTAATAACACAATAAATTAATGCGTTATTCATATATCAAATATATGATCAAAGTCATGATGCAAATGATGGTCTATTCTAAACAGATTGGCCACTAGGGCTTACACCAACAATGATAGTCTGGAGGTTGATTAGGGTGATGATCTCGAAAGATGGTTGTGCTTGTTGGTTGTGCGTGTTAACGGGTTTCTCCATACATGATAGTTGTAGAGTTTCTTACCTCTCGTGCATGTTTTTCCTGTGTTTTCTATATGGTTGTTCGGGTCATGATCTGATGGCGGAGGTGCTGGTTGGTTGACGAGAGCGTTGAAGCAGATGATGCTGAATCGAGGTGGGATCTATCTTCCGCAACGATGTTGACGTTGGTGCTTCTCGAGTAGATGAGACAATCCCTTCCTCGGAGGTCCCATTAGTAACCCTAACTCATATTCTTAGCGTTACAGCATAGCGTAGTGGTATAAAAATGCGGAAAATTTAAAACATACAACACGCTGATACCATAATAACTTATACAGACATACTGGCCCCATCAGTAGAGTCTACAACAACTGATACCAAATGTAAAAGACTTCAGAGTACGCAGCAAATAAAAACTGAAAATATAGCAGCGGAAATAAAAATACATTAGACTTCCTCTCCTGGCCCCAAAAATATACATTTCACTCAACCCATGTACTGGCCATAACAAAACTAAGACTGTCTACCCAATCACGACTCTAACGTATACGATAGTTGGGCCCGTATACACTACTCTTCGCTGAGAGTAGTCAGTCTCCCCGAGACGGTCATTCTCTGCATAGAGCAGCTTAAGGTCCCCCAGCGTTGGGATCGGAGGCTCTCCTACTGGCATCAAGTTCCACCGGTATGCCATCAATCTCCTCTGGCAATTCCTCAACAGGATATTCTCGTACAGTCGAGAATAAATAAAACACACCATAGAGCAATATAGGGGATAAGAAACAGTAATATATCATAACTGGGAAAACAACTATATAAAATAATTTATACAGATAGCAACACTCAACAACACAACAGTGATAACCATACAACTCCCAGATAATTCTCTCTTAACTACTGTCTCTCACACTCATGCTACTATCGACTATATGGACGCGATCACGACGCGACATTCCCAACAAATCAAGGTGTCTCATTCATCACTATGCCACCCCCCTAAGGTAGGGTTTGGTCAAAAGCCCGCAGGCTCAACTCGTCTCATGGGTATGACATATTCCCTCGCCTGCAGGCCAGGTCGAAATATTCGCCCGTCAACAACGCAACTTACGGTAACGACATGTTCCCCCGCTCACAGGCTAGGTCGGAACATTCGCCCGTCCATTAACAACTAGGCTTACGGCAACGACATATCCTCCCGCCCGCAGGCTAGGTCGCTACATTCACCCCTCCGCCTACAAATCAACTAATGGGTACGATATGCAAGATCGGAGTTGCCCATATGCCAACACAGTGATGAACAACAATTATGCAACATGAATCTCACCAACTCATCTCAAGATCAACACTCAGTTTCTCAATCACGACTTACAAATTAATAACCACGACCGACTTTCCTCCGGCTTAATCGGGTATCAACTTTACATCACAACAGCAACAGATCAAATGTATCTCTAGGTTGAGTACTACGATATATATATATATATATATCCTCAACTTTCTCACCATACATTCATCTCCCAACTCATCAGAAATTACTGCCTAGCTCTACTCAGGCATCAGCAGTCACAACAGCACATAAATAACAACCAGCAACAAATTCAGCAGTAAAATCAACTTACAGATAAATAATATTTAATTAATCCTAAACATATAGTAATCATAACATATATATCACATATAATATATTAAATATCCAATCACAACACAAACAACCTCCATATATAGTAAAATCATCCTATCGGTGAAGCGACCTCTAGTAGGGTTTGGGTCGCCCTACACATATCAATATATATTATTTAAAGCTTGCCTCCTCGACGATATTGTGGTTCTTCCCCCCACCTTAGTGATGTTCCCGTGCGACTCCGGATGCGGCTCCGCAACTGTCAATCGGGTGCGCGATCGAACGTTCGAACACCGTCGGATTCTCTACAACAAACCACAACCAGAAATCAATACAGTTAAATAAAAAACCCTTTAGTCCAAATGACCAAGGTTATACCCCTATTTAATTAAACAGGCTAGGGATGTTGAAATTTTACCAACTCTTGGATCAGTGATCCTTAAGCATACCTAAGACATAATCCATGATCAATTATCAAAGTTTTGAACCAAAACCCCTTAAACCAAAAACTTAGGGTTTCGGCCATCACCTCTAAAAATAGGTGAGAGTTTGATTTGGCTTCCTAATCACTTGGATTACATGATTAAGGAATGAAATAGGTGAAATCAAGAATCATTTCACAAAAATTGAACCAAAAACCCATTTCCCCCAAATACATAGATTCGGCCCCTTTAAGTTAAATAGGCTAGGAAGATTATTTGATTTCATGCTCTTAGATTATGATAGTAGAGGATGAAACTAGATCGTAGAAATTGGTTTGGCATTAAAAGGATTTTCTTACAATTTTCTAGAGATTTTTGAAGTTAGGATCTTAAAACTTGAAACTTATGAATTTTAAGGGAGAAAATGAAGATTGAGAGCTCAAGAGTGAAATCTATACCTCTTAGGTGATAGAGGAGGATGAGGTGATCAACTTTGCTTCACAAATCTCCTTGAAAATCATTGTGGAAGTTGAGGAAAAATGGAGGTGAAGCTTGAAGGAAAATGGAGAAAAATAGAGAAAGGAAAGAAAGAAAGGAAGAAGAAGAAGATGGAGGGGGGGGGGAGAGAGAGAGGGTGAGGCAGCGAAATTATGGAGAGACAGTGAGTGTGATCATGCCATTTTTAGATATTTTAGGGACAAAATTGTCCTTTAGGAAAAAGACCAAGGGCATTTCGGTTTTTTCGCGTTCAGATATTTTCGTTTGTCATTTTGACAGTGGGAGCCGTGGCACGCTTCCTGAGGTGATGTGACTTGATGTGATATCAAGTTTATCTGTTAGCGGGTCCCGGTAAATCCCATTACAGCTCCAATACTCTCCCGGTTCGAGTATTCGTCCGAATATTTTATTATTATTTTCATTTTCGAAGGTCAGGACACATTTTTTCAAAAATGTAGGAAACGTGATTCTAAGACTAACAGTCTCGTTCACGAGTCCAAATTAGGTCTTGATAGTAGTAAAACACTACTGTCAATGAAAAATGTAGATCGGGCTCCGTTTGAATTTTCGACCCAAAATTCAACTATAGCCTCCTACGATATCGTAGAGCTTGACTATGATCTTAGTTTATTTTATTTCGCTTTCTAGACCCTCCAATAAAATACAATTACATAAATACTGATTAATTAAGAAAACTAGAAAATCGGAGTGTTACAGTAAAGAGAGAGATCTTAGTGGTATTGTCAAGTTTGTTGTAGTGTTTGTACCACGACTAGTGGGGTGTCTTTATGTGAGTATATTATATACGCCGTGACTTTCAGGTGAAACTCTAATGTTGTGTATGATTGCTATATGCTTTTATGTTTAAGTTTAAAATAAAACTTTTTCTTGTTATACTTTTGTAGTATCAGAAAGAGAAGGTTAAGGTTTGAGGACGTCACACGCTAGGCATTCCTTGTCCAACCATTTCTGTTTTGCTCGCGGGATCTTTCCTTTTACACTGTGTCATGGCTTTGATATCAAGTGAAGTAAACAAATGAAATACAAGAAGATAATTGAATTGTGTTTGTTAACTTTTTCGAAAAAGTTTCGCAAAAACATATTGGACTATAATAAGGCATTAGAGCTAAAAGAGAAGGATTCGGTGCATGGAGCGTTCTTTTAGAAATTGTTGGACTTACAGATAAGGGGGAGAGAGAATCACATGTGCTAAATTAAAACTATCCGTTGTCAATCGATTGTATATATTTGTCAATGGATTGATTTAATTAAACCTACTCGAAAACCACTTTTTACAGCAGTCAATCGATTGAATAACTTTTGCAATTGATTAAAAGCAAATTTGATTAGAAAGGTAGTGCCATTGAAAAGACTTCCAAATCAATTGATTAAAAACAAAGTTGCATAAGATTGTTTGAAAATAAATCTCAATGGATTGGAGTAAGTGTAAACCGATTGAACACATGTTTTCAATCGTACGAAGAAGCTTGCATGAGTGTATATTGGCAGTGAAAGAAGGTCAATCGATTTAAGGCCATGTACAATTGATTGATTATTAAAAACTTTGACATGCAGCAACTGATTGAAAAATTTGTGGCGTATCCCCTTATGTTCATAAAAAAAAAAAAAAAAAAAAAAAAACTGATTGAAAAATTTTGATTGAATAAATAAAGAGTTTAATTGCTATGTACTGACAGTTTAAAACATTTTTATATAGACAACCAATCACTAATCATGATATAAATGACTTTTAAGGTAGTTAGGATGAGAGTCAATTTTTTTACTGATGTGCCAACTTATGATAAGATGTCTGTGTAAAAATGTTTTACACTGTCAGTATATAACAATTAAACTCATAAAAAAATTCATTTAACCCTTCATAGTTTCAATCTATTGAAGACCTATCAAAACCGTTTTATATATAACAACGATTGAACTCTAGTTTTCAATCTATTAAAATAGAAATTTTGATCTACAAGTTTAATTGATTAAGAATGATTTATTTCTTACATGAAAACCTTTAAATGCACCAATTGAAATATTTTTAAAGCCAATTTGTAAAACATTTTGCTAGTCACATGTTTGATTAAAATCTTTTTACCTAAAAGTGTAGTGTTTTAGTTAAATTGATTAAATGAGCCAAAGTGAGGTTAAATTATCATATCCTTATTAGACATCTAAGACCTATTATATTTACCCAATCTTGCTTGAGGTCTTGATGCTTGAAACTTTGATATTTTTTGCATATTCGTTTCTTGCTTTGTCAACCTTTGAGTATTTGCATACTTGTTAATGATATTGTCTTTTGTCCTGCATGCTCATTGTTAGTGTTTGTCATGCCTCATATATTTGTACTATATTCCATTAACACATGTATACATGTAAAACACATTTAATCAACCAATATTCTATTTTATAAACACATGTGTATGACTTTCCACAATTAATATTTGACATTTCAACAAACAATATTTTTCATCATCAAAACTTAACATATTAAAAGCTATGGGGTTTCACATTCTCCCCCTTTTTGATGATGACAAATTACTAAGCAAATATATTACACTAAAGCACTTGTTATGCCATATATTTGCTTTCTAATTTTTCTCCCCCTATTTGACATAGGATTTTTATGAAAGAAATAATGTGATAGAAATAGAATTTTGTTTCCCTTATTTTTTTACTCTATGTGATGTTAGATTAATTTTTTCAATTAATCAAAATTATGGATTAGCATTAATTAATTATCTGGAATTATAATTAATATTTTAGTTATGGTTAACAGCATTTTATCAATATATCGAATAGTATCGGGCTTTTGTTCTGAATGGATAGTGATGGGTCGGGCCATTCAATTGATGCCCGATGAGAAGTCCTTGCCCTCATCCGTTATGCTATTTAATCATTGCCCCATTAGACGGTTAACTTCTCTCTAGAGTTTTCGCTTACAATCATCAAGTTGTCAAGATGGAATCATTCATGTCAGGTATACACATCTAACACAATTTTCTTCATTATGATTATAGAACATGCTATAATATTGTATCTACTTGATCTTGTTTCTTGAGGATCAAAATAAATTCATTAATTGATATCAGATCCATGTAGATACACGTTATGGCTGTTAAAATTTTCTCTGTGACTTATTGTATCACAAACAGAGACAGTTTGCATAAAAAAAAAACTCTTTGAATTGAAATGGAACATGAATTTTCGAAACCCTTGGATAAAAATGCTACAATTTTATGCATGAAATTCAAAATTGGTTGAGGGCTTTTGTTTCCTTGTATGTCTTGATCAAAATATCAAAATATCACATAATTTACTGAATTGAATTGGGAGAATTTCATGGTTGATTATTGCGGTTTCGTATAAACCCTAAAATCTCTCTCATTCGAATTCTCTCTAATATAACCAATGTTTTCGAAAATTGTTTAAGGGCTTTTTCTTTAGGCAAGTTACGTGAGTATCATACTCGAAAATCATTGGATCGATTTCATCAATAAAAATGTTAGAAAGCAAACGTTTTTCAGTTCGGTTTATATCAGAAAACCCCAAGTTATTAGATGTTCGATTTCTCAAACCTGGAAGGACAATCTCAAAATTGATTTGGGGCTTCCCTTCGTCTCTCTATCACGACCTTGTACAGGGAAAATGGCAGTGTTTCGTTGTCGAAAAACGGAGATCGAATCGGGTCTTTTCGCGGGTCATTGCGACCCATTTAAAGTTTCTAGGCGAGGAAGATGAACTTCCTCTGCGAAGCCCACTCACGGGGGCGCGTGGGCCCACCTTTGGGGCCCAAAAAAAAATTTTTTCTGCCAAAAAATATTTATAAATATTCTATGTTTTTTTTGGTATTTTTTGGGAATTTTTTTGATACCCCTATGTATTTAATATTATTAAATCCGAAAATAATCTTGTTATTTAAAATATTTTACTTCCGGAATTTGAGCCCGAATTTTTTTGTGATTATTCCTTATTTTGCCAGTGACACTATCATATATGATACACTCTCTGTTAATGAGTCACAATTAAGGAATTAATTTTAGGTCTTTATGTAAATTGTTTATTTCATGTTTATGCACGATATAAAATTATCATATTATTTGAAGCATAATTATTTTTAATTTGTGTAACTGTAATCTCACCTATTGTGGGTACAATTATGCAAATTTTGTGTTAATTGAATAATTAAGTTTTATCCTTAATTTATAATTTGTATTGCATTAATAATAATTATACCCTATCAGTGTGTTGTTATTAATGTAATTTGTTATTTTACAATGTACTTTTGTTTTATACTTATATCAATTATTTTTTGAGTACCCTATCAGTATTAGAATTTTTGGTGATATAAGGTTTGTACATTGTATTCTTTTGTGAAAATTCCCTTTATGCCAATGACATTTTTGTATAATGCACTCTCTCATTAAAAGTGCAATGATTATTCAATTAATATTTAAAGTGTTAAATATGATTATTCTTTTGGCATAATTTAATATTTTATATATATTGCATTTTCACGACTTTGTTTTCAGTTTTTGAATCCAAAAATTTCTAATTCATTTTTTGTGTAACAAATATATACCTTAAACACTCTCTAATGATTAGTTTTAGTCAAAAAAAAATTAATTTTGGGTCATTATGGGTTAAGCACATTCTTTTTTACTAAATAAACTTTTATAGTAAATTATTAAACTGTATATTATTTTATGCCAAATCCTATAATTATATTGCCTCATTATTATTAACAAGCTCACTTGTAAAATGTCATCAACATAATTTTGTTGACCAATCGTCGAGGTGATTGAATATTATGTCATCCTTGTAATCTATATGAATCGTATTGATTTATAATTAGAGTTTTTCTTTTGATCAGCTGACAATCGATCTGTAATATTTTATGATACTCTCATTATATAAGTTATCAATGCTCATAAGCTCTAAACAAGAGGATGAACAACACTTTATGAGGTTAGTTGCAGTTTATTATTTTACTTATTATATAATTGCATATAAGAGAAATTTTTTTATAAGATATTATTCTCCTTTTGTGGTTATTTCCATTTTGAAACTATGCAATTGTATATGAATGTGTTTGTTTCCCAGAATATCATGAAATTAAAGAAGTCTACAATCAATTTATTGATTGCTCGTTATAATACTCTATTTTCGAAAAAAAATTATATTAGGAGTATAACGTAAAGGTGTGATAACACATCTTGTTATTTTGAGAGTTTTATTATGAGATATATAAAATTATTTTATGCATTTTTATATATTTCACTCGGTCAAAGAATAAATAATAACTTTTGTTATTGCACTATTTTCTATTAAAGTGTTGAATGAAATTAATGTCATGGTCTTTATGTGGATAAAGACATGTTAATTTCATGTTTATACCAGTGTACATGTTTTGAATTTATTTGAACATGATTGCTTGTTGAATATCTTTTTAAATGGGAATTTTGTTTAATACAATATAAAACATTTCTTACTTATTATGATTCGAGACCCTTATGCAGGATCATGATAAGTAAGGAATTTTTTTGTGAAGGGCGTGTTTGACTTTGTATATGAAATCATTTAATGCTCTACTTATACGATAATTATTTCCTTATTATTAGCTCATTGTTTACATTGTATTATTACATTTCTTGTTTATTGTAATTCGGGACCATTAGGCGGGATTGCAGTAGATAAGAAATTCTCTTTAAATGGCATAGTTGGCTGTAAACGGGGATAATTTCATTCTCTATTTTTATGTATATTAAATGTTTCCCTTGTTGCCTTTGATATTAGCCTCCTGCCTAACTCTGTCAAAACTATAAATACAACTTGTATATTATTATGTGAAACTTGACATGTGAATTAATTGGGCATAATTCTTTTGTAATCCAATATTATGTTAAACCTTTTTTTTTTGTCTATCGCAATGCAAATTCGTGTTAAATGAAACCTTTTTTTACTCAAATGCATTGCAATTATTATTGGATTAATTTTCTCATTATGTGATAGAGAAAAATAGTTAAATATTCTCTTAAACCTTTTTTGAATATTCTTTTATTATCGATTCAACTATTTTCTCTATCAAGTGAGAGAGTCTTGGATATTGTAATTAAGATCCCATAAGTGGGATTGTAGTGCTATATTAACTTTACCTTAATTTATTGCCCAATTAACTAGCATGATTTCCTCTTCACATGTTTTTTGTTGCTTTGTTGTATAGACCTATATATTAAGGATATTATAGTTTTTTCGAGAATATCACAATACATTGAACTCCCTATCCTTGTTAAGAAAATATAATGAAATCCCAAATTAGTCTACAATGTTTTTTGAGAATATTTTCTCTATTCTATACCATTGTTCTATATCATTATAAATGGTATATTTGGGATATATACTGAGCAATATTTTTTTATTGTTATCCTTTGAAATACAATATAATATTGTCTAATATATTAATACTTGTGGGAGTTACAGACTTTTTGTTATTATATCCTCAATTACACTTAAGTATAGGTCCTATGTACTTCCGCTACTGGTAACCTAATCTTGTGCTCAAGTACGTGTGATTATTATTTAATACTTGAGTTTTGAGCGAGTTGTTGAAAACTTGCATGTGATCTCATATTTTGTTAAAAAATATTGAGGATTTTGATCTCACTCATATGATGATAAGCATTTCAAATGATCATCATACTTTATAATATGAAGGTTACCTTGTTTATAAAATTCTTTTTAAAATTTATGTTTGGTAATAACTCTAGGAAATTCTATGTTATGAAGTGCCAAACGAACACTTATAATCTCCTTAATTCTATATGCAGAATGAGACGTCCCGCCTCGTTAAGTAACCTAATTATCTAATCCTAAAACATTCGAAAAATTTAAAATTTAAAATACATATAAAGAATACATACAATACACCGATATATATATATATATATATATATATATATGCAATCATCCTTGAGTACATCAATCAGAGTATGCTACTAAGGTTATATAGCTAATATAACAACTTTCAACAGGAAAGATACATAATAAGCCACACCCAAAAGCAACTAATAAAATATGCTATCTCTCGTCCCAACCCACCTCACCAAAATACATCAAAATAAACACTCAAAACTCTCATGCCTACTGAGACGCACTGGCCCGGCACTCACGTCAACATGGATGATATGATGGCCGCGAACTACCTTCTATTCCCGCCTCTAACAGCTGGCATCTGCGGTTCTCCCACTGGCATCTGGTTCATAGGGAATACCAATTCCTCAAGAATCGACTCCTCAATTACGGTATCTTCTCCACGAACCATAAAAGAAAACAAACATAGAGAAAATAGAGAGATAAGGATCTACAACACACATCATATATGGGAAAGAAATCAAAGGATAAAATATACTAACATCACGCTCATCACACAAGCATTAAACATCTCCATGGATCGTACAAGTTAGTCATCTGCAATCCATCATTTCTCTCGTAGTCAACACTTGTACTATATGTATCTCGTTCCTACATGCATGTCGGCCGATATCTCAATACTCGTTCTCAGTCTCAGAGAACCTTAGTTAATTGTCCAGGGAACCTCTTCGCTCGCCGTGACCAATAAGAGTGCATCCCCACTCCAACTCTCGGGGAGGGGTATCTTGGTCGCCTCAGAATGTCCACCTGCGACGTGGAATACTCATGGTTCAGTTGGGATAACCAAGCTCTAGCGGGCATCATGACACGATAGGAGCAACCCCATCCGTCACATGCGATAAGTCTCGAGAATGATTTCATCCCCAAGATCACGAAGATTGTCCCTTCCGTAATCCGTACCCGTACTCAGGTGCACTAATCTTATGTGTCCCATACCACACGGCTCGCCACTTGGAACATGATTATGCTATGCATGTCAACCATTACTTGTGCCACCAATATCTCAATAAACATCTCAATCCTTATATCACTTTATTCACGATACCACAACATCCATCATTTTTTCCTCACACATGCATTCTAGCACTTTCTTTCATTCTCATCATCATCATCATCATTCACAAAACATGCAAACATAATATTCAATATCTCAACATACCACCTTAAGCATATAAGATCATACAATCCATACTATCAAGTATACCATTCTAAACTTATAAACACATAAATCATATAGAGCACATATTCGCAATCACACCAAACATACCAATCATCCATCCAACAATAGTCATCTAGCCTAGGGTATATTCTTAGCGGTGATAGCCCAAAGATACCTATACCGAGGGTTTAGGCACTTTGTCAAGGCTCAACCTCTAGTAGGGTTTAGGGTTCCCCTAAAAATGTCAATATATACTATTCTACTCTTGCCTTCCCGACTAATGTGTGATTCTTTCTCCCCATCAGGAACTGCTAGGAACTACTACATGCGCGCCTTCCAATACAAGCTTCCGAACACAGCTCCACAACCGGCACTTTAGCACGCTTTTCAATGAACACACCACACGGCTCCTCACACAATGTAGCTCCTGGACTTAGGCGAAGGTAGATTCGAAATTGAGCTCAAGGATATAAGGAAAAAGGTACCAAAATGCTACTGTACGGGCTCCATATCTCCTACTCCAGACCTCGAATCCCTAATCCGAACGGTGAAACTGAAGAACTACACGTCCTTAACCTGCGGACCACATTTCAGCTTAATCCAACGGTTAACGAATCTCTGGAGACGATTTCATGGTGACAGGGTGGGTGGTATACGGGATGAGTTTCTCCCACTCTAGGCCCACGGTGCAAGCTGATTATCTCACATTAAGAAGCTCGAACCGATAATCCGAACTGTGAATAGGAAGAATCAAGTGTGTGGAATCTTCTTACCAAATTTCAGTACGATCCAATGGTGGATGACTCTCCGGCGATGATTTTCCGGTGACACCCCAACCAAGCTTCCAAGCTCTTCCAAAAATGGCTTCTAACACTTCTATTCCTTTTTCCACTTGCTTCTCTGGTCAAAAACATAGAGGAGGATGAAGTGAAGCCTTGTTTTACTTTGCTTCATTAGATTAGATTAAGTTAGCATTAGGTGTCATTGTTTAGGTGCATTAGGTGTCATTAGTTATGCTAGGTGGCATGATCCTAGGCTAGTTAGGTGTCCTTTAGTGAGTCCATGTGTCACCTTTTGGTGGCAACCTCCTTAATTGCCACCTTCTCCTCTATGTGACATGTGTCTAGTTGTGATACGTATCATTCCCACGCGTCACCGCATGTTGTCCCGTCAGTACGCTCGGGTGTTTTCTTCTGCATTTTCCCCCAAATAACTCACTGCCGGAATATTTTCTGTAGTGTTTTTAGGCTAACCCTAAAAGCCTATTAAACTCTAGTCCCCGTCAAATTTTAATATACTAAACCTCCATTAATTAATTAATTACTTAATCAATTAATCACTCGGTTAGCGTTTCATCGCGTTCGGAACCCGTTCTTCCCTGTTTTTGCACTTTCTGAGCTCATTCCAAGGCCAAATTGTCTCAAATTTGGACCATGGCTTTCTCAACACATAAGAAACATAATTAAGCCCTTAATATATGCTTAGCTTATGGCCCACACACTAATCAAGAAAATGAGGTGTAACATTACCACCACCCTTAAAAGAAATTTCGTCCCCGAAATTTAGCATACCTTAGAAAAGATGTGGAAATTTTTGTAACATATCCGCTTCTCGTTCACATGTAGCATCGCCTGTCATCGCCTCCCATATCACTTTCACTAACGGAATATGCTTCTCACAAAGTTCCTTAACCCTTCGATCTTCGATCCACACAGGTAATGCTTCATATTCTAAGTTGTCTCTTATCTATATTGACTTGGGCTGAATGACATGTGATGGATCGGGATAGTACTTTCGAAGTTGCGACACATGGAAAACATTATGAAGATTGGATAGGTTTGGAGGTAAGGCTTCTTGATAGGCTACTGGACCAATTCGACAAAGAATTTGAAATGGTCCGATGAATCTAGGAGTAAGCTTTTTAAATTTTAGCGCTCTACCGATTCCAGTTTTTGGTGTAACTCTCAAGAAAACATGAGCTCCTTCTTGGAATTCTAAGGGTTTTCTCCTCTTGTTACTATAACTCATTTTCCTGTCTTGCACAGCTTTCATCTTTTCCCTTATAAGCTTAACTTGTTCCGTCGTTTGTTGTACCACTTCAGGTCCTAAGATTTGATTCTCTCTCGTCTCGTACCAGCACAACAAAGTTCTACACTTCCTCCCATATAAAGCCTCAAAGAGTGCTGTTCCAATACTTGAATGAAAACTATTGTTATAGGTGAATTCAATCAATGGCAAGAAATTATCCCAACTTCCCGTTTGTTCCAACACACAAGCTCTTAACAGATTTTCCAATGATTGAATTGTTCGTTCAGATTGACCGCCCGTTTGAGGATGGTAAGCTGAACTCAACCTTAAATTAGTTCCCAAATCTTCTTGTAGGCTCCTCGAAAACCTTGATGTAAACCTCAGGTCTCTATCCGATATGATACTTGAAGGCACTCCATGTAACCTCACTATCTCTTTAATATAAATATGGGTTAATATTTCCAAATAATACCTTTCATTGATGGCTAAGAAATGCGCAGATTTCATTAACCTATCAATGATTACCCAAATTGCATCAAATCCTTTCGGAGTCCTTGGTAGTCCCGTTGCAAAGTTCATTGTTATGCCATCCCACTTCCATTCTGGCATATCCAGAGATTGTAACGTTCCAGCGGGCATTTTATGTTCAATCTTAGCTTTTTGGCACACTAAACAAGATAATACAAATTCTGCTATTTCCTTCTTCATCCCAGGCCACCAAAACATCTTCTTCAAATCTTGATACATTTTTGTTGCTCCTGGGTGAAAGCTTAGCTTACTCTTATGGCCTTCCTCTAAGATCATCTTCCTAATTTCTATAACCTCAGGCACACAGATCCTTTCCTTATATCTAATAACCCCATGATCATCTATATTAAACTCAGAAGTCCTATTCTGCTTTATCAACTCTTTCATCTTTTGGAAATACTAATCAGATCCTTGCTTCTCTCTAACCATCCTTAAGAACTCACTGGTCACTGAGGTCATGCCTTGGTACATTCTATCCTTAGATACCTCCACTCCCAAACTTAAGTCTCTAAATTGTTCCAACAACTCTATCTCTTTTACCATCATTGCAAACACATGTAAAGATTTTCAACTTAATGCATCTGCCACCACATTCGCCTTTTCTAGATGGTAATATAGATCGAACTCATAATCTTTTATGAATTCCATCCATATCCTCTGTCTCATATTCAGTTCCTTTTGTTCAAACAAGTACTTTAAGCTCTTGCGATCACTGAACACAATAAATTGAGCTCCGTAAAGATAGTGTCTCCATATCTTTAATGCAAACACTATGACTGCTAGCTCTAGGTCATGAGTTGGGTAATTTCTTTCATGAATCCTTAATTGGCTTGAAGCATAAGCCACCACCCTTCCTTCTTGCATAAGCACACTTCCTAACCATTGATACGAAGCATCACAGTACACTTCGAACTTTCCTAAAGAATTAGGTAATACCAAAACTGGAGATGTAGTCAACTTCCGTTTAAGCTCCTGAAAACATTGTTCACATTCTTCCGTCCATTCAAAGGCTTTTCCCTTCCTCGTCAATTGCATCATAGGCAAAGCAATCTTAAAAAATACTTCGATGAACCTGCTATAGTATCCAGCCAAACCTAAGAAACTTAAAACTTCACTGACTGTCTCGGGGCTTTCCCATTTCAACACAGCTTCTACCTTTGCAAGATCCACTGCTATTCCCTCTTTGTTGATTATATGGCCCAAGAACTGAACTTCCTCTAACCAAAACTCGCACTTAGGAAACTTCTTATAGAGTTGTTGATCCTTTAAAACTTGGATTACAATCCTAAGATGTTCCCGATGCTCTTCTCGATTAGGGGAATGGACGAGAATGTCATCAATGAAGACGATAACAAACTTATCTAGATAGGGTCGGAAAATCCTATTCATGTAATCCATAAACACAGCTGGAGCATTCATCATGCCGAAAAGCATAACTAAATACTCATAGTGTCCATAGCGAGTTCTGAATGCAGTTTTCGATGCATCCTCCTTCTTGACTCAAATCTGATGATAACCAGATCGTAAGTCAACCTTAGAGAAAACTGCACCTCCTTTCAGCTGATCCATCAAGTCATCAATCCTTGGCAAAGGATACTTATTCTTAATGGTAGCCTTATTCAGCTATCGGTAATCAACACACAACCTTGAGCTTCCGTCCTTCTTCTTCACAAACAACACTTGCACTCCCTATGGTGAAACACTTGGCCTTATAAACTTCTTCCCCAAGATCTCATCCAGTTTCTTCTCCAACTCAGCTAACTCCGATGGAGACATCCGATAAGGTGCTATCAAAATAGGTTCCGTCCCTGGTACTAGGTCTATGGCGAACTCCACTTCTCTCTCAGGTGGTAAACCCGAAACATTTTCAGGAAACACTTTTGGAAAGTCTCGCACTATAGGCAAAGATTCTAAGCTGAGATCCCTTTTCACATCTATAGAAAATAGCATCACATATTCTTGAGCTTGATTCTTTTGTAAAAAATCTCTGTCCCCAACAGGCACTAATCTAGGTTGCTCAGAAAAGATAAGAGATTTCTTGGCACAATCTAATAATACATGGTTAGCCGAAAGCCAATCCATGCCTAAAATTACATCTAGTTGTTGCATGGGTAGACAAATCAGATCGACTAAGAAATTCCTATTTTCTACTACAATAGGGCATTTCAAACAAATAGACATAGTAGTCAAAGGACTACTAGTAGGAGTAGAAACAGTCAAATTATATGGTAACAAAGAAACAAACAATTTCAAGTGATCCACACATTCCAAAGAAATAAAGGAATGAGTCGCCCCTGAGTCAAACAAGACAGATAAGAGCTTCATCGAAACTAAACACATACCTTGTATTAGATAAAGAGATTCAGAGGATTCGGTTCCCCTCACGGTAAACACTATTCCCATAGCTTGTGGCCTTGCTTGTTGATTTGCCACTGGTGGTCTTGTTCTAGCTCCCTGAGGTATGCTTCCTTGCCTTACTGCACCAGGCCTCTCCGTCATTCCTTGCCTGCAAAACCGAGCAACGTGGCCAGACTTGCCACATCAATAACAAATTGAGCTCCCGTCTTGTCCCGCACTTGGACAATCTTTGGCAAAGTGTCCTCCTCCACACCTGTAGCATCTTAGCGGTCCTTATCCCTTTCTTCCAACATTAACAACTTGTTGCACTAGTCAGTTGTAAGGTCCTTGTCTTTGTTGGAACTTTCTTCCTCTTTCCTTCTGATTGTCGTTGCGAATTGGTCCACCGCTCCTTTGTTGGACCCTTCCGCTACGATCATGTCCTTCCAACACTGTACACTTCTCTACTAATGCCGAAAAGTTACATATCTCGAAAGGCAACATCGCCCACTTCAGCTCTGGCCTCAATACTTCCTTTAACTTCCCACACACCCATTCTTCATCCGATATACTAGATAAAATTGAGAAAACTTTAACAGTGCCTTGAAACGCATGGCATACTCGCCCACTGACATTCCTGCTTGCTTAAGGTTCATAAACTCTTTCCTTTTCTTGCTTGACACTCTTTGGGAAATACTTATCCATAAAGCCTTCCCAAAACACCTGCCATGTGATAACTCTTCCTTCAGCTTCCAGCAACCTCTATTTGTTCTTCCACCAATGTTCCACTCCTCCGACCAACATGAATGAAGCATAAGTTACTTTCCTATTTTCCCGTCAGTGTATTGCTATGAAGATCTTCTCAATCTCTTGGATCCACAATTCAGCGGCTTCCGGGTTGTATTCTCCATGGAATTGGGGAGGGTTTCCTTTCATAAAGGCATTCAGACCTAGTTCCACCATTTCCTCCTCTCGCACCGGATTCGATTGTTGAGGTTGTTGTCGCGCTTCCCTCTCTTGCTGCATGTACTGAGCGTTTTGTTGAGTTTGTTGCAACATGGCTGCCGCCAAATCCCTCATAGTTCTCATAGCTTCGGCCGTTTCCTCACTACCTCCGATTCTCGAGGTTTCTCCTTGATGATTGTTATCCTCAGCTTCCACCATCCTACCTTTACCACTTCCCATCCTTCCACATCCTGCTCCACGAGCCATTGGTTCCTATAAAAGCAACCATTAGCTCCATAATCCCAAAACACAAAAGCAAACAATCACACATATCATACAATCAAGTCAATTATCTTCATTCCCGAACTATTGGAAACAAGAGATAACTCCAACACACAAGCATCCTATCCTTCTAGACACAGTCAGTTCCTTTTGAGGTCTTGACAAAAATGGCCAGTTCCAACTACCCATCCTCACAGTCCGCGGTCCTAACCGGACTCGACTGTTCGAACAACATAACCTCCCAGTTCTCGATTTTAATTGGACTAAACTGTGTCGCCGACATAACCTCAGTCCGTTTTACAACCGAACTGCTCTGATACCACCAAATGAGACGTCCCGCATCATTAAGTAATCTAATTATCTAATCCTAAAACACTAGTGCAAGAAGCACTTTTAACGTCTGTTAGAAGTGGATTTTAACGTCGGTTATTGCCTAAACGTTAATCCAGCCGATGTTAAAGGTGTGATTTTTAACGTCGGTTTCTTTAACCGCTGTTAAAGTTTAAGCTTTTAACGTCTGTTGTTTTTAAAGCAAACATTAAAAGAACGAGTGGTGTTTTAAATTTGTAGAATTCTCCAGGGAAAGGGAAATACTTTTAACATCTGTTGTTTATAAAACAGACGTTAAAATCATACTTTTAACGTCTGTTGTTTATAAAATAGACATTAAAAGTATAATTTTAATGTCTTTTTTTATAAACAACAGACGTTAAAAGTTGATTTTAACGTCTGTTTAATAAATAACAAACATTATAAGGTTTTTTTTTTAATTCTAATTATTCATTATATATCCATTTTCCTTGCAGAATTCTACAAATTTAACACACACCACTCAGAATTACAAGTTCAGAATACATAATTTGCAGAATTCTACATCTAGAATTAGAGGTCCACAATATAGAATTTGCATTAAAAAATTTGCATCACAATACAGAATTTGCATTTACAATTAATCACAATACAAAATTCTATATACAAGCTAGTCCAACTACAATATATAATTCAGAAGTCTATACAAGCTCCAAACTACAATTCAGAGTTCTATACAACCTAACAAACCCAAATATACATGCAATTCATAAATAAATTAATCATCATCTTCATCATCAACTACAAAGTATGCAGGATCTATTTTTTCTACTCTTTTATCTGCAACATACTAAAAAAAGAAGTTTGTAAACCGCACCCTCAAGTCTTTCAATTCAGGTTTAGTGAGAGAAGACTGATTGCTGAAGACCTGCACAAGTTCAAATAAACTCAACATTAAATTAAGTCATCAACAAAAACAAAATATAATTAATTAACTTGTTAAATTAATTACCGTCTTCCATCCGTTGATAATAGACGCGGAGACAATGGTCAACATATGAAACATCACATAGTAAGCACATTCCTAACCGCCGGGTTGACGATGAGACTACAAATGAATACGAAAATGAATATGAAGTAAATGTATAAATATAGTAATAATAATAATTACTATTTAATAAACTACTTACCTTTGGGATAATCCACTCAGGATTTGCTTTTGTCTTCGAAGGCCTACTTTTCCCATTCGCACTATAAATGCTACATGCCTTCATAGCCCTATGATAAACAAAATATTTCTGTCAATTATATGTTCATGTAATAAAATAAAATAAAATGTTACAAATTAAATAAAATAAAAAGTTTACGTACGTATTGATTGAGGCCACCAACTCCTTCGTCGGCTCATAGTGCAATGAGCATAAGAAGACGACAAGATGCTTATCAGGAATAAGTATGACCAACTGCCAATGGCCAGACCTTAGGATTGGTGCTAGATATATCTGTTTCTGATCATCCCTTTCCATTAAGGTCTGCATGTATGCACTCAGTTTATTGTGGTCAGTCATGAAAGTACCCATAGTGGTGGTAGGGTCTAAGAATCCGTACAAGGTATTGTTGCCCCTGTCAACTAATTAGCAATGCAGATGCCTAAGATATAAAATAAGTTGATGTTAATTATGTAATTATATATTGAAATAAATTATAAAATTAAAATGTACTTACGTGCATCAGAGACTTGGAATCGTGTCGCATATCCAATTACCATCAGTGCAAAAGTGTTTAATATCCTCAGCACACAATTGAAAAAGAAGTTGTCCTATAGAGCCATCGTGTTCCAATGGAATATCAAACATTTCTTGATCATAATCCTCAGCAAATGCACATAAATGAGCCAAGGGAGATTGCTTAGGCTCCGGCTTGGACTTCAATTGTATATGCAGAAAACATCAAGTAATTGAGAATAAAGAAAACATAAAAACATAAGTAATTGAGAACTCCCACTCCATAGTTGTGTAACAACTCCATCTCTCACCGTTTCAAGTCTAATTCCCGCTTCGACAACTCCAACTCCAACTATGTCTTTGGACAACTCCCAGTTGTGCTCACAAGTGAAGGTTGGACAACTGCCTGTATGCTGGAAAGTCATTGATGGTGCAAAATAACATGGCACACATCTTAAAAGTCTCATTAGAAGACCCATCAATTACATCAACACCTTCCACCCACAACTTTTCAAGTCTTCAATCAAGGGACTTAGATAAACATGGAAGTCATTTCCTGGTTGTTTTGGGCCTGAAATCATCATAGATAACATCATGTATTTGCGCTTCATGCACAACCAAGGAGGAAGGTTGTAAATTATCAGGAGAACAGACCATGAACTATGAATACTACTGAAGTTACCATATGGATTCATTCCATCCGTAGCAAGTCCAAGCCTAAGGTTCCTTGGGTCATTGGCGAAATTCGGAAACAAAGTATCAATTTTCTTCCATTTGTCAGAATCAGCCGAATGGCGAACCTGTCCATCACGTTTCCTCCCATCCTGATGCCATCTAATGTTCTTTGTGTCTTTTACATTAGCAAACAATCACTTGAACCTTGGAATTATTGGAAGATACCACAACACCTTTGCAGGAGGACCCTTTTTTTTCACATCACAACTAAAATCGTCATAATCATCACCATCATCACCATCCTTCACTTTGTAGTGTGATAACCCACACTTAGGGAAGTCGTGCATCTTTTCATAATCACCCCTGTACAATATGCAATCATTGGGGCATGCGTGTATCTTCTTATACTCCATACCCATCGAACACAGTACCTTCTTTGCCTCATAGTTACGGTCAGGCAATGTATTGCCCTCTGGAAGCAAGTCTTTCAACAATTCAAGCAATTCGGTGAAGCTTTTTTCGCTCCAACCATTTCTCGCCTTCACGGTGACCAATTTTAACACCGCCGACAACCGTGTCTGAGTAGTGCACCCCAGATACAAAGGCTTATCCGCACCACTGCATAATATTTCATACACATGTGCTCGCTGAAAAGATTCTTGTCCAATATCACGAATCATGTCATCTACTCGATCATCGTCCATTTCTACATCAACGACACTTGGGTTGTTATTTAACAAGACATCACCATGCCATATTCATCTTGTATAATTCAACCAAATCCTTTTACAAATAAGATGAGTACGTATATCCTTAACTACACATTTCCTTTTATTCAAACATTTGACACAAGGACAGCAAAACATTCCATTACTATCGGGAACATTTTTTTTGAGCAAATTCTATAAACTCTTCCACTCCCCTCAGATACTCATCACTTGTGCATTTACAAACCATCCAACTATGATCCATAACTAGATAGCTTCTATAGATAAACACACATATATCCAATATAAGCACAATAGGGGAGATTGGAAAAACACTAGTATTTGAAAGCCTAACAACCATATATGTACCCTAAAAATCAAGACAATTTCATGGCAATATTGGTACCATTATATCCAATTCAGGCAACTCAGAAGCAGACAAATTGGTACCATTATAAGCCAAAAGACCTAAAACAGGAGCCAAATATGAATAACCAGGTAAAGGGTAAAAAATTTCAGACCAATTTCCTAAGTTTTGGTATACCAAAACAACCCTTTCTACATAAGGTTGTTCAATAACCTCAATTGGGATCTGAAATTCTCTGTAACTTTGAACACCTCTAGTTCTTAAACTACCACTAATAAGCCTCATTGCTGAGACTCTAACCCCTCCCAACCCTTCCAAATTCTTAGTGTGTAAGAATAACATGATAACCACTACTCAACGGCATCAAATTCCTTCTTTTGCTTGTTTTTTACATAAGCGGAAATAC
Source organism: Ammopiptanthus mongolicus (assembly GCA_039655645.1). NCBI lineage: Eukaryota > Viridiplantae > Streptophyta > Magnoliopsida > Fabales > Fabaceae > Ammopiptanthus > Ammopiptanthus mongolicus. The sequence continues at coordinate 42,453,259 of CM077350.1, forward strand.
GGGGGAAATCAGAATTTCTTTTCAACATGATTGTTACATATTTTGGGCACATTTGATTGAATCCTTCCCAATCCTTATTTTGGAAAAGAAAGGCTTGGACCATAAATAGAGTTTTTTGGACTCTTGAATCATTCATCTCAATGCGGTTTAATAAGAATAAGCAATAACAATGAGAACAGTGCAAGGAAAATGGTTCTGGCCTGAGGAAAGGAAAATGGCAATGGCAATGAGAACAGTGCAAATGGATGTGGTGCGTGGGGGAGGAACTGGTGCCTTTGCTTGATGAGGCACGAAAGTGATGTAATGAGAAAAGAGAAAGATCAGGGAACAGAAAGGAGAAAGGAGAAAAGAGAGAGGAGGCGCGGCGGAGGAGAAAGTGGTGGCTTTGCTTCACGGAGGAGAGACTGGGTGGCTTTGCTTCACGAAGGGTTTTGAGTGAGAAGTGGGTGAAAAGGAGAGTTAAGGAATTGAATTGGGCGCGACATATAGTATATTTGTATAACGTTATAATTTTTGGGTACATCTTTAACGTTGGGTGATAAAAGAACAGACGTTAAAAGCTTTTCTTTCCCGTCTGTTTACAATAACAGAAGTTAAATAAGATATTTAATGTTGGTTGATAAAAGAACAGACGTTAAAAGTTTTTCTTTCACGTCTGTTCTTAATATAACAGACGTTAAATCGATTTAACGATGGTTATTATAACAACCGACGTTAAAGTTTATTTAAATGAACGAAATATTTACGGTTCTGCCATCACGTCTTTTTAACGTCCATTTTTTTTAATAGACGTTAATAATGATCGTAAAATCCATAATTTCCACCAGTGAAACATGCGAAAAATTTAAAATACATTTAAAGAATACATACAATACACAGTATATATATATATAATCATCCTTGAGTACATCAGTCAGAGTATGCCACTAACGTCATATAGCAAATATAACAACTTTCAATAGGAAAGATACAGAATAAGCCACACCTAAAAGCACCTAATAAAATATGCTATTTCTCATCCCAGCCCACCTCACCAAAATACATCAAAATCAACACTCAAACTTCTCATGCTCTACTGAGACGCACTGGCCCGGCACTCACGTCAACATGGATGATACGATGGCCGCGAACTACCTTCTATTCCCGCTTTCACAGCTGGCATCTGTGGCTCTCCCACCGGCATCGAGTTCATAGGGAATACCGTCCTCCTCAGGAATTGACTCCTTAATTACAATATCTTCTCCACGAACCATAAGGGAAAACATACATAGAGAAAATAAGGAGATAAAGATCTACAACAAACATCATATATGGGAAATAAATCATAGGATAACATATATTAACATCACACGCATCACACAAGCATTTAGACAAACATCTCCATGGATTGTACATGTCAGTCATCTCCAATCCATCATTTCTCTCGTAGTCAACACTTATACAATATATATCTCGTTCCTACGTGCATGTCGGTTGATATCTGAATACTCGTTATCGGTCTCAAAGAACCTTAGTTAGTTGTCCAGGGAACCTTTCCGCTCGCCGTGACCAATAAGAGTGCATCCCCACTCCAACTCTCGGGAGGGGTATCTTGGTCGCCTCGGAATGTTCACCTACGATGTAGAATACTCAGGGTTCAGTCGGGATAACCAGGCTCCAGCGGCATCACGACACGATAGGAGTAACCCCATCTGTCACATTTGATAAGAGCCGAGCACGATTATATCCCCAAGATCACGAAGATCATCCCTTCCTTAATCCGTACCCGCACTCAGCTACACTAACCTCGTGTGTCCCATACCATACGACTCGCCACTTGGCACATGATTATACTATGCATGTCAACCATCACTTATGCCACCAATATCTCAATAAACATCGCAATCCTTATTTCACTTTATTCACAATACCACAACATCCATCACTTTTTCCTCACACATGCATTGTGGCACTTTAATTCATTGTCATCATCATCATCATCATCATTCATAAAACATGCAAACATAATATTCAATATCTCAACATACCACCATAAGCATATAAGATCATACAATCCATACTATCAAGCATACCATTCTAAACTTATAAACACATAAATCATATAGAGCACATATTTGCAATCACACCAAACATACCAATCATCCATCCAATAATAGTCGTCTAGCCTAGGGTATATTCTTGGCAATGATAGCCCAAAGATATCTACACCGAGGGTTTAGGCACTTTGTCAGGGCTCAACCTCTAGTAGAGTTTAGGGTTCCCCTACACATGTCAATATATACTATTCTACTCTTGCTTTCCCGACGAATGTGTGATTCTTTCTCCCCACCTAGAGCTGCTACGAACTGTTACACGTGCGCCTTCCTGTACAAGCTTCAGAACACAGCTCCGCAACCGGCACTGTAGTATGCTTTTCAATGAACACACCACACGACTCCTCACACAAGGTAGCTGTTGGACTTAGGCGAAGGTAGATTGGAAATTGAGCTCAAGGATCTAAGGAAAAAGCAATGTTTCGAAAACCGGACCGGTAATTATACTAGTGAAGGTACCGATTCAAGGTTCACTGGTCCAACCGTGGTTCAACCGGTTGTAACTAAATATATATTTTTAATTTTATATTATATATTTATTAATAAAAAAATAATCGAAACTAAAAAAAAAATTTGATATTCAATAATTTAAAAGCATAATAAAGTTTTTTCAATAAAAAATGTTATCATTGATAGGTGACATGACACCATAACAGGTTATGGTAGCAGACTAGCAGCATCCTACACAAGTGGCATCGTACATCACAGTCATAAAAATACTTTCATAACATACAAAATGACTTATTACCCTCACCATGTCCTAGCCATTGCATAGTTGAATTCTAATAGAAAAGGACATTTCCGTAACTCCAATCTCAACCCCGTCAACATCCTTCGTTCTAAACTTCTAATATTCCCCTTACACCGAACTCATCACTCTCTCATTTTCTCTCTCCTAGAGTTAGGGTTTGGTTTCATTACTTTCATCAACATGGCATCCTCTTCTTCTGATCCCATCAAGTCCGAAGTAGGTGGCGGTGGCGGCGCGATGGAGGCTTCGGAAGCAACAGTGGTGAATGATTAGGCGTTACTGTACAGAGGATTGAAGAAAACTAAAAAAGAGAGAGGTTGTACCGCAAAAGAATACATCAGCAAAAGAGAGAGGTTGACGAAAGAAGAAGAATGCAAGGAGGAGGAAGAATGGAAAATGGGTTCCGGCTGAGGAAAACTCCCTATCACAAATTTCTTTCTTTGTTTTTTAAAAAAAGTCAGCCCGCTGGAAACAGGTGGACAGCCAGCTTACCGGTTTAGCACCGGTTTCACCGGTTCTTGACCAGTTTCAATCGCAGCTGGTTATGAGGGTTAACCAGACCGGTATCTGGTCCGGTTCACCGGTCCGACCGGCCGATCCAGTCCGGTTTTAATAACCATGGGAAAAAGGTACCAAACTGCTACTGTACGGCTCCATATCTCCTACTCCAGACCTCGAATCCCTAATCCGAACGGTGAAACTGAAGAACTACATGTCCTTAACCTGCGGACCATGTTTCAGCTCGATCCAACGGTCAACGAATCTCTATAGACGATTTCATGGTGACAGGGTGGGTGGTGTATAGGATGAGTTTCTCCCACTCTAGGCCCATGGTGCAAGCTAAATATTGCACATTCAGAAGCTCGAACCGACAATCCGAATGGTGAAGAGGAATAATCATATGTCTGGAATATGCTTACCAAATTTCTACACGATCCAACGGTGGATGAATCTCCGGTGATGATTTTCCAGTGACACCCCAACCAAGCTTCAAAGCTCTTCCAAAAATGGCTTCTAACACTTCTATTCTTTTTCCACTTGCTTCTCTGGTCGAAAAACAAAGAGGACGAGGATGTGAAGCTTTGTTTTACTTTGTTTCATTAGATTAGATTAAGTTAGCATTAGGTGTCATTGTTTAGGTGCATTAGGTGTCATTAGTTAGGCTAGGTGGCATAATCCTAGGCTAGTTAGGTGTCCTTTAGTGAGTCCATGTGTCACCTTTTGGTGGAAACCTCCTTGCCACCTTCTCCTCTACATGACATATGTCCAGTTGTGATATGTGTCACTCCCACGCGTCATCGCGTGTTGTCCCGTCAGTACGCCCGGGTGTTTTCTTCCGCATTTTCCCCCACATAACTCACTACCGGAATATATTCTGTAATATTTTTAGGCTAACACTAAAAGCCTATTGTACTCAAGTCCCCGTCAAATTTTAATATGCTAATCCTTCATTAATTAATTAATTAATCAATTAATCGATCTGTTAGCTTTTTATAGCATTCGGAACTCGTTCTTCCCCGTTTTTGCACTTTCTGAGCTCGTTCCATGGCCAAATTGTAACAAATTTGGACCATGATTTTCTCAACACATAAGGAACATAATTAAGCCCTTAAATATGCTTAGCTTATGCCCCACACACTAATCAAGAAAACGAGGTGTTACGCAGAACATATCGTTAACTATGAAACCCAAATTTTGTGAAAAAACTGTCATTGATAAATTATATGTTGAGTTTCATATTATTATCTTGTAACCACTTCTCTTGACAATTATGCACTAGTTGATTTCTCTCTAATTTATAAACCTACTCTTGAAGAGAGAAAGTGGTGAGTTTTGAATTCATTTTGGATATTATAATGCAAAAAGTTAAGATCCCACTATTATTATTTTAATATTAGTGGGCTCTAATGGAAATCCTAGTTTTGTTTAAAATCCTAATTTTGTTTAGGTATACTGGATTAGTGGGAGTGTGTATATAATATTGTTGTGTCTCGAGACTTATTAGTCTTATATTGCCATATATTTGTGCGCGCATTTTGTGATCATATGGCATATTCTAAAAGGACATTGTTATTTAGTCTTGTCCTATTGTACTGAGATATATATAAAATCTGCTGGCATCTTGAGTAGATGTCAAGGCCTTTTGTTGGGAATTGCACATTAATCTCTTTAGCATGCAATTATATTGTGCTTCTCTTTTACCCAAAATACCACATTCTGATAGGTCATAGATATATAAGTACTTCGCAGGTATAATGTTAGTACTCTTATAGAGTATGATGTTATGCATTTTTGGAGTACTTGTAAATCTTATGTTACGACCAATAGTCTTAAGTGCTTGCTCATTATTGACATTCTTGATGCCCGATGAGAGGTCCATGCCCTCATCTGTTATGCTATTTAATCGTTGCCCCAATAGACGGTTATGTAGTCTGAATAGCAATAGGGTAGAGGGGAGTCTTCTCTCATCCTTAGTTGTCCACAAATCTCTACTTCTCTCTAGAGTTTTTGCTTACAATCACCAAGGTGTCAAGATGGAATCATTCATGTTAGGTAGACACATCTAACATAATTTTCTTCATTATGATTATAGAACATGCTATAATGTTGTATCTACTTGATCTTGTTTCTTGAGGATCAAAATAAATTCATCATGTGAAACTTATGATGTCAAGAAGAGAAGAAAAAATAATCTATATTTAACTACAAATTACTTGGATTATTTTTTAAATAGTAAAGGAGAAATTTGAATATGCCAAGAAGTTGTTTAAGGATTGTGTAAGTGTTTGAGGAGATGTCTCTGCTAGGGTTTGTCTCCACGTGAATCCTAGTTTTTCATGATCGCTCATGGCTGACGTCAGGCCAATTATTCCATGGAGATGCCTTGCTCACAATTCCTCTTCCACGGTCTTACCTTCTCCCTCTTCTCCCCCACCTCCCAAAAAGAAGACTTTTGCACAAGCCTTAAACAATTCTTGTGATATTCCTCTCAGTCAGTTGCTGGTTCCATGCTTGAAAGGGGATGAACTTGCTGTCGCTATCCTGGAAGATGAATATATGGCTGGCCTGAAGGCTTTGAAAAACAATCTACATGGTCGAATTTTGCTTTCTAAATGAGAGACTCCTCCTAGAATTATTGACTTGGGAGACAAGCTATCAAAACTATGGAAGCCAATTACTCAATGGAGAATGGTCCCTATAGGAAAGGGTTTCTTTGAGTTTTCCTTCTCCTCCATTGAAGATATGCGGAAGGTGCTTTCGGTTGGATCTTGGAACCTTGATCCTGGTTCTTTAAGACTCTTCTCTTGGACTTCGGATAATCCTGAACTTGTTCGTCAAACCAATGTTCAATGTTGGATTAGGATTCTTGGCCTACCACAAGAATATTGGAGGCCTAAAATCCTTTTTGCTATTGCTAGAGGCGTTGGTACTCCTCTATTTCTTGATGATGCCACTATTAATAAAACACTTGGGCACTTTGCCAGGGTGTTGGTGGATGTTGATCTTGCTGACAAACTTCGCAACCAAATTCTTGTGGAAAGAAAAGACTTTGCTTTCTTTGTGAAAATTGAATATGAAAGATAACCTCCTTTTTGTCGTGCTTGCAAAATGATTGGTCATTCCTTTGAGAATTGCAGGAAAATCTCGCATGCTAATCAAGTACTAAGGACCAAGATTGATGGAAAGATTGTAGTTGACACAGCAAAAAATAATTCTGGCAAGCAAATCTATGTCCCTATTACTAAGAGTCTTCAGGATCGTGTTCCTGGTGACCCTTTAAAAACAGTGAATGAGGCTGTAGATAGAATTTTCTCTGATGATGCAATTTCGATATCCAAAAATAGAGAGAATGTTGATCCTTTTCAAGTGGCAGTTCCTTTTCAGGAAGGTACTAGTAATCGCGGGTTTGAAGTTGTAAAGGTTGGATCTAAATTTGTTCAAGTGCAGTCAAGTCATTTGGTTCCTCCCAGTGATGATGATATTCATGCAATAAATGCTGATAGAGTGAATGTTCAGCCAAGGCAAAAGTCCATTCATGCAGATCTTGAATCAGCACAGGAAGGAAACTCAATAGATTATGTGATTCAAGAGGTTAATTCCCCTGTTAGAGAAATCAGTAGTGATGATATTAATGATGATGCAGGCACTATCTGTGATTAGTCTTTACATCCTAAATCTCCTAAGGAAATAGTTGTGTTTTCTGATTCTGATCATGTTTCTGAGTCTGATAACTTGTGCAATAATGAAGATAATTCTATAGTTAGTCAAAGGCAAAATTTTACTATTAATGACAGTTTATGCAAAGGATTGTGTTACTCCATCTTTAGAGCTACGAAATAAATCAGTTTGTTTGGTTTCAACTACTGTCACTCTAGTGACTCAAGATTTAAATCCTGTGGTGGCAAATGATTTGAGAGTTGTAGGAATTGCTGGGCAATTTTGGGGTGATGCTGAAGATGAGATTGATCTTCCAGAACAATTCACACCTCATCAGAGCGACGCAATTGCTAGCAAGTATTTGGTTGATGCCTCAGAGGTTGATAAGCAGGTCCCTAGTGCAGAGTTCACTGCAGTTTTGTCCAAGTCACAAAAGAAAAGAATGAAAAGGAAGGCTATTCAGGAAAAAAAAAAGCTGATAAATATAATAACTGTTCAAGGGGTGGTCCTCAACAATTTGTCTCATGAAGATTTTTTATTGGAACTGTAGAGGCTTTGGTAATCTTGATACAAGGTTAGTGTTTAAAAATTTATATCTTATGCATAAGCCAGATTATGTTTTCTTAGCTGAGCCTTGGATTCCTATTGATGATGTCCCCCTTCCTTTTGGAGCCAGCTTAACTTAAAACCTTTTGTAGCTAATTGTAGGGGAAATAATATTCCCAATCTTTGGGGTCTTTGTAATGTTCAGCAAACTCCTAATATGATATCTAGATCTTCTTAGCAGTTTTCATTTGCAGTAGCTGTAGATGGTCAGATTAACCATATTTGTGCTATTTATGCAAGCACTAGTTATTTGGTTAAAAGAATGCTTTGGTCTGAATTGTTGTATCTGCAGGTCCGTCATCATGGTCCTTAGTGTTTCCTAGGGGACTTTAATGCAGTTCTAGATTCTCATGAAGTTAGGGGTTCAACTCTTCCTCCTAAAGTTTCCTGTGATGATTTCAAGTCCTTTACTGAAGTTGGTAAGTTGACTCATATTTTGACTCGAGGAGCTGATTTCACATGGAGTAATGGTAGAAGAGGTTTAGCTCATACTGAAAAGAGGCTAGACAGATGTCTTAGTAATGAAGATTGGTTGGATTTCAGGTCATCCACTTCCTATTGCACTCTAGTTACAAGCAAATCAGATCATTTCCCTCTGTTACTAGTTCTTAATAGAGGAAGTTGCTCTTTTCCATCATCCTTCAAGTTTTATAAAATGTGGATGAATCATCCTGATTGTCTCAGACTCATCAGGGATGTGTGGGAGAAGCCAATTGCTGGCTGCCCCATGTATGTTTTATCTCAGAAATTAAAGGCTGTGAAGCTTGAGTTGAAGAGCTGGAATAAGCTGGTGTTTGGTAACATTCATGTTAGAGTAGAAAATGCCTTAGCTGCAGTAGATAGCATTCAATAAAACATTGATGTTGCAAGTGCCTCTGATGATTTAATTGAGCAAGAGGCTTTTGCTCAATTGGAACTTCAGCAAGCACTCAGTTTTGAAGAAGAGTTATGGAAGGAGAAATCCAGGCTCAATTGGCATTGTAATGGGGATAGAAACACAAGTTTTTTCCATAGAGTCACTAAAAGCAGGTATGCTTCTAAATCTTTGTCCATTCTGAAAGATGGTGACTCTATCATTGATGAGGAGGAGGCAATAGCTAATCATGTGCTTGATTATTATAAGTCTCTCTATGCCACTAGCAATGATTGTGTACCTAATGAGTTAATCAACCAGATTGTTCCCTACCTGGTATCTGATTCTGATAATGCTTCCTTAACAAAGATGCCTACTCTCGAGGAAATTAAGCAAGCTGTCTTTGCAATGAATAGGGATGGTGCTCTTGGCCCTGATGGTTTTGGGGGTTGTTTCTATCAAAAAAATTGGGATGTAATTGGCTCAGATGTCTGCAGGTCAGTCTCATAATTCTTTATTTAGGATTGATTGTTGCCAAATATGAATTCCAATTTAGTAGTGCTGATTCCTAAGGTTCCTAGTGTAGATAGAATTGGGGATTTCAGACCTATAGCTTTAGCAAATTTTTAGGTCAAGATTATAGCCAAAGTTTTGGCTGATAGACTTGCTGAAGTAGCTCCAAAAATTGTCTCTCCACAACAAAGAGGCTTTATTAGAGATAGGCATATTCAAGAATGTATTTGCATAGCCTCAGAAGCAGTTAACCTTCTTGAGTACAAATCTTTTTGCTCTAAAATTGGACATTAAAAAAGCTTTTGATACTTTGAATTGAGACTTCTTGCTCAAGGTCTTAGTGGCTTTTGGTTTCAATACTAAATTCTGTAATTGGATTAAGACCATTTTGAATTTAGCTAAGCTATCCTTTTCGGTTAATGGCAGATCTGTTGGGTTTTTTTCTTGTAAAAGAGGGGTTAGACAAGGTGATCCTTTATCCCCCCTTCTCTTTTGTATTGCTGAGGATGTGCTAAGTCGTGGTATTGCTAATTTGGTTGAATTTGGAGCCTAAAACCATCACTGGCCCAAGGAACTTATCCTCCCCAAGCCATGTCTTGTATGCAGATGATATTTTTGTCTTTTGTAAAGGAACAAAGAGAAGTCTGCAATCTTTGCTTAGTCTGTTTAGTTCTTATAGTCAAGCATCGGGGCAGCATCTGAGCCTAAACAAATGCAGGCTCTATTCTGACAGTATTGCTCCCACAAGGAAATCCTATATTGCTGGTCTTCTTGGTTTTGAAGCAGGTTAGCTCCCTTTCAACTACCTAGGAGTTCCTATTTTTATAGGCAAGCCCAGGAAGAGACATCTTCAACCAATTGCTAACAAGGTCATTTCAAAGCTTGCATCTTGGAAAGGCTCTCTTTTATCCATTATGGGAAGGGTTGAGTTAGTCAAATCTGTTATTCAAGGAATGATCCTATATAGTTTTCAGGTTTACTCTTGGCCTTTATGTCTGCTAAAACTCCTTGATAGATGTATCAAAAACTTCATTTGGGCAGGTGATGTTAATGTCAGAAAGGTGGTTATTGTAGCCTGGAAAAACTTGTGTTCCAATTACCTAGAGGGAGGCTTAGGAGTGAAGTCTCTTAGAGCCGTAAATGAAGCTGCCATGCTAAAATTGAGCTGGGGGATGTTGACACTAGTAAGGATTGGGCAGTTTTTTTAAGAGCAAGGTTCTTCAAGCATAGATAACCTATTGTCAATTATGTTAAATCTTCTCTATGGCCTGGTATTAAGTTGAATCTTCAAACTGTTCTGCAAAATTCTGTTTGGCAACTAGGTGATGGCAAACAGATCAACTTCTGGTTGGACACTTAGTTGAATGAGCCGATTATTGATTATTTGCAAATCCCCTCTCATTATCATAAGTTTCTTAAGTCAACTATGGCTGATTACATGCAACATATGAATTGGGATATTCCTGCTTGTTTAATCTCCAAGTTTCCTGCTATTGCTACTAGGATTGCATAAGTCACAGTTCCTAAATTTGGTTTTGAGGACCATTTGGTTTGGAAAGGATCTAGTTCGGGTCAGCTATCTTTCGAGGATGCTTTTCTGCATGTTCATCCAGCCAAACCTCAAATTCCTTGGGCTAAGCTTATATGGAATGCTGCTATTCCGCCATCAAAATCTTTCATTGCTTGGAGATTATTTCACAATCGTATGCCAACTGATGAGAATTTATGCAAAAGGGGATGCATCACGGTTTCAGTTTGCAGTTTATGTTATAGGAATGCAGAATCTTCTGAGCATCTTTTCTTTCAGTGCAACTTTGCTCAATACTTATGGAATTGGATCAGTTCAGTGCTTCAGTTGCCTATCAACACTTCCACAATCAATTCTATCTTTGAAGTTTGTAATCGAAGCTGGAGTCATCAGGCCAAAAATGTGGTTGTTGCAGCTATAATTAATATTCTCTCAACAATCTGGTGTTGCAGGAACAAAGCTAGATTTTGCAACAAGTTAATTCCTCCTAGAGTTGCAATTAATTTGATTACTGCCTCTACCTCTCTTATTGACAACTTAACCAAAAATTATATGTCCTCATCTTTAGAGGAATTCTCTCTTTTGAAGTTTTTTAGAGTCAGAGGTAATCCTTGTAAAGCTCCTTCTATTGTCCAAGTGGATTGGTTACCTCCTTCTTGTGGTTGGGTTAAAGTTAACACTGATGGTGCAGCTAGAAGTTGTCCAGGATATGCAGGTGGTGGTGGCATTTTCAAGGATAGGACTGGGGCAGTGCTTGGTTGTTTTGCTGACTACTATGAAATCACAGATTCCACTCATGCTAAGCTTATGGCAGCCGTGTTTGCAATTGAAGTGGCTTTTGTCAAAGGGTGGCACAAACTCTGGTTGGAATGTGACTCTACTTTGGTGATTTAAGCCTTCTCCTCTCCTGATTTAGTCCCTTGGAATATTAGAAACAAGTGGAGAAATTGCTTATTACTATCTCTTCCATGCTGTTCATGGTCTCTCGCATCTATAGAGAAGGGAACAATTGTGCAGACAAGTTAGCATCTTATGGAGTGATTTCCAAGTGTCATTCTTGGTGGGATTTAATCCTTCTTTTTATTAGGACAGACTTCTTTCATGATAGACTTGGTTTGCCTAATTATAGGTTCAGATGATTTCTTTTGGACTTTTGGGTTGGCTTTTGATCACCTAGTTTGCTTTTGTATTCTTTATTTTTTCTATTCATCAATAAAATTTATGGTATGCTTTAGATGATTGGTAGAATGTGAGGTGCCAACCTAGTTGGAATATCTTTCTCTATTGTGATGCTTTTGCATTCCATTTGTTTGTTTAAAAAAAAAAAAAAAAAAGAATATGCCAATATATGTGAAAATTCTCCTCCTCACTAAATGCTTTAATTTACAAAAGGGTTTGAGGATAGATTTTAATTTAAGGTTCCCCTTAATAGGCAACACGATTCAAGGATGAGAGAATGAAACATTTATATTGTCAAGCATATAATACAGAGTTGCAGCACAGTTTAGACAAAGAATCCTCCCCTTTACTATGTCCGTCCAGTAAAAAAAAAAAGGTTTTTATTTTAAATTCTCCACCTTAGACATGCAATTCTATACTCTCATACCCCTTTTAGGATGCAATTATTTCTCCCCCTTTCAAAAATAATTTTGCAAATATACACTTCACTTTTCCAAAAGAGTTGAAGAAGGGTAGAAGACATGTATTTGACTATCATCATACAATCCATGATATAAAATACATAAAGTTCAAGGATGGAGATACTTATTGGAGAGATGTGCTCTTTGTTTGTGGTAATTCTTTGTATTTGAGATTTCTTCCTTTGAGTTTTTCATCACTTGAAGAAGTCTCTTGTTCATCTCTTCTTTTGTCTTCATAGGCTTGTACTTCCCGTATTTGATTTTTATGTTTGAAATTTACAAAGCTCCCAAATTAATGGGTAGTATCAAATACCTTCTAAGCATATTTAACAGCAAGACATAGGTATAATTCATATAATAAGGACATATTATCCACATTTGCACTTGAATTCAAAATTATAGTTTGAATATTGTTAAGATAAAAGATTTCTAAGAAATCATGACCATCATCAAAACTTGTATAAGCATTTTGGGGCAAACAATGATCATATAAGTCATAAAGTCATAAGTAAAGATTTCAAGCAGGAACATGTGCCAATTAAGAATTAAAGTACCTTATACTTTTCAATTTCAACCCATATATGGTTTATTTCAAGATATAGTTCAACATAAGGATCGACGAAGACATGTTTAGAGCACAAGATTTACCATTTTCTTCTTGTTTCAATAATATACACATATTTTGTAATTTCAGACAAGAAGGTATAGATCATTTAATAATTTTAAACTTCCAAGTAAGCTTGGTAAAATATTTATGCATATAGAAGAAAGGAGTGAAATCATTTCACTAACTCAAGATCAAGGCAATATGGTTATCACATCATTTTAACATATAAGAAGGGATAGAGATTAACCCATATCAACTTACAAGCAAGAAGACTACACAAGTTGACTAACAAGCATGACTTCTTATTAGATTCATAAGAGTAATTATCATTTAGTTTTGCAACTCACTAGTATTATTTTAATGTAACATGTAAAAAGCATATCACAGACACATAGATTGTTTATAACAAGATATTGCTAAGTCAAGAGTAGCATGATTCAGTTAAGTGTAACATACTCATGTGAGCAATACTTATATTCAAATCTTTATATGGTACACATGAATACCTCATTTCTTTTAGAATTTAAAGGATACTATTCATGTTCATACCTCCAGTAAATTGATTTCACATAGGGGCATATAGGAGAGGTAGAGGCTTTTGTTACCTAGGTTTTGGAGAGTAAACGTAAACTTTTCCTTACCCATTGCTCCTTCTTTCGGGAATTGATATGCACATTTTCCATGTGAGGAGCTTCTATTAATGAATCTTTTCTTCTTTGACCATGATTTTCATTCTTGGTTCTTGGCCATGGTTTCCTAGATTGCTTCCTTCTAGTTTGACACAAATTTTCAACCTTTTGCTTTCTTTTATTGCTAGCTGTTTTGTTGAGCATAGGAAGGCTCATTCCTTGATATTTTCTTATCGTCTTTGCTTATTAGTCCACCATCTTGATACTTTTTCTGCATATTATAAACAATGGGAGGACTTTTTGGTATCCATTTTATTTTAATTTTTACGCCCTTGGTGGTTAGTGACTACACATTTAGTGCCTTTAGGCACCCAAACTAATTTATTTCCCATATAATACCTTTCCTATAATGGCATAAATGAGAAATATGACCAAATTTTCCATAATAATTACATACTACGTTCAATTTTCTAGAATTGACAATAATAGCTTTTGGTTTGACATGAACATAGTATTTGTCATTAGCTGCACTTATATTTCCATGATCAGAATCATTATCATCCCTTTTGTTTTCAAATACGAAATGTGGACATGCAAGATTTTAAATTTTGAGCATATTGAGATAAGTCCTCTAAAACATGTTCAAGATTAATACAATTCTCATAATCAAGTGAAGATTCATAATTCACAAATTTTTCCACATTCAGAAAACAATATTCATCTTTTAAAATCTCAATTTGATTTTCAATAGACGAAATACTTCGCAAGCATTTTAAATTGTCATTTTCTAAACTCATTACCTCATCATACACTTCATTGTATGCATGTAATAATTCATCATTCACATGATGGAGTTTAGTATCATTTATCTCCAAATTTATTTGAGCTGTTTGATTGGTTATTTCCTCTTACAACATATGTGGCTCCTCATTGGAGTGATCTTCTTTCTCATTTTTGCCTGCCAATGCTTCAATAATATTTTCTTTTGGGTTTTCCTCTACCTCTTCTTCATGTTGAATATCATAATTGCCATAGGACGTTGTACTTCCTTCATCACTTTGAACATCTTCTTGAGGGCATCTTTCAAGACATGTTTCCCTCAATGTCTTTTGTAACACCCCGATTTTTCGTGTTTTGTAAGGACGATAAACTCAATTAATGAGTTTGTATTTTTATCTGTGCTTTAGAAAATGATTTTGGGAAAACTAAAATCATAGTTTTGTTTCATAAAATCATGGGAGCCTTCGGTTAAGTTTTGGGCCGAAAACTCAAACAAAAACCGATCTACGTTTTTCAGATGATAGTGTTTTCTACTATCACGACCTAATCTGGACTAACGAACGAAACCATTAGTCGTAGAATTTGAACCTCTATCTTTTTCCTAAAATGTGTCCTGACGTCCAAAATATAAATAATATTTTATATTCGGGCCGATAATCGATCGAGAAGACGATTCGAGCTGTCTTAGGGTTTTTCGAGACCCACGATCAGATGTTTTTCATGCCAAGATTGTATCAAGTTATTTGAGGAAGTCATATCAGTGTCGGGACGATTTCAAATATCGGGATGTGAATTTAACCAAATTGCCCTTGGTTAATTTTATTACCAATTCACCTTTCCTATTATTAAACTAATAAAACCCTAAATATCTACCCTTTTCACTCTTATCCTCTCATTTTTCTCCCTCTCTTTCGGCACCTCTCTTTCTCCCTCACACCCACTTTCTCTTCTTTCTCTTTTCTTCTCCAAGACTCCATTTTTGAAGGCCTAAAGCTTGAGTTTTTGTGAAGCAACCTTCATCAAACTTGGAGTGGATCATCATAGGAGGTAGTAGTTCAACTCTATCTCTCTCAATCTCTCCTTTCTTTCCTCATATGTTCATGATCAAGGATGTTAGGGTTTTGTCCCAAAAATCTTTGAAAATCCATGAAAAATTGTAGGAAAATCGTATCTATACCAAACCAATTTCTATGGCCTAGGTTCATGACATACTTGTATGATCCAAGAGCTTAGAGCCAAGAAATCCCTCTAGCTATATTTTCTAGGTAGGGGCCGAAACCCCCTATGTGTGTAGGGTATGGTTTTGGTTGGTTTTTGATGATCTGATCTGATATCTAGGGTTGTCACACTTAGTTAGGGTGTTATCCAGAAAATGAGAAATTTTGGAGCTCCCTAGCTATTTTTAGTGTAATAAGGCCGAACCCTAGGGGTGGTACATTAGGAGAAATCTTCGTTTTGTAAGTTAATGCCGATATGTTTTACGTGTATGTAGTGATCGGCAGCGTGCTGGGGCGGTGAACAAGTTGATCGGGTGTTCAAAGTTGAGCTGGAAGCTACAAGAGGTAAGGGGATAAACCTGAGGAATTCCATTCCCGACAGCTATGCGCTGCATCGGTGTCTGTACTGTATTTTAAATGGTTTATATCTGATGTTAGTTGATTTCTTGATTAACTACTGTTGATTTGAATATGTATTGATGTACTGATGTATTGATGTAACTGCTGATATAGTTGAATGCATGTTATACCTGCTGAATGGTTATATGGATGTATCGTGTGCCCTGCTGTGGGATTTAGGCATTAGAGGACCTAATTTTGATTAGGATCCGACATCGTGTAACTGAAAAGCTTTAAAGGTCTAAAATGTGTTTTAATAATTAGAAGTGGAGTTTAAAAGCAACTAGGGCATTAGAAACCTTCAAATGTCTTAATTTGATAAGTTAACCCTTTTGAGAAATGTGGTTTCCAAAGTCATATTGAGTTTATTCAAGAAAAATGAGTTTTGCAAGCTTTGTTTTAAGTTCGTATTTTACCGAAAAACAACGAAAGAAAAACAAATGGTCTTTGGACCAAGTTTTGTTTTATGGAAAACCGATCCCGATGACTTTGTGTAAGTATCGGAGATTTGGGGTTTTTGGTTTTCGGGTTTTCAAGAAAAGTGGTTTTGAAGTTTGGAAACTAGAAACCGAGACGTCGGGGTTCTAGGGTTCTGTAGAACACGTGGATCAAGAATCCGTGTTAATGGTGATCCTGTCGGCTTAAGGACGATCTTTGTGGTCTTGTAAGCTTGAGGATGTTTTTATATCTTGAATCCGGCGTCCTTGACTGGTGCATCGGTTAGGGATGTTGGGATTTGAGTTGTTTTTGGACTAAGTGTCCTGTTTTGAGAAAATGTTGTGAGATTTAAAGAGTTTAAGACATTATGGTGGTTGTTAGCGTTGATGCTACAACGAGGAAATATTGATGCGACAAAGATCAATTATCGAAAACTAGATAGTTTTCTCATGCATTAAATGCGGGGCAGACGTGCCGTGATACGGGGGACCTTGATAAGCAAGGAGAACCTGAGATGACTTATTTGTCATGACATTGTGCCTTGATGGACAATGGTGTCATACGTGTTCTGGGAACGTATTGTGCCTTGAGTTGGACAATATAGTATGACCGTATTCTTGTGGAGTACTTCTGATTGCGCCCCCATGTGAGAATCGCGTAGTGTCATGGGATTCAAAGTACTCGTTTTTGGGCCAAATATTGGTGTTAATCTTTAGAGCCTGATCAGCTCATTGCGAATGGTGATGGGATTTCCGGAAATCTAGTAATCTAGTTTGAATATTAGTTGAGATATATGGAAGTGCCATGCATACGTTTAGGAGATAACGTTGATTGTGGGGTATGTAGCCCTTGTGCATTTACCGCCATTTGGACTTGATGATATATGCCATGTTATATGATGATTTGAGTGAGTTACAGTATGTGAGTCTGTTGTGTGGATTGGGCATATAGTTGTTGTTTATGGATTCATATATTGGTTTCTCACCCTTGCATGTTTTTGGACGGGTTGTCCATTGGTATATATATTGTATCGTGTTTACAGATCGAGCCAACGTCAGATCACCTAGCGCACTCCGGGATGCGCGTCCTAGCATTTGATCGGAGGACGGACCCAGCCGCGTGGGTTATCCACCCAGGGGTGGAAAGTGCGGTGTACACTGGACCGGTTTGCACCGTAAGCGGGACGACTGAGATGGGACCGCGGAAGAGTACGAGGACAGTGGAGACCATCCAGGTGCCTCTCCCTCCCATCGAGTTGATGCTGCAGGCCCTTGTGGAGCAGGGTGTGATCGAGTCGGTCGCCCTCGCTGCACAGTCCCCGCAGCAACAGCTAACCCAGACGCCTCCCCCGCCTTTTGTCTTGGTAGCGGGCGAGCACGTCGTGGAGGATGTGGAGGAAGAGGAGGAGGAGGAAGACCCTGAGGAGGATCCTCAGGAAGACCCGGAGGATCATCTTTCGGATGCTTCCGATCCCCATCCACAGGGGAACGGGAATGTAGGTTCCCAGAGTTCTTCCCCTGGTTCCATCATTAGACCTCCCTCCGGGGGATTGTCCAATGGCTTCCATTAGTCGGACCAGCTTAGGGTGTAGACCTTATTTTTGAGGCAGCGGTTTTTGGGTAGTCTGTTAACGGCTACTGATGGCCATAGGTTTTAGAGATATGGTTCCAGACTGTCGCTGCCTAGTTTATAGCTTTTTAGGAGTTCTTCCTTTGATCTTTTGTAAAAGGACATGTTGTCCATAGTTTCAGTTGATATATATATATATATATATATATATATGAGCATTTCTCTTCTGTCTTGAGTGGTGAGTGGTGGTTCTATAGGTATTAATGAGAAAAAATTTTGTCACGATTTTCAGAATTTGCTTATGAAAAAGGATTTATTTTCCGAAAGTAAAACCAGCGAACATTATTTATCGTTTCTTTAAGTGTGTCGAGTTACGAAAGTGGCACGGGTTTTGAGGGTGTCCATTAGTGGTATCAGAGCTGGTCGAGTCTTTCGGGAATCCTTGGGGAGTAGGTCTGTTGTGTTTGCTGTTGTGTGATCTCTGTATTCGCGAGGCGAAAGTGATTTCTCGTCGCGAGCCCGAGAAGTTTCTTAGGGCATGTTCTCTGTCTCGCGTAGCGAACCGAAATTCGCGTCGCGAGCCAGAGAAATGGTGCTCTGTTTCTCGGGTATGTCCTCTGCGTCGCGTGGCGAAATTGAGTTCGCGTCGCGAGACAGAGGAGTGGAGTTGCATGGTCTCTGATTCGCGAAGCGAAATGGGTTTCGCGTCGCGGGGCAGAGAAGTTTCCCAGATGTGTTCTCTGCATCGCATGGCGAACGGGATTCGCGTCGCGAGGCAGAGGAGTAGTGTTTTCCTCTCGGGCAGGTCCCCTGCGTCGCGTAGCGAATAGGATTTCGCGTCGCGAAGCAGAGGGCATGTTTTCGTATCGCGGGGCGAAAGAACTTTCGCGTCGTGAGGCCGAGAGTGATGTGGCTTCCAGGATCGCGAGGCGAAGAAGCGTTCGCGTCGCAAGTCCGAGGAGCTGTCCCTTGTCTCTCAAGCAGACTCTCTGGTTCGCGTAGCGAATCTGTCTCGCGTAGCGAAACCGAGGGTTGGGATGTTACTACCCTTCTTTTTATTTCCTTTTTGGAAATGCTGTATGTTCATAACTGCTTATGTGCTTTATTTTCTGGTTGCTATTTGACTGACTTTGGGCCTTGTAGGTCAGATATGGAACTAGAATTTGGAGCGGAAGCAGAACGTGGACGTGGACGTGGACGTGGCCATGGACGCGGTCGCGATCGGGGAACTGGTGTCCAAGCTGAGGATGTTGCTGGAGCAACTGGAATGGATTTTGCTGCTCAGGCAATGGCTAACATGGCTGCGGCTATTGCTGTCCAAACTGCAACCATGAACGCCCACAATGCTCAGGAACAACTCCGTGCTGACCAGGCCGCTGAGGGTCGAAGCTTGACTACTTTCAGGCGTCAGAATCCGCCACAATTTTCTGGTGACGTGGATCCTGAGAAAGCTAATCTTTGGATTCATGAAATTGAGAAAATTTTTGAGTTGATACGTAGTCCCGAAGAAGTGAAAGTGCCATATGCCACATTCCTACTGATAGGAGATGCGGAATATTGGTGGAAAGGAACGAAACAACTACTGGAGGCAAATCACGAGGTGATTTCGTGGACGCTGTTTAAAGATCGCTTTTTGGGAAAGTATTTCCCTCAGAGTGCAAGAGCAGAGAAGGAGCAGGAATTCTTGCGACTACAACAGAGAGATATGTTAGTCGGAGAATATGCGGCTAAGTTTGAATCGTTGGCCAAGTACTTCCGTTTCTTTCAGAATAACCCTGAGGAAGAATGGAAATGCGAAGCTTTTGAGAGAGGACTGCGGTATGAGATAAAAGAGTCGGTCCTACCACAAGGAATCAGAAATTTTCAAGCGCTCGTTGAGAAAAGCAGACAAATAGAACTGATGAAGCGTGGAAGAGACAATAGAGGAAACGTCGGAGGACCTTTCCGATTCAAGGGTCAATCTCAGGACCAGAGAGGAAACAGATTCAAAAGAAACCATATTCTCGACCACCTGGGAACTTCCAGAAACAACCTTATCGACCTGTTGCTCGTGCATCAGGTAGTGGAGGTCGAGGAGGTCAGAATCAAGATAGGAAGTGTTTTAAGTGCGGAGATTCATCGCATCTGGCAAACAACTGTATCGTGAGGAATGACCATTGCTACCGTTGTGGACAACCAGGTCATTTTGCCAGGGATTGTGGAGCACAGAATCCAGTCCAAACTGCGGACAGGAGTGGTGGAGCCAAACGACCGACGGCTAGGGGAAGAGTTTATACCCTGAGTGGTGCTGAGGCTTCGAACTCCGAAGATCTGATACAGGGTGTGTGTGACATAGACGGTAATCTCTTACTAGTGCTCTTTGATTCAGGTGCAACCCATTCATTCATTTCTATGGATTGTGTGAAACGTTTAGAGTTATCTGTTTCTTCCTTGTCATTTGATTTAATTGTTTCTACACCAACTACTGAACCTGTTGTTGTGAATTCTATATGTCTAAACTGTCCTATTGTTATCCAGGATAGACACTTTCTTGTTGACTTAATATGTTTGCCTTTAATACAATTAGATGTAATTTTGGGCATGGGTTGGTTATCTTCCAACCAGATCCTATTAGATTGTGCACATAAAACCCTAGTTTTTCCTAGTAGTGAGATTTCTGGATTTTTAACCGCCAACCATGTTAGAACTTCTTCGAAAGAGGGAGATCCGAAATGCGTGCTTTTGACCAACTTAGAAGTCGAGGGGAAGATCGAGCTGAGTCAGATGCCTGTTGTGAGAGATTTTCCGGAGGTGTTTCCAGAGGATGTTCCAGGTTTGCCACCTATGAGGGACATAGAATTCTCCATTGATCTGATCCCAGGAACTGGACCGATATCGATAGCTGCATATCGAATGTCACCTACTGAGCTTGTTGAGCTGAAAACACAAGTCGAGGACTTGTTATCAAAGCAGTTCATCAGACCAAGTGTTTCGCCATGGGGAGCGCCGGTTCTCTTAGTGAGAAAGAAAGACGGAGGTTCGAGACTTTGTGTGGACTATCGTCAGCTGAACAAGGTTACAATCAAGAACAAGTATCCGTTACCCAGGATTGATGACTTGATGGATCAACTGCGAGGAGCCGCTGTTTTCTCAAAGATTGACTTAAGGTCGGGATATCACCAGATACGAGTGAAAACGGAGGATATACCAAAGACCGCTTTTAGAACTCGTTACGGACATTACGAGTATCTCGTGATGCCTTTTGGAGTGACGAATGCACCTGCTGTTTTCATGGACTACATGAATCGGATTTTTCGTCCGTTTCTTGATAAGTTTGTGGTAGTGTTCATAGACGATATTTTGGTTTATTCTAAGAATCGTGAAGAACACGAGGAGCATTTACGGCAAGTTCTTCATGTTTTGCGGGAAAAGATGTTGTATGCGAAACTCTCTAAGTGTGAGTTTTGGCTCGAAGAAGTCGGATTTTTGGGTCATGTTATCACAAAACAAAGAATTTCTGTGGACCCTGCTAAAGTAGAAGCCGTACTTTCTTGGGAGAAACCAAAGACTATAACCGAGATAAGAAGTTTTGTTGGATTGGCCGGTTACTATCGAAGGTTTATTGAAGGATTTTCCAAGATTGTGTCACCATTGACTCAATTGACGAGGAAAGACCAACCTTTTGTTTGGACTGATCAGTGTGAAGAAAGTTTTCAAAAGATTAAGGAACTTCTGACTACTTCACCAGTGTTAATACTTCTCGAACCGAGTGAACCTTATGAAGTATATTGTGATGCTTCACACCAAGGTCTAGGTTGTGTGATGATGCAACACCGCAAAGTGGTGGCTTATGCATCACGACAATTAAAGATTCATGAAAAGAATTATCCCACCCATGACCTAGAATTAGCTACAGTGGTTTTTGCGCTAAAGATATGGAGACACCATCTGTATGGTGCAAAGTTCGATGTCTTCAGTGATCACAAGAGTTTGAAATATCTGTTCGACCAGAAGCAGCTCAATATGAGGCAAAGGCGATGGATGGAGTTTTTGAAGGATTACGACTTCACGTTGCAATACCATCCAGGGAAGGTGAACGTCGTGGCAGATGCTTTGAGCCGGAAAGCCGTTCATATTTCAACTATGATGGTGAGAGAATTGAAACTGATTGAAGAGTTTCGTGATCTGAACTTGGGGTTAGAGATAAGTCCTAAGAAATTAAGCTTTGGAATGCTTAAGATCTCTAATGGATTGATGGAAGAGATACGTGAGCAACAAGCTACTGATGAATCTCTTCAAGAGAAAAAGGTGTTGGTGGAACAAGGGAAAGCTAGTGAGTTTAGTTTGGGAGCAGATGGAATCTTAAGGTGTAATGGACGAGTTTGTATACCCAACAACCCGGAGATGAGAAAGATGATTCTCGAAGAATCCCACAAGAGTGGATTGAGTATTCATCCTGGTGCAACCAAGATGTATCAGGACATGAAACAAAGATTTTGGTGGCCAGGTATGAAGAAACAAGTTGCAGAATACGTTGCATCGTGTCTAACTTGTCAGAAAGCAAAAGTAGAACATCAGAGACCTGGAGGGATGCTGCAATCCCTAGATGTACCGGAATGGAAATGGGAGAGTATCTCTATGGATTTCGTAGTAAGTTTACCCAGAACCTCAAAGAATTTTGATTCGATTTGGGTAATCGTGGATAGGTTGACGAAATCGGCACATTTCTTACCTGTCAAGACAAACTACACAGTAGCAAAACTGACTGAGGTGTATATAAGAGAAGTAATTAGATTGCACGGAATACCCTCAAGTATTGTTTCGGACCGAGATCCGAAGTTTACATCGCGTTTTTGGGAAAGCTTACACCAAGCTTTGGGAACTAAGTTACGCCTAAGTTCAGCATATCATCCTCAGACGGATGGACAAACAGAAAGAACAATTCAATCGTTAGAAGATTTGCTAAGAGCTTGTGTGTTGGATAATCGAGGAAGTTGGGATGAACTGTTACCTCTGATTGAATTCACATATAATAACAGTTATCACTCAAGCATAGGGATGGCACCCTATGAGGCTCTATATGGGAGGAAATGTCAAACTCCTCTTTGTTGGTATCATGATGGAGAGAGTACAATTCTAGGACCCGAGGTTGTGCAAGAAACGACTGATAAAGTCAAACAAATTCGGGAAAGAATGAAGACATCTCAGAGCAGACAGAAGAGTTATGCGGATAAGCGAAGACGACCTCTCGAATTTCAAGAAGGTGATCATGTGTTTCTGAGAGTCAATCCAACGACTGGGGTAGGTCGGGTAATGAAATCCAGAAAACTCACTCCTAAATTCATTGGACCATACCAAATTCTTCGGCGTATTGGTCCAGTAGCGTACCAAATTGCTTTACCTCCTTTTCTTTCAAATTTACATAATGTCTTTCATATTTCACAATTGAGGAAGTATATTCCTGATCCATCTCATGTAATTGAACCTGATCGAGTACCCTTGAAAGAGAATCTGTCTTATGAGACCGCACCTGTAAGGATTGAGGACAAGAGAGTCAGACAACTGAGGGGAAAACAAATCTCTTTAGTCAAGGTTATTTGGGATGATACAACTGGAGAAGCAACTTGGGAGACCGAGGATAAAATCAGAGAGCAATATCCTTATCTGTTCACAGGTATGAAATTTCGAGGACGAAATTATTTTAAGGGGGATAGTAATGTAACACCCCGATTTTTCGTGTTTTGTAAGGACGATAAACTCAATTAATGAGTTTGTATTTTTATCTGTGTTTTAGAAAATGATTTTGGGAAAACTAAAATCATAGTTTTGTTTCATAAAATCATGGGAGCCTTCGGTTAAGTTTTGGGCCGAAAACTCAAACAAAAACCGATCTACGTTTTTCAGATGATAGTGTTTTCTACTATCACGACCTAATCTGGACTAACGAACGAAACCATTAGTCTTAGAATTTGAACCTCTATCTTTTTCCTAAAATGTGTCCTGACGTCCAAAATATAAATAATATTTTATATTCGGGCCGATAATCGATCGAGGAGACGATTCGAGCTGTCTTAGGGTTTTTCGAGACCCACGATCAGATGTTTTTCATGCCAAGATTGTATCAAGTTATTTGAGGAAGTCATATCAGTGTCGGGACGATTTCAAATATCGGGATGTGAATTTAACCAAATTGCCCTTGGTTAATTTTATTACCAATTCACCTTTCCTATTATTAAACTAATAAAACCCTAAATATCTACCCTTTTCACTCTTATCCTCTCATTTTTCTCCCTCTCTTTCGGCACCTCTCTTTCTCCCTCACACCCACTTTCTCTTCTTTCTCTTTTCTTCTCCAAGACTCCATTTTTGAAGGCCTAAAGCTTGAGTTTTTGTGAAGCAACCTTCATCAAACTTGGAGTGGATCATCATAGGAGGTAGTAGTTCAACTCTATCTCTCTCAATCTCTCCTTTCTTTCCTCATATGTTCATGATCAAGGATGTTAGGGTTTTGTCCCAAAAATCTTTGAAAATCCATGAAAAATTGTAGGAAAATCGTATCTATACCAAACCAATTTCTATGGCCTAGGTTCATGACATACTTGTATGATCCAAGAGCTTAGAGCCAAGAAATCCCTCTAGCTATATTTTCTAGGTAGGGGCCGAAACCCCCTATGTGTGTAGGGTATGGTTTTGGTTGGTTTTTGATGATCTGATCTGATATCTAGGGTTGTCACACTTAGTTAGGGTGTTATCCAGAAAATGAGAAATTTTGGAGCTCCCTAGCTATTTTTAGTGTAATAAGGCCGAACCCTAGGGGTGGTACATTAGGAGAAATCTTCGTTTTGTAAGTTAATGCCGATATGTTTTACGTGTATGTAGTGATCGGCAGCGTGCTGGGGCGGTGAACAAGTTGATCGGGTGTTCAAAGTTGAGCTGGAAGCTACAAGAGGTAAGGGGATAAACCTGAGGAATTCCATTCCCGACAGCTATGCGCTGCATCGGTGTCTGTACTGTATTTTAAATGGTTTATATCTGATGTTAGTTGATTTCTTGATTAACTACTGTTGATTTGAATATGTATTGATGTACTGATGTATTGATGTAACTGCTGATATAGTTGAATGCATGTTATACCTGCTGAATGGTTATATGGATGTATCGTGTGCCCAGCTGTGGGATTTAGGCATTAGAGGACCTAATTTTGATTAGGATCCGACATCGTGTAACTGAAAAGCTTTAAAGGTCTAAAATGTGTTTTAATAATTAGAAGTGGAGTTTAAAAGCAACTAGGGCATTAGAAACCTTCAAATGTCTTAATTTGATAAGTTAACCCTTTTGAGAAATGTGGTTTCCAAAGTCATATTGAGTTTATTCAAGAAAAATGAGTTTTGCAAGCTTTGTTTTAAGTTCGTATTTTACCGAAAAACAACGAAAGAAAAAACAAATTGTCTTTGGACCAAGTTTTGCTTTATGGAAAACCGATCCCGATGACTTTGTGTAAGTATCGGAGATTTGGGGTTTTTGGTTTTCGGGTTTTCAAGAAAAGTGGTTTTGAAGTTTGGAAACTAGAAACCGAGACGTCGGGGTTCTAGGGTTCTGTAGAACACGTGGATCAAGAATCCGTGTTAATGGTGATCCTGTCGGCTTAAGGACGATCTTTGTGGTCCTGTAAGCTTGAGGATGTTTTTATATCTTGAATCCGGCGTCCTTGACTGGTGCATCGGTTAGGGATGTTGGGATTTGAGTTATTTTTGGACTAAGTGTCCTGTTTTGAGAAAATGTTGTGAGATTTAAAGAGTTTAAGACATTATGGTGGTTGTTAGCGTTGATGCTACAACGAGGAAATATTGATGCGACAAAGATCAATTATCGGAAACTAGATAGTTTTCTCATGCATTAAATGCGGGGCAGACGTGCCGTGATACGGGGGACCTTGATAAGCAAGGAGAACCTGAGATGACTTATTTGTCATGACATTGTGCCTTGATGGACAATGGTGTCATACGTGTTCTGGGAACGTATTGTGCCTTGAGTTGGACAATATAGTATGACCGTATTCTTGTGGAGTACTTCTGATTGCGCCCCCATGTGAGAATCGCGTAGTGTCATGGGATTCAAAGTACTCGTTTTTGGGCCAAATATTGGTGTTAATCTTTAGAGCCTGATTAGCTCATTGCGAATGGTGATGGGATTTCCGGAAATCTAGTAATCTAGTTTGAATATTAGTTGAGATATATGGAAGTGCCATGCATACGTTTAGGAGATAACGTTGATTGTGAGGTACGTAGCCCTTGTGCATTTACCGCCATTTGGACTTGATGATATATGCCATGTTATATGATGATTTGAGTGAGTTACAGTATATGAGTCTGTTGTGTGGATTGGGCATATAGTTGTTGTTTATGGATTCATATATTGGTTTCTCACCCTTGCATGTTTTTGGACGGGTTATCCATTGGTATATATATTGTATCGTGTTTACAGATGGAGCCGACGTCAGATCACCTAGCGCACTCCGGGATGCGCGTCCTAGCATTTGATCAGAGGACGGACCCAGCCGCGTGGGTTATCCACCCAGGGGTGGAAAGTGCGGCGTACACTGGGCCCGTTTGCACCGTAAGCGGGACGACTGAGACGGGACCGCGGAAGAGTACTAGGACAGTGGAGACCATCCAGGTGCCTCTCCCTCCCATCGAGTTGATGCTGCAGGCCCTTGTGGAGCAGGGTGTGATCGAGTCGGTCGCCCCCGCTGCACAGTCCCCGCAGCAACAGCTACCCCAGACGTCTCCCCCGCCTTTTGTCTTGGCAGCGGGCGAGCACGTCGTGGAGGATGTGGAGGAAGAGGAGGAGGAGGAAGACCCTGAGGAGGATCCTCATGAGGACCCGGAGGATCATCTTTCGGATGCTTCCGATCCCCATCCACAGGGGAACGGGAATGTAGGTTCCCAGAGTTCTTCCCCTGGTTCCATCATTGGACCTCCCTCCGGGGGATTGTCCAATGGCTTCCATTAGTCGGACCAGCTTAGGGTGTAGACCTTATTTTTGAGGCAGCGGTTTTTGGGTAGTCTGTTAACGGCTACTGATGGCCATAGGTTTTAGAGATATGGTTCCAGACTGTCGCTGCCTAGTTTATAGCTTTTTAGGAGTTCTTCCTTTGATCTTTTGTAAAAGGACATGTTGTCCATAGTTTCAGTTGATATATATATATGAGCATTTCTCTTCTGTCTTGAGTGGTGAGTGGTGGTTCTATAGGTATTAATGAGAAAAAATTTTGTCACGATTTTTAGAATTTGCTTATGAAAAAGGATTTATTTTCCGAAAGTAAAACCAGCGAACATTATTTATCGTTTCTTTAAGTGTGTCGAGTTACGAAAGTGGCACGGGTTTTGAGGGTGTCACATCTTTTGCTCTTCTTGCTTTCTATTTACACTTTTATCCACAAAATCATTGTTAACAAGATAAATAGAATTAAGAGCATCCCAAATGTCCTTAGCACTAGAGCAATTTTTAATATTATCATAAACATCATTTTCCATACAATCTCTTAAAATTTGCATAGCTCTAATGTTTAAGGAAAAACATATTTTATCAAAATCGTTCCATTGTGATTTGGGTTTTGAAATAAAACCATTTAGCACAATATCGCACAAATAAAAATCAATTGCTTGCATAAAAATTTCTATCCTAGCTTTCCGATATACAAAATCATCACCATCAAAAGATGGTGGTTTATCAAAATCGAAACAACTCATTTTTTTTAAAGGAAGCTTTTAAGGTTGCCAGCAAAGATGATCTTTCAGTCTAAGCTGTTAAGCTTCTAACCAGAGCCGAAGCTCTGATATCACTTGTTGGCCAAAGCAACCATTAGCCAAGAGAAGAAAAGATAGAGAAGAAAAGCTTGAAAACCAGATTTATCCTGGTTCAGCCACCCACCATTGATAACCTACGTCCAGTCCCCATAATATGTTTTCGGGTTTTATCCACTAATACCAAGCTTAAAGGTGCTTCAATACCTTTACACAACAGGGCATTCTAATCACACCTTACGGGATGCCTCACCCATGTGTAAGAGCCTCAATGACCTATAGGCTATAGCACTCTCTTTCACTCCTCTGGGATGCCCTCACCCACACTTCTGAGCCTGAAGCCGCACACAAAAAGGGTGACACACCTTTTTACAAAAGAAGGATGCCTCACTTTCTATCCAGAGGATACCTCACCATATTTCTGAATTGATACAAAAAAAAATGATGAACATAAGCACTCTTAATAGTACAAGTATACAAATTGAAGCTTATGGATATGATGATAATAACACAAGACTTGGCTCAAATAATCTCAAAGAATATGAACAATTTTTATGATTATTATTGTATAATTTTGGTTCTCTAAATAATAGAAATTGGAGGACAAAAAGGTGCCTTCTCCATTACCTGATGGTGTCAATATATACACCTATTTCATATCTGTTACAAATCTGTTACCAATCAATTTTGTCTACAAAATCTCCTAATTACATCAATTACAGATATGCATGGTCAACTAATTACATATTCCAACTAATGACAGATATACATGATCAATTTAGTTTCACGCAATAATTTCCTTTCCTTATTACCCCCCCTCAAGTTGGAGCAGGAGGATTGTGAATGCCCAACTTGCCAAGCAGGGAGAGAAAATTCTGAAACCCTACACCAAGGGAAGCGACAGCCTTCCCCTTTTGACCTTACCTCAAATGACAACCCTGGGAATCTAATCACTCAGGTGCAACTGAGAGGCGAGAACTATGAAGAATGGGCACGTGCGATGAAAACATCTCTCCGTGCAAGAAGAAAATGGGGATTTATCGAAGGAACCATCAGCAAACCGAAAGAAGGGACCTCCGAAATAGAAGATTGGTGGACTGTTCAGTCCATGCTTGTGTCATGGATCCTGAACACGGTGGAGCCGAGCCTGCATTCTCCATATAGGATATGGTAGAACGCAGGCTCGGCTCCACCGTGTTCAGGATCCATGACACAAGCATGGACTGAACAGTCCACCAATCTTCTATTTCGGAGGTCTCTTCTTTCGGTTTGCTGATGGTTCCTTCGATAAATCCCCATTTTCTTCTTGCACGGAGAGATGTTTTCATCGCACGTGCCCATTCTTCATAGTTCTCGCCTCTCAGTTGCACCTGAGTGATTAGATTCCCAGGGTTGTCATTTGAGGTAAGGTCAAAAGGGGAAGGCTGTCGCTTCCCTTGGTGTAGGGTTTCAGAATTTTCTGGTTTCTTTTCATTGTTCGGATCTTTTTGCTCTGATACCATAATAGAAATTGGAGGACAAAAAGGTGCCTTCTCCATTACCTGATGGTGTCAATATATACACCTATTTCATATCTGTTACAAATCTGTTACCAATCAATTTTGTCTACAAAATCTCCTAATTACATCAATTACAGATATGCATGGTCAACTAATTACATATTCCAACTAATGACAGATATACATGATCAATTTAGTTTCACGCAATAATTTCCTTTCCTTATTACTAAAAGCCTCTTTTTATAACATTGCAAAATTAGAACGTTGGAAGAAATATTAATGGCAAGCGTTGATCCTGAGAGACTATCAGTTGTGTAGAATATATCCGTTGTCAATCGATTGAATATATTTGTCAATCGATTGATTTAATTAAAACTAGTTGAAAACCACTTTTTACAGCAGTCGAACGATTGAATAACTTTTGCAGAAATGATTTTTGATTATCGTTCTTCTACATCTAGTTTTTATTTATCTTTTCTAGAGATCATCCTAAGTAACTTAGACATGGCATGACATTTATCAAGAAACTATTACTTCCATTAATAGAAGTATAGCTTTTACAAATAAATTCTCAAATAAACTAATAAATAAAAAACAATTACAAAGGTTCCGATAACAGTGTCTCTTTATTTTTTTAATATTTTTAAGATATGTGTATGTAAAAAAAATTAAAAATAAAAAATAAAAAATAAAAAAGATATGATATCATATACACCATCCAAATTCATATGCACTACTCTAACTTTTGCAATCGATTTAAGCCAAATTTGATCAGAAAGGTACTGCGATTGAAAAGACTTCCAAATCGATTGATTAAAAAAAAAAAGTTGCATACGAATACCAAAAAAAAAAAAACAAAGTTGCATACGATTGTTTGAAAATAAATCTCAATCGATTGGAATAAGTGGAAACCGATTGAACACGTGTTTTCGATCATATGAAGAAGCTTTCATGAGTGTATATTGGCAGTGAAAGAAGGTCAATCGATTTAAGGCCATATACCATCGACTATTGAAAACTTTGACATGCAGCAATTGATTGAAAAATTTTGATTGAATAAATAAATTCATTTAACCCTTCATAGTTTCAATCTATTTAAGACCATATTAAAACCGTTTTATATAGAACAACGATTGAACTCTAGTTTTCAATATACTAAAATAGAAATTTTGATTGACCAGTTTAATTGATTAAGAATAATTTATTTCTTACATGAAAACCTCTAAATGCACCGATTGAAATATTTTTAAAGCCAATTTGTAAAACATTTTGCTAGTCACATGTTTGATTAAAATCTTTTTATCTAAAAGTGCATTGTTTTAATTAAATTGATTAAATGATCCAAAGTGAGGTTAAACCATCATATTTTTACTAGACATCTAAGACCTATTATATTTACTCAATCTTGCTTGAGGTCTTGATGCTTGAAACTTTGATATCCCTTGCTTATTCGTTTCTTGCTTTGTCAATCTTTGAGTATCTGCATGCTTATGATATTGTCTTTGGTCCTACATGCTCATTGTTAGTGTTTGTCATGCCTCATATATTTGTACTATATTCCATCAACATGTGTGTAAATGTAAAACACATTTCATCAATCAATATTCTATTTTATAAACATAATATGTCTATGACTTTCCACAATTAATATTTGGCATTTCAGCAAATAATATTTGACATCATCAAAACTTAACATATTGAAACCTATGGGGTTTCACATTTGATAGCATGTTCTACTTCTTATGAAAAGCATCGTAGGTCGATAGCTGAAAGTAGAGTGGCTTTGACTATTGTACCCGAAAGTTATCTTTTGTCTTTTCTTTCTTGGTAGAGTTAACTTGGTTGAAGCAGACTTTTGTCAAGAAGAGGCATACATTTATTCGCTTGATGGTACTATGTTGTATCAAACATTGAAAAGCTGGTAAGAATAACAATTTTTGAATTTGCGTTTATCTTTAAGACGGAGCTTTCTTTTGTATGGACAGTCTATTTGAATATGTGTAAATATCGTACAATGGTCACATACTTTAAAACCAGTTTGATTGGACTTTTATAAAAACTTGATAAGACTTATTCTCGATCCAATAAACTAAAGTCCATTAACCATGAACTAGTTACGATAGACAATTATAACGAGAAAGTCATTGGACTTTCTTTCCAGCACATTCAAACAACACATATTAGATAACGACTAACTTGTTCATCTTATTTAATATTTTTGTTAACACCAAAACTTTGAGGGGTCAAAAATTATAACCGTTTTGGTTCCAAAGGTGAATATTCATTATGTGATTTGTCTTGCCAAGGTATTCATAGTTCACCTCTTTTAATCATTAGGCTTACCTTTTTTGTTTTCTTTATGCCCTTAATGAGTTTACATAACTCACTACCTAGTGTCTCAAATGAAGGTGTAGGTGCTGCTGAGCCATCTCATACTGCCCTGACGTCTTGAGTGGGGTTTCTAGTGCTATGCCTCGACTGCACGAAGTGTTTTGAATTTCTTTTTTTCTTTTTATAAACATGGTTCTGTAAAACCCTTTTTCTATAACTATGGATTGCTTATTTTAATATAAGGTTGGTTACCAAGAACTTTGTTGTTTAAATGCTTATGTAAACATCTTTTTAAAGAATATTGGTGAATTGTTTTTTAATGGAGTTTTTCCCTTGTTATGAGGATGGATTTACATTTTGTATACATTGTAATCAGGTTTGGATTATTTTGAAATTAGTTTGAGAGGCTCCAGAAATTGGGGCCTTATTCCTTTTTTCTAATCGTCCACAACCTCGGTTTTGGATTGTGACATCTGCACTCCTTGACTTTTGTTGAGTTGACTTAGGATTGGAGATTATTGTGGTGAGAATCTAGTTTTACCAAAAAAACTTCCCAAATTGTTGGAAATAAAATGATAATCCGGTGTCGTTGCTGCCGCCACCAAACTCTTCAGCAAAATCCTTCATCAAATTCTTCAACAATTTTTTTTTCTGGAATCAATCAATACTTGGATAAGATTGGAGAATTGCAAGCAAATGTCAACTTGAACATAGATCCCTGAAGCTAGATCTCCTCATTACAGTCCTCTTGAATTGAAATCATATGTTTATCATCTTAGCTTGCTCCATCAACTTGATGTGAAGGAAAACATCTTTGACATCATACCCCGTCTGAGAATAACTACACCAGAATGGCAAAACATGCATTGAATGAAGCAAAACCAATCACCAAAATGGCAAAATGTACTTAAAACCCATCATATTTTTTACAAATTTGTCCCACAAATTTACACATATATATAATGGGCATAAGAGCAATCGTTAACCCAAAATTACAAAATTGGCCCATAAGTTTTAATATTTTTAATTTCATATTTTACCCATCTTCTTTCACAACCGACCACCATACTGCCCCCTGTAGCAAAACCGTAATCCGTCAGCAAACCATTGTGAACATGTAGTCAACCTTCCCCCACTCTTAAGATCTGGAGATCTATAGTAGAATCCACCACCAAAATACCCACAAACGTAGACATATACACATTTCAGAGGTACCATAGTCATGGTCTCCAAGCTGACTCATGCAAATCGATCATCGAGAGCGGGCCTCCCTCCATCGTTGTCAGATTCCCCACGGCGCCTCCTCCAAGAATCGTCCACCTAGACACTGAATACATCCTGGAACGCCTCCTTCTAGAATCGTCCATCTTGATTTTTTTTCAATTCTGCATTGGCCCTCGGGGACTTACCTAACAATCTCAGGCTAAATTCCTCGAAAATGTGTTCACCCAATACACTTTTTTTAGCAACATGTGGAAAGTGTGTTGAAAATCACAACCTTGATGATGACATTGCGTTGTTTCACGAAATGGGTCATAGTGGGTCGCCGGATGGTTTCATTTTGGATTGATTTGCAGGGATTTCGTGTTCCTTGTACCCTGTTAGATCTAGGTTGCCAATTCTTGGTACATATTCCATTGGTTCCAATTTTCATTACAAATTTAGGTTTTTGATGGTTAAAGAAATTTCATCACAGATCTGGTTTGGATCAAAAAGCAAACTTTTGATTCATGGTGGAAACAATTTCTTTCGAGTCATAAACTTTCGATTATGTCACGTCTACGGTTCACAAAAATGGTGCATGCATGCAACACTAGTTACTGGGTGCATATTAGACATACTCTCATATTCACGTTCCAACAAAGAATAACTTAAATTTGAAAAAAAAAAAAAATTAAGATATTGAAATATGCATATTTTTGAAGTTCTAGCATTAAAAAAAAAAAAAAAAAAAAAAGCAAAAGCCATCATGGAAGTGAACTCCAACACAGCCAAATAGTGCAATTGAATCTTCAAATGCACATTCCAACATAGAATCACTTCAGCTAAAAAAAAAAAAAAAAAAAAAAAGAACATAGAGACATAACAAAAAGGGAAAGCATAAAGCCTATGCAATAACCAGCAAACGAAATCGAACGAGATCTGTGTCTCACCTAACCCGGATCATCCACCTTGCCAGCATTTGTAACCTGGCCTCCATTGACCTATGTTGATGGTCGCACTCCATGTGGCACACTCGCTTGAGTCCATGGATCCCTGGGCTTGAGATCTGAAAATTCATATACGAAAAATAGCCATAAACACCAAAAGATCCATGGGCTTGAAATCTGAAAACGAGAGATTCGGATTTGGACACAACCACAAACACTAGAACACGCCGCATGGTGTATGGATGATAGGTGGCGCAGAGATGGTTGCCGATGTTGCAATGATGGTCCATAACAACCCCACTATAATGCTCAGATCTGAAAGAACTGGTAATGCAAAATAACTTTGTTAAAGGATTGAACAACAATACTATAGTTTTTAAATTTCAACCGATTTTTCCGATAAGCAATCGCTCCTCTAAATCGTCGATCATATGTATTCGAACTGAATGGACATCTTAAATGGTGTAGCGCTGCTAAATGACTAGGGTTATGAACTTATAATCTGTAATCTATAATCTGATGATCGAGTCGATTCCATGATTATCAGTTCATTCTATATCGGACCAGATCAGAATAGGTTATGTACATTCTCTTTACGCGAAGGGGTCATTCAAGCGTATCTAAATAGATACTATGTTTACATATAGATCCTTGTGTCATTCCATTCCATTTAGGATTAAGAATAGGCATAACCGGACCTGATTTTTATATAGCTCTCATTATTTGGGACCCTATTAAGCTTTTTTGACTTCTATTGAATCGAGAAATAGGTTTGCTTGTCCATCTTTCTGATAGCATATATACTTGGAAACCCCATATTTGGCAATAGAAATTGTTCTTACTAGAATAATAGAAGTACAGTGTATCAGGATGACAGAAGAAGCTATCTCTATATTTCTCTAGTCTTTGCATCCAAAGTCATCCAACCTTCCTCTTCAGCCTTGGCCTTCCTTTTATAGCCCTCCCAAGGGCGTGTGGGGGGGTGATTCTGTTACGCTGATGGGGCCTACCCCAAGTCGTTAGCGCATTATGCGGAGGAGCGCTCTACGCACTGAGATCACGCCCCATAGAAGCGCCTTACGTGGCCTTCTAGAAGATTCAACCTATTGGCCCGAGGTTGGGGCCGTTTGTCTTGGCCTCCTATTCTCGGGCATTTCCTGGCTTAATCGAGAGGGGAACTCGAGCGTTTCTATCAGGGAAGCTCGGGCGTATAACTCGGGAGGGAGTACTCGGGCTTCCCACTCACTCCTGGGGGATTGGGCCCTGATTGATAGGCCGTGATTCCTGGGTTGGGCCTCCTACAAAATATGATAGGAATAGGAGTCCCCCAAGTCTTGAGTCGAGGTCGGGGAGAAGACTTGTACTCGGCGATTGCTTTGTTCTGATGCCACCCGCCTTTGTACATGCTCTCGAGTCACTTATCCGGGGTTTGAGAGTGAAAGTTCACGTCGCTCTTGGATCTGTCCCTACTCCGCAAATGCAACCTAGTGTCAAGCAGCATTTCATAATGATTGCCTCGATTCACGAACTAAGGTGACGTTTGGGGTCCATTTTTCCCCGCCTTTAGATGATCTTCTCAATCCCTTGACCATCTGATCTCATTTGTCCATTTTATTTTTTTCAAGAAGTATAAAAAGGGGGTTTCCCTTCCATGTTCCTACTCGTTTGAAACTCCACAATTGTTCTTCCTCTTCTCACTCTCTGTTTCTCCTTCGCTCGTTCGCTCCAGCACTTGCTCTCAGATTCCTTCGAATGTTTTACCTTCCTTCAATCAATCACAGGTATGTTAATTAGTCTTCTCCCTCTTGGTTTTTGTCTTTTGAAGTGCTTTTCCTTTTGTCATGGTCTTTCCTTTTTGTTCTTTGTTCCAGGTTCTTCCAAAATCTCATTTTTTCCTTAACAATGGCGAGTGATATCTCCAGGGTGTGGCGTCGGATGCCGCTGCTACTCCAGGAGCGGCGGCGAACACTGTCACGAGCCACGCTCTCGAAATCCCTTCCGCTTCTCTGAGGGAGTCAGATTTGGATTCTCCTTTGGATTAGGCTAACCCGTAGGTTCTGTCTTTGCCTTCCAAGTTTCAGGATTCCTCCTCCTCGAAAAGAATCGAGGTTTTCTGTTCCGATCGAGAGGGTCTGGATAGGGTCATTATATTTCCTGCTGTGTTCTCCTTCAGACTGGGTGTGCTTCTCGGGGGAGTCATCTGACCCCTCTTTTCTTCATGAATAAGCGGATTCTGACATTGGCCCGTGTCCAACTTCCTTTCACGGACTTTGAGTGCGCGGTCCTCCACGCCCTAAATATTACTCCTTCACAATTACATCCCAATAGTTGGGCCTATGTGAAAATTTGAGATGATCTGCGAATTTCTCAAGACCTTGGCCCCGGTTCCCAAGTTTTTCTCCTTCTTCCGGGATAGGCTCAGTGGTCCCGTTAGGTGGATTTCCCTGAGTGCTATTCACTGACGGAATATTCTCGAGCTCTTTTCCACCTCCTTCAAAGGTTTTAAAAAAGAATTCTTCAAAGTCGCTTCCCTAGATCCCTACATGGGTGAGATTCATTAATTCGTATGTTTATTTCTCTTTTCTTTCACTTAGCATTGTCCTTATGCCAAATTTTCTTTTGGACTCAGGTCAGATGGCGCCTAAAGTGAACCGCAAGGCCCTTCTAACCCTGGTGGTTGGACATAAGGGGGCAGTTCCTCCGTTCCAGGCGTGGGCGAGGCACTACAAGAAAATTCGGTGATACCGATGGATTATTATCGACGGTCATTACGGCGTCGGTAATTCAAGACGTCCCGACGGGCTAAGCAGTCGAAAAATGGGCAGTGACTTTACCGACGGCTTTAGCCATCGATACATTTACCGAGCACTGAACCGTCGGTAAATCCGTCGGTATTTTTCGGGGCAAATGTTCCCGCTCAATTACTGACGGCTGTGACCGCAGGTAATGGTATTTTCCCTTACCGATGGCTTTAGTCGTAGGTAATGTAACAGTCACATTTCAATTTACCGACAGTCTGAACCGTCGGTAAAGGTATTTTAAAATTACAGACGGCTTAGACCGTCGGTAATTTTACAGACGGCTTAGGCCATCGGTAATCCGCTTAATTTCGGACAGCCTTAACCGTCGATACCCTTTCCGACGGTTAAGCTTCCACTTATACCAGACCTGCGGCTTCTCCCCCTCATTTCTCTCCTTCTCCCGCGACCCCCTCCCCCTCCCCCTCCCATTCCGCGTCTGCTCTCCTTCGCCACCGTCCCCTCCCCCAGCCACCGCGTCTGCTTTCCTCCTCCACCGTCCCCTCCTCTCCTCTCCTCTCCTCTCCTCGCTGCCGCATCTCCTCTCCTCACTGCAGCTGCTGTTCGCGGCCACCACCACCTCGCCACACCGCCTCTTCGGCGGCCACCACCACCAACCGCCAATACCACCCCGCCAGCACAAGCTCGCCAGACCACCTCTTCCCCAACACCACCTCGCCGCTGTTTCCTACCTCTCTGTTAGACATCTCCCCTCCACGTCTAGTGAGTTATTTCAAAAGCCCCCATTGGATTGTATTGTTTTTCTTTGCATTACTGTATTGTTGTTGAACATGTATTATGTTGCTGAAATTGTAGTTGTTGAACATGTATTATGTTGTTGAAATTGTAGTGTCAAACTATGTATTGCTGGTAAAATTGTATGTTTTGCTGTGTAGGGCTTAGGTTGAATTGAGGTTTAGGTTGTTTTTTTTATTTGTTTTAATTCCCTAATTTTATTTTAAATTATATTTATGATGTTTTAATTTGCATGTTTGTAGTGGTAGTGCTTAATTTCACTCATGAATTTTTAATATAATTACATGTTTAATTACATAAGATTTAAAAAATAAAAGTGGTCGCCATATAATAGTTCTTTTTTGTTTAAGTTAGAAACATCGACCCAAGGACTTAGTCAAGTAAAATCAAATAAATAAATAAAGTGAAATAAATAAATAAATAAATAAATAAATAATACAATAATATAAATAAAATAAATTAAGATATATGTCAGGATGGTGATGGTGGGGTCATGGCAAATTGCAGATGGTTCAGTAGCGGATAGTGCGATGTGGCGAAACTAATTAGTGAATAAAATTTAATCGATTAAAAATTTAAATCAGGTAGAAATAATAAATAATATTTGATTAATTGAATAAAGAGGTTAAATATTTGAAATTAAAATTAAATTACAACAATGATTAAATAACAAAATAGGTTAATAAAATAAATAAGTCTGCAACAAGGAATACAGTACCAATTTTTCTTATCACATAAAACGGGTGTTAAGGTTCATAAGACTTAGAATAGTTACTTGTTGGTTTATTTGCAACTTTGATCTGTCCCTATGTACTTTACCCCATGAACTTGACTTTCAAGTAAAATTATCTCATAGAGGTTAAAGTTTTATTTTCTAGACGAGTTATTAATACTGTAGCAAAACCTTAGCTTCACGTTTGAGGTTCAATATTATTGAGCAGGCGTGTAATCACATAGAGGTGCTGCTCATTGTATTGAACCTTGAATTGTCCAAGGAGGATAGTTTGGGAAAAAAAATTTCTTCACTTGTGTAATAGTAATATTGCTTATTTCTAATGTTTTATATTTGACGAAATATCGGTCCAATACATTTTCTTTTGTTCTCTGGGTGCAAACTTGACTGCAGTATTGCGGTCAACTATTGTACTTAGAAACCAATGGCAAATGCTGCCGAAATTTCGCCAAATATAAGGCATATGAATTAGGTAATAACTATTAATACCAAGATCAGGTGTTGAAAAAGTTTCTTCTCGAATGGGATAGGGCCATACCAAATAAAGAAAGTGAATGTGGATATATCCAAGTTGGCGTGTTGTCCAAATTTAATGGTTTTGCATTCTTTTAACATGCAAAAGATGGATTTTTATCCTTCGAATCGTAGTTGGATGTATGATAAGGTATATCCGGGAAGAAGGGGTCTGAAACAATCCTTTGTAGATGGGGTTGAAGAATTTGTTGCACAAGCGAAGCGACAACAACGTTTCATCGATGATGGAGGAATTAGATGTTCGTTTCTTAAATGTCAATGTCGACGGATTAAGAGCGATGATGAGGTGAAAACAGACTTGTATAAAGTTGGGTTTAAGGACAATTACTGGATTTGGACTGATCATGGTGAAGAGGTACCAAATGTTGATTTAGGGGTTGATGAGAATTGCACGGGTGGCTCAAGCAGTTGCGCAGATATGGGATATGGGGAACAATTTGCGTCAATGCAGGACATGGTGGGTGATGCTCTTGGAGTGAATGAGGCGCATGATTACGGTAACACCGAAGAACTGCCGAATGAGGAAGCATAAAGATTTTTTAATCTTTTGATTGAGACAAATAAACTGTTGTATCAAGGCGCCTCAGATTCTAAATTATCGATGTGAGTTAGACTGTTAGCTTGCAAGTCCAATTGGAATGTTGCCGACGAGTGTTTGGATTATTTTTTCCAAATTCTTTTAGACGTGACGCCTATAAAAGACGGTTTATCCAAAAATTATTATGAAGCGAAGAGGTTAGTATCCAAGTTGGGATTACAGACTAAGAGGATTCACTGTTGTGTGAATGGGTGCATGCTTTTTTACGATAATGAATTCGGAAAAAATGACGGTGCGCTGCTTGAATGCAGATTTTGTCAAGCGTTGAGGTATTGTCCTCGCAAGACCGGGACAAGTAAGAACAAACCAGTTCCTGTTAAGGCAATGTTCTATCTTCCGATAATTCCAAGGCTACAGAAAATGTTTGCATCAATGCAAACTGCAGGAAAAATGACGTGGCACTATGAGAACAGAACAAGTTCAGGCGTGTTACGCCATCCTTCTGATGGCGAAGCATGGAAGCACTTTGATCGCGTACATCCAAATTTTGCCGCGGATCCCTGTAATGTAAGACTTGGTTTATGCTCTGATGGTTTTACCCCTTATATTCAACCGTCGGCTACGCCGTATTCTTGTTGGCTAGTAATTGTTACCCCATATAATCTTCCTCCTGAAATGTGCATGTCGAAACCTTATATGTTTTTGACTTGTCTCATACCGAGTCCATCGAATCCGAAAGCTGGTATTGATGTTTATTTACAGCCATTGATCGATGATCTGAAGAAGTTGTGGATCGGCGTGGAAACGTATGATATTGCAAGGAAGCGAAAATTTTACAATGAAGGCAGCTTTGATGTGGACCATTAATGACTTCCCTGCTTATGGTATGTTGTCTGGTTGGGGTACTTATGGCAAATTTGCATGTCCGAATTGCATGGAGTATACAAAGGCTTTTACTTTAAAACACGGACGGAAAAGTTCCTGGTTTGATTCGCATCGTAGGTTCTTACCAAGAGATCATCCATTTAGACGAAACAATAACACCTTCAAAAAAGGAGAAGTTGAAAGAGATGAGCCGCCGCCTAGGCTTACACCAGAACAGATTTGGACGAGAGTCATGGAGCTGCCCAAAGTCAATGACAATGGTCGTGTGTCTAGATTACCGGGATACGGGGAGGTGCATAATTGGACAAAAAGAAGTATTTTTTGGGATCTCCCATACTGGAAAGATAATTTGTTGAGACACAATCTCGATGTCATGCACATAGAGAAAAATTTTTTTGACAACATATTCAACACAGTCATGAATGTGAGTGGCAAGATCAAAGATAATGAGAAGGCAAGAATGGACTTAGCTTTGTACTGTAGGCGACCAGACTTGGAGCTGAAGCAGCATGCTAATGGGAAAATATTAAAGCCCAAAGCCAATTATAGTTTATCTGCTGAGGAAGCAAAGTTAGTTTGTGAGTGGATAACAGACCTAAGGATGCCAGACGGTTATTCTTCGAATTTGGCAAGATGTGCCGATGTCAGCAAGGGAAGGATGCATGGGATAAAAAGCCATGATTGTCATGTATTCATGGAAACTTTACTTCCTATTGCTTTTAGTTCGTTGCCAGTCCATGTCTTGAATCCCCTTACTGAATTGAGTCATTTCTTTAAGGATTTGTGTTCTGCAACGTTAAGGGACGATGAATTGATAAGGATGGAGCAGAACATTCCAATCATTCTATGCAAGTTAGAGAGAATATTTCCCCCCGGCTTCTTTGATTCCATGGAACATCTCTCAATTCATCTCGCATATGAAGCAAGGCTTGGTGGACCTGTTCAATATAAGTGGATGTATCTATTTGAAAGGTATATATAACTATCATACAATTTTAAATAGATTTGTTTCCATTTGAAATTAACTGTAATATATATAACTATCAATGTGTTATTTTATAGATTCATGAGTGATTCAAAACGAATGGTGAAAAATAAGGCTAGGGTTGAAGGATCAATTTGTGCGTCTTACTTACATCGAGAGACAACTCATTTTTGTTCTCATTATTTCAACAACTTCATGTTGTCACCGAGAAATAGTAGGAATGAAATGGAAAATGAAAGTGAAAGACATCTGTTAGTCTTGTCAGTCTTTTGTCAACCGGGTCGTCATTCCGGGATGGAGTTGACCCATTGGTTAATAGATGCAGAGAGGAAGTCAGCTCATGTCCATGTGTTGATTAATTGCACCGAAGTTAAGCAATACCTTGAGTATGTATTGCATATCTTTTTCTTTCAATTACATAAAATAATAAATATTACTATGCTAAAAATATGAA
This sequence comes from Ammopiptanthus mongolicus, assembly GCA_039655645.1. Classification (NCBI taxonomy): domain Eukaryota; kingdom Viridiplantae; phylum Streptophyta; class Magnoliopsida; order Fabales; family Fabaceae; genus Ammopiptanthus; species Ammopiptanthus mongolicus. The sequence goes on from CM077350.1 coordinate 42,494,488, forward strand.
TTTTCCAATTTGTACAAAGCATTCTTGTTATCTGAAAACGAAAGTGAGCAAGAACAGTCTGCACGTACACATGCAGATTTTCCAATGTGGGTTAGGCAACAAGTAAGTATATTCAAATTCTGTACGTAGGATTACATAATTTTTTTGCATCTAACATAAGGAATTTATCCATACGTAGGTTTCCCGTGAGGCACCAACTCCTCTCAACAGATACTTAAGGAACTTATCCGACGGTCTGTATTCATGTATCAAAGAATGGCACACATTCTTCGTGAACGGGTACAAATTTCATACCCATTCATGGACGGAGGGTAAAAAAACAATTAACAGCGGGGTTTATGTGAAGGGCATCACAGAAGGGGGTGAAGATGACTTCTACGGAGTAATCCAACATAATTATGAATTGGCGTATACTTCTTTACATATACTAAAAGAATTGTTTTATTTTATTGTAATTGGTTTGATCCATCCATCAGAGGCACAAAATTAAATCCCAAATATAATACAGTGGACATTCGCATGGGTAGCAGATATCAGAACTTTGATCCGTTTATCTTAGCACAGAATGTGAGACAAGTGTATTATGTCTCGTACCCAGCAACCCGAAATGACAAACGAGGTTGGTGTGTCGTCATCAAGACGAAACCAAGGGGTCGCATTGAAGTTGATGATCAGCAGGAAGATGTGCCTTATCAAGTGGATGAAATGTCTCGTGTAAATGAAGGCATTGAAGTTGAGCGTATTATTGGTTTACGGGACTTGGAAGCTACTGGTGAAGAAGTAGATACTGAAAACTTGTCATCCGTTCAGGAGCGTGTGGATGAAGAAGACGAAGTCATTGATTCAGGAGAAGAAAATATTGAAATTAGATCTGAAGAAGATGATGGAGACTTTTTGCCAAATTCTGAATAAAACTTAAAATCATGTAACCTTCATAATTAAATCATGTAACTTGTCAAAACTATGAATGGAACTTAGATAATTATTGTTCTATCTTAGATGATTATTCATAATTATTTTATTATGTTATTATTTTATTATTTCATCTTTATATTAAATTGTTTTATAGACACATGGCATCTGGAGGACGTGATCCACCGCCACCCATACCACCCACAGGTGGTAAGGGTAAGGGTGTCGACAATGCTTCTAGTTCGACTCATCGTCGGACCAGGGCACCTCGCATTGTTACTCGTGACGTTGTAGATGGTTTCGTGTCTATCCCTTCGACATCTGTCCCTGCTATCTCTGCACTCCCATCACGCCCGCCAGCACGTACACAGCGACCACATACACCGCGAGCAGCACCGCCTCCACCGGCTGCATCTACTCCATCGGTTTTACCTACGCCATTCACAGCATCCGGGATCGATATGATTCCCACTCGGGGTTTGTGACACACACGCTTCTAGTTCAGCTGGTGTGGGTGCATCGTCACCTAGTCATCAGGCTATAGAGCAGGAGCAGGAGTATAGTCCAGGGTATACACCCTCAACTTCAGAGGTGGATGTGGAGGAGGATGAGGAGGAGGAGGAGGTTGAGGTCATGGCCGATGGTCGACCTATCATCAGGCCATCTGGTAAAGGGTAAGAATTAATAAAATAAATTTATTCAATTTTAATTATATGTTTTTACTTGATATTGATTCACATGCTTTTATTGTTAAGGTTACTTCCTTCGAAGGTAGCTTCGAAGAACATCACTGCTGTTATTGAGTCGACGTTCCATTATCCTTGGGTCACCTGGGGACAGCTCAAGGACAATGAGAAGCTGAGTTTCTTTAACCCTTATAGAGTAAGTTGAAATTTTCAGTTTACTTAATATTTTTGGCTTATTATTTCATATAAATTATTAATATAATAAATTACTATTTATGTATTTCTAATGTAGACAAAAGTTGCTTGGAGAGCCGAGCATGAAGCATTGGTTGAGAAGAACTTTCATATGAAGGCCTCCCATCGCTATCCGATATGCTCAGGGCAGCTCGCTTGAGGGGCGAGCAACCCTCATGGATGGGAGATGTAGTCTGAGATGCCCTATGCCGCCACTGGGTTACTGCTGATTTCCAGAAAAAATTAGCCCAAGCAAAGAAAAATAGGGCATCAGAGAAGGGTGGGAGCCTGCACACAGGAGGTTCCGTTAGCCAGACGGAGCATTGTGAGCGTCTGGTACATTCATATTTAATACATATGTTATTCGTATTGTTTTTTAATTATTGTTGGGGACAGAAAGGGACCAGTGCCGATTAACGAGCTACACCGCCACACCCATACTAGGAAGGGTACTGGCGAGTCTGTAGATGAGCGTTCTAGGCGCACACAGATAATACCTCATTTATTAATAGTTTTGAAATGTATGGTTTTATTATATATAGTCTTCATTAATTTATTTGATTATGCATAACAAGAGGAGTTCGAGGAGAGGATGTCTCAGGCAACAACATCTTCCTCCACCCCACTTGAGCCCGAGGAGCAGCAACGGCTTGCACTGCGTGTTTGGGCTGAGGTTGTTGGCGGCAAGAAGAAAGGTCGTCTTTACAGTGCAGGAGACCTTTCTGGTAACTATCGGAAAGGATCTTCGAGCTTGGATATCAGCGCCACAGCATCCACCGGAGCCAGTCGCCACGCTGATCAGGAGATTGCTAAGCTGAGGCGAAGACTGGCTGAGTCTGAGCGACGTGCCGAGGAGCGTGATCGGCGTGCCCAGGAGCGTGAGCGGATTTCCGAGGAGCGTGAGCGGCGGATGGAGCAGAAGCTACAAAGCATACAACAAATGCACCAAAAGCCTCCTCAGCAACAGCCCCCTCGGCAGCAGCCCCCTATCCAGATTAGCCGATCGGTCACACCAATGCCGATGATGATGAGGAAGACTCTTTCGATGATCTTATCCAGTCTCCTCATCATTATGATAGAGATTATTAGATTTTCTTATTAGTTTTTTTATTTATATTTTTATGTATTGTAAGAACATATGTTATTTATTATTTGGATATAATTTTAAATGTTTTAATGTTATTTTTATTTTTATTTTGCATTATTTATTTATTTAATATTTATAAATAATTAATAACAAAGAAAAATATTTAATAAATATAAAATATAATTTATTAATAATTAAATAATCATTTAAAATGTAATTAAAAAAAATTATATATGCCGACGGCCTAGGCCGTCGGTAAAGTACTCCGGACTATTACCGACGAGCATAGCCATCGATAAACTACCAACGGGCCTAGCCGTCGGTAATATTAGCCGTCGGTAACTATTACCAACAAGCCTATTTCCGACGGATAATGGACCATCGAAAATCCGTCGGAAATGTGTAGTTACCGACGGTTTTTGTTGATTACCGACGGTTTTTGGCCGTCGGTAATCAACTGTTTTCTTGTAGTGAGGGTAGCCATAAGGGCAAAGGCAAAGAAACCGTTAAGTACGATGAAGAAGCTGCTCGCACCCAACCTATGGATGGTCTTGTCACCCGAAAACGGGGCTGAGTGCTGACATCGAGAGTGTCACCTCAGAGAGACGTTCCCGGGAAAGGAGGTCATGTTCCCTTCCTTCCCTTCTTGGCTCCCCGAACACCATCCTGAAACAAGTTTTATCCACCTGGGCGCCGATTCCCTCTGTGGTGAACACTCTATGGGACGCCTCCTCCAATGCGAAAATAGTGGATGAGGAACTTCTTCATCCAGAGGACGTTGCTCGACTTCCTGAGGGAGCTTTGTCCTGAGTACGGGAAGGAGACGTTGCTCGACTTCCCGAGGGAGCTTTGTCCCGAGTACGGGAAGGAGACATAGCTCCACTTCTTGAAGGAGCTTTGTCCCAAGCAGAAGAAGGAGACGTTGCTCGACTTACTGAGGGAGCTTTGTCTCGAGTACGGGAAGGAAACGTTGCTCGACTTATTGAGGGGTCCCGAGTGTGTCATGAGGGAGCTTTGTCCTGAGTGGGGGAAGGAGATGTTGTTTGGCTTCTTGATGGAGCTTTGTCCCGAGTGCTGGAAGGAGACGTTGCTCGACATCCTGGGGGAGCTCTGTCCTGAGTGCGGGAAGGAGATGTTGCTCGACTTCCTGGTGGATCTTTGTTCTGAGTGCGGCAAGGAGACGTTGCTCGACTTCCTGAGGGAGCTTTATATCGAGTAGGGGAGGGAGACGTTGGTCGACTTCATGAGGGATCTTTGTCCCGAATTTCGAGCATAAGTATGGAACAGATAAAATAATACAACATAAGTTTGGCAAACGATTTTTCATTTATATATTTTTTCCTTGGGACGAGCCTCGTTAAAACCTCCTAGCGAAAACCCTCCTTAGGGAAAAACTGTTGTAAGGAAAAGGAGTACTCCACCCTAGTTACAAGTTGAGTGTTAAGCATAAAAGAACTTAATTTGAGTTGCACTCCAAGTCCTTGGAATCGCCCCTCGATGGTTTCCAGCCTGTAAGCTCCCTTCCCAACTTGATTAATGACTCTGAACGGTCCCACCCAGTTCGTGGCTAACTTCCCACTGTCCTTTTCCTTCCGGGGCTCAGTGGCCATGCGGAGCACCAAACTTCCCTCTTTGAATTCCCGAGCTCTGAGTCTTTAGTTATACTTTAGCTCGACCCTCCGTTTACATGCTGCATTCTTCACACAGGCGAGCTCTCTAACCTCTTTAATCAAATCTAGTTCCATCTTCAATCCCCCATCATTTTACTCCTGGTTGAACATCGTTCTTCCGAGCGAAGGCTCCCAGACTTCTACTAGGATCATCGTATCGGCTCCGTATGTTATTTTGAACGGGGTCTCCTTTGTTGCCGACTGCGGCGTGACATGGTATGCCCATAAAACTCTCAGAAGCTCCTCTAGCCAAGACCCTTTTGCAGTTTCCAAGCGCTTTGTCAGCCTGTTAAGGATGACCTTGTTTGCGGCTTCAACCTATCCATTCATCTGAAGATGCTCGACCGAGCTAAACTTTTGTCTAATCCCTATAACATTGCAGAAACTCTATAGAGCCTGGTTCGTGAACTGACTACCATTATCCGAGATTATCGTGTGAGGGAGCCCATGCCGGCAGATTTTATTCTTCCACAAGAACTTTTGACTTGGCTGGTGGAGATTCTAGCCAGGGGCTCCGCCTCGATCCACTTAGTAAAGTAATCAATTGCTACTACGATGAATTTCACATGTCCCTTCCTGAGAGAAAAGGGCCAAGAAGGTCGACCCCCATAGGAGAAAGGCCAAGGGGAAACTATAGTGTGGATATTCTCTAGCGGTAAGTGTGGGACTTCTGAGAACCTTTAGCATTTCTCACAACGGGCAGTCTTCCTACGGCAATCTTCTCTCAAGGATGGCCAGAAGTACCCGGCTCGTAAAACCTTTGCTACTAATGCTCGAGCACCGACGTGTATCACGCAATTACCCTTATGTATCTCTGCCATCACATATTCTGCCCGGGAGGTATGATGAACCTCAATTCTGTGCATTTTATAGGGGTATTTGGGTCGAATTTTGATGCTTTTAAAGATAAATGTTATTTTATTTCACCCTTTTACTTAAGTTTTGACAGAATTGACGTTCGGAGGTAGTTTGATGGACTTTTGAAGAAAAGAGAAGGTTTTAAAACTAAAATGGGCAGAATATTGAAGTTCTGATGTTAGCACTGCCGTGCCATGATAGAGCACGCCCGTGCCAACCGCCCAAACTCGTGCATCCAAACAAAGCCTTCCAAAAATAGTCAAATCTGACCTCTGAAGACTTAGCACGGCCGTGCCACACGAGAGCACGGCCGTGCCATATTGAAGAAAGGGCTGACTCAGTGAAGAAAGACCTGACAGAAGCTAGCATGGCCTAAATCGCAAAGAGCACGGCCGTGCCAGATGAAGAGTAGAGAGTTGTTTTACGAAGTTAGAAAGGTCAGACAAAAGATAGCACGACCCCAATCGCAAAGAGCACGGCCGTGCCAACTGAAGAGCACGACCGTGCTACAGCCTGTGCACTAGAACGCTGATTTATGAAGTCAGTAAGGCCTGGTATACTGAAGAGCACGCCCATGCTGAGTGAAGAGCACGCCCGTTGTGACATCCCCTTCTGGGGCACCACATGGTTACCCGTTGCGGAAAATAAACTTTAATTAATTTTGCTGGTTACTTTCGGAAAATAAGTTGTTCTAAGTATTTAACTTATTGTGAAAATCCATGATAAAAAATTTTCCTAACTTAGCTTACCATACATCAACATTACATAACACACGCATGTCAATGACGTCAAGCAGAGTATAGATATTAAAATATCGTAATAGAATACTTAGGCCTTATACATACGGCCATTCAAAACAGTCAAAGCTGTCAGTAGCCAGACAAATTAACTAACCGTTGTTCCAAATAAAATAAGACATATCCTATAGCTGGTCTTACTACTAAAACACTGTGACTTCTCGTACGTCACGCTCCTCCACATACTCAAATGTCAGGGAATGGATCCTCGAATGTTCCAGCGACATCTTGGAACTCATCTGAAGATGTAAGGCTGAGATACCAATATATGGATTCACACACGATAACATGTATATCACATCAATAACACATAAGCATAAATAATTATCATGTGTAAGGTCCTACTGATAAACAAGTAGTATATCATAGGGTCACATACCCGACAGCCATTGTTATTTTCAAAAGAGATGCATGACACTTCAATGTTCATCATCTAATATTTCTTTACTTAATCTCCGGACACTATTGTGTAAAAATTGAGCTGATCAGGCTCAAGGTACATTGGCCTCAGGCACAATGACCAGCACCTAAGTGCTTATTCGGAAGTACATGAACACCATGACATTACGCGATTACATGGAATTACATTCAGCGGTACTTGATAAACTGTAAATGGTCATACGATATTGTCCAACTCAAGGCACAATATTCGTCAGTTGTATGACACCATTGTCCATCAAGGCACAATGTTATACTATGACTTAAAGTCATCACAGGGTTCCCTGCCATCAAGGTCCCCCAATCCAGATGGCACGTCTACCTAAAAATAAATGCATGAGAAAAACGTTTCAAGTCTTGCCACTTTTCTTTGTATTCATTCTTTCATTGTCATAGCTCAAAGCTCCCAACTATTCACAATTTACATCGTTTTAAAACTTCTAACACAGGACGAAACATCTGAGTGCTCAATCGCGAAGCCCTAGACCGATGCACTAGTCCAAGGTCCGTGGTAATAGAAAACAGTATTTACCTTTAGTCATATCCATTATGACATGAAAAAACACATAATTCGTAGGACACACAGTCCACAACACTGTCATACAGTTTAAACTCCACGTGTCTTTATGACAGAACACTAGTAACCCGACGTCTCGTTTACTAGGTTCACGTTTCAACATTTCCATCGTTTTCGTTCTGTGCAATACAAAAATCAAACAAGTCTCAGCAACTCTTCTAAGTTGTCGGATTGTCAACAGCGTTATAAAATTCTCTTACAGACAAAACATTTTCTGTTGAAATACAATTTAGAAACAATGAACTTAAATTTTTAATAAAACGTCACGTTTATTTAATAAATCCCTTCCCAAAAATCATTTCTGAGAGGATTTTACTGAAACCAAAATATCTTCCCCTTATAAGAGTACTGTTTCTAAAACAGTAAAATAATTTTTATACATTTCTATGAAAATACACCTTTTACACATAAAATCCTTCAAATTCAAAATTCTTGACGTTTTCCTTTTATCATAACAGTGTACATTTGAGAAAATTTTCATCATAAATATTTCCCGACATTTTCCTCTAAATCAGTCTATGATTTTTCTGCAAGGCTTTTAAAAGCTTTTATCTTTATTTATAGATTTCAATGCAGCAAACCACAACCATACAGTGCAACACCCTTTCCCGAGTGTCACATTCTCGAACGTTTATAAGGCCGAAAATATTTCTTAATGCGGAAAATACGGTTTTCTTTTTTTTTTTTTCTTTTCACAAGATGCAATGGGATTTAGCAAAGGTAAATAATACTAATAACGAACTTAGGTTCGCCATACATTTCTAGAACAATATGCATAATAAATACAGGGACATAAACAGAAAAAGGAATAATATTATATACAGACATAAGTCTAATGTATAACTGATACAATAAGTACTAGGAGTCGTAGCTCCCCCAAAAGTACTACAAAAACTGACATAGTCTGGCCGACAACAAAATTAGACTACAAAAAGAGTCCTCCTCCGGCTCGAAGGAACTACTGGACTGAACCATCGTCACGTCCCTCTGTTCAAACAGCAATAGCAAGTACCAACAGAAAACATACAGATATGGGTGAGATTCCCCGTTCATCAACACAGCAAAACAGCAATAGTAAAAACGGGACGACTCACCGGGTAACAGCGTACCCAACATGCTTACAAGAATTCTCAATGTCAAACATAGTAAGCAGTTGACAGCATAATATCATGTTAACCAGTTAACAGCATAAAATAAGGTGTTCTTAAACAGTACAACGATGTATAACAGGAAATGTAAACATCAATAGCCATGCAATGCAATGCAATGTATATGACTCAATGTCAATGTCACTGGGTACTACTCTGACCCCTACTCCATGGAGCTAACAAAACATTCGGAGAGAGTGAATGGGAGGACATGTTCCGTGCGCGCCAGCCTTGGGCAAGATGCTACAACATTCGTAACGTGCACGTATCTGGCTTTTACGGAAACACTCTCGACCAAACATGAAAAGTACGGCATCTAGTAGAGGATATCAGTGTATTGCACGGATTCGCCACGACACAGAAGAGCTACCAACTGGTCACATGTCAGCCCTTCCAACCCTGATACCTCCAAAAAGATCATTGAAGATCGTCACCGTAAGATTCGCACCCGCATCAAGGTGTAAGCTCAACTCCTAGGCTCAAGGCCTTACGACTATGCAAATGAAATGCCAATGCTTACACAAAGCAGATGCGATCAAGCAATGTCTATCCCCCGGATAAACCTCGAAGTCTACTAAGGTTCTCTTCCTTAGGAACTATACGTGTCTTTTGAAAACAAAACCTTTATCCACCGGATAAATCTCGTGATTCCTCCGGGATCGAGTCATCACAAGACTGAAACAATTGAACGACTGATCGGGATCCGAATCACCGGTCCGTCATCGAACTACGGTTTCAAAACCCAAAACGTTTGTAAACCAGAACAACTTCTCAATTGAAAACTCATTTGATTTGAGACAATTTTTGAAACACTTACTTACTCTATTTTTAGCATTTTCTGAACATGTAATTCGCTTAGCGAAATTGCATTCGCTTAGCGAAATTGAAACAATAATGCCTCTTTTGGAACTCCTCTGGTTCGCTCAGCGAGACACAAATCGCGTAGCGAAATGTATTGGATTCGCTTAGCGAATATGAATTCGCTTAGCGCAAGTTCAGACGGTTGCACCTCTTTAGAAACACCTCTGGATCGCTCGGCGAAACATAATTCTTGTAGCGAAATTTCACTTTATTCGCTTAGCGAGAATAATTTCGCTTAGCGAAATGGAGGCGGTCATACCTCCTTTGGAGACTTCTCTGGATCGTCCAGCGAGACGTAATTCGCGTAGCGAAACTCGTTTGGTTGGCTTAGCGAATATGAATTCGCTTAGCGAAAGTGAGGCAGTGATGCCCAACTTAGACTTTCCCCTGTTTTCGCGTAGCGAAAGTAAATTCGCTTAGCGAATAGTTGCCATAAACAAGACATCAACCTTAGGGAACCATTTTGATTTTCTTCATGAAACCACTTTTTTTCTCATTTTGAGTCCCTTGACTATCTATATGGACTAGGGATAAGGTATAAAATATGTTTCACTTTGGTGAAAGCACTTTGAGCTTTAATTCCATTTAAAGTCACTTAGGGTTTTCTTTGAAAAACACAAGTTATTGAAAACACTTTCTTTACATCAAAACTTGATTTGTCCAAGAACTTTTCATATTCTTCCTTTCCTCAAGGTCATGGCCAATAGCCAACTAGGAATCAATGTGAAGTTTTACTTCATCAACCAAACAAAATATGGCTCACAATACTTACACAATCATGATAACCATAATACACATTACTATATCATAATCAAACATCCAAGCCATCACACATTATGGTCTCATAATCAACAATAAAAGTCCATACTTGATCTAGTGATCAAAGTAGGTTTTAACATACATGGAAATGATTTTCATTTAATCATATCTTCATCAACATATGCTAAAGCACACTACAACATACTCAAGCATAAACTCATCATGACAATCTTGTTTTCCAAGAGAACTTAACAAAACTTAACACATAAAAGTGAACCCAAACTAAAGGGTTTCACCCACACATAAAATTAAACAACCATTCTCACTACCACCATCTTGGTGTGATGAGGTTCTTCTCCCCATACCTCTTGATGAGCAGATTCCCGGATCAAAGTCGGTTGATCGGTTTGTGAACCTCCTGATAATCGTCAACAGCTACACAACACAACAATTCAACATTAAACAACAATCAAAGCCAATCTCAACTATTACAACAAAGAGGATTTCGGCCACCCTAGGTTAAAAGGTTAGGAATTGGTTTTGGTTTTCCATTTCATGGATTCAAAAGCGTTAGGAAAGCTAAGGATGAAATCAAGTGCTAAAAATCAAAACTTGATGAAAACACTATTCATCATCTTCCAAAAGGGTTTGGCCAAAAATGATTTTTGAGCTATGATGAGAGTTGAATCATAAGCTCTTAGGTTTAGGTAGAGATTGATGATGTGAGTTCAAAGAACTTGGTCTTACCTAAAGGATTTTTCTACAATTTCCTATGGATTTTCAAAGTTTTGGATCTAAGAAATTATTTTCATGAAAATGAAGATTGATCTTGAAATAAAGAAAGATTCAAGAAGCTAAGAGATCATAGAAGTGATCTTACCTTGAAATGAAGAAAGATTGCTCAAGGAATCAAGTGAATCCAACAAAAACTCAAGCTTTTCTAGGTGAAAATGGAGTTTTCTCTCAAGAACAACTATGGAGCTTCTAAGGATGAGGGGCTGTGCGAAAATGATGAAGTGAGGGGCTGAGTTCAGCCTCTTAAAAGTTCACTTAAGGGTAAAAAGGTCATTTGCCAAAAGAGTATAATGGTAAAAGTGTAAAACACTAAGGTTAGGGGCATTTTGGTCATTTTGCGTCCAGATATTTCCGAACGTCATGACGACTCTGGCATACTCTCCCAAGTGTCCTGGGATGATGTGATATCAAGATTATTTGTTGGCGAGTCCCGGTAAATCCATATGTGGCTCCGTTCGTCACCCGATTGAGGATTCCGCCCGAACGAAGGTCAGGAAGTGATTTTTCTGAAATTTTTACGAAATTTAACCAAAACGTAGATAATCGAATTTTAAGACTTACTGTCTCGTTCATGGGTCCATCTGAGGTCTTCTGAGCAGTAAAATCATACCGTCAGTGTAAAAACGCAGACCGGACTCCGTTTGAGTTTTCGACTCAAAACTTAATCGTAGCTTCCTACGATATCGTCGAGCATGACTGTGGTCTCGGAATATTTTATTTCTATTCCTAAGACCTCGAATAAAATACAAACATTAAAATACTAAAAAATTAGAAAGCGTGAAAATCGGGGCATTACATACAGTCATCATATCACAATGCTATAATATCCTACATAATCAATACCACACCTATTCACATCAAAATAGCCAATCACATCATTGTCAACATAGTAAGTTCCATCAACACATTCAACCACATCAACGTTCACATAACAACGTATAACAACGTCAACTTATCATCAAATCACTTCATTCAATAAATCCATCAACAACATAACATGTAGTTATCATAAACCCCTCAAGTGAACTTCCCTTACCTCTTGTAGTCTATTCACGTCTTCCGGTCTCCAAGTTTCGAATCTCCCGTTTAGTGACTCGTTTGTCCTTCCGACGCGTCAATCCTTCATCACACGTCATAAAACAAATTTAGCTTGTTGAATAACCTAATACCATCCATATATGGTTTCGGTTATGGCTAGCCAATGTGGCTAGGATTTTCAAAATTTCACATATTGGATTTATGATCATAGAGTAGTCTAGTGTTAAGGAAAATTGTCTTAAATTGAAAATTGAAACAACATCATCCTCCTCCTCTAGGGCATGAATTCGGTTCTCTCTAGGATCATAGGCTAGGAATTTTAGTTTGCTTCAAGCTCTTGGATTCAAGACATATAGGCAAAAGAAAGATAAAATCCATGGTTATTTGCTAAGAATTGAAACAAAATCTCATCTCCTCACACCTTTAGGGTTTCGGCCCTATGGTACAAAAACAGGGCAGCCCTATAATTTTATTCTATGCTCTTGAATGATGAATATAGATGTCTTAATGAGTCCATAGAAATTAATTTCATGAGTATAGGATTTTTCTACACTTAGTTATGGATTTTTGAATCTAAAACCTCACATTATGAAATCCATGAAGAAGCCAAAATTTCTAGATGGAGAGGAGTGAAGCTTACCTCTTGATTAGTAAGGATTTGCAAAGATTGAAGCTTCTCTTAATCACCTTAGTTGAATTGCCTTCTTGAATTAGAAAACTTGTAGAGTTTTATGGAGAGTTTTGGAGAGAAAAATGAAAAGAGAAGGAGGAGAGAAAGGGAGGGCTGCGTGAATATGAAGGGGGAAATGGGTGAAAATGGGGGTTTTTAATCTTGGAAATTAATGAGGGATAGAATGGTAATTTTGCTAAAAGGGCAAAATGGTCATTTTAGAAAATTTTAGGGGCAATTAGGTCATTTGCCCCTCCGAAGTCATGACGACTTTGGTGAGTCACTAGGTGACTCACTAGGGTGAGGTGTCATGATAGTGACCTTGAATTTATCCATTAACAGGTCCCGGTAAATCCGTATTCGGTTCCGTAAAATCACAATTTTCACTTTTTCATTGAAATTTTTTACATTTCCCAATTCCCAATATCATGGAAAATTTAATTTAAAACCTAACTGTTTCGTTTACATGTCAAAATTAGGTTTTCTGATCAGTAAAATCATACGGTCAGTGTAAAACGCAGATCGGGTTCCGTCTAGGTTTTCGACCAAAATTTAACCATAGCTTCCTACGATAGCGTAGAGCATGACTACGGTCTCGGATTATTTTATTTCACTCTCTAAACCCTCCAATAAAATTTTATTAAAAGAGAAAGTTCAAAAGCTTGAAAAATTGGGGTGTTACACTTGTGCCAAGTGACACAGAAGACCAGAATCAAGGCCCGGTCTGCATTCTGTGTTATAAATAGAGGTCCTCTGTGCCATTCTAAGAGGATCTTTTCATCTTTAAATTTTTTGCAATTTCTTTCATCTCTTTATTTCTTTGAGTATTAGACTCTTGATTTAGTTTTATTCTGTAGTTTTGATTTCTAGAATAGGATTTGGCACCTGGAGGTTAAGTTGGAGACAACTTCTCCCTTTTCAACTATTCAAGGATGTGTTTCCCTTTGTTGATTTTAGTTTTCTCTATTACTATGAGTAGCTAATTTCACCGCTCGAGTTGTGGTGGATCTTGTGTTAGTAGAAACTCATTTCGCTATGTCTTAGCTTTAATTCAATTCTATTTGGTTTTAAAGTTGTTATTTGAATAGTGTTATTCTATCGTTCTTCATCTCATACTAGGATTGCGCACCCTTTGTATGCATATAATCAATTGATTAACATTTTGGCTATTAAGCCCAATTAAATTGGTAGACTTATAGGATAACCGAGGTTTAATATCTAGATTTGCGAAAACGTGATTTATTCCTTTCAAGCATTCAACTTCTTTGTGCTTAATGCTTTTTAATCACTTAAGCTCTTTACCTGACAACCATTGGGTTTATTTGGGGAAAGGAATATTAATTGCTTGACAAACAATTAATAGTTTTTGTAGAGGGATTGGTATTCAAAAAGCAATTGCGCAACTAAATAGAATTAGGATTTGGGGGGTATCGAAAGCACAAGTGAAACTATAGCTCTAGGCTCTTTACTCTTGATCGCTAAACTTTCTTTTTACTCTTTTGCGATTATCTTTAATACTGCTCTATTCTTATTTATTTTTCAAGTTCTTTATTAGTCTAAATAACATAAGAATTTCTCTATTCCAGTACTTGTTTTACCATTATTATATCAAATTAATCTCTTGGGTACGATATCTGGACTTCCGTCCTATATTACTTCTGCGACAAGATACACTGCCCTTAATTGTGTTTTGAACGCAACAAGTTTTTGGCGCCGTTGCTGGGGATTAATTTTTGATATTTTGTGATTTTAAGTAATATTGGAAGAAAAGAAATTCTAGTTAATTTAGATTTTTTTTTTTTTTATTCTCTCTCTTTGTATGCTGACGCGTTCTAAAAATCCTGAACTAGTTTTTGGCAGGGAAGTTGAAAGGACTTTTCACAGGTTGCGGAAGCAACCAAGAGAGGAGAACACCATGGGGGAAAGAATGACATTGTTGGACTACTTTACCCCCTTTGCTGAGGTGACGGATAGCATCACCAATCCTGCAGTGGATGCCAACAACTTTGAAATCCAGCCTACGATGGTGTCTATGGTCCAAAGCTCTGGACAATTTACTGGACTGCCTAATGAAGACTCTAACGCTCACTTGAAGAAATTCTTGAGGGTCACAGATTTGATCAAGTATAGTGGAGTTTCCACGAATGCTATTAGTGAGGCTGTTCCCATTCTCTCTTTCAGGCAAAGCTAACCAATGGCTATCATCTCTACCTGCCGATTCCATCACTACTTGGAACCAACTGACTCGCTAATTTTTGGCTAGGTATTTTCCTCCTTCTAAATCTGCTAAATTTAGAGCTGACATCACTAATTTTGTGCAGTTTGAGAATGAATCCTTATTTGAAGCATGGGAGCGATACAAGGACTTGATTCGAAGATGCCCATGTCATGGCTTTTCAGTTCCTATTTAGGTGCAGATTTTTTATATTGGACTTTCTCAACGTGGTAGATCCAATTTGGATGCTGCTAGCGGAGGCTCTATCTTGAAGAAAACACCTCAAGAAGCTCACACCTTGATTGAAGAAATGTCAGCCAACCATTACCAGTGGTCTCAAGGAGATAGTCATGTTGTCAAGAAACCAATTGAAGTTTATCAAGTCAATGCCAACACGGCACTAGAGTCCAAACTGGAAGCACTTTCAAAACAAATGGAGACCTTAATGCAAGCTCAATCACAAGCCAAATCTAAAGTTGAACAAATTAAGGAGGTAAATTACATAGGGACCATCCCTAAGAGGCAGAATGACCCATACAATTCAGGGTGGAAGGATTGTCTTGATTTCTCATGGGATGATCATCAAAATAGCCAAGGTTCAAATCCGAATGACTATAGGCCCCCTTATTTCCAAAACTAGGCTAACCAAGAGGAGAGACAACCAAAATCCGAGGATCCTATGATGAAGTAGATAGAGAAGATTGATAAAAGGGTAGATGCCATGGAAGCTCAAATGTCTAATATTGCTCAGTTGTTAAACTCAGACACTGCAGAGTATATCGCATAATAGAATTGAACCTAATCCCGGTGAACGGTTCGATGTCATCACTACTAGGAGTGGCAAGGAATTGAAGCAAAATCATAAGAAGGAAGACTCTGCACCCATGGAAGAAGATGCTCTTGCCAAAGAAATTGATGCTGAAGACGAGCACGGCCGTGCAACACCTCTGGCACGGTCGTGCAACTTGCTAGTGAGCAGAAATAAGTAACAGCCATCAGTGAGCCAAAAAAGGTAAAAATCCCTTACCCGGAGAGATTGAAAGATGGAGATAATGATAGGCAATTTAAAAAGTTTTTAGAAATATTAAAAAAATTGCATATCAATATTCCCTTGACATATCCTCTATTTGTCCTTAATGCTTTCTAATCACTTAAGCTATTTGTCTGACAACCATTGGGTTTATTTGGGGAAAAGAATATTAATTTCCTGACAAACAATTAATAGTTTTTGTAGAGGAATTGGTATTCAAAAAGCAATTGCGAAACTAAATAGAATTAGGATTTGGGAGGTATCGAAAGCACGAGTGAAACCACAGCTCTAGGCTCTTTACTCTTGATCTCTAAACTCTATTTTTACTCTTTTGCGATTATCTTTAATACTGCTCTATTCTTATTTATTTTCCAGGTTCTTTATTAGTCTAAATAGCATAAGAATTTCTCTATTCCTGTACTTGCTTTATCACTATTATATCAAATTAATATCTTGGGTACGACATCTGGACTTCCGTCCTATATTACTTCTGCGACAGGGTACACTGCCCTTAAGTGTGTTTTGATAGCAACAGGGTATCAAGACATTTGAGCAAAAGGGCTGCGAATCCTCTTCGGTATAACTGGTTGTCAATCACTGTGTAGTAGGATACTTATCTTTTTATTTTTCCAACCAGTGCTTCATTCTTGGGGAGAGTCTCATTTGTGAAATACTGAAGGATCAGGCATATCCATCCGGCTTCCTCTTCAACATTCATTGCCTCATTTCTGCCTGGGTCTCCAACTTCGACGCTCGGGGATTAGAGTGTTTCTTCGATTACTGTCTTGTTCTGTCCCAATTTCTTAGTACTCGCCAGCTTGGATAAAACGTATGCTTGGGTGTTCTCCTCCCTTTTGATGTGCTTGATTTCAAAGTTTTCAAAGATCGAGAAAAGGTTTTTAACCTTGGCTAGATATTTTGTCAATTGTGGGTCCTTAGCTTGAAATTCTCCGGAGATCTAAGCCGAGACCAACTAAGAATCACTGAACTCTTCTAACTCCAACTTCTTTGGCCAGCTTCAATCCCGTAACCATCGCTTCACACTCTGCCTAGTTATAACTAGCTAAGAACTTGAATCGGATCGACTGTTCCAGCACGATTCCTTCCGGGCTTTCGAGAATTATCCCAGCATCGCTACCTTTCAGGTTAGAGGAACCGTCCACAAAAAGATTCCAAGACGCAGGTTCTGCTTGATCGTCTTCTAGTACTAACTCGGCCATAAAGTCTAACAGACATTGTGCTTTCATAGGACCCCTTGTTTCGAATTGTAAGCCGAATTCAGAGAGTTCCACCAACCAAGCAATCATCCGTCCATCCAACTCGGGCTTCTGCAATATCCTGAGTAAGCATCCATAATGCTAAGAGTAGCGTGTCCGGACGCCCCGTCCACAAGCCGATCAATACTAGGGAGTGGGTACGAGTCTTTGGGGCAAGCCTTGTTCAAATCAGTGTAGTCGGTACACATCCTGCACTTTCCACTTGACTTTTTCGCAAGGTCCACATTAGCTAACCATGTTGTATACTCCACCTCTCTCACGAAACCCGAGTCCAGTAACTTTTTGGTCTCCTCCATTATTTCTTTCCTCTTCTCTTGTCCCACTTTTCTCTTCCGTTGTGCCACTAACTTCGCGTCAGGGCATATGGCTAGCTTATGGCAAATGATGGTTGGGTCGATTCCCGGCATATCAGCAGTAGACCATGCGAATAGGTCAACATTTGCCTGCAACATATTAGCTATCTTTCCTCTTGCTTCCCTTTCCAAGGCAATACCGAGTTTGGTGACTTGTCCCGGTTTCTTTCCGAGCTATAGGTTCCCTGTGTCACCAACTGGCTGAGGTCTTAACTCTCTGGCATCCTCCCGGGGGTCCAACTTTACCAAATTAATCTTGTCTTGTGCCTTGGGGTGCTCCTCGGCGTATAACTTTGTCTTTACTTTTAGACTGTACACATAGCATTGCCTAGCTACCAGTTGATCCACTCGGACTGCAATGATGGACCCTGACTCTGATGGAAACTTTAGTGTCAGATGTGGTGTGGAAATGACGGCTCCTAGCACATTGAGACTTGGGCGGACAATTATCATATTGTATTGGGATTCAACATCAATCACCATAAATTTTACCAGGATGGTCCGAGTCAACGGGGGTTCCCCAAAAGCTGCTAACAGTTTGACGTAACCCCGAACGTCGATATGCTCACCCGAGAATCCTACCAGGGTGTCGTTGTGGGGTTTAAGGATAAACTAGTGCAAGCCCAGCTGAGTGAAGGTTGTCCAATACAAAATGTCCGCTGAACTACCTTGGTCCACTAATGATTTCCTTATTATGAACCTGGATATCTCAATTGATATCACCACCGGGTCATCCTGCTCTCGGGCAATTACCCGGAAGTCATCATCAGAAAACGTTATCGGAGGAGAAGACTTCTTGGGCCTCTGTTCAACTGCAAAAACGGTGCTTATGTCCCTTGAGTGTTTTTTCCTTGCTGAGCTGGACACTCCCCTGCTCGCGAAACCTCCAGAAATGGTGTTTATAATTCCGCGAATGGGGGCATCTTGGTCTTTTCTTTCCTCTCGGATAGGCGATCGGGGTCTGCGTCTGTCTTGGTGCCGACCGTCTCTTTCTTCCCAAGCCCTTCTCCGCCCTTGCCTCTGTCTCTGCTCATTATCTGCACGAGCTCGACCCTCACCATCCCGGCCATTCCTTTTCAATACGTAGGCCGCCAGATGGCCTTGCTTGATCAAGTGTTAAATCGTAATCTTCAGAGCCCTGCAACTCTCCGTATCGCGACCGTTGTTTCTATGGTATCGACAATACAAACTTAGATCCGTGTTGAGGAATGTCTCGGCGGGTGCCAGGAGCGGTATCAGGTTAGTGTTGTACACATCTCCAAGGATCTTCTTTCTGGGAGCGTTCAAAGGGAGTGTACTCTTCATACCTGGGAACTAGAGCCTGTCTCCAACTCCTACGCTCCCCGCGGGGGTGACCGACTCTTTCCTTGCTGCTTCTCTGTTTTTCCTAAGTCAACCTTAAGACCCTAAATGTTTCTCGAATCCATGACCTTTTCTATAGCAACATAGCTCGCGGCCTTTTGCCTCAACTCGTCTATATTCGTTGGTGGTTTTCGGGCCAACGAATCCGCAAACGGTCCGGTTTTCAACCCGGTTAACAATGCGTGCAGGGCAACCATCGAATTTAAGTCACAGATCTGATTGGTCAACTTCCCGAACCTATCCAGAAAATCCCTGAGGGATTTGGCGGGGCCTTGCCGGAAGCTGACAAGACTCGCCGAGGTTTTGCGGTGAGTTTTACTTATAGTAAATTGAGTGTTAAACTTTAACGTAAACTCACTGAAATTATGAATTGAAGAGGAAGGCGAGAGTACCATACCAGCGCGAGTCCCCTCAGGGTGGTGGAGAAGATTCTGCACTTGACAGCGTCAGTCAACGCGGTCACTCCCATGATCGTGTTGTAAGCCGCGATGTGCTCTTCAGGGTCAGTGGTTCCGTCATACTTCTCTATTTCCATCGGCCTGAACTTTCCCGGGAAGGGAACTCCTACTATCTCCTCTGTGAAAGGGTGGTCGACTGGGACGGTGACTGGTTCTACTCGAGGGCGTCGATTCTAGACCCCACCATCATTCCTCGATGGAGGTGGTGGGGGGTCGTGGTTGACGTCAACGTGAGAAGTTTGGCCGGTTGGTTCATCCGCGCGAGAATCGAGCTCCGCCCCTATCTCCTCCAGCCTTCCAGGTCCTCCCTTATATGGTTGTTTTCTTGTCGGAGACTCTCCATGACTGCCAAGAGTGCCTGGAAACCTCCCGCATTGGCCTGATCTCCCTCATTCGCGGACGGAGGGGATAGAGGTAGATCATGGCCCAGCTCCCGCCTTCCTTCGCTCCTCGTTCGAACCATCGTGAACTCAAGACAAGTGTGGTCAGGGAGCTGTTTTACCTGACCCCACGGTGGGCGCCAATTGTTCTTACTAGAACAATAGAAGTACAGTGTATCAGGATTATAAAGGAAGCTATCTCTCTATCCCTATAGTATCGCTAGTCTATACGTCCAAAGTCATCCAACCTTCCTCTTCAGCTTTGGCCTTCCTTTTATAGCCCTCCCAAGGACGTGGGCTGTGTGTTTCGATTACGCTGATGGGCCCCACCTTATGTCGTTAGCGCATTATGCGGAGGGGCGTTCTACGCACTGATGTCACACCGCACAGCAGCGCCTTACATGGCCTTCTAGAAGATTCCACCTACTGGCTTAGGGCTGGGGCCGTTTGTCTCAACCTCCTCTTCTCGGGCATTTCCTGGCTTAATTGGGAAGGGAACTCGAGTGTTTCTATCAGGGAAGCTCAGGCGTATAACTCGGGAGGGAGTACTCGGGCTTCCCACTCGCTCCTGGAGGATTGGGCCCTGGCTGATGGGCCACGATTCCTGGGTTGGGCCTTCTACCAAATATCGTAGGAACAGAAATGTTGACCTACTTCCATGACAGATACATTGTATAATCTTTGTAACGTGTTGATAAAACATAACAGAACATTCATATTGTCCTAACCTCTAAAAGAAATAGAAAGCTTGTAAAGGAATTATTTTGATTCAACTATCTCCTTTAAATGGTCCTGGATAGACGGAACCTCAAAGTGAAAAATAATACTAACTCCTCGAATGCAGCCAACAGTTAAATAAGTTTAACCAAATCAAAATAAACTAATTGTATTAATCTGTAGATAAATTTTATTTATATATTATTTAAGTATCGTTCTCATTAAATCAAAATTTTCAAACTCAAATTTCAACTACTTAAAATCTAACCACTAATTTTCATTTAAAACATTGTCTAGAACAGTGATGTTTGCCCGCCTGTTTAAGGCATGACAATTTCTAGGACATTATGTGTCATTTACAGTTTCAGATGTGATCCATATTCTCAAAAGTGAAGAAATTCATAACTTGTAAAAGTAAGAAATTAGGTTTACCAAAAAAAAAAAAGTAAGAAATTAATGCTCTAATAAATGGAGAAAATTGTGCACTTTCTTGTCATCTTGTGTAAACAAAAGAAATAAAAAAAATGAAATTAAATTAATTTTATTTCATCAAATTACACATTTATATAACTTCGAAGCTAATTATTATAACTCAAATATTTTTTTTTTTGACAAGGAAAGACATTCATTCATTCAAATTGATAGAGTATATCGATGACAATACAGATCCAAAATTACTAAAAATCGAAAAGGATGAAACTGCGAACAAACTCACAACACCCAGGTTAAAAGCATAATACAGCAAAGTCAAATTGCCTACTAAAGTGACACCATCAAAGTCACCGGAATACCCATGCTTTCGAATCTGTAGCATTGAGACCCAAGTCTTGATCAAATCTGTGATGGATCGAAGCAGATCTGTAAATCTGGAACAAACGAACACCGCACTAAGGTGGGAATCAAACAGCACCACACCTAGACGGGAAATCAAACAAAGCCTTCCCAAGACTACGAAGAATAAGGAAAAAAACACAAAAAGATCCAAATCTATGTGAAAAACCCACTTATGGAAAGAAAAGAAGAGAAAAAGCGAAGTAAATGGGTGGTTTTGGGCCCCCTATCGCTGTCTGTGAGAATGTGACGGAGACGAGAGAAAGAGAGGAGATTTTCTTAGGGTTACAATTTATAACTCAAATATTTTTAAATATTTTTAATAATGGGATAATACATTATTCAATATTAGAGTGCATTAAAATTAAATATAGGACTAAAATAAACTTAACCCCGTGTAGTGTACCATAAGAATTAAAGGAAATAAATTCCACTAGATTCTTTAAATGGTATAATTTAATGAATAAATAAAGTTTAAAAGGTAACGTTTTTTCAGATTTAAATTTATATACCTGGTTATGACTTTTTTTTTTTTTTGTTGAAGTTGTTGTTACATTGATTGTATATGACTTGGTATGAGAAAAATGTTCTTCTAAAATGAGTTTAAATGTAAAATGAGTACATAAGCATATATCCCCCTTGATTAAATTTGAAATATATCACAATTTAAAATATATATATATAGCATGCAACATGCACATGTAACCAGGGGTGGCCCTGAGGGTGTGCGAGATTTGCGACCGCACAAGGCCCCATTTTTTAGGGGGCACCAAATTTTTTTTTTTACTTCGTATATATATATATATATATATATATATATATATATTAAAAATAAAAAATTATATAATTAACAGACATTTAATTGTTTTCCTAATTCATGCAAAACTTATAGAATAATATCAACTATTCCCGTTACTGTTGCATCTGCTGAGATGAGTTTTTCAAAATTGAAATTGCTAAAATCTTATTTGTGATTTATAATGTCGCAAAGTAGATTAAATAGTTTTGTCTTGATTTCTATTGAAAATGATTGTTTAAAGAATCTTGATTATGAACAGATTATTAATGATTTTGCAGCAAATAATGCAAGGACGATGATATTCGAAGATTAGGAGGGCATCACTTTCTTTCTTTATTCCTTGTGATTCTGCTATCGGTGGATGATGA
Source organism: Ammopiptanthus mongolicus (assembly GCA_039655645.1). NCBI lineage: Eukaryota > Viridiplantae > Streptophyta > Magnoliopsida > Fabales > Fabaceae > Ammopiptanthus > Ammopiptanthus mongolicus. The sequence goes on from CM077350.1 coordinate 42,516,808, forward strand.
TGTTGGTTTGGGATGCTACTCAAATTGCTACATGTTCGGGTTAATAGATACATGTATAACTCTACTTTTGTAATAATTTTATTGTAGTTTTGGTTTGGTTTGAGCTTTTCAATGTTGATGTAATCTTTAACTTTTTTCTGTGACATTTTATTTCACTTGAGGTTATATTAAAATAATTAATGACTAATTTTTTGTACCTCTTTTATTTTGAAAACTATATGCATTTGATAATATATATATATATATATATATATATTATAAAAAATAGGATATCCATTTCATAATTCGCATAGGACATCCAAAATTTCAGGGACGGATTGCATCTAACTTTAACCATTTATGCACAATTCCATAGTCAACACGTCATTTTGTCTTGTGTAATAAACACACTTCTCAGTCACACTTCAAAAGTTAACGATCTTCTTTTACACTCTGGGATGCTAAAGCTTACCCTCAATCAGGTAAATAGCACATGCAGTTAGTCCTATATTGGACAGTTAGGCCACGAAGACCAAGAAACGCAATGAAAGTCAAGAAAGCAATGGACAGTGGTGGCCACACAAACGGATGTCATGGCTAACGTACTAAATGCACTGCAGCACTGGCTTAACTGCTACAGGCGACTGACAAAAAAAAAGCCAATGGCTAGCAGGTCGGGACACAAACATACCAGCATTGTGCATGATGCTTTGTCGAAGTTTGCACCTTTTGGTGCAAGTTTTTTTTTTTTTTTTTTTTAAATAAAAATGGTACAAGTTCACTATTTACTTTTTTGAAATTCTAGGTATCCTTTTTAATAGACATATAACCCCAATTTTCTAAATCATGTCTCACTCTACACCATGGTACCAAAAATAATGGGGAAAATATCGAAAACCGACATTGCAAATCATACTATTGTTCACCCATCAATTTATGTTGCTCGGAACTCCATGCGATGTCCATTGCACAAAAAAACTTGCCTCAGCATGATTTCCACCCGAGAGCGTCGTCTTCATCAAAGGATGGAAGTCTGACGCACTTGGCAGGGAGTCGTGGTTCATCCAAAGTTGTAAGGAGAAACGTAGGCACACCGTGCGAAGCTGATGCCATGAATGGTGATTGTGGATCCTTTTGTCGCCGCTGGAATCCATCCCTCTACATGAAGTGCGGCGAGCGATTTAGAAATTTTTCTGAGAGAGCTCAATAACGACCATACGAGCATCCCATACATCCTCAGCGTCAATTTCTTGAGAAGCCATGTAAGTATGCATACACCTGAAACCTCCATCCTGAAGAAATATGGGAATATGTTAATATGTTAGTTAGTTAGTTAAATAGCTGTCAGTAAAGCTGTTGATTAGTTTGTTTGTTAGCAACAGCTTGAAGGCAAGTTATTCAAAGCTATTCTATGATTCTATAAATAGAATAGCATATCATGTAATCTTTCAATCAATGAATGAAAATCACACATGCTAAGCATCATTACACCAAAGAAAGCTCTCTTATTTTACATGGTATCAGAGCCGAAACCTGGAGTTCTTTTTGTTCTTGCTAGCCCTCCTCTATTATGGCTAACGATGGTGAGCAATCCCCAAGAAAAGATGCTAATCCACCACCTTCACCAAACTTGGCTCATTGGATGCGCTGCAATGCCATGGTCAAAGGTTGGTTAAAGAATAGCATGGACAAAGAGGTAAGGGGCAGTGTTCGATATGCTGCCACTGCTAGGGAGATTTGGATGGAACTTGAAGAAAGATTTGCTAAGGGCAGTGCACCGAGAGTCTATAAGTTGCGTCGTGAAATTACACATCTCAGACAGGAAAAACAATATGTTCCTTCATACTATACAAAACTAAAAAGGTTGTGGGATGAGATTCAATCCATCGCACCATGGCCCGAATGTAAGTGTGGAGGCTGCAAATGTAATGTGCAGAAACAACTTGGGCAGATGCGGGAAAGGGAACATTTATATGACTTTCTCATGGGCCTAGATGAAGTTTTCAGCACAGTGAAGACTCAAATACTCAGCATGGCACCACAATTGACTCTTGGGCATGTATATCATTTGGTTGCAGAGGATGAACAACAAAGATTGATCTCTGCCATGCATAAACCAATTGCAGAGGCTTCTGCTTTTCAGTTCCAAAATGATCGCAAGATTGGCAAGAAATAAAGACCTACTTGTGATCATTGCCAAAAGGTGGGACACACCAAAGATGAATGCTGGGAAATAATCGGCTATCCCCAAGATTGGAGGAAGCCATATCGTGAAAGAAAAGAAAAGAATGGATCTTGGACCAGCAAGAAAGGAGGGACTAAGGCAGCTCAGGTGAGTACTGAAGCAAGCCCTATTCCAGGTCTGTCACTGCAGCAGTATGAGAGACTTATGCAACAATTGCAGGCTGATACAGACCCTGTGATAGGGAAACAGAAACCTCCACCAACTATAAACATGGCAGGTAAATATTTTCTTGATAAGCCTTGGATCATTGATTCTGGGGCAACCGAACATATTACTTGTGATAAGAATGTGCTGAAAGAAATCATAGTTTCTGATCAGCCACCAGTAAAAATTCCCAATGGTACAAGTGTACCTGTGAAGGGAATAGGAATAACTGATCTTCCTAATGGGATGAGTATCAATAATGTCTTGCATATTCCTGATTTTCATTGCAATTTAATCTCTGTCAGTAAACTAGCAAGAGAACATAACTGTGCCATAATCTTTATGGCTGATTCTTGCTCTATACAGGACTTACCCTCGAAGAAGCAGATTGGAAAGGGTAGGCATCAAGATGGTCTTTACTTTCTTGAGCCTGTAAGTGATGGAGGGACAGTCATGAAGGTTGCTAAATCCATAGATTCTAGATTGTGGCATTCTAGACTAGGTCACACTTCCGCAGCCAAGATGATTGGAATAGGATCTATACCTTTTCTTTTTAGTGATCATAATAATGTACCCTGTGACTCTTGCATAAGGGCCAAACAAACCAGGCTACCTTTTCCCTTGAGTTCAATAAAAACTAGTTCTTGTTTTGAATTAATTCACTGTGATATATGGGGTAGGTATGCTACAAGTTCTATCTCAGGTGCTCATTACTTTCTCACTATTGTAGACGATTTTAGTAGAGGTGTATGGGTATATCTCCTGAGACATAAGTCTGAAGTTGATCATTTTTTACAAACTTTCATATGCATGATTGAAACTCAATTCCAAAAGAGAATCAAAAGGGTCAGATCTGATAATGGCCTAGAATTTACTTCTAATAGCATAAAAAAATTTATGAGCAGAAGGGAATCATGATGGAACTTACTTGCACTTATACTCCACAACAAAATGGAGTTGTTGAAAGAAAGCATAGGCATATCCTAGAGATGGCACGAGCCATTAGATTTCATTCAGGACTCCCCATTTCATTCTGGGGTGAGTGTGTACTCACTGCTGTACACCTCATCAACAGATTGCCCTCTAAAGTTATCCATAATAAAACCCCCTATGAAGTGATGTTTGGTAAGAAACCAAGCTATGATCATTTAAGAGTTTTTGGTTGTCTTGTTTATGCTGTAAAAACTAGAAGGGAGGGCAAGTTTGATGAAAGGGGGAGAGCTTGTGTCTTCATAGGATATCCCTCTGCTCAGAAAGGTTACAAGGTATATGATACCACAAGCAAAGAAATCTTTGTTTCAAGAGATGTAGTTTTTTATGAAAATAAGTTTCCTTTTAAATCTCTGCATGTTTCTTCGGAGAAAGATCAATTTGTCACTTGTAAAGACAATATTGATTCTATAACTGATTTCCATGATCAGAATACACAAGAAACTATTTTACCCAATCAGGACCTGCAGACAACTAATGAAGTTGATCTGACAGTGGACAATAATGAGATTAATAATATAGACGATATAGTGCAAAATGAACAAAGGCGTAGTGAAAGGGTAAGGCATTTCCCTAAACATTTAAAAGATTATGAGGTTGACTTACCATCCTCCATTATGGCACCCGCATCCAATTGTTCCTCAGGTAACTCTATCATTTATCCTATCTCTAACTATATTTCTTATGAAAAATTGTCTCCATCACATAAGGTTTTCTTAGCGGCCATCTCTTCCAAGGATGAGCCAAAGACTTTTAAACAGGCTGTTGTTCAGAAGCATTGGAGAGATGCAATGCAGAAAGAAGTTGAAGCCTTGGAAAGCAATGGAACCTGGACTTTGGAGACTCTTCCGGAGGGAAAGAACACAGTAGACTCAAAATGGGTTTACAAGATTAAGTATAAGCCAAATGGAGACATAGAAAGGTATAAGGCAAGGCTGGTTGCAAGAGGATTTACTCAAATAGAAGGAGAGGACTTCCATGAGACTTTTGCACCAGTGGCAAAGCTTGTTACCATCAGATGTTTGCTGACTGTAGCAGCAAAGAAAGGGTGGCTTATTCACCAATTAGATGTGAATAATGCATTCTTACATGGGGATTTAAGTGAAGAAATCTATATGCGAATACCACAAGGTTTTGCAAAGGAAGGAGACACTCGTGTTTGTAAATTAAAGAAGTCACTCTATGGTTTAAAACAAGCATCTCGCAACTGGTATCAGAAATTTACCACAGCACTTAATGCTATTGGTTTCATACAGTCACAAGCTGATCATTCTTTGTTCATCTACAAGGCAGAAGGAGTTTTTCTTACTGCACTAATCTATGTGGATGATGTTATACTAGCAGGAAATAGTTCTGAGTTTATGACAGCAGTAAAGGGATATCTTGACCAAACTTTCAGCATCAAAGATTTGGGAATTTTGAAGTATTTCTTAGGTATTGAGGTTGCAAGGTCACCCGAGGGCATTGTTCTAAGCCAAAGGAAGTATACTTTAGATATTCTTCATGAAACAAAGATGGAAAACAGCAAGCCAAGCCAGTTCCCCATGGAACAGAATTGCAATCTCAGAATCAATACAGATGATCCCGATACTAATGCATCAAGGTATAGAAGGTTGTTGGGAAAACTGTTGTACTTAACCATTACAAGGCCAGACATCACATATGCTGTGAATACTCTCTGTCAGTTTATGACTACACCTAAGCAAGTTCATATGGATGCTGTAGACAGGGTCCTTCGATACTTAAAAACAACTCCTGGCCAAGGAATTCTGCTGTCTAGCAATAATGATTTGCAATTACAAGCTTTCTGTGATGCAGATTGGGGTGACTGTCCTCTCACCAGAAGATCATGCACTGGCTATGTTATTATGCTAGGAGGATCACCCATTTCTTGGAAGACAAGGAGGCAAACAGTTGTTGCAAAGTCCTCAACAGAGGCAGAATATAGATCTATGGCAGCAACTGTGAGTGAGCTAATATGGCTTAGATGGTTGCTAGGTGAGTTAGAGACAGCACAACCAACACCTACTCGAATGTTCTGTGACAATCAGGCAGCATTGCATATAGCAATGAATCCGGTTTACCATGAAAGGACAAAGCATGTTGAGATGGATTGTTATTTCGTGAGAGAAAGAATCCAATCGGGTGACATAGAAGCTTTGAAAATTGGTACAAAGGACCAAGTGGCAGATATCTTTACTAAGCCTTTAGGCAGGGAGAGGTTTGAGTTTCTACTTACCAAGTTGGGCATTAAGAATCTACATGCACCAACTTGAGGGGGAGTGAAGGAATATGGGAATATGTTAATATGTTAGTTAGTTAGTTAAATAGCTGTCAGTAAAGCTGTTGATTAGTTTGTTTGTTAGCAACAGCTTGAAGGCAAGTTATTCAAAGCTATTCTATGATTCTATAAATAGAATAGCATATCATGTAATCTTTCAATCAATGAATGAAAATCACACATGCTAAGCATCATTACACCAAAGAAAGCTCTCGTATTTTACACATCCAACGCATTCTCTCAATGAAAGCACCAATTGATATTGAAACTAATAGGAAAATATAGAAAGTAAGAGCAAATGCTTCCAACCAAGCTATGGCCCCAAGCTATCAGCCGAAACTATAATGGAAAACACGCATACCCTTTTCCTCTCAGAGCCTCCCTATTATAAGCCGATTCCAGATCTATTTTCTCCCTCCTCTAACTAACTTTCCCTCCAATATGTTGTGTACATGTTAGTTCCACTCCTAAAGGGAGTATTCTCCTACATAACCAGAACATTAGAGTCTAACTGGTCCCATCCTATTACTAGTAGAATTCAAGAACTTATTAGGTTGAAGGAGTAGGACATAAATCATCTAGTTTTTCGGATTCTTCTGCTATGGGATCTGCAGCATGTACTCACCGTTGGTATGTGATGAGAGGTGGCTAAGATTGAGGTCGAGAATTGCTCGGAGCGTCTTCATTAGATTCAGTAGGAAAATTATTTGGCTCCTATAAAGGTGATAGAGAAGAATCCAAGTAGGGAACTGGTAACACTTCAAGCATAGTGTTGGACTCATTCAAGGAAGAAGATAAATATGGAGTGTTTTCAAAGAATGTGACATCTGCTGACATATAGTAGAGATTATTGGCGGGAGAATAGCAATAATATCCTTTCTGCAACCGAGAATACCCAAGAAACACACATTTGATAGCTCGAGCAGAAAGCTTGTCCAAACCGGGGGAGAGATAATGAACAAAGCAAGTACATCCAAAAGCCTGAGGATTAAGATGAAACAATGGTTTTTGAGGGAGTAAAAGGGAATAAGGAATTTTATTGTCAGGAGTTGAAGAAGGCATTCAATTGATTAGAAAACAAGCAGTTAAAATTGCATCACCTCAATGACAATAAATAGTCTATAAAACTTTTTACTAAAGGAAAATATTATAAATATGCATAATCGATATATATATATATATATATATATATATATATATATATATATATATATATATATAAAGTGGTTCAGTTATAATGTGAAACCTACATCCACGGGTAAGAAATGTTAAGCATATTCACTAAGCAAAAGATTAGATATTACAAAAGTAATTTTCGCTCTCACTAAAAGATGGATAATGACTTGCCATGAAGAGGCAACATCTAAATTTTTATGGGGGCAACATACAAATTACTAAACATATTAATTTTAAAAAAATGCTTGTGGGGGCAATTGCCCCCTCCTTTGCTCAAGTGCATTCGTCCCTGATGTTAGAGACTCCTAATGAGGTGCTTATTCTTCTATTCTACAATTTCATTTTGTTGAAGTGTACGAGGACAAGTGGATTGATGTAAGATACCCGGCAAAGACAAGTTGAAAAGGCGGAACAAAAATATTGTTTGACATTATCACTTCAAAGAACCTTAAATTTCTTGCCAAACTCAGTTTTAATTTCATTATAAAAAGAAGTGAAGATCGAAAAGATTTCATAACTCATTAAGAATACCTAAGTGCATCGGGAGAATTCATCAATAAAAGTAACGAAACATCGAAACCAAAAGAAGACAACGACTTGGTCCCCATATATCTGAATGGATAATTGAAAAAGAAGAATCAACTCGGTTTTCAACTTTGTTGGGAAAGGAAGAGCAACTATGCCTGCCTAATTGACACGAGTCACAGTTCAAAGTTGATATTTTTGCAAGATTCGCAACCATTTGCTTCAATTTTGACAAACTTGGATGACCCAATCGTTCATGAAGAAGATTTGGAGTCAACTGCAATACAAGTTACAAAAGGAGTTAATTGAAGGTAATAAAGACCATGTGATTCATGTCCTACGGACCTGTACCACGTTCCTGTATAATAAAAGAACTAGCCTCAAACGTTACTCAGCAGTTTAGAGAGCGAATAAGTTGACTAAGGGAGGTCAAATTAAAAGGACAACCAGGTATAAACAAAACAGATTTTACAGTCATAGAAGGAGTTGGTGAAACATGACTTATTCCTTTGGCGATAACCTTAGAACCACCCACAAGAGTAATGAAATGAGGAAATTTAGGAGAGAAGATATGGAGGAGCATAAAGAACGATTACCAACAATATGATCAGAAGCACCTGAATCAATTATCCAAAGATTTGATTGTTACCAGATTGAGAGATGCAGGTTGTGGAGTCATAAGCACCAGTGGCGATAGACCCTTAAGACTATTGCAATACGTGCATCGAGGACGACCCATTCTCTTCCAAGAAAACCGATGAAGAGAGTAAGGAATCTTTTAAGTGTGACCTCTTGCATTATGTGCATTGAGGACAACCCATTCTCTTCGAGGAAGATACCCACTAACTAAACAACAAAAAATAATGGTGCTAGCAAGTTAGACAGACTAAGCAGAGGTCGACGACTAGATCTGGGTGGTCGACGCAATTTTCCAGTTGTGAGTCCTTAATGGCTGGTTGGTCGACGGCTTCTGGTAGGTTTCCGACGACGGTGGACGATGGGTTGGTTGACGACGATGACTTTTTGACTTAGATGGTGACTATTTGGACAAAACAGAGGACAAGACTTAAGGTTTAAAGGTTTTGCTAGACCATAGATAGAAACCTTCAAAAGACAAAGCAAAAGCGGAACGAACCACTCTTATACCAACTTGAGAGACTAGAGTATAATTTGGACTAGATGAATGGAAATGCTTAAGTGAACAACACCCAACGTAATTTGATATTTATATACAGTTAGGGGAAAATACATCTAATGTCTACAAAGCAATTAATAAAAGTGCTAATTCCTAAGCACATGAATGATATAATCATTGTAAATAAATCTACAAATACAAGAACCAAAATCATTAATTACTTGTTATTTCCAATAGGGACCTCTGAAACATGGTTTGAAATGTCAAAACTGAGTTTCGCTTCATGTTTGGTAAAATCGACTGTTAGTTATTTATAATTGAGTTTGTTGTTTGGTGCTCAAACCTTTGTTAAATAAGAAGTAACAAATTTTCACGTCTTGGTTCATTAAAAGTTAAAACTTTGTTATGAGAATTCAACTACTAATCTAACCATAATAGCCTGGCAAAATTGAATCTATCGAAATAATAATCAATCTACCAAAATCACTTTTAAGAAAAAATATCAAAGCATAAATACTGCAACTCACTTTTAATCAAAACCAAGTTGGGAAAACCAAGTTCATCAAAACTCAAGTTTTGCAAACTACTCCCTCCGGATCTATATATAAACATAAAAGTACCTAAATTTTTTGGACTCAAATATAAGTAAAAATCAATTAAATCAACCTTATTTAATGCTAATGTTTCAAAAATACCCTTTGCTTAATTGTTTTTTTTATTCTTTCAAGAACATTATACATTCTCAAGACACAACTTCCAAGAGCACTATACACTCCCAAGAAAGGGTAGTTTAGTAACTATAACTTATTTTTTACACAAATCAAGGCAATTAAATTAATATAACTAACTTTCTTAATATGTGTGAAATTAGTTTTTTGTTTTTTTTTTTTTTTGCTTATATATAGGTCCGGAGCAATATACTCCAAAAACACACCAAGACTCATTTTCCAAGGGAGATTAAAATCTTCACCAATGTCAACTAATCTCAAGAACTGAAAGTCAGGACTCAGGAATGCCTCCAACTGATCTTAATGCAAAAGCTATAAATAGTTCTATAAATGCAATGATACCCATTTATTTGGCATTGCAACACTCGTCCACACTCAACATACTCAGCAATTTCAGCCCTTCGTGATAAATTATAGTGATATATGAGCAAATGAGTGTAACGCAATGCATGTAAAATTGTTCTTCCATATGACCCTGTATTGCAAGTCTAGATCCTCGGATCTTGTGGCACAAAGCGTGCAAGATTACAATAATAAAACTCAATTAGATATTTATATAAAGTTGCAAAGCCTGGCATATACCACGGGCAAGTAAAGTACTTAATAAAATCTCTCATAACCATGAATTTTCAGGAAGTAAAAGGTGAAATATTACTATTACTAGCTCATGTCAGGGACATATCTTACCAAATCAACAGAACGGGCAAAGCTACTTGTTTAAGAGGGAGAAAACCTGCTAACTTCATGTCACTGTATGGTTGGAGACAATGGAGTTGAAGGACTGTACACTACCGGCATGGTGAAGGCTGGATATGCTGGCTATAGCTTTTCTGAATTTCTCTGCAGAATACCACTTCAAAATTTGAACAGCTTGACAACGTTCCAAAGGAGGAAATTCTTCCAGTGAAGCGTGATCTTTTTTTCCTTGCAAAAAGACGGGGCACCCTAGCAGCTAAGGGAGTTAATAAGGCCATCCTCCAAAATCGGAATAATTTGGTTAAGCTGTTGGTTGACAAAAATATAGAATTCGAGGAATGCATAGAAATTTATTTACCTTCTTGAATAAATTGAACATTGAAAATCTTCTCAAAAACATATCTTAACTCTTATGTCACCCTTTTATGACCTCCTTCAAAAAAATAATATCATCACGAGGATGTGCTTCTTCCACCTCAACTACTATGTCATCTCCTATCTGAGTTCCAACAGAGACCCAGGCAGAAGCTTGAAGTCCAACCTGCAAACGAGAATCAACATATGGACGCAAAACAGCAGATATCAAAATTCCATCTTCTCCACCACATTAAACATGGAGTAAAAACACTCTAGTAACAGCAATACCTCTGAAAGTATCTAAACACAGGCATGTGAAACAAGAAACTGACAACTAAAAAGATGTGAAATATTATAACATCATTTTTAAAAATTTCTGCGATGCTTTTTTTTTATTTCCTAGGCTATCCTCCATTTTTGAGATGTTTCGACAATGTCAATCTCATCAGTCACTTCTAGAACATCTTTTGAATTTTACTAGCTGCTCAATTATCCAATATGCAACTTGGCATGGAGGGAAACTTTTTTTTTATTAAGCTATAGAAAATTCAAATTCCTCCCAAACAAAATGACTTTGTGATGGGAGAGGATCCAAATACCCCACAGCTGGCTAAGGCGAGGCCCAAGGCCCTATAAGTGTATTCTCGTAGGCTGAAGGCTGGAAAGGTGAATTAGTTAGGGGAGGTGTGATGCAAGTCAGTTAGCTAGAGGAGAGAGAATGTGGGTCTAATGTAAAAGGGGGGAGGTTTATGTAGGAGTAATTATGTGAGCTATCTATTTTCTAGCTTGGGGACAACATCTGTTGTCCCACATAGCATGCCACAAGGCCCACAACCCTGTTCCATGGATTTTGATTGGTCAATTGATTTAAATATACAATATACAATAATTAATAATGAGATGATGTTTCTTGACCAATCAAAATCCATGGCAGAGGTTTGTGACACACTTTGTCGGACAGCAGATGTTATCCCCTAGCTTAGGCTTGGGGCTTGGAGTTTCCTCCATAGCTAGGAGCATTAGCTCTTCCCTTTCCGTATTTCCTTTCCTGTTTTAACAAATAATACAACCTCTCATTTTCCAGATAGGAATTATTCCTATCAAATTGGTGCTTTAAATAATACAACCTCTCATTTTCCAGATAGAAATTATTCCTATCAAATTGGTGCTTTTGTTGAGAGGTGTAGGGGAGCCTCTACTGTATGCAAACGCACATGGCTTCTATTGATGGAAGCCCAGGAACAAGAACTTAGAAGTATTATTAGAAAGAGAAAAGGAGAGCCTAAGCCCTTACAATGGAGAACCAGAGCCTGAGCTCCTCAGAGATAAGTATTTCTCTGTCTAAAACAACCCAAAATTCATGAATACCTCTCACTAGCCTCCCCCTCCCTATATACCTCTCAAAATTCCTTATGAGTGTAGACCTTCCAAATCCTAGGCTTGCCATGGTTTGAGCCCAAGAGCTGGTCCATGCTTTGCTCAGCCTCACTGCTTACATCATTTTCATTATCCATTGCTCTATCACACTTGAATATTTTGTGATGAGTTGCTCGAGTGAATAACACTCAACAGGCTGAATATTTATACATCCTTCGAATTACTTACAACTTATATTTACAAGACAATAAATAAGAGTATTACTTCCTAAGTACATGAATGATACTGTAAATGTGCATGAATCACAATTTGATTTCTACTCCTATTTCCTACGGTCAAAGTCATAAAGCGACATTAACATTCATTTGCGGATATCAACACTCTCCCTCAAGCTGGCTTGAAGATATCTTCCACGCACAACTTGCCAATTATGTCATCAAAGTGCTTCTTGGATAATCCTTTGGTTAGAATATGCCCAGTTTGGTCTTTGGTTGGAATGTATGTATGCAAATCTGCCCCTTCTCTATCTTCTCCTTAATGAAATGTTTGTCAACTTCCACATGTTTGGCTCTATCATGTAGAACCGGGTTGTGACTGATAGAAACCAGGAATAACAACAATGTAACAATAAAAGAGCAAATATGGAAGAAGACTGAGTATTATTGCTGATAAAAGAAAGATTTACAGTAGACCTAGGTCCTACTGCCACAGAGCTGGGCTCCTATAGGAGAGACATCTTGAGGCAGTCAAGAGGATACTAAGGTACTTAAAGAACACTCATAGGATAGTGTTGTTCTTCAGAAAAGGAGACAACAAGAAGGTAGAAGTATACACAGATGCTAACTGGGCAGGGTCCTCTATGGATAGAAGGTTAGCTTCTGAGAACTGCACCTATGTTTGGGGAAATCTTGTCACAGGAAGAAGCAAAATCTTGTCACAGGAAGAAGCAATAAATAACTTGTAGTAGCTAGGAGCAGTGTAGAAGCTGAATTTTGAGCCTTAGCGCAGGACATATGTGAAGGGGTGTGGCTCAAAAGACTAATGGATGAACTAAAGATTTCAAGTAACTATCCAACAAAGGTTTATTGTGATAATAAGGCTTCTTTGAGTATAGCTCACAACCCACTTCATCGTGACAAAACAAAACATGTGAAAGTGGATCGCCATTTTATCAAAGAGAAGATTGATAATGGGAGTACCTGCATGACAAACATCCCAACCAAGGAACAAAATCTGATGTCTTGACAAAGAGCCTACATAGACCGAGCTTTGAAGATATGATGAACAAGATTGGAATGACAAAGATTTACATTCCAGCTTGAGGAGGAGTCTGAGAATCCGTGGATTTTGTTTGGTGCAGTATTTTATGTGGATTTAATAGGCTACGTTGGGAATAGAAATAGAATTTAAATTTTGATTCCTGTATATCCATATAGAAAGTAGCATTCATGAACTTAGGAGATAGCACTCTTATTAATTTTTCCTGGTAATCATAAGATGTAATTATTTGGAAGTGTATATAAGTATCAAACTTGTAGAGTGCTATAACACAAGCAATTCATCACAAAATATACAGAAACTTGTAGTTTTTCTATCTTCTAGCTCAGGCTTGGGGCTTGGAGTTTCCTCCACAGCTTGGAGCATTAGCTCTTCCCTTTCTATATTTCCTTTCCCGTTTTCATCAATATTACAGTCTAACACTTTTCAGAATGAGATAGGAATTGTTCCCATGTCCTTGTGAAAATTGTGCATTGCGTAGATGATTCTGAGGACACTAATTTTAATATTAAGCTTTTAACTGAAAAAACAATACCCAGTCCAATGGTCAAGCATCCAAGTATACTGATTAAAACGGTACACTTCCATCACTAAAATGGCCTCCCTATAGTCATTATGTTGTATCTCCAGCACACCTGGAGGTGACAAAGTATAATAATTCATAATTACTACTCCCAAATTAAGGACCAGTTTGTTACAGATTATGAAAAAATGATTTTCATATAAAATAATTTAGAGATGATATGAAAATCATTTTTTCATAATCTGTAACAAACATATCTTCTCTCTCTTCTATAGAATCAGATTTTAGTGAGAAGCTAAATGAAATAGCTTCTCATTTTAGCCATAAAAATGATGTTTTTTTAAAAATGATTTCCTAAAATATCTTAAACAAATACAATTAAAACGACTAAAAATGATTTTTATCATCAAATAATCTTAAACAAATGCACTCTAAATAACATGATAAAAGTTATGTTTCACCATTGATCTCAAAATTAAGTCATCCCTAACTAATCACAGATGCATCTCTTTTTAGGCAGCTAGCCCTTCTAGATGTTTAGTACAACGCTGTCATTTCCCACTGCAACAATCAACGAATGGCATGGACTTCAAAACAGATTACCTAATAGGTTCATTAGCTGCTTACCTCAACCAACAATAGAGCCGCAATCCGATCTTTAATAAACCTAAGGACCAATGCTTGATATCTTTTTTCTTTTGGTTGTCTTCGTAAATATTCCAATATCCAGTATCGAAGACTACTGCTGCAGAGCTTCCTCACTGCTCTAACTTTCTCATTTACAACTGCTGCTATCCCTTCAAGCTTACCAGCTGAAAAGGGTGGAGGCTCACCTCTAAGAAATGCCTTTACCTGAAGAAGCAAACATTTCAGACACAAGCAAACCAGATATGGAAAAAAGCCTTAGAAGAAAAGACGAAGATGTATAGCATACCAATTATACTTATAGAAAAAACATTCTAACAAAGGTAGTTAGGGAGCAAAGCCCACAACTTAAAGATTTCTTGCAGTGCTAAACTCATGATGATATGATGACCAATATATCCAATAAGACTAAAACAGGATTTATCGAAGCTATAAAATAAAGTTTTCGAGGCTGTATTCTTGGCGTTAATGAACCCATTTAATGTTACATGTGCATAAATGTCACATGACATCAATTTTTCATCTATAAATGACTCGCTTAAGGAAGCTAGAATGGGGAATAACTAAAGAGTTAATTCTAAAAAGGAAATATAAATGAGATAAAAAATTATAGAGCTACATGTTTATGATGTGGAATGAAGGCACTCCCATACTTAGTAGATAAATCAAGAGCAAAGAAATAATGTACATATTGGGAAGGATAAGATCATTAGAAATCCTCAAAAAGAGGAGAGAGGGAAGATATAGGAAGGCAGAAACAAAGACAATAAGATACTCGACAAAGCCTTCCAGCCTCTGCTTATCAGAGATGTAAACTCCCTTGAAACAGCCGTGAATAGATCACCCGAGTGAAGTCATAAGCACAATCTTATCTCACAACAATCTACAAATAAAAAGGCATCCTTAAAGATGTGGGCATTTATCCCCAACCAAATACACCATAGAACTCTATGAAGAACTGCGAACTGACACAATATTTAGCTTCCTTGGTTTCACCAACAGCTTTCTCCCCTTTTATTAGACCAGCAAGGGCTGTAAATGTAACCATTACCCAATTGCATCCCTTAAGAGTGTGTTCCGATGAATTTTAAGAAAGCAATGCATTTCTTTAAAAGATTTAAAATGCCTTATTATAAAATGTACTGTTTGGATTTTTAATAATAAAGCCATTTTGAAAATTGAAGAGCATTTTAGAGGGCATTTTATGATTCAACAAAGAATTTAAAATCCCACCAAATTGGGTGGAATTCTAAATCCCTCATTCATTCCCCTTCATTTTGTCTTTGTTTACTTTGACCATCTCCTCCTTTGGCAACCATAAACTGAAACTCCATTGATGGCAAAACTCCATCAATGGCGACAGCATCACTGGCGTCACAATGCACATCGAGATCAGCGATGTGATCTCGCCAGATTCCATGGAGCAAATTATGAACAACATTCTGAGTAGGTTGTTCGTAACTCTTTCGCTTGTTGGATTTGTAACATTGCTCCCTTTGTTTGATTCACCACAGATGGCAGCAGACTTTGAACACCGACTGGTGAATGACTGGTTTTTTCCACGTGGGCGCTGGGGCCAACCGATGCAGTTCTGGTAGCTCTGCAAGAAATGAGGTTAGTCCAAGATTTCAAACTGGTTATTCATGGAAACCCTAGTAGTAGTCAGAAATTTTTGAGTTGGATTTAAGATTTCACCCAAAAATCAGGAAGAAAAAGATTTTAAAAAGAAATTGAAACCGTAAAACCAAAAGGATTTCAGTTTCTGAATGCCCTGTTTCAGCTGAAATTTTGAAGGTTTTGATGAGTTCTGTGGATTTCGACGTTGCCTCCAATCAATTTCTTACTTGGCAGCATGTTTTGGTGAATGCAAGAAGGAAAAAGAGGCCTATTTTCCAGTTGAGAGATGCTGTGTTTTGTGCAGCAATTTATGCTGTGTGGGTGGCTCGAAATGCTTTTATTTTTCAGCATGAAATTCCTATTTTCTAGTTCTGCAATTTATGCTGTATAGTTATGTTCCTCGCGGTACAGGTAGACAGTCGTGGCATTTTCTGCATCCTATTTATCTGTCGTGCAGACAAGAAGTATGTTTTCATTTCGTTTCACTTCCCCAAATCTTGCTTCTTCACACTTTACCGAGTCTTTCTGATTTCATAAATCAATATTTAATAGCAGGTGTCTAGCAGCATCCAGGTATGCAATCTATCATACCTGTTAATTATAAAATTGAAAACAACGCACCTGATAATGAGCAAGAATATCCAAATATCTACGGATGGGAGACGTAAATTGAACGTAACCAGGAATTCCCAAAACCCCATGGCGTGCTGGCTTCCTGAAATCAATTTCTGCAGCACGCATTACTCTGACCAGGGCAAAGCTCCTAACAGGCCCTTCTGGAAGGTGGGCAAATTCAGAAACATTTATATCTGATTGGGGCTGTCCCCTGTAGGGTAAAGGAATGTCATTCCGAGACCCGAATGTGGCCATAGCTTCGCCACAGAGTATCATCATCTCAGAGACTAGTCGCATTGCAGGATCTGCCTGGTTTTCCACATAAAGATTTATTGATGGCTCTGGATCCTCTGGATTAGACACTTTAATGCGAGTATCTAATGTTGCTGTGTCAACAGCACCCTGAACAAAAGCAGAGAAAGGAAAATCAATGTTTTAGATTCTAATAATTCTCAACAGCTTTAACTACTTAAAACTCTTTTATATAAGCAGCTTCAGACACCTTCATGAATGCATAAGAATGTGTTTCAATTACTAAGCAAAATTAACCACTCAGCTTAATCTAGTATTCAATAGATAGTCCCATAAATTCTCAGATTTCTGTATCCACCTTTTGGGTCAATTCCCCCACCCCCACCCCCACCAAAAAAATAATTCTCAGCCTATCAGTACGTTTTAGACACTGAGCAAAGAAGCTTTTCTAAAAGAATCGAGAACAAGAGAAACAGACGGGTAAGAAAATGGCATTCATTCAAGCATGCCGTCATTTACAGTATTTGTGATTGTTTGGCTTAATAATAAAATAAATAAATATAAAATATTACTCCCTTCGGTTCATATTATAAGAAACATAGGAGTAAATCACACGGATCAAGAAAAGGCTTTGAAATGAGATACTTTCAATTAATACTCCTAAATATTTAACTTATTTTCCAAAAATACCCCTTTCATAAATGATGGATTATAATTAAAGGCACTAATACAAATTCCACTAACTTAATTCACCAACCACTCAAGCTAATAGAAATAAACAAAGTCTACACAGAGCATTTAATATATGTATCTCGTAAATATGAATCATATTATTATAAATAAGGGTATAATTGAAAATGAGTATTTAATACATCTGAAAATTGATGAATATTTCTTATATTTTGGACCAAAAAAATGGACCCTTTGGTTTCTTATAATATGGACCAGAGGGAGTAATTCAATATTTCATCACTTATCAGAGGGTAATGAAATTTTAAGATCAATGGGATGGACTTGTTGGATAACTTACGTATAGGTGATGCTTTATCAACAAAAAAAACAAAAAAGAAAGTAACAGATCATCTTCTCTTTGTCTAAGGGTGCGTTTGTGTAAACAGCTTAATTAAGTGCTTATTCAAGAAGTTCTTTTTCAAATAAGCTAAAAATAAATTATTTTCATAAGCTTATCTGACAAGCTAAAAAGAACTTATAAAAAGATCATAAACTATTGTCATAAACTACTTGCATATGTTTATTTCTATAAGCTATTCTCATAAGCGCTCTATAAACTCTTCCAAACGCACCCTAAATGAATTTATTGTTTATCTAAAAAATAATATAAATAAAAGGTTATACTTATTTAGGTACGGTTGAAACCTGTAAAGCCATGAATCATGATGATGATATGTGGAAGATTTTCCTCAAATGTGCTAACAATATGTAATTTTTCCATTAGCTTCTATTTCAACTACAAAGTTCCAAACTGCAGCACATTACATGGCCTAAGCTACTAAAAATCAAATCAAATACATTTATTAAAAGCGAAAAAAAAAAAAAAAAAAAAAAAAAAAAACTTCAATACCTTGAAACACAAAATAATGAGCCTGAGTCAATAACAACTAAAACAAACCTGTTGACGGCGCCAATTTAATCGAAGGTTTGCAGCCTCGGACAAAATTCTGAGTTCACCTTCCTCCTCAAGGTTCAAATGGAGTAGCTCAGATGCACTTCCATATGTCAGCATGTATGTTGGTTTAATCACCGAGTTAACCACTGAACATTCTGCAATGCTGTTACACCCATATAGAACATCATTAACAGAAGGTCATCTCCAAAAATCAACATGATAGTTATTATTATTACTACTACCACCATATAGGTTAATCCCGGATAGCAGCATGGAGCGGCCGCTTCACCGAAGACGGGTATGAAAATAATTTCTAGTACACAATAATAGATGCTCAATACTTCAGACATTATCATGATTAATACTCAAAAGTAACAGCTTAAAACTCAATCACCATTAATCCAAGGAACAACTAATAACAATAAGTCAATGACGAGATTGGAGAGGGAGGAATATTGCTAAATACAGGCTGGCAAAGCTTCCAAAACACAGACGACCTCAACTTAGGTGACAACAGGAGCTGGGAAACAGGAAACCTCCAACCAAGGTGCCAACAGAAGCTGCGTAAGGGGGTTGGCTTGCAAGAAATTGAATGGGCTGCTGGAGTTTGGCTGAAAAATGGATAGGCAGCAGAACAGAGACTTGTGAACAACCCTCCTCCATGGGATTCAGTGTTCGAAAATAAACGAGACCCACATTGGTTGGAAATATGAGCAAAAGAGTCATTTATAATAACTTGGACAACCCTCCCTCTAGGAGCTAGCTTTTGGAGTGGAGTTTGGCCTAATTATTTTAACTTTCAGTGACAAAACAAGAAATAACCCTAAAATGCTTCAAACTTACACAATGGGTGAAGGAGACATGATGAGCTAGTATGGAATAGAGGCTGCGAAAATGGTGCAATCTGGTTTGAAGGTGAAAGAGGGTTGCTGCACACCCTATAGTGCAATGGCCAATGTGTCATAGGAGACATAAAACTCCCCCTCATTCGGTGGAAGCAAGTGAGGGCAAAAAGGAATTTTCCTGGAAGTGAGGGTAGCCTTAGAATTTGGGCTTAGGACTAACTCAACTTCACAAAATTAGTTTGTAAGGTGAGGACTGCCCAAGCCTTATAAGCACCATTTAGGCCATATCTCTAGGCGATGTGGGACTAAACACACCCCCACACGCAGCACAATGAAGGTGTTGGAGGCTGCAATGAAGGCAACCCAAAGTTGCCGCAATTAAGGCGACTAGGGGCGGACCGCAATTAAGGCGGCTTTTCCAACACACCCTTTCACAACCAGGGCTATGCACCTAGAGCGTGGACGATGCGGGCGGTCCAACAATGGATCTAGGATAGGTTCTAATACTATCTTAGAATTTGGGTTTGGCCTAACTCAATCCCACAAAACAAGCTTGTAAGAAGAGGACTGCCTAAGCCTTATAAGCACTACTTAGGCCATATCTCTAGGCGATGTTGAACTAAACACACCCCTCACACCCAGCACAATGAAGGTGCTGGAGAGTGCAATGAAGGCAGCCCAAAGTTACCGCAATTAAGGCGGCTAGGGGCGGACCGCAATTAAGGCGGTTTTTCCAACATGTAGCTTCATCATTGAGGGTTAATCAGAACTTTTGGTTGCATAAATGATGATAAAAAAGAACTTTAAATTGCATGAGTAAGGTAAAATCAAGGTTGTTAAAATTGTGATTAAGCTCCTAAGATTTTGCACAATCTTACATTTTTAGTGGGGTCGGCGATCCCAATCCTAGGAAATACTTGTAGAAGTGAAATTGTGGTGGGATTGCTAAACTCGTAGGGTCGTGAAATCGATCATTTTTCCTAGAGAGGGTCCATTTTGGGGCAAAGATCAACCCGTTTTCCAGTAATACAGGTGAGCCCAATCAAAGGGTTACCTGATTTCAACCCCATTTCCCTCATTTTCGACATGACTTGAACCCATTCAATTGTTGTACTCTCCCCAAAAACCCTTGGGCTGTGTTTGACTACAACAGTGCTTGCTTGCTGCGAACTGCGACAGTGATGGCTGCGACAGTGATAGCTATGACAGTGACAGTGCGACCTGCAACAATGACAACTAGTTTGTTGTAGGCTTGTGGCAGATCAAGGTGCTATGCAACTAGGATTCATATCACCACACACACAGTAGGCATCTCATGCGGTAGCAGACATGGAAGATGGGTCACCTGGATTGGGATCAACATGATGATGCTCCCTCTTCCTCTTTTATTCAAATATGGGTTTTTCTGAAAGTGATTGTGTTGGTTGATAAGTGAGTGGTGGTGCTCAAAAACCCAGGGAAAGAATAAGGTGGGGAGTTGGTGGTGGGGGTGGTGGAGGAGGAGGAGGCGGAGAATAGGAACGAAAGTATGGTGGTGCAGGGGAAGGAGGAGGAGAGGATGAAAAGGGGGTTAGGGGCTAAATCACAAGAGGGAAGGAGGAAGGTTAGGGATGATGAGGTAGAAAGAGGATACCATGTGGCCAACACATGTTGCCGCATAAGCTCCAAATAGATGTCTTTTAGCCACCTCACACAACCACTAGCACGGATATGACGGTAGGGACTAATTCCATAACGACGACACCATCGAGACTCACAACAAAACTTCTAAGCAACGGAGGCCAAAACCAAAATCGCAAAAAACTGTAGGGACGGAAGTTGTATTTAAAGCAAGAAAATTTCACTAAAGAGTAGTGGGCTCACCGCAGTGCACAGTTCTAGGGTTGTCTTTGTGTAGGCTCTAGATACCATGTTAACAGTAATGAGAGACATGTGACGAATTCGTTTGTCAGAATTCCACAGCGGGCGATTACTTATATAGAGCTAATTTAATAAATAAAAGATTACAATTAGCCTAATTGTATTTGGTTAGCCTATACAATGAACCTAGACAGTATTTACACAGTGTTCAACAAAAATCATGAAAACTTAAAAACATCCCATTTATTCTTTTTGGTAAAGCCTAAGACCCACTTTGGAACAGATGCCTACTGTGCGTGTGGTTATATGAAATTCCTAGTTGCATAGCACCTTCATATAGTGAGGCCCACTAGATGGCCCCACATTGGCTCACGGGGGAGGGGGTGGAAGACAAGGGAAAGGAAATTCGGATGGAGAGGACGATTTGCAAGGATTGAACCCTGCTAGCTCTTACTAACTAAACAACATAGTTATCAATCAAGGATAGCAGCGAGTAACAGCCGACCCCCGAAACTGCTATAACGGGATAGCATGAGCGGTATGGCTGCTATTGCAATGTATATACATACAAGCTAAAAAATTAGATATACACATATAAATGCTAAAACATAAAGATTACCCAAAATTGCAAACAACAACCCAAAATTACTAGAGCACAAGAAGAAACTAAAGTTGACTTTGTGGTTGAGACTTAAGAGGATGAAGCTATGACTCAAAAAACAGCAACAACCGAAACATTGAGAACAGGAACAACCGAAAAAAACATAACACTGAGAACAAGAGCGGCGACAGAAGAACGAAGAAAAAAAGATGAAGAAAGGAACAAAGATGGAGGAAAGAAGAAAAGAAGACGACCTTGTCAAGTCTGAGTGCCAAAAGCTTAGTTGAAGAAGCTTGGAGGTTGAGTCGCAAAAGCAGGACGAAGGAAGGAAGAGCTAAGAGCATCGCAGAAGTGATACGAAGGAAGAAAGAAGATGCGAAAATTATAAACCTAGGTCCGAAAATAAGAAAATACCCCTAGATATGACCATTAGATGCGCATCTAGGAGGGGTAAAAATTGGGATTTACCCCCGTTTCACTGGAATGGCCGCTATTTCCGCTAAATCCCGCGAAATCCCGCTATTTCGGCCACTATTTCCGCTATGCGAAAACACTCCACTATCTGAATTCCATAGCGGCCACGTGCCGCTCCGCACCACCGCTGTAGCGCACTACTAACTACCTAGCTGAGCCAATGTTTTAAAAATCGGTCCAACCGAAGAACCGAAAAGAAGAGTGGTTCAAGGTTCAACCAGTTTAACCAATGGTCGAATCGGGGTGTATATATATATATATATATATATATATATATATATATATATATACAATTACAAATACTCATTAATAAATAAATCAATCAACAAGTCAAATTTCAATCCAAAGTCCAACTTTTCATACCAAGTCCAAATTGTTAAATAACGAAACAAGCACAAAACAACAAACCCAAGTTAATCACAAAATTAAACTTTAAAGTAAAGTGCAATAAATAGGATTTTGATAATAGTAAATTAACAATCCATGGTCAGATTTATTTGAGTAGTGAGAAAAATAAAACTTACAATTTATAAGATGTAACAAAAGTCAAAATCAATGTCGGTTTACACTAATTAGTATTACTAACCTTCCTTTAAAAAAAACAAAAAAATAATTTAATAGTATTTAATTGAACCGGCCGGTTTTCCGGTTCCGGTTTTAGACCGTTTAACCGGTTTTTTATGTTTTTTAGCCGTCAGACCGCGTCTTCGATTCTATGGTTCGACCAAGACCGGAGGGGTGTCCGGTCGACGGTCCAACCAGTTTTAAAAACATTGAGCTGAGCAACCCACGAAAAAAAACATCTCAACTTTGATATAGGGTGTCAATGTATTCCATAAGCTATATTCTTGCCATGACCAACTCTCCTAAAAGTTTAAACTATTAGGTGGAAGCATTTGAATGGTTTTATATCATCATCACTGGGATCTCATGCAAGAGCCTTTAGGCTTGAATTGTGAACAAGCACAGGTCCATTTTATCTTAAGTTGAAATTAAACTTAACTATAAAAAATAGGAGAGGTGAGGATCAAATTCGTCTCAATATGTGTTAGTCAGAGCATCAGTGCATAAACTAAACAGAGAAAAACAAAAACGAAAAGGTTTTGCCCTATTTATGTTAAAACCATCCCTACCCTATTATACCTGAACAACACCCCTACTCCAACCTACAAAAATTAAGTTCTATTGTCACCTCCTAAATTACTTGCTACCAGACTGAATGATTTAGGTTTTCAAGCATTACCGTATGAGTTAACTATTGCCACAGATCAGACTGTTTAAACAAAACAAAACAAAAATTATAATGGCAACATTAGATATTTGTATGATTTTCTTGACATTTGTCTAGTAACAGCTAGTTATCTCATATTTTAGAACACTAGGTCCAAAGACAGAAATCAATGTACACTTCCAATGAGAATGATAAACAGAATATGGGCAATACTGCATGTGGAACGTAAGCCATGAAACACAAATGGGAGTATGACCACCTTTTCAACTCCTAAAAATTCATGCCTTTTAATATAACAGTTATTTATTGCATACTGTTCTATGAAGGGCTCAATAGGCCATTGTGCATTGCATGGGCCAACATTCAACTTTTTTACAGATAATACTTAATATAGCCTAAAATAATGATAATATATAAATAAAAGAACAAAAATATGAAAAACAAATTTTATGCTTAGAAATACAACCCACTCTCCTAATAACTCTAAAACTCATCTTTCATCCAAACATCAAATCTATTAAATACTCAAACATAAGACACGGCATCAAACACAAATGATAGGAGACTATTTCCAAGCTGGATCAGAACACGCAACTTCTCTCTTACTTACAGCCCCACTTCAGGATGGGTCCTAACAGATTTTGTCACTCCCTGTAATCTCATATTCTACTACATCTACTGTCTCATCAGCTGATTTTACCCCAACATGCAATTGGTGAATCTGAACTTACCTTCCATCATCATGCAGCACAACCGATACAGTAACAGCATTGCAAAGCTCTCCTTGTCGCAAACTCATACCCGCCATGGCAAGTTTTTCAGGAAACATAGGATATGTGGCAGTTGGCAAGAAAACAGAAGTTCCTCTTCTCATAGCCTCCCTGCATGCCATGACGTATATTAAGGAGGAAAGATAACAGAAAAGATTCATTAATATGTCTCTTCGAATCACAACCAGATACCTGTCCACAATGCTTCCAGGTTGAACATATCTACTTGGGTCTGCAACATGTATCCAAACTTTAATTCGACCGTCTTGCAACTTCGTTGCACTCAGAGCATCATCAAGCTAAATTTATTGGTTAGTTAATAAAATTATAGGCTACCTAAATTAGATGGAGAAACCTCAACAGAAGCAATGAAAAAAGGGTTGATTGCTTACCTCATCAGCCTCATCAACATCAATGGCATAGACCTTTAAATCAGTAAGATCCTTCCTATTGATCTGACAATAGTAAAACACAAAATGAGTATCTAACAACCAAAATATAAAGATGTATCCAAGTAATGATCAGAATGAATACAGCACAATAAAGGAGAACAAGATGATTAAGAAAAGTTTGAGAGTCCAGCCTCAACAGCAATTTGAAAAAAAAAAAAAAAAAAAAAAACAAATGATGTACAGTCCATGTATTTAGCGGAGGAATCTGGATAGTCCAGCCTTCTATGACGAGTTTGGTACATAGACATCATAATAGCATAAGATGTTTGGGTATGAAATTGTTAATCATGTCAAATTTCTAGGTATGGGCGATACCCTTGTTTGGTCGCATTATTAGTTTTAGATATTCAACTTCAACTTCCAAAAATATCCTTTCCCAATTTTCTATTGTTGGAAAATAAAGAAATGCCACATTGGTTGGAAATAAGAGCAAAGAACCATTTATAATAACTTGGGCAACCCTCCCATTATGAGTTAGCTTTTGGAGTGGAGTCAGACCCAATTATTCTAACATAGTATCAAAGCCCATATGGCCTCGCGGCCCATTGATGATCCAAGTACCAAGTCAATTTTTTTAAAAATAAAAAAAGAAGAAGACCCAAGCAAATGTTGCTGACTTTCGGCCTTCAAGACTCAAGTCTAGAAAAGGAGCTCAAGCCCAGGCAATAAAATGAAGATAGACCTGTGGCCTCTGAGGCTCAGAAAAACGTGAAGTACAAGTTGAGGCTGAAAACTAAAGGCAAGTCACAACTGGACCAAGCCAGCTGGACTTCAGGGGGAGTGTTGGAAAATAAAGAAGTCCCACATTAGTTAGAAATAAGAGCAAAGAACCTTTATAATAACTTGGGCAATTCTCCCTCTATAAGCTAGTTTTTGGAGTGGAGTTAGGCCCAATTATTCTGACATCTATATTTTACTAATAAAATATTTAACTAATGAATAAATATAATTAGATACCACAGAAGTTATGTGTTACGAACCGAAGAACAAAGATGAGAATTAGAGAAAGAAAAGACTGACTTTTATTGAATTCTTGAACAGAAACAGAATAGTATAGGAGAGTGATCTCCTCCAAGGGTTTCCCCTTCACAAAGGGTTGCCCTTTTCCTAACTAAGCTTTTGCTCGGTTCCCACAAACTAACAATTCTCATTCCATCTTCCTTACCCTCTTCCCTCTATTTATCGACCCTCAACCCCTCTAACTACTGCTTTAGCCTACTGACTGTCTCAACTAGTCCTAACTAACTAACTGCCTCTATCCTAACAATACCATCGCCCTCAAGTTCAACCTTGTCCTCAAGGTTGGAATCTAAATGAGACACCCGCCCCAGTAACCTCCTCTAGTGGCTGAAATAACCGTGTGATGAGCATCTGATTAATGTGGTCGTTGTGGTGAACAACTGAGTAGTATTCCAAATTCTAGTTGAGACGATGGAAGGTCATATCCAAATCAACTAAGAATATAAGTCCCATTGGATAGGCCATGCAAGCCTTCTCCGGCTGCTGGAAGACAACTTCACCCATCTGATTGAGCATTGTATAAGGCCCATTTTGTATTGTAGCATTGTAGTGTTTTTTCCATAGACTAGGTCTTGGCCCCTAAGAGTAAAAAATGAGCTTGGGTGGTAGAATTTCATATTCGCCCTCCTTATTCATGAAAACAATGACTAGAATCAATTTGGATCTAATTCTTCCCTTCTCTCTTGAACAACGTCAAGGATCTAGTTCCTCTGCCACTGTTGCGCACACTTTCGTGTCATCGTGTCCACTTGTTTTGTCCACAATCAGACAAACTCACTTTTTGGTCTTGATAAACTATCACCCCAATCCCTTAAATGTGTCTTTCTTGGTTACACGCCGTCTCAAAAGGGTTATCATTGTTTCTCTCCTAACCTTCAATGTTATCTGGTCTCTGTCGATGTTACCTTTTTTGAGTTAGTCCCGTACTTTGGGTCTCCTTCTTCAACTCCCGAGTCATTTTCTAAATCAATCCCTGTGATCTTACCATTCCTCTGACTCCCGTCTGAGTCAAGTTACCTCCACCTCAGACCACGAGTATTCCAGAACTCACCCCTACTGTTTGTCCCTTCCAGGTATATCTTCGTCGGGTACCTCCATCTCCACCTCCGCCTCTAAACCCTCTTCCTTCGCTAGTCACTGATGGGGCCCTTGCAGACTCTTCAACTCCTTTACCAGCTCTGGCACTACCTCCTAATTCCGACCTTCCCACTGCTCTCAGAAAAGGTATACGATCTACACATAATACTTCCTTGTTGTTTTGAGTTATCATTGCCTATCTTCTTTGCATTATGCTTATCTTTCTTCCTTGTCTTCCATGTCTCTTCCTAAATCTATAGGTGACGCTTTATCCCATCCTAGGTGGAGACAAGCTAAGGTTGATGAGATGTGTGCCCTTCAAAGCTGCGGTACTTGGGATCTTGTTCCTCTTCCTCTTGGGAATTGGTTGTAGGTTCTCAATGGATTTATACATTCAAGGTTGACCCCAATGGTAAGATTGATCGCTTAAGGCTCGCTTGGTGGGGAAAGGGTATACTAGAGACATATCATTTTATTAAAGAGATCTTATCTAGAGATATCACCACAAGCTTTATCAAAACTAATGATCAATTGGCAAATGTTTTAACTAAGTCTTTGAGAAGTCCTCGGATAAGTTAAATGTGTAACAAGCTTGGTGCATATGACCTATATGCTCCAGCTTGAGTGGCAGTGCCATAATCCTTGTGAGTTGTGATTATCATGTAGATTTATTGTATAGGCATATCATATCGTATCATATTATGTAATAGGAAAGAATCCTCTAGATTTATTTTCTAATTATTTCATTGAGTCTATATAAAGGAGCCTCCACTATATAGTTGAAACACATGGATTTCATCATATGTCACCCTTTTCTCTCATTAATCTCAACATGTTCCATGAAAGGATCAGACACATTGAGATAGATTGTCACTTTATCATAGAAAATATCCTATTTGGAAAACTCACCACTAGCTTTATCAATTCAAATGATTAATTGATTGATGTTTTTACTAAGCCCTTGAGAGGTCCTCAGATAAGTTATCTTTGTAACAAGCTTATTGCATATGACTTGTATGCTCCAACTTAAAGGGGTGTGTTGGATATGTAATTAGTGTATTTCCTTGTATCTTAGTATTATTGTCAAGATACAGTGTACATTGTGTCTAGATTCATTGGACAAATTTTTTGTATTAGGTCAGCATATATTAATTTACTCGTGGTGTAATTAAGACAAACGGTTTAAGCATCACTATGCTTCTCTATTCTCTCTCAACAATATGCATTAATTTTATACATGTAATATTTGGTTTTGAAGGAAAGGAATATAAAGGTATATTAATAATGTCACTTTTTCACCATATTAATTGCATGTACTTTTAAAGTATCATTCTAAAGAATCCATCCATAAGAAAATATATGATACATGTCGTATTTTAACAATACTCAGGCAAAGGAGACTTGCCTCATCTGGATCATATGAGTTTGATAGAAGACTTTCAGCAAATGATATGATTTCTTCTGAATGATCAGTGGGAATATCCAACTTCAACAAATCTAGATTGACATGTACATGAAAATACCCAATATCCACCAAGAGATGCATTGCAGAAGATGCTGTTTTTACCAGGCCCATTTCCTTAAGTATCTGCCAGCGGCACAGAATAGGAACTTATTAGAAGAACAAGAAAGCCAACTTTGGTTACATAAATAAAAGTGAAAAGTCAAAAGATGCATTTTTTAATAGGAAAAGGAAATTCAGAGGTTCATTATTATTGTAAGATTTTCTACTAAACTTCCCAGCAAGAAGACAACTGAATCCACGAAGACCAGCCTTTCACACTTTTAGAAAGTAGTACTTTTATCAAGTGCTGAACGCTATTGGGGCAGGCTTTGCACTAGTTGCAATACACTTGTACTTCATCCAATTTATCCAATTTATTATTATTATTATAAATACATATACAAGGAGTCTAACTTAAATCAAGTTCGAGAATCTCATTCAAATATTCTCCACTCTTCGCTACTTTCTTATCTCTTTATAATCTTTAAGCTGAAAATATTCTTCTATATTTCTCACCTACTTTGAAAATATAAGTACAAGACTATATGTATACATGTAGCCATGGGCCTAGGGCCTCTTGGGCTTGACTAGAATAAAATAAACTATTCAACTACATTCTACAATATACAATAACACTCTGTCTGGAGCATGCAGATTATATGCACCAGCTTGTCACAAATGAAAATAATTGTGTGTCTATTAGGTGGTCATTGGTGTTTGTTAGAAAGCATATTTAACATGTGCTTATTATAGAGTTAATACGTGCTGATAGTTAGGGATATAGTTATACAAATCAAGGATTTGATTTGATCCTTTGTAATTAATTATACGATTGTATTCTCTGATTATAAATAGAGACTGTGTGGTCACATAAGACACACAACATTCCAATACAACTTTTACATGATATCAGTAGTTTAGGTTCTGATCTCCTGCCTCAGTCGCCGCCTCTCTTCTTTTTCCTTCCTGCGTGAACAGTAACCGCGTGACTGAGAAGCCACTTTTCTCCGCAACCGTGACTCGTATCTCCGGTCTGCCACCACCGGTCGCACCACCTCCCCGAGTCGACCCTACGGCCAAAAGCGCGTCACCAAACGCCGCCGCACGCGCCTCCACGCGCCGCCACACTCCTGCGCGTGTACCACACGCGCCCGCGCCCAGATCTCATTTTTTCACCTTTTCCGGCCCGGCCCACCACCCGCCGCCACTTCCGCCGCCTTCCCCACTACCAGGCGCCCCTGTCCAACTGTTTTTCACCTACAAAAACTCATGGGTGATAATTCCGATTCTGACACTGTGACGTTCACCAACGTTGTTGCTCACACTGCAATCACTGACGATGTTACTATTTCGGCTGCTGATTACAACGAGTTCCTTCAGTTCAAAGCAGCCAATCAGCCAACACCCTCTGCTGCCGTCGCTCAGTCTGGTAATCCTGTAGCCTTTGTCTCTCAGTCCTCCTCTCTCGGACCATGGGTACTTGACTCCGGTGCTTCTGATCATATGACCGGTAACAAATCTTTTTTCTCTCATCTGTCTTACTCTGATTCTTTGCCCTCTGTCACCATGACAAATGGCTCTAAAATCAAAGTTCAAGGCATTGGTCAAGCACAACCCCTTCCCAACCTTTCCTTACATTCTGTACTTTATGTTCCTGGTTGTCCTTTTAATTTAATATCCATTAACAAACTCACTCATACCCTTGATTATTCAGTCCTTTTTGTTCATAATTCTGTTTATGTGCAGGAACGACGTACTGGACGGACGATTGGAACAGGACATGAGTCTGGAGAATTATATCACCTTTCACTGCCGGTGGCATGTGTCTCTGCTGCTTCTCAAACCCTTACACATCAACGTTTGGGTCACCCTAGCCTCAATAAAATGTGTCTTATGGTTCCTAGTTTTTCTAAGCTTTTATCATTTGAGTGTCAGTCATGTCAGTTAGGAAAGCATACTCGTCAAACTTATAGTCATCGAGTCAATAAAAATGTTGTGTCACCTTTTGCTTTAGTTCATTCTGATATTTGGGGTCCTAGTCGTGTCTGTTCAACTTTAGGCTATTATTACTTTGTCACATTTATTGACGATTTTTCCCGATGTACTTGGTTATTTTTAATGAAAAATCGTTCTGATGTTTTTACTATTTTTCAAGGATTTTGTGCAGAAGTTCAAAACCAGTTTGGTACTTCTATTAAAATGTTACGCACTGATAATGCTCGTGAATATTTGTCATCCCAGTTTCAATCACTTTTGTCTTCCCAGGGAATTGTACACCAAACATCATGTGCGCACACACCACAACAGAATGGTGTGGCCGAAAGAAAGAACCGCCATTTAGTTGAAACAGCACGCACCCTTCTCCTTCACCATAATGTTCCTCTTCGTTTTTGGGGTGATGCGCTCCTCACGGCCTGTTACCTTATCAATCGCATGCCTTCCTCTGTCCTTCATGATCAGATTCCGTACTCTCTTCTATACCCAAAGTAGGATCTATATCCCATTCCTCTTCGTGTCTTTGGTTGCACATGTTTTGTCCATGACCCCACTCCAGGTAAAAATAAACTCTCAGCTAAATCTCTCAAATGTATTTTTCTGGGCTACTCACGTGTACAAAAAGGTTATCGTTGTTTCTGTCCTCAACTACAACGATACATTGTTTCTGCTGATGTCACATTTTTTGAGACTTGCCCGTTCTTCTCCTCTTCTGTTTTACTTTATGATACCTTCACAGCGGACCTTCGGGATATCCCACCTGCTGTTCCGGTACCTATTGTAACTTCTACTCCACCTCCTTTGCGTGTCTACCAGCGGCGAACACAGCCTCCAGCAGTACCTCCTGGCATTGATCCACCAGTCTCATCTCCGGCTCCAATTGCCCCTCCATCTACGTCGCCTGCACCTGAACTTCCTGTAGCATTAAGGAAAGGTATTCGGTCCTCTCGCAACCCTAATCCTAAATATGCTTGTGTTTTAAACTATGAGCGGTTGTCTACATCCTATGTTTCTTTTGTTTCTGCTTTGGATTGTGTGTCTATTCCTAAGTCTATAGGTGAAGCCATGACTGATCCGAACTGGCGTCAGGCGATGTTGGAAGAGATGGCAGCATTGCACTCAAATAACACTTGGGAGATTGTTCTGTTACCTCCAGATCTGTCGATGGGTTTATACAGTGAAGGTCGGGCCAGATGGTCAGATTGATCGTTTCAAAGCTCGTCTGGTGGCTAAAGGTTATACATAGATCTTTGGTCTCGATTATGGAGACACCTTTTCTCCAGTGGCCAAAATGACTTCTGTTCGTCTATTTCTTGCCATGGCTGCCATTCATCATTGGCCACTTCATCAACTAGACATTAAAAATGCATTTTTGCACGGAGAGTTGCAGGAGGAAGTTTATATGGACCAGCCCCCAGGTTTTACTATTCCTGGTGATTCTCGCCTTGTTTGTCGGCTTCGCCGGGCTCTTTATGGATTGAAACAGTCTCCTCGTGCTTGGTTTGGTCGGTTTAGCTCTGCCTTAATACAATTTGGCATGACCAAGTGTGAATCAGATCATTTTGTTTTCTCCATCCATTACCCTACCGGTCGACGCATCTTTCTAGTAGTATATTTTGATGACATCGTCATTATCGGTGATGATACAGACGATATCCAGCGGCTCAAAGCCCATATCTTCAAACACTTTCAGACAAAAGACATGGGTCCTCTCAAATACTTCTTGGGGATTGAAGTTGCTCAGTCCTCTTCAGGCATTGCAATTAACCAACAGAAGTATGCTCTGGATATTCTTACTGAAACAGGTATGCTTGACTGCCGCCCAGCTGATACTCCTATGGATCCCAATGTCAAGCTTCTTCCGGGTCAGGGGGAGACATTGAAAGACCCGGGAAGATACCGACGTCTTGTAGGCCGACTCAATTATCTCACGGTCACCAGACCAGATATCACTTTTGCTGTGAGTATTGTAAGCCAGTTTCTGAATGCTCCTTGTGATAGCCATTGGAATGTGGTCATCCGTATTCTTTGATACATCAAAAATGCACCAGGTAGAGGACTATTATATGAAGATAAAGGCAATGCCAAAATTACTTGTTACTCAGATGCTGACTAGGCAGGATCACCATCAGATAGAAGATCCACTTCTGGATATTGTGTTCTCATTGGAGGAAATATGATCTCATGGAGGAGCAAGAAGCAAAACACAGTTGCCCTATACAGTGCAGAAGCCGAATACCGTGCTATGATGTCAGCTACAAAGGAACTTGCATGGCTTAGGAATCTACTCCAACAGCTGAAATTAGGAGAACTCCAGGATACAAAACTTATCTGTGACAATCAAGCTGCACTTCACATTGCATCAAATCCGGTCTTCCATGAACGGACCAAACACATAGAGATAGACTGTCACCATGTAAGAGAAAAAGTTCTTTCTGGAGAAATCACCACCGATTTTGTCAAGTCTGAGGACCAATTGGCTGATATGTTTACTAAGTCCCTCAAAGGCTCTCAGGTTGATTATATTTGTAACAAGCTTGGTTCATATAACATATACGATCCAGCTTGAGGGGGAGTGTTAGAAAGCATATTTAACATGTGCTTATTATAGAGTTAATACGTGCTGATAGTTAGGGATATAGTTATACAAATCAAGGATTTGATTTGATCCTCTGTAATTAATTATACGATTGTATTCTCTGATTATAAATAGAGACTGTGTGGTCACATAAGACACACAACATTCCAATACAACTTTTACAGTGTTGATGTAGCTCATGACAATACAACCACAGAGCATATACTTCGAAAGAAGGAATTCTGAATATGAATATTAATCCTTAGTTGAAATGTACAAAGATGTTTACAATATATAGACTAGTGGCACTTAATGCCATCCTAAAAATTAGGAATAAAGAATAATCCTAAAAACTGCTATTAATGAGAGAATATCCTATAAATGAATACAATTAAATACAATATATTCCAACACCCCTTCAAGCTGGTGAGTGAATATCTATCATTCCCAACTTGCAATTAAGACCTTGAAACCGCTCTGTGGGAAGTCCCTTGGTGAAGACATCTGCTAATTGGAACTCTGAGGGAACGTGCCCGACAGCTATAAGACCATTATCTAACTTTTCCTTGATAAAATGTATGTTTATCTCTATGTGCTTCGTCTTATCAAGCCAGATTGGGTTGTGAGCAATACGAATGGCAGACTTGTTGTCACAAAGTAATCTCATAGGAGCGTCATACTTTATTATGAGATCGTCCAGTATAATTCTCATCCATAATGATTCACAAATCCCTTGAGCCATGGCTCGAAATTCTGCTTCGGCACTAGATCTTGGAACTACATTTTGCTTCTTACTTCTCCAAGTCACCAAATTTCCTCCCAAAAACATGCAGTACCTTGAGGTGGATCACCTGTCTACAATTGACCCTGCATAATCTACATCTAGAATGTCCAGTGAATACTTTCGTTTAGAAACAATAATGCCAAAGTCAGATTAAGCAACTTCTATTCCTAGAAAGTATTTGAGTATGCCCAAGTCTTTGGTCTTTGATGACAAACTAGGAACCATTTCCTATTTTCAAATTGCAACTGTTTTGCTCATAGATTTGGGCTTGGCCTTTTAGTTCCAACAATGAGTTCACTGGACAAAATTTCAGATTCGCCTCTCCTTCATGAGACCCATGACTGAGACCAATTTGGGTCTAGCCATGGTTGTTAAACTCGCGAGTCAACTCGTTGACTCGGATGAGTTTACGTTTCCAAGTAGCCAAATTAGGTGAACTCGATGCTAGAATCGGATGGGGGGTAAACTCGGGTTGACTTGGTAGGCTCGCGAGTCAATGGGCGAGTTAGCGAGTTGTGAATATTTTCAGAAAGGGGTCAAAAAACGCCCAAAATGGTGCGTTTTAGGTAAAAAAATTGGACCCCTTCTCTGTTCTCCCTATTTGCGCGAAACCCACCACCCCAAACCTATTCTTCCTCATTTTTTCACTAACAGAGACCTAAAACCTAAACTTGCCGTGCCTCTATTTATGCTCTATTCCTGCCGCGCCTCCTTTCCTCCCTGCCGCCGGAGTACCCATCTCAGCCTCCTTCCTTGCTCGAACCCGCACCTCCTTCCGCCCTGCTAGAGAAAATCTAGCGCCTCCTTCCATAGGTGAAACCCGCGATACCTTCTTCCCTTCCTTTCCTTTCTTGCTCGATCCATTTCTTGCTACCTTGCTTGGTCAGTGAGTGAGTTTGCGTTTGCAATGGTCTCAATCAGTTAACAACCCAGTTTGTGCTTCCTTCTTTGTTATGTTATTGTTATATATTTATTTTTGTATTACTAATTTACTACTACTTGGATTTGGATTATTTGGATTAAGACTATATTAGATGTTAATTTTTAATGATTATGAATTTATGATTGTTGGAATTAGTAGCATTAATATTGGGAGTTGTAGCAATTATATTCAAATTCATGTACATAGTTAGTCATGCATCTAGGGAATGTTATACATGCACCTAGGAAGTAGAAATATTATTAATCTCCTTGTAAATGTAAATTGTATTTACTCCTACAAGTGTATATAAATAGTAGATCAGCTGAGTGCAAAGACACTCAAGCATTTCACAAATCCTTTAGTCCAAATTATTCTTTTAAGTCTTTCAATATGGTATCAGAGCGGGTTTATCCTCTCCTTGAAGGTTCTGACTCTGGTCCAGCAGAACTCTCTCGCCTAGTTACCCAAACAGCCACTGTTCAAAGCCTAAAGTCACTGTCGCCGGCTACCCACTGTCCACCGTCGCCGGAAATCCTACCATAAGTCACCGACCGGCCATTTCCCGAAGTTTCGTCGCCGGAAAACAGCCCACGCGCCCTCACGCGCCTTCATACGCGCTTCACCTTGTCGGCGCGTGTACCTCACGCGCCACCTTCCCCACGCCGGAAAATCGCCGCGACCGCCCAGAACCGTTCGCAACACTGTTCTCTGTTGTTCTAGCTGGTCAAAATCCACTTTTATGGTTGTTGGGAGAAGTGGGTCTCTTAGTCTCCTCTGTTTTTTTGTTGTTGTTGTCACTGTACTGCTGTTTGCTCTGTGTTCCCTTACTTTTCAGCTGTTAAGATGACCTCTGAGAAGACAGCAAATGGTGGTCCGGCTTTCTCTATTTCTGGAACTCCAACAATCACTTCGGAGAAGCTAAATGGTAAGAATTATTTAGCATGGTCTGCCTCCGTGGAACTTTGGTTTCTTGGTCAAGGATATCATGAACATTTGGAGAAATCATTGGATAAGATTCCAGAAGACAAAAAGGATCAGTGGAAGAAACTTGATTATCAACTTTGTGCTTTGTTGTGGCAATCTGTTGAACCTAGCATCCTAACAAACTTTAGAGCCTTCAAAACTTGTAATACTTTCTGGAAAAAGGCTCATGATGTCTTTGCTAATGACATTCAACAGTTGTATGATGCTGCACAAAAGTTGGCAACTCTCAAACAGTCCGATCATGACATGATCTCGTATGTTTCTAAGGCTCAAGCTGCAGTTGAGACGTTAAAAATGTCTTTGGAATCCGACACTCTTGAAGGTATGAAAACTAAGCTCGATAATTTGTACATGGTGCTGGTTCTCCGGGGAATGCATCCGGATTTTGAGCATGTTCGTGATCAAATTCTGACTGGCCAAGAAATTCCCTCAATGGAGAATTTGGTCACTCGACTCCTTCGAGTTCCTTCCCCAAAAACAAGTGGGAATTCAAATGAGACTATTGAATCTTCTGCAATGGTGTCTAACCGGGGAGGACGAGGGGGTCGTGGAGGGCGTGGTGGAAGAGGTGGCCGTCCTCAATGTTCATATTGCAAAAGAATGGGTCATACTCAAGATACTTGTTACTCTCTTCATGGATTTCCCGGAAAATCTGTGAATCTCTGTAAGTCTGAAAAAGCAGAGATAAAATTTTCAGAAGAAGATTATCAAGAATATCTCCAATTGAAAGCAGCCAAGCAATCCCAATCCTCCACTGCTGCTGGTGCTCATAACTCTACCGCTTGCATCTCTCAATCCGGTAATCAAAATTCATGGGTAATTGATTCAGGTGCCTCTGATCATATTGCTGGTAATAGTTCTTTATTTTCCTCTATTTCTCCACCTAAATTCCCTCATTTCATTACTTTGGCGGATGGTTCTAAGGTTGCAGCCAAAGGAATCGGTCATGTCTCACCTACTTCTACCATGTCCTTAAACTCTGTTTTGTTTATACCTGGCTGTCCTTTTAATTTAATATCTCTTAGTCAGCTTACTCGTTCCCTTAATTGTTCAGTGACCTTTAATGTTGATTCTTTTGTTATACAGGAACGTGGTACGGGTCGGATGATTGGCAGAGGACATGAATCACGTGGTCTTTACTACCTCCAATCAACTCCTTCTTTGGCTTGTATTGCTGCGGACTCACCAAATCTTCTTCATGAACGTTTGGGACATCCAAGCTTATTTAAATTAAAGCAAATGGTTCCTAGTCTTGACAAAATAAAAACTCTCACCTGTGAGTCATGTCAATTAGGAAAGCATGTTCGTTCTTCTTTTCCTAGGCAGATTGAAGGTCGTATTGATTCACCTTTTTCTGGTATTCATTCTGATATATGGGGTCCAAGTCGTGTGTCATCAATGGGTTTTAGATATTTTGTCACTTTTATTGATGAGTTTTCTCGATGTACTTGGGTTTTTCTAATGAAAGAACGATCTGAATTATTTTCCATCTTCACTTCTTTTCTCAATGAAATTAAAACTCAATTTGGCAAGACGATTAAGGTTCTTAGAAGTGACAATGCAAAAGAATACTTTTCTTCCAATCTTTCTTCTTTTTTGTCTTCACAGGGTATTCTTCATCAATCAACTTGTCCTCATACCCCCCAACAGAATGGAATAGCAGAAAGGAAGAATAGACACCTTGTTGACACTGCTCGGACATTGTTACTTCATGCAAATGTACCTGTCCGTCATTGGGGTGATGCAGTTTTAACTGCTTGTTTTTTGATAAATCGAATGCCTTCTTCCTCCCTTAATAATAAAGTTCCTCACTCAATCTTATTTCCTAAAGAACCTTTGTTTCATGTTGCTCCTCGTGTTTTTGGATGTGTCTATTTTGTTCATGATCTTTCTCCAGGTTTAGACAAGTTGTCTGCTCGAGCCATCAAATGTGTTTTCCTGGGATATTCTAGATTGCAAAAAGGATACCGATGTTACTCTCCAATCCACAATCGTTACTATGTATCAGCAGATGTGACGTTCTTTGAGGACACTCTCTATTTCTCCTCCTCCATGGTCGAGTCTAAAGCTGTTCATGAGGTATTTCCAGTTCCCTTACTTGATCTATCTCCTTGTCTGGAGGAACCAATCTCTCCTATGGGTTCCACCGAAGTTGCTCCTAGTAATTCCCAGCCGGAACCATCTCAGGCGCCTCTCATCATATATCGGCGTCGTCCGCGAGCTCCTAATACAGCATTGGAGGACCCTGAAAGACGCGATGAATCATGTCCTACTCCAACCACCACTCCTATCACGAACCTTCCCGAAGAAAATCTTGGTTTACCTATTGCTCTTCGAAAAGGTACTCGGTCAACCCGGAATCCTCATCCTATTTACAACTTTTTAAGTTATCATCGTCTTTCTCCCTCTTATTATTCTTTTGTGTCAACCTTATCTTCTGTTTCCATCCCTAAACATGTTCATGAGGCACTTGCTCATCCAGAATGGCGACTAGCCATGATTGATGAAATGCAGGCACTTGAGCACAGTGGTACTTGGGAGTTGGTTCCACTTCCGTCTGGCAAGAAACCTGTTGGTTGTCGTTGGGTGTATGCTATTAAAGTTGGCCCAGACGGCCAGATTGATCGTCTCAAAGCTCGTCTCGTGGCTAAAGGTTATACCCAGATTTATGGTCTTGACTATGGAGATACCTTTTCCCCGGTGGCAAAAATTACTTCTGTTCGATTGTTTCTTGCCATGGCTGCCATCTATCATTGGCCATTATATCAACTGGACATCAAAAATGCATTTCTTCATGGAGAACTCGAAGAAGAGATTTACATGGAGCAACCACCTGGTTTTGTTGCTCAGGGGGAGTCTGGGTTGGTTTGCAAACTACGACGATCTCTCTATGGACTTAAACAATCTCCACGAGCTTGGTTTGGGAAATTCAGTTCTGTTGTACAGGCTTTTGGACTAAAACGGAGTGAAGCGGATCATTCAGTCTTCTATTGTCATACTTCTTCGAATAAATGTGTTTACTTGGTGGTTTATGTGGATGATATAGTCATCACAGGAGATGATCATGAAAGAATCTCTCAACTTAAGGAACATCTCTTCAGCCATTTTCAAACCAAGGATTTGGGAAAGTTAAAATATTTCCTTGGCATTGAAGTTGCTCAATCAAGTAATGGAATCACAATCTCACAAAGAAAGTATGCCCTAGACATACTTAAAGAAACTGGTATGTTGGCTTGTAGGCCCATTGATAGCCCTATGGATCCAAATCAAAAATTACTACCTAGTCAAGGGGAGCCTTATTCAGATCCGGAAAGGTATCGTAGATTGGTTGGAAAACTTATCTACCTCACTATTACTAGACCAGACATTTCCTTTGCAGTTGGAGTAGTAAGTCAGTTCATGCAATCTCCTCATACTGACCATTGGGATGCAGTGATACGAATTCTGAGGTATATTAAAAAATCACCAGGACAAGGGCTACTCTATGAAGACAAAGGAAACACTCAAATAGTTGGATACTGTGATGCAGATTGGGCAAGATCACCAATTGACAGACGTTCCACTTCAGGGTATTGTGTTTCTATTGGAGGGAATGTTGTCTCTTGGAAGAGCAAAAAGCAAAATGTTGTTGCACGGTCGAGCGCAGAAGCGGAATATAGAGCTATGGCCACAGCCACTTGTGAACTCATTTGGATTAAACAACTTCTTCAGGAGTTGAAGTTCGGAGACACCAAACAGATGAAACTATGTTGTGATAATCAGGCAGCTCTTCACATAGCTTCTAATCCAGTGTTTCATGAAAGAACTAAACACATTGAGATTGATTGTCATTTTGTTCGAGAGAAAGTTCTTTCTAAGGAAGTTATCACTGAATCTGTTAGTTCTAATGACCAACTAGCAGACATTTTCACAAAGTCTTTAAGGGGGCCAAGAATTCAATATATTTGTTCCAAGCTTGGAGCATTTGATTTGTATGCTCCAGCTTGAGGGGGAGTGTTGGAATTAGTAGCATTAATATTGGGAGTTGTAGCAATTATATTCAAATTCATGTACATAGTTAGTCATGCATCTAGGGAATGTTATACATGCACCTAGGAAGTAGAAATATTATTAATCTCCTTGTAAATGTAAATTGTATTTACTCCTACAAGTGTATATAAATAGTAGATCAGCTGAGTGCAAAGACACTCAAGCATTTCACAAATCCTTTAGTCCAAATTATTCTTTTAAGTCTTTCAATAATGATGATGTTAGTTGGCTTTGTTACTGTTTTG
Source organism: Ammopiptanthus mongolicus (assembly GCA_039655645.1). NCBI lineage: Eukaryota > Viridiplantae > Streptophyta > Magnoliopsida > Fabales > Fabaceae > Ammopiptanthus > Ammopiptanthus mongolicus. Next base: position 42,556,369 of record CM077350.1, read on the forward strand.
TTACTTTTGTGTTATGTATATATGTCATTTATAAGTTTTTTTATATTAGGTAGACTCTTACGAGTCTACGTGTCAAGTCTACCCCCTCTCCACGAGTCAACCTAGACTCACGAGTCTGATAACCATGGTCTATGCCATAGGTCTAGGTGAACCCCTTGGCCACCAACCCTGCCTTGCACCTTTCCACTGATCCGTCTGAGTTATACTTCACAGTGAAAACCCATTTGCAACCTACAGTGTTCTTTCCAGCCGGTAAAGTCATTACACTCCAAGTATTATTCTTCTCAAGAGCTCTCATCTCCTCAAGAACAACTTCCTTCCACTTTGGAACTTTTAGAGCTTCCTGTACATTTTTTGGAATTTTGACACTAGATAACTGTGAGGTAAATGCAGCAAAAGATGAAGACAAGTTTGAGTATGACACATATTTAGACAAAGGATGCTTAGTACAAGATCTAGTACCTTTCCTAAGCGCTATGGGCAAATCTAACTCAGGTGACTCATTTTGACTACTCGATTTAGATGGAGACTTACCCTTATCAGGTTCACCAATTTGATTCGCCCTCGGTTTTGATTCATGATTGTGCTGGAGAGTAGGTTCCTCACTCCTTTTTGTATGGTTCCTTTTCACAAAAAACTTCCCATTGTATCTACGGTCACCATCTTTGAACCTGTTTTCTTTGTCAAAAGAAACATCATGTTGTGGCATTACGGTATTTCTTCATTATCAACTGTTTTCAAAAGTTGTATGTCAGAGTTGTGATTTAAAGATATAGACTCAGTTTCAATGGGAGCCATACTCATAATGGGAGTAGGTCCAGATAGAGAATTCTGGTCATTTGCTGTTGGTGCAGAAGTGTAAGTTTCAAAATCATGTGACAAAATTATAGTTTCAAATGAATCTTCATATGAATTCCCCCTGAAGATGAATGTCATTGAAAAAAGGTTGGTTTTCAAAAAAGGTGACATCCATGGTTACAGAAGTCCTTTTTGTTTTTGGGTCAAAACACTTGTACCCCTTTTGAGTAGGTGAGTACCCAATAAAAAGACATTTTATAGCACGTGGTTCAAGTTTCCCAATATGCTTATGTTCATGAACAAATGCAGTGGAGCCAAATATTTTTAAAGGTAAATCAGCTGAAATACGAGCTATAGGAAAACATTCTTTAAAAGTATGAGGGGGAGTTTGAAATTTCAAAACTTCAGAGGGTATTTTATTAATCAAATATGCAGCAGTTAGAACAGCTTCAACCCACAAGTATGTTGGAACTTTCGTGGCGAAGAGTAAAGCTCTAGCCACCTCTAGAAGATGTCTATTTTTTCTCTCCGCTACTCCATTCTGTTGGGGTGTATGAGCACAAGAACTTTAATGCACAACTCCATTGTCAAGAACATCTGAAAACTTTTCCATTATCACTTCTGAAAACTTGAATATTTGTTTGAAACTGATTTTGCACCATTTTAAAGAAATTTCTTATGGCTTGACAAGCCTTAGATTTTTATTTTAACAAGTACACCCAACAAAGTCCAGTGTGGTCATCTATAAAGGTGATAAACCATCTTTTGTTGGCGAGTGTGCTAGTCTTATTAGGACCCCAAACATCACGGTGAATAATAGAAAAAGGTTGAGCTGGTTTATAAGATTGCATAGGAAAAAAAGTGCAATGATGTTTTGCCAACTCACAAGTTTCACAATGAAATAAAGAAGGGTCTTCAGTAGAAAACAACTTAGGAAATAGATGTTTTAGGTACCTAAAACTTGGGTGACCTAGCCGTAAATGCCATAACATGATATCATTTTTATTATTGGAAACAAAACTAGATTCAAAGCAGGAACCTATTGTTTGGGATTGTTGTTTTGATCCTAGTCCATCATCAAAGTAGTAGAGTCCTCCACTCTCCTTAGCACTGCCAATCATCTTCCCCGAGTTCAAATCCTGAAACACACAATGAGAAGGAAAGATATCAACGTGACAGTTTTTATCCCGAACTAACTTATGGACAGATAAAAGACTACATGACAAATTTGGGACATGGAGCACATCTTTGAGAGTTATCGTTGGAGATAGGACAATAGAACCTTTCCCTGCAATGGCTGATAGAGAGCCATCTGCAATTTTAATTTTCTGGTTACCTGTGGAAGGACTATATGAAGAAAAGAAACTAGACTCTCCTGTCATATGATCAGTCACACCTGAATCAACAATCCAAGTATGGTTAACACTAAGAAGGGCAATTTTAACAAAGTTACCTTTCTAGGCTATGGAGCAACAAGGGGTTTGAGACTCAAGGAGTTTGTACAGTTGGTCTAATTGTTCCTTAGTGAAAGGAAATGAGCTTGAAGAAGACTACTTCTCTTGATCAGAGGTACTAGCCTGGAATGCACAACCTGCACTTCCACCTTTCTTCTTCCAATTGGAGGGCTTGCCATGAAGTTTCCAACATATCTCACGAGTATGCCATGGGCGCTTGCAATGATCACACCACTTATAAGATTTTTTGCCATCTCTCTTCCACTCTTTATTATAGTTTCTAGTGGAAGAGCAGAACCCTCCACTTCTAAAATTGAAGTTGCCTTCCCCATCATAACTCCTTTTCTAGCCTCCTCTATCCTTACTTCTAAAAAGGTTTCACGAATAGTTGGCAAAGGTGTCTTCACCAGAATTCTGCCTCTTCATCAAGTTCCTTATTAAGCCTAGCAAGGAACATAAACACACGATCATTTTCTTGCCTCCTTATGAACAGGACACTATCCTCACTACACCGCCAATTGTCCTCATAGCAAAGATCCAATTCCTGCCACAGAGTCATTAGTTCATTTTAATAAGTAGTCACATCCCTATTATCTTGCTTGGCATGCCACAATCTGGATTTCAAATCGAAAATTTGAGAAGAGTTCTAAATATTAGAGTATGTCCTTTATAGCATCCCAAACATCTTTCGCAGTTGGCAGGAACATGAAGGGTTTTCCGATTGCGGGTTTCTTAGTTAACCAGCCAAGCAATGAGTAGAGAATTTTCAGATTTCCAAAACCTGAAATTTGGATCACCGCCCATCGGTATCGGAGTGTCACCTGTAAGGAACCCATATTTCCCTTTGCTCTCCAGGATTAATCTCACAATTTGGGACCATTCTATGTAATTTTTTTTCATGTAAACACGGAACACTGACCTGAAGGGAATTGGAATAACCCTCTTGGCCTTTAAAATGGAAACTTGGTCCACCACCAGCACCGCCACCTGCGCTACCGCCGCCTGTACCATCGCCGCCTGCAGCACCGCGCCCAGCACTCCCGCTGCCTGCCACACCGCGGCCAGCACCTCCGCCGCCTGCAGCACCGCGACTGGCGCCGCCTCCTGCGCCGCCAACAGCAGTGGTTGTGCTGCTGTCTTCGTCTTCAAGGGCACCGGTAAGGGCATGTTTCCATGCATTGGGGCGAGCGTCTTGAGGAAAGGGAAGAAAGAACCCTAATCCTAACCTAGAGCTGCTGATACCATATTGTCAAGTGAAATGTTGTAGTGATTTTATTTATCAGCCCAAGGCTACTTAAATAGGAGAAATACAATATGTGAATAAGGAAACGTAATAAATGGTATAAGAATAATATCTAAGATATTCCTTTATACTTAGGAATATTATTTAGAATATTCTGCTACAAACACTATTCTTGAGGAGGATGGCACAAGGGCATAAATGGAATTACTAAATAAGGTCCGATTGTTGACCTAATGGGCTAGACCCATGGTTGTCAAACTCGCGAGTCAACTCGTTGACTCGTCCGAGTTCACGATTCCACATAGGCCAAACGAGTTGAATCGCTGTCAGAATCGTTTTTGGGGTAGAATCGGTCAAACTCGCGATTCTAGCTGCGAGTGAGCGAGTCTGATCTCACCTCAGGAATGGACCTGAAAATGCCCAAAACGCACCGTTTTGGGAAGAAATTTTTCAATTCTTCCCTTCGTTCGCGTGCTCCTTCCCCCCAAATTCACTTCTTCCCTTCTCTGTTCCAAAAAACACGAACGAAGACCTAGCCCACTGACTGCCGTCGAGCTTCCTCCTCTCTCCTTGCTGCAAACCTCCGCCGCCTTCCCTATAGCGAACGCTCGCTGGAGTCCGCCTGCAGCTTGCTCGAACCAGAACCCTCCTTCTCTACTCGAACCCGAAACCCTTCTTCTCGGTTCGGGTTTGTTGCAGTAGCAGGCTAGCAGCTGCTGGAAACCCTCCTTCCTTGCTCAACCCTCCTTCCTTGCTCGAAGAGTGAAAGTAAGAAACCCATATACATCTTCTTCCCTGTTCATAGAGTGAGTTGGCAATGTCTGAATCGGATAACACAGCTGCAACAGCAGTAACCAGAAGCTCTAGAGGTAGAGGTAGGAAAAATTACCCTGGAAACAGGACTAATCCTGGGTGGAAACATGGCATTGATGTTCAAGGCAATGGAAAAAAGGTTAAATGCAACTATTGCCATAAGGTTGTTAGTGGTGGAGTTTTCAGATTTAAACATCATCTTGCCGGCAGTAGAGAAGATTCTGAACCGCGTGCTACGGTGCCGGAGGAAGTTAAACATCTATTTATGAAAATTGTTGCTGAGGCTAAAGAGGCAGCAAAGATGAAAAGAAGATTGATTGATGTTGATGAGGAAGATGTTAACGAAGTTCAAGAGGTTGCAGTAGCTAGCTCTCAAAAAAGAGGATTTTCCTTTGCAAAAGGGAAATTAAAAGTTGGTGGTGGGGTTCAAGCAACCATGAATCAAATGATGAGAAAGGACTTAAAAGATAAAGTTGATGAACAGGTAGCCAAATTTTTTTATACAAGTGCCATTCCTTTCAATTGTATAAAAAATTTGGAGTTTGCAAAGATGTGCGAACTCATTGGGAGATATGGAATTGGCTACAAACCTCCATCTTATCATGATATTAGAGAGAAACTTTTGAAACAAGCAGTGGCTAAAATCGACAATATGCTTGATGAGTTTAAGGAGGAATGGAAAAGAACCGGTTGCACAATCATGTCTGATGGTTGGACAGACAAGAAGAGGCGTTCCATATGTAACTTCTTGGTGAACAGTCCTAAGGGGACAATGTTTCTTTATTCATTGGACACTTCTGACATCTCAAAAACAACTGAAAAAGTTTTTAAGATGTTGGATGATGCTGTTAATGAAGTTGGACAGGTGCATGTGGTCCAAGTTGTTACTGACAATGCTGCAAACTTCAAGGCAACAGGTGAAATGTTCATGCTGAAGCGACCCAACTTGTATTGGACTCCATGTGCTGCTCATTGTATTGACTTGATGTTGGAGGATTTTGGGAAACATCTAAAGTTGCATCAAGTTACTATACAGAAGGGGAGAAAGATCTGCACATACATTTATTGTAGAACCATGCTCATTAGCATGGTGAAAAAGTTTACTAAAGGGAGGGACTTGATTAGGCCCGATAAGACTAGATTTGCCATTGCTTACTTGACCTTAGCTTGTATGTTTAGCTCTGAAGACTGGAATTCAAGTAAGTTTGCCAAAACCAACGAGGGAAGAAAAGTGGAAGATATTATTTGTGATACTCGGTTTTGGAAAAACATAATTGTATGCCTCAAGGCAGCTGCTCCCCTTATTGTTGTCCTTCGTTTAGTGGATTCTGATGAAAAACCCGCCATGGGTTTTATATATGAAGGGATGGATTGTGCCAAAGAGAAGATTAAAAGCAATTTCAATGATGTTAAGAAATGGTAAACTTTCCTAACTTTATCACATTTGAAATTTAATTACCTTATTTGTGTTGTTTTATTAATATAGGATCTTTGTAATTTGTAGCTATGAACCCATCTAGAAAACCATTGATGAGCGATGGGATAACCAGCTTCATAGGCCCTTACACGCAGCTGCTTATTATCTTAATCCCTCATTACACTATGATTTCGATCATGATGATGTTGAGGTAAAAATTGGGTTGTACGGTTGTATGGCAAGGTTGGTAAAGGATCCCGAGGAGAGGAAGAAGATTGGTGTACAGCTTGCCAACTTTAATTATGCTAGAGGGCTCTTTGGTCTTGATGCTGCAAAGGCTAGCAGGAAGAGTATGCTTCCTGCAGAATGGTGGGACTTCTATGGGGATGGAGCAGTAGAACTAAAGAGGTTTGCTATTCGTGTGCTTAGCTTGACTTGTAGCTCTTCTGGGTGTGAACGTAATTGGAGTTCATTCGAAATGGTAATTGTAGTTATGATCTTGTTTCTAGTTATTAATTTACTTTGTTTAAAAATATTAAGTTTTGATTTTTATGTTTTATTTTCTAGGTTCATACAAAGAGAAGAAATAGATTGCATCAAAAAAAAGATGAACGACTTGGTATATGTGATGTATAACTTGAAGCTAAAGAGTAGAGAAAATAGGAAAAGTGTTGTCCTTCCATTTGAAGACATTCATTCTGATGATGAATGGATAACTGAAGAGGGGGATGATCCAAATGTTGATGAGGACAATGTTGAGCAACCTATCAATATTGATGAAGAGAATGTTGAGCTTGAGCAACCTATCAATGATCCAATTGATTTGTGCTTTGATGAAAATATTGAAGAAGTTGTTTCATCCGGGGAAGAACTTGATTATGATGATTCTGATGATGATGATGGAGATGGTGATAATGATAATGGAGATGATGTTGTTAGAGATTTGACTTTAGACATTTAGGAGTTGTTTTTTGATGTTCATGATATATACTTTTATGTGATGGTAATGTTTTGTATTTGGATTATGGTACTTTTTAATGATTATGGTGATGGTAGATGTTATTGGATTATGATGTTGCTGTTTTGTTGCTTTTATGTTATTTATATATGTCATTTATAGTTTTTTTTATATTAGGTAGACTCTTAGACTTTTAAGAGTCTACGTGTCGAGTTTACGTATGCTTCATGAGTCTGCCTAGACTCGCGAGTCTAACAACCTTGCTCGTGGCTACATGTATATTTATAGTCTTGTACTCTTTTTATCAAAGTAAGTGAGAAATATAGAAGAATATTTTGAACATGGTATCTAGAGACCAAACCCCAGGTTAGATTTCCTGGTTGAAACCCAGTTTTCGACTCCTCTTCTCTGGTGACTTCTGCTTTTTCCGGTTAGAATTCTCCAGTGTGCCTCTGCTCTCACCGCTGGCACCACCGTGTTACTTCCTTCATCACAAGTTGACCGACCAAGTGCCGCCGCCGTCAAATTTGCCACGCACCATTTCTCCTCTTTGCCACTTCTACGTTTCTTCGGCCAAAACCCTTTTTTTCCGGTGAATGTGAGGTGTCACCGCCACCACCACTGCAATTGTTGTTCTCTGGTGACTCTGTCCATGTTCGCCGCCTGTCGCCGCCACAGTTTGATTTGTTTGTGTCGTTTTTCTGTGGTGGTTCCAAGTCTGCTGTTTGTTTGTCCTACTTCTACCTTTATTCGTCAAATTTGTGATCCTATAGAGCTTTCTTCTTTCCAAACATGGTGGCCTAATCATCCACAAGGAAGTTTGGACCGTTTTCTGGCACCTCGACCCCTTCTCCATTTATTGCAAGTTTCCAAGAGAAAAATTGTTTGGTTCATCTAAATATGTTTTCTGGTCTAAGGCTCTTGAGAAGTCGTGGACGGGTCATGGTCTAAAGGATCATCTGACCACCAAGCTTGAAGATGTCAAAAATGATAGAGAAAGCTAGGAAAAGGCTGATGCTTTGTTGTGTAATCTTTTGTGGCGGTCCATAGATCCCTTCACAATATCTGCACTAATTTTGATACTTGTTATCACCTAGGGACACATGCTAAATCTCTTTACACCAATGACATTGAGCGTTTGTATTCACTTGTTGATAAGATGATTAATCTTTGCCAACAGGGCATGACAATTATTGGTAAGATATCCTCCATTAAGCTTGAGTTTAATGCTCTTTTATTGCTTTTGAGGATCTAAAACAGGGTGATAAGTTCTTTATGGTATGTACTTTGGCTGCTATGAGTCTCGCTTCTATTCGAGACCAAATCCTTGCAATCCTGACTGTTCCTACTTTATAGGAGGTCTTTTCCCATCTTCTTCAAGTGACATCTGTACCTCCACTAGGGTCCTCTGTGGGGAATGGTTCTGCATTAGTTCCTTCCAAGTCCAGCGAGGTCCTATGGAGGAATAAGGTGGTGACCATGGGGTCAATCGAGCACCTGGCCCTAAGTGTGCTTATTGCCATAAATGGAGGCATACTAAAGATGTGTTATAAGTTACACGATCGTCCTCCTCGTGTCAACCGTGTTCACACTGATGAGACTCAGCCTAGGCAGTCGAGCGACCCTCCACAACAACATTATGCCACCCTTGCTAGAGTTGATTATGATAATTTCCTGAGGTTATGTGCATCATAGTAGTCATCCTTAGCAGTTGTCTCGATTACTCATTCTGGTATTCCTACTGCCTGTTTTACCCAATCATCACCTCTCGGCCCTTGGATTCTTGATTTTGGTGTCTGTAATTACATTTTTGGTAATTCTCTTTTACTTTTTAACTTTACTCACTTCAAATCCTTACCTCCTATTGCTATGGTTAATGGCACTAAACAAGTTGCTACAGTTGACGGTAGTGCTAAACCTTTACCTTTTGTTCCTTTAGATTCTATTTTGTATATTCCTAATTGCCCATTTAATCTTGTTTCTATAAGTTGTCTTACTCGTGCCCTTAAATGTTCCATCACTTTTTCTTATAATTCTGTTGTTATCGAGGATCAGAGTACAGGAAAGGTGATTGGCGCAGGATGTGAGTCACAAGGTCATTATCATCTTTTACCATTGTCTGTTGCCTGCACCACTGCTCCTTCTCCCTATCTTCTTCGCAACTGTTTAGGCCTTCCAAGTTTATCGAAGCTTTAGAAGATGTCTCGTTTTCTTCTTTGTAAAATTTTTATTGAGTCATGTCAAATGGGTAAACAGTCTAGAACTTCATTTCCTAAGCGTGTTAATTAGTCAATAATCGGGATGCCTTCTCGTTCGCTTTGGTTCATTCTGATAGTTAGGGTCCTAGTCGTGTCATCTCTGTGTCTGATTTTCAATACTTCGTAACCTTTATTGATGACTACTCTTGTTGCACTTCGTTGTATTTAATGAAAAATCGATCGGAAGTGTTATCCATGTTTGAGACTTTTTGTGCTGAAGTTAGAAATCAATTTAAAATAAATGTTCAAATATTACGAAGTGACAATACTCTTGAGTACTTTTCTACAACTTTCACTCAATTTATGTCTACTCAAGGAATTTCTCATCAATCTTGTTCACCTCAACAAAACGGAGTTGCTAAGTGTGAGAACAAACATTTAATTGAAACAATTCGCATCCTTTTGCTTCATAATAATGTTACTGTTAGTTTTTCGGGTGTTGCAGTTATTATTGCTTGCTATCTTATTAATTGAATGTGCTCTTCTGTTCTCCTGCAAAAGGTTCCTTATTCCATATTATTTCCTGACCAGCCATTATATGCTCTTACCTCTCATGTTTTTGGGTGTTTGTTTTGTTCATAACATGGCTTCTGGATGGGATAAGTTGTCAGCAAAATCTGTTAGGGTCCAACTCAAATAGGAATAATTGTAAAAGTTAGTTAGTTAGTTAGAGGGGATAATGTTAAATATATAGGGAGAAATAAGGTTAGAATGGATTCATTCATGGAATGACAATTTAGAAGAACAGGGTTATTGCTCAGTTGTAAAAGGGGAAACCCTTTGTGAAGAGGGAAACCCTTGGCGGAGATCACTTTCCTTGTTTTGTTCATTTTTAGCAAACTAATAAATCTTTCTTTCTTTTTCTCCATTTCAATCCTGGGGTCCTAACTGTTACAGTGAGTGTTAGCTTGTGTGTATCTTAGTGATGTAAGCACACATGTAGCTGATCAGCTCTAAAGCTGACTCAACAATGTAGGTTAGTTAAGCTTCTAACTGTGTATAGCTTCTAGAGCACACTTGAGCAGGCTACTATATATAGCATCTGCTGTAATCGGTTTCTTCAATCAATGAAATCAGAGTATTCATCTCTCAAACTCTCTCTTCTCCCCCTCACCATTTCTAATATGGTATCCAGGAGCTTGAGATCTCAAGCCATGGCATCCGTCGACTTCAATGGTAAAACTCCACCACCACCCCCACCTCCGGCAACGCCCACAACTCAGCCTGTAGCAACAATGCCTAATCTCTCCTCAGTTGTTACTACCAAACTCACTGATCGAAATTTTTTGCACTGGAAGCAGATTGTTGAAGCAGTTGCTGCAGTTCTATGTGCAAATCGACTAGAGCGATATGTTGTGTGTCCACGAATTCCACCAAAGTTTCTATCCGAACAAGATCATCTCAATGATGTGATCAATCCAGAATTTCTTGCTTGGGAAGTGCGAGATCAACATCTATTCATATAGATGCTGAATTCGATTTCAGACACAATTCATGCGCGTGTTGTTGGTTGCTCCCATGCATGGCAACTATGGGATTAGTTGCACAATCATTTCAATTCATAAAAGAAAGCGCGTAGCACTCAACTCAGATCTGAACTTCGAAACATGACAAAAGGTGATCGCACTATTTCCGAGTATCTACTTCGCATCAAGGCAATTGTGGATGCTTTGATTTCAATCGGCAATGCGATATCGTTTCAAGATCACCTAGATGCTATTCTCGAAGGTCTACCAAAGGAGTATCATCTCCTATTTCCAACTATTGAAAGTCGCGTAGAACCTTATTCAATTGTGGAGATTGAGGCTTCGCTGTTGTCGCGTGAATCTTGCTTAGAACGATCTACTCCTAAAGTGAATTCAGATGTCTTCTCTGTCAACATCGCGCACTCGAACTCTCAGAATCAGAATCCAAATCAAGTGAACTTTTGTTTGCCTTAGACTCAGCCTCAAAGCAATTTTCAACAATCTTCTTATCCATCGGCTAATTCAAACTTTGATTCTGGCTATCAAGGTGGTCGCGATGGTTATCGTGGCCGTGGAAGAGGACGCTCTGGTCCTCACCTCTACTGTTAGATCTGCAACAAAGGAGGACATGATGCTTTGATTTGCTGGTATCGGTTCGATCAGTCCTATACAGCCATAGATAACAATGGCAGAGGTTAGGGATCAGGGATCAGGTTATCAGAATAATGCTCAGCCCTATGGCTATTACACTGAAGGAAGAGCTTCAAATGGTTCCAATTTTGATCCATATAAAGCCAATCCCAGTCATACACAACAAGCTCCTTCTCCTCAGATAGCTGCTCCTCTCCCTGCACCACCACCACTTCTACAACTTCCATGGCATTCTTATACTAGTGATAGTGGCAATCAATCCTCCGCATCTGGACCCATGGCCATGGTGGCCTCCAACTCAGGAACTGATTCCAACAGTGTATGGTATCCAGACAGTGGTGCCACTCATCATGTTACCTCTAATCTAGCAAATCTCACTCAGCAACATGATAACACTGGGCATTACCACGGTCCTGATCAAATCTATATGGGTAATGGCTTCGGCCTCAATATTGCCTCCATTGGAACTGCTTGTGTTACTTCACCTATGCACACAAATACCACTCTTACTTTGAATCAATTACTATATATTCCTGCTATTACCAAAAATCTAGTTAGTGTTAGTCGATTTTCAAAAGACAATCATGTTTACTTTGAGTTCCATCCTAACTGCTTTTATGTAAAATCTCAGGTCACTAAACAAGTTCTATTAGAAGGGTCAGTCAACTCGGATGGGCTCTATGTTTTTTCTAATTTCTCCCTTGACTCAAGACAATTGTCCTCTTGCCATGCCGCACCAAGCTGTCTCAGTGTGTCCGTTTGTAATTTTGCTTCTAGTTCTCATCCTATTGATGTATCTAGTGACAATAGGAAAGTTGGTCTAGCTGAACATTGTAATAAAGTGCCCAATACTTACTACCTTCGGCACTGTAGATTAGGGCATGCTCATGAACCTGCTGTTAAACAAGTGTTACAAAAATGTAATGTTTCAAATATAAATAAAAATGCACTGGATTTATGTGTTCCTTGTTGTTTTGTCAAATCACATAGGTTGCCCTCTCATCTTTCCACTACCACCTACACAAAACCTTTTGAGCTGCTATTTCTTGACTAATGGGGACCAGCCCTAGTCAAAACCACTGCAGGCTATTCATATTACTTTTACATTGTTGATGCTACCACTAAATTTACTTGGCTATATCTACTTAAACAAAAGTCTGAAACTCTAACTGTTTTTAAACAATTTATGGAACTCATTCAAGTTCAATTTCAAACTGAAATACTTGCCGTTCAAACTGATTGGGGAGGGGAATTTCGACCCTTCACCAAGTTTCTCACGGATCTTAGAGTTGTGCACAGGGTCATTTGCCCTCACACTCACCATCAGAATGGTAGTGTGGAAAGGAAACATAGGCACATAGTGGAGTCAGGCCTTACTTTGTTGGCCCGATCCTCTTTGCCTATGCAGTACTGGGACCGTGCTTTCAGTACTGCAGTTTATCTCATTAATTGCTTTCTCACTCCAACTTTTCAAAATCAATCTCCTCATGCTGTCCTCTACAAAACAACTCCTGACTATTCTTTTCTTAAGGTCTTTGGGTGTGCCTGATACCCCTGTCTAAGGCCATATAACAAAAATAAACTTGACTTCAGGTCCTGCGAATGTACCTTTCTTGGGTACTCTTCCTCTCACAAGGGTTACAAGTGTCTCTCCAAAGAGGGCAGACTCTACATTTCCAAATATGTCCAATTTAATGAAACTAAGTTCCTTTTTGCTAAACACATACAAGATACACAAAATCTCAGTGCTTCACAACAGCTTCCTGAGCACCCTACTCCACCCATACCTCTCACTGTTGTTCAGCAACCAACTCCTTTGTCACCTCAGCCACTTGCTCCTCATTCCCCTGTTCCTAGCACTGTCTTTCTTGGTTCTCCTTCTACTTCCTTAGAGTCCCCCCCTCTTTTCCCTTCATTCAGGTTTAACTCCTTTATACCCTTCTCCCAATTTTTTGACCTCAGCTCCATCTGATTCATCCTCCTCATCTCTGTCTAGTCCTGACCCTCCTCCAGCCACTCAGCATCCTAACCTTCTCCCTGCTAATCAGCATCCTATGGTCACCAGGTCCAAGAACCATTTGTTGCACAACACCATTTCCACCATTCTTTTAACACAAGCGGAACCTAACTCTCCTAAACAGGCACTAGCAGTGCCCCAGTGGAAACAGGCTATGCAGAGTGAGTTTGATGCCTTGATCAGAAATGGCACATGGACTTTGGTTGATATGCCACGCAATCGACAGGCTACTGGGTGCAAGTGGGTGTTCCGGGTCAAAGAAAACCCAGTTGGTTCAGTAAACAAGTACAAAGCTCCACTTGTTGCAAAGGGTTTCCATAAAAAATTGGGGCATGATTACACCAAGACTTTCAGCCCTGTTGTGAAGCCTGTCACAATAAGGATCATGCTTACACTAGCCATAACACACAACTGGCCAATTCAACAACTCGATGTAAACAATGCCTTCCTTAATGGCCTACTTGAAGAGGAAGCCTACATGGAACAACCCTATAGCTTTATCAGTGATCAACCCTCTCAGGTTTGCAAGCTCAACAAGGCTATATGTTGAAGATTGGCGAAAATTAAGGAGAATCAACAGATTCTGTTTTGTATACTTTATGACAGCTTTATGTCCTTAAATGTATGTTAGTATTAGCTGATTTCTAGCCTTTCCTATTTATTAGAATTAGCATTTATAAGGAGAATAACTTCCCTCATTCTTAGGCTAGATTAGCGCCCAGCCTTAATCTCCTATTGTGTACAAATCCAGCTTTGTATTATTGTACAATATACAGAAATAAATCAGAATTCCGCATGGTATCAGAGCTCGATCTGATCCATCCCTAAGAAAACCCTAGCGTCGCCAGCAATGGGGGAACCTTCCAACAAGCAGCCAAAGGTGGAGACTGGATCATTTCCGACCAGTTCACACGATGGGCTCAGTCATCTCATCACTGGCCATAAATTAAATGGTCAAAACTATACCCAGTGGGTAAGATCAGTCAAGATCTTCCTTTAAGGAAAGGGGGAGAAGGCTACATCACAGGAGACACAAAATGTCCTGAGGAAGGAAACGCCACCCTTCCAAAATGGCAACTTGAGAACAGCCAAGTATTGTCATGGCTGCTCAACACCATGACCAATGAAATTGGTGAGAATTTCATGTTCTATGACACTGCAAAGGAGATATGGGATGTTGTGAAGGAGACATATTCAAATGTGGACAATACTTCTTCCATATTTGAGATAAAGAGCATCCTACACGAACTTCGACAAGGAGAATCTTCGGTTACTGAGTATTTTAATATACTTAGTAGACATTGGCAACAACTAGACATATATGAAGAAGTCACATGGGGCTGTCCAGAGTGTAAGAAAAAATTCAAAGAGCTAGTGGAGAAGGACAGAATCTACAAGTTCCTTTTGGGACTAAACAAGGACCTTGATGAGGTCCGTGGAAGGATCCTTGGAACCAAACCTCTTCCCAAAATTCGGGAAGCCTTCTCAGAAGTAAGGAGAGAAGAGAGCAGGAGGAAACTCATGTTAGGAAATGCCATCTCAACACCTTCCATCGAGAGCTCAGCAATGGCAGCAAGAGGAAACCAAATTCGGCCATTTCAAAAGAAAAATCGCCCCTGGTGTGATCAGGGCAAGAAGCCAGGCCACACAAAAGAACGTGTTGGGTTATACATGGAAAACCCCCAGAAGCCAAGCAATTCAAAAGCAGGGACAGCAGAGGCCCACGAGCATAGGGACTGTTGTGCTTTACTAGAATAAAATAAACTATTCTACTACACTCTACACTATACATTAACACTTTACATACATGAAGAGAAGCACCAGTTGATCCAATGCTACGTTAAGTCCAAAAAAAACTAGGTTTGAAGGAAGAAGGTACCATCCCAGCTGTTTTCCTTTGTTCATCATTTTTACATGCATCAATAGCATATGCTTCAATTGACTCAATTCTACTCCGAATTTTATCCTCATCCATCCAAGAAGATTTGGTAGGTTTATCTTGTAAATGCGCTGATTTTGCAGAAGCCAGCAATTCAATAAACTCCCGAAATTCTTTCTCAGCGGCCTCCTTTGCAAGCTTCCTACGAATAAGCTCCTCAACCTGCCATTTCAAACATGATATTTAAGATATGTATTTCTTTTTTTATAATATTTTTAGACATTTCAAAAATAACTAGAAAAGCAAACCAAAACAAAAAATACAGCCTCATACACTAGAAACTATCACATATTTAAGGCTATCCAATTTACAATTTAATGAATTTGTACTTCAAATGATGAGTAAAGCACAAGCAAAGAAGATAATTTCCACCAGCACATACCTCTTACTGCATCTCCTTAACTACCTAAAGTAATTTCCCTCATCAACAATGGAAGGAAATTACAACAAAATTTGGAGGATAAGGAATCCTCCCTAACCAAAAATGAAAAAAAAAAAAAATAACATGAAAAGAAGAAACTATCAGTGTAGCTAAGCTACCCAATCCCTGAACATATTGGTTAGGGAAACCTCGATAAAAAGACCATGTGCTTTACACCAAGCAGAAGCCAAAAGCCTAATCTTATCCCAATTTAGCAGTTTCGCCAATGAAACTGCCATGAAGAAACAACTCATGTGAAAGAGATACAGTAATAACAATGATTAGGATTTTCTTAAAGCTGAAAGGAATAGTACGTTATGCCTTGTGGCAAACTTCTGTTCAATAACAAAGCAACCACTCAAGTGGTCATGAGTATGGGGTTTATTGGGTTTAAACTACTAATCGTGATCCCAGTTTACAAGAAATCCAAAACAGGTAAAATCAAAAACAAAACGAACAAACCTAAATAATGTAAGGCTCTTCCTCGAGCACATGTACATGTTAGGAAAATACTCCACAGAGGAGCTACATAACTTCTATGTGTAACGAAAAATCCTTTCATTTTATAAAGCTACTTTAAACCTGAAAGTAATACATCCACCTGCTCACTTGGTCGAGGTCCATAAATGGAACAAGATCCTTTAGTTTCAAGCACAGTGAAGTATACTTCATCTTTTGACAGCAAGAGATGAGCAGAATAGCTCTCAAGAGGCTCAGCACTGCCAAAAATTATCTGCAGAACACGCAACTTTTGTAAGGATATAGAAAGCATGCTTTGATATCCAGTCCAGAAAACATATTACCTCAGCTAACTCTTCAACTGTCACAGACTTATTCTTTTCAAGGAGCTCAACCCAAGCAAATTCAAGTAGTGATGAGTCCTGCACCATATCATCCAGTTTTTTCTTATTGACATAAATAACAAGTTATAAAATTGGCATATCTGTTACCATCCTAGTCTGAAACTGACCATGTTGTCCTGAGCTTTCTGAACAAAATCTGCGATGTCTGCTTGGTCAAAATTGTCAATACCAGGAACAATATATGTTATTTGTTGTGGCTTGATGGAAGAAGTGACACCATTCTTTAGCTCAATAAAAACAAGGAATAATCAGACTACACAAAATCTAGCAATATTTAGCATTGTAAAAATGCAAGAAGTTCTGACACCTAGCAACCTATTAAACATGCCGCATGATGTTGTTTCTACTAGAACCTGATCAGAAACCATCCAATTCTTTTTGCCATCAGGTCTCTGAGCAACTGCTAGCAATATTCTATCAGAATCCTTCTTGTACTCCAAAAGCAACCCTTTTTGCAAAGAACGGTTGACAAGTCTATCATCAAGAAGCTCCTCATTCAACAACCCCAAGCTGTCAAATCAACAAATAAAATAAGATAGTGTTAGAAATAACAAATAATTCTGGTTCATGTATTTGTAGGCTCATGCACAAAGGTTATATCATTCATGTACTTAGGAAATAGCACTTTTATTAATTGCATGTATCTATTCCCAAGTGTATATAAATATCAAAGTATGATGAGTGCTATTCACTCAAGCAATTCACAATCATCCAGTCCAAACTATACTCTAGTATCTCAAGTTGGTATCAGAGCAGGCTCGATCCGGCTTCTGCTCCTCTATTCCTTCACAGTTCTGCCATCAGGTCCGGCAGAACCCGAAAATCGTAAAGTCCCAAACCTAGTACTTACCAAACAGCAACAACCAACAAGCCAACCCACCAAGCACCTTCACCGGAAAACATCTCAGAAGCAGCCGACCGGCCAGCCCACAAAGCATTGTCACTGGAAAACACCTTAGCTCCTCCTCGCGCACATTCCCTTGTCAGAGAATGATTGTCCTGCTTTCTCTATTTCTGGAACTCCAACAATCACTTCGGAGAAACTAATTGGTAAAAATTATTTAGCATGGTCTGCCTCCGTGGAACTTTGGTTTCTTGGTCAAAGATATTATGAACTGTTGAGATGAGAGAAAAACAAGAGATTATTGGTATAACCTGTGTGTTTCAACTACACCACGGAGAATGTATTATATAGTGCTCTGAACAAATCAATACACAATCAAGGTAATAGATTCAATTATTACAAACTAGCATAATATCTGGCTATCCTAATTACCTAATATTTCTATAATCAGAATATATTATTTACATAAATATCAACACTCCCCCTCAAGCTAGAGCATACAAATCATATGCACCAAGCTCGTTACATATATAATTTATTCGAGGACCTCTCAAAAGACTTAGTGAAAACATCTGCCAGTTGGTCATTTGAATTCACAAAGTTAGTGGTGATGTCTCCAAATAAGATTTTTTCTCTGATGAAGTAGCAGTCTATCTCGATGTGCTTGGTCCTCTCATGAAAAACTGGATTGGAGGCAATATGTAGTGCAGCTTGGTTATCACAAATGAATGGCATCTGCGTAACATCCCCAAATCGAAGTTCCGGAAGTAACTGTTTGAGCCAGATGAGTTCACAAGTAGCTGATGCCATGTCATGATACTCGACTTTAGCACTTGACCTTGCAACAACATTCTTTTTCTTACTCTTCCAAGATATTAGATTATTCCCAATGAGTACACAGAATCCAAAAGTGGATCTCCTGTCAGCTGGACAGCCAACCCAATCAGCATCTGAATATCCAACGATATGAGTGTGACCATTATCCTCATAGATGAGCCCTTTTCCTAGGATCCCTTTGATGTACTTGAGGATATGGATCAATGCATCCCAATGACCTTCGCAAGGTGAATTTAGGAACTGACTTACCACAATGACTGCAAAAAAAAAAAATGACTGGACGTGTGACTGTGAGGTAGTTCAGTTTCCCAACTAATCTTCTATACTTCCCTGTATCCACAAGTGGCTCCTCCTGATTTGGTAGAAGTTTAGTACTTGGATCCATAGGAGCATCAACTGATTTTGCATTCAGTAGACCTGTTTCCTCAAGAATGTTCATCGCATACTTTCTCTAAGAAATGACTATGCCATCCTTTGATTGTGCCACCTCTATGCCCAAGAAGTATCGGAGTTTTCCAAGATCTTTTGTCTGGAAGTGATGACAAAGATATTGTTTTACTTGTGATATGCCATGGTGGTCACTCCCTGTGATGACAATGTCGTCGACGTATACAAACAAGTAGACACCCTCTAGCAGAATGAAGATAGAAAACTGAGTGACTTGCCTCACTCTATGTCATGTCAAACTGCTGAATAACAGTGCTAAACCTGCCAAACCAAGCTCGAGGGGATTGCTTGAGGCCATATAGAGACTTGCGGAGGCGACAAACAAGACCAGAAGACTCCCTCTGAGCAACAAATCCAGGAGGTTGCCCTATATATACCTCTTCAGTGAGATCACCATGGAGAAAAACATTCTTGATATCTAGTTGATACAGTGGCCAATGATGAATAGCAGCCATGGATAGGAACAGACGAACAGATGCCATTTTAGCAATTGGTGAGAATGCGTCTCCATAATCTAAGCCAAAACCCTGAGTACATATAACCTTTCGCCACCAAGCGAGCTTTAAGGCGATCTATCTGGCCATTTGGACCCACTTTAACAGTAAATATCCACCGACAACCTACAACAGATTTTCCAAATGGAAAAGGCACAAGGTCCCAAGGCACTCATTTCATCAACCATAGCTTGTCTCCACTCAGGATGAGATAGGGCGTCACCTGCAGTCTTAGGGATAGACACAGAAGACATAGACGAAAGGCAAGCAAAATGTGGTGGAGAAAGGCTGTCAAAACTTAATTTAACATAGTGTGGAGAAGGATTACGAGTTTAGCGTATACCTTTCCGGAGGGCAATGGGAAGATCAGGGTCTGAAGGCAAGGTCGGAGCAGGCAGAGGAGCTGGCGTCAGAGGAGAGTCATCAATGGCGACACCAGTATCATCAGGAGGAACATGTTCAACCTGTTGAGGCAGCGGTTGGCGACTCTGATATACCTGTATAGGATGAGTAGGGGCAACCGGAGTAAGGAATATCACTGGTGTAGTATAGAAGATAGGGTCCGAAGGAGAAGGAATAGGAAAGACATCCATGACCGACTCGGGAAATGATGGGGGCCCAAACAAACTCAAAGAATGTGACATCAGCCGATACAAAATAGCGGTGTAGAATAGGAGAATAACACCGGTAACCCTTTTGTGATCGAGTATAACCAAGGAAGATACATTTTAGAAACCGGACAGAGAGCTTGTCAATGCCCGGTTGGAGATTATGAACAAAACATGTAGACCCGAAAACGCGAGGAATTAATGAATGGAGGGACTGATGAGGGAACAAAATAGAGTGAGGTACTTAGTTATCAAGAACGGAGGAAGGCATTCTATTAATGAGATAGCATGCAGTCAGAACAGCATCACCCCAAAAACGGAATGGAACATTGCCATGAAGTAATAGGGTGTGAGTAGTTTCAATAAGATGTCTATTTTTGCGTTCATCAACCCCATTTTGTTAAGGGGTGTGAGCACACGAGGTCTGATGAAGAATACCATGAGAAGCCATAAAAGATTGAAATGGTTGAGAGAGGTACTCTCGAGCATTAACACTACGTAAAGTACGAATAGAAATACCAAATTGATTTTTAATTTCAAAGTAAAATTGTTGAAATATAGAAAATAACTCATAACGGTTTTCCATTAAAAATATCCAAATACAACACGAGAAATCATCAATAAAAGTAACAAAATATTTTGACCCTAAAGTGGACACAGTCCGACTAGCAGAATGCTAAAGAAAACGGAGACTTAGCTCGGTTAAAGACACGACTGGAAAAAGAACTACGAATATGCTTCCGTAGTTGACATGACTCATAAGACAAAGAAGTAAGTTTAGCTAGACTCGGCACCAACTTCTAGAGCTTGGCAAGGCTGGGATGGCCCAACTGAGCATGAGTGGGAAGAGGGGAATCCTTGACAGCACAAACCCGAGAAGGAGGTAAGAGCTGGTACAAGCCATTGAGCTCATATCAGGCGCCAATCATTCATCCCGAACTCCAGTCCTGCAGGAAAACAGAATCTTTAGTGAATGAAATGGTGCAATCAAGGGAATGGGTCAAGCGACTAATGGAAAGCAAATTAAATGGGGAACCCGGAACATAAAGTACATTATCAACCGAGAGAGAAAAGAAGGGATGGACAGTGCCAACCCCCTGGGAATGTGGTTTAGAACCATTAACCAAGGAAACTGTGGGTAAAAAACCAGACGTAGAAAGGGTGGAAAAAAGAGATTTATTACCAGAGATATAATCGGTGGCACCAGAATCCAGAACCCAAGGATCTAGGGACGACTGAGAGAGACAAGCAAAAGAATTATCAGTGTGAGCAACAGAGGCAGTGGACCCAGTACCCTGACGTTCCTCAAACCACTTAGGAAACTTTGAGTAAGCAATAGGCGATACGGTAGGGTGAGTGGGTGGCTCAGATGGGGTTGGTGGATCAACCTGGGCAACATTAGCAATGCAAGGAGGGTGGCCATGTAAAGTCCAACATTTATCAATAGTGTGGCCCAAGCGATGACAGTGATCGCACTTCGGGTGAGATCTACCAAAATGACCATCCCGAGTCCGACCACGACCACTGCCCTGAGAGATGAGCAAGCATCAAAGGGAGCAGGAGGTAGCTCAAAGCTAGGAGCAAAATGGAGCCTAGAACTAGCTGATGATTTGGCTGGGACCCGAAGCAAAGTGGACCAAACCGTGTTCAGAGATGGGACATTAGAAGAACCCAAAATCTGATCACGGATGGTTGAGTACTCTATAGGCAAACCGTACAGGGCCAACAACATGAAGAAGCTACTACGCTGCTCAAGTTCCTTGGCTGGAGTGTCAGCTGGTGGCAAAAGTTCGTTGAAATCATGTAAGGCACCATGAAACTTTGCCAAATAAGCAGAAATAGAACCATCAAGTTGGCGAGGAGCAATAACATTCATGAGATTCTGGCAAACTCCATAGAGACGTTGTGTGTCATTGGTGTAAAGAACCTTGGCTTACTCCCAAATGGACTCACAAGTGAGATGGGCACGAAAGATCTGCTTCAGAGAAGAGTGAATAGTGAATTTGATAATGCTACACAACTGAGCATCAACCTTTTTCCACCGAGGGCGGTCAGCAGCGGCTACATCATTAGCTTTCTTGGTCAAATGGTCAACATAGTCTTGTCTTGTCCATTCAGCCATAGCTTAATATCATATGTTCATGTGTCATAGTTGCTTCCATCCAATTTGTCAGTGCAAAGAGGGCACTAACATATCTGAGGAGCCAGAACTAGCCATGGATCAGAACAAAATGGAAAATAACCGAAATTATGGGTACCTGAACAGTGCCACACAGGGACGTTGCAAAACAGAGGTCCGTTGAGGGAGGTGACGGCAATTCCAGAAAGAGGAGGGGCCGGCGATGCTGGCACAGGAAATGGCGGCCGGAACACGCTCTACAGGCAGTCGCCTGCAAAGAGAGAGAGACGCACGTGCGAGCACATCAAGAGGAGGGCGTCGACGGTTTCTAGACGGTCGGACAGATCGACGACCAAGGATGCTGTTGGTGGGGTCGGAGGTCGGAAACGGTGTCGGATGACGGCGGCGGACGGCGACGAACAGTCACTGACAGCGGCAGACTGGTGTGGATGGGATGCCAGAAAGAAAACACGACCACCAAAGAGGGTGCAAAACTGGAAAGAGGACACGGTTTTGCAGAAAAATTTTCACTGATCGGCAATAGGTCCACCAGGTAGGAACGGATTAGGGTTGCCTCTCGTTAGGCTCTAGATACCATGTTGAGATGAGAGAAAAACAAGAGACTATTGGTATAACCTATGTTTCAACTACACCACGAAGAATGTATTACATAGTGCTCTGAACAAATCAATACACAATCAAGGTAATAATTACAATTATAACAAAATAGCATAATATCTGGCTATCCTAATTACCTAATATTCCTATAATCAGAATATATTATTCATATAAATATCAACATGAACATTTAGAGAAACCCTTTGATAAGATTTCAAAATAAAAATACAATTAATGGCAGAAACTTGATTATCAACTTTGTGCTTACTTGACTTCTTCGAGTTCCTTTACCAAAACAGGTAATCTAAGGTTAATCATATTGAAACTTCAGCTACGGTATCTAATCGAGGAGGACGTGGAAGTGATGGAGGACAAGGTGGAAGAAATGGTCGTCCTCAATGCACATATTGCAAGAGAATGGGTCAAACTCAAGAGACTAGTTACTCCTTTCATCGGTTTCCCGAAAAAACTTTAAATGGCTCCAAGGCTGAAATATTCGAGAGAAAAATTTGCAAAGCTGATTACCAAGAGTATCCTCTATTAAAAGCTTCCCAGCCGTCTCAGGGGTCAACCGCTACTGGTGCTCATGACTCCACAGCTAGCATCTCTCAATCTGGTAACAATCAAAATCCATGGATAATTGATTTGAGTGCCTCTTATCATTTTGCAGGTAATCGTTCTTTATTCTCCTCCATATCTTCTCCTAAATTTCCTCATTTCATTACTCTTGCAGATGGTTCTAAGGTCACTCTGCCAAAGGAATCGGCCACGTATCACTCACCCCTTCTATGACTTCAAAATATGTTTTGTTTATGCCTGATTGTCCTTTTAATTTGATTTCTCTTAGTTAACCCACTCGCTCTCTGAATTGCTCGGTAATTTTTTATACTAATTCTTTTATTGTATAGGATCGTGGTGCGGGTCAGATGATTGGTGTAGAACATGAATCACATGGTCTTTACTATCTCCAATCAGGTCCCTCTATGACTTGTACTACAGATGAATCTCCGAACCTTTTTCACGGACGATTAGGTCATCCAAGTTTGTCAAAATTGAAACAATTGGTTCCAAATCTTGCAAAAATAACAATTTTGAACAGTGAATCAGGTCAACTTGGCAAGCATATTCACTTTTCCATCCTCAGCAAAGTTGAAAGTCGGGTTGATTCTCCCTTTTCAGTTATCCATTCAGATATGGGACCATGTGTCTGCTTTTGGTTTTCAGTATTTCGTAACTTTTATTGATGAATTCTCCCGATGTACTTGGATATTATTAATGAAAGAGTGTTCTGCAATTGTTTCAATCTTCAATTCCTTTTGTAATGAAATTAAAACTCTATTCGGCAAGAAATTTGAAGTCCTTAAAAGTGATAATGCAAAAGAATATTTTTGTTCTTCCGTTTTCACCTTTCTGTCTTCGCAGGTATCTTACATCAATCTACTTGTCCTCATACACCTCAACAAAATGGAATTGCAGAAAGGGAGAAGGGACACCTTATTGAAACTACTCGAACATTGTTACTTCATGCAAATGTTCTTGCATGTCATTGGGGTGATGCAGTTTTAACGGCTTGTTTTCTAATCAATCAAATGTCGTTTTCAGCTCTTGACAATAAAATTCCTAATTCCATTTTATTTTCTAAGGAACCATTGTTTCATATTAATCCTCAGGTTTTTCGATGTGCTTGCTTTGTTCATGATCTTTCTTCAGGTCTGAACAAGCTTTCTGTCCCGGGCTATCAAATGTGTGTTTCTTGGGTATTCCAAGCTACAGAAATGATATCATTGTTATTCTCTAGCTAATAATTGCTACTTCATGTCAGCACATGTCACATTCTTGAAGTGTTATCGGTTCCCTTCCCTGGTCCATCTCTTTCTCCTATACAGGAGCAAGTAAATCTCCTATTGAATCTAATGAAGATGCTCCTAGCAATTCTCCAACTCAGTCCCGGACGCCTTTCATCACATATCAATGTCGAGAACAAGTTGCAAATCCAGTAGCAGAGGAAGTTGAACAACCAATGATTCATGTCCTACTCCTTCAACCACCTCTACCATGGACCTTTCTGAAGCAACTCTGACTTGCCCATTGCCCTTAGGAAAGGTACCAGATCCACTCGCAACCAGCATCTTATTTAACTTTTTAAGTTATCATTGGTTATCTCCTTACTATTTTTCTTTTGTATCGTCTCCATCTTTTGTTTCGATTCCTAAGAATGTTCATGAGGCACTCGATCACCCTGGATGGCAACAAGCCATTATTGATGAAATGCATGCACTTGAGCACAGTGGTACCTGGGAGTAGGTTCCACTTCCTCCTGGTAAGAAACTTGTTTGTTGTCGCTCGATGTATGCTATTAAAGTTGGCCCGGATGGACAGACATCTCAAGGCTCGTTTAGTGGCAAAAGGTTATACACAGATTTATGGACTTGATTACGGATATACCTTTTCTCCGGAGGCAAAGATTACTTCTGTTCGGTTGTTTCTTGCCATGGCTGCCATCCATCATTGGCGACTATACCAGCTAAATATCAAAAATGCATTTCTTCATGGAGAACTCGAAAAAGAAATTTATATGGAGCAATCGCCTGGCTTTGTTGCTCAGTGGGAGTCTAGATTGGTTTGCGAACTACGCCGATCTCTCTATAGGCTTAAACAGTCTCCACGAGCTTGGTTTGGAAAATTCAATTATCTCTCTATAGGCTTTTGGGCTGAAACGTAGTGAAGCAGATCATTCAATCTTATATTGCCATACTTCTTCGGATAAATATGTTTACTTGGTGGTATATGTAGATGATATAGTCATCACAGGAAATGACCATGAAAAAATCTCTCAGATTAAGGAACATTTGTTCAGCCATTTTCAAACTAAGGATTTGGGAAAGGTTAAATATTTCCTTGGTATTGAAATTGCTCAATCAAGTAATGGAATCACCATCTAGCAAAGGAAGTACGCATTAGACATACTTAAAGAAACGATTACGTTCGATTGTAGGCCAATTGATAGTTCCATGGATCCAAAACAGAAATTACTACCTAGTCAGGGGAAGCCTTATTCAGATCGGGAGAGATATCGGAGATTGATTGGAAACCTTATCTACCTTACTATTACTAGACACTAGTTGGGGTAGTAAGCCAATTCATATAATCTTCTCATACTAACCATTGGGATGCAATGGTACAAATTCTGAGGTATATTAAAAAGGCACCTAGACAAGGGCTACTTTATGAAGACAAAGGAAACACTCAAATAGTTTGATATTGTGATGTAGACTAGGAAACACTCAAATAGTTTGATATTGTGATGTAGACTAGGAAACACTCAAATAGTTTGATATTGTGATGCAAACTGGGCTCCTCTTCAGGGTATTGTGCTTCTATTGGACGAAATATTGTCTCTCGGAAGAGTAAAAAACAAAATGTTGTTGCATGGTCAAGTGAAGTAAGCAGAATATAGGGCTATGGCTACAGCCACTTGTGAACTCATTTGGATCAAACAGCTCCTTCAAAAATTGAAGTTTGGAAACACTCAACTGATGAAATTATGTTATGATAATCAAGCGGCTCTTCATATAGCTTTCAATCCAGTGTTTCATGAAAGAACAGAACATATTGAAATAGATTGTCACTTTGTTCGTGAGAAGGTTCTTCCTACGGAAATCATTACTGAATCTATTAGTTGTAATGATCAACTAGCAGATATCATCACAAAAGCTCTAAGAGGGCCTAGAATTCAGTATATTTGCTCCAAGTTTGGAGCCTTTGACTTATATGCTCCAGCTTGAGGGGAAGTGTTGGAAATAACAAATAATTAATTATGGTTCATGTACATAGATTATATCATTCATGTACCAAGGAAATATCACTTTTATTAATTGCCTTGTAAACATAAGATATATTTGTGAAAAAGAAGAAGGAAGATAATGGGACTCAATATTTCTGAATATACTTGATTAGTTTTACACTCAGTTGAGTGACTTAATTTATACACTAAGAGGATTACAAGATAATAAATGCAAATTCAATTTACAAGAGAGAATTAGAGCAAACACTATTTACTAAGATGCATTGAGCCTACTCTACTTAAAATACAAAGAATCTGGCCTATTTGGGAAAGTGGAGCATTAATAAGTTCCTATTTCCAACACTGCCCTTCATTGGTGGGCTTCTCTGGATTTGGCCGGCCGGAGGTTTCTGTGGTGATGGGTATCTGGGTTTTTGATGAAAAGTTTAATTTGAAGGCTGGTTAAGAATGGGCAGTACGACAGGGAAGTTGGAAGGTTCAAAGTCTGGCTAGGGAGGATTAGGCAGAGCAAACTAGGCAGGGAGGATGAGGCAGAGCAAACTGGGCACACAATGAAGGTGTGCAAACGAAATTGGAGGTGCAGCAATAAAGGCTAGGCACTCAAAAAAAAAAAGGGTCAGCTATGAAGGCTGAGAAAGCGGAAACAGAGACTCCCAGATCAGAGCTCTGATACCATGTGAAAAAGAAGAAGGAAGATAATGGGACTCAATATTTCTGAATATACTTCATTAGTTTTACACTCAGTTGAGTGAAGAGGATTACAAGATAATAAATGCAAATACAATTTCCTAAGTTGACTTAATTTATTGGGAAAGTGGAGCATTAATAAGTTCCTACTTCCAACAATATTTATTCCTAAGTGTATGCTAGGTAGTCAACAAAGGATAGCTGCGCGTAGCGCCCGACTCCAAAACCGCTAAAGGATAGCAGATAGCAGGATGGCTGGTAGAACGAAGAAGAGAACAACACAAGTTCACCGGAAATCACTAGAATAGGCTAGAAGTCGCCGGAAAGTCGCTGGAAGTCGCCGGAACAGAGAGGGGATGTGAGAGAGAGAGAGAGAGAGAAGCTCCACGGCTGCAAAGAAGGTACAAGGTCCAACGTGTGAAGGTTGAATTGCAGCTCACCCTAAAACTAAAAAGGTGGGGCGAAATGACCAGAAAAACTAAAAAAAGATAGCGGGTGGCTATTTTTGAGGGGCAAAATAAGGTTTTCACACCTTTTTCACAGTAGCACTAGCACCCGCTAGGGAGGCAATTTTATCTGCGATTGGCCGCAAAATCGCGGCCACGTTCGCCTCTCCAAAGAACTTCACCACGAGGGTAGTCCCAGTCGTGGCCACCCACCGCCCCTCCGCTATAGCGCACGATAGCACTGCTATTGATAAAGTGCTATTCACTCAAGCAATTAACAATCACCCCGTCCAAACTTTACTCTAGTCTCTCGTGTGATAGATATTGAAGCAATAGCAAAGCTAGAAAAACCAAATCAAGCTTTATATGAAAATTTAAAAGCCTTCCCTTCCATAGTAGTTGTCTCAAACATGATTGCATAGAAAAATGTTAGAATTGTTCCCTTGGGACATTTAAAATTGTTAAAAATCAAAAGAGTTTTTCATATTACTAGAAAATTTGAAACCAACTTGATTTCAAAAATTCTTTTCTTATGAACTAAAGAAAAAAACAAAAAGAAATATATATATATATATATATATATATATATAACATTTTCCAATTTTGGATATCAAGACTTTTTCCTCCAGAAAACTACCTTGAGAGAAATTTCCAAAAAACAATCAGCAGTTTACTTTTGCACTTTCTTTATTAACAAAATTGAAAAACATATAAAAAAAAACCGCGCACATTCCATATCATGTGTTCTCCGGTTTGGTTATTAAACAGTTAAAGCAACATAAGATGTACCAAACCCAAACACACCCTGAACTCCTGAAGTAGTGTTCGGCATACAGACAGAACAGAGTGGAACAACATGTTCTGTTCGATTCTCCTTGGTTCCACACCTTTCAGTGGAACCAAAAATGTCCTACTTTTCATTTTCTGCTCTATTTATTAAATACACTAAACATATAATAGAATGTTCTATCATGTCTAGCAAACACTACGTGAAACTACGTAAAGTGAGACATTTCTATTCTGCCTTTGAAACTAACTTGCAGTCAATGTTATTGAGCCAAGGATTTCAAATTTGCAATCCTGGCTGTGCCATACATTGAATGCGCAATTTCAAAAAATTATCCATAACCAAAAACAACAAAATATTAAGATTTAAAAAAATAAAACTGCTACCAAATTTTTCTTTTTCAAACCGCTCCTTCAACACATTGCTCGCACAATTTCCAGTTGAACAGACCAAAAATCGAATAATTAGGGTTAAGGAGATATAAACATACTTAGAAGCGGCGGAAACTCTTTTCCTGCGTTTGCGCATGGCTTGGAGCTCTTCCATGACGCTGTCGAAGAGGCTCTGAAAGGAGCGGCTTTGACCGCCACCGCCACCATAATCGGAGAAAATCGGAGGTTGAGAGCGGAACGCTGGGGATCGGAGGCAGCGGCAATTCCTGTGGCGGTGGCGGGAGGAGAAGTGGAGGGCGGCGAAGCGGGAGGAGCGGAGGGCGGAGGAGAGAGGGGGAGGGGGAGAACGGAAGAAGGAGCAGGTGTTGACGGCTCGAACGGCCATAATTGAAGAACTGAAGTGAAGTTCAGAGGTTCATGGAAGGTGCTTTGTGGTTATCTGGTGCAGAATAGAGGGTACTTCAGAGAGCAAACCCGCGAGCGTGGATTTATGAACTATATAATCCGCGATAAGATTTAACAACTTTTTTATATGCAATCCCAAACCCAAATGCAAGAAGAATAAATAAATAAATAAATTTTATGTAAAGATATTTAATAAACGTATTTAAAAATAAATTTAAAAATTAATATTTTAAGATGAAAATTATTTTAAATAATCAAAAATATTAAAATAATAATTATTTTAAAATAAATTATAAAAATATAAATTATATAAAATAAATAAATAAATAATCGTAAAAACTTATCCTTCCATATCGTTTTATATTTATAAGTTAGTTCAATAGTCCAAACATTTCAATTCAATACCCAAGAGCGTTTGGATGAGATGGCACGGGTCTCCTTCATCTTAACCAGTGGTCTCGAGTTTGAATCCGAGCTCTGAGAATTGAGCCGTGTTAAAACTCTTGAGGAAGAGTTTTGTCGCCTTTGTGGTCCTCCCTGACTCGAGAAATACTCAGTTTTTGCGCGCGGAGGATTAAAAAACCAAAACAAAAAAACACTCAAATTCAATCCGCTAACTTTTCATCTATAAATGTTCAGCTCAAAATAGTTTTCCAGCTATCAGCTAACTTCTCAGCTTTCAGCTAGCTTATCAGCTATTTTTGCCAAGCAGAACCTTAAGTCCTAAAATTGTCATAATCGATCGTATCTAACTTTATCAAAAATAAAAAATAAAAATAGTCTTATTAGCAAACATCCGATAATTTGGATCTTAACGTTAATGCACATCAATTATACGTTACAGATTGTCACACACGACACGTTAAGTGACGACTTGATGCCTACGTGGCAACCAATGCTTGGAACGACATCGGTTGTAACATCAATTTTGCTTCTAAAGTTGCCATGATTCGTCATATTAGCCCCAGAGTTTACAAAAAAAAAAATCAATGGCTTTAGCATCAATTCGGTCTTTGATGTTAGTGCGTATTAGTTACATTTAACATAGTATCTCACGCATGCCAACTTTTCTCATACATGGCAAATCGTACTTGAAACGATATTATTTGTGAGATGACCCGCCGTCCCATTAAAGAACCTAAGATATTAACTATCATTAATCGTATTATAAGCGTTAGCACGCCTTATTAATACGAAGCGAAGTGAAAAGATTAAACGCAAAAACGAAACTAAATTAAGGCACACAGTATATCAAAGTACACACACACACACACACACACACACACACACACATATATATATATATATATGCACCAGTTGCCCCGTCAGTAGGGCTACAGTAGTAATACACACCTATAGAGTACATCTGTACAAACTATAAGCAAAATACATCAAAAAATAAGAGAAACTCTCATGCTAGCCACTCTTCTGGTACAACACTCAAAACCCCTCGGGATTAGGGTTCGTGGCTCGTCCACCGGCATCAGGCTCGTAAGGAATGTCATCCAACTCCTCAACAACTGGTTCCTCCACAGGGTCTTCCTATAAAATAAAAGACACACATAGAGAAAAGACAGGGAGATATGAAAGATACATCATAAAACATGGGAGAAGGGTAGTAGTATAGCATATAAGCATGTAGCACACAATAGATAGAAAGCATATAACATACCAATAACCATCTCTTGAGTCATATAACACAATCAACTCAAAAGTCATTCTCTCATATCAAACCTCTACGAAGGATACTAATCCTTATATACATGGCATCATCCCTATATGCATGTCGGCCGATTTCTTCACATCCCCAGTTGGACATCCCCGTCGGAATTAATAACATCACGTCCCTAATTGGACATCCTCGTAAGGATTAAAAACATCACGTCCCCAATTGGACATCCCCCATTAGGACCAAATATACTATGGTAAATGCTATGGTATGCAACAAACATCCATCACAGATTGATACAAGAACCTCACACCTAAGCACTCGGCCACAGCCATGATGCACTGCATCCACATCAACATCAACATCACGACGCCTTGCGTCCACGAGCCAAAGCTCCATGGTCAGGACCACGACGATAGCAACCCGAACAACATCACAATCTCACCATACTCTCATCAACAATCATCCAGGCAATCATAATAATAAAAATATCACAACAGTAATTATGCCAATATAGACATCATCACATTGACAGATAAACATATAATCACATAGGCAATTCAACATAAGTACCTACACCTAGGGTCCAGGTACTTTGTTCAAGGCTCAATCTCGAGTATGGTTTAAGATTCCCCTACACATGTATACATTCTATATTGCGCTTGCCTTCCCGACGATAACAGTTCTTTCTCCCACCTGAAACTGCTACGCACACTCGCCTTCCCGTACAAGCTCTGCAACCGGCACTTTAGCAGGCTTTAGGACGATCAAACACAGTCTGATCCTTCACAACAAATCACAACTTTAACATTAACAAAAGTAAATCTCTTTGTCTCCTAGGATTTAGGTTCAGCCATCAAGGTTTAAAATAACTAGAGATATCTAAAAGTTCCGAACTATTGGATCAATGATCCTTAAACATACATAACACTAGATCAAGTCTCATTACTCAAAAACTTGAAACAAAACTCATGGTTTCCCCTAAGTTCATGGTTCGGCCACCACCTAGAAAAATAGGCTAGGAATGTCATTTGATTACATGCTCTTGGATAGTGATAAAGAAGGATGAAACTAGATCATAGAAATCAATTTCACATTAAAAGGATTTTTCTATGATTTTCTAGAGATTTTTGAAGATTGAATCTAGAAGTTGAAGTATGGATGATCATGGATTGAAAACAAGATTTAAGTGAAGAACAAGGTACTCATAGATCAAGGAGAGTAAGCCTTACCTCTTGAATGATGAAAAATGACAAGGAATCAACACTTTTCTTCTCAAAATGCTAAGATTTTACTTAGAGAAAATGAGAGAAAGTTGGAGAAGAAAATGGAGTTTGAAGAAAATGGAGTGGATGGCCATGGAGAGGAGGAAATAGGCGTGTAGGATGGGAGGGGCAAGGTTGTCCAAAGATTTTTCACTTAAGGGCAAAATGGACATTTCATCTAGGGACAAAAATGTCATTTTGTGAAAAGCCAAGGGTATTTTGGTCTTTTTAACTTCAAAGTCACAAAAATATCTAGATATTTTGGAGAAGTAATGATGATGGTGATGAGTCATAAGGCTGAAATGTAATTTCGTCAGTTCCCAGGGGCAAAACGGTCTTTCTCGCCCTAAATATCTCAGATATTTGTAAAATCGTAATGATGACGTGGTGAGTCATGGTGGAGACTCACCCTCTGACTCACTCTGCTCTGGTGACTCATGTCCCTCATCTAGTGTCCGATTTTGTCCCTGCGCGTCCATTCTCGACTCCGTCGATTTCCCGATTTAGGTTTTACGCCCGAGAAAGTCGTAAGAACTTATTTTTTTGAAAATTTTCAAAATCGCCGATATTGTTCGAACCGAGATATAAAACCTAACTGTTTTGTTCACGAGTCAAAATTAGGTTTTCTGATCAGTAATGTCTTATTGTCAGTGAAAACGCAAACTGGGCTCCGTCTGAATTTTCAACCCAAAATTTAACTGTAGCTCTCTACGATTACGTAAAGTAGGATGTGATCTGAGTCTATTTAAATTCATTTTCTAACTCTCGGATAAAATATAAACGTAATTTACCGATATAAAAACAGTAAAAATCGGGATGTTACAATTTGTACTTTATTTAAAAAAAAACTTAAGGCGTAAAATGATATTATTTAGCCTTCTTCATCAAAACTCAATAACTCACACACAATAACTCACACACTCTTGCTTTGACACCATTATCCGCAAATTCCTGATAACAAATGACCATAACCTCAAACTAGAGTGATGTCTATTGAATAATGATTTATAGAAATAGTGAAAATATACCTTTCTTGTAAAACAAAAAAATACTAAGTATCACTAATTTTATTGTCAGAGTAAGTTAATATTATTATTGACTTTTACGAATTTTTCAATTTTAATCAATGTGATTTTTGAAAGAAAATAATTATTGTGGCATGTGTGTATTTGTTAAATTAGTTAGCATACCTTACATTGCGCGAGTTTTTTTAAATCGTTACAATTTTAAAATATATATCAGAAAAAAATATTTAAAAAATGAAATAGAGAATGACAAAAAAAATATAATAGAGAATATGCATTATTAGATAAAAAAAATTAATTTGAAATTTAAAAAACAAAGAGAATATTAAAATGACATACATCATAATAAGAATGGTACAAAAAGAAATCAAGTCACTTTCAAATAAAAATAGATGTACTCAAATTTAATAGATAAAATGGTGGATTGTAACCTTTTTGTTCTTTCTGTTACTAAATTATTGTAGGAATTGATGATATAAACTTAAAATGTTATAAGATAATTATGTATGTTTAAACTATATATATATATATATATATATATATATATATATATATATATATATATATATATATGTTATGCTTATTAGATCTTGAACCCGCACTTCCATTCAAGTTTAGTTTAGTGTATGGGACAAGTTTACACCACTATCATCCATGTTGATAACCAAACATATAATCCTAATCGTCTTTCTAGCTTTAGAGTTGTTGGTCACATGCATACGAAGTAGTGATGTTGCATTCACATTGACATGCATTTATATATATATATATATATATATATATATATATATATATATATATATTGATTATATCTGTGTTGATTGATGTATGTTGTATATTATCTTAATTACTATTCCATTCCATTTACATAATATTTATAATCGTGTTTCTCACTCCTATCTTTTGTTATTCTTGTGCATATGATGTTGTATGTGTAGAGGAGGGTGAGCATGCCGACGAGGAGTGATTCCGTGGAGATCTCTCTTAGTAGAAGTAGTAAGGATTTACGTTCAGTTGTTTAGTTTTATTCCGATTTATTATTGGTATACATATACCGGCTCTGATATGTGATATCGGGATTTGGGTTATGTTTATTATTTATGTTTTCCGCAGTTTGTTTTTAAAGGATTTTAATTATTTCAGATTCCTACGTTTTATGTTATAGATGATGTGATGCACATTACCCTTGAGGATATGTTTTTATTTTAATTGTTATATTATTTTTAAAGACATGTATGATTTTATTTATGTTTTTAGAGTAAATACTCAATTTAGTCCCTGAAATTATATGATCGTATCAACTTAGTCCCCAGCATTATCAATATTCCAAAATGATCTCTAGAATTGAAGAAAGTTAATCAAATTCGTCCCTTCGTTGGAATTTACAAGGATTATAATTAGAGCTGTCAAAAATGAACCCAGCCTGACGGGCTAGCCCATTTGGCCCGGTATAAAAGGTGGGCTGGGTTGATAAAAAGATAGCCCAGATAATTTTAATCAGGCCGGGCCGGGCCGGGCTCGAAATTCAACTAACACATCACGAGCTGATCCATCTCGGGCCGGGCTGGCCCACTGAATTTACATATATTAAATTATTAATCATTAAATAGTTATTTAAAAATTAAAAAAAAACTTTTTTGAAATAACAAAAACCCTGATTCAGCTCACTTTGTAACACCCCAATTTTTTCAAGCTTTTGAGCTTTCTGTTTTAATTAAACAGTATTCATCCGTTTATATTTTATTGGAGGGTCTAAAGAGTGAAATAAAATAATCCGAGACCATAGTCATGCTCTACGTTATTGTAGGAAGCTATGGTTAAATTTTGGTCGAAAACTCAGACGGAGCCCGGTCTGCATTTCGCACTGGCAGTATGATTTTACTGTCCAGACGACCTAATTTTGACTCGTGAATGAAACCATTAGGTTTTATATTTTATTTTCAACAATATTGGTTCTTTTGAAAATTTTCAAAACAAATAAGTCGTTATACATTATTTGGACGTACAACCTAAATCGGGTGGACAACGGAGCTGAATACATGATTTTCTTGGACCTGCTAATGGATAAGATGGCATTATCATGACATCATCACCATGCCACGTGTCAAATCCCTATGGAGGACACGTGTCAATTTCCTGTGGTCCCGAATAAAATATAATATATCGGAAAATATCTGGATGGGAAATTACCAAAATACCCTTGCACTTAACTACAAGTTTGCCATTGAGGTAAAAATCCTTCTATTTCACCCCTCCCACAAGGCCTCACGGCCAGCTCTCTCTTTCTCCCTTAACTCACCCATTTCTCACCATTTTTTATTTCTTCAAGTTTTCTTCATAGATCTTCAAGTTTTGAGTGGATTTTGTTGATTCATTCACTAGTTTCATCATCTAGGGGGTATTATCCTCAACTTTCATCTCTTAATCTCTCTTTAATCTCCATGATTCATGATGGTTTAGTTTTGAACTTAGAACTTCAAAAATCCATAAGAAATTGTAGAAAAATCCTTTTTATACCAAATCAATTTCTTTGATCCTAGTTCATGATTGTCTACTATGATCCAAGAGTTGGAAACCAAAAGAGCTCTCTAGCTCAATTGGGAAAAAGGGGCCGAAACCTCCATTGATGAGTGGAGGGAGTTTTGGTTCAAGTTTTGTGTAATAGACTTTGATCTAGTCTTTCCACACCTAATAAGGATGGAATCCAAGAGATGACAATTTTTGGAACTCCCTAGCCATATTTTTTTACCCATGGCCGAAGCTAGGAGGGGGGATTAGGAGAGAACTTTTGTGTTTTAAAGTTGTTGTATTGATTGATTGATTGTGTGTAGTTGCCAACGAGTAATCGGACAAGGAATCGAGAGAGTTCGTGGACCGATCGGACAACTTTGTGCTTATCGGGAACTTCATGAGGTAAGGGGGAAATGCCTGAGGGATTCTCCCGATGACTACATATCATCATATTTGATCTGTATATATGTAACTAAGTTGTGTGGCGATTGATTTATTTACTTTCGACAATTATTTGGATTGTTGATAATTGTTTGTTAATATGTGTTATAGTAGTTGAATATGTGTTTTGACTGTATTATCTACTATAAACATATTATGATGTTGATTGTTGATTGGGAAACCTGACAGTGATCAGTGCTCAATTAAGTAATGGGGATAAAAGCTTTAAAAAGCTTAGTATTAATGATAAAGATTTATTTGTGGAAAACGTTGGGTATTTTCAACAACGCTATTTTTCTAAAGAAAAAGTGGATCCAAAAGTAATTTATGAAGTTAGTAGGAAAAGTTAGTTTTTATGAATAAATTAATATTTATGTGGAAAAAGTAACTTTATAAGGAAAAAGTCAAGTTTTAACTTAGGACGTTTTTAAACGCTAAAATAATGTTTTAATTCCGAAAAGATTTACAGAAAACGGTTTCGAAAAACAGAAATGCTGTTCCGGAATGACGTTTTGGCCTCAGCTGTTTCCTTTCAGAAATTGGTTTTTGGGAAAGGGACTTCCAATAAAAGTTAAGTTTTATCGTAATACGTTGGTTTTTAAACCACTTTCAAACAGAAAAGTTTCCTATAAAACGAGTTTTCCCAACGGTGTAAAATCCAACAACTTGGATGAGTTGTTGAGTTTTTGTTTTGGATTTGTGTTTCACAGAACGAAAAACGGTGAAAAATGATGAAAACGTGAACCTAGCATACGAGACGTCGGGATGCGAGTGTTCTGTAAAAATAGCATGAGAAGCCATGCAACGGTGTTATGGACTGCGTGTCCTATGGACTATGTGTCCTCCTCTTATTATGAGGAAAAGTGATTAAAGGCGAATGATGTTTTCTATTACCACAGACCGTGGGCTGGTGCATCCGTCTAGAGCTTCGCGATTGAGCACTCGGACGTTTCGTCCTGTGTTAATGGTGAAAGGTTTTAAAACGGTGTAAATGATGAATAGTCGAGAGCCTTGAGCTACGACAACAAAAGAACGAATACAAAGAATAGTGACAAGACTTGAAACGTTTTTCCATGAATTAAAATTCGGCAGACGTGCCAACGGTGTTATTCTGGATATCTTGGTGGTCAGGATATTCAAACGGTGTATATATCATTGTGCCTTGATGGACAATGAAAAACCATAAACGGTGATCGCCCGTGCCTTGTGTTGGACAGTGCACAATGGTTTTAACAACGGTGTGCCTTTTTGGCAATCGAGCTTGATCAACTCAATTTCTATAAAACGGTGTTGGTATCTCCGAAGATTAGGTAAGGAATTAGATGATGAATATTGAAGTGTCATGCATTTCTTTTGGAAAATAACGATGACTGCCGAGCATGAGACCCTATGATATACTACTTGTTTATCTAGTAGAACTTTATACATGGTAATTATACATGCTTATGTGCTGTTGATGTGTAATACATGTGGTTATCGTGTGTGAATCCATATATTGGTATCTCACCCTTATATCTTTGGATGAGTTCCAAGATGCCATCGAAACATTTGAGGATCCTTTCCCTGATGCTTGAAGGCACGGAAGGAGTATGACATACGAGAAGTCACCATGTTGTAGTAGTACGACCTGCTATAGGATATGTCCTATTTTATTTTGAATAACAACTAGTTAATTGCTCTGGCTACTGAAAGCCATGACTGTTTTGAATGGCCGTATGTTTAAGGCCTATGCAATATATTAAGATACCTTATTATGTATACTTTGTTTAATGGTTATTTACATGCGTGCTTACGTAACGTTGAGGTATGGTAAGCTAAGTTAGAAAAAAAAATTTATCACGGATTTTCATAAGAAGTTAAATACTTAGAAAATCTTATTTTCCGAAAGTAAACCAGCACAATTAATTAAAGTTTATTTTTCGCAACGAGTAACCATGTGGTGCCCTCGAAGGGGGTGTCACACACTTGAAACACAATAGTAATACCTCATATTAGTTGTTCAGTTTTAGACTCAGTCCATAGTCCATACCCTAAACACAAAATCTGAAATTGCAGCCGCTGCCACCCTACTCCAGGATCTATGCCGTGTCGCGCACCGTGCCACTACCACCGTCGTTGCATCGTCCTCGCCGCTCCACGTCGCGCCACCGTCTTCATCGTGCGACTGCCACCGTCGTTGGTCTCCTTATCTTCCTTGATTATATCTTCTTCTTCCCACCAAGGTATTAACTTTATAATCTTCTATAAAACATGGTTTCCCCAAACCCCAATGAAAGAATAGCTAGAGGCAGAGCCAAAGCAAGACTCGAAATGAAAGAAGCAACGAGTTGATCCATAAGAATGAGTATTTGAAAAAAGTTTAAGTCCATTTACAGGATCAATCCTAAACAAATAGTAAAGTAGTAAACACAGCCTAGCTTCTTTCCTTTGCTGTTGGCTCACTATATTTTTTGAAGTTTCTTCATTGTATTTTTTGTAAGTTTCAATACTTAACACAACCTACCCCAGCTCACTGATTTTTAATATGAATGTTCGTTGTTTTAATTGATGCAGTGTTTGAATATGACTGATGCTCAAGAGGATTGCATAATTTTAGAGGAAAATAAGCCACAAGCACCCACCACTGCCAAAAGACCTGCAGCCACTGTTAAAGAGGAGGATATTGTTGAACCAATGGCAAAGAATAAAAAAGCTAAAAATGCTAAAACTACCTCAGAAGCTTGGAAGTACTATGAAAGAATTCCTATAGGTGAGGACGGAAAACAAATGTGTAAATGCAAAGCTTGTGAGAAGGAGTATACTTGTTCAAGTAAGGCAGGTACATCTCACTTAATGCGTCATATTGCTTCCTGTCTAAAGATTCCCAAATTTGATAATGTGGGGATTATGATGATTGATTATGCTGCTAAAATGAGGTCTAGAAAACTTGATCATGAGGTTGTTCGCGACTTAATAGCGCAAATGATTGTATTGCATGATCTTCCATTTCAATGTGTTGAGTGGCAAGGATTTAGAGCACTACGTCAATATATTTCTTGTGGTGAGACTACTAATATTTCTAGAAATTCTATTACTGGGGATGTAATGAAGATTTACATGTATGAAAAGGAAAGATTGAAAGCTCAATTGGCTAGACAAAATGGGAGAGTGTGTTTTACCTCTGATTGTTGGACTTCTTGCACTACTCGTGGTTATATCACTCTAACTGCTCATTTTATTGATGAGAATTGGAAGTTAAATAGTAAGTTGCTAAACTTTTGTCACTTGGAACCCCCACACACTGGTCATGAGCTATCAAGAAAGGTGCTTGAATTTTTGAAAAAATGGGAAATTGAAAGAAAAGTTTTTTCAATTACTTTAGACAATGCTTCCTCTAATACTAGCATGCAAACCATTATGAAAAAACATCTTTGTGTGTCAAATAGCTTGTTGTGCAATGGAGAATTCTTCCATATTAGATGTTGTGCTCATATCCTTAATGTCATAGTTCAAGAAGGATTAAAGGTAGCAAGTGAGGCATTGAACAAAGTTAGAGAAAGTGTAAAATATGTGAGGGGTTCGGAATCAAGAAAGAAACTATTTGTTCAGTGTGTTGAAGAGATTGGTGACATTGATAGTAATGTTGGCTTGTATTTAGACGTGTTCACTAGATGGAACTCTACTTATTTGATGCCTAAGAGTGCAATTAAGTATAGTCGTGCTTTTGCATTATAAAAGATGAGCATTATAAGCATTGTCCAACAAATGAAGATTGGGAAAGAGGAATGAAGATTTGTGAATTTTTAGAGCCTTTTAATGAAATCACCAATATGTTTTCCGGTTCTAAATATCCTACATCAAATTTATATTTCTTTCAAGTATGGAAGATTGAGGTTTTATTGAAAAATAATAAATCAAGTCAAGATTGTGTGATTAGAGAGATGGCAACAAGTATGATGGACAAGTTTGATAAGTATTGGAGCGAGCATAGCACAATTCTTTCCATGGCATGTGTTCTTGATCCTAGGATGAAGTTTAATTTGCTAAAATATTCTTACTCTAAACTTTATTCCTACAACATCATAGTTGATGAGAAGTTGAGCATTGTGAAGGATGTTTTGTATAAACTTTTCAATCATTATGTCAACAACGTGGAAGCTCCTCCTTCTGTTACGGATGCAAATACTTCAACTCGAACTTATAATGAAGGGGAAGGTACTTCAACATTGCCATCGGATTATGATTAAGTTTTCTACAGCCATGAGCTACTCTTCTCTCTTATGCTTATTTGATCATAATTAATATTTTTATGTTGCATCATATTTTTCATTTCTCTTGTTTTAATCTTCTAGTGATTATGTTATAGGATTTTGAACAACAAGAGAATGCACAAACTATGTTAAATGGAAAATCTAAACTTGACACCTACTTGGAAGAGTCAAAACTTATGGGTCTCAAGGATTTAAATGTTTTGTAATATTGGAGGGATAATAGTGGTAGATTTTGTGATTTAGCAAGGATGGCTAGTGATGTATTGAGTATTCCAATTACCACGGTAGCATCCGAGTCAACCTTTAGCATTGGAGGTCGTATTTTGAGTAAGTATAGAAGCTCCTTACTTTCAAAAAATTTGGAAGCTCTCATTTGTGCTCACAATTGGTTACTTGGATTCTCACAAAATGGTAAGAATATTCTTTTTGAAGCACTTATAGTTATATAACATCATGTGTTTTAGACTTTTTGTTACTAGCTAATATTTACGTGTTATTGTTATGGTTAAATGTCTATTTTAATGTGTAGGAGGATTGAGTTCTATTGATGGTGCGGAAGAAAGGAAAACCAAAGCTAATGACAATAACAATGATTTAAATGCCATCATTTTGGATGAGGAGGAGGAAGAAGAAGAAGAATAATGGAAATGAAGAATTGAAGATGATAAGCTCCAATATTTGTGGTTTAAGAAGTGGATTTTGCAGTTTTTTTTTTTATTTTGAAGTTGTTGGTTTTTGATTTTGCATTTTATTATATTACACTGTTTAAACTGTATTGGTGGTTGCTTGGTTGAACCATATTTTAATTATTGGAGGCATGTTGTTTGGATTTTAAAATATATACATGCACTTTAATTTTTTTTTTTCTTGAGACAATTAGTAGCAAATATTGGACAAATCAATAACATAACACTATCCGAACTCTTATGATACAATTAGAAGCCAAAAAAAGTTTAAAAAAAACAAGGAAAATCATTTCAAAAAAATAGCCCGTGGGCCAGCCCGAATGGCCCGCAGCCCAGTGAGGGCTAGGCTGGGCTAGGAAATTGGTAGATTGAGATATGTTTGGCCCGGCACGAAAAATACATTGGCCCGCACGGGCTGGCCCGAATTGACAGCTCTAATTATAAATATATTAAGTTTGTAATGTCAATGATGCATTTGAAATTAATTGAATAATGTCAGGGATGCATTTGCTACATTTTGCAATTCCAAGGATCATTTTGGAATATTGATAATGTCAGGGACTAAATTGATACGACCCTACAATTTCAGGGACCAAATTGGATATTTACTCATGTTTTTATTTTATGCGGGGTAGTGGGTGTCACATAACAAACTAGTCTCTTATGTTTACCAATGTTAACAATATTGGACTAAGTGTTACTCTTCATTCAACTCCGTTAAACGTGTCCGTTAAGTCCACAACTGGACGTATTAAGTGACTGGTGACCTGATTGTTACCATTGGGGGTGTATGGGTTATCTTCCTTCCCCTTAAATGATGACCTAGAGTTCATGGTTCCCAATCTTCTTCCCTACAACCATGGCTGCAAAGTTTGGTTTACATCTACCTTACTCGGACACCAATCTGAAGTTGCCAAAACGACGTCGTTTTGATCAAGCCACTAAGCCGGCAGCACGTTGCATCATGTTAGATACTTAACGGATACGTAGGACCATTTGAGGCGATATTTACTAATATTTAGGCCAATATTGTTAATGTTGGTAAACATATAAGACTTATTTGTCACAAAAAAAAGTTAAAGGACCACAATGAAAAAAATAATTAAGATAAGGGACCAAAAGAGTAATTTTGCCAAAAAAATAATAACGTCTGCTTTGAGTAGAGGTGAATTTTTCAGGGTGTAAAAAGAAAGTGCAATTGAACCTTCGTAAAGTAACATAGCTGATCGTAAGAATTTTAGGGACTAAATTGATGTTAAAAACAATATCGTTTCAAGCATGATTTGCGACATAAGCACCAAGTTGGCACTTAACGAGTTACATGTGACATTCCTTTAAGTGTAACTAAATGCACTAGCGTTAGAGACCAAGCTGACCAACAATTGCCAAAGTCAGGGCTAATTTTCATTTTTTCATAAAGTTAGAAACTAATATGATCGATCGTGACAATTTGAGGGACTAAATTAATATTTTACTCATATTTTTAGCTTATATGGGTTGAACCCTTAAATAAATAAGTTTAGATTTTATATTTAACTATATAACCTAAGGTTTGTACTTTTCAAAAATTCTATTTAACTTAACATACCAGCCTATTTATTTTATATTTATTTATATAATAATTAATTTATAATATTTACATAATATACTATTATATATTAATATAATGTATTTATTTTATGAAAAATAATAATTTTGCTAGTGATCATACGTACTTAAAAATTAAAATGTATAAATTTCTTGGCTTATATGAAAGTCTTCTTCTGAAATATGTATTTAAATAGGTGTTCGAGTTGACCAGACTTTTGTGTTTTCATAAACAGGTCAACCAAGACCGATAAAAAAGCCTATGACAAATAATGGTCAAACTCATATCGACAATTTACAAAAACAAGTTCATGCATATTTAAACAAAACCTAGCCTAACTCAACAAATTTCCACCCCTATCTCACAACACACTAGTACATACTCCAGACACTTTATATATTTGGTTTGTATATTCCTCAAAATAAAAAAATCTCGTGAAAAAAGATAATGGTTAAATTAATATTTTCGTTCTTACGATATAACTTGATTTTTATATGAGTACCCATTAAAATTTTTTTTTTTTTTAAGAAATATAAGGTTTTAATTAAAACCTTTTAAACTAAATGGACATATTTAAAAACTGAGAAAAACTATAAGAACCAAAAGATTAATTTAACCAAAGTTAAATAAAATTCAAAAATTAACAAAAAGAGTTGTATAACAGAGAAATTTTTTTTTATTTGTGATCGTATGTAAAAACAAGGATACCCAACTTGTGATGTTTGTGTTTTTGCACTCTTAACATTACATTATAATAATATGAAGAAATAAAATATAAGATTCATTCCTCTTTGTTGGAAAAATCAAAATCTTAAACTTTATTTTTAGGTTTGGTAGTATGAGCATCTCCAAGTAGGGATGACAACGGATATAGTACCCGTCCCCATACCCGTATTTTAAAAAAGTATCCGTCCCCGTGCCC
The DNA here is from genome assembly GCA_039655645.1 of Ammopiptanthus mongolicus. Classification (NCBI taxonomy): domain Eukaryota; kingdom Viridiplantae; phylum Streptophyta; class Magnoliopsida; order Fabales; family Fabaceae; genus Ammopiptanthus; species Ammopiptanthus mongolicus. The sequence continues at coordinate 42,599,513 of CM077350.1, forward strand.
ATACCCGCATGGGTAGCAACCTTGATACCCGTACCCTCACCCGTTGGGTACCTAAGTACCCGTACCCACACTCATTACCCGCACTTTATATAAGAAATTTGTAGATTTTGAAAATAAAATAAGTAAATATGGTATACCCAAAGGTTTTCGATTGATATAATTTTCATATTATTCACTTTAAACAATAAAATAACTTATTTTTGTACTTAGATAAAATTATATTCCACATAGTAAATGTCTTGCATACCAGACTAAAAATGCAAAGATTCAAATACAAAACGTCAAATAATCAATCTCCAAAACATTAATTAAATATTACAATAAAAAATGATACCTTACACTAAAAGGAATGTTAGTAAAAAAAAAAAGAATGCTATTGAATTGCAGAAAAAACAATATTAATGTCTCCTTTTTATTTCATTTGCCAACACTTTATGATTACATTATTGCCAAATTTGTTCACAAGATAGAGGAAAACACGTCGAGATTATTGTAAATATTAAGATACTATATAGAAAAGGAAAACATAACAACCCTGACATTTCCATAGGAGATGATTTGATTATATCAATCAAAAAGTAACATACAAAGTATAAGCAACAATGAAGCTAGCCAAGTGGACCGACGATTAAACTCTAGTTTTTTTTTTAATGTAATATATTATAATTAAGGCATGATGAAGTAACATACAAAGTATAGACGATGATGAAGCTAGCTAAGTGAAACTGACGATGAAGCTTTGAAACTGACAATGAAGCTCAAGTTTTTTTTTTTTTAATGTAATATATTATAATTATGTACATAGAAAATAAATATATAAAATTATAAATAAATATATATAGTGCGGGTATGGGGCTGGGTGGGTACTAGAGTACCCGTACCCGCACCCATCCCCATTAATTTTTGCGGGTAATTACTCGCACCCGTACCCATACCCATTAAGCGGGTAATTACCCTACCCATCATGGGTAATTTTTGTGGGTATCCATTGGGTCTGGTACCCATTGCCATCCCTATCTCCAAGGGTGCAATTAATTGGAGTTATTTACCTCCTCTTTTTATTTGTCCACCCTGTCACCTCACCACTTTTTATATTATACTACTTGAAGCAACTTTTCACTCCAATGGTTCAACTTTATGTGTGTTTGGATGAGCGTTGAATAAACGTGATTTTGAATAAAATTGATTTTGTAAAATTGATTTGGTTATAATTGAGTTTGAAGTGAAGTGATTTATGTTTGGTTATTTTATTTTGAAAGCAAGTTCGATGTAAAACTTAGTGTAAATTTTTCAACTCAATGCAAAAGCGATTTTCTGTGGCTTCTACTAGAATCACATTTGAAGGCAAAATCAATTTTGTCTAAAAATAATCAAATATCTCTTTTTACTAAAATCATGTTTGACAGGTGGCAAACGCAATTCTGGTACTCTTTACCATGGAACCAAATTCGCATTAAAAAGTTCATCAAATGAGTCTCACAAATCACCTTATATCTTTATTTACATTTTTTTCCTCACTTTTTTACAACTTTTTATCGGGTTTTTATAAAAGAATCAGTTGCTTAAGCAACGGACCTGACATGTGGATGTCACCTCATCTTACTCTAATTGTGCAACCCAACAAGAACCAATTCTTATTTTTAAGAACTAATAAAGCAACTCCCATCGGAGTTGCTCTAAAAAGATAAAATTATATTTAGATTGGTATTGGCTTATACAAAGCCACCTTAGTTCAAATGTAACTGTTATCAGGTTGTTAAATTAGTTGGACAAGTACTTAAGCTGCAGTTAGTTATTTACTCTGGTTAGCTTAGAGTTAGTTAATTACTTAACAGTTGATGTATATACAAACACTCTTGTAAGATCATTTAACTCAAGTAATGAATTCATAATATTCATACAAATGCACAAATTGTTTTATGGTATCAGAGCTTTCTTTTAGAGAGCTCTGCTGCGCACACTCTTCTTCTTCCGCGATCTTCCACGTTCTTCAGCAATTCACCGCAATTCTCTTTTCCTTCAACCATGTTTGATCTGCCATGGGAGATAATGTGGATAACAATGAAGCTCGATTGCTTGCACTAGCAGATCCCATTCAAAATTCGTACTATCTGCACCTTGGAGAAAATCTAGGTAATGTTCTTGTTTCACCCCCTTTAGGTAGTAGAAATTACCATTTTTGGAGTAGGGCTGCGAAACGAGCTCTTCAAAGCAAGAATAAATTCAAGTTTGTTAATGGATCTATCCCTGTTCCTGATGAGGATGATCCCAAATATGATTCTTGGGAAAGATGCAACACTATGATTGTATCTTGGATTACAAGATCCCTATCCCAACAAATTGCTCAAAGTATCATTTAGATAGATAATGCTCAAGAATTATGGGAGGATTTGCGAGATAGGCTATCTAAGGGAGATTATTTTCGCACCTCTGATCTTTTAAAAGAAATTCATTCCATAAAGCAAGGAGATAGGAGTATCTCAGATTATTACACGGATTTGAAGATTCTTTGGGAGAAAGTGGAGGCTTTACGACCCATACTTTCTTGCATTTGCCTTGTTAAATGCACTTGTGCCTTGATGAAAAATATCAAGAAATATAAAGAAGATGAATACGTGATTTGTTTCCTAAAGGGGTTGAACGATCCTTATAGCACGGTTAAGACTCAAATTCTGCTCATGGAACCTTTACCTTCTATGGGAAAGGTATTCTCTTTAGTCTTACAACAAGAAGGTCAATTGATGGGTCAAAACTTAGGAGAAACCAAAGTGTTGCTCAATGCTTCCGATTCTGGTCCAAACTGGCGATCTCAACAAGCCAGTGGTAAAGGAGGAAATTCTCATGATAGAGGAAAAGGGTGGTCCAATGGTAGAGGAAATGCAAGAAGTATGAAAGTTTGCAATTTATGTGGGAAAGATGGCCATACTGTTGATTCATGCTATTATAAGCACGACTTGCCCCCGAATTTTAGGTTCAAACTCAAGAACAACAGCAACACTAGTACTGTGAATAGTGCTGCTGCCATTCGTTTTGATGATCCACCCACATCTATGGATGATACTGATTCTGAAGATCACAACGGATCTAATTCTATTTTCACTCCAGAACAATTAGCTCAGCTTGCTGCCATGTTCCAAACACATGCACACCATAGTGTAAATCAAGTAAGCTGCACCAATGTTGATGAGTCCTTCACTCATCATCATTTCACTCCACGTGATCCATCAGGTAATCACGTGCGACTGACCATGTTACCTATTCTATTTCTCATTTCCTTACATACAAATGCATCAAACCCATCTCTGTAAAACTGCCAAATGGAACAATTACCATTGCCAAACATTATGGAATCATTGCCTTTTCTGATGATTTTCATTTGCATAATGTTTTGTATATTCCTAAATTCAAGCATAATTTGATTTCAATGTACACGCTTACCACTTCACTGAATTGTAAACTAATAGTAGATAATTTCACTTGTGAAATACAGGATATGAAAACCTTGAAGATGATTGGGCTTGCTGAAGTTCAGAACAGTCTATACATACTCACAAAGCCAAATAAGCCTCTTAGACCCTCATTTGTATCTGTAAACTTTACCGCCACTATACCTTTTTTTGATTTGTGGCATTTTAGGCTGGGTCTGCCTTCACATTCTGTTTTACATACCATAAGCAAACATTTCTCTTATGTACAATTTGATTCAAATAAAATTTGTGATTTCTGCCATTTGTCTAAGCAAGTGAGATTACCTTTTCCTTTTAGCACAAATAAAACAAAAAATGCTTTTGATTTCATTCATATGGATATATGAGGACCACTTTCCATATCATCCATACATGGTCACAAATACTTCCTAACTTTAGTTGATGATTTCACTAGGCACACTTGGTTGTTCCTAATGAAATCAAAAGCTGAAACTAGATCTTTAATTCAAAACTTTGCAACCTTTATACATACTCAGTTCAACAAGAAAATCAAAACCATTCGAAATGACAATGGTCTTGAATTTCTCTTCCCAAAATTTTACAATGATGGCATAGTTCACCAAACTTCATGTGTGGAAACCCCACAACAACCTTCTATTGTTGAACGTAAGCACAGACACATTTTAAATGTGGCAAGATCCTTCTTATTTCAATCCCACCTACCTAACACATTCTGGTGCTATGCAGTCACTCATGCCATCCATCTCATTAATAGACTGCCGACACCTGTTTTGCACAATAAATCACCTTTCAAACTTCTTTCTGGAAAACCACGTACACTAATGGACTTAAAGGTTTTTGGTAGCTTATGTTTTGCATCCAACCTCACACAAGGTAGAACAAAACTTCATCCACGTGCTAGAAAATGCATATTTTAAGGTTCCAAAACAGGAACAAAAGGATATGTTTTTCTGATTTACATAATGGGGAAATCTTTGTATCTTGATGTGTTCCTATTCCCCTTCCCAATCACCTATGCCTATTGATATAGGTTCCTCTACAACCACATCCCTTGATTTTCTTACCTATGACACTGTCATTCCCTTTCTCCCAAACACCATTACACGTCATATTGATCCCACAAACCAACCTTCCCTATCCATACAGCTTGCAAGTCCACAACAACCTCTTTTCCCAGGTCCCGAACCACCCTCATCTGCTCCACATGTTCTCCCTTTGAGAAGATCCATTAGACCAATCCAGAAGCCTACCTACCTTAATGAATTCCACTGCAATGTTCTGACTTCATCACCCTCTCAATCATCAAAAGGTACAAAATATCCCCTATTTACTATCCTCTCTTACAATTCTTTATCCTCTTCTCAATTACACTATACTCTCTCTATTTCTGCACACACTGAACCAAAAACACATACACAAGCCATCCAATCTCCTGAATGGATCAAGGCAATGCAGGCTGAGTTATTTGCCCTGGACCAAAATAGAACTTGGTCTTTTACTGATTTACCACTAGGTAAACATCCCATAGGTTCCAAATGGGTCTATCGGATCAAGTACAAATTTGATGGTAGTATTGAGAGATACAAAGCCAGACTTGTGGCTAAGGGTTACACACAGACCGAAGGCTTGGATTATCTTAATACTTTTGCTCTCGTGGCCTAGCTTACTACTGTGAGATTAATCTTAGCCTTAGCATCATCACAAAAATGGTTGTTGCATCAATTAGATGTCAACAATGCTTTTTTGCATGGTGACCTTGATGAAGAAGTGTATATGACCATTCCCCAAGGCATCTCTAGTCCTAAGCCAAATCAAGTGTGCAGACTTCACTAGTCTCTCTATGGACTTAAGCAGGCCAGCCGATAATGGTTTGCTAAAATCGCCACTTCCCTTCACTCCTTGGGCTACAAGAAGTCCCCACATGATCATTCTTTGTTCACCAAACGATCTGGTTCTGATTTTACAGCTCTACTTGTCTATGTCGATGGCTTGATCTTAGCTGGTACTAGCAAAGCTGAAATAGCCTCTGTGAAACAACACTTAGATGATCAGTTCAAGATTAAAGATCTGGGTGTGTTGAAATTTTTCTTGGCTTAGAGGTGGTCTAATCTTCCAAAGGGTTAACCATTTGCCAAAGAAAGTATGCCTTGGACAACCTCTTAGATGTTGGTTTACTAGCCTCCAAACCTGTTCCTACCCCCATGGTTAAAACAACAAAACTCACTGAACATGACATTGCTCCCTATTCTGATCCTCCCACATACAGAAAACTGGTCGACCGATTACTCTATCTCACTAACACACGCCCTAATATTAGCTTTGTCGTTCAACAGTTGAGTCAATTCATGAGTGCCCCAACCAATGCTCATTACAAGGTTGCTACTCGTGTCCTTCGATACATCAAAGGCATTCCTGGTCAAGGCTTGTTTTATCCAAGCAATTCCAGCCTTCAACTAAAAGGGTTCAGCGATTCTGATTGGGCGACTTGCCCTGACACTTGGTGTTCCATCACTGGCTACTGCATCTTTGTTGGTGACTTTTTGGTTTCCTGGAAAACTAAGAAGCAAACCACCATTTTGAAATCCTCATCTGAAGCAAAATACAGGGCCTTAGCAGCTACTGTTTGCAAAATTCAGTGGCTGACCAATCTTCTCCAAGACATTCCTCTTCCCTTTGTCAGTCCTGCTTCCCTTTATTGTGACAATCAATCCGCCAGGCACGTTGCAGCTAATTCTGTTTTCCATGAGCGTACGAAACACATAGACATCGAGTGCCACCTCGTTCGAGAGAAATTGCAGGCCAATCTGTTCCATCTTCTTCCCATCTCCACCACGGAACAAACTGCTGACATTTTCACAAAGGCTCTCGACCCTTCTCCTTTTCACTACCTCCTTTCCAAGCTGGGAGTCATAAACATTCACTCTCCAGCTTGTGGGGGGGGGGGGTATTGGATGATACAAAGCCACCTTAGTTCAAATGTAACTGTTATCAGGTTGTTAAGTTAGTTGGACAAGCAGTTAAGCTGCAGTTTGTGACACCCTAATCTGGCATCACATGGTGACCCAAAAACAACATGAATTACGAAATAAAAATTTGCTAGTTACTTTCGGAAAACAGATTTTCTTTAGTTAGATCTTACTTATTGCGAAAATCGTGATAAAATTTTTTCTTCTTAAAAAGATAAATAACAAGTACTCAAGAGAAACATCAACATAACTCGTGTATATATATATATATATATATATATGTCTGTTTCAAAAGATAGCTAGCAGAAAAGTAAAAATATTATAAACCCTAGAAACTAGGCTGCGACAGTCTGGAAACCATATCTCTAAAACTTATGGCCATCAGTAGCCGATAACAGACTATCCAAAAATCGCTACCTCAAAATTAACGCTCTAAGCTGGTCCATCTCTAGTGAAACCCGTTGGATAGTCCCCCAACGGAGGGTCCAATGTCTGCATCAAAAGAGAGATCAGGGGAATCTATATTCCTGTTGACCATCCCTACTTCCCCGGCTTCCGTAGCCGGAGCATCCCCGTTCTCCTAAGGCTGATACTCAAAAGCCTCCTGAGGATCCTCCCCCTGCTTCTCCTCCTGCCCCTCTGCTACTAAGACGAACGGAGGGGGAGGAGTCAAGGGCTGCTGCTGCAGGAGCTAGGCAATGGGGATCTTGTGTTGTAGCAACCTTTGAGCCACCAGATACTTCAGGATCATCCAGATCGGCAGCAGAGGGAACTGGATCGTCTCCACGGTATGCGTTCTCTCCTGAGGTCCCACCTTGACATTCCCGCGCAGATTGCAAACCGGTCCAATATACCCTCCTCTGCTTGCTCCTGGATGTATAACCCAAGCAGTGGAGTCTTCTCGTCGCTCAAAAACCAGGGAACGAACCCCTGAGTGGGCCAGGATCTCCTGCTCCAGTCCCATCTGTGTACAGATAATAATATATGCCAAGGAATAACAACATTGAAGGAATCTGTTTGAAACACAAGAAGGGGGGTTGAATTGTGTTTCTTAAGTTTTTAAAACTTTTCGCAAGCAGATATATAAGTTTTCGCAAAGGTTGGTGTTAAAATGATAATGGACGCAATGAGCATTTCCAAACACCAGTTGGACGCTTACTCAGAAGGATTAAGATAGAAGAAACAAGCGCAATAAGAAAGCAATTCAATCCTAAGGAGTTAGTTAGAAAATAAACTAAAGCAAAGGTAAGGAAAAGAAAAGGACACAAAGATGTTATCCTGGTTCACTCTTCATCAAAGAGCTACGTCCAGTCCTTTCTACTTGAGAGCTTTCTCCACCATATCAAAAATCCTTTGTTACAAGTATTCAACACCTCTTCAGGTAAGTATTCTACACCTCTTCAGTCAAGTATTCTACATCTCTTCAGGTACACTAAGTATTCTTTCCACAGAAGCCTCTTCAGGCTCACCCAACTAGGTTTTGTAAAAGATTTTCTTCTACTAACTCACTAAGTGTGAGAGTTTGAAACTAAAGCTTAACATTCTTGAACAATACTCTACACAGAGAGTGATATGAAAATTAAGAGCAGCTTTTCGAGCTTTGATTTTTTTCTCTTGATTGCTTTGTGTGCTTGACTATTTTTCAATTTTTTGATTTAGTTGTGCATCACTTCGCTTGTCTCTGTTTGCATCTTCAAGAAGAGAGATATTTATAGCAGACTTGATTTGATCAACTTTAGCCTTCAATGGTTGGAAAAGAATTCGTTCTGATTGAACATTAAATGCATTAGTCTGTTGAGTCTGATAAGTTGTTGGGGCTTCTGATCAGCAAAGTAGACTATCAGGTTTGATAGCTAGAAATGGGACTGATATCGTTTTCTTGTACTCGAAAGTTGCCTTTTGTCTTTCCTTTTGGAGAAGTCAAATCCTTTTTGTGTCAGGGACACTCTGACTTCATCTTTCGATGGTACGAAGATTACAAGGAATGTTTGTCTAAATGATATATGCTTTTTACATAGAGAACAATGAATTTAAAAGCTTTACATATGTATTCGCGCTAAAACAAATAAAGCTTAGTGGACTATAAAGATTACATTGCAAAAACAGGAAGAGTCTTTGGACTTATGATTCTATTGTTGAAAAGACTTATTATCGTCTGGACTTAGCGAGAGTTAATCCACTAGGAATTTGGACGAGCGAAAGTCTTTGGACTTAGATATATTTTTATTCCTGCACACTTAAGATAAAGCGTTAGTCCATAACTAATCTTTGTTCTACTGAAATTAGTCCTTTGTTAACATCAAAGCTTAAGGGATTAGTGGATCATAACCACTTTGGTTCCAACAAACATATCCAAGGATACAGTAAGGATGAGAAACCAATATATGAACTCAAAATACGACAACTACATACATCAAGTACAAACAGCAAGTTCATATATATATGTATCAAACACCATTCTTCAACATGATAAACATATCACAGAGTATCATAATAATAAAACACAAGGGTCTCGTGCCCAACAGTCATCGTCATTTTCAAAACGTATACATGGCACTTCCACATATATCATCTAATATCTGATTCTTAATTTCCGGAAATCCCATCACCTTTCAAAGAGCGGATCAGGCTCGCAATACATTGGCCCTCGGGCAACAATGCCTAGCATAACTGTGCTATAAACAAGTACGTGAATCCCATGACACTACGCGATTCTCACATGGGGGCACAATCAGAGGTATTTAACAAATCGTAATCAGGTCATACTATATTGTCCAACTCAAGGCACAATACGTTCCCAGAACACGTATGACACCATTGTCCATCAAGGCGCAATGATACACAATGACTGAAGTCATCCCAGGTTTCCATGCCATTAAAGTCCCCTCATTTTAGATGGCACGTCTGCCAGAAAACATATGCATGAGAAAACCTTTGTTTTCGTCAGTTTTTCTGTGTCGTATCATTATTTCCTCGTTGAAGCACAGAGCTATCAACCACCATAACCTTTTGACCTTTAAGTCTTTTCAAACATTTATCAAAAGGGACACACAATCCGATTAACCAAACAGGACACACAGTGCAAACAACCCAAACCCAAAAACCATCGACCGATGCACCCGTATCAGATTTTGGATTCTAGAGCATACAACATGTCCACAAATTACAGGACCACTTCACTAACACGGATCCTCGATCCACGTGCTTTGTAGAACGTTAGAACTTCGACGTCTCGGTTTCCAGATTCACATCCAAATTAACTTTTTCTGTTTGAAAAACCAAAACCGAAACCTACATCTCCGAAGCTTACACATAAAGTCATCGGATCGGTTTTCCATAAAAACAAACTCTTGGTCGAAAACACTTTTCTTTTTGAAGTACTTTGGTAAATTATCAAAATTTTGAAATACGGTTCATGAAAAACCCTTTTTCTTTAATAAAACAATTTGTTTCAAAAACTAAATCACTTGAAAATACTTTTGCTCGAAAAGATTCGTTTTATTGCTTTAAAAACGGCTAATGATTTTCTAAAGGTACTTTTTATTTCAAAAGCTTACTTTTCTTGAACTAAAATATTTTTTCCCTTTTCCCCTTTTATGTCTACTCAATTCTTAATGAAGTATATTTCATTTTTCTTATTCCCAAAAGATATTAATCCACTTTGTTTTCAAAATCCTTTAAAAACTCTTAGCCTTTTATTTACTTATTTTATATCCCAAGCTTTTTAAAGCTTTTAACTTTACTCGATTTTGAACCCTAACTGATGTTAGGTTCCTTAGCACAACACCAATCGTCATTTCGGTCAACATATCATGCTAAGCGTAAATAAACATAATCAACCATAATTAAGCATAAACAAGCACAATTAAGCAGTAAGTAAAGCACTCCACAAATTAAATACAATATACCACGACTACACATTTTCACCCATACAGACAATACATGGCCATCGGAAATTGAATTCCTCAAGTTATCTCTCCTTACCTCTTGAAGTACTCCTCCGAAAGCAAGTCGTCCGACTGGTCCGCAAATCTTCCGATTATACGTCCGAACACTCAACACCAACTACATTCACACAATCAATTCAAACATCAACATTGCACAACATAAATTTCCCTATATCCCTTGATCATGGGTTCAGCCTCTTGCTCGAAAAATAGCTAGAGATGTCTAAAAATTCGTAACTCTTGGATGAATGATCCTTAGGTATGCCTGATACTAAAACAAATCTCTTTACTCAAAACTTGAATCAAAAACTCATGGTTCTGCACTCTATAGGTTTCAGCCATGGCTTAGAAAAATAGGGAGAAAATTTCTTTTGGGTTCAAGCTTTTAGATGCTCAACATACACATCATGGAAGGTTCATAGAAATTGGTTTCATGTCTTGGGATTTTGCGTATTTAAAAACGATAAAGCAGCGGAAAAATTTCCACCGAAAGATCCATGCGAATGGTCATGACTCATGATGTAGGGTTTACCTCTTGTAGCGTAGCTTTATCGCGATCACTGCAAGGGAAGAACAGTCTTTCTCTATTGATCACGAGCACTACGAACAACGCTATCACTAGTACCGCGAATGGAGCAGCACCTCTACGTAGTCCACGCAAACAAATGACCGTCGGAGAAAACGTCGTGCTAGCTGACGGCAGGGGTGAGGGGACGTGCCTACCAAGGAGGTGTGACGGCCACTAGGTTATGTGCAGCAAGCTCTCTAGCGCTTAAGTGACATGCACAACATTATAAGCTGTCACGTACTTAACCTAACCTCAATGAGCTTGTACGCTACAGGCTCAATCTATAATTAATATTAATAAATCATATTTAATAAATTAATTCATTCTCCGACTATTTGCTCTATGTGTGTGACCCTATAGGTTCTCAATAAATTGGCAATAATATTAAATCACATTTAATATTATAAATAATGAGCGGCATCTAGCAATGCATCATTGTTACCCAATTAGTGAGAATATCGGTGATACGATATATACCTTACGGTAACCAAAATAACCGTGTAGTAAATGTACCTTCGTCCATATGTCTTAATTGAACACAAGGCATAAGTGTGTCATCCTTGTTAAGTTCAATTATTTGTTTCTCAATTCCTGAGTAGACGTGTAATCACAAATGGGCCCAATATCTCATATTGGCCCATTACAGCATGGCCATGCACTTTCACGTCTCACTCTATTGAGTGGCCATGACATTACTCCTGTTATGTAGGAGGGACGAATCCTGTCTACATCACTCACATCCCTCAACAAGATTCATTGTAGGCCCAATAACTATCTTTATGATCATCCTGTTATGGATAACGTTTGGTAGCATTAAAGCCTACAACTCCTCATGTAGGAATCGTAGTGACTTCAAGTCGAAGAACTACTTCACTTTGGTTACCATGAGAAGCGTTCATGACACTTACATAACTATTATGCAGCGTTCTCATAGTGGGTCAATCCAGTATAAATATTACTCTAATATTTATACCTATGTGAAGACTTGATATCTCATATCCATGACCGGTGAGATGTGGTCATCAGTCTACCCACATAATAGTCTCGATGTATTATTTTCATCCTAATTAACAATAATAGTTGACTACGGATGTTTCAAGAATAGTATTTAAATTGTTCAATAGGGTCTCACGATCAAATTATGCACCTGATGTTCTATTGAACTGAAATAACTATTCTAAAAACTTTACTTCGTTTAAACAATTAATAGTATAAATTGAAATGCCTCATATATAAATATATGTAAATCAAAGCCATAATACAAATGTAAATCTCAAAGAAGACTAATGGTCTCTAGGGCTTACATTAAAATCATGATCATAGGATTTTTCTACAATTTTCTAGAGATTTATGAACTTTGGGGTTAGAACTTGAACATAGTTGAAAAACAAGAGTTAAAGGAAAGAACATGAAGCTTAAGATATCAAAGGAAGAGTCCATAGGATGAAAATGAGCAAGATCACCAACTTTTCTTCACAAAATCTCTAGAGTTTCTTAAGAAAATGAGAGAATGTTAAGGAAGAAAATGGAGTTATAAATAAAAGGAAAGAATGGAGGCTTTCATGAGAGAGGGGGGGGTGTGAGAGAAGAGGGCAAGGGTGTCCAAGAAGTTTCACTTAAGAGGCAAAATGGTCTTTTCATCATAGGGCAAAAGATAATTAAGAAAAAGGTTAAGGACATTTTAGTCTTTTCGCAGTGTGAACGCGTTCAGATATTTTCAAACGTCATCATGACACTGGTGAGTCATGGCACGCTTTCCTGGGTGACTTGACCTAACGTGACTTCAAGTTTATCCGTTAGTGGGTCCTATAAATCCATATTCAGCTCCGTTCTTCACCTGATTTAAGATTTCACCCGTATAACTTATATTATTTCACTTTTTAGTGCGAAAAACTAATTTTATCAAAATTGTTGGAAATTCGATTCTAAACCTAACCGTTTCGTTCACGAGTCAAAATTAAGTCTTCTGATGAGTAAAATCTTATTGTCAGTGAAAACGCAGACCGAGTTTCATCTGAATATTCAATCCAAAATTTAACCGTAACTCCCTACGATAGCGTAGAGTGTGACTATGGTCTTAGTTTATTTAAATTCATTCTTTAGAACCCTCAATAAAATACAAACTCATTTATATATTTTACTGATTTTAGAAAACTTGAAAAATTAGGGTGTTACACAGTTAGTTATTTACTCTAGTCAGCTTAGAGTTAGTTACCTAACAGTTGATGTATATATAAACACTCTTGCAAGATCATTTAACTCAAAGTAATGAATTCATAATATTCATACAAATGCACAAATCGTTTTAATCGGATTAACAATAGATTGATTGCTCGTTTAGTTTTAAGGTAAGGTTCAAATCTTATTTGTAACCTTTGGACGATATATTATTTTTCAAAATAATTTTATTATTGAGATATAGTTTTATGGATTTAATTTGTATACGCTGTTAATCAATCATAAATTATCACATCATTAAAAATATTTTAATCTTATCATAACTATTTATCTTAAAAGTCACACATGTAATAATTTGTGATTTTTTGACGGTGTAAAAAAATTTACACTAACAATATACCAAAATTAAACTCTTAATTTATCAATTTTAAATTTTAAATATAAATAAATGTTTTGACTTTTCAGAGCTTCTCTAAATTCGATGATGAAATGAAGGTACTCCCTCTGGATTTATATATAAACAAAAAAACACATAAATTTTTTGGATTCAAATATAAGCAAAAGTCAACCAAATCAATCCTATTTAATGCTAGTTTTTTAAAAATACCCTTTGGTTAATTATTTTTTTATTTTTTCAAGAGCATTATACACTCTTGAGACACAACTTCCATGAATATTATACACTCCTAATAAAGGATAATTTAATAATTATAATTTATTTTTTTACTCAAATCAAAATAATTAAATTAATATAATTAATTTTTTTAATATATATGATATTAAATTTTTTTTTTTTGTTTATATATAATTACTGGCGGTGTACTATTTTTCATACCGGATTGATGGTAGTTTTGGATGACTACCACCTGAGATGAAGCTATTATTTCTCTAAACATCGTGTCGGGGGCGGATTGTCTAACTTGCGTGTGCCTTTCACTCTTTCAGGTCTGTCAGATCAATTTAATGATCCAAAGTCGCCACATGACATCGTAGTTTTTTTTTAAAAGGGTTAAAAACATTAAAAAAAAAAAAACAAATTGAGAAACCAGAAACCCCTGCTACGATACCGTACCTCCGCAAGGTTTTCTATGAACTCATTTATTGCCCTGACAACCTGACAAGATAGAACATAAACCCAACGGGTTCAGACAAGCTGCATGATTTGCATATTTCAATACCATAAAGCAATGAGTTCATGTATCAGTACATATAAATATGTAAATTCACCTTAGGTTCATCTTTAGTACATATATATTTCACCTCTACAATGGTCGAAGCGGCGGTGATAGAGCAGCGACGGCGACAACGTCGCGGCGGCGATGGAGACCCAGGAGGGTCGTTCTGGTTTTTGACAGGGGTACGGTATCGTAACAGGGGTTTCGAGTTTTTTAATTTGTTTTTTTTTTATGTTTTTAATCCTTTTTTTTAAAAAAAAAAAATTAGTGTCACGTGACGCCTTCTAAATAGTCAGATTGATTTGACGGAGTAGAAGGAGGGAAAGGCACCGCTCGCAAGTTAAACAATCCATTCTCGTGCCACTTGCCAGTGTTTTTTATTTTTGCCTGACTTAGGTTTGTTTCTAGCTTAGTCTTTCAGCTTAACTCTTCTTCTATTGCCTTCAACTCACTCCTTATTCGTTAAATTTGAAGTTAGAGAACTGAAAGATGACACCATGTTTGGACATTATTCGATCTCTAACCTATTCGGCTAAGGTTTTTCATTTTATTTTGCTGGCGCTTTTGTGTTCCACCTGCTTTGGAGTGTCTTCAAATCAAATGCCTTAAAAACTTGTACTCCTCTGATATTTAACAGAACTCGGTCATTTGAACTTAGTTCATTGGAGCCAGAGCCAAGGCATTGGTTGGAATTACCATCAGCCACCAAAGAAGGTTTCAGTTTTCTAGAAGCAGTTTTCTTACTTATAAAAGTCTTCCTTGCACCAACTTCTTCATTTCATCTCTAGTTTTTCAAATTAGTTTAGTTAAAAGTGTAACCTATGATAGTAAAGTCATTAACAGATGAATTTATCCTTTTCGGGGATTTATCTATCAATATGAAGTATTTTTTGCTACATCATAGATAAACTGGTACTTTTTAAGTAGTTTCCTCCTACGACTGAAGTGCTAAAACAGGCTGCAGACAAGAGAGGAAGTCATGCATTTCTTAAATTATTATTATTATAGTATAAGCAGATAATTTTAAAATCGGAGTATTTATAATTAGATAAACTTATAAGAACTATACATGATTCATGACTTTCTTTTTTGGATTGAGAGCAAATCATTTCTTAAATTAGCTAGTTACGTCAAAAGTAAGGGCCTTTTTTTGTTAGCATGTTTATTTTCTATTTTCATTTCCTGATTCTATTTTTTGAAAATTATTTTTATTTTCAAATTTTGAAAAATTCGAAAATATGTTTGTTTTGACCTCCTATTTTCTATTTTCATTTTTTATTTTCAAAATTTGGGGAAGGAAACACTGAAAACAATTTTATCCCCCAGATTTAGGTCAAATTCAAAAAATGTTTTCCGTGAAAACATTTTCATTAAACTCAACCAAACACATTTTTAAGCTCATTTTCTATTTTCACTGAAAATGAAAACAAAAAATGATAGGAAATGACCAAATCAAACAGACCCTAAAGAAGTTTATGGAAAAGATTAGGGATTTAGATTCCCTGCATTTAAGTTTCCTGCATTTACTCAAATTGCAAGGGTGATTTTGTCTTTACACCACCCATCAAATGTGGCTCCACATTCTTTCGTGGGAAGAATATGCCTAACTGTAGGAAAATTTATGTCCAAATCCTGCACAAAATAGATCATTCAAACCATTTCAACTAAGGATAACTTCATTATTAGAGCCTCCCTTTTCTATCTATCTCTTTCTTGTTTCGAGCCTCTCTTCTATGAGTGTTGGAGCAGGAGGCTATCATCCTCTTTCTCCGGTAAAGCCTCATGTCCATTTTATTTTGTTTGTGTTTTTGTGTTCTTTCAATAATGTACTCAAATCTAATAGATCCAGCTTGGTTATCTAGATCTGTTTCTCTCAATGACAAATCTTGTATTTCAGTTATCCCTTTTATAAGTGTTTTTGTAGTTCCTTTTATGGCTATTTTGATTTTTAATTTTTAAGGTGCCCTTTTGTCAGTCCCCTTGTAGTTGGTTGTATCCTGCTAGTTTTACAGGCAGAGGAGAATTTTATATCTACTTTGTGAGAAAGCGTAACACACTCTTAAAGCTGCAGTACTTTTTGTGTTGGTCACTGCTATGAAAAATGTTTATACATTGATAGTTTCGAATAATGAATAAAGCTATGTTTGGTTTACTGTCACAAACATACGTTTGGACTCAAACGTACATTTATCCTAAAGAAAATTTATAGATACTTTGTGTCAAATGTACATTCGTAATGTCCCAATTGTAAACCAATCATGCATTAAATCTACAGAACATTGGTTAATTTAGAGGATAGACTGTATTTGTTTCATTCTCTCAGATTTAATGTATCTTTTTCAATTTGAAAGAGTTGTTGGGCTTCAGTTGTAATGAAGGCTCTTTCTCGCAAAAAAATTTTAGGATAACTTCATAAAGGATTTCAAACCCAATCAAGTGGATCCACATCAAAGCAATTTGAACCCAATTTTTTTACAAGATAAATCAGCTATAAGTGTAACTTTGATCCTAAGCACACATTAGGTAGCAAAAAAATGCAAATCCATCCAAGTTATATACACAAAAGGAGATAAACAAAACTACAAGGTAAAAGGTATCTTTCTTATCCTGAATAAGGCTAAAGGTATATGAAGTATAAACTAAAAGACGCTAGTGTTTCACGAGAGCTTGAAACACTAATATTGAACAAACGAATATCTCATTCCAACGATCACCTTTTTTTGTCATAACTCAAGCACAAAGCTGAGTACACATTTGCTGGATCTGGGAACTGGTTGGATCTTGAATGTAGTATATACTGGATTTACCATTGCTTGAGCATGTTACGTTCAGCTGGTTGCCAAGCTGGTTTGACTGCAGTTGTGGTATTTCAACAACATCAATATCCAGACCAAAACAAAAAGAAAAAACAAAATCACAATTCGCAACAACATAAATATCATGAACTAAGAACAAAAAAAGAATTTTTGCAATGGTTGACATTAAGTACTTGTCATCTTTGATCATCAAAATGAAATGTGTAATGGAAACAATGGTCCAGTTAATGGTAACACCTATATGTTTTTTAGAGATCAACAATTAGTTTGGAGTTTATAACGCAAGAAGCAAGTGGTTAATGATTTCCTTAAACTCTTTAAGAAGTGTTACAAATTTACAAATGTAAAACCATGGAGTTAAAAAAATATCATGGTATCTATTACTCCCTTCAGTTCAAAATAAGTGTCATCAGGATTAAGGAAACTATGTAATAGCATCAATTTCAAGAAAATATAATTACATTTGAATAAATTACCCTTCATTGAAATACTCAAAATACTATCACTCAATTAATGCGCTCTCTCATTCTATGTAGTGGAGATACCACGAGATAAGGATAAAGATGGAAAAACATTATTAATATTTTCTTGATTTTCTAAAGTGACAAATAAATTGAATCAAAATAATTTTTCTAAAGTGAGACTTATTTTGAACTGGAAGGAGTAATATTTTTCAAACAATAGAAGGTATGTGATATCGAGAGTATAATAATACATGGCAAAAGGATTTTAAATGTGTTACAATTTCATAAAATAGTAAGTGAAAAAAACAAACTAATTTCATGAGATCTGATAATATTATTTCGATGAAGAGGCTTTCAGGTAAAATGCTTACCAAACAATATGCAGCCTCTGTATGGCAGCTCCACCTTGAAGTTGGGATACAAGACAGATAATGGCACCAGGAGCAGTGGTCATTTGCATCAACACCACGGAGAAGTGCAACCAGGCCAACAGAAAGCCTGTCACATTGACAATCTTCGTAAACAGAACTAAAATTCGAAATTACAGATTGAGCTAAAATAAATGCATGGATACAAATGAGATGATGGGGCAGACAGAAATAGCAATTCAATCATGATTCATGAGCAAAACTGAATTTCATAAATACATGCAAACTGACACTAGTAAAGGAGAGATCTACTTTCTGCATCAACCTTGTGTTGCTTTGTTTTGTAGGGGGGAAAAAAAAATAAAAATCTTTCAAGAGATCCTAGCTATCTCAATGCCTAGGAAGTCCTCGTCCACCTTAACTAGGTTTTTAGGATATCTTCTCAGTACTAATAAACAATTATAGTAGCAAGACTTACTTTTGTATGAGGCACCAACACTAAATAATAGTCGTAGCTGTCATAATTTTCACAACTACTTCAGTTGAGAAATCGTACATTTAAAATTTATTTGAGGAACTGTGCAATCAAGTTGCTCCTGTAATCAACTATAAGAGCATGCCTCCTGTTTGTAGATTGCCTTCAACGCATCCTATATACTAGAACTAGGCCAAGGCTTCTTTATTATTTAAGACAGAGTTTGCTCTCAATATAATTGGCGACATTTCAGAAGTTTCCATCTTCTAAATCACTTCTGCTTCTGTAAGCAGCAATTACCTAGTACAAACCTGAAAAAATCATCACACCTGTTGGGGGACTCTAATATGGCGTTCACGCCAGTTCCCTAGATGAAAGCACTGTCTCACAACATAATTTCCATGCATAAAATTAGCAGAGTCTAAACTTTACAAGATAAAAGAAAAAAAAAGACTATCAGTTTATGCTTCTTGCTTGTATCTGTTTTGCAGAGTTCTTATATGGTGTTGTTTCCAAAAACTGATGATCTAGCATTTATATCTAATAGGTGTAAATTTACAAGTAACTCATTTCATTTGTGCCGCTTGCAATCACAAGTTCGAGTTCTCTCCACTGTGCGGAGACTCAAAAAGAAATTGCAGTTGTTCTTTCAAAACAGATTATCACTCCCCTACTATCTTTTTCTTTAAGTATGTTTCTTTTCATACCACTATTTTCCTTATTTATATCACTTCAGCTCTGCTGTGAAAGCATATGAATATTTATCTTATTCATAGTCTCAGAAACAATTGCTTTGAAAAATAATTGTAAGACTGTTACTACGTAATTGGGATACTGAAAATGAGTTTTTTAATAACAAATGAATGTAACAGAATATTTTGATGGTTTGATATGTTTTTAGATTCTGCCTAAAGCAAATAACTTGGCTTCTATGCTATATGAACTCAATAGAAAAAAAATGCTCTTTATTACTAACACACCCTCTGGATCAGTATGATCAGACGTGAAGAATGTGATACAACTCTAGGGCTAATTCGAGAGTGCCCAAAACTCTGCCAATTCTCGCTCACTTTTCTGGCAACCTCTCTTATTCCCCAATCTCCCCTATTTATTGCATTCTGTTAGTTAGTTACAGGTGTTAGTTGCTAGCGGTGTCAATTACATTTTCCTGCCTATTTTTCCTTACATAGACCTTCTTAATGAATGGTCTCCTATGAAGCAACTTGTTCTTAGAAAAAAATGCTTACCCAACAATTAGTATGATCAGGGAAAGGATCCATAAGATGCACTGATATTTCTTGAACTTAGGCTTGGCTCGCGTTGGAGAATATTCTAGGGGAGCATATCGTTGGTTAACCCATCCAAACTGAGGACGTATCAAAAACACAAATCCGAGAAGAAATCCTGTGAGAAAGCCTCCAATATGAGCAAAATTGTCCACATGTGGGAGAATCCCCACTACTAGATTGATAACAATGATGATCACGAGGGTGAAGAGTGCTGCTAGCTGCATTTGAAAAGAAAATATTGATCGTCATTAGTTTGATTTTAGGAGCTCAATCTTTCCTTTTGAGATACTAACAGTTCAAATATGAGAAATTTAAGGACAACCTTATTATCATACATAGACCAGTTAGTAATGAGTTCCGAAAGCATGCCTCCCAGCAAGCCAAAAAGTGCACCAGAAGCACCAACAGAGATGTTTGACTGAATGAAGAGAGCAGAAAGCAAACTTCCCCCAAATCCAGAAATGGCAAATAGCAGTCCAACAAGCACTGTAATGCAACTTTACTAGAATTAATCAAGAATTTAAAGCTAGTGAAAACAAAAAACAATCAGAAAATATAGCTCCTAGAATAGACCCTAAAAAGGAATTATCTTTAGTGACATTTTGTTCTGTTCATCGGATGATAAACAGTACAGCCTATATTATTCCTCACATCAAATTTTTGAATGTTAATGATTAAAGTTTTTGTTTAAGCCTACACTCTAGAGGCTGCCATGTCTTAACCTTTCACCAACTATCAATACTAGAAGTCTTATGGATGATCCTTCAGCTGTGTTTGTTGACAAATTTTCGGAAGAAAGTACTAATCTATCTAGTGTCTAGTTAGTTTTATCTATCTACTCAAAACCATGTCAAGAGTACAAAAACTTGAGTAATATAGAATAATAGAAGACAACATTTAAGAGAATAACCAAAAACTTCTACTTCTGTCATTGGTACATGTTTCTGCATCCCTTAACTCCTAGAGAACCAGATAGTCACAAGGTACATGAGAAGATACCAAGTCATATTTTTTAATATTTTCACACAAACCGAACCCAAATGAGATACAAAGTCATAATTTTGAATATGTCACACATACCAAACCCAAATTCTTGCTCAAGCCGAATTCCAATGACTAGGATACCCAACATATTTGCCAACAGATGGAAAACCCCACCATGTAGCCACATACAAGTGATGAGGCGCCAACCCTGGTGTCTGTGAACCACTCTTTTTACATCAAGAGCCCCCATCTTCTGTAGCCTGAGCAACAAACAAACACCAATTGTTTAATCACAGTAACAATCAATTCATAATTTAAATTTTGTGTCAGTTCACGAAATTCACTAATAACATCAATAACCTTAAGTTTCATTTCCACCTACAAAAACCAAAAGAGTAAAACCCTATTTCAGTCCTTAAAAAAGAAAGATGATACGCCAGTCATCAATTTAGTCCCTCACTAATTTTATCGATTTAATCTCTCAAAGTTCAAATCCCCACCATTAGTCCCAATATAAAGTCTAATGGGAACATCATTCAACTTCATTATTTGTATGAAGGGACTAAAATATTAGGAATCTGAACCATAAGGATCAAACTAATAAACTTGTAAGGAATAACTTTCAGAACAGCCTATGTATTTGGATTAAATTATTCTGTGTTTAAACATTTTGTAATAGAACTTTTGAAAAATAAGCGATTATTTCCTCCAAAATTAGGTGAAACATATATACCTTAAAATGGAGTTTTACTCAAACCAAAATTACAAGAACTATAAAAAAAAAAAAAAAAAAAAAAAAAAAAACTCACGTCAATGATGAAGGCCCCAAGAGGGGATTTTCTTTGAAAGGCTGAAACGAGAAACGACCGAGGAAGCGAGCAATGCATGAGACGGAGTTCTTGGGGCAGTTGTTGACATACATAGTGATGATGAAAACAATGATATTGGCAACAACAAATAATGGTATCAACCAAGGAACCCATTTCTTGTAATGCTTAACTTCCCTGTATTGAAATGGGGTTGCAATTGCACCTGGGGGGTCTAAGGTTATCTCAACTGGGTGAACAACGTTGTTGCTTCTTCTAGAGTTGACCCTATCTGATGGAGGTGGAGACACCCTAGCCATGGACAATGAACACTGTGGACAACAATATGGAGAAAGAGAAAGGGAGTGTTTTTTCAATTTTCAGGGTGAATTTGATCAGACTATAGGGACGGGAAAGTGGAAATGGAATGAGGGTAGACAGAGTCCGAGGAAGATGATTATCGTTGGAGTCAAAGGATGCATGTTTAGCTCACCCACTTTGCTTTGGAATTGGCCTTTTGTGACGCTGTGGGTTTATTAAGTTTTGTTTTAAGAGTTTAGTTATTATGTAGTGATATTATAAAATATTTTTATACACATAATTAATTAGCAATTATGATATTGATGATTTTTAAAATAATTAAAATGAGAGATAATTTTTTTACTGATATAGCAACTTATAATTGGATGTCTGTGTAAAAATATTTTACACTGTCAGTGTATAACAATTAAACTCTTATTTTAAATTAAATCCATCTATTAATTAACATTAATAATTATTTAGTCATCATACCAATTATTATTATTAGTTTAATTGTTATGACTTCAGTGTAAAAAATCAGAATTATTATGCAATTCATGAGGTAAGACTCAAACATTTTAGTTGATGTGATAATTTTTAATTAGTTAATTGTGTAAAAAATTTGTCCACTAACACCACATACCAATTAAATCTTATTATTATTTATTATTACGACAATTTGCGACCGTTCTCACCTTATCTTGAGATATTAGGGCTGTTTGGTTTGTTTCTAGTTTTTTGTTATCATTTTCTTGATTTCAAGAATAATTACAACACAAATAATTACAAAAATATCATATTATTTTCATTCTGTTTCTTGTTTCCAAAGATTTTTATACGAAACAGTGAAAACAAATAAAAAGTTGTTTTCAGTGTTTTCTATACAAAATTTTTAAAATAAGAAACAGAATGAAAATAATGTGACAATTTTGTAATTATTTGTGCTGTAATTATTTATAAAAATAGAAAATGAAAATAAGAAACTAGAAACAAACCAAACAGACCCTTAGTCTTTTATTATCTATTGAATTAGAGGATATATTAAAAAACCAAAAAGAATTCACGCTAACAAAAAAACAAGGCAAGTGTAGTAGTTACCCCTTTCACTTATTAGAACCAGTGTTATAAAAATCGACTTAGACCAATCGGTCCGATCGATTAGACCGAAACCTAGTCATACAGCTGGTCTAGTTAAGGTGTTGGATCGTGCAAGGCATTGACCCGGTCAGAAACTAGTTCAATCGTTTGGCTTTCTCAAAAAACCGGTGACCCGATCGGATGCATGTGAACTAGACGGGTCGTTTCCAATCTATTTTTTTAAAAAAAAACCTAAATGTGATTGTGAACAAGCCATCAAACCAGCCAAACGAAAATAGTTGTAGCAACCTGCGGGTTGACAAAAGAAGAAGAAGGAAGAAGTTTGTGGGTTAAGAGGAAAAGAAAATGGAAGAAGCTCGCTAGGTACGTGGTTGTTTCGAGGCGGTGGAGCTCACTGGTTCGCGGACGACGACAAGACCATAGCGCGCGGTGGCTTCTGGCATGGTCGCTTCTAGTGCAGTGGTGGCTGAGATTTGTTTACAAGCTCTATTTGGGGTATTGAAGAGGGAAATGGTCGCTGAATGTGGGAAGTGGGACTGGGAACGCGTCTGGGAGAAGAGAATGGATATGGCTTTGCTCAGTCGCTAACGACTTTGATTTTGGGTAGTATGGTTAAGGATTTAGGGTTTCTCATAGTGGGCTTGGGCCTATAGCATATAAAAAGGTATAAAACGCAAAAAAGTAAAAACAACCAAAGTTGGGACTAGAAAGGGACAAAACTTGTATGTCACACATCATTTTGTGAAATATAGCTGCAACATATATTACATATACGTAATTATTTAATATATATCGGTTTAATTGATTCAATCAGTGACTCGTTGGTTCAACCAGTGACCCATTGACTCGATGTCTTGACCGAATCGATGGTCAGTCTGAGTTTTATAACACTGATTAGAATCATCACACTTTTCATCTTAATAATTTTTCTTCGTACTGACTAGAAAAATTCTTATATAAACATGAAATATTATACCAGATTTATATTATTTATTAATATAATTATTGTAATTAATTAATTAATTATTTTTTTGACAAAATAATTAATTAATTATTAACTACTATAATATACTCTAATTAATAATATCATGATTGACTTATCGGATTCAACTTTAATTCTTTAAATTTATGCAATAATTTTCATGCTAATTATTGCTTCCTTACCCTTTTAACTGAATTATGACTTATGACCATACAAATTTTCCAAAAGTTTTGTTAATCAGTATCTTTAAGGGCTTTGGCTAAGAAATTCAACGATAATTTTTTTATTGAAAAGTGCAATATTTAATGTATCGAATACACTATTTTTAATACACATTTTCTATTTCTAATTCCTTAATCGATGTCTTAAGGATACTGATGAGGTTTCGCCATTTTATAAATAGAATTTTTTATTTGAATACGAGCACCGTCATTAATTATGATATATTATGATAATGAATTATTAATTAATTATAATTATTATTTTTTAATAATAATGTGATTCACTTAAGAGAAAATTCAATGGGGTAGTTACTTAACTAGTTCTTAAGAATAAGAACCAGTTCTTACTAGGTTGCACTATTGGAGTAACATGATGCGACATCCACATGTAAGTACGATTGCTTATCTAATTAACTTGTTCTTATATAAGAATCCAATAAAAAATCATAGAAAAGAGGAAAAAAAATAAATTAGAGAAAAAGTTGGGTAACTTGTAAGGCTCATTTGGTGAACTTTTTAGAATTGCACCATTGGAGTAGAGTGTTGCTTAAAGTAGTGAAAAGTAAAAAGTGGTGACGTGGTATGATGAAATCCATAAAAAGGGGAGTTAAGGTACTCCAATGAGTTGCAGTATTGGAGATGCTTTAATATATCCAACTTAAATATTTTTTTGGTATTGTTAAAATTTAGATTAAGGGAAGACACGCCCCTTGTAAGGTTAGAGAAAACCACTAACCTCAGCAATGATTTATAGTGAAATTTACATATCGCCTACCAACAGGAGAAATCTGATAATTGAACCCAAACCACAGCAATTGTGGGTGGAAGGTTTGACGAGATGCGTCAACCCTTGTTGGCCAATTTAAATATTTTAAATTTTAAATTTTAAATTTGCATAACAATTTAATTTTCCTGAATTAGATGTTGTTTTATAAAACTCGGACCGATCATTGACTCGGTTAGGGCACTGATAAATGGGTCACTGATTGAACCAGTGAGTCACTGGTTGAACTGCATGGATCGATATATCAAATTTGTAAATTTTGTACTAAAGATTTGTCTATATAATCATGGGTCATATATGTACTAAATGAGTACCCTGGCGTAGTGGCACAATTGCTCTCCATCAACTGTCGTGTTCGAATCCACATAAAGGCATTTTGGCTGTATTTTCTGTGACTGTGACGTCAAAACGGTTCAACTGTGATTTAATGAAATCAGCTCCTGTTCAATTGTATATCTGATCTGATATGCTGATCGGATTTGTAACACCGCGATGTTCTAATTCTTTTAATTAATCAGTATTTAATTAATTGTATTTTATTGGAGGGTCTAGAAAATTAAATAAGTTATTTCGAGACCATAGTCACACTTTACGTTATCGTAGGAGGCTACAGTTAAATTTTGGTCAAAAACTCAGATAGAGCCCCGTTTGCGTTTTACATTGACAGTATTATTTTACTGATCAGACGACCTAATTTTGACGCATGAACGAAACCATTAGGTTTTAAATTAAATTGCGAATGTTATCGGTGATTTAGAAAATTTTCAATATATAAATTTTCACGACTTTCTGAAGCGATATACTAAATCGCATAAGTAACAGAGCCGTGTTAGGATTTTTCGAGACCCATGAGCTGATAATTTTCAGAACAAGGTTGTGTTAAGTCATCTAGGGACTCATACCAGTGTCGTGAGGATTTTCAAAATGTCGGGACGTGAAATGACCAAACTGCCCTTGGGTATTTTTACTAATTACCCTTTTTACGTTTCTTACTCATTAAGTCACCACTTGAAAATATCTTCACCCTCTCTCTCTCATCCACTCGCTGACCCTCTCTCTCTCCCACATCTTCATCTTCTTTTTCTTCCTTTCTTCTTTTCCTCCATTTCTCTTTACTTCCTCCATTTTCCACGCCATTTTTCTCAAGCTTCCTCAAGTTTTTTTCAATCAAATTTGTGAAGCAAAGTTGCTCCTCTCATCCTCCTCTATCACCTAGGAGGTATAGATTTCATTTTTGAGCTCTCAATCTTCATTTTTCTTCATTGAAAGTTCATAGTTCAAGTTTATAATCCAAACTTCAAAAATCTCTCGAAAATTGTAGAAAAATTCTTTTAATGCCAAACCAATTTCTATGAGCTAGTTTCATCCCCTACTATCATAACCCAAGAGCTTGGAATCAAATAAGCTCTCTAGCCTATTTATCTTTTAAGGGCCGAATGTATGGGTTTTGCGGGAAAGTGGGTTTCTGTTCTTTGTTCTTGATTTCACCTATTTCATCCCTTAATCATGTAATCCAAGGGATTAGGAAGCTAAATCAAACTCTCACCTAATTTTTGGGTGATGACCGAAACCCCTTTTTTGTTTGTTTAAGGGGTTTTGGTTCAAATCTTTGATAATTGATCATTGATTATGTATTAGGTATGCTTTAGGATCATTGATCCAAGAGTTGGTAGCATTTCAACATCCCTAGCCTAATTAATTAAATAGGGGTAGTAGCTAATCCTACGGAGTTTATGAATTAACTGTTTTAATTTCTGGTTGTGTTTTACTGTATAGAATCTGACAGGACTCGAACGCCTCGATCGTGCACCCGATTGAAAGTTGCAGAGTCGTAGCCGGAGCTGCACGTGAGAATCTCTAAGGTGGGGGAAAAAATCGCAATATCTTCGGGGAGGCAAGCTTTAAATAATATATATTGATATGCGTAGTGAGACGACTCGCCGTCCCATCAGTAGAACCTAAGATATTAACTAAACTTAATCGCATAATAAACGTTAGCGCGCCTTATTAAAACGAAGCGAAGCGGGAAATTTAGCGCGGAAGCAAAACAATAAACGGCACGCTACGCTTCAGAGTACACAACTTCAAATATAAATAAATATATCACATACAGCATTGCCCCATCAGTACGGCTATAGTAATAAAGTACTACATAGTGTATATTAGTACAGACTGAAATCAAAATACATAACTAAGCTAAGAGACAGCTCTCCGGCTAGCCACGATCATTGCCCAACCTCTCGAGGCTAGGGTCTGTGGCACGTCCTCCAGCGTCAGGCTCGTAAGGAATGCCGTCCAGCACTTCAGCAACTGGTTCCTCCTCGGGGTCTTTCCATAAAATAAGAGCAACACATACAGAAAAATAGCGGGAGATAAGAAACATATATCATCAATATGAGAGAGGGGCATCAGTACAACATATATATATACATCACACAACACAGATAACATATACAACACAACATCACCCATCTCTTAAGTCACCCATCACAATCACCTCAAACATCATTCTCTCAAATAAGCCTATAGGAGGGATACTAGTCCCTATGTATATGCTGTCTTCCCTATATGCATGTCGGCCGATACATCACGTCCCCAATTGGACATCCCCGTCGGGATTACATCACATCACATCATATCCCACCTCGGGATTTTAAGTAACGTCCCCAATTGGACATCCCCCTTTGGGACCAAATGCTGTGGTATGAAATGATATGAAAATGCAACAAACATCCATCGCAGGTTGATATCGGAACCTCACGCCTAAACACTCGTCCACGATCACGACACACCGCATCACATCAACATCAATCATCAACATCAACATCACATCGACATCACATCATCATCAACATCACATCAGCATCAGCATCACGACGCCTTGCGTCTACGAGCCACAGCTCCACGGTCGGGACCACAACGATATCAACCCGAACAACATCAACGCTCACCATACTCTCATCAACACTCAACCAACCAATCACAATAAACATCGCAACAGAAGATCTTTCTAGTACAGTTATCATCATAAATCCAGGCAATAATTCATCAAACAGACAGTTTACCAAAACAAGATCAATAGGTAATCACTTAAATAATTCAACACAATCAACCTCAATCAGTCTCATCATTCATAATATCAACTTAGCGGTGATAGCCCAAAAGTACCTACACCTAGGGTCTAGGTACTTTATCCAGGGCTCAACCTCTAGTAGGGTTTAAGGGTTCCCCTACACAGATATATATACTCTATACTAAGCTTGCCTTCCCGGCGATATTAGTTCTTTCTCCCCACCTTAGTGATTTTCTCGTGTAGCTCTGGCTACGACTCCACAGCTGTCAGTCGGGTGTGCTGTCAGATGTTCGAATCCTGTCTGATTCTATACAACAAAACACAACCAGAAATTAAAATAATGAAACCATAAACTACCTAATCTCTAGGATTAGCTACTGCCCTTAATTAAATAAATAGGCTAGGGATATTGAAATTCTACCAACTCTTGGATCAATGATCCTTAAGCATACCTAATGCATAATCAATGATCAATTATCAAAGATTTGAACCAAAACCCCTTAAACCAAAAATTTGGGGTTTCGGCCACCACCCAAAAAAATAGTTGGAATATGGATTTATCTTCCTAATCACTTGGATTACATGATTAAGGAATGAAATATGTGAAATCAAGAACAAAGAACAAAAACCCATTTCCCCCCCAAAAACTCACCCATTCGGCCCTTAAAGATAAATAGGCTAGAGATTTTATTTCATCACAAGCTCTTGGATTATGATAGTAGGGGATGATACTAGCTCATAGGAATTGGTTTGGTCTCAAAATGATTTTTCTACAATTTTCTAGAGATTTTTGAAGTTTAGATCTAGAAATTGAAATTCATGAAAATCAATGGAGAAAATAAATATTGAGAGCTCAAAGATGAAATCTATACCTTCTAGGTGATAGAGGAGGATGAGAGGAGCAACTTTACTTCACAAACTTTCTTGAAAAAGCTTGAGGAAGCTTGAGAAAAATGAAGTTGAAAAAGGAGGAAGAAAAGAGAAATGGAGGAGAAGAAGAAAGAAGGAAGAAGAAGAAGAAGATGAAGGTGAGAGAGGAGAGAGAGAGAGCTCGAAAATAAGAAAGAGAAAGTGAGGGTGATCATGAAAATTTAGATATTTTCTAAAGTTTTCTTAGAAGTTAAGAAAGGTAAAAAGGGTAAAAAGGTAATTAGTAAAAATAACCAAGGACAATTTGGTCATTTCACGTCCCGACATTTTTACGACACTTGTAGGAGTCCCCAAATGATTTATCATAGCTCTGGTATGAAAATCATTGGCTCAAGGTTCTCGAAAAACCCTAAGACAACTCGAATCGTCTACCCGATCGATTTTCTGCCCGAATAGAAAAAATATTATTTTCATTTTCGAACGTCAGGATGAACTTTTTCGAAAATATAGGAAACGTGATTCTAAGACTAACTGTCTTGTTCACGGTCCAAATTAGGTCTCGATAGCAGTAAAGCACTACTGTCAAGCAAAAACGCAGACCGGGCTCTGTCTGAGTTTTCGACCCAAAACTTAACTATAACTTCCTACGATAGCATAGAGCGTGACTATGGCCTCGGAATAATTTATTAAAGTTTCTAGACCCTCAAATAAAATACAGTTACTTAATTACTGATTAATTACTGATTAATTAAAAGATTAAGAAAATCGGGGTGTTATATTACTACCCCCTTAAAAAGAATTTCGTCCTCGAAATTCGACGTACCTTAGAATAGATGTGGATACCGCTGCTGCATATCCTCTTCACGTTCCCAGGTGGCATCTCCTGTTGTAGCATCCCATATGACTTTGACTAAGGGAATCTGCTTTCCGCGGAGTTCTTTCACCCTCGTGTCTTCAATCCGTACAGGCAATGCTTCGTATTCTAAGTTCTCCCTTACCTGAATTGATTTGGGCTCTATCACGTGTGATGGATCGGGATGGTATTTTCTGAGTTGGGATACATGGAATACATTGTGAATATTGGATAGGTTGGGAGGTAAGGCAATTTGGTAGGCAACTGGACCAATTCGGCGTAGAATTTGAAATGGTCCAATGAATCTAGGTTTAAGCTTTCTGGATTTGATTGCCCTACCGATTCCAGTTCTTGGAGTGACTCTCATAAAGACATGGTCGCCTTCCTGGAACTCCAAAGGTCTCCTCCTCTTGTCACTGTAGCTCTTCTGCCGATCCTGTGCGACTTTCATCTTTTCCCGAATTTTCTTAACTTGCTCCGTCGTTCGCTGCACCATTTTGGGTCCTATCAACTGATTTTCCCCGGTTTCATACCAACAGAGCGGTGTTCGACACTTCCGTCCATACAGTGCCTCGTATGGCGCCATGCCAATACTCGAGTGGAAGTTATTATTGTATGTGAAATCAATCAATGGAAGGAATTCGTCCCAACTTCCCGTGTTTTCCAAAACACATGCTCTTAAAAGATCCTCCAACGATTGAATCGTCCTTTCAGACTGACCATCCGTTTGTGGATGATAAGCTGAACTCATCCTGAGTTTCGTCCCCAATGCACCATTTAGACTCTGCCAAAACCTAGAAGTAAACCTCGGATCCCTGTCCGAAATTATACTCGAAGGTACTCCATGTAATCTCACCACTTCTTTGATGTAAATCTGGGTTAATCTTTCCAAAGAATACCTTTGGTTGATCGGCAAGAAATGAGCACATTTCGTAAGCCTGTCAACGATTACCCAAACTGCATCGCATCTCTTTTGCGTTCTTGGTAGTCCGGAAACAAAATCCATTGCGATGCTATCCCATTTCCATTCTGGGACGTCCAGTGATTGTAATAACCCTGCTGGTTTCTGGTGTTCAATCTTTGCCTTTTGACACACCAGACGGGATTGGACATATTCTGCTACTTCCTTCTTCATCCCAGGCCACCAAAACATTCCCTTTAGGTCCTGATACATCTTTGTAGATCCGGGATGAAAACTCAGTTTGCTCTTGTGTGCTTCTTCCAAGAACATGTCCCTAACTTCACTATCCTTAGGCACACATATCCTGTCTCCAAACTTCCGGATTCCATCAGTACCCTTCTTGAACTCTGAAGTCCTTCCTTCTTCTACCATCTGGTTCTTTTCCTGTAGGTACTGATCTTCTCCTTGCTTTTTCCAGATCAAGTTCAGAAAATCACTAGTGATAGTGATCATTCCTAAACTTATCTAATCTCGGGATAACTCCACGTCCAGGTTTAGATTCCTAAACTGTTCCAGCAGTTCCAGTTCTTTCACCATCATAGCGGACATATGCAAAGATTTCCGACTCAATGCATCTACCACCACGTTGGCCTTTCCTGGGTGGTACTGCAGATCAAATTCATAATCCTTTATGAATTCCATCCATCTCCTCTACCGCATGTTCAACTCCTTTTGGTCGAACAAATACTTTAAACTTTTATGGTCGATAAACACGCTGAATTTAGCGCCATAAAGATAGTGTCTCCATATCTTCAATGAAAACACTATTGCGGCCAACTCTAGGTCGTGGGTTGGGTAATTCCGTTCGTGCACTTTTAGCTGTCTGGAAGCATAGGCTACCACTTTCCTTTCTTGCATAAGCACACAACCCAAACCTTGATACAATGCGTCACAGTACACATCGAACGACATTGATGGATTTGGCAAGACTAGTACCGGAGATGTAGTTAGCCTCCCTTTCAGCTCTTGGAAACTAGTCTCACACTCTTCTGTCCATTCGTACACTTTTCCTTTCCTCGTTAATTGCGTCAGAGGTAACGCAATCTTTGAGAATCCCTCGATGAACCTTCTATAGTATCCTGCTAGTCCGAGAAAGCTTCTGATCTCGGTTATCGTCTTAGGACTTTCCCATTTAACCACAGCTTTTACTTTTGCAGGATCTACTGCGCTACCATCCTTGTCGATCACATGTCCAAGGAATTGTACCTCCTCTAGCCAGAACTCGCACTTCGACAGCTTGGCATAGAGTTGTCTGTCCTTAAGAACTTGAAGTACAATCCTCAAATGCTCTTGATGTTCTTCCTTGTCTAGGGAGTAGATAAGGATGTCATCGATAAAAACAATGACAAACTTATCGAGGTACGGTCTGAAGATTCTATTCATGTAGTCCATGAACACTGCAGGAGCATTAGTCACACCAAAAGGCATAACTAGGTACTCGTAGTGTCCGTACCGACTCCTGAAAGCCGTCTTTGGTATATCATCTTCTTTCACCCTTATTTGATGATAACCGGATCTCAAATCAATATTAGAAAATACGGTTGCTCCCCTTAATTGGTCCATAAGATCGTCAATCCTTGGCAATGGGTATTTATTTTTGATCGTCACCTTGTTGAGTTGTCTGTAGTCCACACACAACCTTTAACTGCCGTCCTTCTTCTTGACGAACAGCACAGGTGCTCCCTATGGTGAAACACTCGGTCTGATAAACTGCTTGTGCAGCATTTCGTCCAATTGCTTCTTCAGCTCTGCCAACTCTGTTAAGGACATTCGATAGGGTGCTATCGAAATCGGTCCGGCTCCGGGTGTAAGGTCGATTGCGAACTCCACCTTTCTCTTGGGTGCTAATCTTGACACATCATCCGGGAAGATGTCTGGAAACTCACGCACCACTGGCAAAACATCAAGACTTGGTGTGACACCCACTACCCCGCATATAATAAAACATGAATAAAATCATACATGTCTTTTATTAAAATATAACAATTAAAATAAAAACATATCCTCAAGGGTAATGTGCATCACATCATCTATAACGTAAAACATAGGAATCTGAAATAATCAAAATCCTTTAAAAACAAACTGCGGAAAACATAAATAATAAATATAACCCAAGTCCCGATGTCATATATCAAAGCTGGTATACATATACCGATAATACATCGGAATAAAATCGAATAACATAAATCATAAATCCTAACTACTGAGAGAGATCTCCTCGGGATCACTCCTCGTTAGCATGCTCACCCTCCTCTGCATATACCACAACATATGCACAAGAATAACAAAGAGAGGGGTAAGAAACACAATCACGAATATATGTAAACGGAATGGAATAGTAATTAAGATGACATACAACATACATCAATCACCACAGATATAATCATATATATATATATATATATATATATATATATATATATGTCAAAGATGCATGTCAATGCGAATGCAACATGACTACTCCGTATGCATGTGGCCAACAACTCTAACTCTGGAAAGACGATTAGGAGTACATGTCCGGTTATCAACGTGGATGATATGCCAGACCATGGGCCATCCCCGAACACTCTCACTAATCCTGATAACGTATAGTGGCTAGTCAGGGTACTCAAGCTTATTCTTTAGGTTACTCCGACAATAGGTAGCTAGCCCATGTCACCTAGAACTTCCATACCCAACGTACCCGCAAGGCCGGGATAACACCCATCGTGGCCTCCACTATCGCGATTCATCGTTTGCTTTCCACCCAACATATCAACGTCAACGTATGATGCATGCTATGCTCAACAACATGCAAACACATGTCCAACCATCCACCATCATAATCAATCACATTGATTATCAACAATGACCATCAACGATGATCATCAAACAACTAGGCGTTAACCATCATTATTGCCTTTATCAACATTACCAATATTATCATATCGTCATTATTAATATTAACGTTCTTTGCTATACTATCAACCTTGAATTTTGATCTCACAGTCATTTTTCCATTACCCTATTCATTTCTTCTTCACAACAGAATCTGGGTGAGAAATCCAGATTCGCTAGGCGAATCGTGGCTCGCGAGGCGAGCCCGAGAGCTCCTATATTTGGTTCTCTCATTCGCCTCGCGGATTACAATCCGCTAGGCGAATTACGTCAGACCACGAATGGTCTCTCTGTCTCGCCTCGCAAATGGCTATTCGCCAGGCGAATCATGACAGATGTGGGAATCTTAAGAATTTCTCTAAGTTATCCCTATGCCTGTCATCCCATCTCTCAAGAATCATCACTATGGGTTTCCAAAACTAATCCAATATTATCAATCTCACCTCTCATAACAACTCATTCATTATGGGGTGCCAAACGTCCCTAAGCTATGTTCTTTCACTAATCCTATTTTCTTTATTGTAACGCACATCATCATCAAGTCATCATTATCAATGCACATCATAAAAATCTCATCAATGCATATCGTATCTATATTCATACTATTCATCGCACATCATAATATTGCAATCATATCATCAAGACAAACACCCATAATCATAATCATATATATATTTATACAATATTCACATAGGCATGTACATGGCATATACATAACATACACATAATTACACTCATAGCATATACATAGGCATTTACAATGCATATAGACAAACATATAGGGGTCATGGGTTAACCCCTTCATCTTAACCTATCCCAAACCCACATACTCATGATCTATTTCTTCCCCCCATACCTGGTATGACGATCACCACGAACAAAGGAAGGAAAAGGTCCGGAAAAGGTTGCGTCTACACGAATGCTCAATCTTACGACGCTTGACTTCACGATCACAGCCCCAAAAGGTTCAAGAGCAGCAACTAGGAAGAGGGCTTATGATGGCAGTGATGCTCTTCAAGCGAAAGAGATGAAGAACGATGAACTATGGTGCAATCTCCTTCAGGGATCCTTGGAAAGGGTTTAGAAATCCTTGTTTGGAGAGGAAGAGGCAGCTTCTGAGAGTTTTTCGACTTAGAAAGTAGGTTTAGGTCGAGTCTTAGGGTATAAATATGAGTTAGGGTCATTATGGGCTGATTAGAAGCCCAAAAACACGATTCTGCTGCGCACAGATTCGCTACGCGAATAAATTTTCGCTAGGCAAACCAGAGAGCCGCAAGAATCTGTCTGCCAGATTCGCTAGGCGAAGTTCTTTCGCTACGCGAAAATATAGAAGCCGAATTTGGCCTTAACACCTGAAATAAGACTTGTAGATAATTCTCTAAGCTTTCCAACGCATCCAAGATCACCTCAATCAGATGTCTAGAACTCAAGATATGAACAAAACCGTAAAACATGTTTCTTGGACTTGAATGCATTGACCATTCCTTAAGGCTAAACTACCCCAACTATGAACTTGGACATCAAGAACAATCACAAACAACATATATACAACATATCCAAGCAAATATTAACACGTATAAGCATAGTGTAAAAAAAAATAGGGTGTTACAATTCCACCCCCTTATAAAAATTTCGTCCTCGAAATTTCTACTCACTTTGAGTAAACATATGCGGATATGACTCCTTCATCTTGCTCTCCAACTCCCAAGTAACACTTTCTTCTGTAGCTCCACTCCAAACGACCTTGACCAAGGGAATTTCCTTCCCTCTCAGCTGCTTGACCCTTCGATCTTCAACCCGAAGCGGTAACACCTCGAAAGTCAAGTTATCCTTTAGTGGAATGATATCGGGTACTATCACATGGCTTGGATCATGAACATACTTTCGAAGTTGAGACACATGAAACACATTATGAAGATTTGACAAGAACGGGGGTAAAGCTATCTGGTAGGCGACTTCACCGACTCTCTTTAGAATTTGGTAAGGGCCAATGAATCTAGGAGTAAGTTTCCTCGCTTTCATTACTCTGCCAACCCCAGTTGTTGGAGTAACTCGCAAGAACACATGATCCCCCTCCTGGAATTCGAGAGTTTTTCTTCTCTTATCATGGTAACTCTTTTGCCTACTCTGTGCCACTCTCATCTTTTCTTGTATCATCCTCACTTTCTCTGTAGTCTCTTGCACTACCTCAGGTCCTAACACAACATTCTCTCCAGGCTCATTCCAACACAAAGGTGTCCTACACCTCCTACCATACAAAGCCTCATAAGGTGCCATCCCAATACTGGAATGGAAGCTATTGTTGTAGGTGAACTCTATAAGGGGTAAAAACTTATCCCAACTACCTGACTGCTCTAAAACGCACGCCCTCAACAAGTCCTCTAAGGATTGTATGGTTCTCTCAGACTGACCATCGGTCTGTGGGTGATAAGCTGAACTCAATCTAAGCTTAGTTCCTAAAGCCTCATGCAAACTATTCCAAAATCTAGAGGTAAATCTAGGATCTCTGTCTGAAACTATGCTAGAGGGTACACCATGCAATCTAACTATTTCTCTGATATACAACCCAGTCAACTTCTCTAATGGATATTCCATGTTCATAGGGATGAAATGGGCAGATTTGGTTAACCTGTCCACAACAACCCATAAGGCATCACAACCAGCTGGAGTCCTAGGGAGTCCAGAACACAAAATCCGTAGAGATACTATCCCACTTCCACTTAGGAATACTCAAAGGTTGCAACTTACCCGAAGGTTTCTGGTGCTCTATCTTAGCCTTCTGACACACTAAGCAAGCATACACAAACTCAGCCAAATCCTTTTTCATCCTAGGCCACCAAAACATCCATTTCAGATCCTGATACATCTTCGTGGCTCCTGGGTGAACACTCAAACCACTCCTATGTCCTTCCTCAAGGATCAACTTCCTGGGCTCTGGAACATCAGGTATACAAACCCTATCTTGGAACCTCAAAATTCCATCAGTCCCTTCCTTAAAACCAAGGTTTCTACCCTGAGCAATCAACTCCCTCTGGTCTAAAAGGTATACATCTATCTTCTGTCCTTCTCTAATCTGATCCATCAATCTGCTAGTGATTTTCAACATTCCTAGCCTAATGCTCTTAGGGGTAACTTCCCAAGTTAAACTCAAATCTCTAAACTCCTCTATCAAATCCATCTCTCTAACCATCAAGGCTGAAATATGTAAGGTTTTTCTACTCAAAGCATCAGCCACTACATTGGCCTTACCTGGGTGGTAACTCAACTCAAACTCATAATCTTTAAGAAATTCCATCCACCTACGCTGTCTCATATTCAGCTCCTTTTGGTCAAATAGGTATTTCAAACTCTTATGATCACTAAAGACCTCAAATCTAGCTCCATAAAGATAATGCCTCCAAATCTTCAAGGCAAACACTACGGCTCCTAGCTCCAAGTCGTGGGTAGGGTAATTCTTCTCATGGGTCTTAAGCTGCCTAGAAGCGTAAGCTACTACCTGACCATTCTGCATCAACACACCACCTAAACCTTGCTTTGAAGCATCATAGTACACCACAAAAGGTTCACTAGGATTGGGCAACACTAACACAGGTGCAGAGGTCAACCTATTCTTCAACTCCTGAAAACTTTCCTCACACTTAGAATCCCACACAAAGATCTGACCTTTCTTAGTAAGGCAAGTCATAGGCAAAGCTATCTTAGAGAATCCTTCTATAAACCTCCTATAGTACCCGGCTAAACCCAAGAAACTCCTAACCTCAGTCACTGACTTAGGTGCTTCCCATTGGAGCACGGTTTCTACCTTAGATGGGTCTACGGCTATTCCTCCTTTAGAGATGATGTGTCCTAAGAAACTCACCTCCTCTAACCAGAACTCACACTTAGACAACTTGGCATACAACTGTTTTTCCTTAAGGGTCTTCAAGACTATCCTCAAGTGTTCCTCATGTTCTTCCCTAGTCTTAGAGTATACTAGGATATCATCTATGAAAACAACTATAAACCGATCCAAGTATGGATGAAAGATCTTGTTCATGTAATCCATGAACACAGCAGGGGCATTAGTCACACCAAAAGGCATGACTAGGTACTCATAATGGCCATAGCATGTTCTGAACGCAGTCTTCGGAATGTCCTCAGACTTGACCCGAATTTGATGGTAACCTGATCTCAAATCTATCTTAGAAAACACACAGGCTCCTATCAGCTGGTCCATAAGGTCATCTATCCTAGGAAGAGGGTACCTATTCTTAACTGTCACCTTGTTGAGTTGTCGATAATCGACACACAACCTCATGCTGCCATCTTTCTTCTTCACCAACAACACCGGCGCTCCCCACGGAGACACACTAGGTCTAACAAACTGCTTCTGGAGCAAGTCCTCTAACTGTTTCTTCAACTCAGCTAGCTCTAGATGGGACATCCTATAAGGTGCTATGGATATAGGTCCTGTACCTGGCACTAAGTCTATGCTAAATTCAACCTCTCTCTCAGGTGGCAAACTATAAATGTCCTCTGGAAAAACTTCTGGGAACTCTCTCACAACTGGCACATTCTTAACCTCAGCCTTTCTCTCTACTTCCAGGGAAGATAAGATCATGTATACTTGGGCTTCTTCTCTAATAGAAGCCTTGACTTGGTTGGCAGTCAGAAAACTCGGATCCTTAGGATTGACAGCAGTTCCAAAAACAACAGTTTTATCAAAGCAATTTAAAAGGACATGATTGGCGGATAACCAGTCCATACCAAGAATAACATCAAGTTGTTTAAGGGGTAAGCATATAAGATCAACTATGAAATTTCTATCATCAATGACAATGGAACAACCTTTACAAATATGTGAGGTAACAACAGGCTTATTGGAAGGGGTAGCAACAACTAGATCATATTCAAGTTGGGCAACAGGTAATCTAAGGTACTCAACACAATCATGTGATATAAAAGAATGCGACGCACCCGAATCAAACAACACTATTAAAGGAGTTCCTTTGATGAGGCACTTACCTTGAATCAGGTCTTCGGATTCTGAGGCTTCAGCTCCACTGAGAGTGAAGACTCTCCCACTTGTCCTCAGTCGATTGGCTTGAGAACTCTTGCTGGCACTCTGTGGCTCCATCTTTTCCCCACTACAATCCTTACTGATATGACCAGGCTTCCCACACTTGAAGCAGATGATGTCTGTCTCCTTGCAGTCCCGGGTAAAGTGCTCCTTGCCACACTTGCCACACATGATCGGCCTAGAAGAGGCAAATCCTCCGCCACTAGCTGGTACCGACGTATAATGCGGTTTCTTGCCGGCGTGCTTGAACCCACGGCTAACTGGTGCCAACTGCTGCTTACCTTTATCCTGCTAGGTCATCCTCTTACTCCCTTGAGGACCAGAATTCTTGAACTGTTCAACTCTGGACTTGTAGTCTTCCTCAAAGATTCTGCATTTGTTCACCAAGGTGGGGAAGACACGGATTTCCTGGTAACTAATGGCTTGCTTAATCTCTGGGCGCAAACCATTCTCAAACTTCACACACTTGGAGCGA
Source organism: Ammopiptanthus mongolicus (assembly GCA_039655645.1). Lineage (NCBI taxonomy): Eukaryota > Viridiplantae > Streptophyta > Magnoliopsida > Fabales > Fabaceae > Ammopiptanthus > Ammopiptanthus mongolicus. The sequence continues at coordinate 42,638,551 of CM077350.1, forward strand.
TCATCATTACAATACTGGTAGAGTGGATAGTAACGTGATAGCTCCTCAAACTTAGCGGCATATTCCCCAACGGACATGCTTCCCTGAGTCAAAGCTAGAAACTCCATCTCCTTCTTGTCGCGTATATCAGCAGGAAAATACTTCCCCAAGAATCTCTCCTTGAAGGCATCCCAAGTAACAGCGGCGCCCTCAGCTTCCAAACGTTGGTGGCAATTCTCCCACCAATGTTCAGCTTCTTCTACTAACATGAAGGTAGCAAAGGTAACCTTCTGTGCATCGGTGCATGCCATGGCCCGAAAGATCTTTTCAAGTTCCCGGATCCATGTCTGAGCACCTTCAGGGTCATAAGCTCCCTTGAAGGATGGCGGATTATTCCTCTGGAACTTATCCAAACCCTGAAATTCAGCAGGTCCACCTCCGTTGTGATTCTGATTCTGCCCTATGGCATTAGCTAATGCTTCCAGGGCATCAGCAATCGCACGATCGTTTCTACCTGCCATAACCTCCTGCATCGTTCAAGCACACTGCTCAATATCGAAAGTCAAGTAAAACAAAACTAAACACTTAATACTCTATACCATCGTCACAGACAATCATATAAGAGTACACAGAAGAGAACACAACAGACACATACCCCGGCCTGTAGGACAGACCGGCTCTGATACCACTAAATGTGACACCCACTACCCCGCATATAATAAAACATGAATAAAATCATACATGTCTTTTATTAAAATATAACAATTAAAATAAAAACATATCCTCAAGGGTAATGTGCATCACATCATCTATAACGTAAAACATAGGAATCTGAAATAATCAAAATCCTTTAAAAACAAACTGCGGAAAACATAAATAATAAATATAACCCAAGTCCCGATGTCACATATCAGAGCTGGTATACATATACCGATAATACATCGGAATAAAATCGAATAACATAAATCATAAATCCTAACTACTGAGAGAGATCTCCTCGGGATCACTCCTCGTCAGCATGCTCACCCTCCTCTGCATATACCGCAACATATGCACAAGAATAACAAAGAGAGGGGTAAGAAACACAATCATGAATATACGTAAACGGAATGGAATAGTAATTAAGATGGCATACAACATACATCAATCACCACAGATATAATCATATATATATATATATATATATATATATATATATATATATATATATATATATGTCAAAGATGCATGTCAATGCGAATGCAACATCACTACTCCGTATGCATGTGGCCAACAACTCTAACTCTGGAAAGACGATTAGGAGTACATGTCCGGTTATCAACGTGGATGATATGCCAGACCATGGGCCATCCCCGAACACTCTCACTAATCCTGATAACGTATAGTGGCTAGTCAGGGTACTCAAGCTTATTCTTTAGGTCACTCCGACAATAGGTAGCTAGCCCATGTCACCTGGAACTTCCATACCCAACGTACCCGCAAGGCCGGGATAACACCCATCGTGGCCTCCACTATCGCGATTCATCGTTTGCTTTCCACCCAACATATCAACGTCAACGTATGATGCATGCTATGCTCAACAACATGCAAACACATGTCCAACCATCCACCATCATAATCAATCACATTGATTATCAACAATGACCATCAACGATGATCATCAAACAACTAGGCGTTAACCATCATTATTGCCTTTATCAACATTACCAATATTATCATATCGTCATTATTAATATTAACGTTCTTTGCTATACTATCAACCTTGAATTGTGATCTCACAGTCATTTTTCCATTACCCTATTCATTTCTTCTTCACAACAGAATCTGGGTGAGAAACCCAGATTCGCTAGGCGAATCGTGGCTCGCGAGGCGAGCCCGAGAGCTCCTAAACAGGTTCTCAGATTCGCTAGGCGAATCCTGGCTCGCGAGGCGAGCCCAAGAGCTCCTAAACAGGTTCTCAGATTCGCTAGGCGAATCCTGGCTCGCGAGGCGAGCCCGAGAGCTCCTATATTTGGTTCTCTCATTTGCCTCGCGGATTACAATCCGCTAGGCGAATTACGTCAGACCACGAATGGTCTCTCTGTCTCGCCTCGCGAATGGCTATTCGCCAGGCGAATCATGACAGATGTGGGAATCTTAAGAATTTCTCTAAGTTATCCCTATGCCTGTCATCCCATCTCTCAAGAATCATCCCTATGGGTTTCCAAAACTAATCCAATATTATCAATCTCACCTCTCATAACAACTCATTCATTATGGGGTGCCAAACGTCCCTAAGCTATGTTCTTTCACTAATCCTATTTTCTTTATTGTAACGCACATCATCATCAAGTCATCATTATCAATGCACATCATAAAAATCTCATCAATGCATATCGTATCTATATTCATACTATTCATCGCACATCATAATATTGCAATCATATCATCAAGACAAACACCCATAATCATAATCATATATATTTATACAATATTCACATAGGCATGTACATGGCATATACATAACATACACATAATTACACTCATAGCATATACATAGGCATTTACAATGCATATAGACAAACATATAGGGGTCATGGGTTAACCCCTTCATCTTAACCTATCCCAAACCCACATACTCATGATCTATTTCTTCCCCCCATATGTGGTATGACGATCACCACGAACAAAGGAAGGAAAAGGTCCGGAAAAGGTTGCGTCTACACGAATGCTCAATCTTACGACGCTTGACTTCACGATCACAGCCCCAAAAGGTTCAAGAGCAGCAACTAGGAAGAGGGCTTATGATGGCAGTGATGCTCTTCAAGCGAAAGAGATGAAGAACGATGAACTATGGTGCAATCTCCTTCAGGGATCCTTGGAAAGGGTTTAGAAATCCTTGTTTGGAGAGGAAGAGGCAGCTTTTGAGAGTTTTTCGACTTAGAAAGTAGGTTTAGGTCGAGTCTTAGGGTATAAATATGAGTTAGGGTCATTATGGGCTGATTAGAAGCCCAAAAACACGATTCTGCTGCGCGCAGATTCGCTACGCGAATACATTTTTGCTAGGTGAACCAGAGAGCCGCAAGAATCTGTCTGCCAGATTCGCTAAGCGAAGTTCTTTCGCTACGCGAAACTATAGAAGCCGAATTTGGCCTTAACACCTGAGATAAGACTTGTAGATAATCTCTAAGCTTTCCAACGCATCCAAGATCACCTTAATCGGATGTCTAGAACTCAAGATATGAACAAAACCGTAAAACATGTTTCTTGGACTTGAATGCATTGACCATTCCTTAAGGCTAAACTACCCCAACTATGAACTTGGACATCAAGAACAATCACAAACAACATATATACAACATATACAAGCAAATATTAACACGTATAAGCATAGTGTAAAAAAAAATAGGGTGTTACACTTGGAGTCTCTTCGGCTTCCAAAGAAAATAGCACCATGCACTCTCCTGATTGTACACCTTACGATATACCGTCACTGGCAGGCAATGATCCAGATTGCTTGGAAAAGCAGAGGGTTTTATTTGAACAGTCCAGTACTACATGGTTGGCCGAAAGCCAATCCATGCCTAAGATAATATCAATCTGCTGCATAGGCAGGCAGACTAGGTCCACAAGAAAAGATCGGTTTTCTAACATAACCGGGCATTTTAAACAAACAAATAGAGTTGTCAGGGAATCACCCGTAGGTGTAGAAACAGTCAAGTTATATGGTAAGGATGAAATAGGTAAATTCAAATGATCCACACACGCTAAAGAAATAAAGGAATGTGTAGCCCCCGAATCAAATAAAACAGATAAGAGTCCCCTCGCAACTAAGCACTTACCTTGTATCAGATCGGGACATTGAGAGGCTTCAGACCCTCTCACGGCGAACACTCTTCACGTTGTTTGCGGTCTGTTCTGCTGGCCCACCACTTGTTGTCCAGTCCCAGCACTCTGAGCCCTCCCGGCTTGTTGTTGAACTTGGCCCTTACCAGTGTTCCCCGTTCGACACTCGTTGGCATAGTGGCCCCACGTGCCACAAAGGAAGCAAATGACATTCAGTGCCTGGGCACAATTTTTCACTTGATGCGGCCCGCCACATCGAAAGCACTTGGAGAATCCTGGTTGCCCTTGACTGGCATTTCCTCTTCCATAGTTTGCTGGTTGCTGATTCGGGCGACTGTAAGGCTTCGCCCTCGGTTGGAACTTTCCTCCTCGGCCTTTCTGACCAAAGCTCCTGGTTGGTCCACCACTTGTTGCTGGAGTTTGTGTAATTCTCTCTTGATCGTGTCCTTCCAGTGTGGTACATTTTTCCACTAGCTCGGGAAATGATCGGATACTCAACGGCAGCATGGCTCTCTTCAGCTCGGACCTTAGTCCGTCTTCGAACCTTCGGCACACCCAGTCTTCATCCGGGTACACTTGGTAAAATTGGGAGAATTTCAGTAGCGCCTCGAACCTCATGGCGTATTCTCCAACTGACTTCTGATCCTGCTTCAGGCTTAGGAATTCTTTTTCTTTCTCTTGACGAACACTCCTTGGAAAATATTTCTCCAAGAAGCTCTCACAGAATACCTCCCAGGTCAGTAGTCTTCCTCTAGCCTCTAGCAGTCTCTGTTTGTTTTTCCACCATGCTTCAGCTGCTCCGACTAGCATGAAAGCAGAGTAAGTAACCTTCCTATCCTCTCTACACTGGATAGCCACAAAGACTTTCTCGGTTTCTTGCAGCCATAACTCAGCAGCTTCCGGATTGTACTCTCCATGGAATTGGGGAGGATTCCCCTTCATGAAAGCATTCAGTCCAGTGTTTACAACTTCACCTCCTACGACCGGATTCTGTTGTTGTCTAGCATCCCTCTCTTCCTGTGGCTGCATGAACTGAGCATTCTGCTGTGTTTGTTGCAGCATTGCAGCGGCCAAATCCCTCATGGCCCTCATCGCTTCATTCTGATCTCCGCTACTTCCGACTCCCGAAGTATCCCCACTACTGTCGGGGCTCCCGGTTCCAACTAGTGCTCCCCTTCCTCTACCACGTCCTCTGGCCATTCTTTCCTGGTAAAAGAAGCATTAGTTTAAATTCATAAGTCATATCTAGTTTGTTAGTTAGGAAAGAAAATGAAGAAAACAAGAGAAAAGGCAGGAGAAGAAGGCTCTCGCCCTGCGACACAATGCTTGCCACGCGAGCCAGAAAGCCCTTCGGATTCGCGACGCGAAACGATGATCGCCTCGCGATCCAGAAGGTCAGACTGATCAGCAACGAATAGCCCCTCGGCCTCGCGACATGAAACTCTACTCGCGATGCACTCCAGAGATCTAGCCTGATCGGTGAGGAGCAGCTACTCGGCCTCGCGACGCGAACCTCTACTCGCGACGCGAGCCAGAAGGCCAGACTGATCAGTGAAGAACAGCCCCTCTGCCTCGCGACGCGAACATCTACTCGCCTCGTGAACCAGGAAGGCTAGCCTGATCAGTATGGTTCAGTCAATCTGTCTCGCGACGCGAAACCTATTCTTGCCTTTCGAGCCAGACAGAAACCACCCACCATATCAATCAACATACATATATATTCTTTACGGACAATGAAGTTATCACACTTGATAATCTTGTGCATCGGACACACTACCCTTTTTCTAACACAGTTGGTACCCAATGTGGATACAACTGTCAATGCTAGTGTACTTCCTAAACCTCACAGTCCGATATTAGAATCGAACTGCTCTGATACCAATAAAGGAGACGACCCGCCGTCCCATCAGTAGAACCTAAGATATTAACTAAACTAAATCGTATAATAAACGTTAGCACGCCTTATTAAAACGAAGTGAAGCGGGAAATTTAGCGCGGAAGCAAAACAATAAACGGCACGCGATGCTTCAGAGTACACAGCTTTAAATATAAATAAATATATCACATACAGCATTGCCGCATCAGTAGGGCTATAGTAATAAAGTACTACATAGTGTATATTAGTATAGATTGAAATCAAAATACATAACTAAGCCAAGAGATAGCTCTCCGGCTAGCCACGATCATTGCCCAACCTCTCAAGGCTAGGGTCTGTGGCACGTCCTCCAGCGTCAGGCTCGTAAGGAATGCCGTCTAGCTCTTCAGCAGCTGGTTCTTCCTCGGGGTCTTTCCATAAAATAAGAGCAACACATACAGAAAAATAGCGGGAGATAAGAAACATATATCATCAATATGGGAGAGGGGCATCAGTACAACATATATATATATATATATATATATATATATATACATCACACAACACAGATAACATATACAACACAACATCACCCATCTCTTAAGTCACCCATCATAATCATCTCAAACATCATTCTCTCAAATAAGCCTATAGGAGGGATACTAGTCCCTATGTATATGCTGTCTTCCCTATATGCAAGTCGGCCGATACATCACGTCCCCAATTGGGCATCCCCGTCGGGATTACATCACATCACATCACATCATATCCCGTCTCGGGATTTTAAGTAACGTCCCCAATTGGACATCCCCCTTTGGGACCAAATGCTGTGGTATGAAATGATATGAAAATGCAACAAACATCCATCGCAGGTTGATATCGGAACCTCACGCCTAAACACTCGTCCACGCCCACGACACACCGCATCACATCAACATCAATCATCAACATCGACATCACATCAACATCACATCAGCATCAGCATCACGACGCCTTGAGTCTACGAGCCACAGCTCCACGGTCGGGACCACAACGATATCAACCTGAACAACATCAACGCTCACCATACTCTCATCAACACTCAACCAACCAATCACAATAAACATCGCAACAGAAGATCTTTCCAGTACAGTTATCATCATAAATTCAGGCAATAATTTATCAAACAGACATTTTACCAAAACAAGATCAACAGGTAATCACTTAAATAATTCAACACAATCAACCTCAATCAGTCTCATCATTCATAATATCAACTTAGCGGTGATAGCCCAAAAGTACCTACACCTAGGGTCTAGGCACTTTATCTAGGGCTCAACCTCTAGTAGGGTTTAAGGGTTCCCTTACATAGATATATATACTCTATACTAAGCTTGCCTTCCCGGCGATATTAGTTCTTTCTCCCCACCTTAGTGATTTTCTCGTGCAGCTCTGGCTACGACTTCACAGCTGTCAGTCGGGTGCGCTGTCGGATGTTCGAATCCTGTTTGATTCTATACAACAAAACACAACCAGAAATTAAAATAATGAAACCATAAAGTACCTAATCTCTAGGATTAGCTACTGCCCTTAATTAAATAAATAGGCTAGGGATATTGAAATTCTACCAACTCTTGGATCAATGATCCTTAAGCATACCTAATGCATAATCAATGATCAATTATCAAAGATTTGAACCAAAACCCCTTAAACCAAAAATTTGGGGTTTCGGCCACCACCCAAAAAAAATAGGTGGAAGGTGGATTTAGCTTCCTAATCACTTGGATTACAAGATTAAGGAATGAAATATGTGAAATCAAGAACAAAGAACAAAAACCCATTTTCCCCCCAAAAACTCACCCATTCGGCCCTTAAAAGATAGATAGGCTAGAGATTTTATTTCATCACAAGCTCTTGGATTATGATATTAGAGGATGATACTAGCTCATAGGAATTGGTTTGGTCTCAAAATGATTTTTCTACAATTTTCTAGAGATTTTTGAAGTTTAGATCTAGAAATTGAAATTCATGAAAATCAACGGAGAAAATAAAGATTGAGAGCTCAAGGATGAAATCTATACCTTCTAGGTGATAGAGGAGGATGAGAGGAGCAACTTTGCTTCACAAACTTTCTTGAAAAAGCTTGAGGAAGCTTGAGAAAAATGAAGTTGAAAAAGGAGGAAGAAAAGAGAAATGGAGGAGAAGAAGAAAGAAGGAAGAAGAAGAAGATGAAGGTGAGAGAGGAGAGAGAGAGAGCTTGAAAATAAGAGAGATAAAGTGAGGGTGATCATGAAAATTTAGATATTTTCTTAAGTTTTCTTAGGAGTTAAGAAAGGTAAAAAGGGTAAAAAGGTAATTAGTAAAAATAACCAATGGCAATTTGGTCATTTCACGTCCCGACATTTTTACGACACTTGTAGGAGTCCCCAAATGATTTATCATAGCTCTGGTATGAAAATCATTGGCTCAAGGTTCTCGAAAAATCCTAAGACAACTCGAATCGTCTACCCGATCGATTTTCTGCCCGAATAGAAAAAATATTATTTTCATTTTCGAACGTCAGGACGAACTTTTTCGAAAATATAGGAAACGTGAATCTAAGACTAATTGTCTTGTTCACGGATCCAAATTAGGTCTCGATAGCAGTAAGGCACTACTGTCAAGCAAAAACGCAGACCGGGCTCCGTCTGAGTTTTCGACCCAAAACTGAACCATAGCTTCCTACGATAGCGTAGAGCGTGACTATGGCCTCGGAATAATTTATTAAAGTTTCTAGACCCTCAAATAAAATACAGTTACTTAATTACTAATTAATTAAAAGATTAAGAAAATAGGGGTGTTACATGTAGGGCGACCCAAACCCTACTAGAGGTCGTTTGACCATTGGGTTTATTTTACTGTATATTGAAGGTGTATGCTCTGTGATTGGTATTTAATATGATATATGTGATATATGTTATGATTACTATATGCTTATGATTGATTAAATGTTATTTATCTGTAAGTTGATTTTAATGTTGAATCTATTGCTGGTTGTTGTTATATGTTGTTGTGATTGCTGATGTCTGAGTTGAGCTAGGTAGTGATTTCTGATGGATGGGGAGATGAATGTGTGGTGAGAAAATAGAGGATATATATACATGTCGTAGTGCTCAACCTAGATATACAGTTGATCTGTTAATGTTTTGATATAAAGTCGATACCCGGTTAAGCCGGGGCAAAGTTGGTTGTGGTTGTTTATAAGTCGTGGTTGAGGCACTAAGTGTTGATCCTGAGATGAGTTGGTGAGATTCATGTTTCAAAGTTGTTGTTCATCACTGTGTTGGCATACGGGCGATTCCAATCTTACCTGTGGGGAGATGATCGTACCGATTAGTTTGGCGTAGAGGCAATTCCGATCTTACTTGCTAGGAGATGATCGTACCCGTTAGTCGAATTGTAGACGGACGGGCGAATATCTCGACCTAGCCTGCGGGCGGGGGGATATGTTGTTATCGAAAGTTGAGCTGTTAACGGACGGGTGAATATTTCGACCTAGCCTGCGGGCGGGGGAACATGTCGTTACCGTAAGTTCTGTTGTTGACGGGCGAATATTCCGACCTGGCCTGCGGGCGGGGCAATATGTCGTACCCATGAGACGAGTTGGGCCTGTGGGCTTTAGACCGAACCCTACCTTATGGGGGTGGCATAGTGATGATTGGGACATCTTGAACTGTTGGGAATGTTCCGTCGTGATCACATCCATATAGTCGTTAGTTGCATGAGTTTGAGAGACAGTAGTTAAGGGAAAAATTATCCGAAAGTTGTTTGGTTGTCACTGTTGTGATTCGGTGTGTTGCTATCTATTTACATTATTTATATTACTGTTTTTCCCATTTATGACATATTACTGTTTCTTATCCCCTGTACTTTTCTATTTTGTAGTTTCTTTATTCTCGACTGCACGAGAAGATCCTGATGAGGAGTTTCCAGAGGAGATTGACAATATACCTGTTGAGCCCGATGTCGGCGGGAGAGCTTCGGATCCCAATGTTGGGGGACCTTGAGTGCCAGGAGAGGATGTCTGATGTATCTTTATTCCCGCTGCTATGTTTTTAGTTTTTATTTGCTGCATACTCTGAAGTCTTTTATATTTGGTATTAGTGTTGTAGGCTCTACTGATGGAGCTAGTACTATTATGTCTGTATCTATTATTATTGTATTAGTATGTATTGTATGTTTTAATATTTCCGAAAGTTTATACTACTACGCTACGCTATAACGCTAATAATTATAAGTGGGGTCACCAATGGGACCTCCTAGGAAGGGGTTGTCTCATATTATGATATCAGAGTAGTTTGATTCTTAATCAAGGACTGCTTGGGTTAGGTTGTAATTTCTGGCCGTGTTTAGTTAAACCCGCATTGGATATTGACTATGCTTAGAAGTTGGGTAGAGTGTCCGATACGCGAATTACCGTACGAGATAACTGTTCGAGCATTTGTGAGGCATATGGTGCACGCATATGATAATATGGTCTTGTATGTCTTACAAATATGAGCTGATAATTTCTTCCACACGAATTAAATGGCTCGCGGAAGACCGAGAGGACGTGCTAGAAGGGCCACAGCGAGTGCCGCTGAACTCGGGGTTGGTTATGAAGCAAGTTCCCACACTATCGATGGGATAAAATCCACCGAAACTCTAAGGACAGTCAGGGAACTGGCAACCGCAATACTGAATCAAACGCAGTAGAACACTCAACTACTACAGTTGACCATGCAGCAACAACAGAGATGGAATCAACAAGGTGAAGTCGTGAGAGAAGACACCGGGTTGAATACTTTTTTGAAAGGGAAGCCGTCGCAGTTCAATGGCGACTTCAACCCAGAGGGAGTTGAACTCTGGATATAAGAGTTGGAGAAAATCTTTGCGGCGATGCACTGCCGTGAGGACAAAAAGGTAACATATGCATCCTTCATGCTGATCGGAGGTGCAGTACTGTGGTGGAAAGGCAAGCAGAGGATGCTTGAAGCTGAAGACAGACTCATCAACTGGGAACTGTTTCGGGAATGCTTTCTGGAGAAGTATTTCCCCAGGATGATGAGAAGAGAAAAAGAAAAAGAGTTTATGGGTTTGATACAAGGGACCATGTCTGTTGGAGCGTATTCTGCAAGATTTGAGGCGCTGCTCAAATTTTCTGAATTTTACTAGAGGTTTCCTGATGAAGAATGGGTTTGCAGGCGCTTTGAGGACGGCCTGAAATACGAATTGCAATGGGTGATTGCACCACTGAACATCACCCGACTGCTTGAGATGCTGGAGAGATGTTCTGTCATCAAGAACATTGACAAGAAGCGAGTGTTGCAGCAAGGCGGAACTGGAGGACCTACTCGGAGGTTTAGCCAGAGGGGTCGAGGCGGAAAGGGAAGATTCCAGACTGGACTGAAAGTGAAACAGGGAAACACGAGAAAGGGGGTTGAATTGTGTTTCTTAACCGATTTTCGAAAACCCTTTTTTTAAAACAAACGTTTAAAGCAGGCAGATGAAAGAACACACTAAAACGATTAGGTGATTAAGATACTTTGTTTTCAATCTCCAAGTTAGTAATAAATAAGAAACTTAACGAGATAGGGATAGAGAGATTCACACAAAGATATATCTTGGTTCACTCTTTCAAAGCAAAGAGCTATGTCCAGTCCCTTCCTCCAGAAGGTTTTTCCACTAAAACTCTTAACACTTAATACAAGTTGTTTCCAAGTCTCTCCAAGACTACAACTCCAAGTATTCTGCACCTCTCCAAGAAACAAGTATTCTTTTACAGACAAGCCTCTTCTGGCTCAGCAAATCCTAAGATTTGAGAGGGGTTTTTCTGAGCTTTTTACAAACTCACAACAGTGAGAGTATTACACGATATAGCTCTTGACAATCTGTTTACAACTTTACAAAGAAAGAATGAGAAGGTTTACAGATCAAAAACTGAGAGTGAAAGCTTTTAGGGTTTTTGTTTGCACAATGAAATCTCTTGAATATTTTCTTGCTCTTGTGTTCACTTGTTTTTTGTTCTTCAGATGGTGGTCTTCTTATATCTTTTGTCTTGACCTTCTGATTTCAAAATATATGGAAATTTTTTTCGTTTATACTCAATCAAATATCCGTTAGGCACAGATCATTTGCCAGTTGTTTTCTGTTGTGTAATTGTCCTTTCAGAATGAGGAGGTAGTGGCAGCTTGAATGGTAGCAGACTGATTTTGCTTTGATGGCCGACAAGCGTTTTTCTCTATGTGATTCTTTGCTCTACGTGGTTTGCTTTGTACGACGTTCGTACCTTCTTTTGTCTTTATGTGAAAAGGATATTTCCTTGAAACCATTTAATACTTTTGAATAAGAGATTGCCACGTCATTTACAAAAAGAAGTTAGTGGACGCACATGCAAATATATAATTGGACGCACAAATAATGTACAAATGGATGTACAAATAATTGGACGCACAAGTTTTGTAGACAATTGGACGCATACGCATTGAAGACAATTGGACGCACAATAGTTTAAAAACAATTGGACGCATAAGCATTGAAGATAATTGGACGCATACCCATTGAAGACAAATGGACGCACAATCCTATATGATCACGTTTTGTACGTAAACCTTTACCACTTAGTTTCTTTGGATGAAGATATTGCAGTGAGATTTTTGACCTTGAAGAGCTAGGTGAGACTTTGGTTTTGGAGAATTATCTGAAGTCAGAAACATACAAAGGTCTTTTGACCTTATGGATTAGCATAAACTTGACTTCGAGTATTTTCAATAAACATATAATAACTTTGTTAATGATTAAAACTTTTAGGGGTCATTAGTCATTAATGTTTGGTTCTAATAGGGACGTGGGCCTTATGATCGTCAGACCACAAGACAGACTAAAGGACAACTCCAACTAAGTGGCTGCTTCAGGTGTGGAGGAACACATACAATTCGGGATTGTCCGATAAGGGAGACTCGCCAGTGTTTCCGATGTGGCCAAGTAGGTCACATAACACCAGAATGTACACAAGGAGCGAGGTACAACATAGGCGGCCAGGGCCCAGTGACCAGAACCCAAGGAACCGGACCGCAAGCAGCAAGACCACAAGCCGTCGGAAGGGTATTTACCATACAAGGAGCTGAATCCTCTCAATCCCCTGATCTTATACAAGGTATGCGCCTAGTGTCAGGTAAACTCTTATCGGTATTGTTTGACTCGGGAGCTACTCATTTCTTCATATCCCAAGAGTGTGTGGATCATTTAAAGTTGCTTGTTTCTTTGCTTTCCCATGACTTAACTGTTTCCATTCCTAACGGTGATTCTTTGACAACCATGACTGTCTGCTTAAATTGTCTTATTGTCATTGAGAATCGAACTTTTTCTGTTGATCTCATTTGCTTACCTATGCATCAACTTGATATAATTTTAGGCATGGATTGGCTTTCGGCTAACCATATAGTGTTAGACTGTTCTAAAAAGACCTTATCTTTTCCTGAGCAATCTAGATTAATGCCTGATAACTCTTGTTATGAAGAGTTATTTATACTTTTTTGGCTTGTGTTTTTGTGGTCTTTGAGTATTTTGAGTTTATGTTTTTAGTATTTTAGTGTGATTTTGTGTAAAGGGTGTTTTATAAGAGTCTTTTGTGAGTTTTAATGTTTTGGTGTCGTTTAGAACTGTTTTTGGTAATTAATTGAGAGTTTCTGTGCAGGGCAGTTTTTGGAGAATCAGGTGCTGAACTGGAGACGTTGCTCTGGGATTTGTTGTAGCAATTGTAGCTGAAGCTGACGGTGCACAAGGACAAAGGCTCAAAACATTCTCTTACACATTGAGTTGTCCTTAGCTGATGAGGACAATGTCCTACACATGGGGTTGGTGTTTGGTGCATTAAAGTCAGGGAACTGGGCCAAGGACACTTGTCCTAATCAGTTTATAGCCCAAAAAGGATGAGAGAGGAAAGGGCCTTGAGATAGGCTGGAAAAAGAACCCTAAAAGGGGGACAACAAGGGGGAGAGACAGATTAGAATCTTCCCTACTGGAGCAAGGACAGAGCTGCGCCCCTTTCTCTCTCTCCTCTCTTGTAATGGCTTCTTCTTCCATTTCTTATTTTTCTCTTTGTTTCTGTAAGCTCAATATGAGCTAAACCTGTTGTAGCTATGGGATGTTGAACTTGTAATGGATTTCTAGTGAATGTTATGTTATGCTTTGCTATTGCATTTTCTATAAATCTGATTTGGTTGTGTTTTAATTGAGCTTGATCACCTTAGTTAAAACTTGAGCTCACGGCTGCTTGGAAAAGCTAAGTGTAGCAGAACTATTTTATAGATAAGAGTAAAATCATTAATTGGAAAATTATGATGAAGAGTGATTTAGGAATGAACATTCTAACTCTTAGGCTAGCTGGAACGAGCTTAAGTGAGGCGTGAATGTAACTAATATGGACCTAGGAATAGGAGACGTTTAGTGAAGTTCATCTCAGAACTGTTGGCAAACAAACTTTCATTTCTTGGAGCCAAATTGCCGTAGCATTGCAAACGCATAACTGAACTAGACTGAAGTTGCAAGGGATACTTCCCCGTAGCTGTTTTACCCATTCTGTTAACAAATTCGTTTTTATTGCTCTAGCATTTATTTTTACCAAAACTGTCTAGGATACACACACACAAATTATTTGTTACTCTTTGTTAATCTTGATTAATAGAACCATTAACTCAAACTTGTTACTTGAATCACCATATAATCCTCGTGGGAACGATCTCTCTTACACTTTATTACTTGTTAAACGATTGTGTATACTTGCTCAAGCTCGTCAACCATTTTTATAGCAACAAGTTTTTGGCGTCGTTGCCGGGGATTAGTAATGGTGTTTAATTAACAAGTTTTAAATTGACAGTTCTATTAGCTGAGACTATTGATCTGTGGAGTGTTTTGCTATAGCAACAGCTACTTTACTCTGTATGCGTAGGCATAGCGCTCCTGAGTTCCACCTAGACCCAGAAATTGAAAGAATATTCAGAAGGTTGAACAGGCAGAACCAGGGCTTAGTCGAGTTGGGGAGATTGGTTCCTGATACCCTTGACTACTCCTCCGCTGCCACTAGTTCTAACAACTCTGAAATGGGTGATGAACCTAATAGCATGGCTTTAGCCAATGATAGAACTAGTTCTATCAGAGGTTATGCCCTGTTTGATCCGGCAACAATGAACACAGGCATAGTGGTGCCCGAAATAACAGCTGGGCATTTTGAGTTCAAGCCTGTTATGTTCCAGATGCTGCAAGCAATTGGGCAGTACAGTGGTGCTGCAACCGAGGACCCTCATTTGCACCTGAAGCAGTTCCTAACTGTGGCTAATAATTTCAGAAATCCAGGAGTCACTGACGATTCCTTCAGATTAAGACTGTTCCCATTTTCTTTGGCTGGTAAGGCTAAGAATTGGCTAAATTCTATGGAACCCAACTCTGTTAATACATGGAATAGGATGGCCGAGAAGTTTTTGACCAAATTCTTTCCTCCCATGAAGAATGCGAAGCTGAGAAATGATATAACCTCCTTCAAGCAACTTGATGATGAGCCTTTATATGAAGCATGGGAGAGATTTAAGGAGCTTTTAAAGAGATACCCCATCACAGCATTCCAATATGTATTCAGATGGAGCACTTTTACAATGGAGTGTTGCCATCTGCAAGAATGATGCTTGATGCCTCTGCAGGAGGCACTCTTCTTAACAAGTCCTATAATGAAGCATATGAATTGATTGAAAGTATTGCTGCTAACAGTTATCAGTGGCCTACTGCTAGGCTGACCTCTGGAACAACTGCTGCAGGAATGCATGAAGTGAGTGGCGTTACAGCACTTACTGCTCAGTTGGCTTCCTTAACTAACATGGTGAAAAACCTAGCGATTACAAACAAGAATAACCAGACATCTCAAACACCTGTAACTGAAGCAGTGGTAAATGAACTACAGGTGCACCAAGCTGAAACTGTTTCTTGTGTGTATTGTGGAGGAGAACATTTGTTTGAAGTCTGTTTCAGCAATCCTGCATCTGCTAATTATGTTAACTACAGGGACAACAAGGGAGATAAACCCTATTTCAATACCTACAATCCAGGGATCAGGCAACCTCAAAATTTTTCGTGGAATAACAATGCTAATGCTCTGCCATGGAACTCAAACTTTCGTGCCCGGTCCACAACTGCTCCCTCTGGATTCACAAGTCAGCAACCAAGGCCACAACAGCAAGCACAACTGGCAACTCAAGAAATGTCCCTGGAAGCTGTCTTAAAAGCATTCATGTCAGAAACTAAGGCACAGTTCCAAAATCAAGGAGTATCCATGAGGAACCTTGAGAATCAGGTAGGCCAGCTGGCCAATGCACTGAACAGCAGACCCAGTGGATCTCTGCCATCTTCTACTGAAACTCCTTCATCCTCAAGCCCTCTTGGTAAGGAGCACTGCAAAGCAATACAATTGAGAAGTGGAACTGAGTTACCAGCTATGGTAGAGAAAAAGAGCAAAGTGCAAATTGAAGACACTGAGACTATTCCAGCAACTGGTGAAAATGTTGAGAAAACAACTGAGAGAACTGCTAAGAAGCCTGAGGCTGTTCCAGAAGCCGAACCCTTGCCTAAATTTAGTCCAGAAAGACCACCTCCCCCTTTTCCTTAAAGGTTGAGGAAAGTACAACAAGACAAGCAGTTTAGCAAGTTCATGGAGATTCTAAAGCAGTTGCACATCAATATACCTTTGGTTGAAGCTTTGCAGCAGATGCCTAACTATACCAAGTTCATGAAAGATGTGTTAACAAAGAGGAGAAGGCTGGTGAAAAAGTTGCCATGACAAAGGAATGCAGCCTGATGCTCCAAGCCAAAGTACCTCCCAAGTTGAAAGACCCGGGAAGTTTCACCATTCCCTGTTCTATTGGAGATACCTACTGTGGCAGAGCACTGTGTGATTTAGGTGCTAGCATCAACTTAATGCCTATGTCGATTTTTAAACAATTGGGCATTGGGGATGCCAGGACTACCACTGTGACACTTCAACTAGCAGACAAGTCTATTGCATATCCAGAAGGAAAGATCGATGATGTACTGATAAAAGTAGATAAGTTTGTGTTCCTAGTGGACTTTATTATTTTAGACTGTGAAGCAGATAGGGAAGTTCCTATTATTCTGGGTAGGCCCTTCCTTGCTACAGGAAGAACTCTCATTGATGTACAAAAGGGAGAGTTGACCATGAGGGTTAATGATCAACATGTGACTTTCAATGTGTTCAATGCCTTAAGGTATCCTGAAGAAGGAGTGGAAGAATGTTCGTTTGTGCAGTCATTCGATGATCTGTTGCAACGACAGTTCCTGATAGGAAGAACAGAATTGAGTGATGATGAGTATGAATCAGGTACTGATGATCCCTTGTTGAAAGAACTTTCTGAAATAAAGGATTGCACTGCAAGGCAACCTATGTGGGCTAGAAAATTTGAATCATTGGAAGTCACTGATGAGACTTTCAAGGACAACATACCTTCAGTTGTGAAGCCACCTGTTTTGGAGCTAAAACAGCTCCCAGCTCATTTGAAATATGTTTATTTGGGAGCTATGGAAACATTGCCTGTGATTATTTCATCTTTTCTTACTACTAATCAAGAGAACAGTTTGATAGAAACCTTGAGACGACACAAGAAAGCAATCGGTTGGCAAATGGCAGATATCAAAGGCATTAGTCCTACTGTGTGTATGCATTGAATATTGCTAGAGCCTGAAGCCAAGAATAGTGTAGAAAGCCAGAAGAGACTGAATCCTATCATGAAGGATGTGGTAAAGAAGGAGGTCATCAAATGGCTGGATGCTGGGATTATATATCCCATCTCTGACAGTGTGTGGGTAAGTCCAATCCAGTGTGTACCAAAGAAAGGGGGAATAACAGTTGTGGCTAATAAGAAAAATGAACTAATCCCCACCAGAACAGTCACAGGATGGAGGATTTGTATGGATTATAGAAAATTGAATAAATCCACCAGAAAAGATCACTTTCCCTTGCCCTTTATTGATCAAATGTTGGATAGACTTTCTGGTAAAGAGTTCTACTGCTTTTTGGATGGATACTCGGGTTACAATCAAATTGATGTAGCACCCGAAGATCAAGAAAAGACTACCTTTACTTGTCCCTATGGCACTTTTGCCTTCCGAAGGATGCCTTTTGGCCTCTGTAATGCCCCAGCAACGTTCCAACGATGCATGATGGCCATATTCTCGGATGTTATTGAAAAATCTATGGAAATTTTTATGGATGACTTCTCAGTGTTTGGAGAGTCATTCCAGGAATGCCTTGAAAATCTGGAACAGGTCTTGGATCGTTGTGAGGAAACTAATTTGGTGTTAAACTGGGAAAAATGTCACTTTATGGTTCAGGAAGGAATTGTGTTGGGTCACAAGGTGTCTAAGAAGGGTATGGAGGTAGACCAAGCCAAAATAGAGGTCATTGAAAAGCTGCCACCACCTACCTCAGTTAAAGGAGTGAGAAGTTTCTTAGGACATGCTGGTTTCTATAGAAGATTCATTAAGGATTTCTCCAAAATCTCCAAGCCTCTATGCCAGTTGCTAGAGCATGATAGAATCTTTGATTTTGCTCCAACCTGTTTGGAAGCATTTGAAATTCTGAAGAAGGCCATCATTACTGCACCGGTCATAATTGCTCCCGATTGGTCTATGCCATTTGAGTTGATGTGTGATGCTAGTGATTTCGCAGTGGGAGCAGTTCTGGGCCAAAGGAAGGATAAGGTGTTTCACTCTATATATTATGCCAGCAAAACATTGGTCGAAGCTCAATTGAACTATACCACTACAGAGAAAGAGTTGTTGGCTGTTGTGTTTGCCTTTGACAAGTTCAGACCCTACCTTGTTGGAACAAAGGTGATTGTCTATACTGATCATGCTGCCATCAAATACTTAATTGCCAAGAAAGATGCAAAGCCAAGACTGATTAGGTGGGTGCTCTTGTTGCAAGAGTTCGACTTGGAAATTAGGGATAAGAAGGGAGTTGAGAATTAGGTGGCAGACCATTTGTCAAGACTGTCTGAGGGGAATGAAGCCACAAAGAATTCTGAGATCAAAAAACTGTTCCCTGATGAGCAGTTGCTGTCCATGGAAGATGCTGAAACACCATGGTATGCTGACCTGGTGAACTACTTGGCCAGTGGAATTGTCCCTACAGATTTCAGTCCACAACAAAGAAAAAGGTTCTTCCATCAGGCAAAGCAGTTCTGCTGGGACGAGCCATACTTGTATAAGCATTGTGCTGACAATTTGCTTAGAAGGTGTGTAGCAGAAACAGAAGTCCCGGCTATTCTCTTACATTGTCATTCATCCCCATGTGGGGGACATTTTGGAGGAATGAGGACGGCTGCCAAAGTCCTCCAGGCTGGGTACTTTTGGCCTACATTATTTAAAGATGCCTACTGTTTTGCCAAGGGCTGCGACAGATGCCAAAGGGTGGGAAATATTTCAGATAGACACGAGATGCCCCTCAATTCCATCTTGGAAGTAGAGTTGTTTGATGTGTGGGGCATAGACTTCATGGGTCCCTTCCCCCCTTCCTTTGAAAATTTATATATTCTGGTGGTTGTAGACTACGTGTCAAAATGGGTGGAAGCTGTAGCTCTCCCTACAAATGATGCTAGATCTGTTGTGAAGTTTGTTCAAAAGAATATTTTTACAAGATTTGGCACACCAAGGGCATTTATCAGTGATGAGGGTACACACTTCTGCAACAAGCTCTTTGATGGAGTCCTCACAAAATATGGGGTGAGACATAAAGTGGCTACAGCATACCATCCGCAGACAAATGGGCAGGCAGAGCTGTCCAATAGGGAAATAAAAAGAATTCTGGAAAAAGTGGTGAATCCAACTAGAAAAGATTGGTCCCTGCACTTGGAAGATGCTCTTTGGGCATATAGGACTGCCTACAAGACCCCCTTAGGAATGTCACCCTATAGGTTGGTCTATGGAAAGGCATGCCATTTGCCCATTGAGCTGCAGCATAAAGCCTTCTGGGCAGTAAAAAAACTAAATCTTGAGCTAGCCCAGGCTGGGGCAGCTCGAATGCTGCAGCTCAATGAGCTTGAAGAACATAGGATGTTTTCGTATGAGGGGGCAGAACTCTACAAGGCCAAGACAAAAGCTTGGCATGATCGAAAGATCCAGAAGAGAGACTTTGCACCAGGAGAGCAAGTATTGCTCTTTAATTCCAGACTGAAGCTGTTTCCAGGAAAACTCAAATCTAGATGGTCTGGACCCTTCACAATAGTTCATGCCCACTCTCATGGGGCCATGGAACTGCTTGACGCAGCCTTTGGTAGGACCTTCAAGGTAAACGGGCAAAGGGTCAAACATTACTGGGGTGAGCCATTTGCTAAGGCACAGGCCACCACAGTAATGGCTGATCCTTGAATGTTCAACATGCACTGAGTCAGGCTGAGGACTTATAAACCAAGCGCTACTGGGAGGCAGCCCAGCAATTTTTATTTTATTTTCTTTAATTTTAGATGTTATTTTGTTTTTGTTTTTTTTTTTCGTTTTCTTTAGCACTAACTAAGTAAGCAGAACACAAAGAAATTGGAGATGTGGCTGAAGGTGGTAAAACTGTCTCGGTGGTGCCGTGATTGTATATTGGGTTGAAAAAGGTTGGGGGCCCATGTAGCTGATTCGGGATTGTGTTGGGTTTTGGGGGAAGAAGTCATGTCAAGCTCAAACCAGGTACAACAAATCCAAAAAGGTTAGATGGGAACCCTCAGACCACTTATTCTCCCTTGGTATCCGCGCCTCTCCCTAGCCACACACTCCCAACCACCCGCATCAATCACCATACTCTCCCGTCAAATCTCATCATAAAGCCCCCACCTTCCCCTTCCTTCCCACACGCAACCCACTGCCTCCACCACCCGAACCCTAACGCCTTCAGTCCTCCCCCAAATCTCTTCTTTTTCCTTACCTTCATCTCTTCCCCTCATCTTCGCCCAACCATGCCTCGCATCAAGCATACCGCTGTGAAGAAGAGCAAACCCACCGCAAGTGATGAGTCTGAGGGGTATGAAGTGTTTGTTGATGCCGAAGCTGCAGCTCGGTACATTAATGTTACTGCGCTCAGAGAACCTCATGCAGAGAAAGGTTTCACCATCTCCACCAAGGCTTCTTATGGCCTCCCTGCCGAAATTGCTGTAATGATTGACCAGCACAAGTGGAAACGTTTTGCTGGCCACCCAACTGGGTTTTGCACATATTTTGTTAGCGAGTTCTATGCGAACATTGGAGGTGCCGAACCAACCCACTCCATGGTAAGAGGGTGCAAGGTCAGTTTCTCTGCTAAGACCATCAACTTAAAGCTGAACCTGGCTGAAGAGGACGATGAGTACCAACCTTTACTGACAAAGGCCACTGTAAAGCAACTAACTGATATGAAGGATGCTGTGACGGTCCCAGGGACGAAATGGCTCCCAACTTCCGGAAACCAGCTGAAAATAGCAAGGTCTGCGTTGCAACCCTTTGCCAAGGTTTGGTATCACTTCCTTAGGCATAAGCTCTCCCCCACTGCGCACACGGAAACTGTTAAGAAGGAACGTTTGGTGCTCCTTTACTGCATAATGGAGGGAAAGAAAATAAATGTGGGGAGGTTGATCTAGCAGGAGATCTCCACTTGTGCCACGAGCACGAAAGGCCAATTGGTTTTCCCCTACTTTATCACTGACCTATGCAAGCGATGTGGCGTCGAGCTTCAAAAAGGGGAAGTGGAGGAGAGAAACGCAGGAAGCATTGATATTGCCTTAATCAATCGATTCATATCCAACTCGGCTAAAGCAAGCCAGGCCAAAGACCAAGAGCGGATTATGGAACCAGGGGAGCCTTCAAAGCAGCAGGACCGCTCTGCAGGGCTAGAACAAAAGGTGGAATCACTGACTCAAATGCTGCAGCAACAAATGCTACAGTAGCAGTTATATTGGCAATTTGCCCTGGATCAGTTTAAATGGCAGCAACGGGTGCTGGAGCTTAACAAATGGAAGAAGGTGCACCCCATTCCACAGTTTCCACTAAATATTCTACCTGATCTGCATCACACCCCTGGGCAGCATAATAGTCCAAGTGCCACAGCAGTCCCGGATGACTCGGACTCTTCTGACAGGATGCCACCAGCTCCTTCACAACAGCAATAACCCACCACCACCACTGAAGAAATTAGCCGTAACAAGAGAAAGAGAAGTGCAAGCCCCTTACCGGACTTGGGGGCTGAGACTGAAGCAGAGCCTGAAGAAACTGAGCCCGAAGCAACAACAACAACCCTTACCCCCTCTCGCGCTCCTAAGAAGAAAATTCCAGCCACCCCTCTTCGAGATGTGATCACCAAAATAGCCGCTGATTACCCTGCCTCTGATGAGGATGAGGAGGACAATGTACCTCTTGCCACAAGAAAGAATAGGCTACCTTAACAAAGTGCTGTCAAGGGCAAGGGTCAGCAGCCGTCTACGGCAGAGAGTGAGGGGGCAGGGGGAAGTGCAGAGGATACAGTAGCCTCTGCCACTGATGAAGAAAACCAAGAAGACTTGGTTTTTGTGAAAGAAGTGGGGACTTCAACCCCCACAAGCAAGAGGACCACTACTGCAACAGGGAGCAGGAAGAGCTCCCGCATTAGGAAGTTGAGCACTTGAGCACATCACAGCCGGTTGCTGCACTCTGTTGCAGCAACCCTATCAGGAGTTTCCTTGTTTCCCTTTTTTTTGGTTATTTCTTCTAGTTTGTGGTTTAAGTTGTTGTTGCTGTTTTATTTTGTTCAACTTGTAGCATGAAGTTGCCATTTTTGTCAGCTTAACATCCTGTATGTTTTACTCCACCCTGTGCTCAACCATCCCCATCCAGGGGTTTTGCTTAATGCAGCTTGTCTGTTTTAATATTTCACTAGTGCATCTCTATGGCAATTTTGGCTTCATTGTTGTCTTTCTAGCTTGTATGCTTGGATGTAATTGTTTGACACTCATGGCACATGCTTTAACAATTCTGATCTTCCTTGTGAGCTTTTGGGCCCAAACAGATTCATCCTTCTTTCTCTGTGAATACCATTCTTATGCATAATTCTCTGATTTTCCACTTTGAGCCTGCAAGCCCTTTGTTTCTAATAGCCCACATTACAAGCCATATCCTGAAAAACCAATGTCCTAACTAGTTGGAGTGGCTGGTGTGCTTCCTGTGTTTACATGCTGTAACATAAATTTGGGGGTTCTCGAGGGCTAGCACAGTTTTCAGTTTGGTGGTGCCATGCAGCTGTTATGTGACAGAATATCAGAAATTGAACTGTTGCTGGTAAAAAGCAATGGTTTGTTGTAAAAAAAAAGAAAAACAGCAGAGCAGTTGCAAGGAAAAATGCTAAAATGTTGCAACAACTGCTCTGAGGGTACAAAGGAGGAAACCGAATTCAAAGAGGTGTAAAAAAGGGAAAGGAATCAAACAAAAAGAAAAAGATCAAAAAGTCCTCCCTAACTTGTATGAGTTGGGCCATGAAAGAAATAGTTGTGAAGCAAAAAGAGGAAGCATACCTAAGCTCCAGTTAGTGTAGCCACCTTCCCAGAACTGTTCCTACCTGAACCCAAGCCCCATTGCAACCAAATAAAGTCCTCTAGCAGTGCGCAATTTTGATTGTGAGTGGTGTGTTTAGAAGCTTGTCAAGGCCGTGTTTGAGTATGCATTTGAATGATGATTGAGAGTACCTATCTTAGCTTGAGAAGAGAGGAAGAGTACACTGTTATGAGAGTTTAGTGCTGTAGCATGTTGTTGAGAGTTGAAAATGAGGACAGCCATGAATGCTTGCTTGATTGAACTTCATGATTGTTGATGCATTGTCATGTATGCCTTGTGAAGAAATTGGTTTTCAAAGAAGAAAGTTTTATGTTTGAGCTAATTTGAGCACATGTGTCGAGGTTTAGAAAAATTTGTGTCTTTTCTTTATGGTTTCTTTTGTTTCCATTACTTGAGGACAAGCAATGATTCAAGTTTGGGGGTGTGATAACTCTTGTTATGAAGAGTTATTTATACCTTTTTGGCTTGTGTTTTTGTGGTCTTTGAGTATTTTGAGTTTATGTTTTTAGTATTTTAGTGTGATTTTGTGTAAAGGGTGTTTTATAAGAGTCTTTTGTGAGTTTTAATGTTTTGGTGTCGTTTAGAACTGTTTTTGGTAATTAATTGAGAGTTTCTGTGCAGGGCAGTTTTTGGAGAATCAGATGCTGAACTGGAGCCGTTGCTCTGGGATTTGCTGTAGCAATTGTAGCTGAAGCTGACGGTGCACAAGGACAAAGGCTCAAAACAATCTCTTACACATTGAGTTGTCCTTAGCTGATGAGGACAGTGTCCTACACATGGGGTTAGTGTTTGGTGCATTAAAGTCAGGGAACTGGGCCAAGGACACTTGTCCTAATCAGTTTATAGCCCAAAAAGGATGAGAGAGGAAAGGGCCTTGAGATAGGCTGGAAAAAGAACCCTAAAAGGGGGAGAGACAGATTAGAATCTTCCCTACTAGAGCAAGGACAGAGCTGCGCCCCTTTCTCTCTCTCCTCTCTTGTAATGGCTTCTTCTTCCATTTCTTATTTTTCTCTCTGTTTCTGTAAGCTCACTATGAGCTAAACCTGTTGTAGCTATGGGATGTTGAACTTGTAATGGATTTCTAGTGAATGTTATGTTATGCTTTGCTATTGCATTTTCTATAAATCTGATTTGGTTGTGTTTTAATTGAGCTTGATCACCTTAGTTAAAACTTGAGCTCACGGCTGCTTGGAAAAGCTAAGTGTAGCAGAACTGTTTTATAGATAAGAGTAAAATCATTAATTGGAAAATTATGATGAAGAGTGATTTAGGAATGAACATTCTAACTCTTAGGCTAGCTGGAACGAGCTTAAGTGAGGCATGAATGTAACTAATATGGAACTAGGAATAGGAGACGTTTAGTGAAGTTCATCTCAGAACTGTTGGCAAACAAACTTTCATTTCCTGGAGCCAAATTGCCGTAGCATTGCAAATGCATAACTGAGCTAGACTGAAGTTGCAAGGGATACTTCCCCGTAGCTGTTTTACCCATTCTGTTAACAAATCCGTTTTTATTGCTCTAGCATTTAATTTTACCAAAACTGTCCTGGATACACACAAAAATTATTTGTTACTCTTTGTTAATCTTGATTAATAGAACCATTAACTCAAACTTGTTACTTGAATCACCATATAATCCTCGTGGGAACGATCTCTCTTACACTTTATTACTTGTTAAACGATTGTGTATACTTGCACAAGCTCGTCAACCATTTTTATAGCAACAATAGTAAGCTAGGTAGTAAATCTCAGAAACACGTGTTGCTATTCTCTGTGGAAGCTAAGGAATCTCCTATGTTGGATTCGTTGCCCATAGTGCGGGAGTTTTCGGAAATTTTCCCTAATGACGTTCCGGGTTTACCACCGAAGAGAGAAATAGAGTTCGTTATAGATCTTGTACCGGGAACTGGACCGACTTCGATAGCACCTTATTGAATGGCTCCAACGGAGTTAGTGGAGTTGAAAAAGCAATTGGATGACATGTTGGATAAGGAGTTTATAAGACCGAGTGCTTCATCTTGGGGAGCGCCGGTGCTATCGTCAAGAAGAAGGACGGAAGTTCAAGGCTGTGCGTGGATTATCGACAGCTGAACAAGGCAACAATTAAGAATAAGTATCTGTTGCCTAGGATTGACGATTTAATGACCAGTTGAAAGGAGCGGTAGTATTTTCAAAGATTGACTTAAGATCTGGATATCGCCAGATTCGAGTCAAGAGAGAGGATATACCGAAGACGGCGTTTAGGAGCCGGTATGGACACTGCGAGTATCTGGTTATGCCCTTTCATGTAACTAATGCTCCAGCAGTGTTCATGGATTACATGAACCGGATTTTCCGATCGTTCTTAGATAAGTTTGTTGTTGTGTTTATCGACGACATTCTTATTTATTCCCTTAATCGGGAAGAACATTAGGAACATCTTAGGATTATGCTTCAAGTGTTAAAGGACCGACAACTTTATGCAAAGTTGTCCAAGTGCGAATTGTGGTTAGAAGAAGTACAATTCTTGGTCATGTGATTAATCGTGATGGGATAGCGGTAGATCCAACAAAGGTTGAAGCTGTAGTACAATGGGAAAGCCCTAAGTCGGTAAGTGAAATACGGAGTTTTCTGGGCTTAGTTGGATCTTACCGAAGGTTCATTGAAGGATTCTCAAAAATCGCGTTGCCAATGACGCAGCTAACAAGGAAGGAAATATCCTTTGAATGGACGGATGAATGTGAGAAAAGTTTTCAGGAGCTGAAAAAGAGGTTGACTACGTCACCTGTATTGATGTTATCGGACTCTTCAGGACAGTTTGACGTATACTGTGATGCGTCATACCAAGGATTGGGTTGTGTCCTAATGCAAGATCGGAGAGTGGTTACATATGCTTCGCGGCAACTAAGAATTCATGAGAGGAATTGTCCGACTCATGATTTGGCATTAGCAGCCATAATGTTCGCTTTAAAGATATGGCGTCACTATTTATATGGAGCTAAGTTTATAGTGTACAGTGACCATAAGAGTTTAAGGTATCTATTTGATCAGAAAGAGTTAAATATGAGGCAAAGGAGATGGATGGAATACATAAAGGATTATGAATTCGATCTACAATACCATCCAGGAAAAGGCGAACGTAGTAGCGGATGTGTTAAGTAGGAAATCCTTACACGTATCTGCTATGATGGTGAAAGAGCTAGAACTGGTTGAACACTTTAGAGATTTGAATCTAGGTATGGAATTATCTAGGGATAAGATACACCTAGGAATTGTCACAGTAATGAGCGACTTTTTGAAGACGATCAAGGAAAAGCAGGAGGTTGATTAGTATCTTGAGAAAGTAAAGGAACAAGTAACAGAAGGCAGAACTTCTGAGTTTAGGATGAATCAAGATGGAGTCTTGAGGTATGGAGATAGAATTTGTGTGCATTGGATATAGAGTTAAGAAGAATGATCTTACAAGAAGCGCACAAGAGTAGGTTGAGTTTTCATCCAGGAGCTGCCAAAATGTACCAAGACTTAAAGAAATTGTTTTGGTGGCCCG
The DNA here is from genome assembly GCA_039655645.1 of Ammopiptanthus mongolicus. Lineage (NCBI taxonomy): Eukaryota > Viridiplantae > Streptophyta > Magnoliopsida > Fabales > Fabaceae > Ammopiptanthus > Ammopiptanthus mongolicus. Next base: position 42,665,334 of record CM077350.1, read on the forward strand.
GAATGAAGAAGGAGGTAGCTGAGTATGTATTAGCTTGCTTGGTATGTTCGAAGGCGAAGATAGAACACCAAAAGCCAGCGGTACTGCTATAATCTTTAGATATCCCAGAGTGGAAATGGGATGGTATATCTATGGATTGCATGGTTGGTTTGCCGAGGACTAACAAGAGGCATGATGCCATTTGGGTAATCGTTGATAGGTTAACGAAGTGTGCTCACTTCTTACCTATTGACGAAAGTTATACGTTGGAGAAATGAACCCAAATCTACATCAAGGAAGTAGTAAGGCTGCACGGAGTGCCTTCTAGTATTGTTTCCGACAGAGATCCTAGATTTAAATCTAGATTCTGGAAGCAATTACATGAGGCTTTGGGAACTAAGTTAAGGTTGAGTTCTGCTTATCATCCTCAGACGGATGGTCAGTCGGAACGAACGATTCAATCTTTGGAAGATCTCTTAAGAGCTTGTGTTTTGGAATACATAGGATGTTCGAAGGAGTTCTTACCATGGATCGAGTTCACCCATAACAATAGTTTCCATTCGAGCATAGGAATGGCGCCTTACGAAGCGTTGTATGGCAGGAAGTGTAGAAGACCATTGTGTTGGTATGAGACCGGAGAAAGTCAAGTGTTAGGACCGGAGATAGTACAACAGATAACGAAACAAATCAAGAGGATAAGGGAAAGACGAAGTTCGCACAGGACAGACAAAAGAGTTATAGCGATAAGAGGAGAAGACCACTAGAATTCCAGGAAGGAGACCATGTTTTTCTGAGAGTGACACCGAGAACTGGAATCGGCAGAGCAATAAAATCTAGAAAGCTTACTCCTAGGTTCATAGGACCATTTCAAATTCTTCGCGGAATTGGTCCTGTAGCCTATCACATCACTTTACCCCCAAACCTATCCAATCTCCATGATGTCTTTCATGTTTCTCAGTTGAGAAAGTATTATCCTGATCCATCACACGTTTTAGAACCAGAGTCAATATAATTGAGAGATAACCTTGAGTATGAGGCTCTACCTCCAATGATCGCGGATAGAAGGATTAAGGAACTCCGAGGTAAAAACATTCCGCTGGTCAAGATCATTTGGGATGAAGTTACTGGTGATGGTACCTGGGAAAGCGAAGAGGACATGCAACGGCAATATCCGAGCCTATTTTAAAAAGGTACATCGAATTTCGGGACGAAATTCTTTTAAGGGGGTGGTAATTTAACATCTCGATTTTCTTTTTCTTTTAATTAATCAGTATTTAAGTAATTTTATTTTATTGGAGGGTCTAATAAATTAAATAATTTATTCTGAGATCATAGTCATACTCTTCGTTATCGTAGGAGGCTACGGTTAAATTTTGTTCAAAAACTTAGATGGAGCCCGGTTTGCATTTTACATTGACAATATTATTTTACTGCTCAGACGACCTAATTTTGACTCATGAATGAAACCATTAGGTTTTAAATTAAATTACGAACGTTATCGGCGATTTTGAAATATTTCAAAATATATAAGTTTTCACGACTTTCTGAGGCGATATACTAAATCGCGTAACTAACAGATCCGTGTTAGGGTTTTTCAAGACCGATGAGCCAATAATGTTCATAACAAGTTTGTGTTAAGTCATCTAGGGACTCATACCAGTGTCGTGAGGATTTTCAAAATGTCGGGACGTGAAATGACCAAATTGCCTTTGGTTATTTTTACTAATTACCCTTTTTACCTTTCTTACTCATTAAGTCACCACTTGAAAATATCTTCACCCTCTCTCTCTCCCTCATCTTCATCTTCTTCTTCTTCCTTTCTTCTTTTCCTCCATTTCTCTTTTCTTCCTCCATTTGCAACTCCATTTTTCTCAAGTTTCCTCAAGCTTTTTCAACCAAATTTGTGAAGCAAAGTTGCTCCTCTCATCCTCCTCTATCACCCAGGAAGTATAGATTTCATTCTTGAGCTCTCAATCTTCATTTTTCTTCATTGAAAGTTCATAGTTCAAGTTTATGATCCAAACTTTAAAAATCTCTCAAAAATTGTAGAAAAATTCTTTTAATTGCAAACCAATTTCTATTAGCTAGTTTCATGCCCTACTATCATAACCCAGGAGCTTGGAATCAAATAAACTCTCTAGCCTATTTATCTTTTAAGGGCCGAATGTATGGGTTTTGAGGGAAAATTGGGTTTTTGTTCTTTGTTCTTGATTTCACCTATTGCATCCCTTAATCATGTAATCCAAGGGATTAGGAAGCCAAATCAAACTCTCACCTAATTTTTGGGTGATGGCCGAAACCCCTTTTTGTTGGTTTAAGGGTTTTGGTTCAAATCTTTGATAATTGATCATTGATTTTGTATTAGGTATGCTTAATGATCATTGATCCAAGAGTTGGTAGCATTTCAACATCCCTAGCCTAATTAATTAAATTGGGGTAGTAGCTAATCCTAAGGATTAGGGAGTTTATGAGTTAACTGTTTTAATTTCTGGTTGTATTTTACTGTATAGAATCTGACACGACTCGAACGCTCGATTGCGCACCCGATTCAAAGTTGCAGAGTTGTAGCCGGAGATGAACGTGAGAATCTCTAAGGTGGGGGAAAGAACCGCATTATCGTCGGCTTGGCAAGCTTTAAATAATATATATTGATATGCGTAGAGCGACCTAAACCCTACTAGAGGTCGTTTGACCGTTAGGTTGATTTTACTGTATATTGAGGATGTAAGCTTTGTGATTGGTATTTAATATGATATATGTTATGTTATTTATCTGTAAGTTGATTTTATGTTGAATCTATTGCTGGTTGTTGTTTATATGCTGTTGTGACTGCTGATGTCTGAGTACAGCTAGGCAGTGATTTCTGATAGATGGGGAGATGAATGTGTGGTAAGAAAATAGAGGATATATATACATATCGTAGTGCTCAACCTAGAGATATAGTTGATCTGTTAACGTTGTGATATAAATTCGATACCCGGTTAAGCCGGAGCAAAGTTGGTTGTGGTTGTTTATAAGTCGTGATTGAGGCACTAAGTGTTGATCCTGAGATGAGTCAGTGAGATTGTTGCTATAAAAATGGTTGACGAGCTTGTGCAAGTATACACAATCGTTTAACAAGTAATAAAGTGTAAGAGAGATCGTTCCCACGAGGATTATATGGTGATTCAAGTAACAAGTTTGAGTTAATGGTTCTATTAATCAAGATTAACAAAGAGTAACAAATAATTTGTGTGTGTGTATCCAGGACAGTTTTGGTAAAATTAAATGTTAGAGCAATAAAAACGGATTTGTTAACAGAATGAGTAAAACAGCTACGGGGAAGTATCCCTTGCAACTTCAGTCTAGCTCAGTTATGAGTTTGCAATGCTACGGCAATTTGACTCTAGGAAATGAAAGTTTGTTTGCCAACAGTTCTGAGATAAACTTCACTAAACGTCTCCTATTCCTAGGTCCATATTAGTTACATTCACGCCTCACTTAAGCTCGTTCCAGCTAGCCTAAGAGTTAGAATGTTCATTCCTAAATCACTCTTCATCATAATTTTCCAATTAATGATTTTACTCTTATCTATAAAACAGTTCTGCTACACTTAGCTTTTCATAGCAGCCATGAGCTCAAGTTTTAACTAAGGTGATCAAGCTCAATTAAAACACAACCAAATCAGATTTATAGAAAATGCAATAGCAAAGCATAACATAACATTCACTAGAAATCCATTACAAGTTCAACATCCCATAGCTACAACAGGTTTAGCTCATATTGAGCTTACAGAAACAAAGAGAAAATAAGAAATGGAAGAAGAAGCCATTACAAGAGAGGAGAGAGAGAAAGGGGCGCAGCTCTGTCCTTGCTCCAGTAGGGAAGATTCTCATCTGTCTCTCCCCCTTGTTGTCCCCCTTTTAGGGTTCTTTTTCCAGCCTGTCTCAAGGCCCTTTCCTCTCTCATCCTTTTTGGGCTATAAACTGATTAGGACAAGTGTCCTTGGCCCAGTTCCCTGACTTTAATGCACCAAACACCAACCCCACGTGTAGGACACTATCCTCATCAGCTAAGGACAACTTAATGTGTAAGAGAATGTTTTGAGCCTTTGTCCTTATGCACCGTCAGCTTCAGCTACAATTGCTACAACAAATCCCAGAGCAACGTCTCCAGTTCAGCACCTGATTCTCCAAAAACTGCCCTGCACAGAAACTCTCAATTAATTACCAAAAACAGTTCTAAACGACACCAAAACATTAAAACTTACAAAGGACTCTTATAAAACACCCTTTACACAAAATCACACCAAAATACTAAAAACATAAACTCAAAATACTCAAAGACCACAAAAACACAAGCCAAAAAGGTATAAATAACTCTTCATAACAAGAGTTATCACACCCCAAACTTGAATCATTGTTTGTCGTCAAGTAATGGAAACAAAAGAAACTAAAAAGAAAAGACACAAATTTTTCTAAACCTCGACACTTGTGCTCAAATTATCTCAAACACAAAACTTTCTTCTTTGAAAACCAATTTCTTCACAAGGCATACATGACAATGCATCAACAATCATGAAGTTCAATCAAGCAAGCATTCATGGCTGTCCTTATTTTCAACTCTCAGCAACATGCTACAGCACTAAACTCTCATAACAGTGTATTCTTCCTCTCTTCTCAAGCTAAGATAGGTACTCTCAATCATCATTCAAATGCATACTCAAACACGACCTTGACAAGCTTCTAAACACACCACTCACAATCAAAGTTGCACACTGCTAGAGGACTTTATTTGGTTGCAATGGGGCTTGGGTTCAGGTAGGAACAGTTCTGGGAAGGTGGCTACACTAGATGGAGCTTAGGTATGCTTCCTCTTTTTGCTTCACAACTATTTCTTTCATGGCCCAGCTCATAGAAGTTAGGGAGGACTTTTTGATCTTTTTCATTTTGTTTGATTCCTTTCCCTTTTTTACACCTCTTTGAATTCGGTTTCCTCCTTTGTACCCTCAGAGCAGTTGTTACGACATTTTAGCATTTTTCCTTGCAACTGCTCTGCTCCAAAAACTTGTTGCTCTAAAAATGGTTGACGAGCTTGTGCAAGTATACACAATCGTTTAACAAGTAATAAAGTGTAAGAGAGATCGTTCCCACGAGGATTATATGGTGATTCAAGTAACAAGTTTGAGTTAATGGTTCTATTAATCAAGATTAACAAAGAGTAACAAATAATTTGTGTGTGTGTATCCTGGACAGTTTTGGTAAAAATAAATGTTAGAGCAATAAAAACGGATTTGTTAACAGAATGGGTAAAACAGCTACGGGGAAGTATCCCCCCTTGCAACTTCAGTCTAGCTCAGTTATGCGTTTGCAATGCTACGGCAATTTGGCTCCAGGAAATGAAAGTTTGTTTGCCAACAGTTCTGAGATGAACTTCACTAAACGTCTCCTATTCCTAGGTCCATATTAGTTACATTCACGCCTCACTTAAGCTCGTTCCAGCTAGCCTAAGAGTTAGAATGTTCATTCCTAAATCACTCTTCATCATAATTTTCCAATTAATGATTTTACTCTTATCTATAAAACAGTTTTGCTACACTTAGCTTTTCCAAGCAGCCGTGAGCTCAAGTTTTAACTAAGGTGATCAAGCTCAATTAAAACACAACCAAATCAGATTTATAGAAAATGCAATAGCAAAGCATAACATAACATTCACTAGAAATCCATTACAAGTTCAACATCATATAGCTACAACAGGTTTAGCTCATATTGAGCTTACACAAACAAAGAGAAAAATAAGAAATGGAAGAAGAAGCCATTACAAGAGAGGAGAGAGAGAAAGGGGTGCAGCTCTGTAATTGCTCCAGTAGGGAAGATTCTCATCTGTCTCTCCCCCTTGTTGTCCCCCTTTTAGGGTTCTTTTTCCAGCCTGTCTCAAGGCCCTTTCCTCTCTCATCCTTTTTGGGCTATAAACTGATTAGGACAAGTGTCCTTGGCCCAGTTCCCGGACTTTAATGCACCAAACACCAACCCCACGTGTAGGACACTGTCCTCATCAGCTAAGGACAACTCAATGTGTAAGAGAATGTTTTGAGCCTTTGTCCTTGTGCACCGTCAGCTTCAGCTACAATTGCTACAGCAAATCCCAGAGCAACGTCTCCAGTTCAGCACCTGATTCTCCAAAAACTGCCCTGCACAGAAACTCTCAATTAATTACCAAAAACAGTTCTAAACGACACCAAAACATTCAAACTCACAAAAGACTCTTATAAAACACCCTTTACACAAAATCACACTAAAATACTAAAAACATAAACTCAAAATACTCAAAGACCACAAAAACACAAGCCAAAAAGGTATAAATAACTCTTCATAAGAAGAGTTATCACACCCCCAAACTTGAATCATTGCTTGTTGTCAAGTAATGGAAACAAAAGAAACTAAAAAGAAAAGATATAAATTTTTCTAAACCTCGACACATGTGCTCAAATTAGCTCAAACACAAAACTTTCTTCTTTGAAAACCAATTTCTTCACAAGGCATACATGACAATGCATCAACAATCATGAAGTTCAATCAAGCAAGCATTCATGGTTGTCCTCATTTTCAACTCTCAGCAACATGCTACAACACTAAACTCTCATAACAGTGTATTCTTCCTCTCTTCTCAAGCTAAGATAGGTACTCTCAATCATCATTCAAATGCATACTCAAACACGACCTTGACAAGCTTCTAAACACACCACTCACAATCAAAATTGCACACTGCTAGAGGACTTTATTTGGTTGCAATGGGGCTTGGGTTCAGGTAGGAACAGTTCTGGGAAGGTGGCTACACTAGATGGAGCTTAGGTATGCTTCATCTTTTTGCTTCACAACTATTTCTTTCATGGCCCAGCTCATACAAGTTAGGGAGGACTTTTTGATCTTTTTCATTTTGTTTGATTCCTTTCCCTTTTTTACACCTCTTTGAATTCGGTTTCCTCCTTTGTACCCTCAGAGCAGTTGTTGCAACATTTTAGCATTTTTCCTTGCAACTGCTCTGCTGTTTTTTTTTTTTTTTTTTTTTTTACAACAAACCATTGCTTTTTACCAGCAACAGTTCAATTTCTGATATTCTGTCACATAACAGCTGCATGGCACCCCCAAACTGAAAACTGTGCTAGCCCTCGAGCACCCCCAAACTTATGTTACAGCATGTAAACACAGGAAGCACACCAGCCACTCCAACTAGTTAGGACATTGGTTTTTCAGGATATGGCTTGTAATGTGGGCTATTAGAAACAAAGGGCTTGCAGGCTCAAAGTGGTTCACACAAAGGTAGGATCCAAGGGTAGGCTATGTAGGCAAGACTAGGCTCAAGAAACAAAATGTGCCCTAGCAAATGTGTGTGCAGCAGAGATGTGTACACGTATGAAAGTAGCAAGGCAAAATCAGAGAATTATGCATAAGAATGGTATTCACAGAGAAAGAAGGATGAATCTGTTTGGGCCCAAAAGCTCACAAGGTAGATCAGAATTGCTAAAGCATGTGCCGCGAGTGTCAAACAATTACATCCAAGCATACAAGCTAGAAAGACAACAATGAAGCCAAAATTGCCATAGAGATGCACTAGTGAAATATTAAAACAGACAAGCTGCATTAAGCAAAACCCCAGGATGGGGATGGTTGAGCACAGGGTGGAGTAAAACATACAGGATGTTAAGCTGACGAAAATGGCAACTTCATGCTACAAGTTGAACAAAATAAAACAGCAACAACAACTTAAACCACAAACCAGAAGAAATAACCAAAAAAAAGGGAAACAAGGAAACTCCTAATAGGGTTGCTGCAACAGAGTGCAGCAACCGGCTGTGATGTGCTCAAGTGCTCAACTTCCTGATGCGGGAGCTCTTCCTGCTCCCTGTTGCAGTAGTGGTCTTCTTGCTTGTGGGGGTTAAAGTCCCCACTTCTTTCACAAAAACCAAGTCTTCTTGGTTTTCTTCATCAGTGGCTGAGGCTACTGTATCCTCTGCACTTCCCTCTGCCCCCTCACTCTCTGCCGTAGACGGCTGGTGACCCTTGCCCTTGACAGCACTTTGTTAAGGCAGCCTATGCTTTCTTGTGGCAAGAGGTACATTGTCCTCCTCATCCTCATCAGAGGCAGGGTAATCAGCGGCTATTTTGGTGATCACATCTCGAAGAGGGGTGGCTGGAATTTTCTTCTTAGGAGCGCGAGAGGGGGTAAGGGTTGTTGTTGTTGTTGCTTCGGGCTCAGTTTCTTCAGGCTCTGTTTCAGTCTCAGCCCCCAAGTCCGGCAAGGGGCTTGCACTTCTCTTTCTCTTGTTACGGCTGATTTCTTCAGTGGTGGTGGTGGGTTGCTGCTGTTGTGAAGGAGCTGGTGGCATCCAGTCAGAAGAGTCCGAGTCATCCGGGACTGCTGTGGCACTTGGACTATTATGCTGCCCAGGGGTGTGATGCAGATCGGGTAGAATATTTAGTGGAAACTGTGGAATGGGGTGCACCTTCTTCCATTTGTTAAGCTCCAGCACCCGTTGCTGCCATTTAAACTGATCCAGGGCAAATTGCCAATATAACTGCTGCTGTAGCATTTGTTGCTGCAGCATTTGAGTCAGTGATTCCACCTTTTGTTCTAGCCCTGCAGAGCGGTCCTGCTGCTTTGAGGGCTCCCCTGGTTCCATAATCCGCTCTTGGTCTTTGGCCTGGCTTGCTTTAGCCGAGTTGGATATGAATCGATTGATTAAGGCAATATCAATGCTTCCTGCGTTTCTCTTCTCCACTTCCCCTTTTCGAAGCTCGACGCCACATCGCTTGCATAGGTCAGTGATAAAGTAGGGGAAAACCAATTGGCCTTTCGTGCTCGTGGCACAAGTGGAGATCTCCTGCTGGATCAACCTCCCCACATTTATTTTCTTTCCCTCCATTATGCAGTAAAGGAGCACCAAACGTTCCTTCTTAACAGTTTCCGTGTGCGCAGTGGGGGAGAGCTTATGCCTAAGGAAGTGATACCAAACCTTGGCAAAGGGTTGCAACGCAGATCTTGCTATTTTCAGCTGGTTTTCGGAAGTTGGGAGCCATTTCGTCCCTGGGACCGTCACAGCATCCTTCATATCAGTTAGTTGCTTTACAGTGGCCTTTGTCAGTAAAGGTTGGTACTCATCGTCCTCTTCAGCCAGGTTCAGCTTTAAGTTGATGGTCTTAGCAGAGAAACTGACCTTGCACCCTCTTACCATGGAGTGGGTTGGTTCGGCACCTCCAATGTTCGCATAGAACTCGCTAACAAAATATGTGCAGAACCCAGTTGGGTGGCCAGCAAAACGTTTCCACTTGTGCTGGTCAATCATTACAGCAATTTCGGCAGGGAGGCCATAAGAAGCCTTGGTGGAGATGGTGAAACCTTTCTCTGCATGAGGTTCTCTGAGCGCAGTAACATTAATGTACCGAGCTGCAGCTTCGGCATCAACAAACACTTCATACCCCTCAGACTCATCACTTGCGGTGGGTTTGCTCTTCTTCACAGCGGTATGCTTGATGCGAGGCATGGTTGGGCGAAGATGAGGGGAAGAGATGAAGGTAGGGAAAAAGAAGAGATTTGGGGGAGGACTGAAGGTGTTAGGGTTCGGGTGGTGGAGGCAGTGGGTTGCGTGTGGGAAGGAAGGGGAAGGTGGGGGCTTTATGATGAGATTTGACGGGAGAGTATGGTGATTGATGCGGGTGGTTGGGAGTGTGTGGCTAGGGAGAGGCGCGGATACCAAGGGAGAATAAGTGGTCTGAGGGTTCCCATCTAACCTTTTTGGATTTGTTGTACCTGGTTTGAGCTTGACATGACTTCTTCCCCCAAAACCCAACACAATCCCGAATCAGCTACATGGGCCCCCAACCTTTTTCAACCCAATATACAATCACGGCACCACCGAGACAGTTTTACCACCTTCAGCCACATCTCCAATTTCTTTGTGTTCTGCTTACTTAGTTAGTGCTAAAGAAAACAAAAAAAAAAAAAACAAAAACAAAATAACATCTAAAATTAAAGAAAATAAAATAAAAATTGCTGGGCTGTCTCCCAGTAGCGCTTGGTTTATAAGTCCTCAGCCTGACTCAGTGCATGTTGAACATTCAAGGATCAGCCATTACTGTGGTGGCCTGTGCCTTAGCAAATGGCTCACCCCAGTAATGTTTGACCCTTTGCCCGTTTACCTTGAAGGTCCTACCAAATGCTGCGTCAAGCAGTTCCATGGCCCCATGAGAGTGGGCATGAACTATTGTGAAGGGTCCAGACCATCTAGATTTGAGTTTTCCTGGAAACAGCTTCAGTCTGGAATTAAAGAGCAATACTTGCTCTCCTGGTGCAAAGTCTCTCTTCTGGATCTTTCGATCATGCCAAGCTTTTGTCTTGGCCTTGTAGAGTTCTGCCCCCTCATACGAAAACATCCTATGTTCTTCAAGCTCATTGAGCTGCAGCATTCGAGCTGCCCCAGCCTGGGCTAGCTCAAGATTTAGTTTTTTTACTGCCCAGAAGGCTTTATGCTGCAGCTCAATGGGCAAATGGCATGCCTTTCCATAGACCAACCTATAGGGTGACATTCCTAAGGGGGTCTTGTAGGCAGTCCTATATGCCCAAAGAGCATCTTCCAAGTGCAGGGACCAATCTTTTCTAGTTGGATTCACCACTTTTTCCAGAATTCTTTTTATTTCCCTATTGGACAGCTCTGCCTGCCCATTTGTCTGCGGATGGTATGCTGTAGCCACTTTATGTCTCACCCCATATTTTGTGAGGACTCCATCAAAGAGCTTGTTGCAGAAGTGTGTACCCTCATCACTGATAAATGCCCTTGGTGTGCCAAATCTTGTAAAAATATTCTTTTGAACAAACTTCACAACAGATCTAGCATCATTTGTAGGGAGAGCTACAGCTTCCACCCATTTTGACACGTAGTCTACAGCCACCAGAATATATAAATTTTCAAAGGAAGGGGGGAAGGGACCCATGAAGTCTATGCCCCACACATCAAACAACTCTACTTCCAAGATGGAATTGAGGGGCATCTCGTGTCTATCTGAAATATTTCCCACCCTTTGGCATCTGTCGCAGCCCTTGGCAAAACAGTAGGCATCTTTAAATAATGTAGGCCAAAAGTACCCAGCCTGGAGGACTTTGGCAGCCGTCCTCATTCCTCCAAAATGTCCCCCACATGGGGATGAATGACAATGTAAGAGAATAGCCGGGACTTCTGTTTCTGCTACACACCTTCTAAGCAAATTGTCAGCACAATGCTTATACAAGTATGGCTCGTCCCAGCAGAACTGCTTTGCCTGATGGAAGAACCTTTTTCTTTGTTGTGGACTGAAATCTGTAGGGACAATTCCACTGGCCAAGTAGTTCACCAGGTCAGCATACCATGGTGTTTCAGCATCTTCCATGGACAGCAACTGCTCATCAGGGAACAGTTTTTTGATCTCAGAATTCTTTGTGGCTTCATTCCCCTCAGACAGTCTTGACAAATGGTCTGCCACCTGATTCTCAACTCCCTTCTTATCCCTAATTTCCAAGTCGAACTCTTGCAACAAGAGCACCCACCTAATCAGTCTTGGCTTTGCATCTTTCTTGGCAATTAAGTATTTGATGGCAGCATGATCAGTATAGACAATCACCTTTGTTCCAACAAGGTAGGGTCTGAACTTGTCAAAGGCAAACACAACAGCCAACAACTCTTTCTCTGTAGTGGTATAGTTCAATTGAGCTTCGACCAATGTTTTGCTGGCATAATATATAGAGTGAAACACCTTATCCTTCCTTTGGCCCAGAACTGCTCCCACTGCGAAATCACTAGCATCACACATCAACTCAAATGGCATAGACCAATCGGGAGCAATTATGACCGGTGCAGTAATGAGGGCCTTCTTCAGAATTTCAAATGCTTCCAAACAGGTTGGAGCAAAATCAAAGATTCTATCATGCTCTAGCAACTGGCATAGAGGCTTGGAGATTTTGGAGAAATCCTTAATGAATCTTCTATAGAAACCAGCATGTCCTAAGAAACTTCTTACTCCTTTAACTGAGGTAGGTGGTGGCAGCTTTTCAATGACCTCTATTTTGGCTTGGTCTACCTCCATACCCTTCTTAGACACCTTGTGACCCAACACAATTCCTTCCTGAACCATAAAGTGACATTTTTCCCAGTTTAACACCAAATTAGTTTCCTCACAACGATCCAAGACCTGTTCTAGATTTTCAAGGCATTCCTGCATTGACTCTCCAAACACTGAGAAGTCATCCATAAAAATTTCCATAGATTCTTCAATAACATCCGAGAATATGGCCATCATGCATCGTTGGAACGTTGCTGGGGCATTACAGAGGCCAAAAGGCATCCTTCGGAAGGCAAAAGTGCCATAGGGACAAGTAAAGGTAGTCTTTTCTTGATCTTCGGGTGCTACAGTAATTTGATTGTAACCCGAGTATCCATCCAAAAAGCAGTAGAACTCTTTCCCAGAAAGTCTATCCAACATTTGATCAATAAAGGGCAAGGGAAAGTGATCTTTTTTGGTGGATTTATTCAATTTTCTATAATCCATACAAATCCTCCATCCTGTGACTGTTCTGGTGGGGATTAGTTCATTTTTCTTGTTGACCACAACTGTTATTCCCCCTTTCTTTGGTACACACTGGATTGGACTTACCCACAATCTGTCAGAGATGGGATATATAATCCCAGCATCCAGCCATTTGATGACCTCCTTCTTTACCACATCCTTCATGATAGGATTCAGTCTCCTCTGGCTTTCTACACTATTCTTGGTTTCAGGCTCTAGCAATATTCGATGCATACACACAGTAGGACTAATGCCTTTGATATCTGCCATTTGCCAACCGATTGCTTTCTTGTGTCGTCTCAAGGTTTCTATCAAACTGTTCTCTTGATTAGTAGTTAGAAAAGATGAAATAATCACAGGCAAGGTTTCCATAGCTCCCAAATAAACATATTTCAAATGTGATGGGAGTTGTTTTAGCTCCAAAACAGGTGGCTTCACAACTGAAGGTATGTTGTCCTTGAAAGTCTCATCAGTGACTTCCAATGATTCAAATTTTCTAGCCCACATAGGTTGCCTTGCAGTGCAATCCTTTATTTCAGAAAGTTCTTCCAACAAGGGATCATCAATACCTGATTCATACTCATCATCACTCAATTCTGTTCTTCCTATCAGGAACTGTCGTTGCAACAGATCATCGAATGACTGCACAAACGAACATTCTTCCACTCCTTCTTCAAGATACCTTAAGGCATTGAACACATTGAAAGTCACATGTTGATCATTAACCCTCATGGTCAACTCTCCCTTTTGTACATCAATGAGAGTTCTTCCTGTAGCAAGGAAGGGCCTACCCAGAATAATAGGAGCTTCCCTATCTGTTTCACAGTCTAAAATACTAAAGTCCACTGGGAACACAAACTTATCTACTTTTATCAGTACATCATCGATCTTTCCTTCTGGATATGCAATAGACCTGTCTGCTAGTTGAAGTGTCACAGTGGTAGGCCTGGCATCCCCAATGCCCAATTGTTTAAAAATCGACATAGGCATTAAGTTGATGCTAGCACCTAAATCACACAGTGCTCTGCCACAGTAGGTATCTCCAATAGAACAGGGAATGGTGAAACTTCCCGGGTCTTTCAACTTGGGAGGTACTTTGGCTTGGAGCATCAGGCTGCATTCCTTTGTCATGGCAACTGTTTCAAACTCCCCCAGCCTTCTCCTCTTTGTTAACACATCTTTCATGAACTTGGTATAGTTAGGCATCTGCTGCAAAGCTTCAACCAAAGGTATATTGATGTGCAACTGCTTTAGAATCTCCATGAACTTGCTAAACTGCTTGTCTTGTTGTACTTTCCTCAACCTTTGAGGAAAAGGGGGAGGTGGTCTTTCTAGACTAAATTTAGGCAAGGGTTCAGCTTCTGGAACAGCCTCAGGCTTCTTAGCAGTTCTCTCAGTTGTTTTCTCAACATTTTCACCAGTTGCTGGAATAGTCTCAGTGTCTTCAATTTGTAGGCTGGTAACTCAGTTCCACTTCTCAATTGTATTGCTTTGCAGTGCTCCTTACCAAGAGGGCTTGAGGATGAAGGAGTTTCAGTAGAAGATGGCAGAGATCCACTGGGTCTGCTGTTCAATGCATTGGCCAGCTGGCCTACCTGATTCTCAAGGTTCCTCATGGATACTCCTTGATTCTGGAACTGTGCCTTAGTTTCTGACATGAATGCTTTTATGACAGCTTCCAGGGACATTTCTTGAGTTGCCGGTTGTGCTTGCTGTTGTGGCCTTGGTTGCTGACTTGTGAATCCAGAGGGAGCAGTTGTGGACTGGGCAGGAAAGTTTGAGTTCCATGGCGGAGCATTAGCATTGTTATTCCACGAAAAATTTTGAGGTTGCCTGTTCCCAGGATTGTAGGTATTGAAATAGGGTTTATCTCCCTCGTTGTCCCTGTAGTTAACATAATTAGCAGATGCAGGATTGCTGAAACAGTCTTCAAACAAATGTTCTCCTCCACAATACACACAAGAAACAGTTTCAGCTTGGTGCACCTGTTGTTCGTTTACCACTGCTTCAGTTACAGCTCCTTGAGATGTCTGGTTATTCTTGTTTGTAATCGCTAGGTTTTTCACCATGTTAGTTAAGGAAGCCAACTGAGCAGTAAGTGCTGTAACGCCACTCACTTCATGCATTCCTGCAACAGTTGTGCTTTTTCCAGAGGTCAGCCTAGCAGTAGGCCACTGATAACTGTTAGCAGCAATACTTTTAATCAATTCATATGCTTCATTATAGGACTTGTTAAGAAGAGTGCCTCCTGCAGAGGCATCAAGCATCATTCTTGCAGATGGCAACAGTCCAATGTAAAAGTGCTCCATCTGAATGCATATTAAAATGCTGTGATGGGGGCATCTCTTTAAAAGCTCCTTAAATCTCTCCCATGCTTCATATAAAGGCTCATCATCAAGTTGCTTGAAGGAGGTTATATCATTTCTCAGCTTCGCATTCTTCATGGGAGGAAAGAATTTGGTCAAAAACTTCTCAGCCATCCTATTCCATGTATTAACAGAGTTGGGTTCCATAGAATTTAGCCAATTCTTAGCCTTGCCAGCCAAAGAAAATGGGAACAGTCTTAATCTGAAGGAATCGTCAGTGACTCCTGGATTTCTGAAATTATTAGCCACAGTTAGGAACTGCTTCAGGTGCAAATGAGGGTCCTCGGTTGCAGCACCACTGTATTGCCCAATTGCTTGCAGCATCTGGAACATAACAGGCTTGAACTCAAAATGCCCAGCTGTTATCGGGCACCACTATGCCTGTGTTCATTGTTGCCGGATCAAACAGGGCATAACCTCTGATAGAACTGGTTCTATCATTGGCTAAAGCCATGCTATTAGGTTCATCACCCATTTCAGAGTTGTTAGAACTAGTGGCAGCGGAGGAGTAGTCAGGGGTATCAGGATCCAATCTCCCCAACTCGACTAAGCCCTGGTTCTGCCTGTTCAATCTTCTGAATGTTCTTTCAATTTCTGGGTCTAGGTGGAACTCAGGAGCGCTATGCCTACGCATACAGAGTAAAGTACCTGTTGCTATAGCAAAACACTCCACAGATCAGTAGTCTCAACTAATAGAACTATCAATTTAAAACTTGTTAATTAAACACCATTACTAATCCCCGGCAACGGCGCCAAAAACTTGTTGCTATAAAAATGGTTGACGAGCTTGTGCAAGTATACACAATCGTTTAACAAGTAATAAAGTGTAAGAGAGATCGTTCCCACGAGGATTATCTGGTGATTCAAGTAACAAGTTTGAGTTAATGGTTCTATTAATCAAGATTAACAAAGAGTAACAAATAATTTGTGTGTGTGTATCCAGGACAGTTTTGGTAAAAATAAATGCTAGAGCAATAAAAACGGATTTGTTAACAGAATGGGTAAAACAACTACGGGGAAGTATCCCTTGCAACTTCAGTCTAGCTCAGTTATGCGTTTGCAATGCTACGGCAATTTGGCTCCAGGAAATGAAAGTTTGTTTGCCAACAGTTCTGAGATGAACTTCACTAAACCTCTCCTATTCCTAGGTCCATATTAGTTACATTCACGCCTCACTTAAGCTCGTTCCAGCTAGCCTAAGAGTTAGAATGTTCATTCCTAAATCACTCTTCATCATAATTTTCCAATTAATGATTTTACTTTTATCTATAAAACAGTTCTGCTAAACTTAGCTTTTCCAAGCAGTCGTGAGCTCAAGTTTTAACTAAGGTGATCAAGCTCAATTAAAACACAACCAAATCAGATTTATAGAAAATGCAATAGCAAAGCATAACATAACATTCACTAGAAATCCATTACAAGTTCAACATCCCATAGCTACAACAGGTTTAGCTCATATTGAGCTTACAGAAACAAAGAGAAAAATAAGAAATGGAAGAAGAAGCCATTACAAGAGAGGAGAGAGAGAAAGGGGCGCAGCTCTGTCCTTGCTCCAGTAGGGAAGATTCTCATCTGTCTCTCCCCCTTGTTGTCCCCCTTTTAGGGTTCTTTTTCCAGCCTGTCTCAAGGCCCTTTCCTCTCTCATCCTTTTTGGGCTATAAACAGATTAGGACAAGTGTCCTTGGCCCAGTTCCCTGACTTTAATGCACCAAACACCAACCTCACGTGTAGGACACTGTCCTCATCAGCTAAGGACAACTCAATGTGTAAGAGAATGTTTTGAGCCTTTGTCCTTGTGCATCGTCAGCTTCAGCTACAATTGCTACAGCAAATCCCAGAGCAACGTCTCCAGTTCAGCACCTGATTCTCCAAAAACTGCCCTGCACAGAAACTCTCAATTAATTACCAAAAACAGTTCTAAACGACACCAAAACATTAAAACTCACAAAAGACTCTTATAAAACACCCTTTACACAAAATCACACTAAAATACTAAAAACATAAACTCAAAATACTCAAAGACCACAAAAACACAAGCCAAAAAGGTATAAATAACTCTTCATAACAAGAGTTATCAGAGATTCATGTTGCATAGTTGTTGTTCATCACTGTGTTGGCATAAGGGCAATTCCGATCTTACTTACGGGGAGATGATCGTACCGATTAATTTGGCGTAGGGGCGATTCCGATCTTACCTACGGGGAGATGATCGTACCCGTTAGTCGAATTGTAGACGGACGAGCGAATATCTCGACCTAGTCTGCAGGCGGGGGTATATCTCGTTACCGAAAGTTGAGCTGTTAATGGATGGGCGAATGTTTCGACCTAGCCTGCGAGCGGGGGAACATGTCATTACCGTAAGTTACATTGTTGACAAGCGAATATTCCGACCTGGCCTGCGGGCGGGGGAATATGTCGTACCCATGAGACGAGTTGGGCCTACGGGCTTTAGACCGAACCCTACCTTATGGGGGTGGTATAGTGATGATCGGGACACCTTGAACTGTTGAGGATGTCGCGTCGTGATCGCGTCCATATAGTCATTATTTGCATGAGTTTGAGAGACAGTAGTTAAGGGAAAAATTATCCGGAAGTTGTTTGGTTGTCACTGTTGTGATTGGGTGTGTTGCTATCTATATACATTATTTATATCGCTGTTTTTCCCATTTATGACATATTACTGTTTCTTATCCTCTGCACTTTTATATGTTGTATTTTCTTTATTCTCGAGCACGAGAAGATCCTGATGAGGAGTTTCCAGAGGAGATTAACGGCATACCTGTTGAGCCCGATGCCGGCGGGAGAGCTTCGGATCCCAATGCTGGGGGACCTTGAGCGCCAGGGGAGGATGTCTGATGTATCTTTATTTTCGCTGCTATGTTTGTAGTTTTTATTTACTGCATACTCTGATGTCTTTTATATTTGGTATCAGTGTTGTAAGCTCTACTGATGGAGCCAGTACTATTATGTCTGTATCTATTATTATGGTATCAGTATATATTGTATGTTTTAATATTTCCGTAATTTTATACTACTACGCTACGCTGTAAAGCTAATAATTATAAATGGGGTCACCAATGGGACCTCCTAGGAAGGGGTTGTCTTAGAAGTGACCAAAGATCCTGTTTTTGGTCGGACTGATCGGATCAGCCAATCCGGTCCGGGTTTAACAACATTGATTAGAAGACTCCTAGTAGTTAACAAATAAAAAATAAAAAATCTAAAACAAAAATAAAAAATGCAAAGTTTTAAAGATGGAGTCTAACGTCTAATTAACGGAAGCAACCAAATTCAACTGGGAAGAGTCATCACTAAATTGGCACCCACTAAATTTCCAAAACAGTGCCATAAAGTTAACTGAACATCATTTTCATTTTACATCTAGAAGCTACAAATGTATTGCCTTGGGATAGACTTAATTTCAATGTGAATCCAGTTTTGAATCCTTTAGTTAACTTTGATTTTTTAGGAGGCAATTCTTGTAACAAAGTAAGCTAGAAATTGCAATAGATATTGTTGAGGTTTATCATGATTAAGATGCACTTATGGTGCTTTTAAGTAAACAGCTTCATTAAACGTTTATTCAATAAATTTTTTTTTAAATAAGTTAAAAACAACTTATTTTCATAAGCTTCTCTAACAAGTTTATGGAAATAAGGTAAAAAGAGCTTATAGGAAGATCATAAAATATTTGCATAATTTATTTCCATAAGCTATTCTCATAAGCCCAAATAAGCTCTCTATAAGCTCTTCCAAACACACCTTACACTCCTTCCGCCTATTAGTCAATTAGAAAAATTAACAGAAGTGTGTAGCATGTGAGTTGTACATGCTCATTGAGACTACAAATGACATTTATGACCTTAGAGGAGTTCTTGTTGTTTAAGTCTTTAAAACTAGTACTAATAGAAACCTATTTAAATTAAAATCAGATTCTTTTTTATCACTCTCTCGCCACATTTTCGTCTCCGAACCTCTACCTTCCGTAGCACCACCCATCATCGCCCCAAAGTCCAAACTATCCACCCAATTTCTCAGCATTCAGAGATGTCCCTATAATAGAATCCAGAAACTTCATCTACAACAAGGACCAGTCCAAAGCCTATCTCTTCCCTCAAATATTCTCTCAGACCCTCCATCTCTAGTCGTGCCCTTCCATCTTCCATTAAAGTCTCTCTCCCCACAAGTCTTTGTAGGAAAAAATCGATCATATATACGTCATATTATATAAAATTAGAACTCCGATCATATACTTACTTGTTGAAGACAACGTTACCAAATATAGAAATTGGCTAAACGATGTCGGGTTCCTGAAATCGAAAGACTAAGTCTTCCCCTGCCTATTCACGCACTCCTAAATCATAGCTCTCAATGGGACAAGACATGGAATAACTGATAATAACATCCGTGACGGTAGAAGGGACCTAGCCATATATATATATATATATATATATATATATATATATATATATATATATATATATATATATATAATATAATAATAATAACAATAATAATAACAATAATAATAATAACCCTAGGCGCCTCCCATTACAGGCCTATAGGTTACTGCCTACACTGTCTCCCACACAGATCGATGTTAGGTGCCAATAGCTCATTACGAATAGATCACTATATTAGCGGGCGTAAGCATTACCAAATGGATCATAACATTATCCCATGTTTCGCAAACCAAAAAGCCACAATTGATTGTAGTCCACAAGAATTATTAGAAAAAATTCTAACATTCTCCCACTTGGGAAAAATCAATTGTCTAATTTTAATTTGTAAAAAACATTTTCGAAAACGACTCTTAGGCTAATAACATATACTTAATGTGGCCACAAAACACATTATCCTAATATGCAACACCTAATTAAGAGTCCATCAAACAAAAGCCAAGTAATATGGAATCATAGAGGTAGTTATATCCTTTATTGATATAAGACCTTCCATAGTTACAAATATTACTGGCTCTGTCGGCTAGTCATCAGTGTGGAGTGTAGCAAGAAAATGACATGCCAATGTGATCCAATAATCATACTGTCATTTTTTTGTCAGTCCTCAGTATCTCTCAAATGCTAGAACAGAAGACCAAAGAAACTATATGGTTCATAAAAAAACATCATGCCTCAACTCCAACAAGATTTCGACTATACGCGCAATGGTCCCAACGACACCGAGCTTTAAAATAACAATGCGCCAGCCCCAACATGGTGTCAACCATGGGCACAATGATCCTAATGACACCGAGCTTTAAATTACACGATGCCTCAGCTCCAAAATGGCATCGACCACGGGCACAGTGGTCCCAACGACACCCAGCTTCAAAATATATGATGTCTCGTACCCCATTTTCATGTCAACCACGAGCACAATAGTTCCATCGGCACTGAGTTCCCAAATTTTTGCGTTGGATATACATAAACATACATATACAAAAGGTATATAACAATGAAACCCAATGCATCATCAATTGCTTAATCAAATGGTAAATATCAACAAAACAACAACGGTGTTCAAAATAAAAATCAAAATTGACATCGTAATGAAGAGTAACACAAAGCTCAAGCTCCCACTAATCAAACACATTATAAGATCTCACAATGTCCAAGTTTTAAACATGTCTTTTTAAGCACAATAGGCCCGAGTCCCTTGGCTAAGGGAACAATCAACACAGAATCAACAAAAATGTGTTCAACCATTATATCTTTATTTTTTAAAACATATTTGACATCAAATGCTTCACTTCCAAATGCTTAATACCATTTTAAGGCATCATCATTATCATAATAATTTTCAATTATATAACAAAAAACCTCTATGTGAAGTCATGTCACAAGTTTCATAACCAAACACTTTATGTTGTAAGAAGCAACATAACATGCAACAAAATGCACACAAAAAAAAAAAATTTGGTTAAAGAAACTTGAAGCTATTTTGTCAAAGCATCAAATATCGTGAAAACATTTGATATCATGTTTATGATATCATATAATTTATAGATTAATAGGTATCATAAAAGATCTATGATATTCAAAAATATTTCAATATCCAAAATATCAAAATATCCCAAAATCATATATTTCAACAAATTATTTTTTGTACTATCATTCTTGACATCAAATAATGATTAAAGTCAAAATCCTCCTACTGATGTCAAGATCCAATCATGCTCAGTTTAAAAAATTTATAGTCAACAAACATGAGCATCTTATTTATTATCACAAAATTCGAAGCAATGAATTCATGTTTTCAAGTAAGAAATCAACTCAGATAAGGTATATACATATATATATATATATATATATATATATATATAAAATAAAATCCTTTAATCCATAGATCTTCAAACAAATATATCAACACTGATATTATTTTAATAACATTAAAAGACTCATCTTCCATACCAAAAAAAGAAAACTTAACGGTTTACTTTTCTAAAGGAATGATAAGAAAACATTTAAAACAATTTTACGATGCTCCACTTTATAATTCAATAAAATATTTTAATAATGTGCAAATTGATTTGATTTGTCATACACATTGAATGTCATATCCTTTAAAATTGTGAAAAGTAAAACTAATTATGATAAAAAAATTTCTCACTAGTATCAAGTATGATCAATAAATAAAAGGCTTGATTGCACTTTTGATCCCCGATGTATCAAGATTGTGCAATTTTAGTTTTCCTGGTTCCAATTGCGCCAATTCGGTCCCCTAGGTATCACAATTGTGCAATTTTAGTCCCCATGATTGTGCAATTTTTAATGTCAGTAGCTTACGTGGCACATGTCGGACTAATTTGACACTTGGTGAGGTCAGTTTGACAGCTTACATTGCATTCCTATGCGACATTCCTATGATGTACACGTGACCATTAAAGTGTGAGGTGTCAATAATGCCACATAGGAATGTCACGTAAACTGTCAAGGTGGCCTCACTTAGTGCCAAATCAGTCTCACGTAGACTAATGACGTTAAAAATTGGACAATACAGTGACAAAATGACCTGATTGTAACAGAGG
This sequence comes from Ammopiptanthus mongolicus, assembly GCA_039655645.1. Classification (NCBI taxonomy): domain Eukaryota; kingdom Viridiplantae; phylum Streptophyta; class Magnoliopsida; order Fabales; family Fabaceae; genus Ammopiptanthus; species Ammopiptanthus mongolicus. Next base: position 42,687,278 of record CM077350.1, read on the forward strand.
GGATACTTTAGGGACCCAGTTGGCGCAATTGGAACCTGAGGAACCAAAGTTGCACAATCGTAATACTTGACGGACAAAAAGTGCAATTAAGCCTAAATAATATATCTCATATCAATATCATATGTTCTAAAAGTATGACAAAAATAATTATTGCAAGCACATATATACAATTTTGAAATATTTTATAACAACATAAATTCAATTAATAAGATCCTCAATGGTAACATGAAATTCAGTCATTAATAGCACAAGCCATTTGAGGATATTATCATCCACTAAACACTCTCATTTGGGCAAGACAAACAAATATCAAAATGCCTCTTAACCATGAAGCTAACGCATTAGACTACAAAACAACTCAAATATTGTCTCCTTTGGGTAAACAAATATTCAAGTCATTGTGGCTAACACAATAAGACTAAAATTTATGTGTCTTTGGAAGCGCACTTCATGAAATTCACCAAAATTATGACACATGGTAGTCCCTTTTGGGTAGGCGATCATATCTAATAATTCAGAAAATATATCCTGTAATACTGCAACAAAATATCCTTCCAAATTATGTAAAAGAATCACTTTTGTGACCAAACATTCACATAGAGTTCCAAAACTAACTCGTATAAGGATATATCATGCCTAAAACATAAAGAGTCCAGCATATTAATAACAATTGTATGTCACTTATCAATCAAATATGATACCTACATAATATGTGTCTTAATAATTAAATCACAATAACATGTATCATCCAGATATTCATGAGCAAAATTATCGTAGATACATAGTAATGCCAAGCTTGATACATTACGATCTGCATCATAATTCAATCAATTTCATTAGGTAATAACCTAACCAAAAGAGTCAGGTTTAAAATACAAGTCTCTTCCATGGCCAATAACAGTAAACACTTGAAACCATTATTTCTTTCTTTTAAAATTTATGATAACAAAACACATTTTTTGTTGGACGTGCCTTCCTAAAAATAGGAATAATCATGCTCCATAACAAACCAAGCAACATAGTTGTTATTGAAAATTGATTGTTAAGCAAAACTTGGAATGCGTTACAGTAAGCAATAAGGCAAGACATAACTTTAGGTTAAATCAGGCTATTTTGAGGCCAACATAACAACACATTTCCCATTGGGCAGAATGCGCAACCAAGGTCGCAATCACAGTCAAAACCTTAGATGAGTTAATCGATGAGCGTACACTAATTTTGGAAAATTGTCTCATTTGGGCAGACAAATCCTCTAGATCAATGCACTTCCATTAGCTGCATCCAGAATATTTGATAATAAGTTACTCACTAAGCATACACTGCGTTTAGAAATCTATCCCCTTTGGGCAGAAAGATCTCGTAGACCAATGCATCTCCAATAAATTTATTCACAATCATCGATAATGAGTTACTTAATGAGCATACACTAGGTTTAGAAATCTAATCATGACATACAATAACCCCTTTTGGGCAGGCAATTAGGCGTAACAACCAGAAGTATTCCTCTAATGATAAAAAGAAATTCCGTCAATTAATAATGTGTAATCTCACTTTGTCGGTAATCACCCATAATAATCAATGAAATACTTTTATCCAAAATCAATTTCTCTTGCCCTTAATCATGATATAGTCCATAAGAAGGTGTATCAACAATAAACACCAACTGATCATAAATTTAAAACCTATAGCATTCCACAAGTTTTGAACTTACAACAATCCAAACAGGAGCTCACAATTAAACAAATTGGCACGTTAATACTAATCTTGATAACGTACTGTGACCTCATCAGGGTAGTCAGGTTGTCAATAGGACACTCCGGCCACGGGTTGTAAGTCCATGCCATGATGCAATGATGGATGAATGTTCAACATATATGCAAACATATGTGCAACCATCCTCCATCATAACATTAACAATGATTATTAAACTTGACCATCAATGATGATCATTAACAACATAACTTGACCATCAACGATGATAATTAACAACATATGGCGATAACCCATCGTTACTGTCTTCAACAACATCATCACTAGCAACACATCGTTATTATTAACAACTTCATCTTTATTATGTGTTAGATGTAATCTTACTATCTCAACCTTAAAGTCTTTATTTAATTTATTAGCATAGTTCGTTAACTGTACTCAAGGTCACAATCTGTAATCCTATTTATCATATTATTATGCCAAAAGGTTATTTACACTTTTTTTAACTAAATCTGAGAAGTGCTCTCATATCTGCCCAGGTGCACGGTCGTGCACGGCCTGAGCACGGACGTGCTTACTGTGAACATGGGCGTACACACTAAAAGCACGGGCGTGCTCGTTCGCTACTGCACTAGCACGGGCGTACTGGATTACAGCACAGTTGTGCACGTTCACTAAGTACTGAGCACGGGCGTGCTCAATGCCATTGCAGCGTTCTCAGTTACGGAACTTAGAATTTTTTAGGTTCTAAACACTCAAATCAATCCTAAGGTTCTTTGACTAATCCATTGGGCTACAATCTCTCCCCTCATCAAGTTTTATGAACATCAATTAACCAATCCAAGTTTTAGGTTCAACACTAACATCACTATGTTTTTTATTAACATAGCCAATTAACAACATATCATCATCATCATCATAGCATATACTAAATCATCAACATATCTCATCACAATATATCTTGATGCATCAAACAGATTATCACGTATAACCAACAATCAATCATTTAACATCTCATGTTCATAAAGCAATATATACACATAAAGATGAACATACGAACATGCCAATCAAGATTGAAACATCAAATACATCATTTGATAACATACAAACATGTCAATCTGGATGCAACGTTAAATACATCATGTAACAACATACAAACACGCCAATCAGGATTCAAACATTAAATACATCACATAACAACATACAACTAGGGTCATAGGTTCACCCTTCATCTTATGCTACTCCAAAACCTATATATTCATATTGACCTCTCTCCTCATACCTGGTATGACGATCTCAAAGAGAAAGGGAAGAAGGAAGGTCCATAGGGTCTCGTCTCACAAATGCTCTATGTGACGAACGCTCGACCTCACGAACACAGCCCCAAGAGATCAGGAACATAGTTGAGAACTAACCACGAAAGCAACCATGGCAGCAGTGACGTCCCCCAAGCGAAGAACGACGAAGAATGATGAACAACATGATTGATCTCCTTCAAGAATCCTTAGAAAAGGGTTTAGAAATCTTTGTGGGAGAGAAGGAGACAAATTTTATGAGTCTAAAGCGTTTGTGACTAGTCTAGGTCGAACACTTAGGTATATAAAAGGATTAGGTGAAGTGGGATAAACAAAAGCCCAACTTACATTTTGCTGCTGTGCACGAAGCACGACCGTCCAGCCCTTTAGTACGGGCGTGCTGGCCATCGCGCACGGGAGTGCTAGCCGAGAGCATGGGCGTGCTTACTCATCAGGTTCACTGATTTGGCCTTCTTCTAAGGCCAACTACCCCAAAACACGTTCCTAGACATCTATAACTAGTGTAACAACTATAGATAACATATATAACAACATTTTACATCAAGTAAGCGAAAACTAGGGTGTTACATAGGAGCTTTGGAAATTTCTTTCTCTAAATTAATTACCTCAAGAACCTTACCATCATCCTTGCCTGCATCAGTAACAGTTTTGGGGACATATCTCAACATTGGTTTCCAAACAAAATTAACTTTCTTCTTTTTGAGAACCTCTTGATCATCAGTACCAAGAATTACTTTCTTTTTGCAATTAACCACAGAATGACCAATCATTTGACAAGATGAACAAAATGTAGGCAAGTTCTTATATTCTATCCCCCCCATAAAGAATGCATAACCATCACGTTCCACAAGAATTTAATCATAAAATTGACCTACAAGGTCAACATCTACCAAGATACGAGCAAACTGACCAAGAGTTCATTTAGTAGTCGCCTCATCTAAAGATATTGGAACACCTATACCCACCACAATAGCAAAGAGAATTTTAGGTCCCCAATATTCTTGTAGAAGGCCAACAATACGGATCCAACATTGTGCATTTGTTTGCTTCAATGCAGCTGGATTAAAATCAGGAGTCCATGCAAATAATCTAATCAAACCAGGATCAAGACTCCAAAATCCCACAGTCCAAACTCTACGGAGATCATCTTGAGAAGAAAAAGAGAATTCATAGAAACCTCCCCCTAGCGACACCATCCTCCATTGACCAAGAGGTTTCCATAATTGTGAAAACTTAGCGCGCAAGTCATTGTATTTGATAGGGGAATCACCTTTCGATAACAACAACCTTCCATAGAGATTAATTTTACATCCCTCAAGGCCAGCTTTGTACTCGTCTTCAGGGATTTTGATGGAAAGAGCATCACCCTTCAAACAAGGTTTTGATAATTGGCTTAAAGGGATGTCACTAGCATTGTTTAAAGCTTGAGCAAAGATTTTATTTTGAGGAGGAGAAAGAAAAGATGGGGGTTGAGTAGGCGTAGAAGAAGAAGAGGGAAGAGGGGCAAGAAAAATACACGGACAATGTGGATATCGAATCTCCATGGTTGAACATAGGGATGACAATTTTTACTCGTGCGTGTGGATCCCCATGGGGATGGGGACGAGGGAGAAAATCGCCCCATAGTCAATTCGGGGACGGAGACGGGGATCACACCCCCGCCCCGAGACGATTACTTAATTACCCTTACTATATTTATATATTGTATTATATCTACATGTCTTTTTAGTCTTTTTAAGTCACTTTTTTTTTTCCTAAAAAAAGGTAATAGAACTTAGCCACTTACAGACTTACTTGACCAAGTCTGACACTTTCATACCCTCATACTCTCATTCATGTCATTTGCGAAAATTTGGAATTGAAACCCTAGCCGCTGTCGCTCTTGCTCATCTCTGCTCACGCCACCGGCCATCTCTGCCATCGGCTGTCTTCTGCTCGTCTCTGTCGTCGGTGTCTCCTGCTCTCCTCTGCCGTCGGCGTCTTCTGCTTGTGTCGGTCGTCTCTTCCGTTGGCGTCAAGCTTGCTTTTTCTCTGCTATGCGCCAATTTGTCTCTGTCTCAGTTGTTCGAGTCACTGTGTCTGCTTTTGCTCTTCACAGCACCGCAAATTTGTAAGTTGCTTCTACTCATCACTCATGGCATGCTCACTTACTGCAATAATATAGCGGAGTGATGAAATAATTCAAAACCTTAGTTGAACATGTCAACCCTAGCCTACCATGCAAAACCCTAGTTGAATGTCCCTAATTGAACATGCCAACCCTAGCCTACCATGCAAAACCCTAGCAGAGCGTTAGGGTCTATCAGAGATCAATCGAGTCAAGCCCTGAGAAGAAGTTAACCAATGCATTTGGTTAAGGAATCAAAAATGGGAAGTCTTTATTGGAAAATGATGTTTTTAAAATTCTAATACATTGAATGCACCACTTTTCAACAAAAAAAAAAAAATCTATTTTTGATTCCTTAATCAGAGCACTGGTTAGTAAGGCCCTATTAAAAATCACTAATATTAAAAAGTTTTTAACTTTGTTTCCTTTAACTTTATTTTGTTTTTCAATTTTGTTCTCTAACTTTTTTTTTCTTCCAAGTTAGTCCTCTAACTTTTCAAAGTTAGACAATATTTTCCTCCATATTGGTTCTGTTAATGGTAGTAATGAAAATATCCTATGTGGATCAGATGTGTCATTAATGACATGAAAAATGACAAGCGTTGTCCAAAATAAAAACGACATCATTTTTAGGATTTACGGAGAAATTTCATATGAGAGGCATTACATTGATTCAGAAAGGAAGAAAAATTCATAGGGAAAAGGAATGGAAAATTGGCAAGGGTTAAGTCGTGATTTCGTGGGTGATTTTGTGTAGCTAGTGCTGATATTGTGGAAGGAGAGGGTTAGAGGCGAATTCGTCTTTAAGAATTGTGTGTAAAAGTATGATAAACATAGTCTCTAAATGTTATTTCCTTGGTTCAATGTTTTTTGGATGTCATGTGTGAGGATTTTGCATCTATGTAGAGGTTTTGGTTGGTGTGAGATTTTGAATTTGTTTTACAGGACGTTCTATTATGAACCTTCAAATTTGAACCATTGATTTAACACTAAAATACATCAATGGTTAAGATTAAATACTTGATACTGTATAAGCAGGTTAACTAGTAATTGCAAAATGATTCATAAAAATTTCAATTATCATCTCAGCATCCTACCCCCATCCCACCACCATCTCAACAATCCCACCCCATCGCTCACTAGTCCCAACCGATACAAACTTTTCGATGCCAAATCAAAGCCTCCTCCTCATGCGCACCCGACAAAATTGACATGGTGAAAAACTCCCAAGGGATCTAATCCCCCAAATTCAACAAATACTAGTCCTCTAGGACCTTGACAAAAAATCTCCACGGAGCCCATCCTGCCATGTTAATATGATTTCGGCAAGTATACCTAGTCGGATACAAGTAATACGGTGGTGAGACTGAGTATCGTTCTAAAGGTTCACGGACAAGTAGCACTTTGCAAATTAGACCACTATTTAAATGATCGTTTGTTCATAAGGAAGTGAGATCAAATGTAAACATGCAATTAAACAAACAAAAGAAATGTTTTTGGTTCTTTTAGGAATTTTAACAAACACTTAGTGAGCAAACAAAAGTTTGATTCAAGAATGGATGAAATGTGTTGGAATAGGTGGCTTCGACTCAAGAGGGGAGGGGTGAATTGAGTCTTAAAAAATCTTCTTTAATTTTCGAAAATTACTTTTCTCAAATTCAATTGTAGAAGCTAACACCAACGATAATAATAATATGAATAAATAAAGAGTGTAAGGGAAGAAGAGCGTGCAAACCAAAGATTTATCCTGGTTCAGTTCACCACCGTTGGTGACCTACGTCCAGTCCCCAGAATACGTTTCCGAGTTTTGTCCACTATAGTCAAGCTTCCAAGGCGCTTGAAAAAAAACCGTTACAACCAGAGCTCTCCTTACTTGGGATACCCCACCCTCGTATAGGAGCCTCAATCAAATAAATAAGGGATACCTCACCCTTTCACATACACTGAGGGATACCTCACCCTCAATCTAGGGATACCTCACCCTTTCACAAGGTTTCAGCAATAAGAATAAGATGACACACTCCACTAGTGTAGATGGATACAAATTGAAGTCCTATGAGATTGATAATAATAAGAATAATAGATGGCTCAGAGTGATTTCAGAAATGGTTTGTAAATAGCTCGTGTTATAAAAAAAAATGTGCTCTGTATTGTAATACTCAGTTCTCTGTCGCTGAAATAAGGCAAAAGACCATTTATAAGGCTGAAAAAAGTTTACCGTTTGATTCCAAAAACGGCAACCACGGAGTGTGTAATGATTTTGATTCTTTTCATTAAAGGCACATAACAATCGATTTTTACATATGCCAATCGATTTTCATAAAGAGTAAGATGTGAGAAGCACAGGAGTAAATCGATTTGAGCCTGGTGTAAATCGATTTACCAAATCGATTGTAGTGGAAGGAAATCGATTGAAAGGAAAGGACAAGGTCTTACCAGACAGTGAAAATCGATTCTCCAGTGGTTTAAATCGGTTTCATAAATCGATTGATCAAATCGATTTTGCTTCTTTAATAGAGTGATGAAACATGTTCAATCTGTTTTGAAAATCGATTTGAATATCTTGAAAATCGGTTTTGGTAATCGATTTATAGAACAAATTAAATCGATTGGAGATTTAAATAAATTCCATATCCAAAGCTATATCACTGTTTGATTGAAAGGGATACGGACTTTAACCCAGAAATTTTATTTTGGATTTCATATCAAACACTATTTCAAAGATATTATTAAGGAATGTAGATTTCAAATACATTTTAAAGATAATCATACTTATTGAGAAAAGATTTTACTTGTCATCATTAATACCTTGAGCCACATTATTACTAAATAAAATCAATCTCTTACAATAATATCTAAGACCTAATTCTTTACCCATTTGATCCTTTGGTCTTGATATCTGAGATTCTGGTACATCATAATAATTTGACTTTTTGCACTTGGTACCTGCATGCTATAACAACATATCCTTTTGGCTTTTGTCAGTGTTTGTCATTCATCAAAATATATATACGTAAGTAATTACAAAATGTCGGGGCTAAACTATACTTTCCATAACTCAATTGCTATGAATAGGTTCCTAACACAAGTTCTAATCCAATTATGAAAATCAAACCTACTTATTACCCAAACCCTAATTCTTTAGGTAGAATGAACCTAAACCCCCAAATTAAACCCTAATCCCGCAAGTGAATTAATTTGCGGGTTTGCATTAATAACAAAGGCTTAAAGATTACTAGCACTCCACAATTTATTCCTAGAGTCATGTATTACTAGGTATTTGATTCCATGAGCATGGATTAGCATCACTTTTTCAATTGGCTACCAAGCAACAAATCATTCCAAGGTTGATCAAGTCAAGAAAAGCATTAAGAATAGAATCAAACATCCATAGAGGAAAATGCACTTGTATTAAAACCAAATCAAAATACAACTAAGTTCAGAAAAGATAACATCTAACCCCAATAAGAATGGATTTAGCTAGATATAGTGTCAGAAATAACACACAAAAATAAAATAAACAAGAAAATCCAAGCAAACTTCATAAAATTCTTATTCCATCAGATGAGGGAGTCCTCTTTCCACTTTTAAGGTTCATAAATTTGTGCGATGTAACATCCCAAAATCTGGGCATCCTTTTATCCGAAATATAATGTAAATTCTATTTTTCCCAATCAGAAAGACCCCTTTTGGACTCGATGTCTTCATATGTATTGTAGCTCTGTCTCTGAGACGTCCTGCCTCATTAAGTAGCCTAATTATTTAATCCTAAAAATGCTAAAAATTTAAAACTTAAAATACATATAAAGAATACATATAACACACTGATAGAAATATATATATATATATATATATATATATATATAGGTACAATCATCCCTGAGTACATTAATCAGAGTACACCACTAAGGTCATATAGCTAATATAACAACTTTCAACAGGAAAGATACATAATAATTCACACACAAAAAACAACTAATGGAACCTGCTATCTCTCGTCTCAGCCCCTCACCAAAATACATCAAAATGTAAACATTCAACAATCTCGAGCCTACCGAGACGCACTGGCCCGGCACTCACATCAACATGGATGATATGATTGCCGCGAACTACCTTCTATTCCCGCCTCTCACAACTGGAATCTGCGGCTCTCCCAGCGGCATCGGGTTCATAGGGAATACCGTCCTCCTCAGGAATCGACTTTTCAATTACGGTATCTTCTCCACGAACCATAAGAGAAAACATATACAGAGAACATAAGGAGATAAGGATCTACAACAAACATCATATATAAGAAAGAAATCATAGGATAACATAAGTTAACATCACACGCATCCCACAAGCATTTAGACAAACATGTCCATGGATTGTACATGTTAGTCATCTCCAATCCATTATTTCTCTCGTAGTTAACATTTATACTATATGTATCTAATTCCTACATGCATGTCGGCCGATATCTCAATACTCGTTCTCGGTCTCAGAGAACCTTAGTTAGTTGTCCAGTGAACCTTTCCGCTCGTCGTGACTAATATGAGTGCATCCCCACTCCAACTCTCGGTAGGGGTTTCTTGGTCGCTTCGGAATGTCCACCAGCGACGTGGAATACTCAGGGTCCAATCGGGATAACCAAGCTCCGGCGGGCATCACGACACAATAGGAGCAACCCCATCCGTCACATGTGATGAGTCCCGAGCACGATTACATCCCCAAGATCATGAAGATCGTCCCTTCCGTAATCCGTACTCACACTCAGGTACATTAACCTCGTGTGTCCCATACCACACGGCTCGCCACTTGACACATGATTATGCTATGCAAGTCAACCATCACTTGTGCCACCAATATCTCAATAAACATTTCAATCCTTATATCACTTTATTCACGATACTACAATATCCATCACTTTTTCCTCACACATGCATTGTGGCACTTTCATTTACTATCGACATCATCATCATTCATAAAGCATGCAAACATAATATTTAATATCTCAACATACCACTTTAAGCATATACGATCATAAAATTCATACTATCAAGCATGCCATTCTAAACTTATAAACACAAAAATCAAATAGAGCATATATTCAAAATTATACCAAACATACCAATCATCCATCCAGCAATAGTCGTCTAGTCTAGGGTATATTCTTAGCGGTGATAGCCCAAAGATAGCTACACCGAGGGTTTAGGCATTTTGTTAGAGCTCAACTTCTAGTAGGGTTTAAGGTTCCCCTACACATGTCAATATATATTATTCTACTCTTGTCTTCCCGACGAATGTGTGATTCTTTCTCCCCACCTGAAACTGCTACACGCGCGCCTTCCCGTACAAGCTTTCGAACACAGCTCCGTAACGAACACTTTAGCACGCTTTTCAACAAACACACCACGCGGCTCCTCACACAATGTAGCTTCTGGGCTTAGGCGAAGGTAGATTCGAAATTGAGCTCAATGATCTAAGGAAAAAGGTACCAAACTGCTACAGTACGGGCTCTATATCTCCTAATCCAGACATTGAATCACTAATCCGAATGGTGAAACTGAAGAAATACATGTCCTTAACCTTCTGACCAAGTTTCAGCTTGATCCAACGGTTAACGAATCTCTGGTGATGATTACATTGTGACAAGGTGGGTGGTATACGGGATAAGTTTGTCACACTCTAGGCCCACAGTGAGAGGTCAATATCTCACACTTATATGCTCTAACCGACAATCCGATAGGTGAAAAGGAAGAATCAGGTGTTTGGAATCTTCTTCCTAAATTTCAGCACGCATTACGCCAGATTATACATTAAGCGGCGAACCTTTAATAGCGTTTATATGTGAAACGCTATTAAAAAATAGGCGGAAGATTTTAGATAGCGCTTCCTTGAGGAAGCGGTATCTAAAGTTTGAATTTAGATAGCGCTTCCTCAAAGAAGCGCTATCTATTCCTCATACCAGAAACAGATAGCACTTTCTTAAGGAAGCGCTATTATAGGTTAACTTTAGATAGCGCTTACTCAAGGAAGCGCTATCTATTCTCTTTTTCTTATATTTTTAATTTTTCAGTTACATTTAACATATACTTCCCTCCTCACGTTTCGCTCCTTTTAGTCTCAATCTTTCACTCTCACTCTCAGTCTCGAACCTTTCCCTAACCCCTCCTCCGCGAACACCAACACCACCATTTTGGTTCTCTAGCCACCACCATTTTTACACTTACGCGAACGCCACTACTGCCGCGAACGCCACCACTATTTTGGTCCTCTCCCACTCTCAAACTCGCTTCCTCTCCCACAACGCGAACACCACCACCACCACCACCATTTTGGTTCTTGGGCCACTACGCGAACGCCACCACAACCACCTCGCCACTATCAGACAACCATAATAGAATAGCTTACCTTCTACTCCCATGCTCTGATATTCTACTCCACTGTGGTAAGAAACTGGTTTTATGTTCTTCCTTCTTACCTTTTTGAGTTCTAGTTTTTATTTTAGCATTTTCTGTTTGTGATGTGAGAATGAATATTGAATGTCTTCTCTAAAATGGATTTGATTTGTTGTATTTTTTATAGTAATGAGGATGATTTCCAGTGAACCTATATGCTCTGTTTTAAATTAGTAGAAGCTATATGATTATAATGGTGAATGGAAAGAGCTGCAGACTTGCAGTTATCATGTGAAGATATGAATTTTTTTGTTTTGCTAGTTAGAAAAACAAGAATTAATGATTCATGCAATTGCTTCTCAATTAATTGGTCTTGTCTAGGCTTTAGATGTAGATTGTCTGTGGGAGAGTTCTTAAGTTGTGCTCTCTGCCCCATACCTAAGAGAAAGAAAAACCATATGCAATTACTAATTTTCTGATCATAGTTAAAATAAAAATAAAAGAACTATCCTTTTGCCAAGTGGTGGCAGTTTGGTTGATTTTGAGTATGATGCTTTAACGATTCCATATGAATCTTCTAAGTACTGTCATTGGAGAGTAGTGATCTGTACTACTCCACTGTTCTTCTGGTGTTTTATTGACTTTGTATGCAAAGGGGACTAGAATATTTGAATACATGTTTTGCCTTCCAACCTCAGCTTGATTTCAGTTTTAGTTATTCTAGTTGATTACTTCTTATTGTGCACTAATTGAACTTCCAACCTCTGCTTGATTTCAGTTTTAGTTCTATTGTTAGTGTTTGCTTCATTTGAGCAAACTTGGATTTTAGATTCTCTCAGGCACTTCTGTCCATTACCTCTCTGCTATTCAGGTTGCTCGGCTTCACTTTGGTACACATATATCTTATTCCCCTATGTTTTATAGCAGTAGGCATGTTTATTTTTTATTGGTATGCACATGCATTAAGCTTAGTTTCCTGTTCAAGAACGATTTGTATATTGTGCGATGGCACAATATACAACTTGTTCTTGAATTGTCCAAAGTGGACAGTCTAAGATTGTAAACTTCACATTCAATACATATTATTGTATGCCTTAAATATTATTTCTGATCTAAGAAAATTTCATTGGTTTCTATTTTCTCATTGTTCTTTGGGTACACGTACACTTAATTTGGGCCATAATATCACCTGAATTAAGTTTTGTGCTTGGAGAACTAAAGGGAAATGCGGCCGAAATTTTCTTAGCACAAGAAGTAATTAGGACATACAATAATATAATGCCGAGTTTACAATCTTGGATAGGATAGGACCCTCACCCTGTAGTATGAAGTAAGCGTGCGTCATGCATTCTTGTAGTTCTCATCAAAGGTAGACGTCAACCTCTCTAAACTCAAAATAATTGCCGTAGATCGAGAAAATATGGATCGGAAGTGGATGCCTGCCAATCGTTTGTCGAATGAATATAGAGACGGAGTGCAAGATTTTATTAGATTTGCGGTTCGGCATGCCGAAGACTCTAGTAGAATCATATGTCCCTGTTTAAGTTGTTGTTATACAAGACGAGTTAGTGTAGCTCAGTTGGAAAGACATTTAATGTGATATGGAATTGATCAAAGTTATACCTGTTGGACAAAGCATGATGAGACAAGAGTTGAATCTAGTGATATGGGAAATATTAGTGAAAGATATGCGGCGCATGAAACCGATATAGATACATATGAGAGCGACCGTTTTGAAGAGATAACACACGCGGCTTAAGAAGATCTTCGTGATTGTCCTGAAATGTTTGAGAAGTTGATAAGGATTGCAGAGAAATTGTTGTATGAAGGTTGTACTAAATTCACAAGATTGTCGGCGATGTTAAGGTTTTATAATTTGAAATCGGGCAATGGATGGACAGATAAGAGCTTTACGGAATTACTCGCATTATTGAAAGATATGTTGCCGGAGGATAATGTGCTTCCTAATAGGACATATGAAGCTAAACAAATGTTACGCTCTATTGGCATGAGCTATGAGAGGATACACGCTTGTCCTAACGATTGCATTTTATTTCGGAAGGATTATGCAAATTTACAGATGTGTCCTAAGTGTAATGCCTCATGGTATAAGAAGAAAGAATCGGCTCCGGAGAAGGTTCTGTGGTATTTTCCCATAATTCCCAGATTTAGGCGCATGTACCGTAGCTCGGAAGATTCAAAGCACTTGACATGGCATGAGTATGAAAGGATTAGAGATGGTAAGTTACGGGTGCGCAAATGTTTGCACGACAGCTTGCCACAAGAGGGTGGAAGAAAAGGTCGGTCTTCTTTGAGCTGCTATATGGGAAATCCTTATACGTAAGACATTTCATTGATGTGATGCATGTTGAAAAAAATGTCTTTGATAGTGTCATTGGTACCTTACTTAATGTGCCAGGCAAGACAAAAGATGGCATCAATGCAAGGCTTGACTTGGTTAGTATGAGATTGAGACAAGAGTTGGGATCAGTAAGGAAGGGGAAACGTACATATATACCTCTGGCCACTCATACTCTACCTAGAAAATAAAAAATTGCTCTTTGTAAGTTATTTCATGGAGTTAAGGTTCCAGAGGGGTACTCTTCAAACATTAGGAACCTCGTGGATATGAAAGATCTGAAGTTAAAGGGTCTAAAGTTCCATGACTGCCATGTCCTCATGGAGAATTTGCTACCTATCGATATACGGTCAATTTTGCCTAAAAAAGTGCGGGAGACCTTGACTAAACTCTGTTTCTTCTTCAAGGCAATTTGCAGTAAGGTGATTGACCCTGGGAAGTTGCCGACATTGCAGAAAGAGATTGTTGTGACTTTGTGTGAACTTGAAATGTATTTCCTGCCTTCATTCTTTGATATAATGGTTCATTTAACCGTTCACCTAGTCAGAGAGACACAATTGTGTGAGCCTGCTTATATGAGATGGATGTACCCTTTTGAGCGTTACATGAAGATATTGAAAGGGTATGTGAAAAATCGATCACGACCAGAGGGTTGTATTGTTGAACGTTACATAGTCGAAGAAGTTGTTGAGTTTTGTATCAAGTACCTCACCGATGTTGATTCCATAGGGTTGACAAAGTCTCATCACACAAGGAGAATGATGGGTCAAGGTATTACTGGAACTGAAGTAGTGACTATACAGTGGACAGAATGGGAGCAAGCACACTTGTATGTTCTGCACAATGTCGATGAGGTTGAGTCATATGTTGAAAAACACAAGCACGTAATTCAGGGTTTGTATCCCAATAAAAGTCAGAATTGGTTGACAAGAGAACACAATCGGTGTTTCATACCATGGCTAAAAGAACACATTTCTGCAGAGTTTACTGTAAATACTACATCGATTTCAGAAAGGTTGAGATGGTTAGCGAGAGGTCCAACAATACATGTCTTCTCTCACAGTGGTTATCTAATGAACAGGTTCATATTTTATACAAAAAAACAAGATGATCGGAGTAAAATGCAAAATAGCGGGATCACTCTTGTAGCTCAAGCCATGCATATCTCAAGTGCCAAAGACAGAAACCCCATATATGCTAATATGTCATATTTCGAGGTAATTGAACGTATATGGGAGTTGGATTATACGATGTTTTGACTGCCTGTGTTCCAATGTAAGTGGGTTGACAATAATAACTGTGTACAGATGGATGAGTTGGGGTTCATGTATGTGGATTTCAATAAGGTGGGGTATAAAGACGAGCCCTCTATTTTAGCATCGCAAGCTCAACAAGTATACTATGTCATCGATCCAGCTGATACGAAGTGGTCCATCGTTCTATTGACTAACAAAATGATTGTTAATGGGATTGATGATCAAGCACATGAAAATGCTAATATTGAGGATGATACTTTCTTCAGGACATTACAATCACTTCAGTCCAATCCAAGTATAGATGAGGGTTTTTACATTAGAAATGATCATAACGAGGGTCTTTGGGTCAATCCATTGTTTCGTACCAATAAGGGACACACAAGTCTAAATCCAACGAGGAAGAGGAAAAGATTTACTTAAACATGTAAGCAGATTTTGTTTTTTTAATTTCTTCATCAAATAAATTTATATTCAATCGTTTTTACTTAAACATGTAGCATCGTGATTTTTTTTTTTTTTAATTTCTTCATCAATTAAATTACTTAAACATGTTTTTCTAATTTATATTGTGATCTGACATTTTTACTTGTGTTGCAGATCATGTCTTCATCTAGTGATCTTGATGATAGTTAGGATTCTAGCCTAGAGGCGCTCGAAACACAAACGAGGTGCCGTGGACCGACGTTTAAGAAGAATCTTATCCTAAAGAGGAGTAGAGGCGTGTGATTATAGGTATTTAAGATCATTATTAATTAAGTTTTTCATTTTATTAATTAAGTGTTTCGTTATTTTATTAATCAAGTGTTTCATTTTATCAGGTTGCCTGGAATACAAAAGGCAAATCCATTGGTGATAATGGGAAGGAGCTAAAGAGTTACATTGGGGCCGTAGTCTGGCAAGCGGTCCCAATTACATGCAAGACGTGGAATGACAAAGCATTGAACGAGGCCAAATCACACATATGGCCCGATATACAGGTAAATAAGTAATATTTAATTAACATTAGTTTCTTAATTAAAATGTATATTTTTAAATTTACACCTTTATCATTTCTGCAGACTATTTTTGACATTGATGAGGCTCGGAGGAAAATATGTCTCCAGATTGCCGAAAAATGTCATCGGTCATTCCGAACAAAGTTGACGAGCAAGTATTTAAAAGATAAGGGTGGGAATGTTAGACATGAGCCTCCACCAAAGTACGCAGACATGATAAAGGTGGATGACTGGAGAGCTTTTGTAACGACATGTACAGAAAATGAGACATTTAAGGTATGTACAATTTAACCTTGTTTGTTAACTTAATTTATATATTAAATCATGAATTGATATATACTTTCGTGTCTACGTAGAAAACAAGAAAAGCAAATTGGATTCGAGAGTCAAACCCTCTGTACCCTTACAAAGGAGGGCGTACGGGTTATGGTGGTCTCGAGGAACAAATTGTAAGTACATTAATATATATCCTTATAACTTGTTGATTAACTCACTTATGATTTATTCCTTAGCATTGATGGTTTTTATTTAATTTGTGTGTTCAAATGTATAGCTAAAGAGTGCAGGAGGAGATCCTACCATCGAGGCAGTTGAGCGGGGTACGTTATGGATGACAGCTCGCATGGGCCATGATGGCTAGATTTTGCATCCCGCCACTAAGGAAATGGTTGACAGAATTGTGAGTATACGCTATACGCCCTCATTAATTAACTTAGTTCATTTGTACATTTCTTATTATAATTATGTTTAACATCTTATTAATTTGTTCGTTAATATTTGTGTCACAAATGTCCTTATCAGAGTCTGTATCACAGGGGGAGATAACAGACTGTGTTGGCCGTCAAGACATTCTTGCACGAGCATTGAATCTCGAAAAATACCCTGGTTGCCTAAGGGGTGTGGGGTTTGCCGTCTCCTAGAGGATTCTTTTTGGCGCACAACAACGCGCAAAACATCAAGATATGTTAACTCGATTGGAGACGCAAAGGAGGCTAGCCGAGCTAACGCGTGAAGTAGAGGAGTTAAAGGCTAGTAATCAAGATAAGCAGGGGCGTGCTGATTATGAGCCAACTAGTGATCCTCCTACCCCTATCCCGCACAGTGTTAGAGATAGTTGCACCGTTGTGCAACCGCATATACCTCTTCCCGAGGTAATACTTATCAATGCTAATTTTTTAATTTTATGTATTGCATTTAAGGTTTAATTCATACTAATTAATTAATATTTCGTTTATCATTGGTTTAGGGCATAAAACTGTGCAACTTGTATCTACGGCACCCAACTCATTTCATTGTCGCTAAGGCGATGGTCTTTAATGAGGAGGGTGCCACATTGCATAACCTACCATTACCTCCTGGCCACGTGAAAGTGAATATTGAAGTTGCACTAGAGGGGCATGCACCATTGCCTGTACCAATTGAGCATGTTGATGTCATGGTAATGGATCATGCAATAGATACCTTTGTCGCACGGCCAATCAACCTCGTGCAAGTATGTCAATAATTACTATCCATTATGATATGTTGTATATATTTATTAACTGGGTGGTCACTAACTACTTTATTACAATATGTAGGTTATCTCCGAAAAATCCAAATCCAAGGACAAGGGCAAGAAGATTGTGGAGTCCCGACCTCCTATAATTAACAAGGAACATTCAAAGGGGTCCATTACATCCCCTAAGAAGCAGCAGTCCTCCTCTCGGCCTCCTATAGCAGCAAGCTCATATGATTGTATATCCCACATGAGGATCCTGGTAAAAAAAGGCTAGAGCCACGTAATAGAATTGAAGATGGATGAAGAAATTCTGGGTTATCAACATACGCTATCAGTGGGTAAAGACGAAATCGAGGAGATTATCACTCGTGATGAAATCAGTCAGATTGGTATTAGCGTATATCTTAGGTAATACATCAAACTTTAAAGTATATAACTTCTTTCATTTTTCATTAGTTAAATATATATTAACACTTATTATACATGTTTTAAGGTACTTATATCGAGAGATGTTGATCCCCGCGAATAACACCGGGAGGTTTGTATTCTTATGCCCAGATAAAACAGCTTTACATCCATATATATCTGGGCAAAAACAGTACATAGCTGAACGCCTTGAGCTAGCAAGTCCAGATGGCAATTCCCTTTTTTTGTCAACCGTGAACGTAGTGTGAGTCATTTAGTTAATTAATGACACGGTACTGTATTTTATTGTGATTAATTATCTGCTTTTGATTTGCTAACTCATTTTCTTGTTTTGTAGGGGACATTGGGTATTGTTAGTGATGATAAGACTTTTCAGTGAATAAGCCTCATAGTTGTCCTAATACAGTGTATCAGGGTCGTATCCACAGGGATTTGATAATATTAACAAGCCACTCAACTATTCTGATACCAAGGTGAAGTGTAAAGAGAATTTTGATGTGGTTTTAAACTTGTAACATGAACAAAGATTAAAAAGTTGTGATTCAAATACTTAAAGGCATTGGGATTGAATTTCATCAACTCCGTTTAGCGGTATCTAGTTGATTCATCGCATTTCTATATCAAATCTAGTATTGATTTATCTTACCAAATCCTTCAACTATACTAATTCCTTAGTTAAAGTTGAATTGATCATTTGAATTAAATACATGATGATTCCTCAATCAAGTGATTTAATCAAAAGCATTAAGTTCAGGTAAACAAGATTGCAACATTAATCCTATTCCTAGTGACTTAATATTACAGTTGATTCTAACAAGTTCAGATGTAAAACCAGTTTTCCAACCTAGTCAAACATCCAAGATCATGAAATGGTTGATCAAGCCAAACCAAGAATTAAACACATATTAGAAGCAATAAACCAATACAAAGATTAATATGAAAACACTAGAATCTCTTATAGATACATAAATAAGAGTTGATTACATTCAATCCCAATAAGAGAGGAGTTAGCTATCCATTTCCATGGAAGCTTTTACCAAAAAGGTGAAAGAATGAATCTCCTCAATGGTTGAACAGGTGAAGCAGCTTCTGTCTTCGTTCCTTAATCAGAGAGAAGAGAGTGTCTAGAGTGAGAGCCCCTTTCTTTCTTTTTATATCACCTAGAATCCAGAACAAGGCAACCAGTAAATGATTAATTCGCTTAGCCCATACAAATTCGCTAAGCGAACGAAGAATTCTTCAGGTGGAAGAAAGGTATTCGCTTAGCGCAGATGATCGCGCTAAGCGAATTTGATTTTCCAAACTTCCCTGCTACTGTGACAAATTCGCTTAGCGAATTCAGTTTCGCTTAAGCGAATCTTCAAAACCCGTCTGTGGGATCGCCCGTCTGAGATCATCTGTCTGCTCACCTGGGACAAATTCGCTTTGCGAATTTAGTTTCGCTAAGCGAATATTTAACCCGTCAGATCACCTGGGACATATTCGCTTAGCGACAGAAATTACGCTAAGCGAAATTTCTCCAGCTTGGGCTCTGTAAGGCTTTTCAAAATCTTCTACTCTCTCATTTCTTCACCTGTATACACAAAACAGGGATTTAAGATATAATCTTCAAAATAATTTCATAATATATTTTCTATTGATCAAACCATTTACACATTAATCTTTTTGGGGGTCAAGTGACTAAATTTTACCCATTTCAGTTCAATAAGTACCTTAAAATTTTAATGTTTTCAAGTAACTATGGCACTTATCAAACTCCCTCCAACTTAGAACTTTGTTTGACCTCAAACAAAAGTCCTCAAATCAAAATGGTAGTTATCACAATACTTACTTATAACACATGGTTTGAAAACAATCAACTTTTACTTTGCAGCACAAAGACATTAACTACTGGCATGATCAATTTCAAAATTTTATGAATGGTGCCCTCAGCTGAAAACCATAACCCTAGTACAACTGCATAATCATGTTAGAAATCAGTAAAAATAACAATTCTCTATCAGGAAATCACGAAATATGAAATGTCTCACAAAGTGTTTCACTCAACAAAAGAATGCCTGGGTGAGTGTTTCTCTCAATCCATACACTGCATCCACACAGAATCAAATTTGTTTGTCATCTCCACTGCTGTCACAAAGTACATAAGCAAGCATGGATCACTAAGGTCGCTTAAGGGTTGTAATGTGGCCTGGTTACGAAGGAATTTGGTTTTTCTGGATAAGCAACAAACACCTTAAAGATTAAGAGAGCATTCTTAATTATATTCTACCAAAACCAACTCTCTATCCTCTTAACCCATTTCTAACCAGCTTATTGTTCCTTTGTTTCAATCAATTCCTTTCTTCTCTCTCTCTTTCTTTTCTCTTCGTATATATATATATATATATATATATATATATATATATATATATATATATATATATATATATATATATATATATATATATATATATTTCAACAGACACCCTTTTTTTTTTTTTTGAGCTCAGAAAAAGAAGGAAAATTGTTGGTCCACAATTAACAATCTTAACCCTTTCCTCTTTGTGATTAAACTATTCTCCCGAACTTGTATACAATAACATAATAGCTCAAGATAAATTCAAAATGCTCTCTTAATCCTCTTAGGTGTGGGAGAGACTTTGTTTTTCTTTTAGGCTCCAAAAAGGGGGTTTGCACACATGAAAGAATATTTACCTTTTAGGCTCAAAAGGGGTGATCAAGGGATAGAATTACTTCTAGGTTAGCTATTTGGTTCAGTGGTTTTGAATTCAGAAGAAAAAATGCCTTGATCCTTTCCATGCATCATATGTACAGTAACAAGCAGAGAATCAAACAAAATCAACAGCATGAATTACAGTGATGACTCTCAAATCCTTTCATTCAAAGAGCACACAACTCACATGGCTTAAGGTTTAGGTATTTCCTGAATTGTGACAGATTCATGCTACTCTTACTGACCAACTATTGAACTAAGCAACAAGTAACTAGGTTATGCTAATCCTGTGTACAACCACTCGAAATTTCTTCATCAACCACTTCAGTGTTTAAAGCAATCATTGATTTTTCTCAAACCATGTACTTTGCAAACAAAATTCCTATTTATGCATGTTTCAAAACAAGTTATAAGTTTCAAAACAAAGTTGCTTAAAATAATAAAAAGAGAGTAAAGGAGCAGTAATGTTATCAGTCTTATTCTCCTGCTTCTCCCCCAAGCATCTCTTTTTGAAAATTATGCTTAGCTACTACATCATCACTGAAATCCTCAGCAACTTTGGGTGTGTAGCTTTCTTCCTGGCCCTCATCTTAATCTTCTCATCTAGCTTCATCTTATGCTTCTTCTGCATGTCCCACCCCCTCTGGGAGAATAGGACTGTCCTCAGGCCAAGCAACATGTGCAGCATCAACATTTGGTGTGGGCCATGGAAAAGGATAAGTGTCCCCTTGAGGCTCAAGCAGGGAAAACTTGTGCTCTTCGTGGTGGCATCCTGAAATATGAAATTGAACACCCAACACAAATAAACCAATGAACTTGAAACCATTAGCACTTTGAGAGGTGAGGAGATGGATTCTTAAAACTTGGGTAAGGAAGGAATGTGAGTTGGGGTAGAAACCATTCGCTTAGCGGACCAAAAAGAGCTAAGCAAATTTGCTCCAATAGTGCTGGAGAATTTTAATTCTGAGTTTGCTTATCGTTTCAAAATTAGCTGAGCGAAATAAACCCAGCGGCTAACCCCTGTTGCTTCTCAGGTTTGAGCTTAGCGAGAACACACCCGCTAAGCGAATTATGCAGAGAATATTTTCCCATTGTTTTAATCTACATAACTCACTAAGCCAAATTTTTTAGGCTGAGCGAAATTGTTCCAGTGATGTCCCCTCAGAATTTTACCCATCTAAGCGAATTTAAGACAGTAGCCCCCCGATTTTAATTTCAAAGCATTTCGCTAAGCGAAATCAGATGAGCTAAGCGAATGGAGGGTAGTGAGGATCCTAGTGAATGGCATCAGGTTAACCCTGCAAGACAACTAAGGTAAACCATTATAATTCATAAACATGCTAAACTATAACTCAATTGAACTAGAATGAAAGTAAATTAACCGACAAAGCCAAAGGTAGAAAACTGGGTTGCCTCCCAGTAAGCGCTTCTTTAATGTTACTAGCTTGACGGATGGCTTGACCTCAAAGGTCACTGAGATGGATCACCACCCAAGTAGTAGGGCTTAAGCCTTTTACACTCCAGCTTCTTTTTGTTGATGGATCCTCTAATTCAATTGTACCATATGGCCTAACCTCCTTCACAATAAAAGGTCCTGACCACTTTGATTTGAGTTTTCTAGAGAATAGCCTCAACCTGGAATTTAACAATAACACTTGTTGGCCCGGTTTGAATTCTTTCTTCAAAATTTTCTGGTCATGATAAGTCTTGACATTTGCTTGTATTGCTTTGAGGATTCATCTAAAACATCCATTCTAAAGCAATCTTCTTTATCACTTGGATGTTTCACAGCTTCAAAGACATTAAAATTCACTTCATCATCTTGAACTCTCACCTTTAACTTGCCATCATCAACATCTATGACAACCTTGGCAGTTTTCATGAAAGGCCTACCTAGTATAAGAGGAACTTCAATATCTTCCTCCATATCCATCACCACAAAATCCACTGGAAACATGAATTTGTCCACTTTTACTAGCACATCCTCTACCACACCATGAGGGTATTTGATGGATCTGTCGGCTAACTGCAGTGTCATCCTTGTAGGTCGAATTTCTAAATCACCAATCCTTTTCATCATAGAAAGAGGCATAAGATTTATGCTTGCCCCTAGGTCAAGGAGTGCCTTTTCAACAGATAGACTTCCTATAGTGACAAGAAGTGTAAAACTTCCAGGATCCTTTGATTTTTGAGGCAATGGTTTCTGAATAATAGCACTGCACCCAGCTTCCAATTCAATGGTTTCTTCATCAGTGAATCTTCTCTTTTTGGTCAAGAGTTCTTTCATGAACTTGGCATAAGTAGGTATTTGCTCTAAGGCTTCTGCAAATGGAATATTGATCTGAAGTCTCTTGAAAATGTCTAGAAACCTTGCAAATTGCCTTTCCTTGTCTTTCTTTGTGGGAGCATGTGGGTAAGGGAGATGCTGCACTGGAGGACTCTTTACTCCACTTGTCTCACCTTCTACTTCTTTCATTTTTTTCTTTCCTCCTCTCTTTTCTTTTTCTCTTTGTTTTTCTCTGGTATTTTCAACTAAATTTTCTTCCTTATTCTTTCTATTTGCACTCTCATTATTTTCTTCCTCAACATCCTCTTTTTCGTTTCCTTTTTTCTCTTCCTCCAACACACTTTCCTCCATAGCCAGATTATCTCCAATACCCTTTCCAATGGTTATACCACTTCTGGTAGTGATTGATTTGCAATGCTCCTTTGGATTAGGCTTGGTGTTTGCTGAGAAAGTATCTCCCTGTTGTTCAGCCAATTGTTTGGCCAGTTGTCCAACCTGTATCTCAAGATTCTTGATTGAAGCTTCAGTATTTTTCTGATTTGACATAGAGACTTGCATGAACTGAGTTAAAGTATCCTCTAGCTTTGAAGTCCTCTCATGAAGAGGAGAGGATTGATTATACTGCTGATAAGGAGGGGGCCTGTTAGACGGCCCTGCATCTTGCTTCCAACCTTGACCATAGGTAGGATTATTTCCCATGGAGTAACCTTAGAATTGCCCTTGTCTAGGCTGGTTATCCATGTAGTTCAGTTCTTCCTTCTGATTATTACCATATGGAGGACAATGACCAATGGGGTGGTCTCCATTACACATCTCACATCTCATAGCTTGGTGGTGCTTGGGTGGAGACTCTTGAATCCCTCTAAGTTGCTGTGGAAGTTTGGCCATCTGCTTCGTTAATTCTTCAAGTTGTTGTGTCAATACTTTATTCTGAGCCAGAATTGCATCATTTGTACCTAGCTCTGCCACTCCTCTTCTTGGTGGAGGACCTCTGTTATGCTGACTCTAGTGATCATTGGTGGCCATTGCTTCTATGATTGCAATTGTTTCTTGCGGAGTTTTGACATCAAAGAGCCTCCAGCAGTTGCATCTAGCAGTAACTTAGGTTGTTGCTGAAGTCCATTGCGGAAGATATGTATTTGTGTCAGCTCATCAAATCCATGATTAAGGCATTTCCTCAATAAGGACTTATATCTCTCCCATGCTTCACATAAAGTTTCATTGGCTGCTTGTGAGAAAACTGAGATAGTTGTCTTGGCCTCCATGTACTTGGAATGTGAAAAGTACCTATTCAGAAACTTCTCCTCCACTTGATTCCAACTAGTCATTGTTTGTTGGGGTTGGTCCAAGAGCCATTCCTTGGCTTTCCCTATTAATGAAAAAGGGAATAACCTCAGAAATATATCTTCTTCCTCTTCTTCTGTAGATCCAACTGTTCCACATAGCTCATAGAATTTAATCAGATGAGCATATGGATCTTCATGGTCAAGCCCTGCAAAAGGATTGGCATGCAAAAGTTGAAGAAGTCCTATCTTCATTTCAGCTGTCCTTGCATTTCCTAGATGTCTAACCACTCTAGTTCAATTTCTTGGACTCTGATGTGCAAAGTTCCCTTCCATTGTTGGTGTGTTGGTTGAGGTGGATGCTTCCTCCTGTTGCTGCCTCAGCTTTTCTTGTTGATTTTTCCTTCTTCTCCTGCTATTGAGTTTCCTAGCTGTCCTTTCTATCTCAGGATCAAATAGTAATTGCTCAGCTGGAATCTGTTTTCGCATAAACACAAAAATAGCAACTAAACAAACGGATTAGCAACACAAGGATAATTAAAATAAGGAAGTTCAAACACAAAAGTATATATATATATATATATATATATATATACAATTCCACTAAGAGCATAAGATATGTCGCGATGCTCTTAATATTCAATCAAATCCCCGGCAACGGCACCAAATTTTGATAAGACTTTTCAGTGAATAAGCCTTATAGTCGTCCAATACAGTGTATCAGGGTCGTATCTATAGGGATTTGATAATATTAACAAGTCATTCAACTATTCTGATACTAAGGTGAAGTGTAAAGAGAATTTTGATGTGGTTTTAAACTTGTAACATGAACAAAGATTAAAAGGTTGTGATTCAAATACTTAAAGGCATTGGGATTGAATTTCATCAACTCCGTTTAGCGGTATCTAGTTGATTCATCACATTTCCATATCAAATCTAGTATTGATTTATCTTATCAAATCCTTCAACTATACTAATTCCTTAGTTAAAGTTGAATTGATCATTTGAATTAAATACATGATGATTCCTCAATCAAGTGATTTAATCAAAAGCATTAAGTTCAGGTAAACAAGATTGTAACATTAATCCTATTCCTAGTGACTTAATATTACATTTTATTCTAACAAGTTCAGATGTAAAACCAGTTTTCCAACCTAGTCAAACATCCAAGATCATGAAATGGTTGATCAAGCCAAACCAAGCATTAAACACATATTAGAAGCAATAAACCAATACAGAGATTAATATGAAAACACTAGAATCTCTTATAGATACATAAATAAGAGTTGATTACATTCAATCCCAATAAGAGAGGAGTTAGCTATCCATTTCCATGGAAGCTTTTACCAAAAAGGTGAATGAATGAATCTCCTCAATGGTTGAACAGGTGAAGCAGCTTCTGTCTTCGTTCCTTAATCAGAGAGAAGAGAGTGTCTAGAGTGAGAGCCCCTTTCTTTCTCTTTATGTCACCCAGAATCTAGAACAGGGCAACCATTAAATGATTAATTCGCTTAGCCCATACAAATTCGCTAAGCGAATGAAGAATTCTTCAGGTGGAAGAAAGGTATTCGCTTAGCGCAGATGATCGCGCTAAGCGAATTTGATTTTCCAAACTTCCCTGCTGCTGTGACAAATTAACTTAGCGAATTCAGTTTCGCTTAAGCGATTCTTCAAAACCCTTCTGTGGGATCACCTGTCTGTGATCATCTGTCTGCTCACCTGGGACAAATTCGCTTAGCGAATTTAGTTTCGCTAAGCGAATATTTAACCCGTCTGATCACCTGGGACATATTCGCTTAGCGACAGAAATTACGCTAAGCGAAATTTCTCCAGCTTGGGCTCTGTAAGGCTTTTCAAAATCTTCTACTCTCTCATTTCTTCACCTGTATACTCAAAATAGGGATCTAAGATATAATCTTCAAAATAATTTCATAATATATTTTCTATTGATTAAACCATTTATACATTAATCTTTTTGGGGGTCAAGTGACTAAATTTTACCCATTTCAGTTCAATAAGTACCTTAAACTTTTAATGTTTTCAAGTAACTATGGCACTTATCAAGCGATCAATCCCAATGAAGACACAATCTACTACATGGATCCATTGCATGTACCCTTTACACAGCGGAAAATTCTTATGACTATCTTTAACGAGTAAGAAAAATGATTTGAAATTTTATCTCATATATGTGATGATTCAAATTATACGTGTACCTTAATGAATTTGTTTGTTTTTGCATTTCAGTGCTTTGACAATTCATCATGGATGCAGAAGGGGAGCCAAGTCCCGATCTTCAAAATCATCAAAGACTAAATGGATCTTTGTAGAGGTATTAATTTGTTCACATTGTAATAATACAATTATTTAAATTTAAAACCAATTAACTTGTTATTTTTGTTTTATAGTGTGCCCACCAATACAACAGCATAGACTGTGGATACAACGTTCAAAGGTTCATGAAGGATATCATCGCTCATAACCAAATTCAAATCTCATCGTCAGTACGTAATTTCGGTTTAATTACACTTATACTGGATCATTTGAATATACTTTGATTCTAACTTAATTTATTTTTTCTATCGCAAGCAGTACTTTCCCGATAGTAAACATGATACATTCACCGATGATCAAGTATTTGAAATTTTGAATGAGTGGTGTAACTATATTATTATGAATCAAAGTAATTTAGTTTGTCTTTTTAGTGTTATATTTAAGTTGTTTGTTGTGATGATTAGATTCAATTATACTTCAAGTTCATTTAATAATTTGATGATTTGTCTCCAATTTTACAGGTTGATGCTTTTGGTTAATTAGTAGCTAGCTAGTGTAGTCTATTCTAATGTCTGGGATTGTATATTGTAATATGCATGTTTGAATTAGTTTGAATTGTGTATACTGTACTCTAAGTGTATATTGTAACATTTTTAATGAATGAATTGAATTTATTTATATTGTGCCAATTATGTATACTGTACTGCTGTTTGGGAATTGCTGAGTGCAGGGAAAAGTAGAAGAAAATAGAGCATATCATTAAAAAAAATTTGGGAAAAGATAGCGCTTCCTTCTAAATCATAATCTATAGCGTTTCCTCAAGGAAGCGCTATCTAAGAAGCGCTGTCTATTTTTTGTTTTTAGATAGCGCTTCCTTAGACAGCACTTCCTTGATAGCGCTTTCTCCTTGAGGAAGCACTGTCGTTTCTACTTTACATAGCGCTTTTTCAAATGCCACTGTTTGTTCAATCTTTAATAGCGCTATATTTAATATCTCTTTTAAAAGCTCTATTAAATGCAAAAAATAAACGCTATTAAAAGCCTTTTCTGTTGTAGTGACGATCCAATGGTGGACGAACTTTTGGCAACGATCTTGCTGAGACTGCTTCAACCAAGCTTCAAAGCTTTCAAAAATGGTTTCACTTTTGCTTTCACCTTGCCTTCTCTTCCTCCTAGCTCACGAAAATGTCGAAGATGAAGCTATTGTTTTTGTTTCATTCCATTATATTACTTCATTAGCTTTTAGTTAACTTAGGTGTCCAATAGTTAGCTAATTAGGTATCTTTTAGAGTCATTAGGTGTCATTGTTTAGGTGTATTAGGTGTCATTTAGAATCATTAGGTGTCCTAGTCTAGGTGCTAGGTGTCATGTGTAGGATTATTTAGGTGTCCTTTAGTTAGGTTAGGTGGCATGATCCTAGGCTAGTTAGGTGTCCTTTAGTTAGGCTAGGTGGCATGATCCTATGCTAGTTAGGTGTCATTTAGTGCATCCATGTGTCACCTTTTGGTGGCAACCTCCTTGCCACCTTCTCCTCTATGTGACACGTGTCCAGTTGTGATACGTGTCACCCACACGTGTTGCCCCGCCAGCATGCTCGGGTGTTTTCTTTCGCATTTTCCTCACATAACTTATTACCCGAATATTTTCTATAATATTTTAGCCTAACACTAAAATCCTATTAAACTTAAGTTACCGTCAAATTTTAATATGCTAACCCTCCATTAATTAGTTAATTAATCAATTAATCGCTCGATTAGCATTTTATCGCGTTCGGAACCCGTTCTTCCCCGTTTTTGCATTTTCTGAGCTCGTTCCAAGGTCAAATTGCCTCAAATTTGGACCATGGCTTTCTCAACACATGAGGAACATAATTAAGCCCTTAAATATGCTTAGCTTATGCCCCATACACAAATCAAGAAAACAAGATGTTACATTTCCACCTCCTTTAAAGAAATTCCGTCCCCGAAATTTAGCATACCTTAGAAGAGATGTGGAAATTGTTGTAACATATCCGCTTCTCGTTCCCACGTAGCGTCGCCTGTTGTTGCATCCCAGATCACTTTCACTAAAGGAATATAATTCCCGCGAAGTTCCTTAACCCTTCAATCTTCGATCCACACAGGTAATGCTTCATATTCTAAGTTGTATCTTATACGTATTGACTCGGGCTGAATGACATGTGATGGATTGGGATCGTACTTTCGAAGTTGCGACACATGGAAAACATTATGAAGATTGGATAGGTTTAGAGGTAAGGCTACTTGATAGGCTACTGGATCAATTCGACGAAGGATTTGAAATGGTCTGATGAATCTAGGAGTAAGCTTTCTAGATTTTAGCGTTCTGTCGATTCCAGTTTTTGGTGTAACTCTCAAGAAAACATGATCTCCTTCCTGGAATTCTAAGGGTCTGCTCCTCTTGTTACTATAACTCTTTTGCCTATCTTGCGCTGCTTTCATCTTTTCCCTTATAAGCTTAACTTGTTCCGTCATTTGTTGTACCACTTCAGGTCCTAAGATTTGATTCTCTCCCATCTCGTACCAGCACAACGGAGTTTTACACTTCCTCCCATACAAAGCCATAAAGGGTGCCATTCCAATACTTGAATGGAAACTATTGTTATAGGTGAATTCAATAAATGGCAAGAAATTATCCCAACTTCCCATTTGTTCCAACACATAAGCTCTTAACAGATCTTTCAATGATTGAATTGTTCGTTCATATTGACCGTCCATTTGAGGAAGGTAAACTGAACTCAATCTTAACTTAGTTCCCAAAGTCTCCTGTAAACTTCTCCAGAAATTTGACATAATAAACCTTGGGTTTGTGTCCGATATGATACTCGAAGGCACTCCATGTAATCTTACTATCTCCTTGATATAAATCTAGGTTAACCTTTCCAAAGAATACCTTTCATTGATGGGTAAGAAATGCGCAGATTTCGTTAACCTATCAATGATTACCCCAATTGCATCAAATCCTTTCGGAGTCCTTGGTAATCCCGTTACAAAGCCCATTGCTATGCCGTCCCATTTCCATTCCGGAATATCCAGAGATTGTTACATTACAGCCGGCTTCTGATGCTCGATCTTAGCTTTTTGGCACACTAAACAAGATAAAAAATATTTTGCTATTTCCTTCTTCATCTCAAGCCACCAAAACATCTTCAAATCTTGATACATCTTTGTTGCTCCTGGGTGAAAGCTTAGCTTACTCGTATGGCCTTCCTCTATGAACATCTTCCTAATTTCTATAACCTCAGGCACACAGATCCTTTCCTTATATCTAATAACCCCATGGCCATCTATGTTGAACTCAGAAGTCCTATTTTGCTCTATCAATTCATTCATCTTTCGGAGATACAGATCAGGTCCTTGCTTCTTTCTAACCATCCTTAAGAACTCACTGGTCACTGAGGCCATACCTCAGTACATTCTATCCTTAGATACCTCCACTCTCAAACTTAAGTCTCTAAACTGTTCCAGCAATTCTAGCTCTTTTACCATCATTGCAGACACATGTAAAGATTTTCGACTTAATGCATCTGCCACCATATTAGCCTTTCCTGGATGGTAATGTAGATCGAACTCGTAATCATTTATGAATTCCATCCACCTCCTCTGTCTCATATTCAGTTCCTTTTGATCAAACAAGTACTTTAAGCTCTTGTGATCACTGAACACACTAAACTGAGCTCCGTAAAGATAGTGTCTCCATATCTTCAATGCAAACACTATAACTGTTAGCTCTAGGTCATGAGTTGGGTAATTTCTTTCATGAATCCTTAATTGTCTAGAAGCATAAGCCACCACCCTTCCTTATTGCATAAGCCGCAGCCTAACCTTTGATACGAAGCATCACAATACACTTCAAACTTCCCGAAAGGATCAGGTAATACCAAAACTAGAGATGTAGTCAACTTCCGTTTAAGCTCCTAAAAACTTTGCTCACACTCTTCCGTCCATTCAAAGGCTTTTCCCTTCCTCGTCAATTGCGTCATAGGCAACACAATCTTAGAAAATCCTTCGATGAACCTTCTATAGTATCCAGCCAAACCCAACAAACTTCTGACTTTGCTGACTGTCTTTGGGCTTTCCCATTTCAACACAGCTTCTACATTAGCAGGATCCATTGCTATTCCCTCTTTGTTGATTATGTGCCCCAAGAATTGAACTTCCTCCAACCAAAACTCACACTTTGACAACTTCGTATAAAGTTGTTGGTCCTTCAGAACTTGGAGTACAATCCTGAGATGTTCCCGATGCTCTTCCTGATTAGGGGAATAGATGAGAATGTCATCGATGAAGATGATAACAAACTTATCTAGATAGGGTCGGAAAATTCTATCCATGTAATCCATGAACACAGCTGGAGCATTCGTCACGCCGAAGGGCATAACTAAATACTCATAGTGTCCATAGCGAGTTTTGAATGCAATTTTTTATACATCCTCCTTCTTGACTCGAATCTGATGATAACCAAACCGTAAGTCAATCTTAGAGAAAACTGCAGCTCCTTTCAGCTGATCCATCAAGTCATCAATCCTTGGCAGCGGATACTTATTCTTAATGGTAACCTTATTCGGCTGTCGGTAATCGACACACAACCTTGAGCTTCCATCCTTGTTCTTCACAGACAACACCGACGCTCCCCACGAGGAAGCACTTGGCCTTATAAACTCCTTCCCAAACATCTCATCCAGTTGTTTCTTCAACTCAGCTAACTCTGACGGAGACATTGATAAGGTGCTATCGAAATAGGTCCCATCCTTGGTACTAGGTCTATGGCGAATTCCACTTCTTTCTGGTGGTAAACCCGGAACATCTTCAGGAAACACTTCTGGAACGTCTCGCACTACAGGCAAAGATTCTAAGCTGAGATCCCTTTTCACATCCATAGAAAATAGCATCACATATTCTTGAGCTTGATTCTTTTGTAAAACATCTCTGTCACCGGCAGGCACTAATCTAGATTGCTCGAAAAAGATAAGAGATTTCTTGGCACAATCTAAGAATACATGGTTAGCCGAAATCCAATCCATGCCTAAAATCACGTCTAGTTGTTGCATGGGTAGACAAATCATATCGACTAAGAAATTCATATTTTCTACTACAATGGGGCATTTTAAAAAAACAGACATAGTAGTCAAAAGACTACTAGTAGGAGCAGAAACAGTCAAATTATATGGTAACAAAGAAACAAGCAATTTCAAGTGATCCACACATATCATACAATCAAGTCAATTATCTTCATTCCCGACCTATTGGAAACAACAGATAACTCCAACACACAAGCATCCTACCCTTCTAGGCACAGTCAATTCCTTTTGAGGTCTTGACAAAACATGACCAGTTCCAACTACCCATCCTCATAGTCCGCGGTCCTAACCAGACTCGACTGTTCGGACAACATAACCTCCCAGTTCTCAATTCTAATCTGACTAAACTGTGCTGCCAACATAACCTCACATCCGTTTTAGAACCGATCTGCTCTGATACCACCAAATGAGACGTCCAGCCTCATTAAGTAACCTAATTATTTAATATCTCAACATACCACTTTAAGCATATACGATCACAAAATTCATACTATCAAGCATACCATTCTAAACTTATAAACACATAAATCACATAGAGCATATATTCACAATTATACCAAACATACCAATCATTCATCCAGCAATAGTCGTCTAGCCTAGGGTATATTCTTAGCGGTGATAGCCTAAAGATATCTACACCAAGGATTTAGCCACTTTGTCAGGGCTCAACCTCTAGTAGGGTTTAGGGTTCCCCTACACATGTCAATATATATTATTCTACTTTTGCCTTCCTGACAAATGTGTGATTCTTTCTCCCCACCTGAAACTGCTACGAACTACTACACGCGCGCCTTCTCGTACAAGCTTCGGAACATCGCTCCGCAATCAGCACACCACGCACCTCCTCACACAATGTAGCTACTGGACTAAGGCAAAGGTAGATTCGAAATTGAGCTCAAGGATTTAAGGGAAAAGGTACCAAAATGCTACTGTATGGGCTCCATATCTCCTACTCCAGACCTTGAATCACTAATCCGAACGGTGAAACTGAAGAGCTACATGTCCTTAAACTTTTGACCAAGTGTTAGCTCGATCCAACGGTTAACGAATCTCTGGCGATGATTTCATGGTGACAGGGTGAGTGGTATACGGGATGAGTTTGTCACACTCCAGGCCCACGGTAAGAGCTCAATATCTCACACACAGAAGCTCGAACAGACAATCCGAAATGGGAAAAGAAAGAATCAAGTGTCTGGAATCATCTTACCAAATTTCAGCACGATCCAACGGTGGACGAACTTCTGGCAACAATCTTACTAAGACTGCTTCAACCAAGCTTCAAAGCTTCTAACAATGGTTTCACTTTTGCTTTCACCTTGCCTTCTCTTCCTCCTAGCTCATGAAAATGTAGAAGATGAAGCTATTGTTTTTGTTTCATTCCATTATACTACTTCATTAGCTTTTAGTTAACTTAGGTGTCCAATAGTTAGCTAATTAGGTGTCTTTTAGTGTCATTAGGTGTCATTGTTTAGGTGCATTAGGTGTCATTTAGAGTCATTAGGTGTCCTAGTCTAGGTGCTAGGTGTCATGTGTAGGTTTAGTTAGGTGTCCTTTAGTTAGGTTAGGTGGCATGATCCTGGGCTAGTTAGGTGTCCTTTAGTTGAGCTAGGTGGCATAATCCTATGCTAGTTAGGTGTCATTTAGTGAGTCCATGTGTCACCTTTTGGTGGCAACCTCCTTGCCACCTTCTCCTCTACGTGACACGTGTCCAGTTGTGATACGTGTCACCCACACGTGTTGCCGCGTGTTGCCCCGCCAGCATGCTCGGGTGTTTTCCTCCGCATTTTCCTCACATAACTTACTACCTGAATATTTTCTGTAATATTTTAGGCTAACACTAAAAGCCTATTAAACTAAAGTCACCGTCAAATTTGAATATGCTAACCCTCCATTAATAAATTAATTAATCAATTAATCGCTCGGTTAGTGTTTCATCGCGTTCGAAACCCGTTCTTCCCCGTTTTTGCACTTTCTGAGCTCGTTCCAAGGCCAAATTGTCTCAAATTTGGACCATGGCTTTCTCAACACATAGGGAACATAATTAAGCCCTTGAATATGCTTAGCTTATGCCCCATACACTAATCAATAAAACGAGGTGTTACATTCTCTTAGCTTTCCATAGATACGAAATTCATCAAAATGAATTCTTGTAGCTCAAGTTATGGCCAAATTGGTGCACCTTGTAGCTTGTGCCCCGCGGCAGCACCGTTTTCTAACTTCTTGCCCAATTTTGCCCTCTAAACTTCCGTTTCTGGTTTTGTGGTTTTCATGCAAGTTGTAGATATTTCTTTTAGCTTTCCAATGAAATAAAGTTCATAATTTTTGGATGTATATAACTCAAATTATGTGCGAAATACCAAGCTCGACTCTAGGTAAGTGGGCCTTAATGCGTTTTTACGCGTTTTGTGATTTTGCCGCTTTATAAATAGAATCTTAACAGCCTTAACGTGTAGTTTTGAACCCTAATTACAACTAGAAACTTAGAAGCAGGTAAGAAGAGAAGAAATACAAGAATTTGGGGAGAAGAAGGGACCTTAGGCAAGGAGTGTGAAGATTAAAAGTGTAATCCTAAAAGTTATTGAGGCGCATCTTTGGAGGTCTTCAAGAGGTAAGTAAAAAATCAACTTTCTCTCACCTCCATGGTATTTTGAAAAGGGGTTTTGGGTTCTTAAACCTATTAATGTTATTTTGGGTGATTGATTGGAAAAATTTGGGTTTTCTATGTTAGGGTTTAACAACGCTAAATTGAATTGGGGTTTTTTTACAATAAATGATAAATTGATGTGTTATTGGTTATCAGATTTATATGATTACATGTTTTAATATTGTGTGGTGGTTTGATATTAATATGTGTAAGTAATTTGTGATTTGGAATGCCTATGTGTTGTTTTGGCATGCGATATATGATTGTTATTAATGCATGGAACTTGTTGACATGTTTGGGGTCATTGCAAATGACAATGATGATGTCTGGATAATATAATGAATTATTGTGTTGTGTTTATTATTGAGTTTGGCGTCAACTCGATGCCGCGACATTATTTACAGAGTTATATAATGCAAGTGATAATAAAAGATTGGCGTAAACTCGACGGCACGACATGAAGTATAAAGTTATATAATGCAAGTGATAATAAAAGATTGATGTCAACTCAACAACGCAACATTATATACAGAGTTATATATTGCAAGTGATAATAAAATATGGGCTTCAACCCAACGATGTGACATTATATATAGAGTTATATATTGCAATTGATAATAAAAGATTGGCATCAACTCAACGGGGAGATATTATATACAGAGTTATATAATGCAAGTGATAAGGAAACTTTATGAAAGAACATATGATTTCTTGTTTTGTTGATGTTTTCGCATGTGCTATGGTTTATTATGTTATAATTTAAAATACTTTGATATTATGTTATTTTTAAATTGGCGGACTACCATGGTTGTTTTTCTGGTTACCGCGACGGCTGAAAGCAACATCTTTTCGAAAACCTTTTTTAGAACCGTGTTTGTTTAGTGGGATTATAAATCTTATTAGTGATATTGTCTTTCAGAGTTGACAAACGATGTTAGAGATGACACAACAACTTGAGCAAATCTTGGAGTCTTGAAAACCTTAGTACTAGTGATGTTTTATTTTATTTTTGGATGTTTTTAGTTGCCCATGTATTGAGGCTAAAATTGTTATTAAAGAATTGTTTTTTTATTAACTAACTTAAAGAGTTTTTATGTAATAAAGTGAAAGTTTTAATTCATCTTAGTTTCTGATGCTATGAATGGATAATTATTTTATTTAATTATCTATTTCTATGTAATATTGTGAGGCGTTACATTTTTTTTGTATCAGAACAGCTCAATCCTAAATTGGAATGTGGTAGTGGGTCTTTTCAAATGCAAATTAGGCACATTGGATTGTCGTTTGTGTGTCGTCATGAATTATGCAAGCTATGCTTTGGGATATTGAGCCTGACCAACTCAATGTTTCATTGCTAGTGAGCAAAATTATGGCTTTTGAAAGATGGAGGTTCTTCATCATATGTGGTTGATCAAAGTTTGCAAACCGGAACGTGGGCTTCAGTTAGAAAGACATGATCACAATGCCAAGATGCGCAGAACAGGGCACCTTGACTCAGGTACGTAATACCATTTAACCCTTGGTTGTTACCTTGCTTGTTAGTATGAGCATTAGATGTCAAAATTTCGAGGACGAAATTTCTTGAAGGAGGAGAGAAATGTAACATCCCAAAATCAGGACATCCTTTTATCTGAAATACAACGTAAATTCTATTTTTCCCACTCAGAAAGACCTCTTTTGGACTTGATGTCTACATATGAATTGTGGCTCTGTCAATTAGCTTTCCATAGACACCAAATTCGTCCAATTGCATTCTTGTAGCTCAAGTTATGGCCAAATTGGTAAACATTGTTCAGGTTCCCGCGTTTGCACTGTTTTTCTAACTTCTAGCCCTGTTTTGACCCTCTAAACTTCTATCTCAAATTTTGTGGTCTTCATGCAAGTTGTAAATATTTATTTTATCTTTCCAGCAATATAAAATTCATAATTTTTGGATGTATATAACTCAAATTATGTGTGAAATACCAAGCTGGATGTTGGGTAAGGGGTGTTGATGCGTTTTTACGCCTTTTGCACTTTTGGGAATCTATAAATAGAACCTTAACACCCTTAGGGTAAAGTTTTGAACCCTAATTACACCTATAAACTCAGAAGTGGCTAAGAAAAGAAGAAATACTAGAAATCGGACAGAAGAAGGGACCTTAGGCGTGAAGTAGGGAGATCAAAGGAGTAAGGAGTAATCCTAGAAATTCTTGAGGCGCATCTTTGGAGGTCTTTAAGAGGTAAGTAAAACATCAACTTTCTCACTATGGTATTTTGAAAAAGGGTTTTGGGTTTTTAAAGTTAATAATGTGATTTTGGGTGATTGATTGGGGAAAAATTGGGGTTTTCTAAGTTAGGGTTCAACAACGCTAAATTGAATTGGGGGTTTTACAATAAATGATGAATTGATGTGTTATTGGTTGTTTGATTTATATGATTACATATATTAAGACTTGTGCGGTGGCTTGAAATTAATATGTGTATTTAATATGCGGTTTGGAATGCGATAAATCATTGTTATTAATGCAAGGAGCTTGTTGGCATGTTTGGAGTCATCGTAAATGACTATAATGATGTTTGGATAATATAATAAATTATTGTGTTGTGATTATTATTGAGTTTGGCGTCAACTCGACGGCCCAACATTATATACAGAGCTATATAATGCAAGTGATAATAAAATATAAGCGTCAACTCGACGACGTAACATTATATTCATAGTTATATATTGTAAGTGTTAATAAAATATTGGCGTCAACTTGATGAGGCGACATTATGTACAGAGTTATATAATGCAAGTGATAATAAAAGATTGGCATCAAACTAGATGGCACGGCATTATATACAAAGTTATATATTGCAAGTGATAATAAAATATGGGCGTCAACTCGACAACGCAACATTATGTATAGAGTTATATAATGCAAGTGATAATAAAAGATTGGTGTCAACTCGACGGTCCAATATTACATACATAGTTATATATTGCATGTGACAATAAAAAATGCGCATCAACTCAACGACGCGACATTATATACAGAGTTATATATTGCAATTGATAATAAAAGATTGGCGTTAGCTCGACGGCGCGACATTATATACAGAGTTATATAATGCAACTGATAAGTAAACTTTATGAAAGAGGAACATATGATTACTTGTTTTTTTGATTTGTTGATGTTTTCTCATGTGCTATGGTTTATTATGTTATTCTTTAAAATTCTTTGATATTATATTATTTTGAAATTGGTGGACTAACATCGTTGTTTTTTCGGTTACCGCGCCGGTGCAGCTGTTGATTGTCCCCCAAATTGGAAAATAAGGGCTCAAATACCCTATCGGGAATTAGTATCTGCGCTGAACGCAGGGTTGCTGGTGCTAAACGCCAGCCACACAAAGAATCTCATTTTTCAAGACTTCCTGCACTAGACGCAGGGTTGCTGGTGATGAACGCCAAGCAACCAGAGCGCTCATTTTAGCAGGGCAGCATGGGCTGGATGTAGGATCTCTGGCGTTGATCCCAGGCTTTCTAGCATTGGACGTTAGATACCACGAAAACACCTCTTCTCTATGCACCCTGTGCTGAATGCAGGGTTGCTGCGGTCCCGCGCCAAGTTGGAAGAGACCTCTTCTTTTCTTAAGATTAACCTTTTTCAATCAAGCTTCAATCTTCATGCTTTCTTTCACCATTGTGCACTTTATTCTTAATGATTTCCCCCTCTATTGAGTCCTATAAAGATGAATGAAAAACATAATTAAAATGACTTAAGAAAATGAAATTAAGCTAAAATTAACCCTAACTATAAGGAACTAACCAAAAACACTCACAACACTAACAAAGACCCAACTGACTCAAATGGGGACAAAATAATGACAAATTCATGCAATTGGGAGCAAACTCTACTCAATAACACAATTAACTGTTAATCTAGTGGATTATCACATGTCGTTGTCTCCGTTAAAAACATAGCCTCAACCTTCAACGACAACTGAGACAACCCCTTCCTAGGAGGTCCCATTGGTGACCCCACTTATAATTATTAGAGTTATAGCGTAGCGTAGTAGTATAAAATTTGCGGAAATATTAAAATATACAATATATACTGATACCATAATAAAAGTATATATACATAATAGTATTGGCTCCATCAGTAGAGCCTACAACACTGATACCAAATATAAAATACTTCAGAGTACGAAATAAATAAAAACTAAAAACATAACATCAGAACAAAATGCACTCCGACTTCCTCTCTTGCGCTCAAGGTCCCCCAGCATTGGGATCCGAGGCTCTCCCGCTGGCATCAGGCTCAACAGGTATTCCGTCAATCTCCTTTGGAAACTCCTCATCAGGGTCTTCTCATACAATCGAGAACAAGGAAATACAACATAGAAAAGTATAGGGGATAAGAAACAGTAATATGCCATACATGGCAAAAATAACGATATAAATAATCTATATAGATAGCACAATCACAAACACGACAGGTACAACCAAACGACTTTCGGATAATTTTTCCCTTAACTATTGTCCCTCACACTCATGCAACTACCGACTATATGGACGCGATCACGACGCGATATCCCCAACGGATCTAGGTGTCCCAATCATCACTATGCCACCCCCATAAAGGTAGGGTTCGGTCTAAAACTCGCAAGCCCAAATCGTCTCATGGATACGACATATTCCCCCTCCCACAGGCCAGGTCGGAATATTCGTCCGTCAACAACGCAACTTACGGTAACGACATGTTCCCCTGCCCGCAGTCTAGGTCGGAGCATTCGCCCGTTCGTTAACAACTCAACTTTCGATAACGACATATCCCCCCGCCCGCAGGCTAAGTCGAGATATGTGCCCGTCCGTCTACAATTCGTCTAACGGGTACGACCACCTCCCCGCAGGTAAAATCGAAATCGCCCCTACGCCAAACTAATCGGTACGACCATCTCCCCACAGGTGAGATCGAAATCGCCCATATGCCAACACAGTGATGAATAACAACTATGCAACATGAATCTCACTGACTCATCTCAGGATCAACACTTAGTGCCTCAACCATGACTTATATGCAACCACGACCAACTTTCATCCGGCTTAACCGGGTATCAACTCACATCATCACAGCAACAGATCAACTATATCAATTGGTTGAGCACTACAACATATATATAACCTCGACTTTCTCACTACACATTCATCACCCGATTTATCAGAAATCACTGCTTAGTTCTACTCAGACATTAGCAGTCACGACAGCATATACACAACATTAAAATCAACTTACAGATAGATCACGTTTAATCAATCATAAGCATATAGTAAGCATAACATATATCACAAACCCCATTTTCCCCTAAAATAACCCATTCAGCCTTCCCTAGAAAAATAGGCCAGAGATTTTATTTCATTACAAGCTCTTGGATTATGATAGTAGGGGATGATACTAGCTCATAGGAATTGGTTTGGTCTCAAAATGATTTTTCTACAAGTTTCTAGAGATTTTTGAAGTTTAGATCTAGAAATTGAAATTCATGAAAATAAATGGAGAAAATAAAGATTGAGAGCTCAAGGATGAAATCTATTCCTTCTAGGTGATAGAGGAGGATCAGAGGAGAAACTTTACTTCACAAACCTTCTTGAAAAAGCTTGAGGAAGCTTGAGAAAAATGGAGATGAAGAAAAATGGAAGCAAAAGGAGGAGGAAGAAGAAAGGAAGGAAGAAGAAGAAGAAGTTGGAGGGGATGAGAGAGAGAGAGGGCTGCACGAAATTATGGAGAGAGAGTGAGGTGAGTCATGAAAATTTAGATATTTTCATTTGAGGTAACTTAAGAGTTACGAAAAGGGTAAAAAGGTAATTTAGTAAAAAGACCAAGGGCAATTTGATCATTTCGCGTCCCGATATTTTGAAAATCCTCACGACACTAGTAGGAGTTCCCAAATAATTTATCATAGCCCTGGTATGAAAATTATTGGCTCAAGATTCTCGAAAAACCCTAAGATAGCTCGAATCGTCTGCCAGAACGATTATCGGTCCGAATATAATATATTATTTTCATTTTCGAACGTCAGGACGAACTTTTTCGAAAATATAGGAAACTTGATTCTAAGACTAACTGTCTCATTAATGGGTCCAAATTAGGTCTCGATAGTAGTAAAGCACTACTGTCAAGGAAAAACGCAGACCGGGCTCCATCTGAGTTTTCGACCCAAAACTTAACCATAGCTTCCTAAGATAGCATAGAGCGTGACTATGGCCTCGGAATAATTTATTTAATTTTCTAGACCCTCTAAGAAAATACAATTACTTAAATACTAGCTAAATAAAAAGATTAAGCAAATCGGGATGTTACAACAGCATGGAAATCTCCACCCACGCCAACTGACATGCCTTCATTCACTTACCTTAGCGAGCCTTCCACGAACGCCGCAATCACAAACAACTCGACATCATGGAATGCAAGGGCATTATCACATGCTCCAAACACTACCTTTATAGCATATGCGACCGCAAGTGTAAAAACACCTTTGCAAGAACAAAAGATTCGATCGTCAAGCCCTCCATCGACGAACCTTTCATCTACCCCTTTCTGATTTGTTTCTATGTGGTTTTTTAGCAAGCGGGTTGAAAGAGCCGATTTTGCCACAAGATTTGGGTTGTGGTGGCTACGATGGATGAGGGAGAAACGTTGGGGATGCAATGACAACCGTGGTGAGAAAGAGAGAAAAAGGGTGAAGGCGGATGAAGATGGGACAAAGCTAAAAATCAAATACTTTTGGAATTTTTTTAATATAAAAAAACGATCATAATAAGTAAATTAAGAAGGTTCAAGATACATCCTAAAAAACTTAGGGTGTATAACAGAATCACCCTTGTTTAACAGATAGTTGCTAATATACATTTGTTTAGTATTTGATTTGTTTGCACATATGGTCCTACTTTCCATGTCCTTTCTATTATTTTTTATTTCGTTTGACAATGATGGATTTATTAAAAGTATGAAAAAAATGGTTGTTTGTCTTTGCTTTTCCATGGTTGTTTATAGGGTTGACAATAAACTGAACCAACTCGAACATAATTCGAAACTCGACTTGATAAATAGCTCATTGAACTTGGTTCATGAACCAAATGAGCTGAAAATCGAGCTCGTTAAATAAATGAGCTGAACTTGAGTCAGGTATAGTTCGACTTGTTTGGTTCATGAACTTATATTACTTAAATTATATATTTTTATTATTATTTAAATAATATTTAAATATATTATTTAAATATTAAATTTATTTAAATAATATATTTTATATTAATTTTTTGACAATATTTTGTTTGTTTATTGGTTGGTGTAATTTGTTCAGCACACTACTTCTTTCGTTATATATTTCTTATATTATATTATTTGACTTATCTAAAAAAAGTTATTCAAATTCATGAGATAGGTAAACAACAAATATGAATTTTTATTATAAATTTAATTATATTTATATTTTCAATTAGGTAATTATTTTATCCAAAAGCAACTAGTAAATTGTTAATTTAAAATGCTAAAAATCTAAATTGTTTTGGCTTTTTACAAAAAAATATTTATTTTGACTTTTGATTGATATAAGTCAAGCTAACGAGCTGAACCGAGCTGCTCGCGAGCTTAAGAGGAGTCGAGTTCAAGATGAAAAAAAAGGTTCATGTAGAACTTGAGTCGAGCTACGAGTTGAACCAATTCTTATTGAGTCGAGTCGAACCAAGTTCGACTCGGTTCG
This sequence comes from Ammopiptanthus mongolicus, assembly GCA_039655645.1. Classification (NCBI taxonomy): domain Eukaryota; kingdom Viridiplantae; phylum Streptophyta; class Magnoliopsida; order Fabales; family Fabaceae; genus Ammopiptanthus; species Ammopiptanthus mongolicus. Next base: position 42,729,355 of record CM077350.1, read on the forward strand.
ACTCATTTCCAGCCTTAGTTGTTTATTTCTATCTTTCACATGCTTGTTATCTTCTTTCTATATAAACATTTTAAAGATACATATAAAAAACAAAAAAATACCATATGTTATCCCTATTTTGACATCCAAGAAACAATTTCCTTTTTGAGAGGAGAAAAGAAAGAGAGAAGAGAAAAGAACAGGATTTTGTTGTTCTACCTTTGGTGGAGGCCCAGGACTTCTACAGGCGGCATTAGGCAGAGCGCGACAGTCTTATCGCAGTTCCTCCCTGGGTGTCTTAGTTGGCAGCTGGAGAAATATTTTCTCTCTATCGTACGTCTTATTTTAACTGTATAAGACGTAGTTTCTCTCTTTCTTTGATTTAAGGGGACGTTTGGTAGGGAGATTTTTTTTTTTTTGTTCCCCGGAATCATGATTCTCAGGAATGATGATTACTGGGAATATTAAAAATATGTTTGATAGGTCTTGAACATTTTTAGGAATTTTAGTGTAGCATCTTTTATTCTATGTTTGGTTCAAATACAAATTTCATGGGAATATTGGATGTAATTCTCAAAGATACCCCTATCTCATTGAACTCAACCAGAAGCAATCCCTACAATCCTCTCTCTCAAACTCCAACTTCATATTATCTCTACCAGCACCCCAAAAAAAAAGATTATCCACCGCCTGACTAAAAAAATCCCACAAATCCAGCAAATCCTTGTTGAACTAAGAATTCTACTTCCCCATCGCCGCCCAAGCATTGCTAAGCTGTGCTTAGAGAAGTGCGCGAAATTATGTATCCTCCTCGACGACGGTAGCGTCTCCTGCCCGAGCTCCACCATGCCAACGACAATTTGCATGGCACCGTTGTGATTCTGATTCGACAGTGGACAGAGAATGTCAGCACAAACATTGTGATTATCCAGGGAAGGATCTTCATTGTGGATTCTGACTAAGAATTGCTAAGCTACCAACCATAATCCATTCACTCTTCTTCTTTGCTATATTGAAACATTAAAACGTGCAATCAACCAGCAACGCATATAACGACTCTCTTCCATTCCTGATTCAACCTTGGAGGAGTGACGATGGAGAGGCAAAGAGGAGAGTAGAGTGACAGGAGGAAGAACAGTGAAATTAGGTTTTAGGAAGATAATAATCTTTTTAAATAATTAAAACTTTCCATAATTATCGGAAACTAATATTCCTACCCCTCCCAATAGGAATGTTTTTGGAGGAAAATAACCAAGGAAAATTGTTTAGAATGACTCAAATCAGTAAATCTGCCTTGTGATCAATTCTGCAGAATTCGCTGAGCGAATGTGATATCGCTAAGCGAGCAAGAGGAATTTTCAAGTAATGCATCTCTGTATTAATTTCGCTAAGCGACTGTGAACTCGCTAAGCGAAACTGAAGTTTTTCTGAAGCACAGACGGGTCGCGCGAAGCACAGACAAGTCGCGAAGCACAAACGGGTCATCACTGTGTCAATTTCGCTAAGCGGACGGTATTGCGCTAAGTGAAATGTAGATTCAAAAACAGAACAAGTGATTGAAGCATCTATAAATAAGAGGACTTGGAGAGGACTTGGGAGAGGTAAGATGTGATGATTTCGAAGATAGTAAAAGAGAATACATGCTTAGACTTGAGTAACTTCCAGAAGTGAGATTGAAAGGAGATTTTGAGAGGATTTGTGAGTAAGAGAGTTCTTGGATAGCAATTCTATCTTGAGAGAATCATAGAGTGATTTGTAAGAGATTGAGAAAGTGCATATGAGTAGAAATAACTATCTTGGGGTATTTCTTGGAGGCATGATGAGAATCACATGGAAGTACAAGAATAGGCAAGATAGGCTTAGATTTCTATTGTAAAGCTTTGTATCTCTTTGTTCATGATAATAAAGATTGGCTGCTGTCTCCCGTGGATGTAGGTCGCATTGACCGAACCACGTAAATCCGGTGTTCATCTCTTTTATCGTTTTATTTTTTGCTGCGTTTATATCTTGTTTGTATTGTGCATTATTTGGTTTTGCATAGTTGCTGTCTTGGTTTGTTTCTTTGTTAACAGAGATAAATTTCGTGACTCCCAAATTTCACAACAAGTGGCGCCGTCTGTGGGAATAGTGAAACAAGATCTCTGTGGAGAAGTGAAACGCAAGAACGCAATTGAAACAAGAAGGAAGAAAGAAGACGATCGGAGGTTCAACGGAGACGAAGCTATTTTTATCTGAAGAAGCAATTCGGTTCAAGATAAATATATTTCGTGGTTGGTTATTTGCATCAGTGAGTGCGGTGGTCCAGTGGCTTAGCGCTCTGGAAGGAATCAGAGGGTTGCAAGGTCGATTCTCCGTGTTCACGGTTCTTGTTTTAAAATCGTTTAAAGCTTTTTTTTTTCCAATACAAGAGTTTAAACGTTTAAAATCAAGAAGAAGGGACAATGGTGAGGTTCGAACCGTGGGCATCAGGGACGCACGGCTTCAGGGCAAAGGAGGAGACCACCAGGCTATTGTTCCGATTGTGTATTGGTTGTCTTTCTTTAATACTTAAACGAGCAAAATTTCTGGAAGGTCAGAAAAGAAAGGTGTATTCTATTCTCATTGCTTGTGTATTCTTGTTCTCTGTTTTGTTTTAGAGAATTGCTACTGCTTTTAAATTTTGTTTGATAGGGAGCTTGGTAGTGGGAAGAAAAGATCAAGAAAGGCTTAATCATGAGTACCACTAGATATGACATTGAGAAGTTCTCTGGAAACAACGATTTTGGGCTGTGGAAAGTCAAGATGGAAGCTATCTTGGTGCAGCTAGGATGTGCAGAAGCATTGGAGGGAGAGTCTAAGATGTCTCCCACTCTATCTCAAAAAGAGAAGAATGACAAGATAAACAAGGCAAGGAGTGCTATCATCTTATGCCTTGGTGATAAGGCTTTGAGGGAGGTTGCAAGAGAGAAAACAGCTGCTTCTATGTGGGTCAAGTTGGAGTCCCTCTACATGACAAAATCTTTGGCGAATAGGTTATGTATGAAACAACAACTCTATTCCTTCAAGATGACGGAATCAAAGTCGATAGTGGAACAACTTGCGGAATTCAACAAAGTTCTAGATGACTTGGAGAACATTGAGGTGAAACTTGATAATGAGGACAAGGCTTTGCTCCTTCTCAATTCTTTACCGAAGTCCTATGAGCATTTCAAGGATGCAATTTTGTAAGGCAAGGATCAAACCATTACTTTAGATGAGGTTCAAACTTCCATTTGAACCAAGGAGCTCCAAAAGAATCAAGAGCTGAAATCTGAGGCGTATGGTGAAGGCTTGAATGTCTCAAGAGGGAGAGAAGAGAAGAAAGGATCAAAGAGGAAGAAGTCCAAGGGTTACAAGTGTTTCAGATGTCACAAAACAGGTCATTATAGGAAGGATTGTCCAGAAAAGGAGATCAAAGGAGTTGAAGATTCTGCAGATGTTGTGGCTACTTTGGATGACTATGAAGGTGCAGAGGCTTTGGTAGTCTTTGAGACCTTAGACCTAGAAGAAGGTGGAGAGATGTTTGATGTGGTTGAGAAGAAGGAGGTTTTGATGAAGACACTACCTCGAGACAAGTTCAAGCATGACTTGGGCTTGGGTTGGTTTCTCTGAAGCATAAACATAAGTGGGAGAGCAGCACTTTGATGGAAGAGATTCTATGATTTAGAGTCAAGGTGGAGAATTGTTGAGAATGACTCAAAATCAGTAAATCTGCCTTGTGATCAATTCTGCAGAATTCGCTGAGCGAATGTGATATCGCTAAGCGAGCAAAAGGAATTTTCAAGTAATGCATCTCTGTATTAATTTCGCTAAGCGACTGTGAACTTGCTAAGCGAAACTGAAGTTTTTCTGAAGCACAGACGGGTCGCGCGAAGCACAGACAAGTCGCGAAGCACAGACGGGTCATCACTGTGTCAATTTCGCTAAGCGGACGGTATTGCGCTAAGTGAAATGTAGATTCAAAAACAGAACAAGTGATTGAAGCATCTATAAATAAGAGGACTTGGAGAGGACTTGGGAGAGGTAAGATGTGATGATTTCGAAGATAGTAAAAGAGAATACATGCTTAGACTTAAGTAACTTCCAGAAGTGAGATTGAAAGGAGATTTTGAGAGGATTTGTGAGTAAGAGAGTTCTTGGATAGCAATTCTATCTTGAGAGAATCATAGAGTGATTTGTAAGAGATTGAGAAAGTGCATCGGAGTAGAAATAGCTATCTTGGGGTATTTCTTGGAGGCATGATGGGAATCACTTGGAAGTACCAGAATAGGTAAGATAGGCTTAGATTTCTATTGTAAAGCTTTGTATCTCTTTGTTCATGATAGTGAAGATTGACTGCTCTCTCCCGTGGATGTAGGTCGCATTGACCGAACCACGTAAATCCGGTGTTCATCTCTTTTATCGTTTTATTTTTTGCTGCGTTTATATCTTGTTTGTATTGTGCATTATTTGGTTTTACATAATTGCTGTCTTGGTTTGTTTCTTTGTTAACAGAGATAAATTTCGTGACCCCCAAATTTCACAACAAAATAACCAAAAACATTCTCGGGAATGCTTTTTAAAAAAACATACCAAACATGAAAAACTAAGATTCTCAAGTTATGATTCCTGAGAAACTACAAATAATCCTCCTACCAAACGCCCCCTAAAAGAAAAGGACTGGCTGACTGATCTTTATTAAATTATGAAGATACATATATAGTTTACAACAATTATCATTTTTTGTTCCATTACAGTTGTCATGTATCCTTTCCGATTTTTTCATTTATTGAGTAAATAAATCATAATTTATATGTTATTCTTATTTTATATTATGTGGTACTTGAAATTTCACAATGAAATTGAGGAATCTAATTCAAATATGAAGCATGGCATAAATCACATAATTAACCAGTAACACGAAACTCTTGTATTCTATATTTCTTCTATTACGGTTTTATGCATACAATGAACTTGCTTTATCATAACACCATTACATCATTAGAGTACAACCATTGCTCTTCTAGTCCTTTAGGAAGTAGGAACTGGAACGAAGCCTATCATCCTATTTAAAAGAAATTGTAGCAGTATCATTCCATCGCATTAAAATTGTCCACTTCTGAAACAGTATTGAAATTTGGTAATAAGCCTGCAGGTCATTGAAAATATACAGGTCCCACACTTGCCCCCAAAACTTCCTTCAAAGTTCAAACAGGTTTTTCAATTTTCATTATATCATGCAATTGATAAACTTATTCGAAATAAACAAGAAAGGAATTAGGAACACAAGAATATATTCCCAATTCCCATGCACAAGTCTATAAAGAATACCTGAATGCAAACTTTGCCAACTTAGCTCTAATTATATTTCTGGCCGGAGGAAGTTCTTTGTTGTTCCCAGCAATTAGTTACCAGATACCTATCGTTGTCTTGAAGCCACCAGTAATTTAGCATGTAAGTTAAGGAAAAATGGGAAAGAAAAGAAACACAATCTCACAACACTATTGAAAGAATCACTCATCATACCGAGCATTGGCAACAGGAACTACTATGTAGTATACATAAAACCAGATTTGATTACATAATACCCTTACTGTCAGATAAAGTATAGACAACAGAAAATGATACTTCTATCAATTAGCAACACATGATTCAATTTGTTTTTCCTGCATAGAAGGCTCATGTTAGGCAAGCATATTATTGAAGATTGAAAAGTGATAATGTTTGATAACTAAACCTACTAAATTTCTAACTTAAAATTGACTACTTTTAGTGTACATTCGGAAATCAGAATAATATACCATGAAGATTTAATTCACAACCACAAATAACCAGGCATCAACACATTATTGAAGAGTTAATCCAAAAGTTAAATACTTATAGATAACTTCTCTCAATTGACAACTTGATGGTGCAGCTAAGAGTACATGTACTGAAGAAGTACTGATACTGACACACCAACATTCTATTTAAAACGAAGTTTCAAGGAAATAGTCATGATTCATGAAGCAGTCTAAAATCTGATATATTAATTTTGTATTTCCATTAAAATAACAAAAAAAAAATTAATAATAGAAAACATAAAAAGCTTGGACAAGATAGATTTAGATACCCTGCAGTACTGTAAGGGTGCAATTAGAGAGACGAAAATAGGTAGGATCCACAAATTTTGAAAATGTGGGCCCTACATGTTTTCTTCCTTTCTCTTTCTAACTGCACGCCTGAAGTAACACAGGAGGACCAAATGCAAGACAAGTAGACAACTATTTCTCTCAGTAGGATTTGTAAAACCCATAAGGGAAACATATTCCTTAACCTTATGCAGATAACAATCCACATGTTGGACTGAAATTACAAACATATTCCTTAACCCTATGCAGATAACAATCAATGTGCAGCTCTATATTTGTTTCATCTCTCTTTTTTTTCCTTGCAGTGGGGGGGGGGGGTGCTGGACCTGTACAAAGATGTTCAATTTGATTATCATCAGCAATGTTCCCAATATAGATATCATTATTCTCAACTCAACTTCTCTGATGTTGTAAGAATAGAACTTCTTTTGCATCATTACAAAGTCAAGCCAAAAAACAAATAGTGATTAAAATCACTACAAGCACACATTAGCTCATCAAAGAACTTCAAAATCCTTAGTTCGTAGCAATAATCAAGTCTAAGAAATAACCACCAAAAAAGCAATAATCACCTTAAAATCAGCAGGCTGAGATTAATCAGTCGTCAACTTCTTCACATGGACTAATCTCATCAAACCATCGAGGAGGATCATATCCATACCCACCTTGTACAAGGAATTTAAATTGTAACATCAAAACAATGTAGCTTAAATCCAGAACTAAAAGTATAAGCATGGTTCTAAGTTCTGGTCGCAATCATGTTGTGATGAATTGCGGGAAAATTCGGCTAACACAGCCACAACTGCGGTTGCATTGACCTCCAAAACCACAACATTGAGACTCTTTAGAGTGTGTTTGGATGAGGTATTTCAAAATTCCAAGGTATTTAAAATACACTGTAATTGAATTGCATCAATTGAATTACTTTCATTTTCAAATTACTTTGTTTGGATGAAGTAATTCAAATTCCTTATATTTCAAATTCTTTGTTTGGATAAAACAATTTAATTTTCTTTAATTTTGAAATTTGATTTCTGAATATTTATTTTTATTTTTTTGAATTTTACTATAAAATGTGATAAATAAATAAACATTAGTAATTTTAAATAACAAATTATTACAAACAGACATCAATGGTCTAGTGGTTGAGCTTCACTCTTCCTCCTTGGGGGTCTAGGGTTCAATACCTATTTGAAGCTTATGGACCAAAACAAAAATAATTAAAATTTAAAATATTTTAATAACTAGCTAATTTTAGGAATGATTAATTATGTTACTATTCATAAAAAAATGGCGGCAAGTGGTGGTGGTTGGCGGTGGTCGAAGGGCTGGCAGTGGTGGTGGCCGGACCTCCGACGACGGCCGGAGCTTGGTCACGATGGTGGCCGGAGCAAGGGGAGGCGGTTGCCGAAGCTTACCAGCGGTTGTCGGAGCTCGGCCGGCGGCAGTGGTCGGTCATCGGAGGTGGTGGCCGAATGTGGAGGGATTGAGAGGAATTTATAAATTCATCTATCTAGATGGGAATTAAATTCCCTCATTTACACTAAATCAAATACCTCATTAAAATTTCAAGAATTTCAAATACTTTTTAAAAAAATATCCAAACAACATATTTTGAAATAAAGTAATTCAATTACCCTATAAAATTACTTTACTCTCTAACAATACTCCATCCAAACTCACACTAAGGCAATTGTGGCCCACAATTTAAAACTATGAATGTAAGTAAAGCATAACACATATCAAAGTTAATGGTCAATACCAAAGGGATTGCAACGACAAAGACGCCATGCAGTCAAGACTGTACCCTTCACAACTCCATATCTCTTATATGCCTCCATGGAATACTCACTGCAAGTTGGAACGTAACGACAGCTCTTTGGCAAGATTGGTGAAATCTCCCCTGCATATATGTATGAACGAAACCAAGTTCAGAAAATAATATAAACACAATGAACAAACATCAACCAAAAATGATTAGGCACACAAAAAACTACGAATTTCATAAAATAAATAGAAATAAAAACTTGAATAGAATTTATCAAAAGGAACGAGGAAACGTGGTTACTTTTGTAGAATGTCAACATGGCCAGCGCAGCTTTTACTCCTATGTTGTTCACCTCGCGATCTAAAAGCAAATTTCGTGAGAAATTAATTAACTTAGCATACAGAGAGAGAGAGAGAGAGAGAGAGAGCACCTTGCACTGTTTCAGGGTTTGAATCGTTGTCATTGGCACGAATGGTCGGGGTGCAATATGGTAGAGTTTTGGAAGTGTGGCGTTGATTGGTGTTGATTTTGAGAGAAGTGAGATTAGGGTTTCGGAGTTGAAGGGGAATTGGGATGGGAGGAAGAGAGCGATGGAGGCTGGGAGGTAGAAGAAGAGTGGCCATGGATCACGCTCGCTGCTGCTATGGTGCCTTACGTTTTAACTTTTCAGCTTTTCACACACTCGAGATAAGTTCTTGTTGTTCAAGAGAAAGAAACCGAATAAATCTCCAATTTGTTGATGAAAATGTGAAGTCGTGGCCATTTGGTTTTTGTGTCAATCATGTGTCAGTTATTTAGATATCTAAAATTATAAGGTTCGTATCAATTTAGTCCTTGATAAAATAATTGAATTGATTAACATTTCATAATTTTAGAGATGTTTTTGAAATTTTAAAAATGTCAGGAACTAAGTTGATACGATCTTATAATTTCAAAAATCAAATTGAGAATTTACTCAAAAAAAAAAAAAAACATAACTAATTAGATAAAATTATTTGTTGATAGCAACACGTGTTCAACTTTATTTAAAAAAAAAGTGTTAAATAACAACGAATGGTTAGTCGAGTGTTCAACATCTTGATCCCAGAAGAAGGAGAAGACAAGTTCGAATCCTAATGACAGACACTCTAGTTGGGAGGTTGCGAAAATTAAGGGTTAATTCTATACTCTAATCAGTCGACCAAGTATTAGTCTCACAGCCGGTCCAAATGGTCGAAACTAGTGGGGATACCAGTGATGCTAATGGGAAGCCAAAGGCCCAAATTACGGTGGTTGATAAAAAAAAGTGCTCAATTTTGTATTCATAGCAATGTTTTAAGAGCAATGCTAGTAACACACTCTTTTAAACACTCTCTCCAATACATTCTTTGTTATTTGGTGATTTCATATGGGACCCACTATATAGGGAGTGACCCATGTTATTTAGTAGGTCCCACATGAAATTCACTCAATAATAAAGAGTGTGTTGGAAAGAGCGTTAGCATTTTCCATGTTTTAAATATCGAACCAATCATTGAATCGGTGAAGACACCGGTTCTATAACATCCCAAAAATCATATGTCTGCCTTTTTAACCGTCTATGTGAATAATTTGACTGAAAATGCAATTCGATTAATTTTAATCATAAAAATAGTTGATAATTGGAAATTCTTATTGAATTTCAATTATGAGTTTAACGATCATAAAATATTGTTTTGAGCCTGTTATGCTGTTTTGAGTCAGAATCGGTAAAAATATTATTTTTTTAATCGGATCGCTTTACCTTGGGACGCTTCACGAGACGTTGTCACATTTATGTCAACCATCTATCACCTTTTTGTCAAATCACATTTTCCTTTCTTTTAACCAATGGATTAATTTCCTAAACGTTAACGCGCTTTATTAAGACGAAACACAGTGGAAAGATTAAAAACGCGAAAATGAAATTATATTAAGGCTAAGCCAAAATACGCGTATATCAGAGTAACACAGTTTAAACGTAAAAGATTCAAACATGCATCGGTTGCCCCATCAGTAGGGCTACAATAATACTGTATACCGAAAAAGTGCATAATACAGACGATAAGCAAAATATAAAAGAAGGCCAAGAGAATGCTCTTTGGCTAACCACGATCACTTCCCAACCTCTCGAGGCTAGGGTCCTGGGCTCGTCCACTAGCATCGGGCTCATAGGAGTATCATCCAATTCCTCAACAAGTGGTTCCTCCATGGGGTCTTCCCATAAAATAAAATAACACAGAAAATATCGGGAGATAAAAAACCTGCATCATCGAATATGGGATAGGGGCATCAGTATAGTAGATATATACATGCAACACACAACACATAGAAAAGATACAACACGATGACACCCATCTCTTAAGTCATACAGCACAACCATCTCAAAAGTCATTCTCTCAGATAAACCTATAAGAGGGATACTAGTCCCTATATATATATGCTGACTTCCCTATATGCATGTCGGCCGATACATCACGTCTCCAGTTGGACATCCCCGTCAGGATAACATCACGTCTCCAATTGGACATCCTCGTAAGGATAAAAAAAAAATACATCACGTCCCCCATTGGACATCCCACCTTGGGATTAAAAACATCATGCCCCCAATTGGACATCCCCCTTTGGGACAAATATGTTGTGGTATTAAATGTTATGATATGCAACAAACATCCATGCAGGTTGATACCCGGACCTCACACTTAAATCACTCGGCCGCAACCACGATGCACTGCATCCACATCAACATCAACATCAACATCACGACGCCCTGCGTCTACGAGCCACAGCTCCATGGTCGGGACCACGACGGTATCAACAGGAACAACATCACACTAACCATAATCTCATCAACACCCAACCAGCCAATTACAATAAAATATCGCAACAAAATTTATTCCAGTACAGATATAATCACAATGCCAGACAAACGTTTAATCATACAAGCAGTTTAACAGAACAGATCACAGATAAGCAATTAAATAATTCAACACATCAACCTCAATCAATCAAATCACTTAAATTATCATCTTAGTGATGATAGCCCAAAAGTACCTACACCTAGGGTCCAGACACTTTATCCAGGGCTCAATCTCTAGTAGGGTTTAAGGTTCCTCTACACATGTATATATTCTATACTAAGCTTGCCTTCCTGATGATATCAGTTCTTTCTCCCCACCTGAACAATGTTCCCGTCCAAGCTCCCGAACACAGCTCCGCAGCCGGCACTTTAGCACGCTTTCCGGTGATCGAACACAGTCTGATCATCCACAACAAATCACAATTAGAAATCAATCAAAATCCAACAAATTTGTCTAATTCCTACACACTAGGGTTCGGCCTCTAATTTTTAAAATAGGTTAAGGGTGTTGAAATTCTACTAACTCTCGGATGAATGATCATCAGGTATGTACAACACTAGGGTAAGTCTTATTACTCAAAAACTTGAAGCAAAACCCATAGCTCACACACAAGCTAGGTTCGGCCTCTTCATGGTAAACTAGGCTAGGGATGTCTAAAAATTCCTAACTCTTGGATCAATGATCCTTAAGCATGTACAACACTAGAGTAAGTCTTTTTACTCAAAAATGGAACCAAAAACCTAGGATTTCAACATACCTAGGGTTCGGCCCTTTTTTCCCATTTGAGATAGAGAGATCTTTTAGTTTCAATCTCTTGGATTATAATGAATATAACTCAAAAAAATTGGTTTGACATTAAAAGGAGTTTTCTACAATTTTCTAGAGATTTTTGAAGTTTAAGCTTCAAAGTTGGAAAAAGCTTGAAACTCTTGATTTTAATGGAGGAAAGATGAAGATTGAGAGATCAAGAGTGAAGTCCATACCTCCTAGATGATGAATATGGATGGGATGATTAACTTGCTTCACAAATTTTCTTCAAGAAAAGCTTGAGAAAGTTAGAGGAAATGGACGAATGAAGAAGAAGAAGAAAGAAGTGAAGGAGGAAGAAGATGGAGGGGGCGTGGGAATGAAGAGAAGGAGAGATAAGGACGTTAAAAATTCACATAAGAGTAATTAGGACATTTCACAATTGGTTTTATGGTAATTTCCATGAAAGTCAGCGGTATTTTTGTCATTTCGTATCCAGATATTTTCTGAAAACCATCATGACACTGGTACGCTTTCCTAGGTGATTTGACTTGATGTGACCTGATGTGACTTCATGATTATCTGTTCGCGGGTCCAGGTAAATCCCTAGTCGGCTCCGTTTGTCACCCGATTGAGAATTCGTCGAATAGTTTATTATTATTCCGATTTTGAAGGCACGAAACCAATTTTAGTAAAAAGGTAGGAAACGTGATTATAAGACTAACTATCTCATTCATAGGTCAAAATTAGGTCTTTATAGTAGTAAAACATTACTGTCAGTGAAAAACGCAGACCGGACTCCGTCTGAGTTTTCGACCCAAAATTTAATCGTAGCTTTCTACATTAGCATAGAGCTTGAGTACGCCCTCAGTTTATTTTATTTCACTCTCTAGACCCTCTAATAAAATAGAAACACATAAATATTGTTTAAATAATATTAGAGAGCTTTTAAAAAAAACGGGGTGTTACAAACCATGTTATCCTTACCTTTTATGGAAAAAAAACTAATTTAATCATTTTTGGTTAATCTTACTACTTTTGATGAGAAGCGAACAAGTATTTGTTCTTGTTTGATCTTAACCCTCCATTGCTTACACACCTATACCTATTATTACTAACCATTTTGATTTAAAATTCTTGCCCATTTTGGAATAGGCCTCCTAACCAACAAGTGCTAAAAACACTCAACACTTTCATTTTTACCATTTCATACAAACAAAGTCTTAAACTTCTCAAGAACACAAACATTTCCTCTCTTCTCTCTTTTACTCTCTCTATTCAGTTCTCTCTTTAAATTCATTATCCAAACTTCTTTTTCAACTTCTAAAACCATAGATCATCTACTCTTGATCTCTTAATCTTCTTTGATGAAGAAAGTTTTCTCTTTGGAGCAACTTTGTTCTTAAACCTCAAGAACACCAACCTTATCTTCAAATTGCTCTTCCTTGGATAAGCCTTGATCTTCATTTCCTCTTTATTTCCTTAGCTTAAATCTTGAGTAAACACCTTCTAGTTCTTTGTGTTTGCAAAACAAGTTTCAAAATCTTGTTTTCCTTTATACATAGGTTCAGCCATCTTTGGCTTTTGGATGCTTGGAGTTGATCTCATAAAAAGGAACTTCATTAAGGTAATTGGGGAGAGAACCACATCACACCACATTGGTGGTTGTGAAAATGGTTTATGGCTTTGGTTTGGGTAAAACCCTAAACCAAGGGTTTTGCAACTTTGTCTATTTGGTTCTCTATGAGAACAATGTTGTAATAATTATTTATTGCTTTATTTGTGTTCACTGATGTGTTTGAATATTTGAAAATTGCTTTTATATGTTGGAAAACCCTAACCAAGGGTTACTCCTTTATTTGTTGAAAAGAGTTTATGAAAATGTGATTTTCGAATCTGACCTTGTGTGAGTCATTTCTGTTTTTCTCTTAACCTAGACTTCGTATTTCAAAACTTGTTTTTTTATCCTAAACCTAGACATCTTGGGCTTCATTTGGAGCACAAATTTCATTTGGTTTCATGAAGATTTGGCCCTTGAAAATCTATTTCAATCGAAGCATAAAATTATGTTTTGGATTCTAATCACAGTGGCGTTTTTCGTAAAACTGCATTAATGTATTAAATTTTTGTGAAAACCAATTTTATAGCAAAAAATTAGACATCCTAAGCTTTCATATGAGTCCTCATATTCTCAAATCCAAGTTCGTTTGGTCAATCAAATGTTTGTCACAAGTTGGTGTTTGAATGCTGAAAAATTCTGTATACGGGTTTAATGCTGATTTTTGGAATTGGATGTAATGTTGTTGCTAATCTTGATGTATTGATGATCATAATTGATTGTGAAATGATTTGGTGAATGAAAATCTTCACATACACCAAGTATACAATTTGGCCAAAGCCTAAAGAAATAAGAAGTTGAACTTCAAACTTTGAAACTAAAGTGATTTTAAAACCCTTAAGTAATTTATTGAACAATGAAACAAGTATTTTCAAGAACTGACAACCTTGAGAAAAATCAAATTGGCCTTCGGCCATGAGTAGGTTTGTAACATAAAACCAACATTTGATTTTCAATACAATGTTTTGTACATTAAAAATGTGTTTTGAATCAAGTAGGATTCATAGATAAAAAAGAAGAAAACTTATCTTTTATACTCTAAGAGTAATATAGCCTTAAAAGGATGGCTGTTAAAACTCTTTTGAAATTACTCTAAGTGTTTTCATCACTCAATTTCAAGTTTATGTATAAACGATTTCAAGTTAAAAAGGATTTGGACTTAAGAAGATTTCTCTTCATTAGTTAATGCAATAGAGTTTTAAACTCCAACTTCGAACTTCAAGTTTAATTGAAGCTACAAAGCTTTTTGAAATAATGTTTTCAAAGTACAAGACTTTGAATCAAAAGTATTAAGGCACTTTGCCAAGGTATAAAACAAATAAGTGTTACGTACTCACCTTTTTACAAAGGAGTTTTGAACTCAAAACTAAGGATTTTCCTACGTGTAAAACCCTAAGTTGAGTAATTAACCTAGAGTGAAAGAAAGAGATATGAAATGATAGGACATGGTGAAACAAGACCATATGCTATACCATTGATGATTCATTCATCAATCGATTCATAAGACTTAAGTGAATCAACATGTATTTCATTACTTGAAATACAAGTAACCTCTAACTTAGGAAGGATCTACGACTTAACTAGAGGATTCTCAATCCTTCTTCATAAGACATTTAGGACTTGAGAAATATGTCATAAGACACAAACACAAACATGAAACGTTTTGGTTTGGAACAGTAGTTCGATGACGGACCGGTTAGTCGGACCCTAGAACATCGTCTAACTGTATAGTCTTGTGATGACTCGATACCGGAGGGATCATGAGATTTGTCTACTGGATAAAAGTCTAAAAACACTTAAAATGTGTGAAGTTCCTAAGAAAGAAAACCTTAGTGAATCTTGAAGTTATCTTGTGGACTAAATGTTATAAAACACTTTAATGGTGAAAGACCTATATGAGAAGATTCCTGTGGAATCACGAGGTTTATCCGGTGGATAGACATTTTATCGCATCTGATTTGTGTAAGCATTGGCGTTGTGTTGTATAAGTCTGTAAGGCCTTAAGCCTAGGAGTTGAGCTTACATCTTGATGCAAGTGCAAATCTTACGGTGACGTTTTAAATAGTCTTGGAGGTATCAAGGTTGGAAAAGCTTACATGTGACCAGTTGGTAGCTCTTTTGTGCCGTGGCGACTCCAAGCAATACACTGATATCCTCGACTAGATGTTGTACTTTTCATGTTTGGTGTAGAGTGTTTCCGTAAAAGCAAGATACGCGTGTGTTACGAATGTTGTAGCATTAGCCCTTGGCTGGCGTACACGGAACATGTACTCCCATTCACTCTCTCCGGCGATAGTTAGCTCCATGGAGTAGAGGTTAGATTTTTACCCTTGTAGCATATGGCATGGGTCGTGTACATTGCATTGCATTGCATTACATGACTTTTGGTGGGGATACATATATGTGTTCTATATGATTATTCTTCACTTAATGACATTGTTATATTTTTGGCATGGAATAACATGAAATATATGAAATATATGTTTGCTTCATATAAATGTATATATTGTATGTGTCGTAACGTTTTTACTTCTGTCATGTGTTGTGTTGATGAATGGGAATCTCACCTCATTACTTTGTATTACATCGTTGCATGCTTCTCTGTTCGTCTCTGAGAAGGTCGTGATGTCGAGACTTCACCCGATGCTATGGATGTGCTTCTCTATTTAGTTTCCTAATGGTTCCAACGTTTGGATACCTAGTCGTGATGGACTTCTATCAAAGACATGGGAAGAGCCATACTCACCATCCGCATGGTTCGTTGAGGAAAGGTTCTTAACCGCTTCACCGCTTTTCTTCATGTCGTCTGCTGTTAGGGTTGTAGTCGTAAGTGGAATGCTAGGTGGACTTTTCCACCGGTGCGTTCAGTGCCTCCTCCCTCTATTAGGGATAGGCCGCTTGTTGGCAGAGTTGCGTGTGAGGCAACTCTTGCAATGTCTTCCATAGGAATGCCAACAGTAGTCCCTGTTAGGGTTCCTGTTAGGTCTCATTTGATGGGTCCTAGTTGGAAGACGATAAGTGAATAGATTAGGAGGGAGGTGATCTACCCATACCTTCCTATTCCTTTCGCTTGTCTCTACATAAAGGAGAAGTTAGAGGATGGATCCAGCGGTTGATCCGTAGGATGTCTTCCCATGTAATCTTTTGTCGGTCAAAGTATGGTGTTGGAGTGTCTGTAGCTTTCTTTTATCTTTTGTGGAGCTGCGTCTCCAAATATCTTATGTTTTGGAGCTGTGTCTCCAATTCTTTATGTTGAGTCTATATCTTTATGTCTTCTTTCTATAGTCGGGTTGGGTTCAATGTAAATCCTTTATGAATTTATGACCTTATATTATGAAATGTTTCTTTCTACCTTAAATGCATAAACGGTTACAAGCTTTTACAATTATGTCTTGTGAAAGAAAAATTTTATCCCATCTTTCTTAAATGATTTTAATTAACCTGTTTTTTGGCCTTATAGTTTTATAAAATGTCTGTAAATGTGATGCACTCGGAAAGAGTGTTACAGGTTCACCGTTTATTGATCCAACCGTGATCGAACCGATTTTAATTAAATATTTTTTTATTTTTTTATTTTATATAATATACATAGATCAAGTGAAATTGATTGTTCGAGTGTTGTAAACCATACACGAGCCATAGGCGCACATAAAGCCCATAGCCCGTAACAAATGAATTTAAGTAATGCAGTCACTTCACCTACACCTTTTTCATCTGAAGATGGAAGAAACTGTATGTATTTTTAATACATGCGCACCTGCTTCTAATATCCAGGGCCGGCCTAAGGGGGAGGCCACTAAAGCTCTTGTTTTAGGCCTCCATCCAAACAACTTATTTGTTGTATAAATGTTAGGCCTGTTTTTTTTTTATTCCTTACATCCTAAAGGTTTTATGTCATTGTTGAAAGGCCTATTTTTTTCACCGTTACAATCACCACAAATATGTTTGCTTAAGGCCTCATGTGACGTTGGGCCGGCCATGCTAATATCTTCAACTATTTGATCCGGCAAGTGCCCTTGCACTTGGGAAGATTTAGCATTCAGGTCTCGCAACTTTGACTTGTACTCTTCAATTCATTTATCTTGTTTTACTTCATCACATGGTGAATCAACATAAACTTCTTCAACGCTTTTGATTTGACGAAATTTAGTTTCAGGAATAACTTCACCAACTAGTAAACACATGTGTTATCAGAATTGAAAATTCTTGCTCTAGTAGTTAAAATTCTCTCAAGCTTATCTTTATCTCAGACTGTGCATCCAAATTCAGACTCTTTCGATATTACAGGCACTGCAGCGACAAATTTTTCATCAAAAGATGCAGGATCGATATTTGTAACTGAGTCGGACCAATTCTCTTCAAAAGATGCCTTTTGCTTCAATGTATCAAGAAATATTGCTGCATTTTGATCCCTTGGACTCCGTCCATAACAGGCGGACATATGTTTTCTATCAAATATTTTCTCAATGTGAAAAACAAATTAGTTTCCCCGGGCATCTCTACTTTAGGACAAGCTTGTGCAGGGTGGAGATATAACCAGATGCTAGATAATAAGTCCCACTTCCGTGAGACTAGGCTAAACACGATGAAAGGATGACTATAAAAATAAAGTGAAATTATGCAATAAACTTACTTGGACTGGTCAATTATTTGAACCAGTTCTAACCAATTTTGCATGTATTCAACCAGTTTTAAGCTGATTTTTGTGAAGTGCGGTTTTAGGGGTCTCTCGAATTGACATTTGGTCGGTTCATCGTTTTTTCGGTTGAACCGACCAGTTTGGTCTAATTTTCTCAATCACGATTTATAGTTAAGAGACCTATGTGGACATCGGTTTAATTGCTCACTATACAAAGTATTTGTTCTTTTAAAACAGAATAAAAAATTCATATTTTTTTTTTTATTTTTATCATTCTATGCTACATTCGTGTTATACTCATTAATTTTGATAATTTTAGTTAAGTTTTTAATTAGAAAATTTTGCCTTATAATTTTTAGTTCTTTTGAATAATTAATAATTAAATAAGATTGTTAGATATATTTAGGGTAGCCCATCATTTGACACACCCTTAATGATAAAATGCTAGGTTTGTGAACCAAATTTCCAATATACCCCTTTAGTCAAGGGCAAATTTGTCCAAATGCCTCATACCATCATAAGAAGAGGGAAAGAGGAAGAAAAGTCATTTTTATCTTCTCATTCTTCAAATCCTATAGTTCAACTGAGTGTGAGAGTCGGATAGGAGGCTCTTTGTTTGGATTCATTGCTCTAAGGAGGATCGCCACCCCTCTACCATCTCCATTTTTGAATTTTTGATGCCCTAACCTTGGAATCTTCTGAAAAGGTGAGGAATTTGTATGGTTGTTTGTGATTGTTGTAGGTTTTGCATGTGTTATGGTTTAATAGCTGAATATACATGATTTTATAAATTTTAGATTTTATAATTATGAACTTAAATGAGTTTCTTTTCTCTATAAAATCCCTTGTGATGATGATTTTTTTGAAATATCTCACTTATATGTTTTGATATCATTGTGTATTGAGCCTATTTGCAGTGTTATATGGATGGTTTGGGGCTAAAGGAGGGGAAGAACCCCCACTTGGATTGTATCAACAGAAGCTGTTAAGTGTGGTTGTTACCCGACTCAGGTCGCGACTTGAAAATCCCTAGCTAAATAGTCTTCTTCCTGCTCTTTCATAAACTGTTTTATTTATGTAGCACATTTATGTTATTTCTAAAAATATGTGCAACTGTTTAAATCTATTATTCTAAAATTATTTGCCCTCTTTTAACTTAGATAGGTGAGTTTGAAATTTAAATTTTGAATGAGTTGGTTGAGTTCTGATATTAATTTTTTATGCCTATGGAACGGTTCTTTGTCCAAGAAACGTTCCTTAAATTTAAGGAACCTGAGGTGTCAGGTAGATGTGCTCCAATGGGGGAAAAAGCTAAGGAACAGTTCCTTAGCTTAAGAAACCCTGTATGACACCCCCATTGGAGACGCTCTAAGATATGGAGAGCTGAAATTACATGTGGGTTCCCAAACTAGAGTTTTCATGGTTCAGTAGCTATCTCCACCGTTGATGATGACCAACCTCTAACTCCTAGAAATCTCTATTCACATTTTGCTTATGAGTTTGCAGGAGACCATCAACCTCTATATCTAGGTTGTCATCTATGCTCATATTAGGACTTATTTTTGTTATTTGAGGACTTTTTGAGGTTAATGAGTCAGAATTTTGAATTACAAGTCATCTTTTTCCACTTTTACCCCTTTCATATTTGTAATAGTAGATGTCTCATTTTCGGTCTTGACTCTCTTATTCTGCTATCCAAAATCCAGTGATGTCTCATTTGTGTCACTAGTGATCGTCAATAGTCCCTTTGAAGCCCATGCTTTGAATCAACCATCGTTCTTCATTCCATGAAACACTAAAAGTTTAACATAGTTGTCGTGTCCGGTCCGTGTCTGACATGCGTCCGTGTCGGATATTTTAGACACTAACTATATCCACTTCGTGAATTTTAAATACCGTTACAAATACTACGATAATGAGATAAATGCAAACATTTTATTATATTTATAATAATTCATGTTAACATTTTTTGGACTGAAATTCATGTTAACTTTTAAAACATCATTTATCTATTTTAACATAAAATGGTGCTTTTATAATAACCTTATATTAATTTTAAAACTTCTATCATAGTCGTGTCATGTCGTGTCATGTCATATCGACTGTAAATTTTTCCACATCCTTGTGTCGTGTTATATCGGTTCTTCTTACGCTTCCTTTGGCAGGTGTTCACTTTGGGTTGATAACTAGCAACCTCGTCCAATTGACAGCACTCAAACTTAGCACTCATAGAAGGAACTATCTAAGACGTTAGGTCAAATGTCTGAGACACACCGTATATTCCTTTAACACCAAAGGTTTTTGTCAACTCAATAATAGTGTTTCTACAACAGTTCAAAGAGCACTAAATCATTTGCACTGTTCCCTATGGCATTCATTTCGTATGGATGGGATATGTGAGATCCCATGAGAAGAAATTTGTTACCTGTCACTGATGAACCACCTGTTTCATTGTGGCATGGAACAACAACCACCCCTTCTCCTGACCCAATAAGTTATTCCACCTCGTCACTAGCTCTTCTACATGCCATCGTGAAAAAAACTCAACTGAAGGTATATTAGGAAAAACAAACAGGAATTCTAATTCCATGGAATGAAGCATGGAATCAAGGCATTTCCAACGCAGGAATGAAGCATGTTATCGCCAATCCAACTTCTTTGGGAAGGAAGGATGATTTTTGATTCTATGGAATGGAATAAGAAATGAATGGAATCACTATTCTATAGTTTTCTTTCACAAACATGTGAATCCTAATTCCATGGAATAAAACTTGAAATGGAATCACCATTTTGCGTATCCAACATATGCGTATATGAGATGATATAATAGGAGTCTACATTGTTAAATGCAACTGAAATCATTGTAAAAACAAATAATTAGGAATTAGAAGCACATACATACGAAATTTTTTTTCTTCTGTGCTGAGGAAGTCTATAAATTGCTTGAGACAACCTTTTACTTAATTGTCAAGACTCAAGACACAGTAATTTGCTTTAGACAGCATAACACTAATGACTTTAGGGTTAAATCACAAACTCAGATGAATATATACCATGACAAAATTCGACAAATATAGACCATGACAACAGCATTCAAAATCAAAAACGAGAAGTGATCCGGGAAAACAAAGCCTTGAAGTCCTTCGTTGGTGCACCTGCTCCCTCAGGTCTTGATGCCAAGTCAAACGCCTTGTATTGAGCCTCCTCAAAATTTAGTGCCTGTCAAACCAATTGAATGAAGAACCGATATCCAAATCTATTAATAAACCTTAGAGGTGAACAAGAATTCTTTTTTCTTTTTAGGGTATCATGGGGAGAGCCAATTTTATATGTTGCCAATACAGAGTTATATAAGAATATACCTGAATGCAGACTTCTGCAACATCAGCTCTAGGTATGGATTTGGTATCGGTTTGGAGAAGATCGTCATCCTTCCCTACAATGAGTTCCCGAAGACCTCCATCTTTATCCAGCAAGCCACCAGCCCTGATTCAGCATAGAAGATGAGAAAAGATTCGACAGAAAGGAAACATAATCTCCCAATATATTCATAAAAACGCCACTTCCCAAGAATATTAATACGCATTGACAATAAGGGAGCAACAAATATATAGAAGATAAGTAGCCAGGCAATTATATGTAGTATGTATAAAACCAGATCTGATTACATCAGTATTGCTAAGCATCATATAAAGTAATATATAACGAGGAAAGGAAACTTCTACCAATTTCTTCTCACCAATTTTCTTTTTGTCCATCAACAAGGCACACATTAAGTATCAATATTCCCACAAGATTATAAGATGATAATCTTTATTTACAGAATTAAAAATATCAACATTT
The DNA here is from genome assembly GCA_039655645.1 of Ammopiptanthus mongolicus. Classification (NCBI taxonomy): domain Eukaryota; kingdom Viridiplantae; phylum Streptophyta; class Magnoliopsida; order Fabales; family Fabaceae; genus Ammopiptanthus; species Ammopiptanthus mongolicus. The sequence continues at coordinate 42,750,935 of CM077350.1, forward strand.
CCTCCACCCCCTCCCCACAGAAAATAACACTAGGAATTCGGAAATTTTTTTAACTCGAAATAATCAGGTGTACCTTATGATTGTATATGGAATACCAGAATCAGCCAGATATTGCTCAGCCTTTCTTTTCCAAACCTGCAATCAATATGAAAAATGTATTCTATTGTTTTTCCTTTTGATAATAAAAGGAAAAGTGAAAGTCCAAATTGGTCCCTGAAAATTTCGGGGACCCACTTTTAGTCCCTGGAAAAAATAAATTAACTATTTAGTCCCTTAAATTTACAAATGCGGGACACTTTAGTCCCTCAATCCAGTTCCAACGTCCGTTTACTTGCTTACGTGTCTCATTATCCATCCTAGTTGACTCGTTAGTGGTTCTGCATAGCCTACGACAAATTCTCCGTGAAAAACGAATAAAAAGTGAAAAACGTACACAATTTAACCCAAATACCTGAAAATTATACACTTTTTTCACTTTCAATTCATTTTTCACGACGGAAATTCGTCATAAGTCACACAGGACCACTAACGGGTCAAGTAGGATGATTAATGCGTCGCAGGCAAGTAAATGGACGTCGGAACTAAATCTAAGAACTAATGTGTCCCGCTTTCGTAAATTTGAGGAACTAAATAGTTAATTTATTTTTCTCAAGAACTAAGTGGGTCCATGAAATTTTTCAGGGACCAATTTGAGTCTTCACTCTAAAAGGAATATTATTATAAGAGAAGAGAAAATTACAAATGAAGAGGATAAGCATCCTCACAAACAAAGAAAACTACATTCAATCAAAGCGGGGTAGAAAAAAGGAGCTATCGTTTTTACCAAACTTGCATTCTGCTTTGATATGTAATAGAACTGGACAGAAATGAGTAGAAAATAGGGTATTATTGAGATACAAACCTCTGAAACAGTATCGGAATTATACTAAAACAGAAGAAAGAATTCTACAATGGCTTCCCAGGTATTCAAGAGACTTGGACTCTCCTCTCCCTTATCACATTCCAGAATACAAAATGCCCTCCCATTCTCTCTCTAATTTATACTACTATACAAGTACCAGTAACTAACTCCAATTGTCCTATACTAACTGTCCCCTCCCTAAGAGTTATTCTGTTACTTTGTGTTTACTCCAGTATCTAACAATACCCCCCTAATCATTTGCCTCGTCCTCAAGGTGAACATCTGGTATTAGCTGCAAGTAAATTCCTCAGGGGTCCATTGTTTGAAGCCTAATAACACTTGAATCTGAATAATGAATATGGTGTAGTTACATGAAAAGGTTGTATGATATTTATATACATGAGTAAAGAATCAACCCCTAATGCTAGAGAGGATCTTTTTTCTAATGAAATGACAATCAACTTCGATATGCTTTGTCCGCTCAAGAAAAACTGGATTGCAGGAGGTACAAAGCTGACTAGTTATCACACACTAGCCCTATGGGACAGACCCTGCAAAACCGCAGCTCCTGAAGTAGATGTTGCAGCCACAAAAAGCTCACATGTGGTGTGACCCATAGGTCGGCACTCAGCTTCCGTACTTGAACTGGCAACAACATTGCTTTTTACTCTTCCACGAGATAAGATTTCCGCCCATAAAAACACAATAGCCTTGAAGTGGACCTTCTATCTGATAGAGCCCAAGATAAGCTAATGGGTCCAACTGAGCAACTACTAGACCAGGGGTCACACAGGCCCAAAGTGTGGAAAGTTTATAATGGAGAAACAAAAGAGAATCAGGAAAATAGTGTGCTGGCAGTGAGAGAAAGAGAGGAAAGGGGGGTAACAAACTGCTACGGTTATATCAGGCTGTGTAGGTGTGAGTGAGGTATCTTTTTGGAATTATAGAGTTTGTTATGGATGGAGAGCACTAGCTCTTTATAGGAGCCTAGCTCTGTGGCAGTAGGAATATTCATTCCACTGTAAATTTCCCTTTTCCAACAAATAATACACAATCCCCCTTTCTATTTCCCTACTTGTTTACTGTTCTGTTTTGTTAGTGCGCTCTGGTTTGCATCACTATCACTCGCATCTCCTACCCAATCCGCATCTGATATCAATATTGTCCTTCCAAATTTATGTTCTATCATAAAAAATCAATTTGGGGTTACTGGCAAGAGATTTAGCCCAGATAATGCAAGGGATTATTTTAATCAAACCCTTTCTCCATTTTTCCAAAACATATGAATAATACATGAGCCATCTTGTGTCAACACCAACACCCCACATGAAAAAACTCAAGCCTTATTATTTCAGCAAAATGTATCTAGTGTTTTTTGGGGGAAGTTGATCTCACAGCTACTCATCTTATAAATCGTTTGCCTACAAGAGTTTTGGGATTCAAGAGTTCAACGAACATTCTTCCCTCCTTTTACCTTGATATACATACCACAAACAATCTTGTCCCAAGAAATTTGGGGTGTGTCCTTTGTCCGTATTCACAGTCACAACAGCGAGAAACTAGATCCGAGGGCTCTAAAACATGTCTTTGTGGGCTATTCTTCCACCCAGAAAGGGTGCAAATGTTATCATCCTCCATCTAAACTTTTTTGTCTCCATGGATGTCACTGATAGGAACTGGTAAAAATTCACACCACAACTATTGAATACTACTTGTATTGATGAATAGCCTCTGGGGAAATGTTCCCAAATCAGAGGAAACGTATTACAAGAGATAGAGACAGAGATAGAATAAAGAAAGAGAGAGAGAGAGATCGATGTCAAGATGTTAGAGAGCTTGATCTCTCCCAACCAACCAACAACTAACCGAATAACTACCTTTCCCTCCACTCCCTTACTTATACAATTCATCTATTCAGGGTATGCTTCTCTACAGCTAGCCTATTCTTAGTTACAATAGGTACTCATTAGAACTAAGTAAATGTCTAAGGTGAACTTAGCTGACTTGGCTGCTGTTCGAGGTGCTGAATGACTTGTAGTGCTGCCTTAGGCTTCCTAAACCGCTTCCTTTTGTATACTTTCTCCACTGAGGGTCTAACAATACTCGCCCCCCCAAAAGATTCACCTTGTCCTCAAGGGGAAAAGACGGAAACTGCTCCAAGATGACAACCAATGGTTCCCAGGTGGCTTAAAATTCTGGCAAGTCTTTCCACTGCACTAATACTTCAGCAGCAGCCGAGGGGCTATTTCTGATGGCCAACACAGCAGCTGGCTGGACCTGCAATTCCAGTGATTCAGAGAGCATTTGTGGAAGGGGTTGAGGCTTATCTGAAGCGGATAGGGCTTTCTTCAACAAGGAGACATGGAAAATTGGGTGGATTCGACTTTCTGGGGGTAGATGCAGCTGATAGGCTACTGCTCCCACTTTCCTGGTGATCTGAAAAGGCCCATAGAATCTTGGACTCAATTTTTCATTGAGTTTCCGAGCGAGGGATTTCAATCTGTATGGTTGGAGTTTCAAATAAACCCAATCGCCCACTTCAAAAATAACGTCTCTTCTAGACTTATCTGCATAAGTCTTCATCTGATTTTGAGCCTTGACAAGATTGGACTTAAGACCATGCAACATCTGATCTCTTTCTGCAGTCAGCACATTCACTTCTTCTACTACAGAGGGGATAGTTGTTCCCTAAAGCAGTTGGGGTGGGTCTCGTCCATATAGGGCCTTGAAGGGAGTGAGTTTGGTTGAACTGCTGTAATTACTGTTGAACCAAAACTCAGCCCAACTAAACCATCTTGGCCATTGCTTGGGTTTGGTCCCTGTCAAACACCTTAAATAGGTCTCTAAGCACCTATTGATCACCTCTGTTTGGCCATCGGATTGGGGATGATAAGCTGAGCTGAATTTGAGTTTTGTGCCTGCCATTTTAAACAACTCAATCCAAAAATGGCTGAGGAAAATCTTGTCTCTATCGGAGACAATGGTTGATGGGAATCCATGGAGTTTCACTATGTCTTTTATGAACACTTCAGCCACATCCTTTGCAGTGAAGGGGTGACTTAGGGGTATGAAGTGTGCATATTTAGTGAACCTATCAACTACCACTGGGATAGTATCTTTTCCTTGCACCTTTGGGAGTCCCTCAATAAAACCCATGCACACATTAGTCCATACCTGAGAAGGAATGGGTAGAGGCTGAAGCAACCCTGCTGGAGACAAGGTTTGATGCTTGTTCTGCAGGCAAATGTCACATGTGGCTACAAACCTTTGGATATCTGTCCTCATGCCCTCCCAGTAAACTAGAGAAGAAATTCTCTTGTAAGATCTGAAGAATCCTTAGTGGACCCCTACAGCAGAATTGTGAAACTCTTGCAATAAGACTGGAATCCTAGCAAAGTTCTTGGGCAGTACTAGCTTGCCTCTGTAGTGCAGTTTCCCATTTTGAAAGGTATATCCAGGGTGTGACAAGGGGTCCTGGACGAGGTCCTGAATCAGCTTTTGCAATTTAGGATCTTGTTGTACTTCTTCCTCCCAACTGTCCATGTCCGCAAATTGTACCATGGACATAGCTGCATAGGTCATCCTTCGACCACTCTATTTTCCTTTCTCGGCCTATAAAGAATTTCAAAGTCCAGCCCCATCAGTTTTGAAGTCCACTTGAACTGCTCCTCCCCCAAAACTCGTCGTTCTGTCAAAAATTTCAGACTTTTCTGATCTGTCAGTATAACAAAGTGCCTTCCCAACAGATAATGCCTCCATTTTTGGACTGCCATAGCTATAGCCATCAATTCCCTCTCATAAACTGATTTCCTCTGCCCCCTATCTGATGAAGTTTGACTTATGAATACTACAGGTCTTCCTTCTTGTAGCAGCACAACTCCTAACCCTTTATTGGATGCATCTGTTTCAATGGAAAAAGATTTGTTGAAATCTGGGACTGTCAGTACTGGCAGCTCTGCCATGGCTCTTTTCAAGTCCTCAAATGCTGATTCTGCTTCCTGGTTCCAATGAAAGTTATCTTTTTTCAACAGCTGAGTTAGTGGTTGAGCTACCTTGCCATAATTCCTTACAAACCTTCTGTAGTATCCAATTAACCCCAAGAATCCTCTCAAAGCCTTCAAGTCTTTCGGAACTGGCCACTACATCATCACTGCTAACTTCCTGGGATCAGCTGCTACCCCCTGACCTGATATGATGTGTCCAAAGTACTCAATCTGTTTCTGTCCAAAATTGCATTTTTTCTTGTTGGCAAAAAGCTGTTGTTCCTTCAAAAGAGCTAGCACATCTTGCAAATGTCTTTTATGATCCTCTTCACTCTTGCTATACACCAAAATGTCATCAAAGAATACTAAAACAAACCTCCTCAAGTAAGGTTTCAGCACCTCATTCATTAGAGACTGAAAAGTAGAAGGGGCATTAGTGAGCCCAAATGGCATCACTATCCATTCATAGTGTCCCCCATGAGTTCTAAAAGCAGTCTTTTGGATGTCTTCTTCCCTCATTCTTATTTGGTGATAACCAAACCTCAAATCAAGTTTGGAAAATACCACAGCTCCTCCAAGTTCATCTAAAAGCTCATCAATTACAGGAATTGGAAATTTGTCTGGAATTGTAATTTTATTGAGGGCTCTATAATCAACGCAAAACCTCCAACCCCCATCCTTCTTCTGTACTAAAATAATAGGACTAGAGTAGGGACTCACACTAGGCCTTATAATACCAGACTTGAGCATATCATCTACAAGCTTTTCAATTTCATTTTTTTGAAAATGAGGATACCTGTAAGGTCTTAAATTCAGAATATTGGCCCCTTCCTTGAGAATTATTGCATGGTCTCGCCTTCTGTATGGAGGAAGACCTTGAGGTTCTTGAAACACCTCAGTATAATCATCTAGGACCTCAACAATCCATGGTGGCCGGTCTGCTTCTTCTTCTGTTTCTGCTATCAGCCCATAGAAGTCCAAAATGAACCCCTGCCCCTCATTTCTGAGTGCCTTAACCACCGATCTGAACGAAGCTACAGCCCATGCCAATGTTGGTTCATCTTTCAAGACCTTCATGCCCTCTGCTGTATAAATCTTGAGTGTCAATTCTCTAAAATTGGCTTGGACTTCTCCCAAGCTAGCTAGCCACTCCATGCCAAGGACTACATCCACTCCACCAAGATCAAAAATGAAGAAATCTTGTTTCAGTTTCATTCCTTGCAACTGTAATTCCAACTTCTCACATTTTCCTTCACAAGGAATCTTCCTCCCATCCCCCACCTCCACTGAATAAGGAATAGTTTCAGTAACCAGTAACCCTCCCTCCTGCACAACCCTAGAGGATATGAAGTTATGAAAAGCCCCAAAATCAATTAACACCATTACCTCCTTTCCTTCAATTTGGCCCCATATTTTGATGGACTTTTTGGAGGTTAGCCCAGTGATGTTGTACAAGGACAGCTGCATGGTATTCAACTTAATACTTCCCTTTCCTCCTCTTGCATATCTTGCTGGTTATGAACATCTTCATCATTACTATCCTCCCCTTCCAAGATTAGGACTTGTAACTGTTTGTTACTACACACATGACCCAGGCCAAATTTCTCATCACACCGAAAACACAGCCCTTTCCTCGATCTTTCTTCCAACTCGGCAGCTGACAACTTCCTGCATGCCCTTCCTCTGAAAGAACCAGTGGTTTTCAAGCTGTTTGAGTCATTTACTGAGGCTGAAGATGTGGATCCAGCTCCAGTATTTGACTTATTTCCTGGTTCCCAAGATACTGTACGTGAATTATTATAACTCCTCGATTGCCCTCCTCCTTTGTTGGACCACCAATTATTCCCCTTGATCAACCGAGCATTCTTTTCATCTATACGTTGAGCGTAGTCCATCATTTCCGGCAAGTTACTCACTGGCTGTAACTTCAATTCGGCCCTCAAAACCTCCTTCAACCCATTAAGAAAGATACCCTTAAGGAATTCCGGGTCAGTTTTCCTAAGAGGTCCAGCATACAACTCAAATTGTTCTCGAAATTCCGCTACTGTCCCCGTTTGTTTCAAGGACATCAACAATTCATACGGGCTTTGCATCATTGCTGGTTGAAACCTTCTCACCACAGCGTCACGAAACTCTTCCCACGATGGGTTCAAAGTACAAGTTTCCCACCGTGTTAGAGCCTTCTCCTGCATAGCCACCATCACTGCCTGAAGCTTTTCCTCGGAATTCATCCCTTTCAACTCAAAGTATCGTTCCACCATATTCACCCTGCCATATGCCTCTTCCCCCGAGAATACCGGAATTTCCAGTTTTCTCCACCTTTCCTCACGCTGCAAAACTTCCTCGTGAGGGGGGTTGTTGTTCTCAACGGAATGACTTCCCCCACCGGTGCCGTTTTCTTGATTATTCAGATTGACCAAACGATCAATCGCCCCCACCAACCCGCCAAGCTGGTTCTTGATCTCCAACAATTCGAGACGACCTTCGTCGCGACTCTTCTGCGATTCTGCCTTCTCAATCTCGAATGCCTTCCTCATTTCTTGAAATTCAATCCTCATCACCGCATCGTTAGCCACCGCGCGCTCCAAATGCTCAATGCGTGATTCCATTTGTTTCGGCTACACCATAGAAGCTCTAAGATCTTGAGCTTTGATACCAATGATAGGAACTGGTAAAGATTCACACCACAACTATTGAATACTACTTGTATTGATGAATAGCCTCTGGGGAAATGTTCCCAAATCAGTGGAAACGTATTACAGGAGATAGAGACAGAGATAGAAGAAACAAAGAAAGAGAGAGAGAGAGAGAGAGAGAGAGAGAGAGCGATGTCAAGATGTTAGAGAGCTTGATCTCTCCCAACCAACCAACAACTAACCGAATAACTACCTTTCCCTCCACTCCCTTTCTTATACAATTCATCTATTTAGGGTATGCTTCTCTACAGCTAGCCTATTCTTAGTTACAATAGGTACTCATTAGAACTAAGTAAATGTCGAAGGTGTACTTAGCTGACTTGGCTGCTGTTCGAGGTGCTGAATGACTTGTAGTGCTGCCTTAGGCTTCCTAAACCGCTTCCTTTTGTATACTTTCTCTACTGGGGTCTAACAGTCACTTTCACCGAAGATAAGCGTTACTTCACAAATCCTTATCTTCAGGGGGAGCATTCAATCAAGAAAGATAAGACTCCCTTCTTGATTTGTCCTTACCTCATATGTCTAAAAGTTCTCCTCCCGAGAGTCCTCCTTCTGATGGTTCACCTGAAAAGATCAGTCCTTCACCTGAGAGCCTTCAGGTTCACCTGAAAAAATCAATCCTCCTATTGAAGTCCTCCTCCTAATGGTTCACATGAAATAAATTTTGAAAATTCCTTTGAACCTGCACCCAAATCAACTCCAGGAATAACAAATTCTGCTCTTGAGAATGTAAAGTTTGGTAAAGGCAAGGTTTTCACAAGGAGGAATATGGCTGATCCAGAACCTGTGCAGGTCCAAGAATCCAACCCGGAATCTTTGAATGAGATAATAATGTCTAACTCTTCATTGCAAGATGAAACTGAATTTCATTTGAATAGTGAAGTTCAGAATCTGCCCATAACCATTAGAAAATGAACTAGGAAATGCACAAAAAAGCCATTATACACTCTTGCACATTTCCTATCTTTTAATAAATTCTACCATCCCATACAGCCTTCCTTATAAGCCTAAACACCATTACCACCCCTACCACTTTATCCGAGGCCTTGTCCACTGAAAAATGGAAACATGCCATGAATGGGGAAATGGAGGCATTGGAAAAATACAAAATCAGGGAGTTGGTACAGTTACCAACAAGCAAGAAGGTCGTGGGCTGCAAATGGGTGTATACTACGAAATATAGAGCAGATGCGTCAATAGAAAGATACAAAGCATGGTTGGTGGTCAAAGGCTATACCCAAACTTATGGAATTGATTACCAAGAAACCTTGGCACCACTTGCAAAGATGAACACAATCATAATTTTGTTGGCATTAGCAGCAAACTATGGTTGGGATTTACAACAATTTGATGTCAAGAATGCCTTCTTGCATGGAAATCTTGAGGAAGAAATTTATATGAAGGTTCCTACAAGCATTTTGTGATGTCGATTAGGCTTCTGATCCTGATGAGCGCAAATCCACCCCCGGTGCTTGTTTCTACCGTGGTCCTAATCTTGTTTCAAGGTTCAAAATGCAACAACTAGTGGCCAGATCCAGTAATGAGGTTGAATATAGAAGCTTGCTATAATTGCATCTGAGTTGATCTGAATTCAGTCACTGCTCAAGGAACTGTATTATCTACATCCACCCCAGTTATATTCTGTGACAACCCGAGCACTGGAAGAGGGGTAGGATCTACCGAATATCCTACAGGTTCTATCATTGTATCTGTAATTTGTTATAACATTGATAACAAAACCATTTCTGAATACAATTTCTATTGTTCTACACATTGTTTTATCATTTCTTGGCCCAATTCTATCAAAATGAATGGAATCTCTATTTTTTTTTTAAAAAAAACAATGGCATAATGTTATGAATGAAGCAATTTACAAGTATTGGAGAAAATATGACTAACCAATATATTCCCGTTACCCAAGCTGTTCAAAGGATGGTTAGGGTTTGTCCCACCCATAGACCCAACCAATACAATATGCTTCACTCCTGCAGCCTTAGCTGTTCACAGAGATAACACAATTTTAATATCACAAGCATGAATGAATTTGTATTATGATTTAAGATTAACAGAAAGAAGGAATGTATTCTCACCAGCATCTATTTGATTTTTCTGCCCAATCCAGTCAACCTAATATATGAAAAAATATACTATAAAATTAGTAAAAGGAGATAAATATAAAACATGTACATGAGCACACATAGGAAAAATGTAATAGCACCTGTTCAGGATATGCACCATCATCAAAATAGAACTCAGGCCTTCCACCTTTGGTTGGATCAAACCCAGGCTTCATTATTGGTACTGCACTTGTGAGAATTATGAGAGCATCTATACCTCGAATTGCAGGAATGATACTTCCAGCATCTCTTATATCCCCAACAAAAACATCATCTGCACCACCAATTTTCTGTTTGCTTTCTTCTGTTCTAACCAGACCTCTGGCAACATATTGGTTTGGCTTCTCTTTCAACTTTTTATACACTATTTGCCCTGAAGAAAGTGTCTATTATTTTATCTATTGTTAATATTGTTAATGTAGAGAAGGCAAAAATTGGTAGTCATGACTAGAGTTAGCTTCAACTTTCAGATTAAAGGAAGATTAAAGAAGCCAACAAATACAAAATAGATTGATCAGAACGGTGACTGGATGACATTTTGCATAATCACAGGTCAAGGCCTGTCTGCTTCTTGTACAAGTAACTTATATATCATATGATAACAAGAACAAATATATGGCCCATTCAAACAATATGCGATAGTAGACTAGTTTGGAGTCTTGAAAATACAAATATCATGTTGAGAACTCTCTTCAATTAGAGAGAGTGCAGATAGAGCAAGAATGTGTTCAGGATATGGCAACATTTGACTTTCAGAATAGCAAGTGCAATATAAAATCAGTTCGTAGTTTACTTAGTTCTGTATGATGACAGAAATGGCACAAATATAGGGCTCATCGTATCATTACAAAAAACAAACAAGTCTTATCCCACTAGGTCTAGTACTAGGGTAAATGGATCAATTGATATCATTAGGCTCTCTCAAAAACCAAAATTCCACTTTTCTTTGTGAAGCCACTGTAGGTCTGCTTCTCTAACGACCAAACCACCTTAATTGAGTTTCCCTCTTCTTCTCCTCAAAAGGTTCTACTTTAGGTAGCGTTTCGTATCAGGTATATTTTGACATTCCTGGGAAAGTGAGGTGGAATAAAATTTTCTCATATTTGATACAAGAGATAAATCATTCTCAGGCATAAAAGATGCCCATGAATTAATTTTGTTGTAATATATTGTATTAATGGTTTGATATCGTCAGTTATTATTGTACAGATTAGGGCATATCTTCATCTTTAATTTTAGGATAGCATTTATTTCCTTTTTTCTACATATATATTGTATTCCGTCTTTGTACAATTGAATTAAGGAATAATATCCACACATTCAGACTTCCTTCTTTACACGTGGTATCAAGAGCCCAGGTCGTTTCCTAGGGTTTCTTTTTTTTCTTTTTCGAGCAGCCTTATTGTTGTCTCTACTTGCAACCTTCATTACTGCCTCTTCCTTTGCAGCCTTCCTTGCTGCCTACCGCCACCCGTTACCGCACTTTGTCTCACTACCCTCGGCAGATTGCTCGTCGGCGTATTTCCGGTTGACCACCGAAGACCCAACCCATTCCGACTTCTCACGTGCCGCCACTTTATCTGCGTGTGTGAGCCACGCGCTGCCTTCCAGGCCACCGTTCACTGCACGACGGCCACCGGTCTGATCGCGGGCTCTCCCTTATTCAGATCTGAGTTTCACGGGTCATTAGAGAAATGTCAGATTTCGAGACTGTGGTGACCTCCCCATTGAATTCTCTTAGCAAGCCTTCTGGCACTTGTTCTCTAACCATGACTGGTAAGAATTCTAGTTTGTTATCCTTTAACGTTTCGAGTACCATGTCTGAGGATCTCTGGATTATTGACTCTGGTGCTACTGATCATATGACCCCTTACCCCTCATATTTTTCATCTTACTCTCATCTGTCTGGTAATCATCACATTATTGTTGCTAGTGGCGCCCGTGTCCCTGTTTCTGGATGTGGTAACATTCACCTTCCACCTTCTCTTCCTTTAAATAATGTGCTTCATGTCCCTAAACTCTCAAATAATCTTGTTTCTATACACAAACTTACTCGAGATTTAAATTGCACTGTAACCTTCTTTCCCTCCCATTGTGTTTTTCAAGATATTGCCACGGGAAAGACGATTGGGGTTGCTAAGGAACAAGGCGGATTATACTGTCTACATGGAACTTGAAATAGTACCACGCAGAAGATGTTCACTTCTTGTCATCAGACTAGTTCTGACTCTGATGTCTTTGAGGTATGGCTTCAACACCGTCGTCTTGGCCATCCTCCTTTCAGTAATCTTAGGTCTTTATTCCTCATTTGTTTAAAAGGAGATCAGTTGAGTCCTTTCATTGTGATGTTTGTCAGTTTGCAAAACACCATCGCACAACTTTTCTTCCTAGTAATAGTAAAAGCATTGAACAATTTGAACTTATTCATTCTGATGAGTGGGGACATTCCTCTACTTCTAAATTATCTAGTGCAAAATGGTTTGTGTCCTTTATTAATGATTGCACTCGAGTCACATGGATATTTCTCATGAAAGATGAAAGATGAAAGATAAATCTGAAGTTTTTCAATTATTCTTGAATTTTCATCGCCTGATTAAGACTCAGTTTGGGTGATCTATTAAAAGGTTACGTTTTGATAATGGAAAACAATATGCTAATCACACTTTTTCGAAATTTCTTAAAGAACATGGCGTTTTGCATGAGTTAACATGTGTGAATACCCCACAACAAAATGAGGTTACCGAAAGAAAGAACTGTCATCTTCTTGAAATGGCCAGAGCCCTACTCTTTCAAATGTTCGTACCCAAATCTTACTAACTGCTATATATTTAATAAACACGTTACCTTCCTGTGTCTTGGATGGTCTTAGTCCTGTTCAACACATGACGTCTTTCTTTCCTTCCGCGCCCACCATGACCAGTCTCTCGTGTCATGTTTTTGGTTGCACTGCCTTTGTGCACACTCATAGTCAACATCGTGGTAAGTTGGACCCTCGGGTTATTAAATGTATCTTCATAAACCCAACAAAAAAAGGTACAAATGTTATCATCCTCAGAGTCGTCATGTCTATGTCTCCATGAATGTTACCTTCCAAGAAACCAAGTTGTTTTACCCCAGTCCTCAGCTTCAAGGGGAGAGTGGTCGAGAAGCTGGGTCTCTAGCGTCCTCGTCTATTTTTACTCTTCTGGCTGAATCAATGTAGTCATTTGTCTTCCCTCTTATAAAAGATGTGGCATCATCTTTTGGTACTACTTCAGAGACTTCCAAAGTACTTGTTCCCATATCAGATGAGTTGAGATGGAAAGGGTTCCACTATCAGAAGCGTAAAAAACTCGACCTGGACCAGCACCAACTTCAGGGGGAGAGTGGTCAAGAAGCTAAGTCTCTGGAGTCCTCATATGTTTTTCCTCTTCTGGCTGAACCAATGGAGTCATCTGTCTTCCCTCTTATAAAAGATGTGGCATCATCTTTTGGTACTACTTCAAAGACTTCCAAAGTACTTGTTCCCATATCAGATGAGTTGAGATGGAAAGGGTTCCACTATCAGAAGCGTAAAAAAGCCGACCTGGTCCAACAGCAACTTCAGCCGTCTGAACCGGAGGTAAATATTCCCAACTCTGAGCCTTTAATTAGTCCTTTAAATAATACTTGTGAACCTAACCCTGATGACTTGCAAATAGCCTTGAGAAAAGCAAAAAGAACATGTGCCAAGTACCCCATATCTCAGTTTGTGTCCACTAAAAACCTATCAGTACAGCATCAGAGCTTTATTTCAACAATTGATTCTATCAGAGTCCCCACTTCAGTACAAGAAGCTTTAATGGATAGGAATTGGGTTCAAGCCATGCATGAAGAGATGAGTGCTTCAAACAAGAATTGGACCTAGGAAATTGTTGAGAAACCAAAGGACAAAAGAATAGTTGGATGCAGATGGATTTACATAGTGAAATATCAGTCTAATGGTACTCTGGACCGATATAAAGCAAGGCTGGTTGCAAAAGAGTACACTTAGACATATGGGATTTTGATTATGAGGAAACGTTTGCCCCAATTGCAAAGATGAACACAGATAGGATTATTCTCTCCTTGGTAGCACACTTTGGTTGGGATTTGCACCAATTTGATGTTAAAAATGCCTTTTTACATGGGCACTTGAAAGAGAAGGTATATATGGACATTCCACAAGGGAATGACCCTGCTGGTGGAGGGAATAAGGTGTGCAAATTAAGGAAGGCCTTATATGGGCTCAAGCAATCTCCTCATGCTTGGTTCGGAAGGTTCACCAATGCTAGTGTCCTTAGGTTATAGACAGAGCCAAGGAGATCATACCCTCTTTGTAAAACATTCTCGGGATGGCAAGCTCACACTTCTTTTGGTCTATGTAGATGACATGATCATTGCTGGTGATGATGAGGTTGAGAAACAAGTTCTGAGAAACAAACTAGATGCAAAGTTCGAAATGAAAGACCTGGGGAAGCTGAAGTACTTCCTTGGGATAGAAGTTGCCTACTCCAAACAAGGCATCTTTATTTACCACAGGAAATATGTCCTGGATCTCCTTAAAGAAACAAGTAAGCTGGGTTGCAAAACCTTAGGGGCACCTATTGAACAGAATCACAAGATTGGGAGCAATGAAGAGAGCTCAAGGGTGGAAAAGGCCCAATATCAGAGGCTTGTGGGAAAACTCATATATTTATCATACACCAGACCAGACATAACCTATACTGTCAGTGTGGTTAGCCAATTTATGCATGATCCTCGTGAGAGGCATATGCAAGCAGTGAATAGAATCCTCTAGTATTTGAAGACAAGCCCAGAAAGGGGATTATTATTCAAAAAGGGGGAAAGTTTGTCCATAGAAACCTTTACAGATGTTGATTACACAGGGTCAATTGTAGACAAGCGATCTACCTCGGGGTACTGCATGTTTTTGGGAGGAAATTTGGTGACTTGCAGAAGTAAAAAGCAAAACGTAGTTGCAAGATCTAGTGCTGAAGCAGATTTTCGAGCTATGGCCCAAGGGATTTGTGAATCTTTATGGATGAGATGATCTCAGAATAAAGTATGAAGCTCCTATGAGATTACTTTGTGACAACAAGTCTGCCATTAGTATTGCTCACAACCCAGTCCAGCATGATAAGACGAAGCACAGACATAGATAGACATTTTCATCAAGAAAAAGTTAGATGATAGTCTTATAGCTGCTAAGTACGTTCCCTCAGAGTTCCAATCAGCATGTCTTCACCAAAAGGCTTCCCACAGAAAGGTTTCAAGGTCTTACTTGCAAGCTGGGAATGATAGATATCCATTCACTAGCTTAAGAGGGAGAGTTGTAATATATTGTATTAATGGTTTGATATCGTCAGTTATTATTGTATATATTAGGGCAGATCTTCATCCTTAATTTTAGGATAGCATTTATTACCTTCACATATATATATATATATATATATATATATATATATATATATATATATATATATATTCACACATTCATAATTCCTTCTTTACACAAATTTTGTGAATAAAACCTCACAATTCTATTTTCATATGTGGGGGTGGGAAAGAAACATTTCGGGGAATGAAATTCCCAGGAATGTAGTTTACTTGGGAATAAAAGTTTCCCTGAACCGAACGCGACATTTCGTTAGTGATCATGTGATCAGTTAAAAAAGTCATGTGAGATATATATATATATATATATATATATATAAGGATCAAACCATGAATGGTCAAGTTAGAACATAAAGTCACATGACTTTTTTAAGTGATCACATGATCACTAACGAGCTTTTAATCTTGACCATCCATATATGATTTTAATGATCAAGATTTACTCCTCTCACTCACATAAAAAACTCCTCTTACTAGATATGCCCTATATATATATATATGTGTGTGTGTGTGTGTGTGTGAGATTTAATAATTGTTTCATTATTAGTAAGCCAACGTCAATCAACAACCTTAACTACTTGAAACATAGATAACTACAAAGGTTTTATTGGATGAAAAGTTAAATTCACACATTTGATATTCTATCCTTAGGCAGATCCAAAATCTACTACTTTGAAACAGCATTTTCAAGCCATAAGCTTGGTTTTGTACAGAAGGTGTAAATTGTGTAGTGCTATTGCCAGTTCAAATTATCGCAATCGGAAGCGAGAATAATCACACCTGCGTAAATTTGCTACTTACTTACTAGTGCAATTACTGCACAAATCTTTTTCATAGTGTATCCTACTTTTCAATAACCATATCATCATGTATACTTATTCCTTTAACATAAGCAATGTTCTGTTTTAGCCGATAAAATTGTTTTAGAAGGGCCACACTGTATCCGCAAGCAAGTTCTTAATACTTATGCGGTATCAAAACTAAAAGAAACCTCAAAAAGTTCGAATTTTTCAGTTAATGCAAAGTTAGACTCACCCTGCTTAGAAATTTCAAATTCACCTAAAGCAACAAAACCGAAATTAATGATCGTTTACAAATTCCCATAAACCAGGCTAATCACCGAATCTCAATTAAAACTTATATCAACTCCACATCCCACGTTTTTTTTTTAATTCCAAATTGTCATTTTTTTACTAGCGAGAAAAGAAGCAGTTAAAGAAACCCATGAAAGCATAGAGTAAAAAGAGAGCACCTGTACGACCACCAGCTCCAGTAACAAGCACAGTGCTAGGAGACAAATGCGCCATGGCTGTTAATAGAGTGCAACTGCCACTCTGGTGTTGGAAATGACAGAGACGAAGAAGGTTGAGAGAGAGAGAGGAGTGATGACAAAGAAAAAGAAGGCTCTGGAAGAAACCTTAACGTGGAAGAAGAAACGCGTCACTGCGCCAACTGTATTTATGGCATTGGTTCGGTTTCGAGTTGGAACTTAGAAGAAGGCGTGGAAGTATCGAATATCTAAGGGACACGTATGCACGGATTCTGGTATGTTTGGTTCACATTCCTCTCCAAGTTAATATACTTGGATCTCACATATAAATAAATTTGATTAATTTTATCTTAATTAATATTAATATTTTTAAAATATTCCTATTAAAATCACTTTTTGATTTTAATGAGCATTTGGTTTCAATGAAAGATAATAAATGATATTAGAGGTAATTTTAAAATAAAATTCATTCTTTAATTGAAACTAATAGAATTAAATGAATTTCTTAATAAATGTGCTTTTTTTTGTTACTTTTAATCGAGACCGGAAGGAGTACATCATTACAATGAAAATGAAGAGCTTTTAGTGTAAAAAAAATTATTATTTTGGATTTAATATAAGGCAAAATTTTGGGAATAACCCAAAAAAATAAATAAATATTCAAATACCCCTTTTCCTTTACTATATATATAAATATTCATTTTTTTCCTTTGAGAATTCCCTCTATTCTCGACTTCTCACCTTTAACTTCTTTATTTTTTTTATTTTTATGTATAGAAGTCGGGCTTGGCCAACCCGACTTCTCCAAAGGGCAAATTTTTTTTTTTAAAAATTAGTAGTTAAGAAGTCGGTTTATCCAACCTATTAGGGATTTTTTAATTTTTTTTAAATTTAGTAAAATTTAATGATTTTTTTTTTGGAGTTTTAATAAAATTTAATGGTTTTTAGGATTTAGGGTTTTTAAAATCTACGAATAATTTTTTTAATGAAATAATTTTGTTGGATGTTAATTATATGATTAATATGATCAATAATGTTATTAAAATACATTAATTTTAATTTACGACCAAAAATCTAATTTTTTTTTTATTATATCATTACTTATGAAAAAATGGAAAATCAATTAAAAAAAAAATAATGACAAGTACACAAAAATTAATCTCCTAAATGGTGTCCAGTCCCACATCTTGGAGTTTGTCGGTTACAGTGTGGACGGCGTCGATGTAGCTGTTCCTCATCAGCTACAGCGGCGTGATGCCCAACGAAGCATATTGGTGATAATATGATGGAGTTGAGGTGTGCCACAATCCAAACATACGAAAAGATTCACGAGATCATCTACAGTCTACTCGCATTCGTACCAAGATGCACCTCAGGGAAAGGGGTCACCCAAAATGTTGTGAACTGTCGACAACCAGGGCATACAATTAAGGAAGAATTGACCTCACCGTGCTGGAACTTCTACACAACCAGAACGTAGAATTCAGGCACCGCAAATTTCAGTATACGAGTTATTGTAATAGTTTTTTGTAATAAATTTTAATTAATGTTTACTATCACATTATTGATTATTGTTATCATATAATTAATATCCAACAGAATTAGTGGATTAAAAAAATTAATCACATATTTTTAAACCCTAAAACATTTTTTTATCATATAACTAACATCCAACACAATTAGTTAATTAAAAAAATTAATCACAAATTTTAAAAACCCTAAACCCTAGAAACCATTATATTTTATTAAAATTCCAAAAAAAAAAAACAAAAAAATCATTAACTTTTACTAAAATTCGAAAAAAAAAATGAAAAATCCGAACCCGACTTCTTAACTAAGGAAAAAAAAAACACTTTGAGAAGTCGGGTGCCCCAAACCCAACTTCTAAAAAAAAAAAAAATTATACATGTTAGGAAGTCGGGTTTAGAGGAAGGGAAAAGTGAGAGGGAAGAAAATGGGG
Source organism: Ammopiptanthus mongolicus (assembly GCA_039655645.1). Taxonomy (NCBI): domain Eukaryota; kingdom Viridiplantae; phylum Streptophyta; class Magnoliopsida; order Fabales; family Fabaceae; genus Ammopiptanthus; species Ammopiptanthus mongolicus. The sequence continues at coordinate 42,769,256 of CM077350.1, forward strand.
GAAAGGGAGTATTTGGGTATTTAATTATTTTTTTGGGGTTATTCCCAAAAAATTTCCTTTAATATGATATGTATGATAAAATCTTATTAGAATATAAAGGATTAATGAATTTTTTAGTCTCTATAACGTGGACGAGTCTTAATTTTGCTCACTACAATTTTTTCATAAGTTTTGGTCCCTGTAAGTTCAAGAAGTTAGGTTTTAGTTTTTCTCGTTAAATGTTTCATGTTAAGTGCTGACGTGGCTCACAACAAGCCACTTTAAAACTACCAATGTATGCTGAAATAATATTTTTAAATCCAGATGTTATTAAAAATATTTTTACATTTTTTGTAAAAAAAAATTATTACTATTATTATTTTTTATATTAATATTTAATGTAATTAAATATATTATTTCTCGTAAATGTCGATATAATAACACACGACATCTGGTTCAGGAATTTCATTAAACAAATTTATTGCATCCTGCATCCCATGATTCATCCCATACATATTTTATTTTATTTTTAAAAGAAAGGTAGTGGTTGGGGTAATTTTGTATAATCACTTGGAAGGCTATAGCATCTATCAGGGCAAATATGTAAATTCATTTTAATTAAAAATATATTATTTTTGGTTAAATTTATTATTGTCTTTGCACCGTTTGAGACATTACTGCACTGCTCATTCATCTAGCAAGGAATACCTTGAGACAAGCTAACAAATATTATAAGCCCCCAACAGAGAAGAAGAAACCTTGGCTCTCCAAATTACAACCATGATAGTGGACACAAAGCCACAACAAGAAATGGCAGAACAAAAAGAGTATATTTAAGGGTACATTTCTGTTCACCGAAAAATCTTGCACCTTTGCCCCAAAAAAAAACTTACATAGAGGTGTGGGATTCATGGAAGATATTGTGCTCCTCTCTCGAACTTTGTTCTTATGGGAGATTTGTGCTTTTGATTTGTTGTTTGTTTTTTGTCAAATTACTTCAATTTTAATGCACTGAAATTGAATGAATGGCTTGATGGGAACCCAATATACGAATTGTTTGCATTATTGGGGAGGTTGTTGCGATGGTGAGTTTTGCACCAAGGGCTTCAATTTGGGGTCTTTGGATTCTGGGAAAGTGAGTCAAACTAAAAGGTATAAATGGGGTTTGATTAATTTTGATCATAATTGAAATTTTATATTGGATGTCTTCATAATACATTTTTCTCATCCATATCCCCCAATTTGGCACAGTTTTTGTTTGATCTGTGAATGAACATAAACTGGTGTGTACGCTTGGATCTGCTTTTTGTGTGGGACAAGGTTTGGTTGTTATCGTCGTTTTTATTCTTCCATTTGCACTGAGTATTGATTAGCAAAAACCATGGTTTCTTTAGAGAGACTCTATGAGATTACAAATATAAACGGTGTTGGCTTTATGGATTTTGTTAAAATGGGTATTGTTATTATTATGATTATGATTAATTGGTGTTGATGCAGAATTAAAGGAAGGGTGGAAGAACATAAGATGGGGATGAGTGAAATGTTCCCTGAAGGAGGAGGAGAGTGAAAGAGTGGGTGTTGCTCATCATATTGTCATTTGTCTTCTCCATTCTAATTTTGCAAAAAGTGCAATCGTCCATTGATTTTGGAAGCCATGGGCAGCATTAAAGTTCAAAGGGTTATGACCCAACCCATTGTATGCAGTACTTCTCCCTTTCAATTTCTCCACCACTATTTTTTTGATAAATTATAGTTTGCGTTAACCTAATTGTGGCCTTTTCCTTTATCCTTTCTTCAGAATTTGATTTTCATGTTCCTTCAAGTGTAAGTGTTTACCTATACTCATTTTGGTTGATAATCTATTCTGGACTTCCCCTATTTTTATTATTTCTTTATCTAGTTTGGTCTCCTTTCTTCATAATTTGATTTTCAATTTCCTTCAAGTAGTAAGTCTTTACCTATACTCATTTTGGTTGATAGTAGTAGTCCAAGTTTTTTGTTAGAGGGATCCTGTTAATTGGAAGGCCTTTAATTTCATGGTTGTGGCATGAAAAGTTAAGGTTTTTCCAAGATGAGGTTTGTTGTTTTTCATCTTCTTCTTTTATGTTTGTCAGGAGATTATCTAGGTAGAAATATTATGGTTTCAACTCAAAGCGTAGGGATAAGCAGTTGAATTAATTTTTTTTTAGGATAACCCCAGCATTGCCAAATCTTTTCATCAATTTGGCATCTCCAATTATTGATGTACCATTTCATATATTCTCCTTCGGAACATTGCCCGGTCTTATTCCGACCGCTTATATCACTATAAGAGCAAGCTTTTGTGCCCATCTTATTGTTATTTTATTTTATTTTACAATTTGCTCTTTCTTTCCTATTTTCTCTGAACTCGATATGTTGCTAATCCAAGTGTTTATATCTTATGCATTAGTTGTTGTTGTGTGTTCACCTCATTTTAGTCGGTCTCTTATGGTTGCCTACTTTTATTTTTGGAGTATAAGATGAACATCCTCTTCCACATTTGGAATCCTCCAGTACAGATTGCAGAGATTCTTATAACACTCTGCTATCAAAGAGAATGTGTTTCACTTTCTCCTTTTGTTTTCAGTGATTTGGTTGAATTGTGTAATTGAAGTGATAAGCATGGTTCTTTGATACCATAGAGACTACTAAGCTGAAGAACTTTGAAAACAACATCGGATCACTGGTTGTGAAGCTTACAGATGAAGATTTGCAGGAAATTTCTGATCAGTTCCTGATTATGCCCTGTGAAGTTGTTTTTGGATCGTGTTGTTTTCTTTCAACCGAGCACTTATTTGCATGGTTATAAAAAATGGACTGGACCGACCGATCCGACCGATGAACCAGATCTGGTTCCGGTCCCGACCTTCCAGAGAATCGGCTGTCATTCAAACCGTACAAAAACCGTTCAAACTGGTTAAGAACCGGCCGAACTGGACAAAACCGATGATTCGCCGGTTGCCTCCGATTTGAATAAAACACTAATCTTTCCTTCTTCTTCCTCGGTTTCACGAAGAACAAAGACGAGCACATAATAACCAACAGAAGGAAACACAGCTTAGAGAGAGAGGGAAACGCAACAGAACAAAGATGCAACAGAGTCTTCAACCCGCGATAGGTGAGAGAGGCTGCACCATTTTCCTTGATCAATTTCTGCTCCTTCCATGGAGGTGAGAGGCTTGCCGTAGATGAGAAAGGGACGAGGTATAAAAAGGAGGGTTTCAACCTTTAAGAAAAGAACGGCCGCTAGTGTTATACCTATTGCTAATGTTCAAGAAAAGAACGGTAGGTGAGTGGGGCTGCATAACCTAAATCTAAAGGTTGCAAAACGCGTTTGTCTTTTAATGTTTGTCTTTTAATGATAATTGAATGTTCCTAATATGCCATGTGACACTTCAGGAAAAGAGTATACATTATCTACTTCAAAACTATTTTAAATGGCACTTCAGGAAAACAATAAATTCAAGCTGATAATTTGACTATATTTTTTATTCCTTGAATACAATATATTCAGAAATTATATATAATTTTTAGGGACTAAGTAAATATATTAAAATTGTCGAATTGTATTCCTTGAATACAATATTTTTTAGGAACTATATTAAGGAATTATATATTTTTATTATTGAATATATTGAATAAACTTAAAAAGGGTTTTGCTAACGACTGTCCTAAGGACATTGGTTAAGGAATCAAAAAATAGAAAATTTCTATTGGGAATCTAAGTATATCATTTTTCGGTATGTTAAATACATAAATTTTCAATAAAAATTTACGTCTTTTAACTCCTTAACCAATGTCCATAGGGCACTGATCAATTAACTATATATATATATATAATTACAACCTGTTGATCACGGTTGGACCAGTGAATCGCATACCAATACCTTCACCGGTTTAATGACCGGTCCGATTTTGAAAACATTGCTTATTTGTTTTCTTTGTTTTTGCTTATTCAAGATCTAAATAATTTGTTTTGATCAGTAAGCTCTAAATAATTTGTTTATATAAAGTTTAAATTTACTCTTTTATTATCATTAATTTTCTTTAAAATTTTAATTAGTTAATGATTTGATTTATTTTTATTACCTTTTAATGATTTTGATTGCTTTGTCCTCTACATTAGATATTTCCAACGTGCATTTTTAAAGGCAAGATAATAAATTAGAGTTATAATGACAAACGGTGCAACAATTGCAAAAACGGTGCAAAATATCGAATAAAAAATAACTGCTACACAAAGTAAATGATTTCTTTCACCTTAGGTATTGGCTTTTAATTTTGTGTAGTATGTTATTATGGATGATCCTGAAAAGAGAGTCTCCTTATTATCTCCGTATTGAAATTACAGCTTGATGTTGAGCATCTAATGGTGAATTTCAACATGTTTTCTTTTGTTTAAATAGATTTCTATTGATACACGAGAAGAGGAAAAATCTAAACCTGGAGAATATGTCTGGATACCTAATGATGAGGGAAAATCCAAGATTGTTGATGGAGAGCTACATGCATCGAAAGATAAAGTTGATGAAAAAGGAGGTTTTTCATTAAGTGAGATAGACAAAGTGCTTTGTTCTTAGGAGGATTTTGAAACTACTCAAAACGCAATTGAAAAACAGTTGTTAGCCAGCAAGCAAAAATCTAAGACCTTCATTGGCATTAATTCCAAACTTTTGAAGAGCTCCTGTTATTGAAAACAATTTTAGACTTATTGCTTATTATTGATCAAAATAAGATTTTAATAGTTGACAAGTAATATGCTATAAAATGAGAGGTTGTTTTTCTGATTCTATAATATAGACAATCTATATTACTGGTGCATGATTGTCAGACTTCTACTGGCCTTGCCTTGCTTATTTTCAAAATGTTGTTGATTATTTTGTTCTTTGTAACATCTGTTGCTATAAAAATGGTTGATGAGCTTGTGCAAGTATACAAAATCGTTTAACAAGTAATAAAATATAAGAGAGATCGTTCCCACGAGGATTATATGGTGATTAAGTAATAAGTTTGAATTAATGGTTCTATTAATTAAGATTAACAAAGAGTAACAAATAATTTGTGTGTGTATCCAGGACAGCTTTGGTTAAAATAAATGCTAGAGCAATAAAAACGGATTTGTTAACAGAATAAGTAAAACAGCTACGGGGAAGTATCCCTTGCAACTTCAGTCTAGTTCAGTTATGCATTTGCAATGCTACGACAATTTGGCTCCAGGAAATGAAAGTTTGTTTTCCAACAGTTCTGAGATGAAATTCACTAAACGTCTCCTATTCCTAGGTCTATATTAGTTATATTCACGCCTCTCTTAAGCTCGTTCCAGCTAGCCTAAGAGTTAGAATGTTCATTCCTAAATCACTCTTCATCATAATTTTCCAATTAATGATTTTACCCTCATCTATAAAACAGTTCTGCTACACTTAGATTTTCCAAGCAGCCGTGAGCTTAAGTTCTAACTAAGGTGATCAAGCTCAATTAAAACACAACCAAATCAGATTTATAGAAAATGCAATAGCAAGGCATAACATAACATTCACTAAAAATCCATTACAAGTTCAACATCCCATAGCTACAAGAGGTTTAGCTCATATTGAGCTTACAAAAACAAAGAGAAAAATAAGAAATAGAAGAAGAAGCCATTACAATGGAGGAGAGAGAGAAAGGGGCGCAGCTGCTGTCCTCTCCAGTAAGGAAGATGATGTCTGTTCTTATCTCTCCTTGGCTGTCCCTTTTTTAGGGTTTTTTTTAGAATTATCTCAAGGCCCTTTCCTCTCTCATCCTTTTTGGGCTAAAAGTTGGCTAGTAAAAGTGTGCTTGGCCCAATTCCTTAAGTCCAATGCATTAAATACCAGCCCCACGTGTAAGTCACTGTCCTAATCAGCGAAGGACACCTCATCATGTAAGAGAATGTTTTGAACTTTTGTCCTTTTTCCAAACCAGCTTCAGCTACGATTGCTACAGCAAATCCTAGAGCAGCATCTCCAGTTCAGCGCCTGATTCTCCAAAAACTGCCCTACACAGAAAACTCTTACTTAATCACCAAAAACAGTTCTAAAAGACACCAAAACATTAAAACTCACAAAAGATTCTTATAAAACACATTTTACACAAAATCACACTAAAATATTAAAAACATAAACTCAAAATACTCAAAGACCACTAAAACACTAGTGAAAAAGGTACAAATAACTCTTCATAAAAAGAGTTGTCAACATCCTAGTTTTCGGAAACATTAATTGAGGTAGATTAGGTATTTATATGTTTGTTGATGATTATTGTCACGGCTAGAACGTGTGGTTAGAGAATATATTAAGAGTAAGGATGAATTGGATGAGAGAAGAATGAAGAACAAAGGATCAGGAGCAGAACGCTCAAGCGTGGACCAGTGGAATGCTCAAACGTGCTAACGCTCTAGCGTGGAGAGTTTTGGACCCTCAAATGTGGACCCTATGACCAGTGACTGGCAGTGATGGGACGTAAAGTGAAACGTGTCGGTTACGCGTCGCGGCTGGCACGTGATGGGCGGTGCCTTGGCGGTGAGGAAACGTCAACGCTCAAGCATGGGAGAAGCCAACGCTCAAGCGCTGGAACGCTAAAGCGTGGAGAATTCCAACGCTAAAGCATGGACAGTAGAAAATTTTCCTATATATAGTTCTTCATTTTCACCTTGAGAAGAGTTTTCACTCTTCATATATACCGAGAGAGCTCAAGACAGAGAGCGGAGTTGAAGTTGGGACTTTGATTCAAAGTTGTGATCCATTTGTTCATCTGATTCCAATTCCGATCGCGTTTTCCTGATCAGCGTGACTCCTACTCCAATTCTATCGGTTTGCTTTTGTGATCCGACGAGGGTAAGCCGAGGTTCCGTATCTACCTACATTATACCAATACAATGTTCTCTTTTGGTTTAAGCTTCTTTTCACGGTTTTAACTTCGTATTAGGGTTAATGCTATAGTCTACATGTTATTTCTGTGATTGGGGCAATTTTGGAAGTTGCGTGCTGAACCCGTTGGAGCAGGTGGGTCGCGGTTGTGAGGCTAGGAGAGGAGCAAGAAGTGCTCGTTGTGTTCATGACTATCACCACATTTGCTACCAGGTGGGGGGAAAAGTTACACAGGTTGGGGAGGCAAGAGTAATCTATATAGCTGGTTGTATGTTTTATGTGTGTAGGAGAATCCTAAACCCTACGTGAGGTTGAGCCCTGACAAAGTACCTAAACCCTAGGTTTAGTCTACTTTGGGCTATCACCGTTATGTTTGACACCCTAAGTTAGCAGATTTGTGATGCATGATAATATGTGCTCTGTGTTGATATATGCGTACTTGTTATTCATGATGTTTGATATTTGCAAGAGATGCATGATATGTTGATGCTAATGGCATGTTGGTATGTATGCTATATATTGCTTTATGGAGCATGTTGATAAATGATGAACTGTTGCATTATATCTGGAAATGAGTGTATGTATGAGATTCAGAGGTTTAGCATGATTAGGGCTTTGACCCCGTGGTGGATGTTTGAGCTGATAATTGAGTTTTGAGGTATAGTGGAGCTTGGAGCTCATAAGGTCATGATGGGAGCTTGGAGCTCATATGTGTACCAATGGAGCTTGGAGCTCGTATAATTACAGTGGAGCTTGGAGCTCATATGTCTACCTATAGAGCTTGGAGCTCATGTTGCTAAGAGCAAGTTTGCATGTGTTGCGATATCACCTCAAGAGAGATGGATGACATGCATAGCATATGCATTTGATGCCAAGTGGCAAGCCGTATGTTGTGAGGCATATGAGGTTGGTGCACCGAGTGCAGGTGCGGAAAATGGAAGGGAAGGTCTGAGAGACCTTGGGGATATACTGGACGCAGGTGTACCCACATGAGACCGGTATGGTAGAGCCTATTGTGTCATGGCGGTCCTAGCTAAGTATGGTTATCCCGACTAGAACCCTGAGTCTTTCCAGTTGCCGGTGGATCTTCCGAGGAGGCCCAGTTAGCCCTCTTTGTCTAGGACATTTGAGCGGTGATGCAATCTTATGGGTCACGACGAGCGGAACGGATTACCAGAACAAATCAACGTGTTGTCCGATATGCGGACGTGATGTTGCCCTTAGTAGGGTGTTTAGTACCGGTCGGCATACATAGAAAGAGTATGTGTACATCTAGTTAGGGAACGACCTTGGTGTCGTGATGTTGAGAGATGATTGTGTTTGCTATATGTTCTGCATTGCATCATCCCTGTCATAGATTTGTTGTATATCTTATCTCCCTGTATTTTCTTGTATGTTATGCTCTCGATCTGCGAGTAGACGACGAGTTAGTTGGAGCTAACTATGGACCCGAGGATGCATCCCTTCCTCCGGGCAGCACCGGGGATCCCGATGTTGGGCGAGCTTGAGATCGTCTATCACGACGAGTAGGGGTGGCAGGTGGACCCCTCTAAATTCTTGACCGTGTATATCGGACCAGTGAGTTTGCTGTTGAGAGGTGGTACTCCACCGCGAGCGGACATAAGGGGAACGTACAAAGTGGTCCAGTTTCTTCCGTTTCCCTAGATGTGGAATCCACCTAGGCCACGAGAGCAGGATTTTATGTGGGCTGCCCCAGCATCATCTCATGTGACGAGTCGCAGAGGCTTTGTGCTGAGAGGACAGCGTCGGAGGTCGGAGCGGTATCTGAGAGCCGCTAGGCATAGGTGGATGGTTTTGTCTAGTTCTTCCTCAAATTATGTGCCCCTGCGAGTTAATAAGCGCACATATGGGGAAGAACATAGTAACTCTTGACTTTCACGTCATGGAGGGCGTGACATCGCCAGTGCGTCCGTCATAGAATGTAAGGTAAGGCCTTTTTGATGTATTTTGAGAGGGGATGGGGAGAGCCTGTGAGCTTGAGTTGAGTTCCTTTTGATGTTATGTTGTATTTTCGTTTTCTTATGTACTTCCTTCTGTATATATACTTTGCCCTACTGATGGGGCTACCATGTATACATATATCAGTACTGCGTGTGTTTTCGTTTACTCTGATGTTGTGAGCTTTTATTTATGATGCACATAATCGTTGTTTTAATAAGCGCGTAATCACTAAGTTATAGTTAATAGTATGTTTGGGTTCTAAAATAATGGGATTTCCTCGAGTGGAACTTGAGGACGTCTCATTCTTCACAACACATAACCTATTGAATGCATAAGGAATCATGATGATTGGACCTATTGAATGCACAAGGAATCATGATGATTGGATCGATCCAATCAAGGTGGTATGTGTTGGTATCATAGTGAGAAAAGAAGGGAATGCCTGATAAACATGATTGACATTGTTATATTTCTCAGCTCTCCTTATAGCAATTTAATTTTGCAGCCTTATATATTATGTCAACATTTGTAAAAGGTACCGTTTCCTGCGAAATATATGCAGCATCTATATTCGAAATGTTGGTTTTCAACACATTAATTTTTTACCATCTTATGTCTATGACATTCACAATTTATTTTATCTAATTTGTGCAATGAAAATTATAGTTTTAAATTTTTAAATTTCTAAAACTTCAATGAGTTGTTTATTTTTATATTATATGGAAAAGAATAAAGACCATAGAGATTATGAACAATGCTATGTTAATATTTTATTTTTAGTTCACACAAAATTCACATTTTTTGGGTCTGGCTTGATTGGTGGCAACTGTTAGTATAAACTAGTGTTGGGGTTGCTCCCTGTGAATCTTATGTTGTTACAACGACCGAGTCTGACTTTGCTTCAATGGAGATGCATGTATTGCAAGGAACAGTTTAAACTAGGCCTTTTGGGAATACACTTCGAATTTTTGTACCTTTCTTTACACTGAATGGATAGTTGAATGATTGAAAATAGGAAACTAAGGTTAATTCTTATCATTTTTGCTGTTAGTTTTCTTTGAATTTTTTTGGAACTATTGCTCATGTATGTCAAGATCATTTTACCTTCAGTAAGAGATACAACAACTTCTATGTTATGCCGTATGGACATGAAAAATTTCTTAGATATATTCCAATAGTTTATCTCTGAAATAACAATTTTATATATTTGATGGATAACTCAATGAGTATTCGAGTGGTTAACAAATTGTCATCTCAAATATCACGTCCCAATCATATGGGGAGAAGTATATCTTATATACATGTACACCAAAGTATAATGCCTCCTTAACAGTTGTTGCCTAAAGTCCATTTCCCCTAAGGTATTACTTTCACATCTCAAACAAAACACTCACTTTCGCTCTGGACATCAACATTCATCCTAAATTTCGGTATGGTTAACAAAGTTCCCAAACCCTACAGATACTAAACAAATATGTATTAGTTGATCTTTTGATGAGTCAGTTTCTACATTTTAAACAAAAATTATTCAAAAAAAAAAAATAAACACATGATCACATTCGTGCATTGCGCGGGTACAAGATCTAGTATCAATTAAAGTAGTGTTATTAGAACCAGATCGAACGGTCGGATCGGTTCAGCCGGAAACCAGACCCATGACTGTTCCAGTCAGCATATCTAATTAGATATGTTGTTGAACCGCTACTAACGTCATCGGCTCACGGTTGAACCGGCTACTAAGCTTGCCGGTCGCGGTTGAACCGCGTGGTGGATTCAATGTTCGCTCAAGGCCCAAATGCTCTGCTCGCTCACGGTCCAACCCAACGCTCCCAACACACAGCGTCACGCGAAAATTTGGAAAATGCACCAAAAACATCAAAGTGAGGATCGATCGCGTGACCTGATAGCTGAAGCGAAGCAGCTCTACCACTAAGCCACAACACATATTTGGTTTATTATTAAGAAATATATTATCTATGCATATCTTTATTATAAAATTTATAAATTTGATATATATTGGTTCATGCGGTTCAACTAGTGACTCATTGTTTCAACCAGTGAACCTATTGACTCTGTGTCCCAATCGAGTCGACGACCGGTCCGAATTTTATAATACTGAATTAAAGCACTTATAATAACATGGTTACAATCAAAGCCACAATTTATAACCACCCTAGGAAAACATCTACTGAATTTCAAGTCCCAAGTTTAGAACAAGCCATGATCATAGAGGACAAAGTAAACCCATATTACGCTCAACACCAAGGTCCACTATTTCAAAAAACAATTGAAGTGAGTTGTGAGGTGGAGTGAGTTGTGGAGTTCGCCAACTTGAACATACCCAAAAATCCTTGAAGTCTAAGATACAGCAGCTTTTACATAAAGGGTATCGAAGACTCTATGAGCTTCGTTGAAATCGAGACTTAGTTTGAAGTGGAGGGAGAATAAGTTGTTACCAATGAAGCTGCTGTTTTGGAAGCCAGATTTGAATGTTGTTTGTTTGCAGGAGTGAAGTTGTCATACGACACAATGGGATTCAGGACCGATGCATCGCTTCTCCCATCGACGGTGTACAGGGTCGGCATTCTCGCAGGTCTCAGATCCTTCAAGACAACTCTGTCTATTTTTATTAATAATAATAATAGTAATAATAATAATTTTAAAATATTGTAATAATTAAATATAATAATCATGTTAGCTCTTAACAGAAAACATGTAACAACAAGGATTAAAACCTAACTAGTTCTAGAACTTGCAGGGACCAAAGCTTATGAAAAAAAAGTGAACGAATCAAAACCAAAACTTGCCCACTTTGCATGGACTAAAAAGTTAATTAAACTAATTTAAAAAAACTTTTTTTATGAGGAAAAATGATTTTTAGAGAAGCTAAAAGTTTGGAGTTTATTTCAAAAGTTGTTAGATTATTTTGAAACAAATTATATTCTTTCCATTTCACCCCTACAGAACTAAACATCAAACAAATATTATTAAATTATACAAATAACTTTATGTTAATCGATTATGAACCTCCTGACTTTTCTGTAATCGATTATTTGTCTTCATAATCGATTATCCAAAAAAAAATCACTCGATGTTAGTTTCTTCCTCTCGTATACCATTTGATGAATAATGTTTATCTCTAACAAAATAAAATGTTAATATTGATTTAACAAGTAAAAGCACACTCGTATTAAGGACCAAAGACATAACATATAAAAGGAAGGAAAACATAACATCAAATAAAACCAATAAAATCCTTGGGTTTTTGCCTTTTCTAATCCGGAACCATGCTAATTTTGCTTGTCAATAATAATTAGTTCAAGGTATAGAATATAACATGCATATACTTTAATGATCATTTCAAGGTGGCATGTTTAACATTAAGATTCATATGAGTATGTTCTAGTCAACTTCATAACATTAGGCATAGGTAATTGAATCCATGTTTATTTCTTATTGTCAATCAAAAATTAGCACATATACATGCATCTCATTCATGCTTCAAGAATGGTAACAATTTTCGCACATGAGTATTTGATTAATTCAAATTTTCATATCTTATTTCCTCAAACCAAATTCAAATATCTTATCAAATATATTATCCCATATTATGATTTTTCAATACGTTAATGAGGGATACTTTCATGTGAGCAATTTCTCTTTCTATCATAAATCTCATAATTCCAAAAAGATATTTCCAAATTTCAAATATTTTATTAATTCTCAATGGCTTCTATGCATTTATATGATATTTTAATATTTCTCCTCTCTTTTTAGAAGCACCAAGAATTTGTCTATTTGAAATTTCAAACATTTATCTCATATTTCTAAAGTTTCTACCTTTTTTATGGAAACATTTAAAATTTTATCACAATATTTATATATTTCTCATAATTAAGAGAGTATCTTTTTAATTAATTTGCATTCAGTCTTGATCCATCTTATTTTAGGTAATTTCCAAGATTCAAAAATTTAAGAATATTTAAATTTTGAATTTTCAAATCTTGGACTAATTTGGAAAGAGAAATATTCAAATATGGAATGTGCCAAACTCATTTAAAATCTTTTCTTATTAACCACAATCTCAATAAATTTTCATTTAAGAACTTGTGGTGTATTTAAAGATTTCCATAAATTAATCAATTTTTAAATTTCAAGGTGTATGATCTAAATTTCATCAGAATTTCTATTTCACATCTAATTTTCAAATTCAATCCTTATTTGATGAGACAAATTTCCAATTAGACTTAATTTTTTAAATGTTGAGTATATTAGGAAATAGTTTTTATCGTACTCAATCAATCTTAATTAGACAAATTTCCATAGCTTTGAGATTCAAGCAAAAATAATTTTTATCACACTCAATCTGATGTTCTTTGGATTTGAGAATGAGTCCATTGAATCCAATATCCAATAAGCCAACATCAATTGACTGCATAAAAATTTTGATTCTCATTTTCCAATAAATGAAATCCTCGCCATTAAAGAATGGTGGTTTGTCAATTTCAAAATCGTACTCTGTAAAATGTTTTTAAAAGATGGTTGCCAGGAAAAAGGATCTTAACTCTAAGCTGTTAAGCTATTAACCAGAGCCGAAGCTCTGATAACACTTGTTGGTCATGACAACCATCACCCGAGAGGGGATGAATTGAGTGTTTAAATAAAAATGAAAACTTTATCGATAAATCAAAACCTTTTTTTTGTGTGAAAATACACTAGGATTTTATCCTGGTTTAACCACCAACCACTGGTGACTTACCTCCACTCGACACTCCATTTGTGTGGTTTTCTTCCACTAAAAAGCAAGCTTATATAACTGGTGCTAGCAACCTTTGTCTATAACCAAGCTTAACAGGTGCTTGTAACCTTTACAAAACTTTGAGACCACACCCAATAGGGGAAATAAGGGTCACACCCTACACCCGGGGTCACACCCAGAAACGGGAAGTAGAGATCACACTCTACACCTAGGACCACAACCAGAAACGGGAAATATGATAGGTTCGAGTCCTCCAACTATTACCAAAATAATGCACTCTCAATAGTCCGGATATAAACAAATTGAAGAATAATAGGGCTCACGTTAAAATGTGCAACAATTCAATTAAGAACTTATGATATTCAAAAGGTTAACAATGGCTTAAGAGTTTCATAATGAAAGAGAATGGAGAAGTGTAAAACTCGTCAAAAATGGCATAAGGTATATTTATTTATTTACTTATTTATTTTTAAAAGAATATAGAGGAAAAGTTAATGTTTGTTTGCCATGTATTAATTAATTATAACATGAGAATATTAGTAGAGTGTAAATAATAAGTACTAATATGCTTAAGCAGTTCGAATAAATTAAAATAAAATAATATATTTATTAATTAATTATTAATCATGGTAAAGATAGGGACATATTCCCTTTTTACCCAAGTGTTAAGTTATGAGTTAACTTAACATATCAAGGAGTAGAAAGAAGAAGAGTAGCAACAACAGAGATAGAAAGAAAAAAGATATTCAAGAACTTCAAACAAGGTGAGGGGTTTAGATTGTTGGTTGGATTGATGTCGAATTTTGGGGGAAATCAAAGGTATGATAATTTGATATTTTAGGTCATGAAATTGTGTGATTTTTGCATGAAATTGATGTTAAACCGTTTTGATTTTGTTGATATATGAGTAACATTGCTTGATTAGTCTTCTATACATTGACTTCTGAGCTTTTTCTACATGTATTCAAGACCTGTTTGTGCATTGAAATGGTTGGGTTTCTGAAGGATTCGCGTTTCTGCAGAAATCGCGCCAGCGTGGAGCGTTAGGATGTCGGAGAGGAACTGAGCGTTAGCACCCACCAACCAGCACTGAGCGTTGGGGCATCCAAGAGAAACTCTTGAAAATCGACCCCTAGCATTGAGCACCCACAAGTCAGCGCTGAGGACACCTGAGAGAAAACCTGGGAAATTCTTTCCCTGAGTTGAGTGCCAGTGTCAAACAACAAAATGATTATTCTGGTCTCTATCTTCTTCATAATTGCTCCTAAAGTGGTACGGACTAAGAAGGAGTGTAGATAAAATAAATTTGATATGGGCTACTATAATATCAAGGGAGGTTTGTTTAAAAAGTGTTAAAAAGGATTATGGTGAAATTGGTAAAAAAGGGAAATCATCATAGAGTGGTATATATAAAGTTATGAGCATGCATGATGTGATCTTTCTAAGAATTTTATGAACTCTGTTAAAATGCTTTGTGGCATAATGTGTGGTAATATATGAGTTGTATTAATGGTAGAACTTCCTTGGTGCTATTAGAAATAGGTTTAAGATCCGTGCAATTAAGAGGATTATAAATGGTGTTGTCATATGATCTTGTGTATGACTAATGCATGTGAGAATATGTTAGAGGGTCGTAAACGACTTATCAGTTGGGTTAAAATAATAATAAGAAACAAGAGGAACATGATTGTGGACTATATTCATAGGCTATGAGGTTATGAAACGGAAAAAGGTAACGAGAAATATATGAAGTCTTGAATGGAGTTATATGATGGTGATTAGCATATATGTAGAAGTAAGATTGTGATGTGGTGCAAATGTTGTTTAGAGCGGAATAAGAGATGCTAATGTTATTGTTGGAGCTAAGAATGACTCTTTTTTACGATTGAGTTGGTTCGTATGGAAAGAAGAGAATATTATTGTGAGCGTTACTTCGTAACTGTGCTAGATATGATAAAGAACGTTAGTCAAGACAGTCAATGTACACAAGTAATATGAAGAAAGTAATTAAGTAAAAATCAATAGAGGAATATGTTAATTATTTTTGTGCTCTATGTTTATGATGGTCTATGGGCAATGGCCTTTTTATTCATGTGTTTATTGAATTAAGGGTTTATTGTACTTTTGTATATTGATTTTTAAGCTTCGAAAGTAAAGTAAATGCTTATTGTGATGAATAAGGTTTGTTGTGAAATTATTGAATTTCCAATGTAAGGTTTATTGACTCAACCATATATTTGAGTACGAAACAAGTGTTGAAACTGATTGGTAAGATGCTTATAGTTTGTGAATCAAATGGCTATAGTGTTGTCAACATGCATTTATAATTGAAATCATTATGGAATTTATTGATTACCATCGTAATGGTTATGTAAGCTATGTTGAGGCACATAGCCAACATGTGATATTGTGAGTTGATGTGCATGGACATGAGATGCGTATGCAAAAAGGTTTGGTTTTGGACATTAAGCAAGACTTGATGTATTCGACCGGTTAGCGAACACGAATGGGATATATATGTGACCGTTGGAGAAGGAGACTCTAATGAAGAACCTCGGAGTTTAGAGGGATGTTGTGCAGTAACCGAGGTCACTT
The DNA here is from genome assembly GCA_039655645.1 of Ammopiptanthus mongolicus. NCBI lineage: Eukaryota > Viridiplantae > Streptophyta > Magnoliopsida > Fabales > Fabaceae > Ammopiptanthus > Ammopiptanthus mongolicus. Next base: position 42,785,456 of record CM077350.1, read on the forward strand.
ATCAGTTAGCGATTATAAAATGGTTGTTAGTGATAGCCACTTTGGATCTACTTCCTATTTGATTATCATAAGGACCATTACAAATAGGTTGCTAGTAATGACCACTTTGGATCTTTTTCCTGTTTGGTTGTCACAAGCACTCTTCAATTCTTAAACTAAAAATAAGTTGTTAGTGATAATAATAACAATAATAACAATAACAACAACAACAACAACAATAATAATAATAATAATAATAATAATAATAATAATAACAACAACAATAATAATAATAATAATAATATTTAATTATTTTTAAATAACTATGTAGCTTTGAATTCCTCATCGCACTCGAGGATTCGTAGGAGCAATGGTCATCCCTGTCAGGCCAAAAAATAAATTTTAATAAAAGAGGTAATTTTTAGATTTTTAATCGATTTTTTAATAAAAGGGGTAAAATAAATATTTTAAAAGATAACATAAAATTTTGCATAATTAACTATAGGTAACCATTTTTTAAATGGATGTTGTGGGGTGTTAATACCTTCCCTACAAATAATCGACTCTCGAACTCTAAATCTATTTTCGAAGACATTTTTTTTTAAAAGGGGTTTTCTAGTATTTTACCTAACAAATAAACTTTGGTGTCGACTCTATTTTGTAAGACTAATAAATTTGGTTCGCCGCTCCCGTTGAGATGTGGTTGCGACAGATGACGACTCCACTGGGGACTTTTTTAAGAGAGTCAAGTCAAACATAGTTATATGTGCAAAATTGTTGTTCTTTTTTTATTTATTTCACCCTTTTTCCTTTTTGTTGTCTTTTGGCTTATTTGTGCATATTGTAATTTTTTTATTTATTATTATATATATTAAGGTAGAAGACCTTTTGTTTATATTGCATATTTAGTTTGTGTTGGAATATGTGACTTCGACTTAAGAGAGGAGGGATGAATTGAGTCTTAAAAAATTTCTTCTTAATTTTCGAAATATAATTTTCTCAAACAAATTCGCTAAAACACTTAAACAATTATAATGATAAGAGTATATAAATGAGTTGAAGGGAATAGAAGTTTGCAAACCAAAGTTTTATCCTGGTTCAGTTAACCACTGTTGGTGACCTACATCCGGTCCCCAAAATATGTTTTCGGGTTTTGTCCACTAATGTTAAGCTTCCAAGGTGCTTGAAAAACAGTTACAATACAGAGCACTCTAACTACGTCTTTTGGGATGCCTCACCCACGTGTAAGAATCTCAAAAACCTTTAGAACTCTTCTTCGCACCTACAGGATGCCTCACCCGCACTTTTGAGCCTAAAGATGTACACAAAGGGATGTCCCACCCTTTTGAAACAGAAGGATACCTCACCTTCTAACCAGAGGAATACCTCACCCTCAATCTAGGGATACCTCACCCTATTTCTCAATTGATACAAAGATGGTAGAAGAATAGGAACACTCTTAACGGTGTAGAGTTACAACTTGAAAGCCTATGAGTGAGATGGAGTAAGAATAGAGATGGCTCAAGATTATTTCAAGAAGAAAGTGATTTTTCCCAAAAGATAGGTTGTGTTCTTCTTACTTTCGTGTAGCCAAAAAGCTATTTTTATAACCTTTAGAAAATTGAACGTTAGAATATCAAAATAGGAAAGAGCTGATTTTTTAAAAGTGTCTATTGCTCATTAAATAAACTCATGTACATCGATGTAAAATAATAAACTTTGCATTCTTGTGTTTTGTAATAAAGTTACGTCGATGTAATGAACTTTGCATTCTAAAGTTGCATCGATGTAATGTAATATAATGAAGTTGGCATTCTTGCACTTTGTGATAAAGCTACATCCCTGTAGTATAATGAAGTTTGCATTCTTGCACTTATTAATAAAGCTACATTGATGTAATAACTACAAGTGCTCTTTGATATGCCTTTTGAAGAGCATACATAGATGTATAACATAATCATACATCAATGTAATTGGTTTGAAACCAATTTTGAGCCTTTATGTGTAGAGTATCAATGTGGAGCAAAGTTTTTCCAGAGAAGGGGTACATTGATGTATTTCATTTGTACATCAATGTATTTGATTTTAAAACAAAAAACAATTTATTTAAAAAGGATGTTTTCATTAGATGATTATTTTGGTTAAAAATACTTCTTTTGAAAACATTATAATTTTAAGTATCTGAGCCATTTCAATTTAAACTCCATCACTCACTCGCTGAAGCATCAAAGACCTATGATATTTACCCAATCTTCACTTCTTTGGCTTTGACGCTTGCTTGAAGTTCCTTGCTTATTTTTTACCTTTTATCTATATGCATGTTTGTCTAATTTTCCCTTTTTGTCCTGCATGCTTATAGTTAGCATTTGTTATTCATCAAAACATAATTAAACATGTATTCACATACTTCACCTTTTTGAGAATGACAAACCTTTCCTTTTTACCTTTCCTTACCTGAGTGAATGAATTATCAGAGTGAAAGTGCAGCCTATAGGCGTGGAGAGGATCTCCCCTTTTTTTATGTTCAACACTCAAGAAAAGCATTAGGAAGATCGAAATAGTATAAGCAGGGATTGTGTAACTCCCCCTCAATATATCCGGAAGCCATTTTACTAGTGATAAATTTAAACTCCCTCTGAATCATAGAATAGGCTTGTTCTCTCCCTTTTGGCATTATCAAAAAGGAAAATAAGGAGTTATATAATACGCATTGCATACTGTTCAATAAAAGGCAAGATAAGCATAGTGCTTTTTAAATCCGACAATCATAAAATAAAAATCTTTACAGGTACAGAGAGTATCATCAAAACATGTCGTATTGGGTTGAAAACATTGCATTTGCCCATTTTATTATATGTACATCGGTGTAAAAGAAAATACATCAATGTATTTTATCCTGATAACTAAAGAGTGAGCTTTTTGACGTGCTTACATCAATGAGCAATGCAAATCAATGTATTTAAATTCGAATCATTTTTTTTATAGAACATGAACAAAAAGACGATGCACAATATGGAATATGAACACATATGTGAAACCATTTAAGTTCATAGATTTGTCATAGAAAAAAAATGATACATGCCATAGAACAAAAAGAATTGGATTTAATAGCATGATTAAGCATAGTATATCAAAAAATTCTATAGGTGCAGGATGAGGCAAAAATTTCTAACTCACTTCTATAATAGAATCTTTCTTTGTTTAAAAGTTTTATTAGGATTTCTACCAATTTTCGATTTCTACTGACACTTAAGCGCACATCATTTAGAATCAAAGATGATTTTCTTACCTTTGTCGTAAAACGTACTTTTGTTTAATCTTTCCAGTGCCTATCACATATTTTTGACCTGCTAAGTCTTTCAGGCACTCCTGTAATCACACAATTTAAAATCGATATCTCGGTACCCAAATTTTCTTGGGTCCTTGGATTCTAGTGGCAGGCAATGTTCCTTTAGGAACCCATTTTTTCTTTTCATTAACATTTAATGCTTTTCTCATACTGCAACTTGGATGCATGTAGTTTAGTTTCTTTTGGATGTTGATAACGCATAAAACCTTTGTAAGTTGGTTTGGGTCTTCATACCCTGTGAGAAACTTCTTGTTTCTCTTTGTCGTAGCCTAAGCTAGACTTATCACTTATCATGAGGTGATCTTGTGTACCTCAGTATCAAAATGAGCTTTTCTGGTCCTCTTACTAACTTAGAAATGTTCTTCGTTAGATCAGATACTTCCTACTTTAGTCTTCTGACTTTAGAAGGAGCGTTGGACTCAGACTTGAATTTATCAGTTAGATTGACATTATCAACTCTTAGCTCATTATTCTCTTCAATAAGCTTTTGATTTTCTTTGATTATTTGGGAAAATCTTTTCTTAAGTTGTTTGCACTCATGATGTAAGACAGAGGAATTACTTAGTAATTCATCAAATGCATCTTGCAAAGAGCTAGAGTCTGATAACTCATCTTCGTCCAACTCATCGTCCGAAGTATCGTTGGCTATAAGGCAAAGATTGGACGTTGGAGGGGTCCTTGGTCTGAAAAGGACATCTAGGTTATCCAGCTTTTCCTTTGCAGTCTGAGACTGCGGCACCATCTCCAATCTCGGTCTATCCAGCGCCCTCATGAGACACCAACTGGCACGAGCATTTAAGGAATACCTTCTGAACTCAGCGTCTATCCAATCAGCTTCAGGCTGGGATTCAGTTGATCCGTCCTCAAGTACGATATTTGGACGATAGTCACCATCAATGACACATCCCAGAGATCAATATCTTCTTGAGCTATGACATACCTTTCAAACATATGTCTCCAATGAAGATAATTTGTTCCATCGAAGATGGGTGGAGTGTTTAGAGACGGTCCGCGAGCGTTTCTTCTTTTAGGAGTAGCTTCCTGAGATCTTTCTTCAGGAACAAGTTGTTCATCGTCTGCAGAGTCTTCTCCTTGTTAAGTTAACCAGAGACAAAGATTTGCTTCCTCCTTGACTTCTTCCTCTTCCTTAGAAGATTCAAGATCTTCCCAAGTTGCCATGAAATTCTTCTTCTTTTTCTTGAACAACTTCTTCTTTTCCTTCAGCAAGGGACATTCAACTTTGAAATGACCTGGCTTTTTACATTTGAAACAGACCATTGGATTTTTGTTCTTGGATTCACCATGATCTTCAAAGTTTTTATTTTCAAATGACTTTTTTTTCATGCCATTCTTCTTTCTCCATATGTTTGGTATCTTTCTGGAGATGAAAGACAACTCATCATCGTCTGATGGTTCATTTTCTGTTTGATCAGCTTCATCACTTGACTCATCAGCCTTTAAGGCCTTTGAGCTACTTGCCTTTTGAGCTTTCAAGGAAATAGATTTGTTTTTATTTGAAGGGTTATCAAGATTCAGCTCTTATTCATGCACCTATAAGGTACTAGGGGTGTTCGCGGATCGGTTCGGTTCGGTTTTGAGCATAAAAATTATCCGATCCAAAGAGTAAAACATCATGCGGTTCGGTTCGGTTCGGTTTGCTTCTTTAAAAAAATCCGAACCAATCCGATCCAATTAAATGCGGTTTAGATCGGTTCGGTTTGTTCGGTTAGTTCGGTTTGATAAAAATAAATCTGGTCAATTAAATATGATTTGCTTTCTTTTCACTCTTCTAATTTATTTCATATTACTATGACACAAAGCCACAAATCAAGCAAATAGTGTGTCTTTTGTTGAAGATAATAATCTTACTACTTGGACAAATATTTGTACATATAAAAATGTTCTATGTCAAGCAATAAATATTCCGGAAAAACTGAATTCTATATATTTGATTCTTTTGAAAATGAAAAGTTACTAACTTAAGCCTAAAGAGTAAAGATACTCCAAAAAGAAAGTTCCAAACTACAGTGAGTGACCAGTGGTGTACCGAGTGCGCGGGTAATAAAACGCAAAATGCAACGTTATATGACATGAATCGGTTCGGTTGCGGTTCGGTTCGGTTTTAGGAAAGCAAACCGCAAACCGAACCGAACCAATCGGTTTTCATCAAATGTCATCCAAAAAAATCCAAACTGAGTCGGTTTTTGTCGGTTTTCGGTTAATTTGGATCGGTTTGCGGTTTTTTAGCGGTCCGGTTTGGATCTGAACACCCCTATAAGGTACCCACCAAATCGTCTAGGATCAAAGTTGAGAGATATTTGGCCTGAGTGATTGCAGTAACGAGTGACCTCCATTCTTTAGGAAGACTTCTAAGAATTTTAGTCACATTCTCCTTGGTAGTGTACACTTTCCCAAGGGACTTCATATTATTTATAATGGTCTGAAAATGGCCCATCATGTCCAGGATGGACTCTCCTTCAATCATAGTAAACAATTCATGTTGGCCTACCAACATGATTATTTTAGAATCTTTGACTTTAGTTGTCACTTCATGAAGGTTGGACAGGGTATCCCAGATTTGTGTAGCGGACTCACATGTGTGAATCTTTTGAAACTCATCAGGGCTTATAGCACAGATCAAAGCGTATCTTGCTTTGTTATTTTGTTCCATCCTTCTTATTTCAGCATCAGTCCACCCCTCCTTAGCTTTGTTGGAGTTGTTAGCGTTGAGACAAACATTTAGACCATTTGTGATTCTGGCCCATAGAACAGATTTTGTGCTCAGAATGAAACCTTTGAACCTCTCCTTACAATAGAGATAATGAGTCATGTTGAAGAATGATGGTCTAGTCATCGAAGTGCCTTCCATAACTGGTTGACTACCACTTGGCATTCCCTGACCTGCCATCACTGCTTGAAAGGATCTTTCCTCTAACACGGCAAATTGCTCAACCCAGAGGTTGAGCTCTGATACCAATTGAAGGAACCTATTAGAAACACAAGAAGGGGGTTGAATTGTGTTTATTTTGTTTTTGAATACTTTTAGCAAGCATTTATCATTTCTCAAAGGATTGGACGCAAAAAGGGTAATTAAGAAAGAGAGCGTGAGAGTCATTGCTTGGACGCACGCTAAAATGTTTTTGTAAGAAAAGACGTTAAGAAAACAATTTCAATCCCGAACCTTGGCAATAAAAAAAATTAACGACAAGAGTAAGGGAGAGAAGATAGCGCAAGATATTTATCCTGATTCACTCTTAACCCAAGAGCTATGTCTGGTCCCCTCTATGTGAGAGCTTTATCCACTATAACAAACCTTTGTTACAATAAGTATTCTACACCTCTTCAGGCACAATTATTCAACACTTGTTTAGGCAAACACAAGTATTCTTTTACAGACAAGCCTCTTCAGGCTCAAAGAGATTGTTTTGTTTTGAAAAGATTCTTAGTCTAAGACTAACTCACTATGTGTGGGAGTATGACACTTAAGATCTTATAACTCTGAATGAAAACTTTCCTAGAGAGTGAATATAAAAGATTAAACTCAGAGAAAGCTTTTGAGATTTTGTATGCTTGTTTTCTTGATTGTTTGTAAGCTTGTATGTATGTTCAAGTTCGGTAACTTTGCTTCTTCAAGGTTAAGGGAATTTATAGCCTTCAAGTCTTGAGCAATCTTTGATATTTTCAACGGTAGGCAAGAGAGCATTAAATGCAAAAAAATGTTCAGTCTGATAGCTTATAGAGAGCTTTTGAAAACAGAGTTGGCTATCGGATAGATAGCTGAAAGTAGCACCGACAGCTTTTCCTTGTACCCGAAAGTTGTCTTTTGTCTTTCCTTGTTTGAGATAGTCAACTTACACTTTTGATAAAGGATATTCCCTTTTAAATGATGAATAATAATTCAAAACTTTTATTATTCTTTTACATTTTCGCGCTAAGAACATAATTTTCAGAAAAGTGAAAACATTGGATCTTCAATATTACAAAGCTTGTACTTTACTTCTGAAGAGTCTTTGGACTCAGATAAAAACCTTAGTCCAAGATGGACTTCGTCCACTTATCGTCTATAACAAAACGATTGGACTATGCGACAAAGCTTATGGTCTGACAAGTCTTTGGACAATTAATACCTGCACACTTAAGGTAAAATCGTTAGACCATTACAGATCTTTGTTCACCTAATTTAGTTCTTTGTTATGATCAAAATTTTAAGGAGTTATGAACCATAACCACTTTGGTTCCAACACTTAAGGTTGACAGAAAAGTCTTCCACTTCCAAAGGAAAAAAGGAAAAAAGAGAGAAAAAAGAAAAAGGGTTCGCTACGCTAAAAACCTGAAAAGGCGGCCTAAGCAAAAGTTAGAGCGATCCGATAGGTTGAAAACTCAGAAAGAGTGACTTACGCAAAAGTTAGGGTCAAATACAAATAAAGACAAGGAAGTCTCCTCAAGTTGACAAACTGAGGCAGTTAAGTTTTGATGGCAAAAATCATGGAATGCTCTCAATACATGAAGATTGGGGAAGTGTGAAGTCAACCCATCATCTCTTTTTGAGAACATCTCAATGGTGAATCTCAAAGACAATCCCTCTCAGGATCTCAAAAAGTTATGGAAATGCGGTGGTCTCCAATAAAGGACACTATTGAAAAGGAAGAACAATCAAGTAACCCTGGCCTTGGGATAATCACTCCAAAGAGGACTCACGGTCGAAGCCCATTAATCCCAGAGATTCAAAGCATTGGCTAAGCAAGCAAATTTCAAAGTAAACAAGTGAGCTCCTTCTTCCTTGAATCCAAAAGTACCTGGACCATAAGGATGGGGAATTTAAGTGGAAAAAATGGTTTTTATTTGTGATTTAGAGTCGCCAGGAGCATCTTTATCGCATTTGAGTATCTTCTAATGTTGGTCACTTTTTTCCTGTCAAAGTCGGGAATCTGACCCCACACCTTTATTTTCCTGTCAAAGTCGCGAGACTAACCCGTACCTTTTATTTTTTTGTCAAAATCGGGAGACTGACCTGCACCTTTTATTTTCCTGTTAAAGTCAGGAGACTGAACCGCACATTTATTTTATTGCCAAAGTCGGGAGACTGACCCGCACCTTTATTTTCTTGTCAAAGTCGGGAGACTGACCCACACCTTTTATTTTCCTGTCAAAGTTGGGAGACGTGCAAGGTTGTTTTCCTGTCAAAGTCGGGAGACGAACTTGCGCCTTTATTTTCCTATCAAAGTCGGGAGACTGACCCGCACCTTTTATTTTCCTGTCAAAGTCGAAAGACTGACCTGCACATTATTTTCCTGACAAAGTCAGGACACTGACTCGCGCCTTTATTTTTCTATCAAAGTCGGGAGACTCGGCACCCTTATTTTCTTGTCAAAGTCGGGAGACTGACCCGCACCTTTATTTTTCTTCTCAAATCGGGAGTCTGACCCGTACCTTTTCTTTCTTCCTAAATACGAGAATTTCCTAAATACGAGAATTTAACCTCAAGCTTTGCTATAATTTTCACCAGGTACATAATCAGCAAGTTTTTTTTACTTGTCCGGACAAAATTGAAGTTTATGTCTTTACTCGTTACTTATAACGATAATATGAAAACTATGGTTAGGCCTATTATCTAGTAAGAAACAAGTAAAGAGGGGCAGCTGTGAACACCCCATTTTGTCCAGGCACTCTTTTTTATTTATTGTTTTCTATAAAAAAAATTGAAACTTATAAAATAAAAATGCCAAAAGATTTCTAAAAAAACAAAACTAAAAAAAAAAAAAGATTAGAAGATGGAGAGAAAAAAAGGAAGAGTTTTTGAAGAGAAAAGAGTTTAATAAGCACAATTTTTATATTTCTTATGAGCTTAAATGGGCATGTAAAGAATTGACAAATCATGAGCTACACTAATCCAAATAAAGCGTTCTTTATGTCGTTGGAAAACTAAGGGAAATATCTACAACTTTTATTCTCATCTTAAAGCCAAATCAACCTTTATCTTGGTGAAAAATCCGCTGTAAGTTGATATGTGTTTTTGCATGTATGATTTTGAGTGCTTTCCGTTGACAATATCTTGAGTTGTAAATATCCTTTTGAGATGAAACTAATGTCATTGGAAAGCTAGCAATAATGGCTATATTTCTTATGAATATATTAAGATCAAATAATATCATTTTGAGTGTCATATATTTGCTAGAAGTTGGCTATTTAGTTGTGATAGATACTTTAAAAATCTCACATTTGAGAAAATCTCCCAACCTTACTATTGAAGTCTCACATTGGACAAACCACTCCCTATCGACCTCTTATTCTCCTATATAAGGAATGCACTACCAACCATGAGGAGGACCAAAAAGTAATAGATCACATGGAGATCTTACAATAAAGGATCGTATAGTCTTAGTGCAAAACATAGATCCTTTAGTTTAATTTTTTTTTTTTTTTTTTGCAGAGCTAATTTTGATTATTTTTCTATCTTCAAGTTTGAGGAGCTCGTAGGGTCTAACAAGTTGTGCCCATTAAGAGTTTTTTTTCTTTAAGGTATGTACGTCATGCCTTTTTTTTCTTTTCTCTATATTCTGTTTTTAGATAAAAATATATTTATTTTTGACATTTTTTTTATTGATAGTGTTAAATATTTTAGTTGTATTCACTATTACTAATCAATTCTTGCTATTTTGGAAAATGATATTTAACAAAATGATAATCACTTTGGATCTACTTCCTGTTTGGTTATCACGAGGAACATTACAAAATAGATTGCTAGTAATGACCACTTTGGAGCTTCTTCCTGTTTGGTTGTCACAAGCACCCTTTAATTCTTAAACTAAAAATAAGTTGTTAGTGATAGCCACTTTGATCTTCTTCCTGTTTGGCTATCACGAGCATTCCTGTAATTCTAAAATAAAAAATAAGTTGTTGATAGTCACTTTGAATCTACTTCCTGTTTGGTTATCACGAACACCTTTAAATCTAAAATTAAAATTAAGTTGCTAACGATAGTCACTTTGGATCTACTTCTTCTTTGACTATCAGAGGCACCTTGGATTTTCAAATAATTTAAAATGGGTCGTTATGTAGCCATTTTGGATCCTCTTCCTGTCTGGTTATCGTGATGACTAAAATTATTATTTTCAAAGATAACAATAATAACAACAATAATAATAATATTTAAATGTTTTTAAAGAACTACGTAGTTTTAAATTCCTCATCGCACCCGAGTATACGTAGGAGTAGGGATCATTTTTGTCAAGCTCAAAAATAAATTTTAATAAAAGAGGTAATTTTTAGATTTTTAGTCGATTTTTTTAATAAAAGGGGTAAAATAAATATTTTAAAAGATAACATAAAATTTTTCACAATTAACTATAGGTAACCATTTTTTAAATGGATGTTGTGGGGTGCTAATACCTTTCCTACACATAATCGACTCTCAAACTCTAAATCTGTTTTCGACGTCCAGTTTTTTTAAAAGGGATTTTCCAATGTTTTCCCTAACAAATAAACTTTGGTGGCGACTCCATTTTGTAAGACTAATAATTTTGGTTTGCCGTTCCCGTCACGATATGGTTGCGACAATGTATGTATGTCATTGTTGCATTATTTTGTTATATTTTGATTTCCCTCACTGAGTTCTAGGACTCATCCCCGTCCTTTTTGGTTCAGATCTAGGTACATCAAGTGGGAAGCCATCTCAGGAAGTCCTTGCACATGCATAGTGTTTGGACAGTTACTGCTGTTTCTTTTAGTTTGCTTTTGTCATATGGGATATATCCCCATTTTAGAGTTTCGAATCTCCTTTTGGTTTGTAAACCGTTTTGATTTGTGTTTTTTTTTTAAACTTTGGTATGTTAACTGAGGGCTACCATGACTTATGTTTTTGTGTAACCATTTACTCTTATATTTACTGTTGATATGCTACATATCATGTTGTGATGTGATTTATACGTTCTTGAAAGGTCTTGGGAATAGAACAACAGAGTTCCATTTTGGCTGGTGTAACATCCCTGATTTTCTATAACTCTAATCGAGTTGGTTAACCTCGATTAGGGCTTTGATTGGTTGCGTGATTTGTTTTGTCATAGTTTAAGATGTAGTTGGAAGCTTCGGAATAGGCTTGAATCATGTTGGAACTGCCTAAGGTGTAACTCGAGAAACTAGGGAAGTCAGAGGTCTGGAAGGCTCTTCCCAGCTGAGCAGCATGCTCAAGCATGGGAAGAATGCATGCTCAAGCGTGCCAACGTTTGAACGTTGGCATGTTGCACGCTCAAGCATGTTGAGTGCGTTTGCCAGCTGGTGTGAGTTTTGACGCGTGTGAGACATGTGTCAGGCTAGGGAGAAAGCGGAGTAGACGAGGCTCCACGCTCAAGCGTGGAAGAATTCGTTGTTGAAGCGTGGGCACGCTCAAGCGTACAGGTGTTCCATGCTAGAGCGTTGATAGCAGCCCAAGTTTTGGGACTTTCTTCTCTTCTCTCATTCATGCACAAAAATTTCTAAGGTTCAGAGCTTTTCCCCTGCAAGTAGAGAGAGAAATAGAGAGCTAGTGAGAGAGATCTTGATTCGGAGGTGATCGAAGCGTCGGAATGTGATTGTGACAACACTGCTACGATGTTGATGAAGTTTTCTACAACTTCGCTCGATTGGATTCACGATTCGCCTAAGGTAAACTCGAATCCCTAACACGCGTTCTTCGTGTTTCTTCGAGTTTCTACCTTTTCTCTTTGGCTTTGAGATTGCCCTAGGGTTAACACTGTTGCATACATGTTGTTCCTGTGGTTAAGGCTAAGTTCGAGGCTGCGTTCGAGGTGCTCGGAGAGCTTGAGGCCACAACTATTGGTGGTGTTGGTGGCTGTTCTTGGCTGCGAGGTGATGTCGTGGTGATTGCATCGAGGTTCACACCAATTTTTAGGTGTGCGGAGAAAGAGTATTGATTTCATCGGAAAGGAAAAAGTAGCGTAGTTGTAATTGTTAACCCTACTAGAGGTTGAGCCCCGATAAAGTACTTGAACCCTAGGTATAGCATACTTTGGGCTATTAGCGCTAAGATTAAATCCTAGGTTAGACAATTGTTGATCGAGGATGAAATGTGTTGTAGGACTGTTATGTTGATGATTGTGATAACTGCTACCTGTCTACGTGCCTATATGTCTACTTGGCTTGATTGGTATGCTATGTCAGTTATGTGATGCTATTACTATATTGCATATGTTATGTTGTGTTATGTTATAACGGTATGCCAGTTGTGCTGTTGACGGGCTGTGAGCCTCGTGTGATTGAGTTGATACTATGGATGGTTCCGCTGAGATGTATTATGTTGTGTTGGTTGAGCTTGTAGCTGTGGCTCGTGGACGTGTGGCGTCATGGTGGCGGCCGTGTTGGATATTGCTGAGTGTTAGGCGTGCGGATCTAGTATCATCTCGTTGACGATGTTTGCTGCATATCATAAAGGCAAAGTGACGGGGCTGTATGACGGTAGCATGAGCTACCAATGTCATGTGAGGTTAGTTGGACCTCAGTGCGGGTATGAAAAGCGGAAGGGGCGGTCTATGTGAGGCCTTGCGGGTGTTGCCGTACTCGAGAATAATTTACAGTGACGGATGGGGTTGCCCCTAACGTGTCGTGATGCCCGATTCAGTATGGTTTGCCCGAATAATCCCTGAGTTGTTCCATGTTCTAGGCTAACGTTCTGAGGCGGCCAAGATAACCCGGTTCTGGGCTCGGAAGGGGGATGCACTATTATTGGTCATGATGAGCGGTTCGGTTTCTTGGACAAAATAAATCCTGTTTTGGTGTGGAACCTTATGTTGTGAGACTCGGCCGACATGCTACATGAGATTAGTATCTCGACTTAGAGGTTTGATCTAAGTGAGAGATCTATGGAGATGGATGCTTGTTGCATATGTTGACTTGAGAGTTGTTTGGCTGTGTGGGATATCTGTTGTATTTGCCATATCTGTCATATATGTTGCGTATTATCTGTTTACTATGCTACTACTGTCATTCCGAGTTTTGTGGCGTTGTATTCTTAACTCCATGTCGTTTCTTTGTATGTTGTTGTTCTGTTCTTCGTTCATGTGAAGACGACGAGCCTACTGATACTGGAGATGGACCCGAGGTCACCCCCTTCATCACGGAGGCATCGAGAATGCCGATGCTGGGGGATCTGGAGATCATCAATCACGATGATCGGGGGTGATAGGTGGATCCCTCCATATTTCTGATGGTCTACACGGGGCCGATCAATCTGCTGTTCAGGAGCGGGACTACATTTGGGCAGCGCCAGCGACATCTCATGCATCTAGCCGGAGAGGGTTCGTGCTGCGAGGCCAGCGAAGGAGGTTAGCGCAGTAACTAAGGACCTGCAGGTGACGTCAGGTGGTCTTGTCCAGCTCTTCTTCTGTGTATGAGCCATTGTGGGTTTACCGGCATACTCATGGAAAGAGACAAGGTAGTTCCAGGTATCCACACCGCTGATGGTGCGATACTGTCAGTGCGTCTTAGGTGTGAGATGAGTGCCTTTTGATGTATTTTTGAGAGTTGGGTGGGGTAGAGCTGGTGAGCTGAGGAGAACTGTTATCTTTTTCAATATATATGTTTTATATCTCTTCTTTTGATGTACAGAGGTTTGTATATTACAGTATATATCAGTGCCCTATTGATGGGGCTACAGTTGCATGTTTATATATATATATATATATATATATATATATATATATATATATATATATATATATCGCTATGTTATTTGTGCTTTTACTCTGATCATTTTACCTTTTCGTATGCATGTTGTATGTTGATCGTTTTTCTTTTGCTACGCTTCTTGAATAACGCACTACCGCTATAATATGGTTAAGGTATGGTTAGTAATGTAAGTTGGGACTAATGGGATTATCTTTCGCAAGGAGAGTCGTCTCAGCTGGTTAGGGGGACCGAACTTGGGTCCTGACAAGAAGAAGAAGAAGATTAGTTCAAAGTGTAGCGTTCTCTCTTTTTCAAAGGCTCTAAGAAGGTCATTTAAAACTTTTGAAAATATAGTCGTTAAAGTTATAATAGGAATTTTATTAATTAAAATAATTTCGTTCTCTCAAAACTAATTTCAAAGTAATTTTAAAACTAACTGTTGGAGACCTAAATGTAGCAAATAAAGAAATATAATTTTTGCCAACAGGGGTTGGCACATCTGGTCGAACCTTCCACTCACACTTGCTGTGGCTTGGGTTCGATTCTTAGATCTCCCCTGTTGGTAAGAAATACATAAATTCCAATATAAATCCTCATAGAGGTTGGTGGTCTTTCCTGGCCTTGCACAAGGCTGTGGCTTCCCCTAATCTAATCTTTCGTTTATAAAAAAAATAGAAAAATAAATATAATTTTTCATTTAAGCGTATCATAATCGATTATCATATACCAAATAATCGATTATGACATTTCTGCAATAAGTAGGATTTTGATAAAACTTGCATAATCGATTATCCTAATCGGTTAGATCTTGTCTGTAAAACCACATAGTTTCATAGATTGGTGATAATCGATTATTTCACAAGCATAATCGATTATACCTCTACTGTTAACCAAAAACATTTTTCACATTAAACCACATATTGACCATAATCAATTACATGATCGATTATTTGCCCCCAAAACATTTTTCAAAGATAAAACCTTTTTACCCGAAAAGGAAAACAAAGATATTTCTTAAAAACATTTTAGATATTTAAAAACATGTTTCAAAAACAACTTTTGAGGATTAAAAACATTTTTAAGAACTGAGTCATTGTTATCTTTGTCATACTTTACAAATATTCTAAGACCTTTCTAATTTGAATATTCTAGAAGTCTTCTGATCTTGGTCTTGAATTTTGTTTTTCTTGAAAGTCTTCCAAAAATGTCTTTGATATGTTAACTCTTCAAGTTCTGGACAAACTGATTCATTTGACACGGGCTCTGCTAGGGTTTTAACCTACGTGCTTTCTCTAGGGTTTGCATGATCTTCGATGGCTTCTTCCAAGCCAATTTGTTCATGGAGCTTCTTGGCTCTTCCTCCTTCTCCTCTTTCTTAATCTCCTCAACGTAAGACTTTTGCTCTAGTCTTGAGTAATTCGTGTGTTATTTCAACAAGTCAGCTTCCTTGGCCTTGTTTAAAGGATGATGCTATAGCAATTAAGATTCATGAAGAAGATTATAGGGCTGGTCTTGAAAGGTGCAAAAACTGTCTCTGTGGTCGTATCATTCTTACTAAAGGGGATGCTCCAACAAAGTATTTTGAATTGAAAGAGAAATTATCGTCTCTTTGGAAGTCTCTTGGTCCTTGGAGTATGATATCTTTAGGGAAAGGTTATTATGAGTTCTCTTTTGTATCGACAGTAGATCAACAAAGTGTATAGTCTATGGGTTCCTGGAGTTTAAAACCTGGGTATAGGGGCATGTTTTCTTAGCCTCCTGACTTTAATCCTAATGATTTGAAGCAAACACATGCACAATGTTGGGTGCGTGTACTTGGTCTTCCTCAAGAAAATTGGTTCTCAAGAACGTTCCTCTCTATTGCGGGAGGTATAGGTGTTCCAATTGCCATTGATGAGGCTAAAAAAGAGAACTTTTGGCCATTATCGAAGAGTTTTGGTTGATATTGATTTAAATGGGAGTCTTTGTGATCAAATTCTAGTTGAGCGAGAAGGGTTTGTTTTTTTTGTTTCAATTCAAAGTGAGAACCTCCCTGACTTTTGTTATAATTGCCACTCCATTGGTCATTCGGTTGCCAATTGCAGAAATAAACCAAAAGAGGTTGTTGAATCGAAGGATCAGGTGGTGCAAAATTTTAAAGTCATTAATACAAAGGTTAATCATAAAAATATGTTGAAATATGTTCCTAAAGTTACAAATAAAATAGAGAAAGAAGTTCTTGCAGAGGCTGATACTCGTGCAATAAAAGGCAAGGGGGTTATGTTAGATTCTCCAGTTTTGGATGGCATTGATGATGTTCAAAAACAGAAAAATCATGCTGCTTTAATTAATAATGGAGAAGGGACCAGTGGCTTAAACTCTTTTGAGGACAAGAGTGATCTTGGAAAGAATGATAGTTCAAATGATCTATTTATGGATCCTGTATATGCACCAGATAGTGTAATTGATTTAAGTGAAAATAGGGGACCAAGGAGGGCTGCAAATCCAGTAATTCAGCCTGCTGCTACCGCTATAGTCAATGTGCCTCAGAATGAGGAGGAGGATGTTCAAGAAATTTTTGATGAACTTGCAAATCAGGCATTGCCTATTCAGCATAATCCTATAGGAGTTGGAAATTCTGTTCCAATAATTTAGTATGATTCCTCGAATCATATTAGTAATTCATTGTCTACTCCTAGTAGTCAATATGCTGCCACTAAGGATGATGCGGATAATGCAATTACAGATGATCTAGCTAACACTAATTCATCCGACTATGTGTCTAATACCCCAGCCCATGGTTCCAATTCATTTAAGGGTAAAGCAGTGGTTAATGCTATGTCTGAAGAGAATATGCCTATTCCTATTAAGAAGGATGTCAAAGTCTTATCTAAACTCTGGGCGGATGGTCTTGAAGATGAACCTTCTGATGATGGGGATCCTGCCTCAGTTGGTGCAGCTCAAGAGAGTCCTAATTTCTCAGAAGTTTTGACTAAATCTCAGAAAAGGAAGCTGAGACAGAAAAATAAAAAAAAGCCATATTAAATAGCCTGATTTTTACAAAACCCGTTCATGGGCAGGTCCTCAAAATTTTGAGACATTGACAACCTGGATACAAGGTTAGTTCTTAAAAAGCTATGTGAATTGCACAAGCTAGATTTTATTTTCATTTCAAAGCCTTGGATTATGGATGATCAGGTACCTAACTCTTTTTGAAGTAGCTTGCATCTTAAGTTATTTGCTGTCAACAGTAGAGATTCCATCATCCGTAATCTGTGGTGTGTTTGTGCTGAACATATGTCTCCCACTGTTATAGAAAGATCTAGTCAACAAGTCTCTTTTTACATCGAGTTGGAAGGTAAAAAGGTTTATATTGCTGCAGTCTATGCAGATACCAATTATGTGGCTATAAGGCAGTTATGGCTTGAGTTAGAGAACTTGCAGCAACTTCATCAGGGTCCTTGGAACTTTATTGGTGATGTCAATGTGGTTTTAGGAGCTCATGAGCAAAGAGGTCATGGTTTATCTTTGAAAATAGCTTGTGATGAGTTTAGATCTTGGTCTGAAAGGTCTAATTTAATTCATTTGATGACTAGGGGAGCACAACTTACTTGGTCAAATGGTCGAAGAGGCAGGGCTAATACTTAGAAAAGGCTTGATAGATCAATCTGTAATGATGACTGGATCGATCTTTGGTCTAGTGTTTCTTGTTGCACTCTCACCAAAAGTAAATCAGATCATTATCCTATTCTATTCACTGTTAGAAAGGAAGAGAGGTCTTTTGGTTCTTCATTCAAATCTCTCAAAATGTGGTCAAGTCATCTAGAATGTCTTAAAGTGGTTTCTGAAGTTTGGAAGAAGCCTATTGTTGGTTGCCCTATGTATGTGCTTTTCGAAAAGTTGAAATTTCTTAAGTAAGCTCAAAGATTGGAACAAAAATGTGTTTAGTAATGTTCATGCTGAAGTTGATGTTGCTTTGGCTAATGTGGATCACATTCAGGACCAGATCAATATTTCTGGTAGAAATGATGATTTAATTGATCAGGAGCAGAAAGCTCAGATGCAGCTATAGCAAGCTTTACATTATGAAGAGGAATTTTGGAAAGAGAAGTCAAAGGTCAATTGGCATATTCAAGGCGACATAAATACAACTTTCTTTCATAAAATGGCAAAGATTAGGAATGTTACAAAGCAGATTTCTATGTTGAAGATGGATGATCAATTACTGCATAATTCGAGGGATATTGAAGTACATATTCTGCAATTCTACAGAGACTTGTTTGCCTCTGAAAATAGCTGCCAGCCTAATGATCTCATTTCAAAGGTTATTCCCAGCATTGTTACTCATGAAGGAACCTGTTTGAAACACAAGAAGGGGGGTTGAATTGTGTTTCTTAAGTTTTTAAAACTTTTCACAAGCAAATATCAGTTTTGACAAAGGTTGGACGGTCAAAACAAAAACGGACACTAGGAGCGATTCCAAACACCCGTTGGACGCTTACTCAGAAGCGAAAAAACAAAGAAAACAAGCGTAATAAGAAAACAATTCAATTCCAAGGAGTTAGATAGAAAAAAAACTTAAAGCAAAGATAAGGGATAAAAGGGAACACGAAGATGTTATCCTGGTTCACCAAAGAGCTACGTGTAGTCCTCTCTACTTGAGAGTTTTATCAACTATAACAAAAAACCATTTGTTACAAGTATTCGACACCTTTTCAGGCAAGTATTTTAAACCTCTTCAGGTAAGTATTCTACACCTCTTCAGGCACACTAAGTATTCTTTCTACACAAGCCTCTCCAGGCTTAACCAACTAGGTTTTGAAAAGAGTTTTCCTCTACTAACTCACTAAGTGTGAGAGTTTGAAACTAAAGCTTAGAACTCTTGAACAATGCTCTACGTAGAGAGTGATATGAAAATAAAGATCAGAGTTAGCTTTTCAAGCTTTGAGTATTTCTTGATTGCTTTGTGTGCTTGACTAATTTTTCAAATCTTTGAATCAGTTGTGTAGCACTTCGCTTCTAGTTTTCTTGGTCATGTTGAACATCTTCAAGATCAGAGGTATTTATAGTAGACTTGATTTGATCATCTTTAGTCTTCAACAGATGAAAAAGGATCCATTCTGATTTAGCATTAAATGCTTTTGTCCGTTGAGTCTGATAACTTCCTTGAAGCTTCTGATCAGCAAAGTAGACTGTCAAGCTTGATAGCTAGAAATGGGACTGACATATCCTCTTTGTACTCGAAAGTTGCCTTTTGTATTTCTTATTGGAGAAGGTCAACCTCTTTTTGTGTGAGGTACAGTCTGGCTTTTGCTTTTGTTTGAACGAGTGTTACAGGGAATATTTGCCCAAATGATATATGCTTTTTACATAGAATAATAAATTTAAAAGCATTCGAGCTAAACAAATAAAGCATTATTGGACTAGAGCGATTACATAATAACAGAAAGAGTCTTTGGACTCAAGATCTTATACTTACAGCTTATTATCGTCTGGTCTGATAGAGAGTTAATCCTATTTGGAGTTTGAACGAGTGAAAGTCTTTGGACTTATATAAATTTTATCCTGCACACTTAAGATAAAGCGTTAGTCCATAAGAAATCTTTGTTCTTCTGAAATTAGTCCTTTGTTAATATCAAAACTTAAGGGGTTAATGGACCATAACCACTTTGGTTCCAACAATCTCCCCCTTTTTGATGATTACAAAACATACTAATTTGATTGAACAAAGTTTTCTACAGAGTTGAAAAGCTCCCCCTAAGACAAATATTCCAATCATATAAAGCATGGAAGACAGAGCAGGCAATCAAGCAAACAAACATATATACCAAGACATATTATGGATCAAAACATACTATGAATATGAAAAAATTTCAATCGAACCCTTTTCTCCCCCTTTTTGTTATCAAACAAAGGAGAGAGAACCACATCATAGTCAGTTTTTGAAAGAAAAGAAAACTAAACAACAGAAAAGATTTTAAGAAGGAGGAGGAGGAGGAGGTTGTTTGGGAAGAAAGTTCTGAAACATGGTCGCAATTTGTTGAAGAAGAACAATATTGTTAGCTTCTATAGACCTCTGGACAAACTCCTAAAACTATGGAGGAACAGTAGAGACAAAAATTTCAGCTGTGGCCTTTGTTGCTTCAGCATTTCTCTGATCAGGAACTACACTGAGAGTCTGAGAGGGAGATGCATCAGCAAGGTAGACCACTGAAAGGGGAATAGGTTGAGACCTGGAGGGTACAGAGTCGGAAACTTGTTCCACTTCATCTGCATTCTCTTCATATCAAGGGTCCTCATAGACGATCTCTGTGTCCCTAGTTTCTTCGGAAACAACCGGTGGTGGTGTAGGAGGGGGTGCAACAGAGTTAGGATCATCTTGAATGACAAGTTTGGGTGGAGGTGGAAACACTTCAAGGATGATCTCAGCATCATCATATCTATTTTCTCTCCATCCTGGTTTAGGTGCTAGAAGCATGTGCCGTCCACTATGAGGAAGTCAGCATCAGAGATTCTGTATTGTCTAGGAAATACACGAATACTCTGTTTTTCTTCAATAGAAAGACTAGAGGAGGACGCTTCTTGAGAGAATTTCCATATGAAGTTTTCCTAGTAGATCCGAGCGTCTGGGTCAAACCTCTTGATAGGATCCTTCTGCCAAATGTGGGCTGGCTCTACAGAATCATCTCTAGGTCTTTTCTAGAAGAGAGGATCAAAGGAATTTTTGTAAGGCAGCGTCCAAGTCTCAAGCCTTTTGCGTCCATCCTTATTTTTATTTGGGTCCAAAATAGGAATTCTTGGACAAGCTCGAGGAGGAACAACACCTACTCTTGTTTCAGAGCTTCTGGACCAAAACTTCTTTGGCAGGTTTTGATGGATCTTGGCTTCTTGTGACATGTCACACTCATTTCTGACAGCGTTAGTAAGGAAGAAATTCTCTGACATCAGAGTATTCTTTCCAAGCTGACCGATAGCTTGGAATGAACTTGATGTCTTGATCAAGGAAGATGTTGGTCAGACCATATGTCCTTGATCTTCTTTCGTCTGTGGTTTTGAAACCTTTATTCTCTTCATTTAGAATGACTACGTGCCTTTTGACATTGTAGTGACACCACTGGAAAGCCTTGTCCTTGATAAGATTTGGGTAAATTTTCTTTGGAGGAAACTTCTTCTTCTCCAGGCAGACAACCAAGGGTCCAAGAGCAGTGCAGACAACCAAGGGTCCAAGAGCAGTGTACAGCTGAGTTGCCAGAGGACCGGTAAGAATATAAGGAATGGGGTAGTAGCCATGTTCAGGGGGTGGACCAGAGGGGTTTTGAGGTGGAGGAGAAGGTGTTTCATATTGGTATTCTGGTGGAGGAATAGGGGTTTTGGGATGTTGAGAGGTAGGGGTAGGTGAGTGTTTGTGGGAGAGAGCAGGGAACCTTCTTTGAATATCAGCCCAGTTAGAGCTTTCATTTTAGAAGGTAATTCTGGGTATAAGTCTGTATTTTCTTTTTGGGTAGATCATTTTGGGGTAAGGTGTACCATAGGGTTGAAAGGGGTGGTCTTCCCATGGTGTGAACCAGTCTTGGGGTTCGGATAGTGAGGGAAGGGTTTGTTTGTGGGTTTAGGTGGAGGGTGAGAAGGGTATGGACGGTTGAGAGTCTAGGGTTAGGTCTTCAATCTCAATGGGTTGCTCAACAACGGGAGTAATAACAGACCTAGACTAAGGTTCAGTATTACCTTTGGATTCGGATCTGGTGGTCCTTCTTGTTGCAGCAGGCTTAGGTTGAGAGGCTTCAGAATCAGACTTCCTTCTTGGACCTTTGATCACCTTGGAGATAGGCTGGTCGTCCTCATCTTCCTCATCAATAGAAGCTAGAACCAGCTTCCTTTTTCTTGAGGATTAGACGATAGGCTTTGGACGAGCAGTAGAAGTCTTAGCTTTTGGACGAGCAGGCTCTGTTGAGCGTCCAGATGAGATTTGTTGATCAGACGCTTCATCACAATCTTGCGTTTGAGCTCCTTTCAACTTTTCCTCTTGCTTGGACTTCTTGTGACAGTCCAGTTGCATCATCACCAAGCTTTGTTTGCTGAACTCATGTTGATGCACACGGTCAATTCCATGAAAATCGTAATACTTGAGTCTTTGTTCTGGATTCAGATTAATGAGGTCCTCATAAACCATAAATTTCTTAAATATTCTTGACAAAAGAGCAGCATAGATGATGGAGGTATTTTTCCCAGAGCCTTCAATGGCGAATTTGAAGTATGAGAAAAGACGGTGTGGAAGATTTATCTGCCTCTCCAAAGTCAGATGAACTAGGCAGAATTGATGTACCTTAGAAACATTGCTCTTCGACCCGGCTTTGTGAAGGATAGATTTGTTCAAAATCTGATGAAGAACCCTAGCCTTGTCAGTCATTCTTGAGGCTATCAGCTTGTCTGACAAGTTCTTCAAGAGACGTTCTTTAATGGCGGCAGAACCTCCGAGTTCTTCATCCCATTTGTCCTCATAAGTTATTCCCGATTGAGCACACCCAATGGCGTTGGAAATAGTTGCTTCAGAGACAATGACTTCAGTGTCGATCACCTTGTTTCTGATTTCCCTTGCAGAAAAAGGTAGGGTTTGTCCAGAACTCCCTAACTAGAACAAGGTAGATGACAGGAGAACTGTCAAAGAAGCTTGACCAACCAGCAGCGTGAATATTTGGGAAGACATCTATCCCATTATCAGCAAGAAACTGTAGGTTGAACTTGAATTCCACTAAAACATCAACAGTCTTAGCATTAAAGTTCTTTCCTTTTCCTTTAGTAGCAGTGGTGTAGGATGAAGTTGCCATTGTTTCAGAGAAGGGGTTTTCATAGAGAGAGAAGAGTTTGAATATGAAGAGATTGCAAAGATTCAATCTTTAACAAGTTTTGGGTTTTATAGAGAAAAAGAAAAAAAGGAGAAGAGAAAACCGTTCGTATTTTCAAAGAAAAGAGAAGGTGGTGAAACGACGTGCATTAAATGAGTGACACACGTTCCAGACCTTGAAACCGTAAAAGCAGTTTTGTAATTTTTTGAAAACTAAACTGACTCAGTTGAGGGAATGAGAATTAATTTTTCATTCGACCAAGATTTAGTTCAATTAATGCATTGGCCGAGCAAGCGATATATATATTGGACTCACATGTATTGGACTACGGCAATTATTGGACGCATGCATTGGACTCAGAATTAATCAATAAAATGCATGTTCAGATATTTCCTTATAAATGTGAACCTATCTTCAGCTAAAGGTTTGGTGAAGATATCTACCCATTGATGGCCAGTATCAACAAATTAGATATCATTTATTCCTTTTTGCACATAATCTCTAATGAAATGATGTTTCTATATGCTTTGCTCTAGAATGCAATATGGGATTTTTAGCCAAATTGATAGCAGCAGTGTTATCACACATTATTGGAATTACTTACAAACACGTTGTAGTTTTCCAACTGATATTTAATCCAAAGAAGTTGTGAGCAACAACTTGCAGCAGCAATGTACTCAACTTCAGTAGTTGATCGAGCAATTTTGCTTTGCCTTTTGCTTGACCATGAGACTAGATTAGCTCCAATGAAGTGACAGCCTCCACTGGTACTTTTTCTTTCTATTCTGTCTCCAGCATAGTCAGCATCACAGAATCCAACTAATCTGTATTCATCAAATTTCTAATACAAAAGACCCAGATTAGTAGAACCTTTGAGATATCTAAAGATTCTCTTTACTGCTGAGAGATGAGACTCTCTTGGATCGGACTAAAATCGAGCACATAGGCAAACACTAAACATGATATCTGGTCTGGACGCAGTTAGATATAAGAGAGAGCCAATCATACCTCTATATACATTTTGGTCTACCTTTTTATCATTGCCATCCTTGTTTAGTACCAACGTTGGATGCATTGGTGTATTCATTGTTTTGCAATCATCCAACTTGAAGCGTTTCAAAAGCTCCTTTGTGTACTTCGTCTGATGAATGTACACTCCGTCCGGTGTTTGTTTTACTTGAAGTCCGAGGAAGAATTTTAATTCTCCCATCATACTCATTTCAAATTCTTTCTGCATTAGCTCAGAAAACTCTTGACAAAGAGATTCATCAGCTGTACCAAATATTATATCATCAATGTAAATTTGTGCAACAATAAAATTATTTTTTCTTGTCTTTCTAAAAAGAGTTGTATCCACTTTTCCTCTTGAGAAACCATTCTCCATTAGGAAAGTGTTGAATCTTTCATAACAAGCTCTAGGAGCTTGTTTGAGTCCATATAAAGCTGTCTTAAGCTTATATACATGCTCAGGATGGTTTTGATCTTCAAAACCAGGTGGTTGAACAACATAGACTTCTTCATCAATAAAACCATTCAAGAAGGCACTTTTTACGTCCATTTGATAAAGCATGATCTTATGATGTGAAGCATATGAAAGTAATATGCGTATGGCTTCTAGTCTATAGCTACTGGAGCAAAGGTTTCAGTATAGTCAATACCTTCCTTTTGAGAGTAGCCTTGAGCAACTAACCTTACTTTATTGCTTACAACTCTGCCATCTTCGTCTAGCTTGTTACGATAAACCCACTTGGTTCCAATGACGGACTTATCCTTTGGCAGAGAGACCAGAGTCCAAACATCACTACGTTGAAACTGGTTGAGCTCCTCTTGCATAGCGAGGATCCACCATTCATCCATTAAGGCTTCGTCCACAGACTTTGGTTCCATTTCAGAGATGAAGGCTGAGTCAGCTTATTCTCTGAAGGTTGACCTTGTCCAGACTCTATCATTTGGTTTTCCAATGTTTTGATCCTCAGGATGATAAGTCCTGAATTGCCATGAATGCGAGGTGTTAACCACTTGCTGAGACGATGATGCGTCCTGAGTTGCGTCTGATACTTCGTCTTTGTTAAGCGTTGGATGATCTTCTGCATCATTCAGATTCATATCTGCAAAAGAATCATCTGGCTCTGATAATCTCTTATCAGACTGTTTGTCGTCAAACTTAACATGGATGAATTCTTCAACAACCAATATTCTAGAATTATAGACTCTAAAAGCTTTGGACGTTTCAGAGTACCCTAACAACATTCCGTTATCTACTTTGGCATCAAGCTTACCAAGTTGATCCTTAGTATTTAAAATAAAACATTGACATCTGAAGGGGTCGAAATAAGAAATGTTGGGTTTGCGTCCTTTCCACAATTCATAAGGAGTCTTATTCAAGATATGTCTTATGTATATTCTGTTTTGAATGTAGCAGGCAGTATTTACAACTTCAGCCTAGAAGTGTTTAGGAACAGAATTATCACTGAGCATTGCCCTAGCCATCTCATGAAGAGATCGGTTCTTTCTCTCAACAACACCATTCTGTTGTGGTGTTCTAGGGGCAAAGAAATTATGATGAATACCGCTTTTATCACAGAACCTTTGGAAAAACTAATTTTCAAATTCGTCTCCATGGTCACTTCTGATTGAGCTTATACATATGCCTTTTTCATTATGGACGCGCTTACAGAATATAGTAATGACCTTGATAGACTCATCCTTGTGAGCAAGGAACTTAACCCTTGTCCATCTAGTATAGTCGTCTACTATGACAAGCCCATATTTCTTACCACCGATAGAAGCAGTCCTTGTTGGACCAAACAGATCAAGATGCAACATCTCTAGTGGTCTTGAAGTACTAGCAATGTTCTTGGACTCAAAAGAGTTCTTAACTTGTTTTCCTTTTTGACATGCCTCACAGAGAGCATCCGATCTATACACGATCTTTGGTAGACCTCTTACGAGGTTATGCTTGTTTGTCTTGAGATTAATCTCAGACTTGCATGACCAAGTCTTTTGTGCCAGATCTATCGCTCATATTCAACAGACACTAGGCATGATACAATTTGATTTGAGAGTTCCCCCAAGTTAATCTTGTAAAGATTATTTTGCCTCTTGGCAGTGAATAAGATGGACCCATCAGGGTTCTTGACCATAAATTCACCTTTATTGAAGGAAACATCAGACCCACTGTCACATAATTGACTTATGCTAAGTAAGTTGTGTTTTAATTCTTCAACCAGAAGAACATTATCAATAGATGGAAAAGGATGCTTACCAATCTTACCAATTCCAACTATCTTTCCTTTCTGGTTGCCTCCAAAGGTGACCCATCCACCGGTCTTTTCACGTAGTTCTTGGAACATATACTTTTCTCCCATCATGTGATGTGAGCATCCACTGTCCAAGTACCAGGACTGGGGTCTTCTTTGTGTTGCTAAGCAGATTTACAATAGGGATTATCATGTTCTTAGGTACCTAAATAGACTTGGGTCCTTTTTGGTTAGTTTGTGGTCTTCGTCCATGCATATTAGTTTTCTTTTTGTGTATGCATTTCGAAAAGACATGACCACTCTTTCCACATAAATTGCAATAAGTATTGGATGCATGCTGTTTGCTTTCTTTTTGCTTTCTACGAAATTGAAAAGTCTTATGATATTGATTGGTCCTTGATACTTTCTGAGAAGCTTCTTGTTTCTCAGAGTCATAGCCTAGGCCAGACTTATCGTGAGGTGATCTTGAATACCTCAATATCAAGTTTAGCTTCTCTGAACCTCCAACAAGCGTTGATACGCTTTTGGTTAGGTCAGATACCTCTGGTTTTAGTCTGGTTACCTCGTGAGGTTACTACACCCAGAGGTGAGTTTGTCAGTTAGACTGACACTCTCAGCTTTCAGCTTATTGTTTTCATCAATGAGATGCTTATTTTGCTTGTTGGCATCTTCCAACTCTTTATTTACTTTTGAATATTTTATTTTAAATATAATATATTGATGATGCAAAACAGTGGAATCATTAAGCAGTTCATCATATACTTCTTGTAGAGAATCTGAAACAGATACCCCATCTTCTTCCAATTCAACTTCTGATGAAGTTTTTGCCATTTGGCAGAAGTTTGAGGCAAATGGACTCCTTGGAATGAACAGTTGTTCTAATGCGTCCAACTTCTCCTTAGCGGTTTGGAATTGCAAGACCATCTCCGGTCTTGATCGATCAAGAGCATTAATGAGACACCAGTTGGCATGAGCATTTAGCGAACACCGTCTGATATCCTCATTCGTCCAGTCAGCTTCAGGTTTGGATGTTGTTGATCCGTCCTCAAGAGTGATTGTTGGACGATGATCTCCATTGGTGAATATATTCCACAACTCATAATTTTGAGCTTGGACATATATTTGAAAAATTGATTTCCAATAATCATATTCCATTCCTTTAAAGACGGGTGGAACATTCCATCCTCTTTCAGAGATAGCTTCTTGAGTTCTTTCTTTGGGAACAACAGGTTGTTCATCATCCGAAGAGTATTCGTTTTGGACGTTGGACCAAAGACATAGATTAGCCTCCTCATTTGTTTCTTCTTCTTCTTCTTCTTCAGAAGACTTGAGATCCTCCCATGTTGCCATGGAGTTCTTTTTCTTATTTTTGAAAAACTTCTTCCTATCTTTTAACATGGGACAGACAGCCTTGAAGTGACCTGGCTTGTTGCACTCGAAGCAGACCAGCTGACTTTTGTCTTTGGGCTCAACATGATCTTTGAAGTTTTTCTTTTGAAATGACCCTCTTTTTATCCCATTTTTTTCTCCACATGTTTTGAATCTTTCTGGAGATGAAGGATAACTCGTCATCATTTGATACTTCATTATTAGATTGATCAACATCATCATTGGACTCATCAGCTTTTAGAGCTTTTGATTTGTTGGACTTCTGAGCTTTTAAGGCAATCCCTTTATTTTTCTTTCTAGGATTATCAAGATCAAGCTCTTGCTCATGAACTTGAAGAGTTCCAACCAGATCATCCAGATTCAAAGTAGAGAGATCTTTGGCCTGGGTGATTGTAGTAACAAGAGGTCGCCACTTCTTAGGCAGGCTCCTAAGAATTTTAGTAACATTCTCCTTGGTAGTGTAGACTTTCCCAAGGGACTTTAGATTGTTGATGAT
The DNA here is from genome assembly GCA_039655645.1 of Ammopiptanthus mongolicus. Taxonomy (NCBI): domain Eukaryota; kingdom Viridiplantae; phylum Streptophyta; class Magnoliopsida; order Fabales; family Fabaceae; genus Ammopiptanthus; species Ammopiptanthus mongolicus. Next base: position 42,813,410 of record CM077350.1, read on the forward strand.
CGTCTGAAAGCGACCCATCATGTCCAAGATGGACTTTCCTTCGGACATGGTGAACAATTCATATTGGTCAACCAGCATGATGATTTTTGAGTCTTTTACCTTCGTGGTCCCTTCATGGAGATTTGACAAAGTATCCCAGATTTGCTTTGCTGATTCATATGCACGAATCTTCTGAAATTCATCAGGACTGTGAGCACACATTAAAGCGTATCTGGCTTTATGATTTTGTTCCATTCTTGCCCTTTCAGCATCAGTTCAGGCATCTTCTGCTTTGTCTGTCCCATCAGAGTTGAGACACACATTTGGACCATTTGTGATTCTGGCCCAGAGCTGAGTTTGTACTTAAGATGAAGCCTTTGAATCTCTCCTTCCAGTACAAGTAATGGGTTCCGTTGAAGAACGGAGGTCTGGTCATGGAAGTCCCTTCCATAGCAGGTTGACTCCCGCTTGGCATACCTTGTCCTGCCATAACTGTTGTAGGATCTTTTCCTCTACATGGCTAAGTGCTCAACCCAGAGGCTGAGCTCTGATACCAATTGAAGGAACCCGTTTTGAAACACAAGAAGGGGGGTTGAATTGTGTTTCTTAAGTTTTTAAAAATTTTCGCAAGTAGATATCAGTTTTGACAAAGGTTGGACGGTTAAAACAAAAACGAACACAAGGAGCGATTCCAAACACCAGTTGGACGCTTACTCAGAAGAGATATATCAAAGAAAACAAGCGCAATAAGAAAACAATTCAATCCCAAGGAGTTAGATAGAAAATAAACTTAAAGCAAAGATAAGGGATAGACGGGAACACGAAGATGTTATCCTGGTTCACTCTTCACCAAAGAGCTACGTTCAGTCCACTCTACTTGAGAGCTTTATCCACTATAACAAAAAACCCTTTGTTACAAGTATTCAACACCTCTTCAGGCAAGTATTCTAAACCTCTTCAGGTAAGTAATCTACACCTCTTCAGGTACACTAAGTATTCTTTCTACACAAGCCTCTTCAGGCTTAACCAACTAGGTTTTGAAAAGATTTTTGTTCTACTAACTCACTAAGTGTGAGAGTTTGAAACTAAAGCTTAGAACTCTTGAACAATACTCTACGTAGAGAGTGATATGAAAATAAAGATTAGAGTTAGCATTTCAAGCTTTAAGTATTTCTTGATTGCTTTGTGTGCTTGACTAATTTTTCTAATCTTTGAATCAGTTGTGCAGCATTTCGCTTCGAGTTTTCTTGGTCTTGTTGAAAATCTTCAAGATCAGAGGTATTTATAGTAGACTTGAGTTGATCATCTTTAGTCTTCAACGGATGAAAAAGGATCTGTTCTGATTTAGCATTAATTGCTTCAGTCAGTTGAGTTTGATAACTTCCATGAAGCTTCTGATCAGCAAAGTAGACTATCAGGCTTGATAGCTAGAAATAGGACTGGCATATCCTCTTTGTACTCGAAAGTTACCTTTTGTCTTTCTTATTGGAGAAGGTCAACTTCTTTTTTGTCAGGTACAATCTGGCTTTTGCTTTTGTTTGAACGAGTGTTACAAGGAATATTTGTCCAAAGGATATAAGCTTTTTACATAGAATAATAAATTTAAAAGCTTTACATATGAATTCTCGCTAAACAAATAAAGCATTATTGGACTATAGCGATTACATAATAACATGAAAAGTCTTTGGACTCAAGATCTTATAGTTACAGCTTATTATCGTCTAGTCTGATAGAGGGTTAATCCTGTTTGGAGTTTGGACGAGTGAAAGTCTTTGGACTTAGATAGTCTTTGGACTTATATAAATTTTATCCTGCACACTTAAGACAAAGCGTTAGTCCATAAGAAATCTTTGTTCTTCTGAAATCAGACCTTTGTTAACATCAAAACTTAAGGGATTAATGGACCATAACAACTTTGGTTCCAACAACTCATGAGGACAATGTCATGCTGACAAACTTGCCTTCATTTGAAGAATTTAGAAATACTGTCTTCAGCTCCAATGGCGATGGTGCACCTGGTCTTGATGGGTTTGGTGGTTATTTCTATTAGAAGTATTGGGAGATTATTGCAGATGATGTCTTTAAAGCAGTGCTTCAATTCTTTACTCAAGATTGGTTGATCCCGAATATTAATTCCAATCTTGTAGACTTAATACCTAAAGTGCAAGGTGCTAACATAATTGAGCAGTTTAGACCTATAGCTTTAGCTAATTTTTCGTTTAAGATTATTACTAAAGTTATGGCTAATAGGCTTGCTTTGGTAGCTCCTAAGATAATTTCTGAAAACCAAAGAGGTTTCATTATAGGCAGACACATTGCTGATTGTATCTGCATTGGTTCAGAGGCAATAAGAAAGTTTTTGATACAATGGATTGGAATTTTATTTTGCAATTGTTGCATTCATTTGGTTTTGATGACAAATTCTGCAGCTGAATTAAAATAATTCTTCATTCTGCCAAGTTATCTATTCTAGTTAATGGGCTAGTTGCAGGATTCTTTTGCTATAAAAGAGGGGTGAGACAGGGTGATCCATTGTCTCCCCTTTTGTTTTGCTTAGCATAGGAGGTTTTGAGTAGAGGAATTCTTAAGCTTGTTGAGGATGATAAACTGCAATTGATGGCTGGTCCAAGAAGCTGCAAGATGCCATCTCACATAATGTATGCTGATGATGTGATGATATTTTGCAGAGGGACTATAAAGAGTTTGATTAGCCTGGTGGATCTTTTTATGCAGTATGAGCAAGCTTCTAGTCAGGGAATTAGTCCTGATAAGTCAAAATTTTATGTTGGCCATATTTCTAATAGCAGATTGATTAGTATATCTCAAATCCTTGGCTTCTCTACTGGTAAAGTTCCTTTTACATACCTTGGTGAGCCTTTGTTTCAAGGTAAACCAAGGAGAGTTCATCTGCAGCCTGTAGCAGATAAGATTAAGAGTAAACTCACTTCTTGGAAGGGTTCTTTGCTTTCAATTATGGGTAGAGTGCAACTAGTTAAGTCAAACATTCTTGGTATGATGGTTTATAGTTTCCACATTTATGCTTGGCCTATTAGTCTGCTTAAGTTTGTGGATCAATGGTCAAAAAATCTGTTTGCGCAGGAGATATTTCTCAGAGGAAATTAGTTACAGTGGCTTGGGGGAAAATTTATAAGCCTGCAGCTGAGGGAGGACTTGGAATTAGACCTCATAGGGCTATAAATTCTGCAGCTTTGCTAAAGCTTTGTTGGGGGTTGGTGTCTTTGAATAATCAACGGTCCTATTTGCTTAAGACCAAAGTCTTTAAAAATGGTAAGCATGTGAGTTATCATATCAGATCATCTATTTAGAGTGGTATTAGACATTCCCTTCCTATTGTTAAAGATAATTTAACCTGGCTTATTGGAAGTGGGGGTTTGATAAAAGCTTCTGGTTTGATAATTGGTTATCTAAACCTTTGGTTGAATTGTTGCATATTCCTTCTTCTGTGCATAACAGTCTTTGCGCAAAGGTTGGCACATGGTGCATTCCTGATTCTCTGTTGGTGCAGTATCCAGCTTTGAAAGTTGAATTAGAGCTGGTCCTTATCCCTAAGGATATTGGAGTAGATCAAATGATGTGGAATTCTTCTGATTCAGGTATTTTAACCTTCAAAGAGGCTTATCAATTTCAAAATCCTGCTGGTCAAGTGTTATCTTGGTCTAAACTTATTTGGAATTGTTGCATTCCTCCCTCAAAATCATTTTTGATTTGGAGAATCTTGCATAATCTTATGCCTACAGATGACAATAGGTGCAAAAGAGGCTATTACATTGTATCCATGTGCAGTTTATGTGGCTATAATGTGGAATCTACTTCTCATCTATTCTTCAACTGTCAATTTGCCAAGGATTTGTGGAATTGGTTAAGCAGCTTAATCAATTATGTGATTGATCCATCTGATTTGCTCTCTATCCTTTCACTTTGCAATAAAAGGTGCAGCCCTCAATTCAAAGATGTGATCCTGGCAAGCATTGTTTTCATTATTTGGGCTATATGGCACTGTAGAAATAAGGCCAGATTTGACTCAAAGAGAATTCCAATTAAGTCTGCTTTCAGTTTAATTGTTGCCAATGTCTCCATTGTTGGATAATGCAGTAAAGGCTGCGTGTCTGCATCAATTTCAGAGTTTATGGTTTTGACGACTTTCTCTGTTAATGGTAAGCCTACTTCAGCTCCTTTAATTAAGCAAGTTAGTTGGCATCCTCCTATTGGTCATTGGATTAAATGAAACATAGATGGTGCTGCTAGGAGCCCCCGGTAAAGCTGCTTATGGGGGCATATTTAGAGACAGAAGTGTTGCTACTCTTTGTTGTTTTTCATGGTGCGATGATGGCTATTCAGATTGCCTCTCTAAAAGGATGGAGAAATTTATGGCTGGTGAGTGACTCGATGCTTGTGATTTCAACGTTTAAAAATGACATGTTGGTTCCTTGGAGGCTTAGAAACAAGTGGAGAAATTGTTTAGTGCTAGCTAAGAATATGATTTTTACTTGTTCTCATATTTTTAGGGAGGGAAAAACTTATGCTGAAAAATTGGCTTCTTATGGTACTATTGTATTTGGGTACCATTGGTGGGATTTATTTCCTTCATTTATTTAGAATGACTTCAATCATAATAGGTTGGGTCTTCCTAGTTATAGATTTAGATGATTTTTTCTCATGGGTTTGGTTTATGTTCCCCCATGATTTTTTTGTATTCTTTCATTATTTTAATAATATTATGGTGTGCTGCAGATGATTGTTATTGGCTGGGGTGCCAACCTAGTTGGGATTTCAATCTCAAAAGTGATGCCTTTGAATGCCATTTAGCTTTGAAAGAGAAGCTCTGGACAAATTCTTTCATTCAACTTGACTTCCCATAAATGTCCTTTTGATTTTACCTCTTCATGTTCTTGATACATTATTCCATTGTTCTTGATGATTATAGGATTGTCCTTTAGTCTTTGTTTTGCAAGATCTTGTCACATCCTTTTGTTTTTTATCATCCTCTTGACGAATGTAGGATTGTTCTTGAATTCTTAACTCATCAAGACCTTGATATCATAACTTTCTTTGCTCCAACCTGAACCTTTCTATTTCATATTTTTTTTCATAGATCACAGTAGTTCAAGGTATAAAGAATAATAATAATAATAATAATAATAATAATAATAATAATAATAATATTCACTAATTCATTCCATATACAAAGCCATGTTTAATATTTCAACACATAAAGACATATGCTAAGGTAATATAATTAATATTCCTTGTGTCTTTGTGTATTAGTGATCAAGGTATATTTCAAAAGCTAAACACCAATAATCGATTATGCCTAATTTAATAAAACACGTTGAAAGCTATTCGCAGCATAATTGATTATTTAACTCCTGGAAAACTGGTAATCCATTATGCAAAAGCCATAATCGATTATCCCTTTATTTAAGCATCATAACCTTTAAGCATAATCTTGCTTCTCATTTCCTTAGGCACATAATAATAATAATAAATATGATTCTATTGTCGATATCAATATCATATCAAATATAATTGTGCATTTAATATCTTCAGCATAATATTCATTAAGCACAATATTATTCACCACAATGTTCGTCAACATAGAGACCATATATCAGATATATAAATATCAACCATATATCAAAGATATTTGTCACATGGCATTTAATATCTTAAACATATTATGCATTAAGCGCAATATTTATTATATTTAAATATTACCATAATACTATATTTGTCAACATCAAAACGTATATAACCTTAAGGTTCACAGGAGAGTCATCTTCTATGAGGGCAAGAAGTTTTGACAGCTCCTTCTATGCATCGCCGCAAACTTCATCTTTTGATACAATCCCTGCTGAAGCAATCATTAATGTGTTGAAATTAAGCATTCAAGACAATTGTTATAGAAGAGTTTGATAAATTAATTATCGTTCTTAGAAATCGTTATGAATTATCTTATGAGCAAAAATTTATAGTTATATCTATTTGTATATGTTCATTAATTTTTATCAATGAATTGGTATTTTTATGCATTTTTTGTTTTATATCTATTCCCCTCAATAGCTAACGTGATGCGTTCCACTTACTAGTACTTACTTATACTAAGTTGAACGGTCTTTCACAATGTATAACTAATCCACAATTCCATCAACTTGTTCATTACAAGTTATGAAAAGTGTACATGGAATACATTGACAAAGTTCAACATAATCAACTGTTTATCATTCACCTATAAGAAAATGTCAAGAATCAATTATAAGAAACAACAATTGTATGACTAACTTAGAAGCTTTAAGGAAACGTCATGCATAGCAATAAAAGGAAAGTTGACATTAGTGAAGAGCTTGGATTCATATTTACATGTTTTGCAGCCTATAACCAACTCTAGCACTGAATTGTTTTTCTTCCTAATAAACATTACAGTGAATTGTAGAGTATCTTTAACAGATAAGGATGCTCTTCATCATCAAATTAATAAGTAAACTCACTTAATAAAGTTATGTAACTTTTTAAGTGATGATGCATCAGAACAATGTTTGTTCATACCATTTTATACCCCCAAAAATGGTGGTCACATAGAGGGTTTTGTTTTTTAATATGGGGGAAAGATAACGCTTCCACAAAGAAACGCTATTAAAGAGATATCTTTAATAACGATTTCTCAAGAAGGAAATGCTATTAAAGGTAGTCCATCACCTTTTCGTTAGGGTGATTATTTTTCCACCTGATCATTAAACAATTCTAGAGACAAAGGTGAAGTTTATTATTTATAACGAAGGTCAAAGAATCTTTTTCAACTCTATAAATATTAAACTTTGAATTTGTAAAGCATTAAAATATTAAACAATCCTATAAAATATATTCTTTTTCAAAAGTCTATCTTTTAATGAATTAGTAAAGTTTTGAATTTGAAGCTTATTGATTTGTTCATTCTCAAACTAACATTCCCAAAACCCAAAATTTCTTTTCATTGAAACGAAACTAGTATTGCAGTCAAAGTAGACAATGCAAAATGTGCAGCAGAAACAAGTATCGCATTATTATTTGTATCACCATTAACAACAATATTGTATTTTTGAGAATTACAATCAGAGTTACAGTTCAAAAAACAAATAGATATGAAACAAAAGTTCTTTCATCATTGACAAAAAGAGTTGCAATTTGCTACATTACAACTAGCTACAGAGTTACAATTTTGGAATTACCATTGAAACCCAGATACTGAAAGAGAAATTACATTCGAATACATAGTAATTGAAGAAGCAAAAGTTCTTTCATCATTGACAACAAAAGCTTGTTGAAGTTCTTCCATGGCTTCCAATTCCTCCTTTCTCTCTCTCCCCCCTTCAGTTACAAAAGTAAATTGAAGAACCCAATTTTAAAATCATGTCTATTTGGGAGATGGACAAGCAATTCAGAATCTCATCTCTTGTTGTCCTTTGATTGAAAAATTGAAAAATTGAAATTGGTTTGTTGTTCTAGGATACATGGCCTACCTAAGCTCAAGCTCAAGCTAAAATCAATTCATTGTTAATAATGTAACATCCCTGTTTTCTGAAACCCTAATTGAGATAGACGGTCCTGATCGGGTATTTATATGTTTATTAATAATTACTATCATGGCTTGAAAGTGTGCTTAGAGAACATGTTAAGAGTAGGAATGAATTGGATAAGAGAAGGATGAGGGACAAAGGATCAGGAGCAGAACGCTCTAGCGTGGACCGGTAGAATGCTCAAGTGTGATAACGCTCTAGCATGGATAGTTTGGACACTCAAGCGTGGACCTTCTGACCAGGTTATTGGCAGTGATGAGACATTAAGTGATATGTGTCGGTTATGCGTCGCAGCTGGCACATGATGGGCGGTGCCTTGGCGGTGAGGAACGTCAACGCTCAAGCGTTGGAACACTAAAGCATGGAGATCCAGAACGCTAAAGCGTTGTCAGCAGAGTTTTATCTCTATAAATAGCCTTCATTTTCACCATGGGAGAGTTTTCCCATTTTATTGAAACAGAGAGCTCGACACTGAGAGAGAGACCAGAGGAAGTTGGAGCTTTAATTCCGAGTTGTGATCCGTTCGTTCATCCGATTCCAGTTCTGATTGTGTTTTCGTGATCAGCGCAACTCCTACTCCAATTCTACCGGTTTGCTTTTGTGATTCGATGAGAGTAAGTCGAGGTTCTATATCTATCTACATTGTACCTATACAATGTTCTCTTTTGGTTTAAGCTTCTTTTCACGGTTTTAACTTCGTATTCGGGTTAATGCTATAGCCTACATGTTGTTTCCATGATTAGGGCAAGTTTGGAAGTTGCGTGCGGAACCCTTTGGAGTAAGTGACCCGTGGCTTTGAGGCTTAGAGAGGAGCAAGGAGTGCTTGTTGTGTTCGTGATTGTTGTTACATTCATTATCAGGTGGGGAGAAAGAGTTACACACGTCGAGGAGGCAAGAGTAGTCTATATAGCTTTGTTGTATGTTTTGTGTGTGTAGCGGCACCCTAAACCCTATGTGAGGTTGAGCCTTGGCAAAGTACCTAAACCCTAGGTTTAGTTTACTTTGGGATATTGATAATCCGCTGGCTTTATCTTGTTTTACCTGTTATTTTGGATTGGATTTCATCAATTTAGTTGAGTTTTTGAACCTAATTAGACTCGAATTTGACTTTGTTTGTCTATTTTGGTGTTAGTGTCAATTTCTTTATTTTGTCAATTTTAATTAGATTTTAAATATTTTTTCCTATGTTTTGCATTTTATGATTTTTAGGATAGTTGCAACTAAACGAAGTTTGGCAATTGAAATATAAACCATGTTACTGAACCTACAGAGACCAAAAAGGAGTGGTGATTGAATTTGAAGGTTGGCACACTGGATTTTGATGCATCAGGTGTGCACATTGGAATTAGAAGGCCACGCCCATCTTGAATGGAAGCTACAGGGGAGATTTTCAACTAAATGAAGAATTGCTAGTGGGCCCGTGTCCATTTAAATTGAAATGAGAATTAAAGAAAGGTGAGGAGTTGGTAACAAAAAATAGAACTCCAGCAAAACTCACCTAAAGCAATTTGTACGTGGGGGCCCATAATCATAGAAGGGGGAGAATCCAATTGAAAAGAGAAAGGCACCGAACAGCAGCAGAAAAAAAAGAAGGGAAGAGCTCGTCAGGCACATCAGAGGGAGCTACAGTTGGGAGAAGAGGGGCGCACCACAATAGTTTAGTGCAGAGGACGAAAGAGGGGCTTATGCTCTGGAAGGAGGACCCTTTGTCCTCAGATCTTCAATTTAATGGAGTTCCCTTTCTCTCTCTTTTATTTTATTTTAGGGTTTAGCATGTCTATTAATTCCATTTTTAGCTAGGGTTTTGGTGTAATCCTCATATGATAATGTTTTAATTGACTCTTTGATTATCTTATGAACTATTGGTTGTTGATGTGATGATTATTTTGCTTAATGACATTTGAATGTTTAGCTATCATTCTTGTGTTTTAAGGGTTCATGTATAAGCTAGGAATTGTGATATGTGGATTTTGCTGCTTGTAATCATTACCATTAATTGGTTTTATCTAGAGATGGATGACTTGATTGATGTGGTTGTATCACAAATTCCATAGAGCTTTCATCATCATGTCTTATTAATTAGACCTAAGGAATTAGGTAATTGATGGGGTTTTGATAGAATTGATTCACTAAGGAATTAGGCTTCAATTAATTAAGGGAATTTAACCTTCAACAAACCAACTGGGGTTAGGATAATCGGAGTTTTGAGAGTTCATAGGATTCCTTGTCTATGAGGAATCCGGATTCATAATTGGGTGAAATCAAATCTTTAGCATTTTTATCTCTATTTTTATCTCTTAAGTGCTTGTTTGTTTACAAGAAAAATCCAAAAATAGTTTAATTGCTTTATTTTACGCTTTGAGCTCTCTTCATACCAAAGAATAGTCTAAATAGTTGTTTAATTTGTGAATTGGTATTTGGCCATCGATCCCTGAGGATAATATTCGGTTTCACCATTTTTATTACTTGCAACGACCTGGTACCCTTGCCGTGGTCTCATCAGCTATCATCGCTATGTTTGATACCCTAGGTTAGCAGATTTGTGATGCATGATAATATGTGCTATGTGTTGATATATGCGTACCTGTTATTTATGATATTTGATATTTTCAAGATATGCATGATGTGTTGATGATAATGGCATGTTGGTATGTATGCTATTTACTGCTTTATTGAGTATATTGATAATTGATGAACTGTTGCATTTTATCTGGGAATGCGTGTATGTATGAGATATGAAGGTTTAGTATGATTAGGGCTTGGACCCTATTGTGGATGTTGAGCTGATTATTGAAATCTGAGGTTATAGTCGGAGCTTGGAGCTCATGAGGTTATGATGGGAGCTTGGAGCTCATATGGGTACAAGTGGAGCTTGGAGCTCGTGATGGTTACCTTTGGAGCTTGGAGCTCATGGTGCTAAGAGCAAGTTTGCATGTGTTGCTATATCAGCTCAAGAGAGATGGATGATATGCATAGCATATGCATATGACAAGTGGTGGCCGTATGCTGTGAGGCATACGAAGTTGGTGCACAGAGTGCGGGTGCGGAAAACGGAAGGGTAGGTCTGCGTGATCTTGGGGATATATTGGACACATGTGTACCCGCATGAGATCGGTATGGTAGCGCCTATCGTGTTGTGGCGGTCTTGGGCACGCCTACTATCCCGACTGGACCCTGAGTCTTTCCAGTTGCTGGTGGATCTTTTGAGGATCTAACACCCCGATTTTCATGCTTTCTAATATTATTAAATTATATAATTGAGTTTATATTTTTAACTGAGGTTTAGAAAATGAATTAAAATAAACTGAGACCATAGTCACGCTCTATGCTATCGTAGGGAGTTACGGTTAAATTTTGGGTCGAAAACTCAGATGGAGCCCGGTCTGCGTTTTTCATTGACAATAGTATTTTACCACTCAGAAGACTTTTGACTCGTGAATGAGACAGATAGTCTTAGAATTGAAATTCCTACCTTTTTGCTAAAATTTGTTTCGAGCCCTAAAAAGCGGAATAATATAATTATTTGGGCGAAATCTTCAATCGGGTGACAAACGGAACTGAATAGGGATTTACCAGGACTCATTAACAGATAATCTTCAGGTCAAGTCACCTAGGAATGCATGCCAGTGTCATGATGGTTTTTAGAAAATATCTGGACATGAACTGACCAAAATATCCTTAACCTTCTTCATATTTACCATTAAACCTAGGGTGAAAAGTCTATTCTACCCTTAATGAAATTTTGTTGGACAATTCTCAGCCTCCTTGACCCCCTCACATGCCCCCTCATCATAACTCACCCTTTCACTTCTTTCTCCTTCACTTCATCTTTCTCCATTACTTTCTCTAATTTTCTAAGAAAATTCTTTAAGAAATTTGTGAAGCAAAGTTGACAACCTTGCTCATCTTCATCATCTAGGAGGTATGGAATTCATTCTTGAGCTCTCAATCTTCGTCTTTCTCCATTGAAATTCCATGTTTTCAAGCTTTATTCAAGTTGAGCTTTGATCTTCATAAATTCATAGGAAATTGTAGAAAAATCCTTTTAATGTCAAACCAATTTCTATAAGCTAGTTTCATTAACATCTTTCATAATCCAAGAGCTTGTAACCAAAAGAGCTCTCTAACCTATATGGGTATAGGAGGGCCGAAACATATACATATAGGAAAGTTTGAGTTTTTGATTCAAGTTTTGAATAATGAGACTTGATCTAGTGTTATGTATGCTTAAGGATCATTGATCCAAGAGTTAGGAACTTTTAGATACCTCTAGCCTATTTTGCCATGAAGTGGCCGAACCTAACTTGTGTGAGAACTATGAGTTTTCTTTCAAGTTTTTTGTATAATAAAACTTACTCTAGTATTGTGTATACTTGAGGATCATCCATCCAAGAGTTAGGAATTTTTAGGCATCTCTAGCTATTTTGAGCCTTGGTGGCCGAACCTAGGTCCTGAGAGGCAAAGAAATGATGTTTTGTTAATTTAAAAGTTGTGATTTGTTGTGAAGGATCAAACATTGTTCAATCGCCCTAAAGCGTGCTAAAGTGCCAGTTGCGGAACTGTGGTCGGGAGCTTGTGTGGGAAGGCGAGTGTGCATAGCAGTTTCAGGTGTGGAGAAAAAACTTTATCGTCGGGAAGGCAAGCGTAGTATATATATATATATATATATATATGTATATATATATGTATGTATGTATGTATGTATGTATGTGTGTGTGTGTGTATAGGGGAACCGTAAACCCTACTAGAGATTGACCCCTGGACAAAGTACCTGCACCCTTGGGCTATCACCACTAAGATGATAATCTAGAAGATGTGATTGATTGAGGTTGATATGTTGAACTGCTTATGTGCTTATCTGTTGATCTGTTATGTTGAACTGTCTATGTGACTAGCTGTTTATCTGTCAACGTGATGATATCTGTATTGGCATATCTATGGTTGTGATATTTTATTATTATGATTGGATGGATGATTGTTGATGAGAGTATGGTGAGATTGCGCTGTTGTTCGAATATATAGCGTCGTGATCTTGACCACGGAACTTTGGCTTGTGGACGCAAGGCGTCGTGATGTTGATGTTGATGTCGATGTGGATGAAGTGCATCATGGCTGTGGCTGAGTGCTTAGGTATGAGGTTTCGGCATCAATCTGTGATGTATGTTTGTTGCATATCATAGCATTTCATACCATAGCATATTTGGTCCCAAAGGGGGATGTCCAATTGGGGACGTGATGTTTTTAATCCCGAGGCGAGATGTTCAATTGGGGATGTGGTGTTTTTATCCTTACGAGGATGTCCAATTGGGGACATGATGTTATTAATCCCGACGGGGATGTCCAATTGGGGACGTGATGATATCGACTGACATGCATATAGGAATGACGACATGCATATGGAGATTAGTATCCTTCGTAGAGGTTTGATCTGAGAGAGTGACTTTTGAGATAGTTGTGTAGTGTGACCCAAGAGATGGTTGTTGGCGTGTTATATGTTTTCTATGTGTTGTGTGCTGCATGTCTATATACTGTACTATTGCCCCTCTCCCATATTTGATGATGCATGTTTCTTATCTCCCTGTATTTTTCTCTGTATGTTTCTTTTATTTTATGGAAGACCCCGTGGAGGAACCAGTTGCTGAGGAGTTGGATGGCACTCCTTACGAGCCCGATGCCGGTGGACGAGCCACGAACCCTAATCTCGAGAGCTTTTGAGCTTTGTACCAGAAGTGTAGCTGGCATTAGAGTTTCTTATCTTTTGAAGTATTTTGTTTTTAGTTAGTACCGACGTACTCAATATGTATGTATTACTACTTTAGCCCTACTGATACTCTGATATGCTGCGTGCCTTAATTTAGTTTCATTTCCACGATTAATCTTTTGCTTCGCTTCGTATTAATATGGCACGCTAACGTTTATAATACGATTAAGGATAGTTAATGTCTTAGGTTTTTCAATGGGATAGCGGGTCATCTCATTTAGTGGTATCAGAGCATTTCAATTCTAATATCGGACGGTGTAGTTTAGGAAGTGTACTGACTTGATAGTTGGATGCCAACTTGCAAGTTAGAAAAGGGGTAGAGCGTATGATATATATAGTTATATATATATATATATTTATTTATAATATATATATATATATATATATATATATATATATATATATATATATATGTTGATTAATATTGTATGTCTTATGGATCGAACCTAATGTTTCCTTTTCCAGGAAGGAATGGCTAGAGGAAGGGGAGCACTAGTTGGAACCGGGGACTCCGGTCGTAATGATGATACCTCAGGAACCGAAGGTGGCGGAGATCAGAACGAAGCGATGAGAGCCATGAGGGATTTAGCCGCTGCAATACTGCAACAAACGTAGCAGAATGCCCAGTTTATGCAGCAATAGGAAGAAAGGGATGTAAAACAACAGCAACCGGTAAGAGGATGTGAAGTGGTAAACACCAGACTGAATGTTTTTATGAAGGGGAATCCTCCCCAAATCCATGGAGAATACAATCCGGAAGCTGCTGAGTTATGGCTACAAGAGATTGAGAAGGTCCTTGTTGCTATCCAATGTAGAGAGGATAGGAAAGTCACCTATGCTGCTTTCATGCTAGTCGGAGCAGCAGAAGTGTAACACCCCAATTTTCACCCTTAGATTATAATGTGTTAATCCTTGATTATATATATATATTGTATATATGGTGTTTATACTGGCTCTTGGTGCTTAAGTCCATAGTTGGGGTAGTTCAGCCTTAAGGAATGGTCAATACATTCGAGTCCCAGAAACCTGTTTTACGGTTTTGTCCATATCTTGAGTTCTAGACGTCCGATTGAGGCGATCTTGGATGCGTTGGAAAGCTTAGAGAATTATACACAAGTCTTATTTCAGGTGTCAGGGCCAAATTAGGCTTCTGTAGTTTCGCGTAGCTAAGGAACTTCGCCTAGCTAATCTGGCAGACAGATTCTTGCAGCTCTCTGGTTCGCCTAGCGAAAATGTATTCGCTTAGCGAATCTGCGCGCAGCAGAATCGTGTTTTCGGTCTTCTAATCAGCCCATAATGACCCTAAATCATATTTATGCCATAAGACTCGACCTAAACCTATTTTTTAACTCGAAATACTCTTCGAAACTGCCTCTTCCTCTCCAAACAAGAATTTCTAAACCTTTTCCAACGATTCTTGAAGGAGATTGCACCATTGTTCATCGTTCTTTGCCTCCTTCGCTTGAAGAGCATCACTGGCATCACAAGCCCTCTTTCTCATTGCTGCTCTTAAACCTTGTGGGGCTGTGATCGTGAAATCAAGTGTCGTGAGATCAAGCGTTCGTGAGACGCAACTTTTTCCGGAACTTGTCTCTTCCTTTGTTCATTGTGATCGTCATACCAGGTATGGGGGAGAAAGATGATTATATCTTATGGGAATGTGAGAATAGGATTGAGGTGATTGGGGATTCCCATGATCCCCTTGTGCCTTGAGTGATTTGTAGTTACCATTGTTGGAGCAATGGCTTGAATGATTATGTGTTATAATTATCATATTGACTTTATTGTATGATTATACTATCATAAAGCGTGTATTTGTTGCTATAATGTTATAAATATGTATGCGTTACTATAAGTGCTATAGTGTTTGTAAATGTTATTATGATAATGTTGTGATGAGTTGTAATCATGAATTATATGACTATTGGTTTGGTATTATAATATGTGAATATTGAGTTATAATTAAGGATGAGTGTATATGAACTATGATTGTGACATTATTGAAATGTGATATATTGTTTATATGTGAGACCCAGCTCTAAGGAGCCCGTGATGGGTACTCATTTGTGGATGTTATGTGTGAGACCCAGCTCTAAGGAGTCTGTTTAGGGGTACTCATTTGTGAATGTTTGTGTGAGACCCAGCTTTGCAAGGCATGTTTATGGGACTCAGCTCGGAAGGGCCTGTTTATGGACCCAGCCATGGAATGGCCTGTTTATGGGATCCAGCCTCTAAGAACTTGTTTATGGGACCCAGCCCCTAAAGAGCCTGTTTGTGGGTACTCAATTATGTGTGTTATATAAGTCCGAGGGGACATTGTTGCGTGTGATTGTAACGCGACATGTATATAAAATATAATGAGATGATATGTTAAACTGTTGTGAGATGATTTGACTTGATTCCAGTTCTAAGGAGCCTGTTTATGGGTACTCATTTGTGAATGTTTGTGTTAGACCCAGCTCTGCAAGGCCTGTTTACGGGACTCAGCTCGGAAGGGCCTGTTTATGGACCCAGCCATGGAATGGCCTGTTTATGGGATCCAGCCTCTAAGAGCCTGTTTATGGGACCCAGCCCCTAAAGAGTCTATTTGTGGGTGCTCAATTGTGTGTGTTGTATGAGTCCGAGGAGACATTGTTGCGTGTGATTGTAACGCGACATGTATATAAAATATAATGAGATGATATGTTAAACTGTTGTGAGATGATTTGACTTGATTTGCGAGAATGATTATGTTATGTTTGTGGGTATGTAATACTTATATATGTATGTATGTATATGTATATATGTATATCTATGTGTATGCACTCGCCTTAATTTCCATTTTACTTCCACAACATATGTATATGAGTATGTCTTCTCACCCCTTTGTATTTGTGTCTTTTCTTGTGCAATGTATGATTTGTTCAGATGACTCTCAAGTGACTGAAGAGTAACACGTCGGAGCTTACGTGGAGTTGTTGATGTTTAGAGTATTAGTAGTTGAATTCTTTGATGTTATTCTTTAGGCTTTGGATCATGTTATTCATTTCTTTATGGGTTTGTTTAGCTCTGATCCATGTGACATCGGGCTTGGGGATTATCTTGTTTAAACTATTTAATATTTATGCGAAACTTGTAAACGTTTTATGGAACTATGTTTAACTTAATTGGATTTGAGGTTTGAGTTTATGAATGGTGATACTCTTAATTATTGCGAAAATGTTTATTAATAGTAGAACTCGTATCTTTTTCCGCAAAGAATTTTTTCGAAAATTAATATTTATATAATAAACGTATGTTGGGGTTAAGGGTATCAAATTAAGTGGTATCAGAGCGGAACTTTCCCAGTACGATGTGGTTCGGGGACGAACCAGGCGCAAGCTGATGGGCATATAACGCCTGAGGCTGACGAGGCCGGGGACTGATCGCCAGTGCATGAGGCACGGATAAAGAGCGGCTCCTGGTAGGCTTCTAGGCAAAGGGATATATGAATGAACTGAATTCACATCGGAATGAGAGGGATGCTGAGGCTGTGCAGGTATGGGACTGTACAGTTGAAGGAAGGCTTATAAGAATTGATTTGTACTACCTATATCAACAAGATGCATCTTCTTTTCGGGAGCCAAGAACATAAAAACTCCATAGTTAAGCGTGCTTGACTTGGAGTAATTATGGGATGGGTGACCTTCTGGGAAGTCTCCCAGAAAGCGTGTGAGTGAGGACAAAGCACGCTGAAAAGACAAGTGTTGGTTTGTGGGGACAGTCGGCAATTCTGAAAACAGTCGGGGCCTTTACAAGAAGCATGGTGGAAGAACAAGCCGAGACTGATAGAGACTGAGGGGAGATTGCTGACATGGGAAGTGTTCCGTGAGAGTTCTTGGAAAAATATTTCCCAAGGAGTGTCCATTAAGAAAAAGAAAAAGAGTTCCTGAACCTGAAGCAGGAACAGAGGTCAGTGAGTATACGCCATGAGGTTCGAGGCGCTGCTGAAATTCTTTCAGCTCTACCTAGTGTACCCGGATGAAGACTGGGTGTGCAGAAGGTTCGAAGACGGGTTGAGGCCTGAGCTGAAGAGAGCTATGCTACCATTGAGCATCTGATCATTCCGAGAGCTGATAGAGAAATGTATAGTGCTAGAAGGGCACGATCGAGAGGTAGTTACACAATCTCAAGCGAGGAGTGACGGACCAGTCAGAAGTTTTGGTCAGAAAGGTCGCGGAGGAAAGTTCCAACCAAGGGCGAAGCCTTACAGTCGTCCAGGTCAACAAATGACAACTGCTGGTAGGGGGAATACCATTCAAGGACAACCAGAATTTTCCAAGTGTTTTCGATGCGGTGGACCGCATCTAATAAAGATATATACATTAATGGCGTTTCCTTGGACATGCGCTAAAGATATTAGATATAGCAATGTTTCCTTGACGAAGCGCTTTTAAAGTTTTTATTTAAGAGTGCTTAGTAAAGGAAACCTTATATATTCCCCAGTTTTAAAATTAAAATACTTTCTCTGTTACCTTTTTTTTCATTCATCGCAAAAACCACAATTCACCGCGAAAACCTTTCTCACGTAGGAACACCATCTTTATCTCTTTGAATATGTTCAGCACCACGAAAGCGTGAAAGGAACTCATTTTCAGGTATTTCTCTTACTTTCATTCTTTAGTTTAGGGTTTATGGTGACTGTCAGGTATTGAGAGGAAGATTTGTCAAGTGTTCTAACTCTTTGAATGTGTTCAGCACTCTGGTGTTCATAAGCGTTAGACTTTCAGGCATATCTTATTTTTATCTTTTACTTTCAGACATACTTATTTTAATCTATAGACATGCAATTAATTTGTAGATCGGGAAAGTATGGATCGAAATGGATGGCTTGCAATTCGTTTGTCGAAGGAATATGAGGATAAAGTCCATGGGTTTATTAGGTTTATAGTTGAGCATGCAGGCAATCATAGTAGAATCATATGCCCTCGTTTAGATTGTTGCTATTCAAAGAGAATTAGTGCGGATGAATTGGAAGATCATTTAGTCGGTCATTTAATTAATCAAAGTTATACATGTTGGACAATGCATGGTGAGATAAGAGATGAGTCAAGTGATGATTTCGAGAATAGTGCGAGATATGCATCAAATGATACCGACACAATTACATATGTGGGTGACCGTTTTGAAAAGATGGCAAATGCGGTTGAAAAGGATCTTTATGACTGTCCAAAAATGTTTGAGAGGTTGACAAGTGATTCAAAGAAACCGTTGTATCCTGGTTGTCCTAATTCAAAAGATTGTTAGTGGTGTTATGGTTATACAATATGAAATCGGGCAATGGATGGACAAACAATAACTCTACGGAGTTACTTACACTTCTGAAAGAAATTTTTTCGGAAGATAATGTGCTTCCTAGTCAAATATATGATGCTAAACGAATGTTATGCTCTATTAGCATGAGCTATGAGAGAATATACATGCTTGTCCTAACGATTGAATTTTAGTTCGAAATGAATATGCATCGTTAAAAGAGTGTCCAAAATGTAATGGCCCGCGATATAAGAAGACGAAAGAATCGAGTCCATAGAAGGTGCTATGATATTTTCCCATTATACCAAGATTTAGGCGCATGTATCGTAGTGCAGAAGTTGCAAACCACTTGACATGACATAAGGATGAAAGGATTCAAGATGACAAGCTTCAACATCCAGAAGATTCTCCTCAATGGTCGAAATTTGATCACGATTATCCTGATTTTGGGCAAAAAGCAAGAAATCTACGCCTTGTGTTGTCTACTGACAGATTTAATATGAATTGTGCTCAAAGTAGCACTCACAGTACATGGTCGGTGATGTATGACCGACCTCTATGACTATGCATGAAGCGCAAACATATGATGTTGTTTATGATAATCTCTGGGCCCAAACAACCAACAAATGATATACTTGGCTCCTTTAATAGAAGACTTAAAGCAAATGCGCGAGACATGTGTAGAGATGTAGGATGGGTTTAGAGAAGAAAATTTCAATTTGAGGGCTATGCTGTTTGGCACAATCAATGATTTTCCGGCGTATGGTAATTATATGTCAGGATACAATACCAAAGGACAATGTGCATGCCCTATATGTGAAGAGGATACATATTGGTTGCGATTGGAATATTGTAAGAAGAATGTCTTTCTCGAGCATTGTAAATTTTTGCCTCAGAAACATCATTACCTGTGGTGAAGAAAGACATTCAATGGGAACTCAGAAGAAGATAAAACTCCTTCACCATTGATGAGCGAGAAGCTGTTTCAAAGGTTTACGAATTTAGTATTAGTTTCAATAAACTTTTTGCGGTAAACCTTGTCACAAGAGGGTGGAAGAAAAGTTCGATTTTGTTTGAGTTGTCATATTGGAAGTCATTATATGTTAGACATTTCCTAGATATGATGTATGTTGAAAAAAATATTTGTGATGATATCATTGGTACGTTACTCAATGTGCCAGGAAAGACTAAAGATGGCATTAATGCAAGGATGGACTTGGTTAGTATCATAATAAGAACATATTTGGGACCAATAAGGAAAAGAAAGCGTACATAGTCAGGGTTTTATAACATGGCTAAAAGACCACGTTTTTGCAGAGTGTGTGGTAGATCCTGATTTAGTTTCTGAAAGATTGAGATGGTTATCACAAAGTCCAAGTGTACGTGCCTTCTCTTACATTGGTTATGTAATTAATGGGTACACATTCTATACGAAAGAACATAATGATCATAGTATGATGCAAAATAGTGGTGCGACTCTTGTAGCTCAAGCTATGCATGTGGGAAGTGCCCAAGACAGGAATCCCATCTGTGCGAATATGCATACTTCGGTGTCATTGAGCGTATATGGGAGTTAGACTACACAGCGTTTTGGGTGCCTGTGTTTCATTGTAAGTGGGTTGACAATAATAACAATGTTGACGTGGATGAGTTAGGGTTCATGCTGGTGGATTTCAATAGGGTCTGGTATAAATATGAAACATTTTATTTTGGCAGCTCAAGCTTAACAAGTATTCTTTATCACCGATCTATTTGATAAGAAGTGGTCCATTATTCTTTTGACCTACAAAATAAATATCAATAATATTTATGATGAAGACAATGAAGCTACTGGTACGGAGGATGGTCCTTTCCTCGGGACATCCTGATCAATTGAGACCGATCCAAATAGAGATGATGGGTTGTATATGAGCGATGATCATGATGAGGGGGTTTGCGTCAATCCATCATTTTGTACCTATAAGGGCTAGTCTAGTCTCAATCAAACGAGGATAAGGAAAAGATCAACTTAAACATGTATGTCTTTTTCTAATTAATTTTATATTTATGATTTTTATTTATTTCGTTGGTATATCTGATAACTCTCAGAAATGATAGTTATCCATGCTTAGCTTGAGTTTTATTATCTTTTAGTGTTTTATCTTTGTGTTTTAGGTGTTTTAGCTTCGTTTAGTGTAAAGTGTGTCCCAACACAGGTTTGCGTGAGTTCTAGCATTTTAGCTTGTTTTTAGAGTTATTTTTATGTTAATGTGTTTGTCACTTGCATATAGCAAGTTTTGGTGATTTGAACGTGAACCTGCAAGCAGTGTTCTGGGTCATGCTTTAGCATTCGTAACTGTGCGCTAAGACAGGGAAAGGACAAGTGCTCAAGACATTCTCTTACATGATGATCTGTCCTTCATTTAAAAGCTAGGCGCCCACACGTGGTCTTGGATTTTAGTACCACAAAAACCTAGGGAATTGGGCTATAATATTTTGTACTAACTTTTAGCCCAAAAAAGATGAGAGAGAAAATGGGCCTTTTTAGAACCCAAAAAGAAAAATACTCTAAAGGGGGGACAGCAAGTACCCTAGTACACATTCTTCTTCATTCCATTCCAGCAGAGGAGTACATAGAGCTGCCCCCCTTTCTGTCTCTCTCCAGTGTCTCCCTTTGTAATGGCTTCCTTCTCCATTTTCTCTTTTGAACTTAGTTCTTGTAAGCTCAATATGAGCTAAACTCGCTATAGCTATGAGTTGTAAAAGTTGTAATGAATCTCTAGTTTGCTTTGCATTTTCTGTAATTTTGAGCTTGATTTCATTTTCTTTAAGCTTGATCAACTTATTTTAAACCTTAGCTCACAAATGTTTGAAAGAGCTAAGTGTTGCTGAAACTGTTTTACAGATAAGAGCTATATCGTCAACTGAAAGGTTGTTTGGTTTTTAGTAGTTTAGACATAAATGCTCAACTCTTAGGCTAGCTAGAACAAGCTAAACCATGGGAAAACGTAACTAATATGAACCTAGACATAGGACGCGTTTAGTGAACTTTTGTTTCAAGTGCTGAAGAGCAAACTTTAATTTCCTGGAGTTAGATGCTATAGCACTTTGAGTCATATAACTGATCTAGTTTGAAATTACAAGGGACACATACCCGTAGCTGTTTTACCTATCTTTGTTGCTATAACCTTTACTCTGTTATCTTTATTAATTGCTAGAACTATTCTGGACACTTTCACACACCTATTATTTTTTACTCTTGTTAATATTAGCGCAATAGAACCGTTGGTTTAAACTTGAAAGCAAAAAATACCATATAATCATCGTGGGACGATCTTTCTTACTACTTTATTAGTTGTTACGATTGTGTATACTTGCACATCACCCCATTTTACACCAACAAGTTTTTGGCATCGTTGCCGGGGATTGTAATGGTGTTTATTTTCAAGTTTTAAATTGATAGTTCTGTTAGTTAGTATAAATGATCTGTGAAGTGTTTGCTATAGCATCAGGTACTTAAAACTATATGCACAGGTAGACCTCACTTGAATTCATCCTTGATCTTGAAGTTGAAAGAACTTTCAGAAGGTTGAATAGACATAACCAAGGCTTCGTTGAGTTAGGGAGGCTGCTTTCTGAACCTCCCATTTTAACTGAGAGTTCTAGCACTACTTTAGAAATGGCTGAGGATGAACAAATGGATAGTATGGGTCTAGCCAATGACAGGACAACCTCGATCAGGAGCTATGCCTTGTTGGACCCTGAAACCATGAACATAGGCATATGGTACCTGAGATCACTGCTCCTCATTTTTGAGTTCAAGTCTGTGATGTTCCAGATGCTGCAAACCATGGGGCAATTTAGTGGAGCTGCCACTGAGGACCCTAACCTACATTTGAAGCAATTTATGAACGTGGCTAGAAACTTCAGGAACCAAGGAGTTACTGATGACTCCTTCAAGTTGAGGCTGTTTCCATTCTCTCTGAGTGGGAAAGCCAAGAACTGGTTCAATGCTTTGGATCCAAATTCCATTGTCACTTGGAACTGGATGGCGAAGAAGTTCCTGAACAAAATTTTCCCACCTATGAAGAATACCAAGTTGAGAAATGATATAACATCTTTCAAGTAGCTCGATGATGAACCACTATTCGAGGCATGGGAAAGATCCAAGGATTTGTTGAAGAAATGCCCTCATCACAACAATCTAGTGTGCATTCAGATGGAACATTTTTATAATGGAGTGCTGCTAGCTACAAGAATGATGCTCGATGCTTCAGCTGGAGGAAACGTATTGACTATATCTTAAGATGAAGCCTACAAACTTATTGAAAATATAGCTGCTAACAGTTATCAGTGGCCTATTGCTAGGCTAACCTATGGGAAAAGCTCAATCATCGCTGCAGCATGAATGCATGATGTAACCGATGTAACTGCTATCACAGCCCAGTTGGCCTCTTTAACAAATATGGTGAAGAACATGGCTATAGCTAACCAAACCACTTCTCAGAATCAAACGGCAATGAGTGAACCTGGGGGAATAAGCAACAAGTTTTCCAAACTAATGTTGTATCATGCGTATTCTGTGGAGGGGAACATTTATTTGAAAACTGCTCTGGAAACCCTGCATCAACAAATTACTTGGGAAATTACAACAGAAGTAGCAATTCAGGTTGGAAGTATCCAAAGTTTCAGTTGAGTAACAATAACCACACGTTGCAACCTGGGAGCTCTAACTTAAATTCCTCCCCCGGAAATACCAATGCCTCACCGGGAATCACAACACAGCAAGCACCGAAGCAACAAAATCTCCACCAGCTAATCAGGAGATGTCTTTAGAGGCTGTGTTAAAAGCTTTTATGTCAGAAACGAAAGAAGAAATACAAAACCAAGTAGTCTCTATGAGGAATTTGGAGATACAAGTGGGGCAGTTAGCTCAAGCTTTGAATTCCAGACAAAATGGATATTTGACAGCTTCCGCTGAAACTCCAAACACCTCTAATTCAAATGGGAAGGAACAGTGCAAAGCCATTCACCTGAGCAATGGCACTGATGTACCTACTATGGGAGAAAAGAAAAAAAGAGCTGAATCTGATTTGTCTAAGGTTGAAGGAGTGGTGGAAAGGAAAAAGGCCAATGTTGAAAAGCCCGGGATTGCTACTGGTATTGAATCTTTTCCAAGGCTGACCCCAGAAAGAGCTCCTCCTCCTTTTCCTTAAAGGTTGAGGAAGGTACATCAAGACAAGCAATTCGCGAAGTTTATGGAGATCGTAAAACAGATGCACATTAATATCCCTTTGGTTGATGCCTTGCAACAACTGCCAAACTATACAAAGTTCATAAAAAATGTATTGACCAAGAGGAAAAGATTAGGAGAGTTTGAGACTGTGGCTGTGACAAAGGAGTGAAGTATGATGCTCCAAACTACAGTCCCTCCTAAGATGAAAGATGTAACACCCCGAAAATCCTATATCTGTGAATAGTTAATTTTATTTGCTTAAATTAGTTTATTTATTTTATTGGGTGTGTTATCATAGTTTATACACTCTTGCAAGACAAAAATATTCGTCTATTGTTATTATTATTAGTTGTTTAGAAAAATATTATTTAAGTAATTTAAATAATATGATTGAAGGAAATTATTTTCCAAATTTAATCTATTTGATTTTAGATTTGAAAATAAAATGGTTTGGATTTAATCAAAAATTTATTTTGGATTATTGATTTCCTAGGTTGATAAATTCAATCATCAATCATCAATCTCTATCCTAATTCAAAATTTGAAATTTTAGATTTTTCCCACCTATCACAATTAAAAGAACCAAAGAAAAAAAGGGGGGAAAACTCCCCAAATTCCCTCGCACACCAGCAGCACCCCCACCCTTTCTTTCTCTTTTTCTTTCTCTTTCTTCTCTTTTCTTTTTCTTTCTTTCTTCTTCCCGACGTCCCTCTCGCGCTCTCTCTCTCTCTAAACTTTCTCTCCTTCTCTCTTCATTTCCGGCCAACTCCGGCCACCTCTCACAATACCGAAATCATAGAAATGTTCCCTACCTTCTCCTCTACAATTCTAACCGAACATTTTTCCAAACGGAGAAAGTTGACGATGGGGCCACCGCCACTGTTTGGGCGTTTTCCGGCCACCGTCCGGCCACATTTCACCAAACCAACCTTGTAACTTTACTCTCCTCACCTTCCTCTACATTTCTAGCTCATTTTTGCAAACGAACAACGTTGACGGCGGAGCCACCATAGAACCGCCACTGTTTTTGGGGTTTTTCGGCCACCATTTGGCCTCCCTTTCCAGAAATGAACCAACCACGTGGAAGGCGGCATCTTCCTCCACGTTTTGGACCAAGCACCGCCACTGCCACCGCCGGAGCCGCCGTACGCCGTCACTGTGCGCCACCGCCGGGACCGCCAGAGCCCCTCTTTCTTCCTCCTTGGTAAAAATCCTTCATTCCTTTCTCTTGGCTTTTGATTTCATGAGGAACTCTAACCCTAAATCCCCAATTTAAAACCCTAGCATTTTAATTTCATGCTTTAAATGTGAAATTGATTATGTTTTTATGCAATTGGATATATGAATTTCAAGTTTCCTATGTCAATTGTTCAAATCCCCCTTTGAATTCGGATTTCCCCAATTTCATTAAATCCCTAAATCTTTATCTTACTCTAATCATGAAAATAATTCTGTTTTAGTGCAATTAGGGTAGTTTATTAATGATTTCCTAAGCTAATTTCATATTTCCTTGACCAAATTGGTGTTTCCCAAATTGATTTTATTAGAAAAGTAATTCTGTTGGACTAAGTAAAATATTTAAATCCATTAGATTATGTTTTTAAATGATGATTAGTTAATTGATATGTTGTTTGGATGCTGAATGTGCTTGGATGTTATCTCTTGGTTTTTGGTTGTGGCTGTGCTTACTTGGGGGAGTTGGATATGCATTCTTGGAGTTGTTGTGGAGTTGGGACGTCAATGCCACCTTCAGCCACCTCTTGGATTTGATGCTTGGAGTTGCTCATCAAAGAGACTTCATTTAAGGTAAGGGGATAAACCTCAGGAACTCCATTTCCGACAGCTATGTGCTGCATCGGTGTTTGTATTGTAATTAAATATTCTGTATATGATTTTTGGTTAATTGTTTGGTTTACTGCTGTTGATTTGAATATGCATGATATAACTGCTGACATATTTGAATACATGCTATAATTGTTGAATAACTATATGGATGTATCGTGTGCCCTGCTGTGGGATTTAAGGCGTTAGAGGACCTGATTTTGATCAGGATCCGACATCGTGTAACTTAAAAACTTTAAAAGTCTGAAATGTTAAATTGAGGAAATAAATATGTTTTATTGGTTCTCAGTTTAATTTAAGAGAAAATAAATGAATTATCTCTTTTGAAATAAAATATTTTGAAATAAAATATAATGAACAGCTGCTTTTAAGGAAAATCAACTTAAAAGAGCAAAGTTGTGAAAATGTGGTTTTTAATAACGAAAAACGATGTTTTTAAATTAAATAGGATGATAGAAACCTTTATTAGTTTTTAAATTAATAAAGTTAACCATTTGAGCAAAAGCGTTTTAATAAACGTGATTTACAAAATTTATCAGTTTTATCCAAGGAAAGGATTTTACAAGCTTTGTTTTAAGGTTTGTATTTTACCGAAAAACAACAAAAGGAAAAGAAATAGTCTTTAGACTAAGTTTTGTTTTATAGAAAACCGATCCCGATAACTTTGTGTAAATATCGAAGATTTGGGTTTTTGATTTTCGAGTTTTCAAGAAAAGTGATTTTAAAGCTTAGAAACTAGAAACCGAGACGTCGGGGTTCTAGGGTTCTGCAGAACACGTGAATCAAGGATTCGTGTTAGTTTGTGGTCCTGTCGGCTTAGTGACGATCTTTGTGGTCCTGTAAGCTTGAGGATGTTTTTATGATCTTGAATCCAACGTTCTAGACTGGTGTATCGGTTAGGGATGTTTGTGATTTGAGTTGTTTTTGGACTAAATGTCCTGTTTTGAGAAAATGTTTTTGAGGCTTAAAGAGTCTAAGACATTATGGTGGTTGTTAGCGTTGATGCTACAACGAGGAAATATTGATACGACAAAGATCAATTATCGGAAACTAGATAGTTTCTCATGCATTTTGTGTGTTGGGCAGACGTGCCGTGAAACGGGGGACCTTGATAGGCAAGGGGAACCTGAGATGACTTAATGTCATTATGTAACATTGTGCCTTGATGGACAATGATGTCATACGAGCCAGGGAGAACGTATTGTGCCCAGTGAAGAGGACAATATAGTATGACTTATACATCGTGAGTACCACTAACATGCGCGTCCATGTATTATTTCCTGGAAGGTTATGTGCTCACGTTTGGCCGAATGTTGATTCTGGCGTTTGTTCTTGTATCCTGCGGGGCAATGATGTTGAGTCTGATCAACTCGTATTTATGGTGATGGGATTTTCGGAAATCTAGAATTGAATATTAGTTGAGATATATGGAAGTGTTTTAGAGAATAACGTTGATTGTGGGGTACGAAACCCTTGTGTTTTACTGTTAGTACATGGATATATATGTTGTGCTAGACTATGCATGATGATACTTGTGAGATATGCTTATATGAATCTGCTGTATGTGTTTGAGCATATGGTTGTCGGTTTTTGGATTCAAATATTGGTTTCTCACCCTTGCCTGTACATGTTGGACCCTGTTGTGTTTTTGGATACATGTACAGATGTTTATCAACAGTCCTCTAAATCACTCCGGGACCCTATAGCTTGAGTGCTTGAGGTTGACGACGAAGAGGTGTAGTTTGTTGACGACGAGACCCGGTCTCATTGGTACGAATTATGTTAGGCAGTAAGCTTTATTGTCCGTAGAATTCTTTTGTCAGACCAGCTTTTAAGATCTATAAATGTGTAAGTTCAGTCTTCCGACTGTGTCTATGAGTGTTGTGTATTGAGAGATTCGAAGTATATATGCCTAATGGCAGAACTTGAATTATTGTCATATATGATGAGTTTCATTTTCTTTCCTCTGATTGTTAAAGCTTTTCTTTTGGTATCAGATTTTCGCAAACACTATAGAGTTATTTTCGAAAAAGTCTTTTGTTAATTAGGGTAAATGGATATTTTGGGTTACGAAAATGACACCCGAAGGAGAGGGGTGTTACAAGTGGTATCAGAGCTGGTCGATGTCTTTTAGGATCTAGGTTATGGATTCATTGTGTTTTTGCTGTGTTTACTCTGTGTTTTGTGGATAGAGGTCAGTCGGTGTAAGAACAGTCTATGATGACTTGTTCCTTTTGAAATCCGACCAATTGGATTGATTGGATCCGATGATCCAGATGTGTTCAGGCAGGTTCTTTGTATCGCGGGGCGAACTAGGCTTTCGCGTCGCGAGGCCAAGGAGTTGTATTCTGCTTCTCAGGCAGGCTTCCTGGATCGCGAGGCGATATGATTTTCGCGTCGCGAGCCTGAGGAGCTGTTCTTTGCTCCTCAGGGAGACTCTCTGGGTCGCGTGGCGAGAATCTGTCTCGCATCGCGATGCCGAGAGTTGGGATGTTACTACTCGGGCTGACCCTCCGTCTCGCGTCGCGAGGGTACGGTCGCCTGGCGAGTAACTGGTTTCTTGTTCTTCTTTTTATTTCCTTCTTGGAAATAATGTATGTGTATAAGTTATCTGAGTTACTAAGTAAGGTTGGCTTTGAGACAGTTCCTTAGTCAGTTCTAGCAAATAGGCTTGAATATGACCGTTACGTTATGAGTCAAGGATGGTAGACTCTTAGCTAGCAAGTAAGGGAAGACTCCCTTATATGTGAAGGAAGTTCGATCGTTGGGAAAGTTGCCAAGGAAAACGAGTATACCTTAGACAAGTAGAGGAATACCAAAAGTTTCTGAAGTAGATGCATAGGTGGTTAGTAAGCGACCAAAGGGACGGCAAGATAACGACATGTTTACAAATGGAGTTGAGAGACTGGAATGGAATCCAGGTGGAGCAATGGAAGTGTAGTAAGGACTAAGGCTTGATGATTTGAACAAAATGAAAATTTGTATAGCTGTGTTATGATGATTCGATGTATAATTAATCATATTGTTTTAAGTTAGCCGATACCCCTGATGAGAGTCCTTGTGTTCAAGGATAGATGACCCTATAATGTTGAAAGAGAGAAAACTTAGGAGCCCGATAATATTTCAGCGATGATGTCCCTCGAAGTGTGGTATCGCGTGAAGTTTCTTCTGTTAGTATTTTAAGAAAAGATTGGAGCCTCCGCTGTTTGTGGATTTGATGGATAAGACTTTTTGTCTCCATTAGGACAGATTGAGGGTTATGCGTTGTGGGTAGACTTGTGATCCATGCTGATGATGGTAAGGGGTATGTATGATACTTAAGTATATTTTTTCAGAGGTTACGATTGATCAGAGACTGAGTGAAAGAAAGAATGGAAGCAAGTCTTTAGTGACGGATTAGTAGCAGAGAGTTTTTTTTTTTTTAAGGCAAAATAGGCATGCTAAAGCATCACTATAATGAAAGGCATCCCAACTAGGTTGGCACCCCAAACACCACCAATCATATGCAGCACCCCTAGAATTTATTAAAAAAGATGAAAAGAATACAAAAAAAATAAGGAACAAGGGGGGCAAAAAACCTGACCCTTGGAAGAATTATGTAAACCTATAACTAGGTAAACCATTCCTATCTCTAAGGAAATCATTTACAATAAATCTTGGGATTGTGTCCCACCAAAAGAAGTTATGAATTTCTAAACCACGAGAGGCTAATCTATCTGCACAAGAATTCCTTTCCCTATAAATGTGGGTAGAAACAAACATCATCTTCTTGGTTAGCTCAATACAGTTCCTCCATCTATTCTGCATCTTCCAAGGGAAAATTTCATAATTTTTCAGAGCACTGATGACTAACTGAGAATCACATTCTAACCAAAAAAAATTCCAACCTCTGTCAGAAGCAATTTCAATTGCAAACATTGCTCCAAATAGCTCAGCCTGAAAAGCATTCAAGATTCCCAGATTAGCAGAGAAGCACCCTAGGGCAGCAACTGTGTGATCTCTGAAAATTCCACCACAAGAAGCCATACCAGGACTACCTTTAGCAGCTCCATCTGTATTGCATTTTACCATATATCTGCTAGGAGGATACCAATTAACCTCAATGATTCTGGGAGCACAGGGGCAGTGACCATTGACTTTAAAAGCTTTCAAAATACTGAAATCTGTAATGGAGTTTGACATCTTCCCTTTGCTTGAGTTCCCGGCCAAAGAAACATCAGAGATAATCAAATTTTTAGTTGACTGCAAACTAATTAGTTTATTGTCAAACCTTAATTTATTCCTGCAGAACCAGACAGTCCAAATCAAATTTACCATGGCAGCATCCACAACATCCATCAATTGTGTACCCCAATTCTTTTTCAAAGAAGAGAACAATGCTTGAAAAGATGTACAATCAATAGAAGTACCTAACAAACCTGCTAACCAACTCCAAAGTGAGTGAGCAAAGGGGCATGATAGGAAAAGGTGCTGAGAATCCTCAGCAGCAGCTCCACAAAGACTGCAACAAGATACAATGAAGCAGCCCCTCTTCCATAAGTTGTCATCTGTGGGCAACCTGTCATGAAGAACCCTCCAAAGGACAAAAGATTTGGAAGGAGGAATGCAGCTCTTCCAAACAGACTTGTACCAAGACACACCCTGACCATTTTCTGTTAAAAAATTGTAAGCATCCTTAAAGGACATATTCCCTGAATTAGATCCTTCCCACATAAGTCTATCATCACAAGGGAAAGCAGGAATCCCAATTCTATCAATCTCATGTCTTATTGCAGGAAAATGGATAAGAAGGCTAGTAGGAATTGACCATCTACCATTCTCTAAGAAGTCACATAAGTTGGCCCTCAAGCTCTTAGCAGTTTCAGTTGACAGCCCAATTAAATCCCCACTTGTTCTTGATAACCATTTGTCATTCCAAAAATTGATGCAGTCACCCGAACCAAGGTTCCAAGCTGAGTTTTCCATCACAGTTGAGTAGAATTGTTTAATTCCTGACCAGATTGAGGATGAAATGTGATAATTGATTGCAATATTGTTCTTTATAGTCCTTGCTTTGATGATCTCGCACCATTGTAAATTTGAGGTGGTGAAGTCCCAAGCTAATTTCAGCATGCCTGCCTTGTTGATTGTCTTAACTGACCTCAAACCTAACCCTCCTTCATTTATAGGTTTGCACACTTTGCTCCAAGCCACCGTTACAACTTTCTTCACAGCAATGTCTCCAGACCAGACAAAATTCTTGATCCATTTATCCATTAATTTCAGCAAACTAGAAGGCTAGCAATAGACCATAAAACTGTAAACCATCATGCCAAAGATGACAGATTGGAGCAGAGAGTGATTGACTAGCATGTGAAAAAAAAAAAAAAAAAGAAGAAGAAGCTGATGATAAGTTTCCAATGTTTGTTTTACTTCTCCTGGAGAGTATGATCTTGTTGAATTGTTTCCTTGTCGAAACAATATGTAACACCTTGTTTATCCTTTTGATATTGTGTCGGACATCTGAATGAGGTGCCTATCGTGTAAGACTTTCGGCAGAATTTTCTGAAAATGTTCCAAGTTTGTGTTGCGAAGGATGTGGAGTATTCGTCCGGTTCTTAATAAAATTGTTATCGTCGGAGAAGTTCTCGTTTACTCTAGGAGCCACGATGAACATGAGGAAACCCTGTGGCACGTATTGCGGACCCTACGTGAGAAAAGCTGTCGTGAAGTTGCTTAAGCGCGAGTTTTGACTTGATGGTAGTGAAAATTCTTAGGGCATGCGATCCCAAACGAGTATTTGTACTCACACTCCTACATAATCCTCAGTGTATTAGACATTTGAGTGAGTTGGTTTAATAGTGTCCATTGGTGTGGATATTTTCATATCATTTCATTGAAAGTTTTGTTATGACTATTCCTTGGGTTGTAACACAAACGACTTCTTGATATTGGAAGTTGCTTGATGCCTAATCACCTTTAATTTTGGTAAATGTGATCTAGTCTGATTCTTGGCCAGACTATTCATTTATTGATTCCCTAAGCCGTTGGGAGATTCTTGTGAAAGAAGGAACTTTATTAGAGTCATGGTTGTAAATATGTATTAGCTATGCATTTTTACACTTATGAACCTACTGAAGAAATCTTTTAACATACTGGATATTCCTACATTCTTTTCAAAGTGGTAAAGTTCTTCTATATACTTTCTTATGAGAGTGAGACCAAGAAAATTTCCTTGTTGGAAATTTCCTTCCTTAATCCTCAAGGATCGAGTAGAGTGGACAAGCAAGGAAAACGATTTGATCTTTGGAAGGTTGGTTAGGAGTAAGTGTAGTATCTACTACGATAATTCCTTTAATAGGATAAATAAGAAGTGATGAGAGTTTGGTTGGAGTATAGTTATGACTGATAAGATGTGAATCTTTAAGATCAATCTCAGTAAGTGAGACAATTATCATAAGTCAAGTATTGGTCGGGACAGAATAGTAGTTAGGAGATCAAGGGTAATTATCGATGTCTGTAAGTTAAGAATGATTGGATGAGTTTGGAGAATTGTAGGAAAGTGTCCTTGGTAGTTTTACCTAAGCTGAAGATTTATAGAAAAGAGGAATTCTTGAGTGAAACTAAGTTGTTAGAGAAGTTTAAAATTTATGTACCTGATGTGAATTCTTTTGGTTGTAGTTGCATAAATAGGTGCAATCATGTTTTGTAAGGTTGAGATGCATGATCGTGATGTAAATTGAAGAGGTGGACTACGTCCAAAAGAAAACTAAGACTAGGATTGGATATCTTGGATAGGAACTGATGGATGTGTTGTGATAGGAAGGTGTACCGTAATTTAAAATCGAGATGTAAATAACAATAGTTAAGAATGTGGAAGAAAGACTTCCTAAATGAATTAAAAGTGAAAGAGAAGTTGTTAAGTTTAATTATGCCTCTCACGTGTGAGAGATTAAGGTGAGATATTGAAGAGAAGGAGTATGGATTGAGGAGAAGCGATTTGATTTTTTTTAACGATAAATCGAACGGATAATAGGTATGAAGTTTGTTATTAAGTTACAAATGTTACCTAAGGAAGAAGTACGTACGGGAAGTACTTTGGGGAACCTGAGGATGAAGAGATCTTGTCTAGTTGAGTCACGAAATTTCGGGGACGAAATTTTTTTTAGTGGGGTAGTATTGTAACACTCCGGAAATCCTATATCTGTGAATAGTTAATTTTATTTGCTTAAATTAGTTTATTTATTTTATTGGGTGTGTTATCAAAGTTTATACACTCTTGCAAAACAAAAATATTCGTCTATTGTTATTATTATTATTTGTTTAGAAAAATATTATTTAATTAATTTAAATAATATGATTGAAGGAAATTATTTTCCAAATTTAATCTATTTGATTTTAGATTTGAAAATAAAATGGTTTGGATTTAATCAAAAATTTATTTTGGATTATTGATTTCCTAGGTTGATAAATTCAATCATCAATCTCTATCCTAATTCAAATTTTGAAATTTTAGATTTTTCCCACCTATCACAATTAAAAGAACAAAAGAAAAAATGGGAGAAAAACTCCCCAAATTCCCTCGCACACCAGCAGCACCCCTATCCTTTCTTTCTCTTTCTTCTCTTTTCTTTTTCTTTCTTTCTTCTTCCCGACGTCCCTCTCGCGCTCTCTCTCTCTCTAAACTTTCTCTCCTTCTCTCTTCATTTCCGGCCAACTCCAGCCACCTCTCACAAAACCGAAATCATAGAAATGTTCCCTACCTTCTCCTCTACAATTCTAACCGAACATTTTTCTAAACGGAGAAAGTTGACGACGGGGCCACCGCCACTGTTTGGGCGTTTTTCGGCCATCGTCCGGCCACTTTTCACCAAACCAACCTTGTAACTTTACTCTCCTCACCTTCCTTTACATTTCTAGCTCAACATTTTTGCAAACGTACAATGTTGACGGCGGAGCTACCATAGAACCGCCATTGTTTTTGGGGGTTTTCCGGCCACCATTTGGCCTCCTTTTCCAGAAATGAACCAACCATGTGGAAGGCGGCATCTTCCTCCACGTTTTGGACCAAGCACCGCCACTGCCACCGCCGGAGCCGTCGTGCGCCGCCACTGTGCGCCACCGTCGGGACCACCAGAGCCGCTCTTTCTTCCTCCTTGGTAAAAATCCTTCATTCCTTTCTCTTGGCTTTTGATTTCATGAGGAACCCTAACCCTAAATCCCCAATTTAAAACCCTAGCATTTTAATTTCATGCTTTAAATGTGAAATTGATTATGTTTTTATGCAATTAGATATATGAATTTCAAGTTTCCTATGTCAATTGTTCAAATCCCCCTTTGAATTCGGATTTCCCCAATTTCACTAAATCCCTAAATCTTTATCTTACTCTAATCATGAAAATAATTCTGTTTTAGTGCAATTAGGGTAGTTAATTAATGAATTCCCAAATTGATTTTATTAGAAAAGTAATTCTGTTGGACTAAGTAAAATATTTAAATCCATTAGATTATGTTTTTAAATGATAATTAGTTAATTGATATGTTGTTTGGATGCTGAATGTGCTTAGATGTTATCTCTTGGTTTTTTGTTGTGGCTGCGCTTACTTGGGGGAGCTGGATATGCATTCTTGGAGTTGTTGTGGAGTTGGGACGTCAATGCCACCTTCAGCCACCTCTTGGATTTGATGCTTGGAGTTGCTCATCAAAGAGACTTCATTTAAGGTAAGGGGATAAACCTCAGGAACTCCATTTCCGGCAGTTATGTGCTGCATCGGTGTTTGTATTGTAATTAATTATTCTGTATCTGATTGTTGGTTGATTGTTTGGTTTACTGCTGTTGATTTGAATATGCATGATATAACTGCTGACATATTTGAATACATGCTATAATTGTTGAATAATTATATGGATGTATCGTGTGCCCTGTTGTGGGATTTAAGGCGTTAGAGGACCTAATTTTGATTAGAATCCGACATCGTGTAACTTAAAAACTTTAAAAGTCTGAAATGTTAAATTGAGGAAATAAATATGTTTTATCGGTTCTCAGTTTAATTTAAGAGAAAATAAATGAATTATCTATTTTGAAATAAAATATTTTGAAATAAAATATAATGAACAGCTGCTTTTAAGGAAAATCAACTTAAAAGAGAAAAGTTGTGAAAATGTGGTTTTTAATAACGAAAAACGATGTTTTTAAATTAAATAGGTTGTTAGAAACCTTTATTAGTTTTTAAATTAATAAAGTTAACCGTTTGAGCAAAAGCGTTTTAATAAACGTGATTTACAAAATATATTGGTTTTATCCAAGGAAAGGATTTTACAAGCTTTGTTTTAAGGTTTGTATTTTACCGAAAAACAACAAAAGGAAAAGAAATAGTCTTGAGACTAAGTTTTGTTTTATAGAAAACTGATCTAGATGACTTTGTGTAAGTATCGGAGATTTGGGTTTTTGATTTTCGAGTTTTCAAGAAAAGTGGTTTAAAGCTTAGAAACTAGAAACCGAGACGTCGGGGTTCTAGGGTTCTGCAGAACACGTGGATCAAGGATCCGTGTTAGTTTGTGGTCCTGTCGGCTTAGGGACGACCTTTGTGGTCCTGTAAACTTGAGGATGTTTTTATGATCTTGAATCCAACGTTCTAGACTGGTGCATCGGTTAGGGATGTTTGGGATTTGAGTTTTTTTGGACTAAATGTCCTGTTTTGAGAAAATGTTTTTGAGGCTTAAAGAGTCTAAGACATTATGGTGGTTGTTAGTGTTGATGCTACAACGAGGAAATATTGATACGACAAAGATCAATTATCGGAAACTAGATAGTTTCTCATGCATTTTGTGTGTTGGGCAGACGTGCCGTGAAACGGGGGACCTTGATAGGCAAGGGGAACCTGAGATGACTTAATGTCATTATGTAACATTGTCCCTTGATGGACAATGATGTCATACGAGCCAGGAAGAGCGTATTGTGCCCAGTGAAGAGGACAATATAGTATGACTTATACATCGTGAGTACCACTGACATGCGCGTCCATGTATTATTTCCTGGAAGGTTACGTGCTCATGTTTGGCCGAATGTTGATTCTGGCGTTTGTTATTGTATCCTGCGGGGCAAGGACGTTGAGTCTGATCAACTCGTATTTATAATGATGGGATTTCCGGAAATCTAGAATTGAATATTAGTTGAGATATATAGAAGTGTTCATGCATACGTTTAGAGAATAACGTTGATTGTGGGGTAAGAAACCCTTGTGTTTTACTGTTAGTACATGGATATATATGTTGTACTAGACTATGCATGATGATACTTGTGAGATATGCTTATATGAATCTGTTGTATGTGTTTGAGTATATGGTTGTCGTTTTTGGATTCAAATATTGGTTTCTCACCCTTGCTTGTACATGTTGGACACCCTGTTGTGTTTTTGGATACATGTACAGATGTTTATCAACAGTCCTCTAAATCACTCCGGGACCCTATA
Source organism: Ammopiptanthus mongolicus (assembly GCA_039655645.1). Lineage (NCBI taxonomy): Eukaryota > Viridiplantae > Streptophyta > Magnoliopsida > Fabales > Fabaceae > Ammopiptanthus > Ammopiptanthus mongolicus. The sequence goes on from CM077350.1 coordinate 42,849,500, forward strand.
GCTTGAGTGCTTGAGGTTGACGACGAAAAGGTGTAGTTTGTTGACGACGAGACCCGATCTCATTGGTACGAATTATGTTAGGCAGTAAGCTTTATTGTCCATAGAATTCTTTTGTCAGACCAGCTCTTAAGATCTATAAATGTGTAAGTTCAGTCTTCCGACTGTGTTTATGAGTGTTGTGTATTGAAAGATTCGAAGTATGTATGCCTAATGGCAGAACTTGAATTATTGTCATATATGATTAGTTTCATTTTCTTTCCTCTGATTGTTAAAGCTTTTCTTTTGGTATCAGATTTCCACAAACACTATAGAGTTATTTTCGAAAAAGTCTTTTGTTAATAAGGGTAAATGGATATTTTGGGTTACGAAAGTGACACCCGAAGGAGAAGGGTGTTACAAAAGACCCTGGAAGTTTCACCATTCCATGCTCTATTGGAGACACTTATTGTGTTAAAGTGTGTGATCTTGGGGCAAGCATTAACCTCATGCCTATTTCCATTTTTAAGCAATTGGCTATTGGTGATGCTCAACCCACCACTGTGATCCTACAACTAGCTGACAGGTCCATAGATTACCCGGAAGGAAAAATTGAAGATGTGCTAATCAATGTGGATAAATTTGTATTCCTTGTGGATTTCATAATTCTAGATTTTGAAGCAGACAGAGATGTGCCAATAATTCTTAGAAGACCTTTTCTGGCCATGGGTAGAACATTGATTGATGTTCAGAAGGGTGAGTTGACTATGAGGGTTAATGATCAACATGTTACTTTTAATGTGTTTAATGCCTTGAGATACCCAGATGAAGGAATGGAAGAGTCTAAATTTATGCAAACAGTTGACTCATTGATGCGAAAGCAATTTCTAAAAGATCAAAATGCCTCGATTGATGCTATATCACAAGATGCAAATTCTAACTAATCTGATGAAGAAAGTACTGATGTGGCTGAAAGCAAGATGATACAACTAGCTTGGATCAGGCGATTTGAGTCTCTAGAAGTAACTGATGAAACTTTCAAGAACAATGTCCCCTCTATAGAGAAACCCCCTGTGTTAGAGTTGAAGCAGTTGCCACAGGATTTGAAGTATTTGTATTTGGGAGAAGCAGAAACTTTACCCGTGATCATTTCTTCCTTGCTGACTTCAACCCAAGAGGAAAGTTTGATAGTTGCAATGAAAAGGCACAAGAGGGAAATTGGTTGGCATCTGGATGACATTAAAGGTATTAGTCCCACCCTAGGCATGCACAGAATTCTGCTAGAGCAAGATGCAAAGAACAGTATTGAAGCACAAATGAGGTTAAACCATGTAATAAAAGAGGTGGTGAAGAAAGAAATCATCAAGTGGTTGGATGTAGACATCATTTACCCCATTTATGATAGTGTATGGGTTGGCCCTATGCAGTGTGTTCCAAAGAAAGGAGGTGTGACTGTGATCTCCAATCAAAAAAATGAGTGGGTACCTACCAGGACTGTCATAAGATGGCAAATCTGAATGTACTACAGGAAACTAAACAAGGCCACTAGAAATGATCATTTTCCATTGCCCTTCATTGGTCCGATGCTGGATAGGTTGGCAGGGAACGAGTTTTACTATTTCTTGGATGGTTACTCAGGGTACAACCAGATTACTGTAGCACCTGAAGACCAAGAAAAGACAGCCTTTAACTGTCCCTATGACACCTTTGCCATTAGAAGGATGTCATTTGGTGTGTAATGCCCCTGCCACTTTCCAAAGGTGCATGATGATCATTTTCTCTGAATTTATTATTAAATTCCATGGAGATTTTTATGGAAGACTTCTTAGTTTTTGGAGAGACATTCCAAGGCTGCTTGAGCCACCTAGAACAGGTATTGAACATGTGTGAAGAAACTAATATGGTTCTTAACTGGGAGAAGTACCATTTCATGGTCAAAGAGAGAATTTTTCTTGGTCACAAAATTTCAAAGAAGGGGATGGAGGTAAACAAGGCAAAGGTTGAAGTTATTGAAAAGTTGCCACCACCTAACTCTGTGAAGGGCATTAGGAGTTTCCTTAGTCATGCAGGCTTTTATTGAAGGTTTATCAAGGACTTCTCCAAAATTTCCAAACTATTATGTCAACTGCTTGAACATGATAAACCCTTTGAGTTCACTCCAGAATGCTTTCAAGCATTTTAGATTTTAAAGAATGCCTTAGTGACTGCACCTGTCATCACTGCTCCCGACTAGTCCAAGGCTTTTGAGTTAATGTGTGATGCCAGCTACTTTGTTGTGGGAGTAGTCCTGAGACAGAGGCATGAGAAGGTGTTCCACTCTATATACTATGCCATGAAGACCCTGATTGAGGCACAACAGAATTACACTACCACTGAGAAGGAGTTGTTGGCTGTAGTGTTTGCATTTGACAAGTTTAGACGTTACTTGGTAGGAACTAAAGTGATAGTGTACACAAATTATGCAACCATCAAGCACTTGATTGCCATGAAAGATGCAAAGCCTAGATTGATCAGATGGGTCTTACTGTTGCAAGAATTTGATTTAGAAATTAGGGATAAAAAAGGGGCTCAGAATCAGGTCGCAAATCACTTGTCAAGACTACCTGATGGTAATGAAGACACATGCAATTATGAAATCCCAGCATAGTTTTCGGATTAGTATTTGCTTGCAGTAGAACAAGCGGAAACCCCCTTATATGTTGATTTGGTAAACTACTTGGCTAGCAGAGTTGTCCCACCTGATATGAGCTCAGAACAAAGGAAGAGATTCTTTTAATAGGCAAGTCTATTTTAATGGGATGAATCCTACTTGTTCAAGCAACGTGTTGACCACATATTCAGAAGGTGTGTGGCTGAAAATGAAATACCATATATTCTCCTGCACCGTCACTCTTCTCCTTACGGAGGAAACTTTGAAAGGATGAGGACAGTCGCTAAAGTCCTCCAGGCTAGTTATTTTTGGCTCTCACTATTCAAAGATGCCCACAACTATGCCAAAAGCCGTGACAGGTGCCAGAGAGTGGGAGGTATTGAAAGTAAAACAGGAAAACATAAGAAGGGGGGTTGAATTGTGTTTCTTAACCGATTTTCAAAAACCTTTTTTTAAAGCAAACGTTTAAGGCAGGTAAGATGAAAAAACACACCAAAACGATTATAAGCGTTTACGATACTTTGTTTTCAATCTCCAAGTTAGTAATAAATAAAAACTTAACAAGATAGGGATAGAGAGATTAACACAAAGATATATCCTGGTTCACTCTTTCAAATCAAAGAGTTACGTCCAGTCCCTTCCCTCAGAAGGTTTTTCCACTAAAACTATTAGCACTTTTCACAAGCTGTTTCCAAGTCTCTTCAAGACTACAACTCCAAGTATTCTACACCTCTCCAGGCTACAAGAATTCTTTTACAGACAAACCTCTTCAGGCTCAACAAATCCTAAGATTTGAGAGGGTTTTTCTGAGCTTTTTACAAACTCACCACAGTGAGAGTTTTACATGATATAGCTCTTTAACAATCTGTTTGCAACTTTGCAATGAAAGAATGAGAAGATTTACAGATCAATTTCTAGAGAGTGAAAGCTTTGAGGCTTTTGCTTGCACAATGAATTCTCTTGAATATTTTCTTGCTCGTGTGTTCTCTTTTTTGCTTCTTCAGAGGAGGCTCTTCTTATAGCTTTGTCTTGACCTTCTGATTTCAAAACAGTGGGAAAACTTTTCCGTTTAGACACATTCAAATATGCGTTAAGCACAGAATCATTTTCCAGTTGTTCTCCGTTGTGTATTTGTCCTTTCAGAATGAGGAGGTAGTAGCAGCTTGAATGGTAGCAGACTGATTTTGCTTTTATGGTCGACAAGCGTTTTGCTCTACGTGATTCTTTGCTCTACGTGGTTTGCTTTGTACGACATTTGTACTTTCTTTTATCTTATGTAAAAAAGATATTTCCTTATAACCAATTAAGACTTTTGAATAAGAGAGAGTCACGTCATCTGCAAAATGAAGTTAGTGGACGCACAGGCATATATAAAAAGTTGGACGCACAATTTATATAGACAGTTGGACGCACAAGTAGTGTAGACAATTGGACACGCAATATAAACAATTGGACGCACAATATGTATAAACAGTTGGATGCAAAAATAGTGTAAACAATTGGACGCACAATATAGACAATTGGACGCACAATACTATATGATCATATTTTGTACGTAAACCTTTACCACTATACTCCAACAGATTATTTGGACGAACCATGTAGTTTCTTTGGACGAAGATATTGCAGTGAGCTTTTTGTCATTTAAGAGCTAGGTGAAACTTTGGTTTTGGAGAACTATCTGAAGTCAGAAACATACAAAGGTCTTTTGACCATATGGATTAGCATAAACTTGACTTCGAGTAAATTCAACAATCATATAATAATTTTGTTAATCATTAAAACTTTTAGGGGTCATTAGCCATTACTGTTTTGGTTCTAACAGGTATTTCTACCAGCAATGAGATGCCCCACAATTCCATTTTGGAAGTTGAGTTGTTTGATTTGTGGGGTATAGACTTTATGGAACCTTTCCCCTTCCATTGGTAACCTTTACATCTTCGTAGCAGTTGACTATGTCTCAAAATGGGTAGAAGTTGTAGCACTTACCACTAATGATGGCAAGGCAGTCACAAAGTTTCTTCAGAAGCACATATTCACTAGATTTGGCACTCCCAGGACTATCATTAGTGATGAGGGCACTCATTTTTGCAACAAACGCTTTGCCAATGTTCTAGCAAGATATGGGGTAAAGCACAAAGTAGCTATTGCATACCATCCACAGATCAACGGCCTGGCAGAGCTCTCCAACAGAGAAATCAAAAGAATTCTTGAGAAAGTGGTAAATACTAGCAGAAAATACTAGTCTCTACATCTTGATGATATGCTGTGGGCCTACAGAACTGCATACAAGGCTCCTTTGGAGATGTCTCCTTTTAGGTTGGTCTTTGGCAAGGTTTGTCACCTCCCCATTGAGATGCAACACAAGGCTTTCTGGGCGGTTAAAAAGTTAAATTATGATCTAGCTCAAGCTAGAGCTGCTAGAACGCTGCAGCTCAATGAGTTGGAAGAACACGGATTGTTTGCTTATGAGGGGGCAGAGATTTACAAAGCAAAGACCAAGGCCTGACATGATAAAAGGATTCAGAAAAAGGGAATTTGCTATGGGAGAGCATGTATTGCTCTTCAATTCTAGATTAAGGCTCTACCCAAGAAAATTGAAGTCCAAATGGTCAAGGTCTTTCACAATTGTCCAAGTGCACTCTCATGGAGCCATTGAGTTGTTTGATGCAGCATGTGACAGTACTTTTAAGGTAAATGGACAAAGAATCAAGCATTATTTTGCTGAGCCAGTTGTTAGAGCACAGGCCATCACAATAATAACTGATGCTTAATGTTCCTTGTGAACTAAGTCAGGCTGAGAACTCTTAAACCAAGCACTAATGGGAGGCAACCCGACTTTTTCTTTTTCAGTTGTTGCATTTTTCAATTTTATTTTAGATTGACTAACTACAAGTAATAAAAAAAGAGAAAAGAAATTTGGAGTTATGGATGCAGGTTTTTAGCTGTCACGGTTAGGGGTGGGAATAGGCCCTGACCTAAATAGGCTTGATCTATGTTCCAATATCAAGGCCTGAGTCTGGCTTATTAGCCTGATATAGGTCAATTTTTAAGGTCTGGCCTGGCCTACTTCGAAGCCTGGCTTGGACTGTAAGCCTATTTAAATGCATACTTTTTAATAAGGCCTTTAAATAGGCTTTGCATTCACTTGTAAATAAGCTTGTATGTCTCTAATAATAAAAAAGCAAATAAATTAAGCTTATACTAAAAATACACACTGCCAAATAAAAAGATGGAACCTGTGACTACTTAATAAATAGGCCACACCCAATATTCTTTGTTCAATTCTTTGTTCACTACTTAAGCTACTTAACCTGTGACTATTTTTTTTTTTTTTAAAAGCAAAATTTAATAATAATATCCAAACCCAGTAATCCCACAATCCCCTTTTACACCCGACCCGAACTAATAGTATGTTAATTCCAAATTATATCAGCATAAAAAACAATCAGGTAAGTACTTGAGCATGAATAAAAGAGCTCTCCAAAATCATATGATAAAACCTCGAATGTATAGCCACAACAATAGAGGAGGTCAATATACTGATATAATATATAGCCACAACCATAACAGAACAATGAATCATAACCAAATCAGCCTTATCAACTCAGCCACAACCATTATGCACAAGTTGAGACCGTATGGGACCAAAAGAAACATGTCTGCAACATCTGAACACATTGGACATCGACCAAGAAGTATAGAAAGCATCCTAGGCTACTTTTAACAGACCCAGTAAAGTATAGAAAGCATACTAAATTCATCACCAATAATTGTAAATAATGGAAGCAAAGAGTATAACTATACTTCTGTTCAACACTGATATAATGATAGTATAACCGAAAAATGGAAACAAAAAGTCTAACATAAATGATAGTAAATAATGATTAGTCTTCCCAAAAAGCAACAAACAAGAGTGCATCCAGCTAGCAACAAGCAATCTTCACATCAAGGGTGCGTTTGGAAGAGCTTATTGAGAGCTTATGAGAACAGCTTATAGAATTAAACTTATACAAATAATTTATGAAAATGGTTTATGATCTTTCCATAAGCTGTTTTTAGTTTAATTAAAAAAGAGCTTATTGCATAAGCACTTAAATAAATTGTATACTCAAACGCACCCCAAATCTTCAATATGATCTCTTATTGTTCATGCGCCTAAAAATAACATAATAATTTATGTTATTATGCCACACAATATCTAATAGTGATCATATCAAGAAGTATAAAAATAGAGTTAATACAAGAGTCATGATTATTTGTACCTTTGAATTTTTGTGCAAACCGTACTTGTGACGAAGCCAATCCCCTCCACAAATGAGTGACTCAATTGATTCCCCATTCAATTTAGAACGAAACTCATTGATAATCCGCTAGATTCTTTAGTAATTGTGCCTTTATTGAGTGGTTTTTACTCCCTTTTGTCTAGAATTTTGTCTCTGTTTTGTCCCTTTTTGAGTCTTTTGAGTCTTAGTTAGTTGTCTTTATGTTTGTGATAATTTCCTGTAATTAGAGTCAATTTAAGTTTATTTTTATGCTTTTTAATTTTTATTTCTCCTTAATCATTTTATGATTCAAGAAAGGTGGGAAGATTGAAGAGAAAAGTAAACTTGTTCAAGAAGATTGGAGCTTATGGGAGGAAGAAGAGCCTACAAAACTGAAGTTGTGAAACTTGGGTTCAGCGCTGGACGTGGGGGAGACAGCGCCCAGCGCTGGTTACCCTGATAAGAGGCTACTCTCTGGAAGGTCAGCGCTCAGCGCAGTAATTACAGCGCCCAGCGCTGAAGACCCCTGATAGAATCTGCTCTCTGCCTAACTGGCGCTGGACGCAGGGACTCTGGCGCCCAGCGCTGGATCCTTGGTGAAAATGCGTTGTCTGTCTTGCTAGCGCCTAGCACCAGAAATATAGCGCCCAGCGCTGGCCAATTTTCCTGACAGGGTATTTAAGCATTTATTACCCATTTTGAGGGGGAGCCACCAGCTGCACGAAATTCTAAACCTAAAAGTGGAAATAGGAGCTTCTTCTCTGCTAGAACAAAATCATCTTCATGGAGTTTGCATCATCTTTGTTCATTTCATTTCCCTTTGTAGTTTCCTTTATTATGTCTAGCTAAATCCCTTTTTGTTGGGGTTAGATGTAGCTTCTTCCAAACTCTCATGTATTTGACTTGATATTTTAATGTAGTTTCTACTTCCTTATGAGTGCTTAATTTCTATGCTTAATGCTTGTTGTGGCTTGATCACCCATGATTTGATCTTTGATTTGATTTGCAATTGGAAAGTTCTTATTGAATCTAGACATGAAATTAATCACCTAGTAAACCTTATCTCTAGGAATGGAATTTGGTTTATTAGTTATCTCTGAATCTCTAATCTTAATGCAAACCCACTAATTAGGCCACCTAAGGAATTAGGGTTTTATTTGGGGGTTTAGGCTCTTTCCATCTAAGGAATTAGGGATTGAGTATTTTAGTGGATTGATATTCATAATTGAAGTATGAAACTGTATTATTTGTCATTTCATTGCATGAGAGGAAGGGATTAGTGAATTCTAACTCCAACATATTTTCTCTTATAAGTAAAACCGTTTTTGCATCTTAAGTGTTTGAAAAATACAAAAAGAGCTTGTTCCTCTTGTTTTATTCCTTTGACTTCTAATTCTTGTTTATTGAGCTTCTGAGCTCCCTTTGATCCCAAACAACTCTTTAGGAAAAATCAATTTGTGCATGTTTTTATTTGTCACACAATTCTCGTGGGAACGATATCCCTTTCACCTCTTTTACTACTTGTACGACTCGGTATACTTGCCGAAGTGTTCAACAAGTTTTTGATAACTCTTCCTCCAGCACTGAATGTGGACTCCGATGCCATAGTTGAGATTGGGATAGCTAGTATATCTGCAACCATCTTTTACATAATCTTAGACTTTAGTCTATTGTTACGCCACCACTCCAGTGCACAAAAAGAGTTATTGCTACCATCTGGAATGTAAACAACTTCCTCAAGATAAGCATATACTTTAGATTTCATTAAGGGGACAGCCTCCTTTTCTTGCCCAAGAGTCATTATGTGGTCATATCCAGTGGTTATTGAAGGTTTAGGTGTACTGGAAGATGAAGAGTTATTGCCACCATTATTCACTTCACTAGAGGATGACTCTTCAAGACTTAGAGACACATACTCCTCATACAATTGTTTCAATGAAGTACGCACCTTTTGTATATTCTCTTTTGCAACTTCTTCAGTTCTATATATAAAGGGAAAGCATATATGACCACGTGGAATTTGCACCTGGGATCCAAAACACTAGCAATGGCCATCAATAGATTGCATTGCCCCCAATATTTGTCAAACTTTAGTTTCATTGGGGCTACCATTTCTCTCATAAAAAGATCTCTATCCTGAGTAGCATTATCAATCACTTGTTTAACCCTCCAAATTTATGGAAGATACAAATTTGCAGTAGGATACTCACTGCCTAAGATTACATGAGTAGCTAAATTAAACACCTCTAGAAGTTTACAAACCTTCTCAACTTTTTCCCAAACATCATGTGAAGGTGCAAAACCGTAATGTGGCTCTCTTTACTTATAAGCTGGAAAGACAATCTTGAATTTTAAAGCAGAGAGTAGCATCTGAAAGGTAGAATTCCACCTTGTTGGACAATCAATAATAAGCTTCCTATCTTTCAAGTGCTTCTGTTCAACAATGTCACAGAAAGCCTTCAACCTCGAATCATTGTAATTAATATATTTGACACTTTCGCGAACATTGTAAATAATATCCTTAATCATGCCAAGGCCATCCTGCACTAACAAGTTTAATATGTGAGCGCAGCATCTTACATGAAACAAAGCACCATCTAGAAAAAACTTTCTGCCCAATGATAAGTTCTCCTTGAGATTCCTTAAGCATGAATCATTATTGGACGCATTATCAACAGACACCGAAAACACTTTATTTTCAATCCCCCAAGATTTTAAACACTTGACAATTGCATCAGCCACATCAACTCCACGCCTTGGAGTAGGCACTCTCACAAAGCTCAAAACTCTTTTTTGTAGTTTCCACCCCGCGTCTATGAAATGTCTTGTGATCACCATATACTTAGCTACTCAATCACTTGATTTCCATATATCAGTAGTTAAACTAATCTTGCTTACACTTTTCAACAATGTCTTTAATGTTTTCTTCTTTGTCTCATATATTGCCAAACAATCACCTTTTATTGTTTTACGAATAACTTTGTGAAAATCTGAATTCACATATTGAAAAGCCCATATCAAAACCTCATCTTCAACAATGCTGAAAGGATACTCATGTACCATAATAGCACTAGCAATAATTTCTCTCATCTTCTCATTAGATTATCTAGCACGGGGAACAACAAATGGATTACCCGGATTTGAAGGTTGAAATGGAATGGTGGGTGCTTCTTTTCTGTACCCACCTGCAACTTCTTTTGCAAGCAATGCTCGACGTGTCTCCCTAGATGGCTAGTGCTAGCCCCTCTCCCACCAGTAGACAATTTTTCTCTAAAGTATTTGCATATAGCTTTCTTTGCACCTCCTTCAATTTCAACTTCATTAAAATCATTCCATACAATCGAGGTTTTTTTGCCTCTTCTTCTTGATGACAACATCTTCTTGTACTTGATCTTTACCTATTTCATTCTCAGGTTGACTTAAATCTACAGGTACATGTTCATTCATCTCGTTATGAGGAGCAGAAGCAAATTGTTTCATTATTTTCAAATGAAGAAGCCATTAGATAGACCTGTTTCACAAATAACACAACGTAAATTAATAAAACAAGATAATAACTAAAATGCTAACTGTTAGGAACTACTAGGGTATTTTACTTAACATAAAAAAGACTCACCCAGAAACTACTACACAAAGCAACAGGGTCGTCCCTGAGATTTTGGGTGCCCTGTGCGAACTATGTAATTGATGCCTATTTTTAATAAGTTTTATATATATATTATCAAATGCATATATCAAAATAAAAGAAATGCAAAAAACTAGTCATTAATTATTGTAATATAACCTCAAGTGAAATAAAATATCATTGAAGAAAAGTTAAAGATTACATCAACATTGAAAAGCTCAAACCAAACCAAAACTACAATAGAGTTATTGCAAAAGTAGAGTTATACATGTATCTATTAACCCGAACATGTAGCAATCCGAGTAGCATCCCACACCAGCAACATCATCCACCCATAGCACATGAATCATAAGGCCTAAAGAAAGAAAGTGATGCCCTACTAATCTTTAAATATCATCCTCCTGATATTTTTTGCTGCAAAATCATTAATAATCTATTCATAATCAAAATTCTTTCAACAATAATCATTTTCAATAGAAATCAAGATAGGGCTATTTAATCTACTTTGCGACATTATAGATCGCAAATAAGATTTTAACAATTTCAATTTTGAAAAACTTCTCTAAGCAGATGCAACAATAACGGGAATAGTTAATATTATTCTATAAGCTATGCATGTATTAGAAAAACAATTAAATGTCTGTTAATTATATAATTTTTTATTTTTAATATATATATATATATACACTAAGTAAAAAAAAAGATTTGATACCCCTAAAAATTGAGGTTCTGTGCGGTCGCACACTTCGCACACCCTCAGGGCCACCCCTGCAAAGCAAAATGGTTTGTAAAAATAGAAAGCATTTGGCTCATCAAAAAAAGAAAGCATTATATTTCTTTTCCTTTAAAAAAAAAAAAATAGAAGCAAGCAATTGGAGAACCAAAAAGAACCTATCCAAGAAATAGAAAGAGAACAACAATTACTTACCCAGTGGAGAGAGATAAGTGACGCTGGTTCGGGGTTTAGAACTGTAAGAGTCGATGAGGTTTCTTTGATTCTTTGAATAATGATGCTACTGGAACTATAAAAGTCTGGAACACAACTTGGTACAGAGTAGTACAGGGAATGAATCCGAGTACCACTAAGTTTACCACAGGGATTCTAATTGGAGAATAGAACCCGATGCAAGCAAACTAGCAATGGAACAGTACAAGCAATTTCTGAGAATTGCAGAGAATAACAGAGGAGGGAGAGAAGGAATATTTGCACTGAATGATTGATATCTATTTCATTGGCTGAGGGCCTATAAGTAATGATTGGCAAGCATCATCATTCGGGTACAATAGAGAATATGCTAACAGAATTGCTCACAGCTCAGCATACAGCCGGCAAGTGCACATGCACATAAGGACAAAAAGGAAAAATGCTAATACAATTATTTGATTTAACTAAAGCTTAAGCAAGTAACTTGAATTAGGCAATGTAACAGTAATAATTACTGTGACAATACCCGCCCCTCGAAGCAAACCCTTGACCTCAAGGGTGAAAATTAGGAAACTGCTTCAGCAACTCATAATAGAACTCCCAAGATGCTTTGTCAGGAGGTAGGTTCTTCCACTTGACCAGAACCTTGGTAGCAGCCCTGTGTCCTCGCTTGACCATCTTCCTGTCCAAAATTAATTCGGGCTCACCCTTATCACAAGGTGGTGTTGCAGAAACTGGGAAATGAGGAGAGCTGATAGCAGCAGGATCCACACACAATTTTAACTGAGAAACATGAAAGGTGTGGTGGATAGCAGCTGAGGCAGGTAATTCCAACTGATAAGCAGTCTGTCCTATGCGATCCAGGACTTTAAAAGGGCCATAATACTTAGGAAGGAGCTTGTGGAATTGAGAGTTTCGCAAGGAATGCTGCCTATAAGGCTGAAGTTTCAAGTAGACATAGTCACCAATATCAAAAACTCTGTCAGATCGATGCTTATTAGCTAACATTGTCATCCGATTCTGTGCTCTTAGCAGATGGAATTTGAGCAACTGCAATGCTGCCTCTCTTGCAGCCATAGAACGGTCCACAGTGCTATTGGCAGATTCACCAGGTAAATAAGGGAGGTGAATAGGGGTGCCAGTCCATAAACCACTTCATAAGGTGTGGCTCGAATTGATGAATGGAAATTGGTATTGTACCACCATTCGGCTAAGGAAATCCATTTAGACCATGAAGAGGGTTTATCCGAACACATACAACGAAGATAGGTCTCAAGACACTTGTTCACCACCTCAGTTTGGCCATCCGATTGAGGGTGATAAGCTGTGGATTTATTTAGTGTTACTCCTTGTAACTTAAATAACTCAGTCCAAACCATGCTCAAAAAAGTAGGGTCACGATCACTAGTAATAGAGGAAGGCATACCATGTAGTTTGAAAATATGCTCAAGGAATAGATGAGCAACATCAATAGCAGTATAAGGATGAGTAAGTATTAGAAAGTGAGCATACTTACTTAAACGATCAACCACTACAAGGATCACATGTTTACCATTGGAAGGGGGAAGACCTTCAATAAAATCCATGCTAATAGCTTCCCAAATTCGATTAGGAATTGGAAGATGCTGGAGTAGACCTGGATAGGCTGCAGAATCGGGTTTGCAGGTCTGGCAAGTGTGACATTTCCTGACATAGGCTTGGACATCTTTAAGCATGTTTTTCCAATAGAAAAGAGACATAACTCGGGCACAAGTAGTGTCTCGACCAGAATGACCACCAATAGGAGAATCATGGAGCCAATTAAGGATGCTGGTCTTAACTGCAGGAGTATTACCAACAACCAGCTTGCCATATCTTCGTAGCTCATCCCTGACCCAAGTAAATTTAGGATGAGAAGTCAGTTTGGCCTGCAGGTCAGCAATGATAACCTGCAAAACAGTATCAGAGGACCAAGACTGCTTGATTTGCTGCAATAAATCAGGGGAAGCAGTACCTAACAGCAGAGGTAACAGTTCAGCAGCAGTGTTTCTGGACAAGGCATCAGCTGCAATGTTCTGTGAGCCTTGTTTATATTGTATTTCAAAGTCCAATCCCATGAGTTTAGCCATTAATACCTACTGAAATGGAGTGTGTAATCTTTGTTCCAAAAGATGTTTAATACTCTTTTGGTCAGTCTTGATAATGAAATGAGCATGAGCCAAATATGTACTCCATTTTTGGACAGCATATACCACAACAAGCAGTTCACGTTCATAGATGGACATAACTTGTTGTTTAGGTCCTAGAGACTTACTGATGTAAGCTATAGGGTGACCTTGTTGCATCAAGATAGCACCAATTCCCTTGCCCGAAGCATCAGTCTCCACAGTAAATGGAGAGGAAAAATCAGGGAGTGCAAGCACAGGAGCAGTAATTAGAGCAAGCTTTAATGCTTCAAATGCAGAAACAGAATCATCATTCCAAGAAAAACTATCTTTTTTAAGCATATCAGTTAAAGGTTTAGCAATTTTACCAAAATTGCTCACAAACCTCCTATAGTATCCAGCAAGACCAAGGAAAGCTCTCAATTGTTTAAGTGTTTTGGGCTGAGGCCAAGCAGCCACAGCAGAAATCTTGGCAGGGTTAGTTGCTACACCTTCTTGAGAGATGATGTGACCTAAGTACTCAACCCTAGGGCAAGCAAAAGTACACTTTGCCTTGTTGAGGAAAAGGTGGTGTGCTCGGGCAGTTTGAAAAATAGCTTGTAGATGCTGTAAATGTTGATCAAGTGAGCTACTGTATATTAAAATGTCATCAAAAAAGACTATCACAAACCGTCGAAGGAAGGGATGGAAGATATAATTCATTAGAGCTTGAAAAGTGGCCGGAGCATTAGTGAGACCAAAAGGCATCACAAGGTATTCAAAGTGGCCTGCATAAGTTTTAAAAGGCAGTCTTGTATTCCTCACCAGTTTGCATACGTACTTGATGGTAACCGGACCTCAAGTCCAATTTGGAGAAAATAGAGGCACCATACAATTCATCCATAAGGTCCTCAATCAATGGAATAGGATAACGATCCTTGATTGTATGTAGGTTCAACCTTCTATAATCAACACAAAGGCGCCAAGAACCACCTTTCTTCTTAACCAAAACAGCTGGAGAAGCAAAGGGACTGGTGCTGTGTTGTATAAGGCCTTGCTGCAACATATCTTCCACCAATTTATCTACTACATCTTTTTGAATGATGGAGTATCTATAAGGCCGCAAACTGACCGGATTGGTACCATCCTTCAATGGAATAACATGATCAAATCCAGGCCTTGGAGGTGGCAGCTGAGTAGGTTCTTGAAAAATGTCAGAAAATTGGGCAATCAAGGCTGTAATAGCCTCGGGCACAGGGTCAGTATCAACAGAAACAGTAAGTAATTGGCAAGAGCTGTGATTAGTGGCAGAATTAAAGGAATCTAAGAGCAAAAAACACATTTGGGCTCCTCGTTTCACAGCTTGGGCAAATGTCTTATTGGTGATGAGCTTAATACTTGGAGTTTTGGCTCCCCTAAGAACAAACTTCTTGCCCTTAGTAGTGAACTCCATTTGAAGCTTAGAGAAATCCTAAAGGATAGGACCAAGGGAAGTAAGCCACTGAATTCCCAAAATTAAGTCATAACAACCCAATGGTAACACTATTACATCAGCAGTAAAGGAAGTTTGTTGAAGCTGCCATGTGAATTCCTTGTAAATATATGGAGCAATCAGCCTGTTCCCACCTCCTGCAGTCACATGCATAGGAGCAATTGGATCCAATTTGCACCCCAATTTCTTGGCAACCTCCAGGTCCAAGTAGTTATGGGTACTACCACTATCCAACAAAATGTGAAGCAATTTCTTGTTATGTAACCCTGTAACCTTCATGGTTTGGAAACTAGAGTTACCTGTCATGGCATTTAATGAAATTAAGGGGCTGTCCACATTAGTAGTGGATTCCGAAGGTTCAATCAAGTCAAGCACAGGGCCCTGATCTGGAGGTTCAGGTTCATCTCCTTCCAGTTCAAGGACAAAATATTGGGATTTCCTATGTTTCAAGTGGTGACCAGGTGTGTATACTTCATCACAAAACATGCAAAGACCTTTTGCTTTGCGATCAGCCATATCATTGGCTTGAAAGGATCTAGGGGGTTTAGGAATTAATGGGCCCGAGGTGTTGGGAGGTGTGGGGCTTAATTTGTGGCTTGTGTTTAATGGTACTGGGGAGGGTGTGGAAGTGTTTTTGGAGAAGGGAAATTTAGGAGGGTAAGGGGTTCGGGTAATGGGGGTGGATGGGTGGGATTTAGAAGCTTCAAATAGTTGTGCAAGATTGGCCGCATAAGCGATGGAGGTTGGGTGGAACATTTTAACCAGCATTTGAGTCTCATGAGATAACCCAGCCATAAAAATGCTTAATGCATGTTCGGGTAAAATGGATACCTGAGTGAGGGCGAGTTCAAATGCATCCAGGTACTCTTTCACCGTGGCATTGTGCTTTACCTGAATCAAAGTAGCTAAAGGGTCGTCATAGAGGTCGCCAAAACGGAGAGCAATGTCAGAGACGTATTGATTCCAGGGGGGTAGATGTCGAACTTGGTGCTCATGTAGTTAAGATGCCATTGGAGAGCAATGCCATCGAGATGAATCGCAGCCAATCGAACCTTGGAATCATCAGTAGTTTCATCGAGGGAGAAGAACTGGTTACATTTGTAAAGCCATTCTTTTAATCGGGTTCCATCGAAACGAGGGAAATCGACCTTAGAAAGGCGAGTTGAGTAAGAGCGAGGTGTTTCCGAACGGCGAGGACCGCTATTGCCGTGCGAGGAAAAATTATCACCGTGAGGTGAATGTACTTGACCTCGCAGCAAGCTACGGATCTCTTCCAAACCAGTGTCCAAGCGAGATAAATTTGAACTCATTTCCTCAAAATGATGAGAAAACTCGTCTTGCTTGGTCGCAAGATCAGCTAATGTCAACTGAGTACGGGTACCGGCAGCCATGGCGTAGGATCGAGGGCTTTGATACCAACTGGTACAGAGTAGTACAGGGAATGAATCCGAGTACCACTAAGTTTACCACAGGGATTCTAATTGGAGAACCCGATGCAAGCAAACTAGCAATGGAACAGTACAAGCAATTTCTGAGAATTGCAGAGCATAACAGAGGAGAGAGAGAAGGAATATTTGCACTGAATGATTGATATCTATTTCATTGGCTGAGAGCCTATAAGTAATGATTGGCAAGCATCATCATTCGGGTACAATAGAGAATATGCTAACAGAATTGATCACAGCTCAGCATACAGCCGGCAAGTGCACATGCACATAAGGACAAAAAGGAAAAATGCTAATACAGTTATTTGATTTAACTAAAGCTTAAGCAAGTAACTTGAATTAGGCAATGTAACAGTAATAATTACTGTGACACAACTCTTCAGAGGTGAGTTCTGTGGTGCATCAAACATGAGTGGGGTGTATGGTACACCCCACTTTTTATCAATAGATAATCAATTAACACTTAATTAAATTTTTATCAATAAAAAAATCATAAATATATTATCAAAGGGGAAGCACCATGCACGCCATTTTTGGGGTGCACACTAGACATCCCCCTCTTCAGAATGGGGTGCACACTAGACATCCCCCTCTTCAGAGGCTATTGTTTGTTGGTTGGTTTTTTAAAAGTCTGAAACTCAAGTCTAAAAGTCTAATGCTACCGGAACTATTGCTTAGCCACTGA
Organism: Ammopiptanthus mongolicus; assembly: GCA_039655645.1. Taxonomy (NCBI): domain Eukaryota; kingdom Viridiplantae; phylum Streptophyta; class Magnoliopsida; order Fabales; family Fabaceae; genus Ammopiptanthus; species Ammopiptanthus mongolicus. Next base: position 42,866,686 of record CM077350.1, read on the forward strand.
ATATTTTGTTTGCCCGTTGATTTTCTTATGAGTAAATAGTTAATTTGGTCCCTGAAAGTATAACACAGTATCAACTTAGTCCCTGAATTTAACTAAATAGCAAAAACGTTCCTGAAGTTATAAAACGTTAATCAAATTGATCCCTCCGTCAACTCCAGTTAGCTGACACCGTTAACGGCGTTGATGTGACACGTTAAGTGCCTTGTTGGCACTGTTGTCACTGGTTAAGTGGTGTCCACGTGGTCAGGGACCAATTTGAAACTCTGAACCAGGGATTAAATTGATACTCGCAACTCTGAACTAAGGACTAAATTGATACTTGTAACAGTCTTCTTCTTCTTCTTCTTCTCTTTCCCCTTTCTATCTCTGCTCTCTGTCTCTCTCTCTCTCTTTGCTTCCTCTGTCTGGCGCTCTCTCTAACCACCCGTCTATAGACAGGTCATTTCTCTCTCTTCTCTCTCTCTCTCTCTTTGCTTCCTCTGTCTCTCGCTTTCTCTAATCACCCATCTATAGACGGGTGGTTAGAGAGAGAGCGCGAGACAGAAGAAGCAAAGAGAGAGCAGAGAGAGAAAGGACCCGTCTATAGATGGGTGGTTAGAGAGAGAAAGCGCCAGACAGAGGAAGCAAAGAGAGAGAGCAGAGAGAGAAAGGGGAAGATAAAGAAGAAGAAGAAGAAGAAGATTGTTGCGAGTATCAATTTGGTCCCTGGTTCAGAGTTGCGAGTATAAATTTAGTCCCTGGTTCAGAGTTGCGAGTATCAATTTAGTCCCTGGTTCAGAGTTTCAAATTGGTCCCTGACCACGTGGACACCACCTAGCCAGTGACAACGGTGCCAACAAGGCACTTAACGTGCCACATCAGCGCAGTTAACGGCATCAGCTAACTGAGGTTGATGGAGGGACCAAGTTGATTAACGTTTTACAACTTCAGGGAAGTTTTTGCTATTTAGTTAAATTCAGGGACTACGTTGATACCGCCTTACACTTTCAGGGACCAAATTGGCTATTTACTCATTTTCTTACTTTTCTATAATGTTAGTTTTGTTTTTAAAATATTATATTTTTGCTATATATTAAAATATAATATATACTATTATAAATATTATATTATATTATATATTATTATATTATATATTATATATAAATAATAAACAGGCCGGCCTGACAGACCTAGTAGTGTTTTTTTAAAGCCTTAGTCTGATCTTTTTAACTATATGGACTTTTTAAAAAGTCTTGACCTGGCCTTTTTGTTAAATAGGCCAAGCTATAGGCCCCTAACGAGCGACCTAGCCTATTTCCATCCCTAGTCCCAGTGTGGTGGAGTGTTATTTAGGCTGAATTTGTTAAGCAAGGCCTAAGAAGTTTGCAGGCTGAGTTTCTGGAGGGAAAAGAAGAAAATTTTGAATTTTGGGTGATAGTTTGGAAAAGAGGCACGTGATAGGTGAAGGGGTTCCCAATGGTTACCATTCCTGCCCTATCACTTCAACCACTCATGCCTCCCAAGCCTCCCCAATCACAACACTTGCTTCCCATTCACTCAACCACCCACATCACACTTCTGCACACCATAAATACCCCCTTCACCACACACTTCACTCACACTTTCATCTCCCCATCTACCCACAACCTTTCTCTTTCAAATCCCCAAATTTTCCTCTTCTCCCATAACCACATTCCTCTCCTCCAGACCACCCCCAACCCTTTCACCATGCCTCGTATCAAGACTTATGGCAACAAGAAGGCTAAGGCCACATCCAGCGACGAATTTGAAGTGTACCCCTCTTCATGGATGCTGAAGTCGTTGAGCACTACAACAGTGTCAAGCACTACAACAGTGTCACTCTGAAGCGTGACCTCCACCATGAGAAGACGTTCGCCATGTCTTAGGAGCCGAACTTTGGCCTCCCTGCTGAAATTACCAAGCTGATTGAAAAGCTGGGGTGGAGTAAATTTGCTAAGCATCCCTCTGGATTTTGCGCTACCATGGTGATGGAGTTTTATGCGAACCTTGGGGGTTCTTCCCAAACACACTCGGTGGTGCGAGGCACCCGAGTGGTCTTCTCTATTGCAACAATCAACATGCGTTTGGGACTGAAGAGCATCGAGGATGAGTACACCCCGTGAAAGTAGGATACTCCAAATTCGGAAGTCCAAGAGTGCTACTCAAGAGGATGACTGATAAAAGGATGAATGCTCTCAAGGAGGAGCTAGCTGTAGCAAGAACGCAGTGGCTTTCTCCTAGGAAGATTTCCAGATCTATGCTGAAACTGATGACCAAAGTTTGGTACCATTTTGTGAGGCATATGTTGTCGCCCACTTCTCACACTAAGACAGTGATCAAGGAAAGACTGGTGCTGCTGCATTGTATCATGGCTGGAAAGAAGATCAATGTGGGGAAGATGGTAGAAAAAGAGATTTCTGATTGTGTTGTTGCCAGCAAGGGCCAACTGGTGCTCCCCTGCCTAATCACTAAACTGTGCTTGAATAGTGGTGTTGAATTTCACCAAGGGGAAGGTGAGGAGAAGAATCAGGGCAACATTGATATGACAGTCATCAATAGGTTTGCTGCCTACATGCCCATGACTATTACGAAGAAGGCTATGGCAAAGACTGGTTAAAAAGATGCAGGACCCTTAGAGCAGCCTGATCGCTTTGAGGGGCTAGAGCAACTATTGGAGTCTCTAACTCAGATGTTGTAGCACCATATACTGCAGCAAAGTTGTATTGGCAGTTTTCGTATGACTACTTCAAGTGGCAAAAGAGAGGCTTGGAAATCAGCAGCTAGAAGAAAGCTTTGCCAATGCCGCAGTTCCTGGAGCAGATTTTGCCAGAGATACAATAGTCTTCTGAAGATGAACCTTCACCCACCAAGCAAACAAGTCTTAGCACTCACGCAGCCAGCAGCAATACTAATACTGAAGATTGGTGCCCCAAGCCACCTAGCGAGCATGAACACACCACTACCACCAAGCAAGACCCAAAAGGGAAGAAGAAGATGGTTGATAGTGAAGGAACCTGTTTGAAACACAAGAACGGGGTTGAATTGTGTTTCTTAAGATTTTAAAATCTTTTCTTAAGCAGATAATAATTTTCGCAAGGTTGGACGCTAAAAAGATTAAAAGCAAAGAGAGTTCTTCCAAACACCAAGTTGGACGCTAACTTAGTTTGATTAAGATAAGAAAGAAGCGCAAGCAAAAAGCAATTCAATCCCAGTTAGTTAGTTAAATAATAAACTAAAGCAAGGATAAGGGAGAGAGAAGAACACAGAGATATTATCCTGGTTCACTCTTCACCAAAGAGCTACGTCCAGTCCTCTCTACTTGAGAGCTTTATCCACTATAACAAAAACCCTTTGTTATAAAGTATTCAACACCTCTTCAGGCAGTATTCTCAACCTCTTCAGGTTCTCTTAGTATTCTTTTACAGACAAGCCTCTTCAGGCTCAACCAACTAAGGTTTTGAAAAGAGTTTGTTCTACTAACTCATTAAATGTGAGAATTCTAAACTAAAGCTTAGACTCTTAAAAAATCTACATAGAGAGTGATATGAAAATGAGGATCAGCGTGGCTTTGCAAGCTTTGAGATTTTCTCTTGATAACTTGAGTAGTTGTTTGCTTGTTTTCTCTTGAGAGATTTTTTGAATCACTGAGTATTGCTTCGCTTGTTATTGTGCAAGTTCTCTACCTTGTGTCTTCAAGAAGAGAGGTATATATACATATCCAGCTTTGAGCCTTGACCAACTTTGATCTTCAACGGATGGAAAAGGATCCGTTCTGATGAGCATTGAATGCATTTGATCCGTTGAGTTTGATAGCTTCTAAAGTTTCTGATTAGCAGGATAGACTATCAAAGGATAGCTAAAAATGGTGCTGACATATCTTCTGTGTAGAACGAACGTTGCCTTTTGTCTTTCTAAAAGAAGAAGGTCAACTTCTTTATGTGTCAAAGACATTTTGGCTTATGCTTTTACGTTTGAACGAATATTACAAATAATGTTTGTCCCAAGGATATAAGCCTTTTACACGGAATAATAAATTCAAATTCCTTACAAGGTATTTGCGCTTAAGCATATAAAGCAATATTGGACTATAGCTATTACATGAGTATCGGAAGAGCCTTTGGACTCATGGTTCTACTATTACCATCCAGTCTGAGTAAGACGTAAATCACTTTCAAAGGTTGGACGAGATAAAGTCTTTGGACTTTGAATAATCTTTGGACTCAAATAAGTTTTATTCTGCACACTTAATATAAAACATTAGTTCATAAGAAATCTTTGTTCTTCTTAAATTAGTCCTTTGTTAACATCAAAACTAAGGGATTACTTGGACCATAACCACTTTGGTTCCAACAGATAGCCCCTGCCTAATGTGGGGGCTGAAACTAAAGAAAATAAAACAAAAGAGGTGCAGCCTGAGAAATTAACGAGTCCTAACCCTTCCAAGTTCAGCAAGCGTAAGAAAGTTGATGCATCTGCTGAGGATGCTATCACCCAGATTGTTGCAACATACCGTGAGTCTTAGGATGAAGAGGATGTGCCTCCTCCTATGAGCAAAAAGAGCAAGAAAGCTGAGACCGGTGCCTCCACGGTGAAGGAAACTACTACAACACTGGAGGGGGAGGATGAGGACAAGGATGAGGAAGATGAATCAAAGCAAGGAGATGAGGAGGCTGTAGATTTTGAAATCATTAAAGAAGTGGGGACTCCAACCCCAGAGTCAAAGAAGAAGCTTGCTGCAGGGAGGATCACCAGAAAAAGCTCCCGCGTTAAGAACCTAAGCACTTAAGCCTACTACACTAGTTGCTACAAGTTACTGTAGCAACTTAATCGGGAGTCTTTTGCTTCTCTCTACCCTCTCTCTTTAGTTTCCAGCTTTATATATGAAGTTGTTGTACTGTGGTCAATACGGCCTTAGTTTTACTTTTAGTTATTAAATGTTTAGAGTAAACCCATAACATGGGGTGTTTTGTTTCAAAAGAATGAATAAAATCTAGTTTGTTTGGAGTCAACAAGTGTGTATTTTTGAAAAATTAGCATCATGGTTATCTTTTTGACTTTTGTAATTGACTGATTTGTTGAATGCTTGAAACACATGCTGTAGCAACCAATCTACCTTGTGAGCTTTTGTGCCTAAACAATTTAGATTTTCTTTCTTGAAGTACCATATATCCTTCACTCATTATTGTCCACTGATGTTTTACTTGTGTGTTCTAATTTTGTTGCAGGTAAATGGCAACAGCCAACAAGTTGGGAGATTCTGATTGTTAGTGTTGAAATGAATGCAGGTAAGTGTTCAAATCCTGGACTTTGTAAATTATGGTATACTCATGAGAGTGTTTGTCTTTTGTTTTTCCATTATCATATTTGTACTTAAGAACCAAAGTTTGACTATGATCGATTCTATTGATTATCCTACGGGTATGATTGGTGTTGATTGCTGAATGATATTTTTTGAATATTGAATGCGGTTTTTTTATATGCTGAATGTTGAAAGTCATTTTTTGAATGTTGAATGCTTTATTTTTATTGTTCAATATTGTTTTTTAAATGCTGAATGCAGGGGAGTGCAAAAAGCATATATTTTTTTAAAAAAGGTGAGGAATAGACAACTCTTGTTTAAGGAAACGCTATCATAGTTCAAACTATGATAGCCCTTTATTGAAATCGCGCTATCTTTTTTGGTAACTAAGAGAGTGTTTGGGTAAGATTAATTCTTACCCAAACAACTATTTTTCATGGTAAAAGCTGTTTTTTAGTAGAAGCTGATATGTTTGGGTAAACTGATTAAATTTCAAAATATCTGTTTTTATGAGAAAAAAATTGTTTTTTAGAGAAGCTAGAAGTTTGAAGCTTGAAGCTTATTTAAAAAGTTGTTAGATTATTTTGAAACCAATAACATTCTTCCTATTTTACCCTTACAAAACTAACTATCAAACGAATATTATTAAATTATAAAAATAACTTCATAATCTTTTTAGTAATTTATTATATATAAGTGATTTTTTTTTCATAACCCTAATGAAATAGATTATCTTATAATCGCTTTTCAGTAAACACATCCAAACATAAAACTGATTCTATTATAATCGATTATTGTTGATTGACCACATAATTGATCATTAAAAATAATCAAATTTTCACAGCTGATCCAAACACATACTAAGATAATGCTTCTTTAAGTAAGCATTATCTTTATTCAGACCTCATGCCAAACATCACTTACTGGATGCGCATTTTGGTGTGAACTACTATAGTGTTTCTTTGGACAAACGCTATTGTAAGAAAATCTATGACAACGCTTTGAAAGCGCTATCGTCCTTTACAACTTTTAATAACGGCAAGATAAATAGCGTCTGAAAACGCTATCAAATGCTAAAAATACACGCACGCTATTGAATCCTGACTCTGTTGTAGTGAACATTCTAATATTACATTAGAGTGTGTCGAGCGGGAAATACCTATTTTGGATTAGTATCCCAGATCTGGGCCCAATAATGAGCTGCCTATACCGGTAGGCCTTGCTATGACTTTTTTTTTTTTTTTTTACAAGAACAAACTTATGGCATTTCATTAATAATCAAATTGGAAATATAACTTTGTGCAAAATTAAAAATATGAGGACAAGATGTACAAGGAACCGCCTTAGCTAAACTGTTAGCAACCCTATTAGCTTGTATTCGAATCAACTCCAGGGAGTAAAAAGGAAAAGAACTTAGCAACTCGCCACAGTCATATGATAGATGTCATCTTTCTTGCCAAGGACTTGATCAGAAGCTAGTTTGGAATCAGTTTAAAAAATAACCCTGTGATAGCCCAAGCTGGAAGTCCATTGAATTGCTTCCAATAGGCACAACGCCTCTCCTTCATGAACTGGGAGAAGGGAGGGTAGCCAAGTTGTTCGAGCAAGCAAAAAATAGCCTCTGTGATCACGTAAGCAAATTCCCAGACCTGTGCGGGAAGTTTCCTTTGAGAAAGAAGCATCAATATTACAATTTATGGTGCCAAAGGAGGGTGGTGTCCATGAATTAGGACTAGAAGGTGATGGATGATGATGACTAGCGCTGGATGCTGTGTTGTAGTGCAACCAATGAGTATGAAAATCTGAAGCTTTATGAACCACTTAAGAGGAAGTAGTGTCCACATTGCTCCGAAGTTTGTCATTGCGCCTCAGCCATATAGCCCAAAGAATAACAGCAAATTTGTCTCTTTTAGGAGGTGCCAAAGTATCCAGTAACAAGAAACAAAGATCCTTAAAGGTTTCACATGTAAAAATCAAATGGTGTATGTCTTGCCAAAGACCTGCTTCCTCCCAACATAATATGCTTGATGGACATGTGAGAAAAGGTGCCAAGAATTTTCGAAGTCTGTGTCACAAAGTAAACAAGTACAAGGACAATCAATACCTTTAGAATGGAGTTGTATCCTTGTTGAAACACATTCGCGACAAAGCCTCCAGAGAAAGATTTTTATGCGTGGTGACACTTTGAGGTTCCATATGCTGTCCCAATTTCCATGAGCATGTAAAAAAGACGTGTCTACCAATCTGGACATGAAAGCATGATATCCAGACTTGACCGTGTACCCGCCACTTTTATTAAAACACCAAATTCTCATATCTTCTGCGCTGGACTGAATAAGTGGGATAGAAAGAATGGATTGTGCAATATTAGGAGGAAAAATACTGTGAATAGTAGTGACATCCCATTCTTTTTTATATGGCAACCAAAGGTCACGAACAAGCATGGTGGCCATAGGAGGGTCAGCCGGTGGGGTAATATAAAACATAAAAGGATCACGAGACCAATTATCACCCCACACACGGACCGTATCACCTCTTCCAAGTCTCCAACGAAGGCCTTGCTTAAGCAAAATGCGTGAGGACCGAATACTGCGCCAAGAATAAGATGGATTATGACCAATTGACGAATCCATAAAATCCCCTCGAGGGTAATATTTAGCTTTGAAGATACTGGTTACTAGCATAGATGGTTTGGAAATAAATTTTCAACCCTGTTTCCCAAGCATAGCTAAATTAAAGCCTTCCAAATTCCGGAAGCTCATTCCATCATTTTTTTTATTGACAGATAATTTGTCCCAAGATAGCTAAGAAATTCCCCTAGAATTAGAGGAGCCCCACCAGAATGAATTAAGCATTCGTTGTATCTCCTCACAGATGGAAGAAGGAATACTGTAGATGCTCATGCAGTATGAAGAAATCGCTTGGGCAACAGATTTTATAAGGACCTCTCTGCCAGCCATAAAGAGGGACTTGCTCTTCCAAGAACTAATTATTTGCCAGATCCTGTTCTTGATGAAGGAGAAGGTGCCTTTTCTATTCCTTCCCACCATGGAGGGTAAGCCTAAGTATTTACCGGTACCCAAACTTTGATTAACACCCAGCATAAAAACAAGGGATGAACGCATAGAGTCAGAAACATTTCTGCTGAAAAAATCTCTGATTTCTGAAAATTTATTGCTTGTCCAGAAGCTGCCTCATAATCTGTCAATAAATTTTTCATAGTTAAAAATTCCTTTTCGTTAGCACGGAGAAAAAGGAAACTATCATCTGCAAATAAGAGATGGGACGCCACTGGTGCACCTCTACATATTCGAATTCCATGCAGATCACCCTTACTTTCTGCATCCTTAATTAAGGCAGTGAGGCCTTCAACGCATAGGATGAAAAGGAAAGGGGAGAGAGGGTCCCCCTAGCGAAGTCCTCAACCTGGTTTGATAGGACCAACTGAGTCATGGTTCACAATAATGGAGTGGGAAGCAGAAGAAACACATAAAGAAATCCGGTGAACCCATCTTTCATGAAAACCCAATTTGGTCATCACGGCAAAAAGATAATCCTAGTTGACCCTGTCAAAGGCCTTACTAATGTCAATCTTCAAAGCAGCTTCACCTTTTTTGCCTTTAGTTTTGCATTTCATGTAATGGACTATCTCAGAGGCTATCAGTGCATTATCGAGGATTGATTTGCCCTCTCTAAAGGCTGATTGCTCTTCAAAAATGCAACGATCAATAACAAGAGCAAGCCTATTAGAGAGAACTTTAGCCAAAATTTTATAAATAACGTTGCACAAAGAAATTGGCCTAAAGTCTTTCATAGTATAGGGGTGTTGAATTTTTGGGATGAGAACAACATTAGTATCACTGATGTTACTAGGAATAAAACCATACTCAAGCCACTGACAACATGCTGTAAAAACATCAGAGCCACATAAGTCCTAGAATTTTTGATAAAAGGCCGGATTTAGTCCATCTGGACCCGGAGATTTATCTGGATGCATCTGAAAAACAGCTCGTTGGAACTCCTGAATAGTAAAGGGAGCAATAAGGGACTTTTATCTTCAACTGAGAGCCTAGTAGGGATTTTATCAATGATACCATTGAACCTACAGGGCTGGTCAGCGAACAAGGAATCAAAATAGGTGCCTGCCAGATTGCGAAGTCCCTTATGGTCTTCAACCTTTTTTGATAAATGCCAATAGAAAATAACTATATGTTTATATCTTAACATAATCTATCTCTGTAACTATTAATCCTTATCAATTCTAAATTATACTACTCTGGATGTATATATATAAAAAAAAAAAAAATTAACTTCACGTGTATTAAGAAAGTTAGTTATATTAGTTTAATTGTCTTGATTTGTGTAAAAAATAAGTTATAGTTACTAAACTACCCTTTTTTGGGAGTGTATAGTGCTATTGGAAGTTGTATCTTGAGAGTGTATAATGTTCTTGAAAAAATAAAAAAAATAATTAATCAAAGGGTATTTTTGAAACACTAATATTAAATAAGATTGATTTAATTGACTTTTGCTTTTATTTTAGTCCAAAAAATTTAAATATTTTTTTTTGCTTATATATAGGTCCTGAGGAAGTATCTCTTGATATATACAAGTAAAACTCTCATATAAATTTGCATGTGCACAATTCTAACTTTAAGCACTGGAGTAGTTTGAGTATTACCACTCTGAAACCATCATTACTCTTTCATGATTCTAGCTATAAACATGAGCTAGTAAGTAGTAATAATATACATTAATGTATATTTTATATTATCAAGACTTAGGAGGTACCTATTCAATTGTCATGAATTCCATGCACGCGGTAATCAGTAACATTATTTTTTCATAGTTGGATTGGTTCGTTAGCGCTTATAATTTATTATACAACTTGCGTTCATATCATTCGAATCTCTTTATGCATCGAAATATGTTATGCGTTTTAAACATGTTGCGTTTTTAAGTCTGTCAAACCTACTTGATTTAGTAGCTGGTTTTATATAAAGTATGTAGCATGACAAGAATGTGGAATTGACCAGATCCAAAAATAAAATAAAATAAAACAAAGTTGTGGAATTGACTATTTCACCTTCCAATTATGATTTCTACAAACAATTCACAACAAGTAATTGTGAGACAATTCATTCATGTAAAATGAATTGTGGTTAATTAACAGTTGAATTGGTATTGGTAAAATTGTTTGATAAGAAACTTATTGGACCTTAACAACCAATTCACCCTCTTGATTTTATCAAATAGCCATGCTACATATAACGACCACGAATTTGACGAATGAGTTGTAAAAAAAATAACCATTCAATAACTAAAAATTTGTTTGTAAAGTCAAACAAATAAAAACCAAAAAAAAAAAAAAAACAAAACGACAGGTACTTTACAACTGTTCGTCTGCGTTTTTATGAAAATTCTTTCGTACCAATAAGCATCCTTGAGTGTCACCAGTTCGGGTTTAAACCATCAGTTTAGAATTTGAATATTTTTCACGGATTTATATATATATATATATCAAAAATAAAATAAAATAAAGTTGTTTCAATAACTATAACTCTTAGCTTAATAGTAAGTGCAAAAAAAAGTAATGCTTTGTGCAATTTATTAAATATTTTATATACAATTCTCTTACGTGAAGGTATCAAACAATATAATTCCTTTCTTTTTCTTTTTTTCTATGTTTCGAAGCCTTTATGTGATTTTTTTTTACTAATACATGTCTATTCTATGAATGCTCTAGTCTATTATGTGCATGAGAATCTCCCAAATGATGCCTTGAAAGCAGCTTTATATGCGAGGGAGAAGCATGTCGGACATGATTCGATTGAGGTGGACCTATTCAATTGGCAAGATTCGTGGGTGTTACTCGTTGTAAGTGTTGTCTATATATACTCTTCTAAAAGGTTCTCTCATCTTCATGAACTTGGAGCTCTTTTCTGGATGGGTGGTTTTCATACTTAAGCTAGGTGAGTGACCGAACTCTGGTTCATGAGCTCATTGCCCGAAGTTTTGGACTAAGAGGTTGGGGCCAAGGTCTTGGACTAAAGAGGTCGGGAGCCAAGATATTTGGTCAAAAGTTCGGATTCCTGAGCTCGAAGTCTTCCGAATCTTTGGACTCTAAGGCTATAGTGTTTTGGGCTGTTAGGCCCTTGTTAGGCCCTGATGTTTATTGGGCCTTGACCAAATCCAGCAACAACATGCAAGTTTTGACAATTTTTTTACATAAATTTGATTCTTTTTAATACAATTTATTTTGTATTAATATTGCAATTTAAGATATTTGACATTCAGTTTATGTTTTGATATCTTGATTTCAATTTTTAAAATTCACCTCATAGAGTTAGAGCATGTTTGGGAAAGCTTAAATATTAGGCTTTCAGCGATTTTTTTGGAAAAAAGCTATTTTATAAGCAATCTGATTTGTTTTGGTCTGTAGATTAAATTTATCAAAAACTTTTTTTGAGTAAAAAAACTCTTTTATGTCATTTAATTTGTTTTAGCTTAAGATTATTGTGATTTGATTATTTTTCATTCTCAAAACTTTCTTTCCTATTTATCCCGACAAAACAAATTTTCAAACAAATATTATTAAATTATACAAATAACTTTATAAATTTTTTCGTAATTTACTATGTGAAAGTGTGTTTTTTTTTACCACCCAAACGAAATAGATTATCTTAAAATCGCTTTTCAGCAAATATACTCAAACAAAAACAGATTCTAATTATAATCGATTATCATAATAATTGATTATCAGCATAATTTATTTTTTTTCCGTTTTCCCAAACATACTCTTATTCGTTGTCACCCACTGCATCAATAATAATAGTTTAATGGAAACTCCATCTCTCCTCCATGAAAAATGAAATCCCAAAATTAAAATCTCCAGGGATTTTTGCTGGACGGTTATTAGTTATAGACAAACTTTTATATAAGTTATAGACATACTTTTATATAAGTAAAGGCCAAAAAAGAGAATTTATTTTATATCCTTATTTATTATAATCTGCACAAAGCATCTACATCAACTAATCTTTTTTCTTTCTTTTTTCAACATCACCTACAGTCACTTCAACCCAAATTGGAGTCCCCAATGGGCTTCTCTTTTTTGCTCTTTTCTGTCTGGTGGTTGGATTTTCATTTCATCGCTAAACAATGATTAAGGGGCTTCCTTGAACATACTCTTAAGCTGTCACAGATGTCTCCACAGCAAGTTTGCCAGGGTATGCAACTTCTGATTTTATGTCAGCCTCCCATAGTTCAGGCACTGCCTCCCTAAGATTGTGAATGCTTTCCAAGGCATAATCTGCACCTTTAACTCTCTGAGATGTACCAACCTGTTTATGGGAATCAATAATTAGAACCCCAAATTAGTTCATGGGGGCTCAGACTATTTAAAAGGAACCCAATTATAGTTTGCTATAAGTAAACCAATTTCTACTACAGAACAAAATTTCCAATGACTTACCAGCACAGTATGTAGACCCACACGTTTTCCAGCTTGTACGTTGCGGACACTATCCTCAAAGAACAACTGAAAGTGACATATAGAACCAAAGAAATTGTAACCACATAATAATAATAATAATAATAGATCATAAAGCCAAAAGGGTGATTTTCTTACAGTTCTCTGTGGGTTAAGGTTGGCTATCTTGAGAGCCAGTTCAATGGCATTTTCTGATGGTTTGCAGATAATTGGTGTCTTTGGCAGCACTGCACTGGGATTGGGTTGAGCAAAATGCTCAATGATGTCAAAGATTTGAGAGCTACTTGCACAATTGCTTGTGGTTGGATTGGTGCTCCTGGAACCCACAAATTCAATGTCATCTTCATCATCAGAAACAATGCTCTTGTGGATGGGATTAAGGGTCTCAAAGCATATAATTCCTTCAAAGCAGTCTTCTAATCCAAGCCTACTAAGTGCCTTAACCGCATGGACTTTGTCTGCGTTTGTGAAGATCTATTCATAAAAACAAGAGAAGCCATAGAGGTCATCTTAGATTATGCACTATCATGATTGACTTTATTCTACTGCTTCCATTTTGATTATAAACAACTTACAAGTTTCCTATAGGGAAGGCTAAGCAACAGGTTCCTAAGAACTGGGTCTGGTTTCAAATTCTCATAAGGTAATCTTCCATGAACAAAACTGCAAGCAGAAATTGAAAAATCAACATCACCATTTCAAAATAAACACAAAGGATTAAAAAACAAGAAAAATCACTCATTAGAAGTTTGAAAGTGATGGGGTAAAAGTAAAAGGCAAAGATAAAATACCTGTGATATTCATCATAGTCAAAGTCATATCCAATTGCCTGAATAGAAAATGTAACAAAAAAAATTTATAGGTTATAAATATTTTCAGAAATTAGCAGGAAATAATAAGCAAAGATAAGGAAATCATACCCTTAGACCAGCCATAGTTGTTCCATAGTTCTTGTAAAGGAGGTTGGACAAGTCATCAATTTTGCTTGGTTCTATGCCAAGCTTCTCCACCATGTAGTCTAATTAAATGATATCACTCATGTCAACACCAAAAGAAGCAGCAATAATAAAGACATTACTAAGAAAATCATAAAACTTTGGCACAAGTTTGGTGCGGTTGCTTACCTTTAATATTTTGGAGACATGCTTTTGCAATACCAGAACTGAGAGGATACAAAGTATCATCTAAATCTGCAGAATAATCTCATGGTTATAACATACACAAAAATGAAAAACTCGAATTGGTCTTGAAAAATGTTCTGATTATTACAAGGCTTACCAAAGAGAAGGCAATCATATTTTGGTCTCTGAGCCTGTTGTCTGAAGCGGTCCTCGTACTCCATTTCAATCAGAGAACCTTAAACATAGAAAACAGAAAACAAGGTGAATACTGAGTTCCATGACAACTTGAACTTAGTATAATTTATATGGTATTTCAATTTGGTTCTCAATCTATAGACCTTCATGGATTTTGCAACAAAAGAAGATGCTCTTATCGACTCAGATTAGCACCAAAAGAGGCAAATGGATCCATAAACGGAGACAATCCAAACCATTTGGGATAAAGGCTTTGTTAAGTTTCTGAGTGGACAATCCACAACCAGTGGAATGAATTGAATTAAAAAAATAGTGCAACTGTGCCCCTTTGGAGCACAGAACTTAAAGAAATTTGTGAAAGCTCAAAAGTGTTGCAATTATAAAAATTAGCAGCCACAATAAGTGGACTCCAATGCAAGGATGGCTTATAGGAAAGGGCACAAACCCATTATTATAATATTTTGAAAGAGAGTTCATGAGATAGAGCAAACCACTTTGTAAAGTGCAACAACTTTTGGAATTATAGAATTGCTCATTTAACAAACTTTCAGGATTTTACTTTAACAAATTATTTAAGGAAATAGCAACACTTTATAGCAATGCAGATTTGTGAGCCTCATCATAACAAGGGAAAATAACGTGTTATAATGTCTAGAAACACCAAATAAATAGGGGTAAATAACAGGTTATTGTAATGGTTCTTAATTCCAAACATTTGTTTCATGCTAGTGACTTTTGAGAATTCCAAAGCAATATATCAAAACTATAGTTATGGTAATCAGGGGTTAATGTCAATTATGTTTCAATGATCATGAAGCCATGGTTGATTGGAAATCAAAAGGATTCTGGGCAATGGCAGAAGAATGTAACAGAGAAAAAACCAAAATGCTAGAGCATGAAAGAACAGCTGAGGCCATTAGCTTACCAGAAAGGAAATAATAAATGATAGGTGAGGCCAAAGGAGAAGAGGGTATGAAGAAGCAAAGCTTATAGAGCAATGTCAAGGTATTGATGGAAGCAAGAGGAAGAGGGGGGAAGAACAACAGAAGCAAAAGGGTGTTTATATAGGCAAAGGATTGCTTCTGTAGAAGGGATCTTTGAATATAATATTCCACTAATTTGTTCAATTACGTTATATTTAGAAATACAATAACCAATGAAACAGAAACTTATACAATTATTATAATTATATTTCTCACTTCTACAAGAAAGTGACAGCTAATTATATATGGTTAAATATTTTTTCTTTTTAGTTTTAGTGTATATTTTGATTAGCTTATTTTATATTAAAAACAAGTTATAATAAAAAACTTTTTGAATTTTTTTAAATGAATAAACAAATATTTCTTCAAAAATAATCTCCCTTAAACATGAATTTAGACTTTGACTAAACTCAAGAATCAAAATTTGATTTCTTCTTTTCTTTTGGTGCTAGAGAACGAAACAAAAACAGTAAAGGAGAATATGCCAGCTGCATCAGCATAAAATAGAGGCAAATGGAAGGCGGAGGCTCTTGCCAGTTGCCACCGTACCCAAGGAGCACCACTCGTGTTTCCCATATTCTTGGTTAGAAAATCAGCTACTTTGATTGCCCTTTCTAACCATGTGCACATTTTCAACATGATTAAACTTAGTCCATTATGAAATTCGTATTCAAGAACAAAAATTAATTAATTGTAAAATCTACCTTCACAATGCAGATATTTTATTAATGACAAATCAATCTCATTTGATGAGTCTGTTCTATCATGATTCATGAAATTTTGGGGAACATGGAATTTTTTTTAATGAAATTATGGGATATGAATTCTCTGTGGTCAATAAAATGACTGTAAGAGATTCAAATCATAGAAAATATTTTTTATGTGTAAAAATATTAAAACAAAAAAATTACACTTCTCTTCTTAACCATTGGATGATGACTGCATCTCCCTGCAGTCATTTTCCAACTGCAGGAAATCGGGGTCTTAAAATATGGTACTATACAAAGAAAGTTATTAAGCAAAGTAGATGAGATGAAGGGAGATCAAGAAAATTTTTAGACAAAATTATTAAGAAATATGATATTGTCGATAATAAGTTATCATGATATTGTCTAATCCATATATAACTGAACATACCTAGTGGGAACAAGTTCAATTATTGCTGACATTATGGTAATTTTTAGTGAAAAGTTGAAAGATTGAAAATGCTTTTACGTTTTTTTGTGGGGGTTCAAATGCTTTTGACTTTGTTTAGCCGATATGAAGCAAGTTCACGCAATAAATGAAGGGAAAAAAAATTCTTATAGATGTTCCACCTTAACTTTTATCCGTGAATTTCAACCTATAGCACCACCATATAACACATAAGGTCAATATCCATTTGATCAAAAAAATATGGTCAATATCCAACCTCTAGAAATCTTTACATATCGCGGCACTGCCCTCACATAGAAGTAACTTCTCTGTCAAAACAATTGGAAGCCACCTGTGTTGACAAGGTGGAAAAAACAATCTTAAACTAGAACTAGAATAATTTATTAAATTAATCATTAATTACACTTTTGCGTGTAGGACTCCTATTTGGCTAAAAAATGTGTTAAAAAGGGCGATGACAAAACCAAGTGGTATACAGCTCAATAGACCACATGAATCCGTTAAAATGAATATATATAGCTGATGTACCCAGAAGATTCAGTCGTAGATGACTAATTCCTCAATCACGTGTAGGATGTTCGATTTCTGTTACATATATAAAAAAAAAATTGGTTGAATGAGGTATAATTCATTTCGATAATATCTATATTTCGAAAGAGATTAATTTCCGATTATCATTTTAGATATCCTTATGCCCAAATATATATATATATATATATATATATATATATATATATATATATATATATAATATGTTAATAAATAAATATTATATTTATTATTATATTTTAATGAACTAAATTTTTAATGTACTTTAGCTAGATTAAATTAAAAATAAATATAATATTAATTTTTTACTTTATAAAAAATTCACTTTAATTTTTTTATAGTCATTCCCTTACTAATTTGGGGTAATGAATTTTGTAAAAAGAATGCTGAGTTCAATGGCTTTTTCTTTCAAATGGTTTCAGTTCAGCAAAGATATTTTGGGGCATTTTGGTCAAAATAGAAAGATTGTACTGGTTACATGAACAATATTCATTCATCTGGACACTTCTGGATGCTTGGTGCACGGAAGTGGACTTCTAGCAAACAGCTTACAGCTAATAACAGCTCCACTTTATATTAAATGACAAAAGTTACGTTTCGGGCAATCTTATTAATGATGATGATCTTTTGTATTTTTCCCATGCACAAGATGTAGTGTATATAATAAACTGAGAAATTAACCCCATGCCTGGACTTTTTTTCTTTTAAAAAAATTTGGTACACCTTTTGTAACCATATATAAAGTTTAAAACGATGGTCAGTAAAATATAATTTTAAGCCCTAGATGCAGGTATTTATCCTGATTCATGAGGCTATATATATTTTAAACTTATTTTGATCCTTCTGGGAAACACACCTCCTATGGGGTTTCCTCAGCTTTTGCTTTTTTAAATATTTTATCTTTAACATCACATATCTAGGTGCCCTTAAATACTACTCCGTAAGTTATCCTAGACAACGTGAAAACACTTTTTTTCCTTGAAAGATCTTACGCATATGTTTAGTTAGGTAGAAGAAACTAATTTTTTTACAAGGTAGATAGCAGCTCTCATTAGTATTGCATTAATATGAGAGTATTTTTCATTTCATCTCATTCTGGTCCATGTAAATGATATATTGATGATACATTCTACATAAGTCACTCACTTTAGTCATCCAAATCTCAATTGGTGATTTTTTTTTATAATTAATTTTTTTTATTCAATATTGTTTAACTTCAATATTCAGTGAGTAACTTTACCCACCTACTATGAAGGGTTGTATAGCACACACACTATCATTTTCTAAAAGCTAGACAAAAACAATGTACAAAACTGTTCTGATTCCAATCCTGATAATTTCAAAAATACTTGATAGCCACATAAACATACATATGAATTTCAACCTTTCAAAAACCTCACAAACAAAAAAACACCTCTATAATTAAAGCCAAAATCGCAGATTACACCCTATCCATCATCCATCATCTCAATCAACAGGTGCTCCATTACATAGCAATTCATCCAACTTCACACAACAGCATTTTCTTAAGAGTACCTTTCTTCCAAAAACACAACACTAGCTGCCAATGCTACAATCCCTGCATGCATAATTATAATTCATCCAGCAATCAAATCACCAACAAACATGTGGCCATTTCCAAACACTGTCTCCTGTAGACTTCCAATCTGCAAGACACCAATGAAATTTTCGAGCTTGCCTTATAA